>OY755238.1:58241947-59655157 GCA_963576725.1 Azorinus chamasolen | reverse complement strand
GTCAAGTATTTGTTTTTATCACTTAGTTAATGTAAATGAAAAGGTCAAGTAAAACAAACAAATCTATTAAATTATCCAGTCAGTAACAAGTATCTGTTAACTTAATCGCCTAATTAATGTAAGTAAAATAGGTGATATCAAACAAACCAATTTTGCTGTTTATGTAGATAAGAGTCCATGTATCTTAAAAACTACAAACATCACATCTGTAAAAATGCATGTATCTTAAATTTATTAAGTTTCATAAATAATTTAGAGAACACAATATGGTTTTTGCTTACACTACATGTATCTGTATTGTTTTACTGTAGTGCATGCCTTGAACACACCCTTGTGTAGTTTTAGCGCACCAGAGCACATATATTACTAAATACTAAAGTTATATAAATTATGGCCCTGGGGTCAAAATTGGCCTTGCCGCAGGGGTGCCTTATTTTCTATAGAAACGTTGAAAATCTTCTCCTCTAAAACTAGAAGCTTCTCAGCTTTCATATTTGGCACATAGTATCATATTCAGGTTCTCTACAAAAGTTATATAAATTATGCCCCTGGGGTCAAAATTCGCCCGCCCTAGGAGTAGCCAGTTTTCAATAGAAACATATGGTGAAAACTTTGAAACTCTTCTCCTGAAACTGGAAGGTTCTCATCTTTCATATTTGGCATATAGCATCATGTTCAGATCCTCTACAAAAGTTATATAAATTATGGCCCTGTGGTCAAATCTATGATTGTCTAGTGAGCGATATCAGGACCTTTCAGGCTCTCTTGTTTTGTAAATGGCCAATGTAAATATATTTTGCCGGTTGGCTAATAAAAATGAATTGAATTAGAAAAAAAATATGCATAAATAATGATGTGAATGAATAATTGCTGTTGAATTAATTAAATAAAACTCATTTCACACATTGCCTGAATCCCGTTAATGGTTATCAATCTGTATAACACAGACCTGGGGTTAATTACATGGCAATGTAATTAATTAAATTACAATTACATTCATAAACGATCAATTACCATTACAATTACAGGAACTTTTTTGCATGTAATTAATTAAATTACAATTACTTTGCCAAATGTAATTAATTACATCTCAATTACTTTGAAAAAGCTGGCAACAACAAATGTTTGAGAAAACAAGTTTATCAAGTAGTATAACTAGTGCATGTACATGTAAGTTTGCATGTACATGACCAATAAAATATTTACAGTCACTGAATTCTGTACCTGTATCAGAAGTATTTTTATAAACATCTTTAAGTGCTCACTGGATACATACCAATATACAAAATATTAAATCTTCATCAGAAAGCTGTCATAGACATGTTATACACTGATGTCTGATCAGGGTTTCCACTGATTCTAACTTTTCACACATAATCTGTAATACTGCAGATCTATCGTATCAGTAAATATCAAGACTTGGGGAAAAACAGTGGTTGATGTAGAGAATTTAACTTTATTACCTGGTTGGGCCAGTAATAATCATTTTCAATCAGTTTAGAGGTGGGTGAGACACCAAGTTTATTCTTTATCTGGAGTATTCGTCCAGATTCAAGCTGATGTAGCCATTTGTTATCCTCATCTTTTGATTAAAATGAAACAGTTGTAACAAAGGAGCAGGGTTGATATGAAATTTAGCATACACCATTTGTTAGTATACACCGGTTGTCAGCAGGCAAAGGGTTAATACAATTATTGGTCACTACTGGTCATTGCATTTCGCTTTCTGTGGTCAGTCAGGTGTGACATTGTCTATTGTCAATAGCATAATAATCACAGGTAAAGATAAAGGTGTCAGTGCTATTGGCTGTTTTTAATTATTCTGGATACTTGTAATTGGCCAAACTTTATATAACTCTTCCAACACAATAGACTTGTTTCAAGTGGTGACACTTGAAAAAATGTATACCCAGATCAAAGTACTGCTATAGGAGCCCTTTGAACAGGGTCTGCACTGTTTGAAGTAAAACTCTGTTTTATTCCCAGTTCAAAAACACAACACATTCCCATAAAATGCAGAAATTGATTAACTCAAAGTTTTGATATGCTGTATGACAGAGTAAATTTAAGAAAACATTGCAGGCTGAGATGAGCTGCCTTCTATATGAGCTGTTGCATTTGGGTATGTGCTGTTAGCAATGCAGACTGCACACTGGTAATGTCTGCACTGTTTGCTATTGTTTTACCATTTTCATGAGATGTGTTTACTTATTAAGATTGGTTATAAACCCTGCAGCAGAATAAAAATTTGCAAAATATGGGATCTCAAAGACTCATTAAAATGATTATATATGTTACTTTCTCTGTGTATTAAACAATATAATACACTGAAACAACATTTGTTATTTAATAACTTTCTCTATGGATCCAGTGTTTAAAAATTTAGCTATATTAAAATCACTGAATGGCTGTACATTGTACTTTTATAATTTGTAAATAACCTTAGTAATTGAAAAGTAATTGGAAAGTAATTGTCCATTACACCTAATTTTTCGCTGTAATTAATTACATTACAATTACATGTAATTAAAACATAACTCAATTACACATTACATCAATTATATTGAAAACATGTAATTAATTGTAATTAATTACAATTACAATTTTAATTACCCCAGGTCTGGTATAACAATGGCCTCTCAATTTTAGTCATTTCATGAAATGACTGATTACACAGACTGACTGTAACATGCTAAGATATATACTAAGCTTTCATGATGTAATAGTAACTGTGATAGTCTCTTATAATTCAAAATGAATGACATTACAAAACTAATCAAAAATTGTATCATTACTTTCATGAAGCGATCCATGGGTTATTTCTGGCAAGTGACGGGTCAAAACGGCCTAGTTCCATAATGACCCAATCCAAATCGGCCAAGTTTACATATGTGTAACATATTAATATGTAAAAATACGTATATATGTTTATATATATGAATTCACTCTCCTCTTTCCAGTCTTCATGATTATTGACGACTATTAGATGTCCATTTAAATTTATTCAACCCTTTACCTGTTCAATATTCATGTTAGAAATAATGACATCATTAATATTTATTAGCAGAAGTTGCATAATTTAAAATGTTCAAGGAAAGTGTCTGCTCTGACAAACACTGTAGAATCAGATCTATAACTAAAACAAACAGAGTAGACCCTGCTCCTAAAGAAGCCGTCTGATCTGCTTCTACTCTGTTTGCAGCTGCGTGAAAGGGCTTTCATAGTGTACCAAGGTAAGGGTTAAAGATATCTTCTGGAAATGAATCGCAACCATATCAAAATGCTATCCATCCACGTCTTATCATCAATGACTAATTAATAATAACTTAATACTGGGTGCAATACAGTAAAAACCTCTCTATAACGACCACCAACGTACATCAAGTATTTTGTGTTTACGACAGGTGACTGCTTAGTGCTTAAAGCAAGGTGAAAGTAAAACAGAACGCTCCAATAGGAGCGTTCTGCTTTACTTTCACCTTGCTTTAAGCGACCACCTGCCCTAAATACCAAATAATTAACACAATTCAGTGTCAGTTATAGATCTACAGAGGTTTTACTAAGAGGTTAAAATATGGCCTAGGTGTGCCTTCAGGCCATAATGGCACACCTGGTGCCATAATAGCCCGAGGGTTATTGTGACACCAGGTGTGCCAATATGACCAGAAGGCACACACAGGCCATATTTTGACCTTTTTTATTGAATACCTTAAACATTTTAAATACTAGATAGATCTATATGCCACCTATTCATTTCAACACAATCTACAGCAGATGTAACATCCCAACAAACCACAGACATAGATCTAGAGATCTATAATTTTGCAAAAATAAGGAAGGAATAGTCATACTTTCATGGGGATTCGAATCCCCGTCGAAAAATATGTAGTCCGACGTAATAACCACTAACACTAACGATGACTTTACTTTTGACTACACTGTTTTAACTTATAAGTTTGTTTGAGAACTTCCGATGGATGACGTGAAATTATGACGTCATAACTGTCATTTTTGAATAACATAAACAAAGTTATGTAGTACCGATCGATACAAATAAAGAAATTGATTTTTAATAGAAATTTACGATTGTATAAACTTTATAGATTTCCAGATCTAGAATACGATTTGACAACGACGTCAAACCCCTTTCTCCGGCCATGTTTGAATAGATCTAGATCTAGAGCTATGTTGCTAACGTCAACACATTGCACGTGAAAAAGATCGTGGGCCGATTATGGATAATCGACCCGCCGGGATATTATGGCTTTGGTCACATGACTCCTGTAATGACAGTTTTCTACAGCTATTTTGTTACTATTTATAGTAACGGTATTCAATAATGTACTTTAATTTCATTTCCTGACAATGTATATATAGTAGTCTATCCTCAATACAAACCACAGAAAATATTACAATTGTCAGTGCATCTAACTCAAAACAACCACATAACCTACACTATTAATAGATATACATTGTAGTTGAACATCGATATCTCGAACCTCAAGGGACTATACAAATTAGTTCGAAATAACAGAGTTTCGAGTTATCCGATTTATAACTTGGATAATTTATTGAGTTCACAACTTAGTTCAGGCCAAAAATAATGCTGAACGCCCCTGTATGAGCTTTCGGCATTACTTTAGACGGAGGTCCCTACAGTTATCGCATATTTTCAATAATATCATAAAACTTGGTATTTGTTATGCTCTATTATTATTACGAAGGTTCCCAATTTGAACTTATATCGAAAAATGCCTTTGTGATACAAATAAACCGATTTCATCAATAACTGATAATTTTTGTTCTACAACGCAATATTATCGGCCTTTTCCGTAAATTCTTCCGCGTTTTGCCGATGATCACCCGATCCCTCCATTGTTTTACGTATTAGGCTTTCTCGGAATTGGTCGGAGAATCGCGAATAGGACGAACAGTTACGCAACTTAAATTCAACCTGAATAAAACTGAAAAATCGGTGAGTAAAACCGGGATTGGCGATATCATTCAAACACATGGATGTTTTGTCATTATAAACGGTAATTGGATGGGGCTTTTTGTGATATACTACTTTTCAGCATATAAACAAATGAGTTTTGTATATTTTAAGTGTTTATGAAACGCGTCAAATGTAGGGACATCCCCTTTAAGCTGTCACATGTGTTTTCAGAGTGATACAATTCTGTACTGTCGATTCTCCTAGGACAGACTCTGATCATCAAACATCATAAGGACAATCAATGATTCTACTAGTACAGATTCCTATCACTGTCTGTCCAATTACAAACTGCACTTCTGCCATGAAAATTTACAATTCTACTGGAAGAATTTAAATTATTAGTTTTATATATGGCACTTTAATTCTTCTAGGAAAATGTACAGTTCTACTAGAATAATTTATTATTAGTGTTATATATGACACTCTACAAAGAAAATCTACAATTCTACTGGAAGAATGTATCACAAGTCTATATTCAAAACATGACAAACAACACGTACTTGTGAATGATTTAAAAAGATGATCGGAGTTTGTTCTATGAGAGATTGCGATCGCAATCTGTCCTAGGAGAATCGACGATTGTCCTGAATCGCAATTTCTACTGTAACATATGTATGTATATTGCCTGCATGTACGGTAGAAACATGAACACAGTAGAACCTGTCTTAACTCTTAAGCGATCTTATATTGATTGAACCTGTCATGAGCGACCTTATATTTATTGGACACATGCGTCTTAGGAAGCAGGTGCTTGCTTAATGCAGGACAAAAGCAATACAGGAAGCTCCTTTAGGAGCTTTCTGTATTACCTTTGACCTGCATTAAGCTACCACATGCCTTATTGACCCGGAATTAGACATATTTTAATGGTCGGTTAAGACTATATATATCTACTGTATTTGATAATTGACCATTATTCCGCTTACCGCGACCGTAGTCTCATTTACATACAGTTTGCATCCAGATGAGACGTCAATTAACTCGGCATCGCACAAGGATCCAAGCTGTTTAACACAATCCCTCATAGGCTATTTTTAGATCCAAACACTTTGAATAAATCTACCTAAAAGGAGCATTAACTAGAGAAAAGGAAAACTTTGGAATTTTGTAGTTTGAAACCATTGTGATAGAGCATTCGCTCTATTTATCAAAATGGTTTAAAAAGTGACTATTAAAGATTCGTGGGAAGGCGTATTTAAGAGGAAAGGGTCAATACTTACTTTGTCAGTAGACCTAAAAGCATGTGCCATGACACTTGGTCAATATATTTCTCAAAAGCTTGACCGGAAGTAGTCAAAATTTAACCCATCCGAATTTGAGCAGACATTTTTGTTTCACTGTGAGATTAGTGTTAATTTATGTTTTGTCAAAAGACATGAAAATCATTACTTTGCTTTTCTGATTGTGAATAATACTATTTTATATTATGAAATGATAATAAATGAAATCCTGTGTAGTTTTTCTATTTATTTACACGCTGGTATATGGAAGTACTTTCACACATGCTTTGTTTTTGTCTCCCGTAAATGCCATGGGTGGGAAATTAATCATGTTTCTCTAATAGTTTAAATGGGAAATTCAATAAGAATTGTTACTATAACAATTGTTACTATAAATGTGTATAAAAGTGAATTTTGTCTAGAAAGTTAATTAATATTAACTGTTATAATACCATGCCAACCTTAAATCAAATTTTGTATCTTTCATCTGTGATCACTCGGTTACATATGATTTCGGTTTTAAAACGTATGAGTGTTAATTGCTTGTAGTTGACAAGAAATTAATATGGTAATGTTGAATGGATCCAAGAATAAACTGAATGTAAATTGTATGTACAAGTTCAGCAACTGGTTTGTTTGAAATGCAGCTCATGTATGACATACAACTCAAGTATAATTGGTAAAAAACACATGAATGAAATACCCAACTGAAAATACAAGAGAAGGCTCCTGAAGTGCTCAGGAAAGCTAAATTTCATGCTGCGTCGGATTGGGGTGTTGCCCCATGTATCCCCACATGGGCGCTGCCTATGTCCCACAAGGGGCCCGGACGGCCCCATTGACTCCCGAAATTTCCCCTCTTTTTAGCTCACCAGAGCACAAAATGCTTAGCGTGAGCTTTTGTGATCGCCTGATTTCCGTCGTCCGTCGGCGTGCGACGTCCGTCGTCAACAATTTGAACCTTTAAAATTCTTCTCCTCTGAATCTACAGGGGTCTCAGTTTTCATCTTTGGCACATAGCATCATCATTAGGTCCTCTACAAAAGTTATATAAATTATATCCCTGGGATCAAAATTGGCCCCGCCCCAGGGGTGCATTGTTTTCTATAGAAACATATAGTGAAAACTTTGAATATCATCTCCTGAAACTGGAAGGTTCTCAGCTTTCATATTTGGCACATAGCTTCATGTTCAGGTCCTCTACAAAAGTTATATAAATTATGCTCCTGTGGTCAAAATTGGCTACATCCCAGGGTGGACAGTTTTCTAGCAAACTTATAGCTGACTGCGTTTTTAAGCATCTTCTCTTTGCTCATGAATATGTCATCCAATCAAGCAGTAGAGAGAGATGACCAGTGGGTAGTTTAAGTGCACCTGTATCTGGTGCTGGAGCTATGTCTTAACCCTGTGCCTGTTCTATGTTTATTATTTATTTGAATGCCTACAGCATATTCATGAACAAAATAGTTAAAATGAGGTATGGAAGGTGGAACATTGTAGCCATTTTTTCCAAATCTCACAACCTACTGAATATTCATCTACAAAATAGTTATAGCGAAATATAGTAGGTTGAACATTGTAGCCATTTTAGAAACATGAGGAACAGATGAATAAAATTCCATTAACAAACAGAGCAGGCCCTGATCAGATGGCTCCTATACGAGGCATCTGATCTGGGTCAACCCTGTTTTCAAATGTGTGAAAACACGTTTTTATGAGGGAAGGGTTAATTAATAATAGTGATTAGCATTATGATATTATTATAACCTGCCCTGCAGTTCAGAAGAAGGGTAAATCATGTAAAGACTCCAGATTGCCAAATTAAAGATTTCAAATAAATTATGAAATATTTTTTAACATGAAATTATATTACTTGAAACTATTAAGTTAAACTTATGAATATGAAATTATTATGTAATAATTTATAATGATATTCAAATGCAAAAAAAGTCAGTTTGGAATGCTAGGGTACACATACCCATTCAGAAGAACAGTTGATCGCCTTTAGTCAGAACTTTGTATGGCCTTATTTAAATTGTGCCTCTGTGGTCAAAATTGGCCCTGCCCAAGGAGTAGCCAGCTTTCAATAGAAACATATAGTGAAAACTTCACCTGATTGTCTGGTGAGCGCTTCAGGGCCATTCTGACCCTCTTGTTTAGCTCACCAGAGAACAAAGTGATCAGGACGAGCTTTGTGATCGCCTTATGTCCGTCGTCCGTCAGCGTGCGTCGTCCGTCAACAACCTGAACCTTTAAACGTCTTCTTATCTGAATCTGCAAGGTCCTCAGCTTTTATCTTTTGTACATAACATTATCTGTAAGTCCTAATTTATGTACATGTGGTCAAAATTGGCCCAGCCCCAGGGGTGTCTTGTTTTCTACAGAAACATAGTGAAAACTTTGAAATTTTTCTCCTGAAACTGGAAGGCTCTCAGCTTGTATGTTTTGCACATAGCACCATATAGCATCATATTCAGACCCTCTGCTAAAGTTATATAATAATGCTCCTGGGGCCAAAATTAGCCCCGCCTCAGGGGTGGCCAGTTTTCTATTGAAACATAGTGAAAACTTTGAAAGTCTTCTCCTTAAACTGGAAGGTTCTCAGCTTTCATATTTGCACATATCATCATGTTTAGGTATTCGACAAAAGATATATAAACCATGCCCCTGTGGTCAGAATTGGTCCCACCCCAGGAGTAGTCAGTTTTCTATAGCAGCCCGCTATTTCAGTTTTGACCAGTGACAATTCTAGCATACATTTACATGTATTGCTGGCTATTTTTGCCATGCATGTATAGCTGGAGTGTTTGATCTTTGAAAAATCTCCTTTCAAACTGTAAGGTTCTCAGCTTTCATATTTGGCTCATAGCATCGTGTCCAGGTCCTACACAATTTATATAAATCATGCCCCTGGGGTCAAAGATAAACCCGTCCCAGAGGTGGTCAGTTTTCAATAGTAGGTCAAACAGTAGAAAAACCTTGTGAACACTCTAGAGGTCACACTTTTTGTCCAATCTTCATGAAACTTAGTCAGAATGATCGTCTTAATAAAATCTCGGACAAGTTTAAAAGTTGTTCATATGGGGTCAAAAACTAGGTCACTATACTCAGGGAGCCAGTAGTGCCTACCGTGCACCCCTAGACTTTTTTCATGGGTACCAAAATGTTCAGAAAAGTGTCCTGAATCAGAATCGCGAATGTACTCAAACTTAAATTCTTTTAGGCTATGTGTATTATAATCGTTTCCATGGCAACCCCCAGTTTTCGTAATGATGACCCATGCCTACAAATTCGCCCATATCACAGCCAGTTTTTGTCCTAAAACTATAAAACTGGTACCAAATGGAAGATAAGGCATTGTGCTTTGATTTCCGACTTGTTTTTGTTTTATTAAATTACCTTATTTGCATACTCATGAATATTAATGAGAACATTAAAAATAGTAAAACAAAAGTGTAGAAATAACGTAAACCTTTCAATTTTTATCCTACAAATATCAGAAAATAACTTCAAACTTAATTTAACATGATGACGAAACCCCCATGAAACAATATCCAATTTGAGGACCATAGCATTAATTTTAAGCACCATTTTCACCGTTTCCATGGCAACACTCTAGTTTTCGTAATGATGGTCCGTACCTGCAAAATCGTCCATATCACAGCCAGTTTTTGTCCAAAGTCTATAAAACTTGTACCAAATTGGAGAAAGACATTGTGCTTTTATTTCCAGTTTTTTTAAATTACCTTATTTGCATACTCATGAATATTAATGAGAACATTAAAAATAGTAAAAACAATATAGAAATAACGTAAATAGTGTATACACTTTCTATCCTGCAAATATCAGAAAACAATTCAAATGCAGTTTAACCTGATGACAAAATCCTCAGAAAACAAACTATCAAATTTGAGGAACAAAATTTAACTTTAAGTAACTTTTTAGCTCACCAGAGCACAAAGTGCTCAGGGTGAGCTTTTGTGATTACCCGTTGTCCGTCGTCCGTCGTCGTGCGTCGTGCGTCGTCGTTCGTCGTTCGTCGTCCGTCGTCAACAATTTGAACCTTTAAAAATCTTCTCCTCTGAATCTACAGGGATCTCAACTTTTATCTTTGGCACATAGCATCATATTCAGGTCCTCTACAAAAGTTATATAAATTATGCCCATGGGGTCAAAATTGACTCAACTCAAAAATAAATGTTCGCACAATAACTTATTATAAGGTTTGCTGTCTTCATACCTAATAGGAATGTTGGTTATGGTCAGTAGATAACATCTATCGATCTTGAAGTCAGTCGGTCAAAGTTCAAGGTCACTGACGTTCACCAAAAATTATGTCTGCTCAATAACTTGATAACTACATAATAATAACTAGATGTGCAGTCTTCATATCTCTTCAAACATCTTCATTGTCCAATTACTTAATAATTATTAGGTGTGCTGTCTTCTGACTTAATAGGAATTTTGGTCATGGTCAGTAGATGACGTCCATTGATTTTGAGGTCAGTTGAACAAAGGTCAAAGTCACTGACATTCACTCAAAAATACATGTTCGCTCAATAACTTGATAACTATTAGGTGTGCTGTCTTCATACCTAGTGGGAAGGTTGCTCATGGCCAGTAGATGACCCCTATTGATTTTAAACTCAGTCGGTCAAAGGTCAAGGTCACAGTGATCTTCAACTAAAAACTCTTGTCCCCACCATAACTTGATACGCATTAGGCCTGTTGTTTTCATACTTAGTAGGAAGGTTGGTCATGAATAGTAGATAATCTGTATTAATTTTGAGGTCAGTTGGTCAAAGGTCAAGGTAGGTCACTGAGCTTCAAATAAAAATATTGACCGCTCAATAACAGTGACCGTTAACTCAAAACTCTTCTTCGCTTAAGCACTCGATAATTATTAGGTATGCTGTCTTCATACTTAATAGGAATGTTGGTCATGGCCAGTAGATGATCTCCATTGATTTTATGGTCAGTCGGTCAAAGGTCAAGGTCACTGACATTCACTCAAAAGTACATTTTCGCTCAATTACTTGATAATTATTAGGCGTGCTGTCTTTATACTTAGTAGGAAGGTTGGTCATAGATAGTAGATGACCCCTATTTACTTTGAGGTCAGTTGGTCAAAGGGCAAGGCCACAGTGACCTACTCAAAAATATTGTCCGCTCCATAACTTTATAAGTATTAGATGTGCTGTCTTCATATTAAGTAGGAAGGATGGTCATGGCCAGTAAATGTCCCCTATAGCTTTTGAGGTCAGATGTCAACAGTCAAGGTGACCTTCAATAAAAATGTCCGCTTAATGACTTTGTAATTATTAGGTGTAGTGTCTTCATACTTAATAGGGAGGTTGGTCATGGCCAGAAGATGACCCCTATTGATTTTGATGTCAGTTGTTCGAAGGTCAAAGGCACAATGACCTTCAACTCAAACATCTTGATAATTATTAAGTGTGCTGTCTTCATACTTGATAGGAATATTGGTCATGATCAGTAGATGACCTCTATTGATTTTGAGGTCAGTCGGTCAAAGGTCAAGGTCACTGACCCTCACTCAAAAATACATGTTCGCTCAATAACTTGATAATTATTAGGTGTGCTGTCTTCATACTTATTAGGGATATTTGTCATGGCCAGTAGATGACCCTATTGATTTTGAGGCCAGTCGGTTAAAGGTCAAGGTCACAGTGACTTTTATATCAGAATTCTTGTCCGCTCAATAACTTAATAATTGTTAGGTGTGCTGTCTTCATAGGCTGGTCATGGCAAGTAGATGACCCCTATTGATTTTGAGGTCAGTCGGTAAAAGGTCATGATCAGAGTGACCGTCAACTTAAAAAAAACATTGTTCGCTTGATAACATGACTCATGTTACATGATCCCCCTCCCATATAACATTACAAGATACAAGATACAAGAAGCTTTATTTAGAGTCGTTTATGTAGAACAGAATAACATTAGCTTTATAGCTATTTGTGTATGTTACAACACCACATACTTCGAGCGTATAATGCTCCGACACATGGAGCTCTTATTTTTCCGCTCAAGAAATATGTACGAACCAATTACTCAAGTTCAAGGGTCAACTTGTGCTCATACGCGCAAGTTGATGAACGTAGTTTTAGGTAACGGAATTCTACTGGCTGACATACTTTCATTTTTCGGTACAAATTTCGCATGTACTTTGAATGCCGAATTTGACGCGTGTGTTTTAACACATAAAGCGGCCAGCAAATGAGCTGCAAATTTACACAGAAATAGAGGGTCATTACGAAGCTATCTGGACTTTCTTGTAAATCTTTTTTTAGTGGGAGAAAAAAATCCACAATTCCTTAATTCATTAAGGATAAAACTATTTCTGTCCTTCATTAATACTCAAGGCGATTCTTATAAACATTTTTGGTATCTAAATGCGAGTTAAATTGTCAAGGGAGGTAATTACACCCTTCCCGTCAATGTCGCCAATAAGCCAAAGACCTATGATAACACATAGGTCTTTGAATAAGCACAGCGACCAAAAGTACCTTCCCAGATCAGACACCGCCAGTTCATGGCGGCCTCTGATCACTGTATCAACCTCTATAAGTAAATTGTTCTTGTAACCTATTTATCTAACTTCTTCAATTCACTATGTGTTTTAATCCCCTACTAGCCTACATGAATAATACTATAATGACTGTTAACACGCTTATATTTTATAATGGCACACAAAGGAAGTTTTGGAAATGGCTCAAACTGTAGATTCATATAGATCTGTATTCTTTCATAAGCAAACCGAGCAAGACTCTGATCAGACGGCTTCCACAGGAACCGTCTGATCTGGGTCTACCTTGTTTGCAGATGCGTAGAAAGGTGTATTTATTGAGTAAAGGGCTATCACAATTGGGCGACAGATAACAAATGTAACCCTTCTCATGCTAATCGCCACCTGTATCACATATGATCTACACACAGCTTGGGTCCAGATAACTTCGAGACGTCGAGTAGGCCTAACTCGGCATCTCACCAGGATCCAAGCTGTTTGACATTTAGTCAATAGTGCCTAAAACCCTTGATTGAACCGGAAGTGGACAAAGTTGCACCGGATCCAAATTTTTCCAGATATTTTTTTAAGCAGCGGGAGAAGGGTTAACCCTTTCCCTTATGTTAGCGCATTTTCACGCATCCTCCTATAGGAGCCGTCTGATCAGGGTCTGCTCTGTTTGCTAATGGTGTAATATAGATCTGATTCTGCAGCTTCTGTCTGAGCTGAAATGTCATGTGTTCATATGCCAATATTTACATTCGCCCTGCAACGTCCTTATATAACCTTATTCTAAAAAGAATGTTGCATAACCTCATGAACACCGGAAGCACGTCATTCATTTCTTGAATATAAGAAATACAACGGAATATAAATATAAGAAATGAATGACGTGCTCCCGGTGTTCATGGGTTATGCAACGCATAGTTTTACGAGCAAAGATTCACGTGAAGCCCTTCGGGCTTCACTAACTTTGCTCGTAAAGCTATGCGTTGCATAACCTCATGAACACCGGAAGCACGTCATTCATTTCTTAATTATAAAAAAATCATATTAATATTCATGACGTCATTATTTCTTTCGTGGATATACATCAGGGAAAGGGTTAATTGCGTGAAGAAACACTGTGTGCTTATTGTATGGTAGATCTATAAATATAACAGTTTAATGTAAATATTTTTTTATTTTTTTTTAGACTAGCTGCTATGGAAGACCTCTATACCCACCAGTGGGCCCTGTCAACAATGAACCGCGAAGGCTCAGGTGATATTCGTCAGGATCAGTACACAAACTATAACCAGATCGGAGCTTTGCCTTCTTTCGACACATTCAAATTCAGGAGTGACGTCATTGATGCACGTGAAAAGAAAAACACAACCACGGAAACCAGTGTATGTGACCTCCAGACATCAGACAGCTCTGAACCTTCCTTCTCAATAGAGAGTATCATGCGTGCTGACGACACATCCGGTCCAAGATCATCTACACCGGAGATGCAGGTTGAGCGGAGAGCCGCACAGACTAACTCGTCAGTGCAGGACGATGTCGATGCCAATCAACAGCTTGCACTTCCACGGCCAGCGAGTGCGACAGAATCAAAGACCAAGCCTTACAGGCGGAACCAGGAAAAACCACCATTTACCTACGCCGCCATGTGCATTGTAGCCATTGAAATATCACAAGAAAAGGCCCTTACCCTGGACGCAATCAGACAAAATCTGCAGACCATGTTTCCGTTTTTCCGCGGTGAGTACACTGGCTGGAGGGATAGCATCCGTCACTGTCTGTCAGCTAACAAAGCTTTCTTCAAGGTTGAAACCACGGCAACAGATCGCATCAAGATAAATCTGTGGATGGTTGACTATCAGTCTGTGAAACCGACCATGTTCAGAAAAAACAGACGAGGACAAAATTCACACCTGTACCGGGAATATCTGCACGAGGAACTTGGCATTCAACCACTTTGTCCTGACGAATTTGTTCATGTTCAGCAACTCGGCAAACCTGCAAACAAGGACATTACGTTACCGGAGCAACCGTGTTTAGGAGGTGCTTCAGCTGTTACCGCGGAGGCTTGTGAATCCGAGGACTTTCTTCGCGCGTCAAAGGAATGTGGCAACGATATTGATACTAGAACTGAGCTGACATCAGAAAGCTTCAACGGTAAGAGAAAGTGCGATTCAGCCACAGAACAGAACGAGAAGAGAATAAAGACGAACCACCCGAGCGGTGAATCTCGAAAAGTCAAGGACAATGGCATATCAGTGAATCCCACTGTTGACTATATGTACCCAAACAGTATGGCGTATACTGGTCACAGTAAATTCGGACAACACCAGATGCCGGGCTACTTCTCAGGGAACGCACAGTCTAAATCCGCTTATTACCAGCCAACTGCGCACTTCGGATACCATCACAGAAATATGGCCACACAGTTCTCCCAATCGGTTTACCCCTACGGAAATATGCCCACGCAGTTCTCCCAACCACTATATCCCTATGGAACTATGAACATGCCATCATACCCAGTCGGCCACTACCCAACCAGACCGTACGGTACGACGTCCCAGGACTACACGACGTATAACCAGTCACAAGGAATGAACGCCGCCATGAACTTGTGGTACCATCGCCAGTGTGGCACTCTACCGACCAGAGGCAACCAACGTTGGTACGCTCTACCGGAAGACTCAACAGAGGAAGTGGTAGACTTGAGCCTTACACCTGATAAAGAGTAAGCTTGCCGAGACAATGTGCAGTGCAGCTCTTGACGTCTGTGGCTATTAGACGTATTCTTCGACATTAACCTCCCGCACTCAGAGCAGTTGTCGTCTGCATATATTGTATACAGTTGAACTTCGATATCTCGAACTTCAAGGGACCATACCATTTAGTCCTAGATAACAGAGGTTCGAGTAATCCGAGACCGATATCTCAAGTTCATAGCTTAATGTAGATGTAAAGTAATGCTGAAAGCTCCTGCTGGAGCTTTCAGCATTACTTTACATATGCATTAACCCATTCACTTACCAATGCCAGATCTGTGATTACCAATGCAAACAGTTTGTATCCAGATGAGACGGCGTCTCATCAGGATCCAAACTGTTTGTAACTGTTACTATATGTTTTTGAAACAAAAATTTAGAGAATCAAAATAATGAAAATTTGTAGCATACGACAAAGTTAGCAGACGACAGAGTTTGGCAGCGAAAGTGTTAAGCTATCACATGTGTTTCTAGATATGTGTAGTGATACATTTTAGAAAATATTCTGTATTGTAAATTTTGGAAGGACCAACCTCTTAGTTCGAGTTATCCCGAAGTTCGAGTTATCCGAGTTTGAGATATCGAACTGTTATTCAATTCAAAAAGTATGTTCAAACTAATGTCAGAGTGGCAAAACAGTTTGGATCCTGATGAGATGCCGAGTTATTCGGCGTCTCATCTGGAAACAATATGTTTGCAAAGGTTGCCACAGTTGCCAAACGAGTGCTGAAGGTGTCGTATATTTTTGCCAGAGAAGATGCCATACCCTTTCCTTGTTCTGTATTTATGCCAAATTTCATTACCTACTAAATATTCGTTAACAAAATAGTTATAAAGAAATATGGAAGATGGAACATAATTGATATTTTAGAAAGTAAATAAACAGATATATCAAAGCTTTAGTCCTATTAGCAAACAGAGCATACCCTGATCTGGGTATACTCTGTTTGTAAATGCGTGAAAACATGTTTATATGATGGAAAGGGTTAATTGAATCAATCACAAATAAAGTAAATAAACTCTATCTGCTATTGACAATTTACATGAAGCGGGTTGGAAACTAGTTAGACGCACCTACACTTTGCGTCTTACAGAGTTCTGGACTGTTTGCAAATAGTGCCACACACTGTTCAATCGATTTACAACTGAAGTATTCACGCTTCACTCCATAAATATGCCTTTCTACGCGTTTACACATAGAGTAGATCCAGATCCGACGGCTCCTATAGTTTCCGTCTGATCAGGGTGTGCCCTTTCTGCTTGTGATATATTATAGATATGATTTTGTCCTATTTTAAAACTCATCTCATTAATACTCATTTTTTTATTTCTTACGTGAATATTCACGGAGTAAAGGGTTAAGACTAGTATTTTTGTACATAAAAGAACCTTTCAAAAATTAAATACTGATCGAACACACATGGGTACCTTAATCCTTCATTCCATGAATATTCATGTAAGAAATAATTACATCATGGATATAAATTAGATAAGTTCTTATACTAGAATTGTTTGCCATTGCAGAAACTATATACCGGTAATCATGTCTATACTATAAGCAAACATGGCAGACACCGATCTGATCGACTCCTATGGGAGTCGTCTGATCTGGGTCTACTCTGTTTACAAAGACATTGGAAGGCATATTAATGGAGTTAAACGTGTGTTTGCTAAATAAAGGTAGAAAGTAATGCAGACGCCACGTGAATTTGTCGAATATGCCACGGAAAAAAAAACTTTCGTGGTACACAGTATCTCACGGAACACTATATCGGACGGTACATTCAATCCGGACATCATGATCTGGATGGTAATTTAAGGTATCGTAGATATTTTAGGTGCTAACTTAAGTGCTAGTTTTTGTCAGTATGACAAATCGTGCTTAAACATTTTATCATGTTTTCAATAGAATGATGCTACATGTATATATTTAAGGCCTTTACTCTATTCACCCTTTCACCGCCAATGTCGCATAAATGCACCACGACAAATAGTGCAGTCCCAGATCAGATACTTTGTGAAACCATTGTGATAAATAGAGTATTTTCTCCTATAGGAGCAAATGCTCTATTTATCACAATGGTTTCAAACTACACAATTCATTTAAAAATCCTTTTTTCTAGGTAATTCTCCTTTTCGGTAGATTTGTTCAAAGAGGTTGTGTCTAAAAATAGCCTATGAGTTAATGGGTTAAAAAGTAATAAAATTCTCGACCAGCGTGTCTAATTTGGATCCGAATTGTGTGTAAAGGCTGTCACAAGTTCACATCGTTGCAGTGTTGCGCTGAGTGCGCTTTGTCTATTTTTGAAAGAGTGCTAGGTTAGTATAATGAAGCCACAAACATTCATACTGTATATAGTTTAGCCCTTCACCCTATTTTCACCTCTTCGCAAACAGTAGACCCAAATAAGACGGCTCCCATATATAGGAGTCGTCTGATCAGGGTCTGCCGTGTTTGCTTATGGAATACTATAGAATTAGTTGATCCTACAGTTTTTAACCCTTCGCTTGCTATTCAGGTCAATATACCTACCTGTAAATAGTGAATACCCAGATGAGACAGCTCCTGCAGGAGCTGTCTCATCAGGGTCTGCACTATTTACAAGTTGATTGTGAAACCAATGAACTCCACAGCAGTGATTGCACAGCGAAATAGTTGTACACAGTGAAGATATATGTAATTATACAACAGGGCATGGGTTAAGAAGGAGAAATGTATTTTAAAATTCAGCAAGAGAAGGGTTAAACTTTTTACCATAGACAACTTCCTATGGCCATGTCATTATAAAAATAAGCTAATAAATATTATTTGATACATGAATATTCATGAGGTAAAGGGTTAAGAGATTTCATACACATGCCTTCTTTTCATGTGTTAAATGTTTTGTTATTAGCGTCACGTGACGTCAGCTGTGAGAGTGTCAACGGCTGTAGTTTAACTCTTCTCATGCTAAACCAACAATGCTTGCTCTGCTCAGTCTCTGATCTGCAGAACGTTTTACTGTTCAGTTCTTTGAGAAACTACAGTCAAACAGTTTGGATCCTGATGATATGTCGAGTCTATCGAAGCTGTTTGCAAATGTTAGACTGGTCATGCTTAGCATGAGAAGGGTTATACTGAATTTTAGTTGTTTACATACTTTTTAAACCCGCTGTTAATATTTCATTTGCACGTGCTTTTTACATTTAATTTTATGCAGTTGTGTTTGTCTATATGTGCAGTCATGAGACATAGTCTAGGGAAGGTATCATGGCTAGTGCCGTTTGTTAGTCTAGGAATGTATCATGGCTAGTGCCGTATTTGTTATGAAATATAAATAAAACAGTAGAGCCTATCTTAACCCTTTCGGCGCCAAATTTCTATTTGTCGTCTGCAATCCAAGTTTGTTAAATCATTGAGTAAACTAAGTAAATGAGATAAATAAATGCAAATTTCAAAGGAATAAAGCACATATATAGAAATAGAGATTGAGACAAATAGTGAAGTCCCTGATCAGACACCGCCTTGAAAAGGCGGCGTCTGATCTGGGACTGCACTATTTGTCGTGGTGCATTTATGCGACATTGGCGGTGAAAGGGTTAAGCGGCCATCAAAAAGAGGTCAATCATTGGTCTGTATGACTGGTGGTTGCTTAATGCAGGCCAAAAGTATCGCAGAAAGTTTTTTGCATTACTTTTGCCGCGCATCAAGCAACCACCTGTTTTTAAAAAAACTCGTGTTCAATAAATGAATGAAAGGTTTTACTGTATATGTTCAGATATTTCAATAGACGCACATTAAGCCTTTATCTTGTGAAAACGCATTTGCAAACGGAGTAGACCGTGTGGGACCTGTCTGATAAGGGTCTACCCCGTATGCATATGTAATAATATAGGTCTGATTCTACCAGGGCCAATATTTCCTGTACTCATATACCATTGAAATGATTATGAAAATTCAGGTAATTAATATGCATGATGCCATTAATTCTTACATGAATATTTCATGGAGTAAAGGTTTAACAGTTGATGCCTTAAAAAATAGAACTAAGCCTGGTGTAGAAGTTTACTTTATTTACCACAAAAGACGCAGTAGATATTGGTCGTCTAATAGCCCTTTCCTCCATAAAAACGCCTTTCTACGCCTCTGTAAAAGTCACTTTATGAAACCATTGTGATAAATAGAGCATTTGCTCCTATAGGAACAAATGCTCTATTTATCACAATAGTTTCAAACTACAAAATTCTAAATTTTCACTTTTCTCTAGTAAATGCTCCTTTTGGGTAGATTCATTCAAAGAGGTTAGGTCTAAAAATAGCCTATGGAGGAAAGGGATAATGGACCCAGGACTGGATCCTACTACAGTATACTAATGCTCATAGCACCGATACTTTTGTTACTATTTTTAGAAGTTTAGTTAAATTTGTTCCATTTTATTTGAAATAAAAGAGATTATCTTAAATGTTGTTTTTGTGTATAAATCTTCCACATATTTCCTGTGTACAATAAACCCCCTCTAAACCGAATTTTTAGTAGAGAAGAAACTACATATTTTAGGCAGGTGGCTGCTTAATGCAGTGTGAAAGGCATGCAGAAAGCTCCTGAGCTTTCTGCATGTCTTTTACCGTGCATTAAGCTGCCGCCTGTCTTCAAGACGGATATTTATACGAAATTTAACGTCCCGTTTATAGGGGGTTTACTATAGTTTATATTGCTAGAGTAATTTGCAAAACCCGGGTTCGAAAAGTAATCATGAATGCAACTGTTTTCTTACTTATTAACAAAATTAAAAATCATGACGAAACTTGGAAGTACTCTCCTTTAGATTGTACACGCCTTTGTAATTCTTTTTTAACTCAAGATTTGAAACAGTTTTGGTAGTCTTAAACATTCGGACTGAAAGTAGACTATAACTAGGTACTTTACTTTTTTTAAACCGTAATACTTTTCATGTACTGGAAAAATGCTGACTCCAGCCAGAGACATATACATACAGAGACCACTTAATGAATAAACATACTTGTCTTTATTGGCAGTGTTTAACCCATTCCCTTTTGACCCCTTTTAACCCATTTCTTCATACTGACGCCTCTGTAAAAGTCACTTTGAAATCATTGTGATAAATATCTGAGCATTTGCCCCACAGGAGCAAATGCTCTATTTATTACAATGATTTCTATTTTCCATTTATTCTAGTAAATGCCCCTTTTCAGTAGATTGGTTGAAAGAGACTGGATCTAAAAATAGCCCATGAGGGAATTGGTTAACTCACTGTCACCATGGTGTACTTTTACGAGCAAGGTGCAACAGAAAAACAAACCAGCAACAAACTTAACAAAGTTTTGATTATTCAATATTACAGAGTTAAATTTCACTGAACTGAGTAAAATCTGAATACCTGGTTAAGTAAAAAAATACTGACTGTTCTTAAGAATAAAGTTTCATATCAAATAAATATTAATATACATGTACACATAGGGAATATTACACGAAGTGACAATATGAAGGGTTGAATCACATGAGTGGTTGTTTGGTCGTAGTATTCTCATGAGCCGCGGAGCGGCGAGTGAGAATACCACGGACAAGCAACCACGAATGTGAAACAACCCTGAATATCGCCATTTTCGTGTAATATTCCATTCATTATATACCTGTTTTCATAAAAGAACACAAAAGAACATCAATATTCTAACCCTTTTTATTCAGAAACATGATCTTGTATTGCACGCTCGTTGCACGCTCGTGCAATACGGAAACTTTATCTGAGAGGTTGTATTGCATGATCGAATCCAATCGGATTTTACTACAGAAACTGATACTAATATAATAATAATAACTAATATATAATAAATAACAGTTCCAACCGATAATCCTGATCGGAGAATGTTCACTTGTCAAAGTAATGTTTAAGTAGTTCCGTATCACCAAATACCAAGATCAGTATTGGTCAATCTTAATCATGTTAGCTAAGAATTAAAAACTTTAATGCAGTTAGTATTTAATTGTTCCTGAACTTTCTTGATTGCACAGCAAAGTGTACAGGCTCAGATCACATGACTCCTTCAGGAGCTCACTGATTCTATCTACCCTGCTTGCTCCATACAGTCGTTGGAAAGCATCGATAAAAAATTACGTGTGGCTTATTTGGTTCTTCACTGCTTGTCGAGCCCCAAACACTCATTTTAGCTCGACTATTCGAAGAATAGTGTTGCTTTCCTTCTCGCCCCGGTGTCGGCGCCGGCGTCACTCATTTGTTAAGTTTTTTTGTTAAAGTCCACTTTGCCTTTAACCTTTTGAATAAAGCTTTGAAACTTGGAACACTTCTTTTCCATCACAAACTTCATTTGTAGTACTATTTGGCAGAATTATGGCCCATTGTAACTTAATTGTTAAGGTCCACTTATTTACATAACCCTTTGAGATAAAGCTTTGAAACTGGGAACAAAACCGTTTGAGATAAAGCGTTGGAACTTGGAACACTTAATCATCATCACAGCTTCATCTGTAGGCAACAGTACATAAATCTGTCAAGCATTTTGACAGAATTATTGCCCTTTATGTTTTTCCTTTCATTAAATATTTTTAACAGATCCAACATCTTGAATACTCTAAAAGATATTTTACTGAGACTTTGAACACATGATTGTAGTACCATTGGACACCATTTTAGTCCACTATTTACACTAACAATACTGAGAATAGTCGAGCGCGCTGTCCGTGTCATGGCGTGACCTGAATAAGAGTTACAAATAAGCACTTAGTATAATTCAACCAAATAATTTATAACTGCATAAATGTTAACCCTTTCGGCGCCAAATTTCTAATTGTCGTCTGCAGTCCATTTTTTGTTAAATTATTCGGTACGATAAGGAAATGAGATAAATAAATGCAAATTTCAAAGGAATAAAGCACATACATGTATACAGAAATAGAGATTGAGACAAATAGTGCGGCGTCTGATCTGGGACTGCACTATTTGTCGTGGCGCATTTATGCGACATCGTCGGTGAAAGGGTTAATTAGACGAATTTTTAAATCATGGCATTTGAATACAGCAATGTTTTGCCATGGAAGAAACTGTGGAATCAGACTTATCAGGTTATAAGCAAACCCACCATGTTATAAGCAAAGAGTAGACCCTGGTCAGACGGCTTCTTCAGGAGTCTACCCTGTTTGAGACTACACTGTTTGCAAAGGTGCGAAAAAGCGTCTCTGTGAAGTAAAAGGGGACACTGTTTTTAGATAATGAAGACATGCTACACATTTATATAGTGTAAACAGTAGATCCAGATTAGGTGATTTAAGCCTTTTCGCGCAGTGGCAGCTTAACTCATTCCCTCCTAGGCTATTTTAACCCCAACCTCTTTGAATAAATCTATCGAAAAGGAGCATTAACTATAGAAAAGGATTTTAGATTTCTGTAGTTTTGAAACCATTGTGATAAAAAGAGCATTTGCTCCTATGGAGCAAATGCTCTATTTATCACAATGGTTTCAAAATGTGACTTTTATGAAGGCTCCAAAATGCGTCACTAAAAGGGAATGTGTTAATACATGTATGGTGAAAGGAATGCAGACATTTCTGCATATCCTTAACCATTCTCCAGCAAAGAGAGCCCTGTTGGCATTGGCAAACAGATAGGATCCAGATAATACGCCGAATATCTCAGTCAACAATTTCTCAAAGCTTGAACGAATCGAAAGAAAGGCATAACATAAAACCAATTGTATTTTTACAGCAGCGTGTTTAAAACTTACAGAACAGATTGTAGAGATGCCCCTGTGATACAAAATAAACCGTTCTCATTGATACTTATAGTTCATGTTCTACAACAAAATAGCATCGGACTCGGTCAGACAGTTAACGGAACTAAAACGCGAGCAGAATAATAATTACAGTAAAATCTCTCTATAACGGCCACTAAATTGTATTAATTAGTTGGTATTTAGGGCAGGTAGCTTAAAGCTAGGTGAAAGTAAAATAGAACTCTCCTTTAGGAGTGTTTTGTTTTACTTTCATCTTGCTTTAAGCAGCCATCTGCATTTAACACAAAATACTTGATGTAATCTAGTGGCCGTTATAGAGAGGTTTTACTATAATACACCTTCTTCGGTGTTGATTCGATTAGTTTTCTTGCGATACATTTTAGGCATTTTTAAAACACGTTGCAAGTAGAGCTATCACTTTAAAGTGATAGTGACTACATAATGTCAGCATAAATGTCTGGCGAATCTATGAGCAAAGCTTAAAGAAAAGCTGCATTTAGGGTTTACAAACAGTAGAACCGCTCCGTTTAAAAACAGTGTCTAGTCAGGGTCTGCACATTTTGCACCCCTATCAGAGCATACCCTCATTTGATGACTTGTGTGATAGACAATGTAGAAACTGATCAGATACGGCGTTTGTTTTAAACGCAGCGAAAGTTCTGATTCTACGCAGCGAAAGTTCTGATGTTAATAATTAAAAGGTTGGTTTTCGAATAGCGCAGCTCTTTAATACTATGGGAATGTACTGATTTAAAGTCGAATAATAACACAAATTATACCGTTTGAAATAGAAATGTTTAACAAAGTTGTTTATGTGCATATATGTAATAAACCAGGGCAATAGTTAAGGGACATATTCTAATAACTGAAATCGTCAGTTCTCCACCAAACCATATGTTGCTCTTCGAGATTTTGGCCTTGGTAGAAATTGTAGAATCAGAGTTATAGTATACTGTGTGCAAACAGACCAGACAGTTCTTACAGTAACATTCTCGTCTGAGCCTAAGTTTGCGTATTACTATGGAGTAAAGGTTAGCCCATTACATCATAGGTTATTTTTTAGATACAACCTCTTTGAAGTTTGAATAAAACTACCGAAAAGAGTATTAAATAGAAAACAGGAAAATTTTAGAATTTTGTAGTTTGAAACCATTGTTCATCGCCCGCGTTTAATTTGTTTTTATTATCACCCGTACATTTCATACAAAAAAGCAATCTTGTACAAAGACACTCTACCGAGTTAAATCTTAAGCTGCTGAATAATCAAAACCGCCCGTCCTTTCTGAATGTTAATTAACACATTTCTTCCTAGTGACGTATTTTGGCGCCTCTGTAAAAGTCACATTTTGAAACCATTGTGATAAATAGAACATTTGCTCCATATTTACTCCATTGCTCTATATATCACAGTGGTTTCAAAACAACATAATTCTAAAATTCACCTTTTCTAAAGTTAATGCTTCTTTTCGGTAGATTTATTCAAAGAGTTTTAGTCAAAAAATAGTCTAGGAGGGCGAAAGCTTTCTGTATGACTTTCACCCTGCATTAAGCAGTCACCTGTCTAAAAGTAGCTAAATTCTTCGCTACTAGAATTCCGGTTAAAAGGGCATCTACTGTACAAGCACTATGCACCTATGCATACATTCCATATAACATAATAATCATATGCTTTTGATCCTACATCTTTTTTTGCAATTTTCGAATTGAATAATAAATATTGGAAGTAAAGAGAGTATTCTTTTAGAGTATTTTGTCAGTCCATGTTGAAGGAAGATGTGAAGTAAAAGCTGTTTTAGCGAACACTGGATGACTAAAAATGTGTATTAAATAACAGGTTTCTTGGAGATTGATGCATTTCTTCCATCCTGCATTCAGCTTCCACCAGTATAACGTTTTAATTCATCAGTGATTGGTCATTTACGCTCGCAAGACACGTTTTTTGTACTAAAAAGCCAGTAACAGAGACCTTTTTATTCTAGTTAGCTTGTTGAATATAAACGGTATTGAATTGAATCTATATACGATATGAGACAAACAAATGATATATTTAAATATCTTCGTACCTCTTAAATTTTATTTATTCTACCCTTATAATGTATTGTTGAAGAATTGCAGTGTGACTATTAGAAATTATAGCTTAGACAAACAAAAGTAACAAAAGTACCTTTGTAAGCAATCATGTCACTTTGAAATAATATAAGTCACGTCTTGTTCGTACAAAATCCACAATCTTAAGTTTAATCGTATAACGATTGTTTGCACTTCATGCACACGACGAGATACAAACTCCTGCAGTATCTATATAAACATGCGTCAGTTATATATGTGTTTTTCAGCGGCTAACTGTCTATTTTCACTTTTGTTCTAGTTTTTCACTAATTGGAAACTATGTTGCATTGTAATTTGCATATGACCTACTAGTATTTTGTAGTAAACCGTATTATCATTAGTCAATACCTTGACTGGCATACAGCCTTTTTATAATGCCTCTAAAGGTAGCAGTAAACAGTAGAGTAGGGAAATATTCGAATTGGCCCGGTCAAATTCCTTAATTCTAGTAATTGTCTGTGTTTGAAAGCTGTTTTAATGATAATAGCAAAAAAGACAGGAAGTTATGTGCCAAAAGTGAGTTTTATGACTTGTTTTCAATAGACTGGGCCCAAAGGTCATGACCTCTAAATAGTGTACAGCATGAAAAGAGGGTAGAATGCGAAACTAATGGTATCGGCTGCAAACCCTAAAGGCCAAATTTACAGCGGAAATTTGAAGTGAGGTAAGAAATCAGTGAAATAGTGGAAAAAAGTATGGATACCTATATTGTCTCTCTTGTTTATTTGAAAGCTACCATGGTATGGATCCTCAGCATGAAGTGCTTTGGAGCATTGCAATGTCCTGGCAGTTTCAAATCTTATGGTGAAAAGTGTCGTTTTGTTGGGTTTTTGTCATGTGTTTTCGCGGCTCGGACAAACAGAAAATTCACTCTTGGCACAGTGTGAAATCAATTTGTAGAATAAATTTTACAGTGTTTTACAATGCTTATGGACATATTTGTTTATCTAGGCCATAATCTTATTTCAGGATCTGTATTGAAAGCCAAGAGGAGCTATAGACTGTGGTACGTGGTGAATTGTCGGCGTAAAACAAGGATCTTCTGTTGCCTGCCTCCAAACATGGCAAAACTGAATGCAGGACGTTTCGGCCTAGGAAGTTTCGCCACGGATATTTCGGCCCAGGACGTTTTGGCCATCTATTTTTTCGGCCTAGGACGTTTCGGCAAAAATTGAAAATTTGTATAATGAGCAAAAATTGAATACTCAAACTCATTGAATAACTGTCTACATGTTAAATATTGATATGTGGTCCAATTGTTTTGGTTTATACAGATCAGGATATTAGATAAGCAGGTGACATATTCACACTTACTCAACCTTGGGTACAAGGAGTGACAAAGAGGTGCTTTCAAATACAATAATCACATTGTTTAGTCATTTAAACAGCCCCATGCCACAAAACACCTTACTAATGATTTACTATCCCATTCAGTTTTGATTTTGGTCTTAATCCAAACTGTTTGATACTCACTTTATGCTTTTTGTTTTCAGCCAAATTGTTGTTTAGTTCAACTTTTGATGGGTTCAAATACATGTACAATACCGTAGTCACATAGTTTTTTATTACCATAACCAGTAAAGAAATATGAATTATTTATTACTTTGGTCATTATCAAAACTAGAGTATATAATACATAAACAATATTACTGAGTAAAACTATATAGATCTATTATCCTCAAAAGGTGTGGATCAATTTTGACTATACAATTTTTAGTGAGCCATACTTTATATCAGTTCCTAACCCATTATCATACTTATCACATCATGGTAATGATTGCTGAGCATTATTGCTAGTTTGCCAAAACCACTATTAAACTTTTAAACGTTTATTATCATTTTGCTATCAATTTAATACCACATTTGATCACGTCCACTTTGACGAACAGGTAATTTGCCGAAACCACCATAATTCACAGGCATTGCTATAGGAAATGAAGAAGAAATATTGTTTAGTATATTAGAGTAGTGACATTAATAGTATTAATTATTATCCCCGACCACAGCACCATTTAAGGCTCTGGTTGATAATTCTCTGTGATATAAAGCTACTTACTCAAGGCTATTGTTACGGCTCTATCACCTGGGGCTTTGGATCGAGTAGTAGGTTGTGATTGTTAACTTTATATTGTTTTAAAAATTCATGTAGATTCAGTTAATGGTGTCACTAATGATGATGCACACACGTCGATCAATGCGTTGATCCAGGCTATATATAAATACCCTTCTTTAACTAATTACAGACTCTGCACAAACAAAAACTTAATTCCGTATGCTTTATTTAAAGTGTATTAAATTAGTTATCTTCATATCAATATAAATATACATGCTTTCAAGTAAATTTTTATAATAGGTAAAATGAAGAACTAACTTCAGATAGTTTTTAAAAAATACTATGACATTGTACATTTTAATAGTGATTTCCAATAAAAGTAAATTGATTCATTTTTTTCATAAATTGCTCATTTCCATTGCATGCTTCTCTGCTAGCATAATAACAAGCATCCCTTCATAGATCTAGTTCCCTGTACTAACAGAATCTCCAAACATTGAAATTAAGTTGGCAGAGTTTTAATATCATTATTGTTTTGTACATTATGTCAATATTTGAATGCCGCTGAATATCTTTTTCTTGTTATCTTGTATCTTAACCCTTATCCGCTGTGAAAAATTAGTGTCTGCTTAAATCATTTACTTCATGAATATTCATGCGAGAAATAATGTCATCATGAATATTAATTAGCACACGAATGTTTGGTCATAGCAGACACTGTAGATTTATATATATATTACACGTATAACATAAGTAAACAGAGCACACCCTGATCAGACGGCTCTAGCAGGAGCATTTCTGATCTGGATCAACTCTGTTTGCAAAGGCGTATAAATGTGTATTAACATTTAGCCTGCTGAATAAGTTATTTTTACAGATGTTTTCACCTACTACATTTTCAAAATTCATGCTATAATCAATTTGTCTACCAAAAAAATAATTAGGGTGTCAAACAGTTTGGATCCTGATGAGACGCCGAGTAACTCGGCGTCTCATCTGGACTCAAACTGTTTGCAGATGAATTCACAGGCTAAAGGTTAATGGAGTAAATATATGTAGTTAAATTTGGATAATGGATCACTTTTGACGTTCGACTACTTTTGATCTGATGAAGCTTTTTGGTATACTATTGACAAAATGTCAAACAGTTTTGGACTTGATGAGACCCCGAGTTATTCGGAGAGTTTAGCCCTTATTATTTAGAGAATTTTAAATCCAGGTTTGCATACAAGATACATGTATGTTAACCGTTCCCCATGTGTAAGCGCATTTTAACGCACCTGCAAACAGAGTAGACCCAGATCAGACGGCTCCTGTAGGAGCCGTCTGGTCAGGGTCTTCTCTGTTTGCTTATGGTGTAATATAGATCTGATTCTACAGCTTCTGTCTGAGCCAAACTATCATGTGTTCATATGCCATTATAAAAAATAATCGTATTAATATTCATGACGTCATAATTTCCTTCATGAATATTCATCAGGGAAAGGGTTAAACTTTTCAAATATAAATAAGCGGTTGTTTTTTAAGCATTTTAAACGAATCTGAAATATTAGTCAACTTTACATAAAATTGTGAGTATATGAAAACTTTAACGATTTTTTTTGCTGTTCATTCGAAGAAACTGGCGTTAACATTCCCGTTTATTTCAGTTAATTCACGTCGGTGATTCAGCTTAAGAACTCTTTTAAATGCTTGTGCACGCCTCACAAACACATGCGAGCAATTCATTCATCCGCTAATTATGTACATGTCATTTTGTTATCTAAAGCTGCACAACATTTGTCTTTTATGTTATTATGCATAAGTTATGAGGGTTGCATGATAAAAGAATTACAAGGTTAGTGGCCTCAGTCTATTGGGGTTTACTGAGTTTGTGGCGAAAAAAGAAGGTTCGCTGTCATTGTCTCACATTCCACCTATAAACCCTAACGGACCGAAGCTACTTGTAATTCTTATAACTCTTTCCCGGTTGAATATTTATGTAAGAAATAATGACATCATTAATGTTAATCACCTGATTGTTTAATGACAAACGTACAAGGGATTGCCTGGTGCCTGGTACTGGTAGACAATGTAGAGTCCTATCTTTATAATTCCATAAGCTAATAGAGCAGACCATGATCAGACGGTTCCTTCTAGCAACCGTGTGATATGGGTCTACTCTGTTTGCAAAGGCACAAAAGGCGTTTATATGAGGGATACGGTTTAACCTTAATACCCCGGCAACTGAAATATAATTCTGATTCTTATAGGCAGATGATTCCTTAATGCCACCTGCTTCTAACTCTTTACTAGGCCTATATGAACATTCATATAAGAACAAGTATTGGGTATCATCCAGATAAATTTCCGGATAATGTTTTGAAGTCAAACTGAAGTCAAGGTCAAAGTCACAATGACACTAAAGTGGTATGTGTCATTTTCCCCTCCCAAGATGCACCAACACACTAATTTTCGGAATTCTATCCGAAAGGGTTGATAATCTTTCGTCTGTACAAAAATTCAGACAACTAAAACTGTGGTCACAGGCAAGGTCAATATCATAGAGACATTAAAGTACATGTAGTATGTGGTTGGGAATATATTATCCGAACAAATTTTCGGACACTTATTTACTGAAACTGAAGTAAAGTGACACTAAAGTAGTATGCGACACCCTGCCTTCCAAAATGCACCCTGGTGTTTAAGGAGATATCGTCCGGAAAAAAACCCGGACGGAAGGACGGACAGATTGACAGAGTGCAAAACTATAGTCCCCCTCCAGTCTCAGGTGTTCGGCGCGTGCTGATTCAAGAGAATATTTTATGGTCTATTTTCAATCCGCTTTACGCTTCGATTATTGCACAAATGTAAACAAACAAATGGAATATGATGTCTGCTCAATTTTTCGAAATCAGTTTCTGTAGATTCCGAACAACGGCACTGACATTCTGCTATACCCCAAAAGGGCACACAACTTATTGGAAAATACCCCGCCTTTTGATTGTCTTCCATTAAACTGTCAACGAAACATTCTATTTTGTACGGGAGTTAGTTTCGCTATTTCGAACACAATGACGTCATGTGATTTCGGACTACTTTCTGAGCCAACGACAGAGGTATATATAATGTCTTCTTCTTCTTCCAGTTTCCTGACCACCCTAGACTTGTCGAGTATTTTGCCAGGTTGTGGTCTGCACTTATAAACCCCCTCCCATCCCTAATCCCGTTTTGGAAAAGTAAGTCACCATGTGCAAGAGAGTGCACCATTACACCAATTGCCAACATTTTAAAGATGTCAATATTTGGCAGGGAAAGAGTTAAACTTAAAGATAACACTAGCATTGGAGTGGCCATTCAATGTAAGTACCGCACTATTACTTCGTGTCTATGTTTTATCAATGCATTCTCTGAGGGAATATTAAAGTTCGGACTGCATTCCAAGCTTTGTTGAATAGGCACCGTACTATTTCCTTAGATAAATCAAGACACACCTTACATTTCATTTTAAATGCTACATATTTGAACGCAACGTGGGGTTTCAATTCGGCTTCCATACCTCTAACGACGTCCAGGAAAACATTACCTTGCACACAGAACTTTTCGAACTCTGAGTTATTTATTGCTCTCTCAAGATCAATCAGAGCAGTCATGTTACGACTGTCACAGAACTGTTCGATTTTCACTTGCAAGATTCTCCGGAAACGTACGTAGTCATAGTCTGATATCGATGTACCATCAATCCCACTCAAAAGCAGGCTCAGTAGCTGGATATCCCACTTCACAATGTATCTGAAGTATGGTGAAATGTTCCACACATTCAACTCACTGTTGAAGAAGGACGGCATGTAATTTTTGGAACTTGCGTGGGTAAGAAACGTCATGATGGAGCGCATACACTGGTCCGTACTGATGTATACGGGAGCGCCAGGTTTCTGACTTAAATGCAGAACAGCTGATTTGAGTTTGTATGAATCAACACCCAAGACCTCGGAGAAATGGAAAACGAATTTCAAAAACTTGTAAACGATTTTCCAGTTGGGATGTAAGTTCCGCATTAGTTCTTGCTCGGACTTTGTATATGATATAAGTCTACATTCGGTGTCTTCCTCCATGCATTTGGGGTTGCCACAAGGTTTGAGAACAATGTGTAATCCGTTTTTAGCCAAGAGTTGGTTCTCTAGTGCCTCTTTGGGTAGAAAGTCCGACAGCATATCAAGCGGTACTCTGCAACAAGCCATCAGGTCCACATCTAAATCAAGTGTCTCAAAGCCTTTGCCCTGATCAAAGCGCCTAGGTGAAGCTTCATTTGAGGATTCCTGCAGAGTCAAATTCTGTAATCTGCTGTATAATATTTCAAGGTCTATATCCACTTGCTGGTCACTGTTGTCCAATAATCCTTCATTAACATTCGTTTCCCCTACCCTTTCAGACGTATTATTTGATTTTCCAACACCAGAGTCGCTAGCATGTCGCTCATACTGCTCGCCGAGCGTTTGCGACTTAAAATATCTCCATTGAAAGTATGCTGTCTGCACGAAGGAAAACTGTTTGTATGGTTTTCCTCGACTTACGACGTTCTTAAAGAGAAGTTCTCCGTCTCTGCTTTCAAAAGACTGGAGACCGGCATTGAAGAGCTCAAGTGCTTGTCTGACATACATGTTAAATTGTAGAACAGCAATCTGAAAGCTTCTGTCTGGTGTCTGTTCGGAACTAACCCAACCCCATCTTTCCTGATCCACAGTTTTAACTTTTACATAACCTTTCCGGCATCCTCTCGAAAACGCTATAGCGTTCGGCTCCGAGAGTTCACGAACGACGAGCATAAAGTCATACTCATCCGGTGCGATAATTTTAGTCTGTTCGAAGTAACTTCCGGCATTTTCTATTGCCTCAATAGAAAAGCTGCCCTTGCTTGCAGACAGTAGGCTTAGTGCTGTTGGAATTACTTCTTTCACCACTGTTGTTACAACTTTTTCAAGTTGATGGGTAATTTCTGGCTCAACTTTAAACTCACATTCATTTCTGTAGAGATCTCTTATGAAAGCTGCTAGCGACATTCCTGAAATGCAATGGTTTGAAAATGTCAACAGATTCATTTTTCCCTAATTTAATACTTAAGAGATTGTACTTCATGTAAATATAAAACACACACGCAGAAATACATATACACGCGCACGCGCTCGTTCTTGCGTACAAAAACGCACGCAGACATGGACAGACATACACGCATTCATTCATACACATAAGCTACAGAGGTTCTTGATAAGGGTGCCACATCGGCGATCATTAATAGAACTCGCATACGAATAAAAAATGTACATGTAGTTTATTTTCATATTTCATATTATCAAAAGTGTCGCTTGTCACTATCAGATGAAAGAAAGACGCCTTTGTTTCTCCACCAAACCCCATGTTGTGACCACTCTTTAGAATTCCACTCTTTGAATACACACCTTAGTCTATAGCTATGGTCACAACCAATACCTCGGTCCTTTGATTTAACCGTTTTCTCCATGTAAAATTAATGACATCATGAATATAAATTATAGTTAACTGTTATAATGGCATATTATAGTGTCCAACTTGCATTGGTCAGCTTGGGCCTAGGTAGCCACGCCTATCACAGCAGCAGGCCGAGAACAAACACGGCGACTTAATTATTATATCCCACCTTCTGACACAGATATTACACATATGGACACAGGAATGTTTGGCAGAAATTGTAGAATCATGTCTATTTTATATCATAAGTAAACAGAACATACGCTGATCAGACGGTTCCTATAGGAGCCGTTTGATCCACAGGACACCGTCACAATGAATTATGAACCTCGAAAGAAAAAAATGTATGAACACTATAGTGTTCATGCATTTTTTTCTGTCGAGCTTCATAATTCATTGTGACGGGGGCCTGTGGTTTGACCTGGGTCTACTCTGTTTGCATATACGTAGAAATGCGTATTTATGGAATAAGCGTTAAAACGACTTCAGGCTTTCCTGTGATCTGTGAAGCGAAACAATAATTCGCTTGTGATCGATCTTGTGACTCATAATCTACACATATACACAAACCTACGCTGTTATTCTGAAACATACATGGCGTTCACATAAGTACTGTAAACCCTGTCTTAACCATTTCCCTTATGTAAGCGCATTTTGACGCATCTGCTAACAGAGTAGACCCAGATCAGACGGCTCATATAGGAGCCGTCTGATCAGGGTCTGCTCTGTTTGCTTACGGTGTAATATAGATCTGATTCTACAGCTTCTGTCTGAGCCAAAATATGATGTGTTCATATGCCATTATAAAAAAAAATCTTATTAATATTCATGACGTCCTTGTGCCTACATGAATATTCATCAGGGAAACGGTTAACCCTCATTTCGTTTATTGAACGTAGGAGATTTAAAAGCAGGCGGTTACTTAATGCAGTGCAAAAGTAATGCAGAAAGCTTCAATGGGAGCTTTCTGTTTTACGTTCGTCCAGCCTTAAGCTACCACCTATCTTACAGACCCAGATTTAGACTTTTTAATGGTCACTTAAGACAGTGTTCTGCTGTATTGTATGTAATGTCTGGATTAAAATATGTGGTCTGAAGTTTCAAGAATGAAGGAACTTGAATTACAAAATAAAACAAACCGTTACATACCTGACGCTTAGTTTCGTTTCCGTGACCTCTAGAATATGTTTAACAACCCTGTGTGTTCAATGCCCTCTTACATGCAACGCGATGAGTTCAGTGTCCTTTTACATACACCGCGATGAGTTCAGTGTCCTTTCACAACGCCGTATGCTCAGTGTCCTCTTGCATATAATGCCGTGTGTTCATTGTCGTCATACAGAATTATGGGGTTTCCAGTATGTATTTATAAACCAACAGCACTTAGTATTTAATTGAGTATGTTGTACGTTGCACACATTCTGGCGTATATATTTATTTTGATCGTTGGTGTTACAGTATCGTCTGCTCACTAATATTCTAAACCTACAGGGTGGAGGGGGCGTAGCATACCCTATCATTTACCTCTTACTCTATGAATATTTATGTTAGAAATATTGGCACCACGGATATTAATTAGATGGCTTTCATGATTGTATTTGAAACCATAGACGACTGGCCCATGAAGATCTATATTACCAAACAGAGCGTGAGTTGATCAGACAGCTCCCGCAGTAGCAGTCTCATCTGGGTCTACTTTTAAAGGACGTTAACCCTTTCCCTGTTCAATATCCATGTAGTAAATTATGACACAATGAATATCTATGAACTGAAGTTTTATAATGTAAACCTTGTAAAGGTCTTTTCTTTCACAAACACTGTAGAATCTGGGCCCATGCTTATACAGCTTTTAGCTGAGTCTGAGTTCGTTCTCAAGTTTTTGATTGGTCAAATCTGACCAATCAAAAGCTTGAGAACTAAAATCTGACCAATCAAAAGCTTGAGAACAAAACTCAGACTCAACTAAAAGCGTTATAAGCATGGACCCAGATCTACATCTATATCATGTTATAGGCAAACAGAGCAGACCAAATCAGACGGCTCCTATAGGAACCGTTTGATCCGGGTCTACTCTGTTTTCAAATGTGTAAAAAATATTTAAATGCGTATCTATAGAGTAAATGGTAAAGAGCGAATAAAAATATATATACATGTAGACTATACCACCCCTTTTTGGATAAACTCGTATGCCGCTGTAAATAAATGTCTGCTCATACTTGGATCTCGTCCAATATTTACTATTCCTATTTGATCAAGCTTTTGGAAAACTATTGATCGAGTATCAAACAGCCTGGATGCCGAATTATTCGGCGTCTCATCTGGATCCAAGGTGTTTGAATATGCCAGTCAAGTTGCGCTTAGCGGTAAAAGGTTTAAAAAACGCACCGGACCGTGCATTGTTTCGCATATATGCGTTTATAGTCGGGTTTGAATAAACGAGTTTTCAGTCACCTTTAGCCCTTTGCTTTGTATATACGCCTTTTGACGCCTCTGCAAACAGAGTATACCCAGATGTTTATAAAATGATATAGATCTGGTTCTATACTGTTTCTGTGTTGATTCAAATGCACTGTTCAATTCGCCATTATAAAAAATGACACTTCATAAATATTTATGATGAAATAATTGAATAAAAGGTTAAAACAGTTCAGATACAGATATTATGCCAGATAAGTACAGTAAAACCCCCGCTAATGCGACCATCTATAAAAGGTATAATTCTGGGTGCTAGATGCAGGTGGTAGCTTAATGTAGGACAAAAGTAATGCAGAAAGCTCCCAGAGGAGCTTTCTGCATTACTTTTGCCCTGCATTAAGCAACGACCTGCTTATAAAGACACCCCTGTCGATTCATTAAGTGGTCACAAAAGAGGGGTTCTACTGTATGTATTTCTTCAGGGATAACTCCTACACGTAACGTAGATCGAACAAACTTGTAGGCTTGAGTTACCGTTCATGGGGGTGAACACTGAAATTGTGAATTCGGGAAACGAGTTGTACTCATATTGACAAACAGTGAAGGCCTAGATCAGGGGCGTCCAAGAGGAGCTCTCTGACCAGGGTCTGCACTGCTTGCCATTCAAAATCATCTCCCAAATTAAACCCTTTCATGCAAAATGGACTGTATCATTACACAATGATGGACCATTCCACTTTGAAAACCCGGCATTTAAAGCATCAAAGTTCGTCACGAATAAAACTGGGACCCTTAGCCATTTTCCTCATATAAACGTGTTTTCACGCATTTGCAAACAGAGTAGACCCAGATCAGATGGCTCCCATGGGAGCTGTCTGTCAGGGTCTGTTCTGTTTGCTAATGGTATTTCAAAGCTTTCTAAAATGGCTACAATGTTCCACCTTCCATATTTCATTATAACTATTTTGTCCATGAATATTCAGTAGGTATTGAAAATTGAAATAAACACAGTACAGGGAAAATGTGGGGGAAATGGTTAAGGAGGAAGAGTGGCTTCCGGTGAGATGGGAAGAATGTCTAATAGTGTAGACAATGATAAGTGTCCATGCTCGTTCTCAAGCTTTTGATTGGTTAGATTTGAGTTCTCAAGCTTTTGATTGGTCAAATTTGAGCCAAAGGCTCAAATCTGACCAATCAAAAACTTGAGAACGAACTCAGACTCAACTAAAAGGTTGATAAGCATGGACCCAGGTGCCATATTCATACCACAGTAGCTGACATGCGTCTACAGTAGAACCTAGAACCTGTCATAAGCGGTCATTCATGTATTGAATATAGAAGCGTTAACAAGAGTGTTCGGAGGAACACGCGCGTCACCTGCTCTATAATGATTTGTTTCGAAATGACAGCCCGAAAGTGTGACGGACAGATATAGATACAGGCAGACAGACGGAGAGACAGACAGACAGACGGACAGACGGACAGACAGACAGACAGACGACGAAAAAGTGATCCCTGAGTGACACTTTATAATGTTTAACTTTAATTGAAGCTCTTCATTCCTTCGAAATATGTTGTTCGTCTGCCCCCCAGTGGATTCTTCCATGTTTATATATTCCATTATAGAGTCCTTTTTTTTTTATCTAAGAGGTGCCTGGCCTAAATTTTCAAGTTCGTTTTGTTTTATATTGAAATTCCTATCAGCAAACAGTCTAGACTCTGATCAGACGCCGCATTTTGCGGTGTCTGATCAGAGTCTACATTGTTTGCCTACGTCCCATATATGGGATCGTGGGAGTAAATGGGTTAATTTCAAGTTCATTTCTTTAAATAACAGTATCAGTGTGCGGACAGTTTTGGACCTGATCTCTGTGTCTCATCGGGATAAAAAAAAAACTGCCTGCAAAGCCTTCAAAATTGGCCAGTACTGAAAGTGTTTCAGAAAATAAAAAAAAAGTAAAATTGCAGAATGTACATTTATTTAAAAAGAGTTTCACCCTTTAAGAAAGCATGACTTCATCATGATTTTTTTATTTGACGATATTTTGAAATAGCATATTAACACTGTAATTATCAGTCATGGCAGAACTGTTGAATCATTATTTGCTAAGCCAACAAAGCAGACCCTGATCAGAATGTCCCTGCAGGACCCGTCTGTTCTTGGTCAACTATGTTTGCAAAAGCGTATATATGGAGCAAATATGTATATGTATGTTTACTTCGCTTTTATTAACTCATTCTCTCCTAGGCTATTTTTAGAACCCAACTTCTTTGAATAAATCTACCAAAAAGGAGCATTAACTATAGAAAAGGAGAGATTTAGAATTGTGTAGTCTTGAAACCATTCTGATAAATAGAGCATTTGCTCCACAGGAGAAAATGCTCTATTTATCACAATGGTTTCAAAATGTGAATTTTAATGAGGCGCAAAAATGCGTCACTAGGGGTGGGGTGGGGGTGGGGGTGGGGGTGGGGGGTTCTCATATAAATAATCCGGACATTGACTCTACTGTGTTAATCATTTACTAGTACCTGATATACAGTTGACGTATATATATTCAGTCAGAGTAGACCCAGATTAAACGCCCCATTTATAGGGCTCTTACACGATATATCTGATCTGGGTCTACTCAGTCTGATAATGACCTGCTCTGCTTGACCCATTACTCCATATACTTGCAAACACTTTTTACATATTTGCAAACAGAGTAGAGCCAGCCGGAGCCGCCTGGTCAGGTTTTGCTCTATTTGCTTATGGAATTATAAAGTTTAACCCTTTCGGCGCCAAATTTCTAACTGTCGTCTGCAAACCAATTTTGTTAAATCATTTGGTAAAATAACGCAATGCGATAAATAAATGCAAATTCAAAGGAGTAAAGCACAGATATAGAAATAGAGTTTGAGACAAAAAGTGAAGACCCTGATCAGACGCTGCCTTTTCAAGGCGGCGTCTGATCTAGAACTGCACTATTTGTCGAGGTGCATTTTTGCGACATTGGCGGTGAAAGGGTTAATCCCTGTGTGCATACGCTATTATAGAACCAAACTCCTCACAGTGATCTCCCTTGTCACTACGTGCAGGGATCTCTTCACAAACTCCTCACAGTGATCTCCCTTGTCACTACGCGTACGGTGTACCATTATCGAATGCCTATCCATTCGGCATATATGACATATATATCTGTTCCAAATGGTTTGGTAAAACAGTAAAACTTCTCAAAAGCTACAACCAAAAATGGGTATAAAGCTAAATCATGATGGTGGTAGCTAAATGCATGATGAAAAATGCGCAGAAAGCTCCCACTTGATTTTTCTGTATTATTTTCGTCAATCAATAAGCAACACATCTTTACGCCTTGCAAACAGTGTAAACCAAGGTCAGAGAGGTCATAAATGGTCTGATTTGTTTGCTTATGAAATGATATAGATCTAGTAGTATCGTGTCTATCATCGAGGCACATCTCATATAGATCTAGTGGTAAAATGTCTATCATGCCAGTCATATCCCATATGGATCTAGTGGTACAGTGTCTATCATGCTAGTGATCTACTAGTACCGTGTCTATCATGCCAGACACATCTCATATAGATCTAGTTGTACAGTGTCTATCAAGCCAGTAATCTAGTGGTACAGTGCCTATCACACCAGACACATCTCATATAGATCTAGTAGTACAGTGTCTATCAAGCCAGTAATCTAGTGGTACAGTGTCTATCATGCCGGACACATCTAATATAGATTTAGTAGTACAGGGTCTATCATACCAGTAATCTAGTGGTACAGTGCCTATCATGCCAGACACATCTAATATAGATCTAGTAGTACAGTGTCTATCATGCCAGTGATCTAGTGGTACATTGGCCATAATGCCATACACATCCAATATAGATCTAGCAGTACAATGTCTATCATGCCAGACACATCCCATATAGATCTAGTAGTACAGTGTCTATCATACTATAGATCTAGTAGTACAGTGTCTATCATGCTATAGATCTAGTAGTACAGTGTCTATCATACTATATATTTAGTAGTACAGTGTCTATCATACTATATATCTAGTAGTACAGTGTCTATCATGTCAGTGATCTAGCAGTACAGTGTCTATCATGCTATAGATCTAGTGGTACAGTGTCTATCATGCTATAGATCTAGTGGTACAGTGTCTATCATGCTATAGATCTAGTGGTACAGTGGCTATCATGCCAGTAATCTAATAGTACAGTGTCTATCATGCTATATATCTAGTAGTACAGTGTCTATCATGATATAGATCTAGTAGTACAGTGTCTATCATGCTATATATCTAGTGGTACAGTGTCTATCATGTCAGTGATCTAGTAGTACAGTGTCTATCATGCTATAGATCTAGTAGTACAGTGTCTATAATGCTATATATCTAGTAGTACAGTGTCTATCATGATATAGATCTAGTAGTACAGTGTCTATCATGCTATATATCTAGTGGTACAGTGTCTATCATGTCAGTGATCTAGTAGTACAGTGTCTATCATGCTATAGATCTAGTAGTACAGTGTCTATCATGCTATATATCTAGTAGTACAGTGGCTATCATGATATAGATCAAGTAGTACAGTGTCTATCATGCTATGGATCTAGTAGTACAGTGACATGATATAGATCTAGTAGTACGGTGTCTATCATGTTATAGATCTATTAGTACAGTGTCTATCATGTCAGTGATCTAGTAGTACATTGCCCATCATGCTATAGATCTAGTAGTACAGTGTATATCATGCTATAGATCTAGTAGTACATTGCCTATCATGACAGTGATCTAGTAGTACAGAGTATATCATGTCAGTGATCTAGCAGTACAGTGTCTATCATGCTATAGATCTAGTGGTACAGTGTCTATCATGCTATAGATCTAGTGGTACAGTGTCTATCATGCTATAGATCTAGTAATACAGTGTCTATCATGCTATAGATCTAGTAGTACAGTGTCTATCATGCTATAGATCTAGTAGTACAGTGTCTATCATGTTAGTGATCTAGTGGTACATTGTCTATCATGCCAGTGATCTAGTAGTACAGTTTCATCATGCCAGTGATCTAGTGGTACAGTGTCTATCATGGCAGTGATCTATTGGTACAGTGTCTATCATGCCAGTGATCTAGTAGTACAGTGTCTATCATGCCAGACACATCTAATACAGATCTAGTAGTACAGTGTATATCATGCCAGACACATCTCGTTTAGATCTAGTAGTACAGTGTCTATCATGCCAGTGATCTAGTGGTACACTGCCAGCATGCCAGACACATCTAATACGAATCTAGTAGTACAGTGTCTATCATGCCAGTGATCTAGTGGTACAGTGCCATCATGCCAGACACATCTAATACAGATTTAGTAGTACAGTGTCTATCATGTCAGTGATCTAGTGGTACAGTGCCATCATGCCAGACACATCTAATACGAATCTAGTAGTACAGTGTCTATCATGCCAGTGATCTAGTGGTACAGTGCCATCATGCCAGACACATCTAATACAGATCTAGTAGTACAAAGTCTATCATGTCAGTGATCTAGTGGTACAGTGCCATCATGTCAGACACATCTAATACAGATCTAGTAGTACAGAGTATATCATGTCAGTGATCTAGTGGTACAGTGCCATCATGGCAGACACATCTAATACAGATCTAGTAGTACAGTGTCTATCATGCCAGACGCATCCTATATTCATATGCCACTTCAAACGTTCAGTTAAGTCATTATTTCTGACTTGAATATTTATAAGCTAAGCATGAAATGACATGCTCACATGCTGATTAATATTTAATACGCTACATGCGATTCCGGGGTTAATCTTGAAAACAGTTTCGATCCAAATGAAACGCCGAGTAACTGATCAGGATCCAAACTGTTTGACACTCTGGTCGTCGTTGGAAAACAAACACGGAGAAATAAAACATGCTTAGAACTGGTGGACATTAGTGTCGACGAGAATGTGTGCAGCAAGGTAAAGGGTGGCGCTTGTTACAAAACGAAGGCAACTTTAATAATTTCGTAGCGGGGACTGGATTTATGGATTTTCACCTGGAATTACGCTACCCAACTTTGAGCTGTTGTCATGTTTTGTTACCTTGCGACGCTGAATTTTCAGAATGGAATAACCCATCAGTGTTTAAATATAGAGTCCACTCAAAAAGGTTTTAACTTGCTAGGGGATTTTGAATGACAAACAGGGCATACATGTATCCTGATCAGATGATTCTCCAGGGACAATCTGATCTTGGTCTATACTGTTTGCAAATGACAGTGAATGGGTGTCCGGTATACAAATGTTTCAATATGTATATTGGCAGTATTGATTAGACAGATAAAGCCTAAGCTGTGCGAGCACAGTGAATAAAGGGTCCATGTATATACATTGTACCACCACTTCGCTTTTGTTGTTTGAGTTTTCTGTTCTCTTTTTTCAAAACATAAGATGAAAGAAACAAATGTTTTGAAATAAATAGATATTTGAAGCCCCAAAACGAAATCCGAAATACTTGTTTCTTTTATAATCATTGTCAAAAATATAGTTTGCCTTTTACAATGCCTTGTATTTCGTAGAAATGAATTTGTTTTTTGGTCTTTAGGACAGGTGTCTGTTCAAATGTTCCTTGTAAGAAATAATTATGTCAAGAATATGCATTAACTGAATTATCATAATGTAAATTTTCAAAGGATTTGTTTTACCTTGACAAAAAAACTATATAACCAGGTATTATCACCCCATAAGCAAATAAAGCAGACCCTGATCAGACCGCTACTACACGGGTAGTCAGAGCTGGGTCTGCTCTGTTTGCAAGTGCGTAAAAACATTTATATGAATGAAAGGCTTAACCTTTTCCTCCATAAATACGCCTTTCTATGTCTCTGTATAAGTCATCTGTAGTGCAAATGCTCTATTTATCACAATGGTTTCAAATTACAAAATTATAAAACTTTCCTTTTCTCTAGTTAATGCTCCTTTTCGGCAGATGCATGGAAAGAGGTTGGATCTAAAACAGCCTATGGAGGAAAAGCTTAAGACAGTTGGTGGCACAAAGCAGAATAAAAGTATTTCAGCATCTTTAACTTTTTCCCATATATGGACAACTTTTGGCACATTTGCAAACAGTAGACCCAGATAGGACAGCTCCTGTAGTAACTGTCTGATTAGGGTCTGCTCTGTTTGCTTATGGAATGAATAATGGTTCTTAAGTTTCTGTCCCAGCATAAAAACCTCCTTGTTAAAGTGTTAGTATAAATATTCATCTATGAATAGTCATGCAGTAATAAATTCTTAAATCAATTTTCACGGAGGAAATGGTGAAAAGACACTCGCGATTTATGGATTTAGTGATATATTTAGTGAATGCAGTACTGATCGAGATTCTTCTCTATACGTAGTTTGGTGAGACTGTTGGTAAAATAATTATTATAGCAGCTTTTTTTTAACAAATCTAATCTAAACCTTCACAAAAAGTGATCTGGGTCCATGCTTATAAAGCTTTTTAGTTGAGTCTGAGTTCGTTCTCAAGCTTTTGATTGGTCAGATTTGAGTTCTCAAGCTTTTGATTGGTCAGATTTGAGCCTTTGGCTCAAATCTGACCAATCAAAAACTTGAGAACGAACTCAGACTCAACTAAAAGTTTTATAAGCATGGACCCTGTTCTGACATCACCAACAACGTGGATGGCTTTCAGTCTGGGCCTGAAATGTATCTATAGATTATAGAAGTACAGTAGAACCTGTCTATTTAGCGGCCACTAAATAAATAACTACAGTAGTCATCGAAAGCAGGTGGTTGTTTAATGCATGACGAAAGGTATGTAAAAAGCTCCCATAATACCTTCGTCCTGCATTAAGCTACACTTTTCTGAAAAAAAATAAGACCTCTTTTAGGTGGTCGCTATTGACAAGTTTTATTGTAATATGGAACTTTAAGAAAATATTTTGTTCATATTTCTATACAAAACTCTATATTGCTGCTATATCGCCTCGGAGTAGCAGCATGATAGGTTGTGGCGGAGAAATAGATCAAAACGCGTCTTATCTACATGCTTGTACGTGTACTCTCGGCATATATGACCCGTCTGATTAGTCTGCTTTATTTGCCTATAGAATAATACAAGTCTGATTCTACTGTTTCTGTCATGGCAATATTTTCCTATTTATTTGATATTATAAAGAAATATGTAATTAATATTCATGATGTCATTATGACTCAAATAAGTACATGGTCATTATAGCTCTTTCAACAAGAAGAAGCTGTCCTCTACAAAACATTTCATCGCTAATTCTAAAAAGTATGCAAAATGTATTACATTCCTCATTCTTTTAAAACACAACTTACAGCGTTAAAAACGAACAACACAGAAAATTGTATGTTTGTTTAGATTTTCGTTTTGAAAGCCGACTGGAGTTATCCGAAATGACTCAATAAAATTAGCTGTAGGGGCCTACATGCTTATCTTGTTTTGGTTGAACACATTTATTTTGAGGCTTGGAACTTGTAGACAGATGGGAGCTTAATGCAGGTCAAACATATAGAGGATCTGTTGCGAGTTGTCTTTTAAGATCACATGTTCCTAAACGAGCCTTAGAAAATGTCATTAAGCGAGCCTTGGCGAGCTTAATAACATTTTCTTGGTGAGTTTAGGAACATGTGATCTTAAAAGACAACGAGCATCAGATTCTTTTTTTCACATAACAAAAGAGTGTATTTTCGCCGTTTTTAATGACATGTAAACATCAGTTTCCATGGTTTGACGTCATTATATAACGTACATGACATGTCATGACGCCATATATGTTCTAAAGTGATCTTACACGTGTTACAGATCAAGGAATCTTAACCCATTGTTCTAACTCGGAGATAAGGGAAGGTATGTGAGAAAATGCGTGCGTTACTTCTGTCCTTAACGACTTAGCGAATAACTCTATAGAGACGCAAGTTGGGACCTTCGCAAATGGAGTAGACCCAGATCATATGACCCCTGTAGGAGCCGTCTAATCAGAGTCTGCTCTGTTTACTGATTAAAATATGTAGATCTTTTTCTACAGCCCCTGCCACGTCCAGAAAAAAGGGTATTCATTTGCCATTGTAAGATATCAGCTAATTAATAGTCAAAATGTCATCATTTCTGACATGATATACCATGGAGTAAAGGGTTTAAACAGGGTTTACTGGAGTCCTTCCGACTTTCAGTTTCACAAGTAGATCTACATAGCTTTTATTTCTAATACCCTACTCATGTACAGACATAGACATGTTTTATACATGCACGTAATTATGTTTTATTTGCCTTAGCATGATGACACTTATGGTCACTTTTCCGTCTATAAATATGTTTGTTTGTCTGTATGTCTGTCTTCGAGACGATTCTAAAGAGTGGTCACAGTATAGAGTTTAGTGGAGAAATAAGAGTTATTCTTTCAAAATATTAAAATTTACGCATCTTATCTGGACCTCTGTCAGTATAAGATTTCATGAAATTTGTCAGAAAAGAAAAACAAATTAGAATTTTGTAGTTTGAAACCATTGTGGTAAATAGGAGCAAATCGTATACTTTCGGTTCGTCTAAGCGTGCCAAACAGCTTGGATCCTGACGAGGGGTCGGTTTATTTTGCGTCTCATCTGGATCCAAATTGTTTGCAAATACCAGTCAGCCAGATTAGGAGTGACGTTTCCCCGTATATAAACTCTTTTCACGCCTTTGCAATCAGAGTAGACACAGATCAGACGGCCCTTGTATGAGTCGTCTGACAAGGGTCTGCTCTGTTTGCTAATGAAATTCTATAGTATCAGCCAAAGCCAAAACATCATGCGTTTATAGGTCATTATAAAAAATTCAAACTAATAAATATCCATGGTGTCATTATATTTTTTATTAAATATTCATATAGGGGGAGGGTTAAATGAAATGTGACTTATAAACACCACAGATATCCAGATAAGACGCGTAAATTAAAACACTTTCAAGAATAACTTCTTTATTTCTCCACCAAACCCTATGTTGTGACCACTCTTTAGAATCGTCTCGAAGAGACGATTCTAACGAGTGGTCACAACATAGGGTTTGGTGGAGAAATGACGAGTTTAGTACTTGATTACGCACCGTTATCTGTTGCTCTGCACCAGCGTGACAAATTCGTGCTAAAAACAGTTTAAACCCAGATAAGACACCAAGGAACTCGTTATATCATAATGATCTAAGCTGTTTGCTACTCAGAGGGTATGTCTGACGACGAAAGAACTTTTGCAGACTCCAAATTTTGTAGACGACCATAACAAATACATGTACAGTGCATGTAAATGTATACTTCAAGTACAAAAAAAAATCAGTATAACTGTTACATAGTTTTGTTTGACCTGATCACGAATTTACTTCGTGACCTGATATTATCGATTTTGGAATCATATACATGTACATGTACATAATTAAATTAAACCTTTGCATGGTGATTAAAAAATAAAGTATGCTAAAAGCCTGAATTATAACATTTTTACCGACATCTGATCCATTCAAGCTTTTAAGAAACTATTAATTGAATGTGAAACAGTACGGATCCTGATAAGACGTCGCCGTACTCAGCGAAGCTGCTTACAAATGCTAGTCAGTATGTGTTTAGCATAAGAAGGGGGAGGGGGTGGGGTATTAACATAATTTGCAAACAAATATTGATTATCTATTTATCTATGACAAAGATCTGGTATACTGATATCTAGAATAGTTATATACCGAGAGCTTAACCCAAATTTATTGTAACACAGTAAACCCCATCTAAACCGGAATTCTAGTAGAGAAGAATTAAATCCTCTTAGCGAGGTGGCTGCTTAATGCAGGATGAAAGTCATGCAGAAAGCTCCTAGAGGAGCTTTCTGCATGACTTCCTTCCTGCGTTAAGCTGCCACCTGTCTCCAGTACCGATGTTTATACTAAATTTAACGCCCGGTTTAGACGGGTTTTACTGCACCGTCTGTGACATGGATGTAAAAACAGTATGACAGCGCTTGTTGTCGCTGCTTAACCCTTTCCCTCACAGTCTATTTTTTTTAGATTAAACCGCTTTGAATAATTCTACCGAAAAAGAGCATCAACTAGAAAAAAGGAAAATTTTAGAATTTTGTAGTTTAAAACCATTGTGATAAATTGAGCATTTGCTACTATAGGAGCAAATGCTCTATTTATCACAATGGTTTCATCACTCATCATGTGACTTTTACAGAGGCGTAGAAAGGCGTATTTATGGAGGAAAGGGTTTTTAACCCTTTACACTTTGGTAAGATAAGATAAGATTTATTTTGAGTCGGCAAGACATCTACAAATAACATGAAGAGCTTTTATAAAGATATCTACAAATAACATAAGCTCTGAAGAGCTTTTATAAAGACATCTACAAATAACATAAGCTCTGAAGAGCTTTTATGACCGGCTATATAACTAAGATATGTTAGCAAAAGTAAAAACTACTGCACATTTAAAAGAGTAATTAGCAACATAGATGCTATGAGAAATATGCTATGAATATTTATGTAAGAAATGATGACACCATGCATATTAATTATACTTTGTTTATATAAATAGCGGATATCTGTAAAATCAGGGTCCATGCTTATAAAACTTTAAGTTGAGTCTGAGTACGTTCTCAAGCTTTTGATTGGTCAGATTTGAGCCTCTGGCTCAAATCTGACCAATTAAAAGCTTGAGAACTCAAATCTGACCAATCAAAAGCTTGAGAACGAAACTCAGACTCAACTAAAAGCTTTATAAGCATGGACCCAGATCTATATAATGCCATAAGTAAACAGGACAGACCCTGATAAGACGGATACCACAGGAATAATCTGATCTGGGTCTACTCTGTTTGCAAAAGCGTTAACGGTATAAATTCATAATTCTTTACATGCGCCTTTTTTGCCATTGCAAACAGAGTAGATCCAGTTCAGAAGTTCCTATAGGATATGTCTGATCTGGGTCAGTTATGTATGCTTTTGTGATGATCCGATTCTACAGTGTCTGTCATGTCCAAACACCAACCATTACAAAATTCAGCTAATAAATATCCATGATGTCATTTTTTCTTACACAAATGTTCACGGAGTAAAGGGTTTTCAACAAAAATGAAGAAAAATAAAACATGGATATTCTAGCAGACGACAAAGTTTGCAGACGACAACATTTTGCAGCAAAAGAGTTAACCTTGTATTCCATAAATACGCCTTTCTATGTCTTTGCAAACAGAGTAGACCCAGATCAAATTGCTCCTTTAGAAGCTGTCTAATCAGGGTCCGCTGTGTTTGCTTATGTTATAATATACATGTACATGTTGATCTATTTCTCCAGTTTCTACCTGAGCCAAACTGCCCTGTAGAAAATAATATACAGTAAAACCTCGATTATCCGAACACTAAAATACGTATTATTATCGATCTTTAAGACGGGTGGCAGCTTAATGCACGGTGAAAGTCTATGAGCTTTCTGCATGACTTTCATCATGCATTAAGCAGCCACCTGCCTAAAAGGGTCTAAATTCGTTTATAACGAAAATTCGAATAATCGAGGTTTTACTGTAGTTAAAATTAATGATGTCATGAATTCTTACATTAATATTGATGGAGTAAAAGGGTTAACCCATTACCTCATAGGCTATTTTTAGATACCTCTTTGAATAAATCTACCGAAAAGGAGCATTAAATAGAGAAAAAGATTTTTTTTTAAATTTTGTAGTTTGAAACCATTGTGATAAATAGAGCATTTGCTCCTATAGGAGTAAATGCTCTATTTATATATAACAATGGTTTCACGAAGTGACTTTTACAGAGTCGTCAAAAGTCTATAGTTTGAGGGAATGGGTTAAAGAGTTAGATACCAAAACTTGTATAGAAAAACCGACGTAGAGAGGCGTGGGTGTATGTAGGCCTAAGATCGAAACGGCCGTCTTCGTCGGCAATGTTTTCTTCCTTTTCAAAACAATCATGACCATGGTTTGGAGCTTGACGTGACCTTGAGTTGCTTGGTGTCTTACCAGAATCAACACAGTTTGTAAACTTGTTCATGATATTTGCATGTACAGTAAAACCTCTCTCATGCATCGGGACCATGGAAAAAATATATTTATCTTTAGGACATATGGCAGGTTAACCTATTCCCTTATATTGACGACTTTTGACGACTCTGTAAAAGTCACTTTGTGAAACCATTGTGATAAATGGCAAATGCTATATTTATCAAATATGGTTTCAAACTGCAAAATTCTAAAATTTACCTTTTCTCTAGTATTGATGCTCCTTTTCGGTAGATTTATTCAAAGAGATTGTATACAGATGTTTATCGAACGCGCGGGCGAATATCACGGGCGACACCTCTACTTACATCCATTTTTTTTAATTATTTGTAAATTCAACAGAGAAAAGGTCAATATAAACTATATTTGACTGTACTGTTTCGGGTGGGTAGCATTTTACTCTTAGCGCACAAGTATGGGGTATAACTTGTGATTACCTATGCAAACTGTCAAACAACTCGGCGTCTTATCAGGATCCAAACTGTTTGTTACATTTTTGTTAATCTATGAGAAAATAACTTAACCTTTCCTTCACTTAAACGCCTTTTCGCGCATTTGCAAACAGAGTAGACTATAGGAGCCGTCTGATCAGGGTCTGTTCTTTTTGCTCATCGGATTTGAAATTGGTTTCTTTACTTTCTAAAATGGCTACAATGTTCCACCTCCCAAAATTGAAATTAACTATTTTGTCCACGACTATTCAGAATTAACACCTTGTCAATCATGAGAATGGTGAAAATAATGCTCGAAAAACTGGTGACGTGTGCAAACAGTCAAGGCCCAAATGTGGCAGTGATTGGGTTGCTCGCTTGGTGCTTTTATTTTTCTGTTTCGTTAGATAAAAGAAAGTATGTTGTATTTGAAACATGGAGCAGATGACTGTATTTGACCAATACGCTACTGATTGTCACATGAATAATTGGGACCATGACAGTTCTTTATACACGTTGCTAATGGTTACACGTCACGCGCCGTATTGATTTCGCTACATTCGTCATTACCAGTACCCGGATTTCAGCTGCAGAGTTTAAAGCACGTATTATAAAGCCAAGTTCCAATCCCCGGGTAAATAATTCATTAACAAAATATATATAGACATACATACCCGGCCATCCAGGATTGTCAGACCGCACATTGGAGATTCACGATGGATTGGGGTGACTATATCCAGCGTGGTTTTCGGCTTATTTTATTCATAGGTAAGTAGGCATAACCTCTTTCGCGGCTTAATGTTGTCATCTGCAAACTTTGTCGTCCACTACATTTTCTTCTTCGTTTTTGTTTAAATAAGTCTGGTTCCTGATGAGACACCGAGTAGGCCTATTCAAACAGTTTGCATGGATATTTACAGACGCGACACGTGCAGCAAAAGAGTTAACCCTTTCCCCTCATATAACCTCATTTTTTTCTCGCGTCTGCAAACAGAGTAGACCCAGATCTGACGGCTCCTGTAGGAGCCCTTTGATCAGGGTCTGCTAATGGGGTTTGAAAGATATGTTTATCTACTTTCTAAAACAGCTGCATTATTCCACTTTCCATGTTGCATTATAACCTTTTTGTTCATGATATTCAGCAGGTAATACAATTTGAAATAAACAGGGAAAGGGTTAAACAGATTTGTTTGTTTGTTGTTGTTGTTTTTTCAAAAAGGAGAAGAAAGACTTTAACTGAATATTTCTATTTAACCCATTCCCTTACAGGCTATTTTTAGATACAACCTCTTTGAATAAATCTACCGAAAAGGAACATCAACTAGAGGAAAGGAAAACTTTAGAATTTTGTATTTTGAAACCATTGTGATAAATAGAGCATTTGCTCCTAAAGGAGCGAATGCTCTATTTATCACAATAGTTTCACATAGTGACTTATACAGAGTCGCCCAAAGTCGTCAATATAAGGGAATGGGTTAAACAGTTCCTGGTCAAGGTCCTAATCAGACTAATTAACCCATATTGTGTTGAAAATGTGATAACTCTGATATGTTATATTGTTTTTCTTACATCAAATACATTAAAAATGTACAACTGTCTAATCTGGGTCTACTCTCTTTGCAAAGGCTTTAAAATACGGTTAAACCCTTTCCCTATTCTATATTTAGTCCAAATTTCAATACCTACTGAATATTCATGGAGATAATAGTTATAATGAAATATGGAAGGTGGAACATTTGCCATTTTAGAAAGTAAAGACACAGATCTTTGAAATTCTATTAGCAAACAGGGTAGACCCTGATCAGACGGCTCCTCTAGGAGCCGTCTGATCTGGGTCTACCCTGTTTGCAAATGCGTGAAAACACGTTTATATGAGGGAAAGGGTTAAGCTAAAAGGTATAAACATGTAACGTGGTTATTGTTTGACTGTATAGAAGGTGCCTCGTTATAGCTCCAACATGTGACGTCACTCGCGCTTACAGTAGAACCTGTCTGGAGCGCTCGTCTAAAGAGGTCTGATTATGGATCTGGAAGGCAAGTGGTTACTTAATGCAAATCAAAAGCAAGGCAGGAAGCGCCTATAGGAGTTTTCTGCATTACTTTTGCCCTGCATTAAACAACCATCTGCTTTTAAGACTCCAATTTTCAACAACTGAATGACCACTTAGAACTTAGGTTCTGCTGTAGATCTATATAAGAAGGATCAATTTACATGTTAATTCATTGTAAGACGTCTACTTCGCCCAAAGTTTAGCCCTAGGTTGCATTACAAAATTAATGATTTATTATTTCAATGAATATTGTTATCATAAATTTAAAAAGGTATCTTTAAGTCTGTTAAATATAGTTAAAATATACCACTGTGTTCTGCTACGCTATGCAAAATATCACAATTTTTTCTTCCCTTAACATATTTCAATTCCCCTTATTTTGATATTTTTCAATCTCGGAAAATCGCTATTCCTTGTTAAAATGTAAGGTCTTAGTCCTAAGTTGCATCTTTAGAACACTTTCGTTTATTCTGGCAGCACTTGTATAGCCTTGCTGTACAAGCCGGCTTTTATGGCGATGCGGTAGAGTGCTTGGCTAGGAATCACGAGGTCTTGAGTTCGTTCGATCACCACACTCGGCGGGTAGACTTTCCCTCATGGAAACCCAGGTTGCATAATTATGGGGAAACATAAATGGAGATAACGCAGATCTGTGTCTGAAAATGGGGTTATACAGTATAACTCCCCTAATGCGACCACCAAAATGGGGCATAGTTCACAGTGGCAGAGGCAGGTGGTAGCTTAATGCAGGACGAAAGTTATGCAGGAGCTTTCTGCATAACTTTCGCCCTGCATTAAGCAACCACCTGCTTATGAAGACAACCATGTTTGTTCATTAAGTGGTCGCAGTAGTGGGGTTTTACTGTATTTAACATTTTCATTCATATAAACGCCTTGTTCACGCTTACTCTGGGTTTACTATGGTTGCTAATGAGTTTATATACAGTAAAACCTCTCTATAACGACCACTAGATTGTGTTAATTAGTTGGTATTTAGAGCAGGTGGCTGCTTAAAGCAAGGTGAAAGTAAAACAGAACGCTCCTGTAGGAGCGTTCTGTTTTACTTTTGTAACATGGTGAAAAAGTTGTGACTCGACTGGGACTCGAACCCAGGGCCTCTGGCTTACCATGCCAACACCCTACCGACTGAGCTACCAAGCCACACAGTAAAGCCTATCAACTTATTTCACCACTATCTCTACCCGGCTACACACACACCCTCTACACAAGAATTCGTCCCGAATTCTTACTCAAAGAACACTCCACGAGTTTCTTATTATTACACATTTTCTTCATATAATTCTCATATTATCTTCATATAAATCACCTAATGGGTTATTTACGTTGGGCGCCAAATGTAACATGGTGAAAAAGTTGTGACTCAACTGGGACTCGAACCTAGGGCCTCTGGCTTACCATGCCAACACTCTACCGACTGAGCTACCAAGCCACACAGTAAAGCCTATCAACTTATTTCACCACTAACTCTACCCGGCTACACTTTCACCTTGCTTTAAGCAGCCACCTGCCTTTAGCACAAAATAATTGATGTAATTTAGTGGTCGTTATAGAGAGGTTTTACTGTACATGTAGATATGACCCTACAGTTTTTGTCTAAGCCAACCAATTCCATGTTAATGTTTTAGCTATAACAAATAAGTTAATGAATATTCATGAACTGATCAATTTATGCATAAATGTTCATAAGGAAAAGGGTTAAAATGCCTTTAAAATATGAGTTCGGAACAGAAGAAGAAAATATCTGCATATAAGGATCAATTTATACTTACACATATCTTTGAGGTAAAACAACAAAACAAACAACAAAACAAAAAACAACAACAACAACGAAAACCAAACAAATAAACAATAAAACAACAACAACAACAAAAATCCGAAAGCACCTGTCCCAGCATGGAAGAAAACGAACAACAACTAGATGACAATATTAAGAAGATTGTTTTTTATAATGGCATATGAACACATGACATTTTGGCTCAGGCAGAAGCTGTAGAATCAGATCTACGTATTTTACACCATAAGCAAACAGTGCAGAACCTGATCAGACGGCTATAGGAGCCGTCTGATCTGGGTCTACTCTGTTTTCAGATGCGTCAAAATGCGCTTACATAAGGGAAATGGTTAAGCCAGAGAGATATCTACAAAATGATCAGAGGTGTCTCTTCACCTAAAGAGATACGCGCATCGCTAATTGTTTATTTGATAGAGGTGCATATTTACATCTTTGCAAACGTGGCACACCAAGATCCGGGGGGGGGGGGGTCTGTAGAAGTTGTCTGTCCAGCGTCTCACCGTTTACTCATGGAATAATACAGAATCAGATTTCTTATTTTAAGACATGGCCAAAACATCATGTGCTCATTTGCCTTAATGATTGTTTTCTATCTAATGACAGTTACTGATATCCACGATGGCATTGTCTGTTACACGAATATCAACATATAACATTAATAGTTGGCGTCGAGATTCTTGATTATTGAAAATAATGTGCAAATGGTTATCGAGAACCTAAGTGTTTAAAACAGTAGCGATACATGACGTCAACAACAATTTAAACATTTCTGATCTCGACTGAGGTCTTAGAATTATTGGGCAACAGGCATGTTTTGTCGTAATCCTCTGGTCCATAGCGTTAACTGTATTATACTATACCGACTTTTAAAAAATATATATTGTAGTATTGAGACGTTCTCAATAGGTTTCGGCCATTGTTTTAGTCCAAACCAGGGTGCTATTCGTTACAGTTTTATGCGGTACCGATATTGAAAGTTAACGTCACTCGGAACACCTCAGCTCAAGCTATATATTCCGAACCCTGGCGGAACAAGCGAGTAGTTACAAAAATGTCAACGTGCACGTGCGCGAGTTTGTGGAAAATGAAACAAAAAGTAAACGAGAGCTAAACGGGTGTACAAATTATATTCGGGCTACTACTTCAATTGTTTTCGTAGGCAACAAATGTGATTTTATTGCACCAAAACCGCAAGACACTTGTTCTCGTAGAAATAAAACATCAATGTTTCTCAACAATAACGCCATGGTGTCGTGTAGTTCCGAGCATAGGGGTCTGAAGTGTGCATTGGCCCGCCAAATGGCCCGCCCATGTAAAAAATCCATTCTGGGTCATGTAATCAATGACTTCGACCCAGAATTGATTTTTTACATAGGTGTGTCATTTGGGGGTCCATGGCACAGGGGTCTGGACCGCTTCATGGGGGACTATATGTACTATATAATAACGTTATTATATAGTACATATAGACCCCCATGAAGCGGTCTAGACCCCTGTGCTTCAGACCCCTATGGTTCCGAGTTGTTTCGGCAATTAGTCATTTCGGACCCAGATCGTTTCGTATTTGGTATTAGAGGTATTTTTCTGCTGTATCAGTCCGTCTTTGGGGTAGTAAAAAAACCCTACTATTTTGGTTTTACCACAGCAGTTAGAGTTTGGATAGATATTAAATGTTTTCAATAGGAAAGGTACACTTGTGGAGTGTCTGTCTGAATGCAGCAAAATAATGATTGTAATACATATGAATTCCAATTATTACGTCATTAAGACCAAGCCAAACTGATATATACTTTTAAGTAAGACGTTTTCTGATGTTACGTTTTATTGTTTTCTTACATAAGATATTGTGTCACATCTTGTCTTTTGTTTTCAATAAGTGTGGTTGAGTGTTCATTTTATGGTACTGTTTATAAGCTCTGTGTGAAACAGGCAAGGAACAGTTTTGTGAAACCATTAACTCTTTCCTCCATAAATACGCCTTTCTACACCTCTGCAAGAGTCACTTTATGAAACCATTGTGATAAATAGAGCAGTTGCTCCACTGGAGCAAATGGTCTATTTATCACAATGGTTTCAAAACCACACAATTCTAACATTTTTCTTTTCTCTAGTAAATGCTCCTTTTCGGATTTTCATATATCCTTTCCTTATTTCCTGCCTGACTTCTGTTTTATTTTTTGTTAAATGTTTTAATTATATGTATTTAGGGTTTGTGCTTGGAGGGATTCCTGGAACAAATGGCTTATGGACAAGTGTGTTTCCAGAAAGGAAAGTAATGTTGCCCTCACAGGAAATGTTGTCATGGGATATGTTTTCCTGCCCACCTGGCTATGTAAGTTGAACTATTGTTCATTTTTATTGATGTCAGTAATCACTTTTTGTGTCGCCTGCAGAGCATGGCAGTCACATAGGGATCACTTTGTCTGTCGTTGTTGTCGTCATTGTTGCTGTTGTCGTCTCACTTTTCTTGTCCAGGCCTTATCTCCTGTTATACTGATGCCATTTAATTTAAACTTCACATATGGAACAAGCCTGATGAGAGAAAGTGTCATGCACAAGGTCCATAACTCTAACATCAGTATTTTTTGAGTTATTTTCCTTTTTCTTATTTTTTTGCCCGGCCGATAAGTCCTGTTCTACTGATGCCATTGAATTGAAACTTCATCCATGGAACAAACCTGATGAGAGAAAGTGTATTCACAAGGTCTATAACTCTAACATCAGTATTTTTGGAGTTATTTCTCTTTTTCATATTTTTTCATCCAGCCAATAAGTCCTGTTATACTGATGCCATTTAATTTAAACTTCACATATGGAACAAGCCTGATGAGAGAAAGTGTCATGCACAAGGTCCATAACTCTAACATCAGTATTTTTTTTAGTTATTTCCCTTTTTCTTATTTTTTTGCCCGGCCGATAAGTCCTGTTCTACTGATGCCATTGAATTGAAACTTCATCCATGGAACAAACCTGATGAGAGAAAGTGTATTCACAAGGTCTATAACTCTAACATCAGTATTTTTGGAGTTATTTCTCTTTTTCATATTTTTTCATCCAGCCAATAAGACCTGTTATACTGATGCCATTTAATTTAAACTTCACTTATGGAACAAGCCTGATGAGAGAAAGTGTCATGCACAAGGTCCATAACTCAAACATCAGTCTTTTTGGAGTTATTCCCATTTTCATAATTTCCTGTCAGCCCAACAAGTCCTGTTTTACTGGTGCAGTTGAATTTAAACAGCACTTATAGGAAAGGTATCATGAGAGGAAGTGAGATGCACAAGCTCCATAGCTCTACCGTCAGTATTTTTTAGTTATTCCCCTTTTCATATTTCCTGATCTTGAAGACTTGTCTATAAATCCTATCCATGCAGTTGAGTTGAAATATCACATATGGAACAAGCATGATGAGAGAAAGCATTGTGCACAAGGTCAATAACTCTGGCATCAATACAGTGAAACCCCTAAATCGGACAAAGTTGAAAGCTGAAAATTCTGGTTTATAGGGGTTTCCAGTTTGAAGGAGATTTCTATTTCCAGCCATTTGGTAAGTTACTAAGTATAATGAACATTAATTATTTAGGCCTGATTATGGTACAATGTGTTATAGACTTCATAATGTACCTGAATAATAATAATTAACATATCCTACTCCAATTCATTTTTAGCTCCCCTGTTTCGAAGACACGTCACACTATTGTGATCACTGGGTTGTAGTTAACTCATTTTTTGCATTCAGAGTGTTACTGTGGCCTAACAGTCTCTTGTCCTGTATCACACTGTGCAATTAAGGTACAATTACATTTCAGTAAAGCAGGCCCTTCTATTCACAGAGGCTGTATGCAAAATGTGAAGTTTGTTTGATTTATCTGATGTAATATAACCCTTTCCCTGTTCTGTGTTTATTACAAATTTCAATACCCACTGAATATTCATGGACAAAATGGTTATAATGAAATATGGAAGGTGAAGCATTGTAGCCCATTTTAGAAATTTAAAGACACAGATCTTTGAGCTCCTCTAGGAGTCGTCTGATCTGGGTCTACTCTGTTTGCAAATGCGTGAAAACACGTTTATATGAGGGAAAGGGATAAAACACTGTCTGCTGAGTAAACATTGAGTTGGCTGAACAGTCCAATCAGGTTTTAAAAATTGTAGATTTTAACCCTTTTCCTGCCTTAAAATTTGATGTTGGCTTAAAGTCTGAGATTTTGTATTTGTACTGTTTTCTGATTCATTAAAAGCTTATTTATACTTTTCACACCTTTTGCAAATAGAGTTGATAGAGAATAATAGGTTAGTGCCGTAGATGGGACGCTTTATCCGACGAGGGGAGAAAACGTTGAGGCGAGGCTTGCCGAGCCTCAACTGTTTTCTCTCCGAGTCGGATAAGGCGTCCCATCTACGGCACTAACCTATTATTCGATTTATCCAGTCAATATAGTTAAATGTCTTTTTTATAGACTCATAACACTCTTGAAATAATTTACATTGAAAATGCAGTTTTTCGATCAACGGATCCCTCCCTTTTCACTTCCATTTAGACGTAAATAAATCTAATGAGCTACCGCAGAGGAATATAGTTTCGATACTTGTATTACTAGAAGGGAAACGTGGTTGAATTTGAAAAATAAGATGATTTGAATCGAGGGTCGATAAGTTATTTCAAACAGACATGATCTAATATTCTTTGGTCAAATTCGAGTTACGTAGTCTCGGTTTCTATTTTTAGATTCTACCTAACGTCACTCAGAAATCGATGGAACTGAACAGGCTATATTTAGGTTTATGACTATCACCGCCCCTGTAAGAGTTTATCAATCAAATAATCATGATAGTGAAAAGAAAACATTTACTATTTATCTGTCAATCTTTGCTTCCAGGTTTGATTTTATCAAAAACGGGTTTTGCCAGCGGTGGATTAAATTAATAAAAGTGATAAATCAACGTCATTTTGTATGTGGCCTCAGTGGCGTAATCGGTAAGGGCGACGTCTCTAGAGAGATTAGAATTAGTTTTTGTAGGATCAGGCGCGGGTTCGAATCCAGCTGTAGCCAATTATTTTTATTTTTTCTCATTTGAATAATTCTTCTGGTGACCAAATAGATCTGTTATATCTATTCCATCAACATGTTTATGAATATTTACAGAAAACTAAAATAGTTCCATGGTTATAGAATCATTACGCCTATCTACTAACCTAATAAACCTTCCGCTACCGGAAGTAACCTAATAAACCTAAGTTTATTTGCACCCCCTTTATTATGTCACTAGAGAAGCCTGGTGACTGGATAAACATAGATCAGATGGCTCTTGTTTGCTTATGAATTTATAAAAGGCCTGACTATACAGTTTCTACCAATATCAAAAATTCCTCTGTCAATTTATCATTATAAAAATGTTTTGTTTTGTTTTGTTTTTATTGGGGTTTACGCCGTTTTAACAGTATTTCAGTCATATCATGACGTCCAGCTAATTACATGTGGAGCTGTAAAAAAATGTAGCTTATAAATATAATGTCATTATCTTACATGAATATTCATACGTTATTAATTTTATTCAATATTGAAATGACTTGAGTGATGCATTGCTCAATATAATCAAGTTTTCATTATAGTCAATAATAGAATATTCAGAGATAACTTTCACCCCACAAAATTTAGAATAGTTTGAAACCTGATGAGTCTTAATCCTTCGCTTGCTATTCACGTCAATATACCTATCTGTAAATAGTGAAGACCCAGACCCACTCATCAGGGTCTGCACTATTTATAAGTTGATTGTGCAGCCAATGCACTCCACAGCAGTGATTGCGCAGCGATATACTTGTACACAAGGAAGATGTATGTAATTATACAACAGGGCATGGGTAAAGAAGGAGAAATGTGTTTTAAAATTCAGCAAGCGAAGGGTTAACCCTTTCCCTGTTCTATATTTATTCCAAATTTCAATACCTACTGTGAATAGTCATGGACAAAATACTTATAATGAACTATAGAAGGTGGAAAAGTGTATCCATTTCAGAATGTAATGAACAGATCTTTCAAATTCCATTGGCAAACATAGCAGACCCTGATCAGACATCTCCTACAGCAGCCATCTGATCTGGGTCTACTCTGTTTGCAAATGCATTTATATGAGGGAAAGGGTTAACTGGATTAAAAACATTTGCAAATATAAGGTGAATGGGAGTTAACCCTATACCTGATACAGGTGCCTTCTGACACATTTGCAAACAGAGTAGACCAAAATCAGACAGCTCGTGTAACAGTGGTTTGATCAGGTTCTGCTCTGTTTTAGAAGGTCTGATTTTACAGTTTCTGGCATGGCCAAACAATTCTTCATATAGATGTACAATTATAAAAATTCAGCTTGTTAATACATGTATTCATAATGTCATTATTTCATACATACGATAAATAACTATTATGCAGTTGATTACAATCATGACATAATGGTTTCCAAAGAAATCTAATCAAATCAAACAATGTTTAAATATACAGCACACAATAGTGTTCGAAGACTTGCCAGACTATTTTTCTCAGAAGGAATACGGCTGACTTGTCCATGACCATTTGACTTGCAAATCAAGCAGTAAAGTGCAGAATATTTTACTTCATGGTCATTCATCTAAGATATAATGACATCATGAATATTGATTTGAACAGAGGATCTTACATGAGTGTTCATTACAAATTGTTATGAAACGGGTTTACTGTAATAATATTACAAGCTTTAAGTGAGTGTGACTCATATTCATTATGATAAACGAGTTTCATGAAAACAATTCATGCACTGATGAAGAAGTAAATCGAAACATGTATGCAGTAAAATAAAAAACGTGTTGGTTGTTAATTTACCCCCTATATGAAAACAATTTGTAATGCAAACTCATATAAGATTCTCTTTATTGCATAACTCATAAAAAGTGCCATAGAAAGTAAAGCAGACTATATCTGACGGTTGTTTGATTCATTGTTTACAGCAAAGTGCAGCCTGATTCCACTGCTCATTTGCATAAAAGTGTACATGTGAAGGACATTTCCGAGATTTATGGCACTCTCTTTTGGCACTCCCACACAGCATATTATGTGATAAATGAATATATTAATGGTACATGATCAGAGGAAATTAACCATTACAGAAATTGCAGAATCGTATCTATATACATGTAACTACAAATCAAACAGAGCAGACCCTGTTCGTACAATCTGATCTTGTTCTGCTCTGTTTGCAAAAGTGTTAAAGGTATCTATGCAGTAAAGGCATAAAACAGTAAAATATATAATTAAACACTCTCTCTCTCTATTTTCTCTCTCCTTTCTCTTCTCACTTCTCTCTCTCTTTTCTCTCTATCTCCTTTCTCTTCTCTCACTCACTCTCTCTTCTCTCTCTCTCTCTCTCTCTCTCTCTCTCTCTCTCTCTCTCTCTCTCTCTCTCTCACACTCACTCACTCACTCACTCACACAAATAATTTTTCATTTACTCAATATTTCAGACATTCTGCGTGATGGTAGAAAAGTGTGTCCATGGAGTTGATGGTACTTGTTTGCCTGAATGTGAACATGATGAGGTAAGTTTTACATCCTAACCTACTCCACCTAACTTTAAATGAAGAATCCTGTATTCATTTATAATACAGTAAAACCCCGCTAATGCGACCACCAAAAAAGGGCATACTTCTTGGTGTCAAAGGCAGGTGGTAGCTTAATGCAGGACGAAAGTTATGCAGAAAGCTCCTATAGGAGCTTTCTGCATAACTTTCATCCTGCATTAAGCAACCACCTGCTTTAACCGACGCCATTGGCCGTTTATTAAGTGGTCGCATTAGCGGGGTTTCACTGTATGTATCTTTGAATATGGGAAAGAAATTACCTGATACTTGCAACCAATGTAGACCAGGGCTGGAATAGCTCTCTAATTTGAGGCTGCATTATTTGTCATTGTAAAGCCACTTGTGAAATCAACCTTTCCATACCTATTGGACTCTATTGTTAGACAATGATAGACCATAACACTTTGAAAAGTTCAGCTTTCAAAGTGTTAAGCCTTAGTCCTTTCCTCCATATACACACATTTTAACGCCTTCACTAACAGATAACAGAGCGGACCCAGATCAGCCTGTTCCTGTAGGAGCTGTCTGATTAGTCTTCTCTATTTGCTTATGTAGTTATATAGATCTGATTCTGCAGTTTCTGCCAGCCAATTATCATTTATGATGTCATAATTTCTTACACGAATATTCAAGGAGTAAACTAGTGATTAATGTAATTGTTAAGTATTGTTAAAAACTGTTGCAAGTTGAGACTATCACTTTCAATGCAGAATGAAAGTAATCTTTTTCATCCTGCATTAACCCATTCCCTCATAGTCTATTTTTAGATCCAACCTCTTTGAATAAATCTACTGAAAAGGAGAATTAAATAGAGAAAAAGATTTTTTTAGAATTTTGTAGTTTGAAACCATTGTGATAGAGCGTTTGTTCCTATAGGAGCAAATGCTCTATTTATCACAATGGTTTCAAGAAGTGACTATTACAAAGGCATAGAAAGGCGTATTTATGGAGGAAAGGGTTAAGCTACTATCTGGCTATGAGAACCAGAATTATGCTTCTTTTAAGGGGTTGCTTTAATAGAGTTTTTACTATAGTGTATGGTTCCTATGGGATGAGTCCATTTGTATAAATTAAAACTGTTCTTTTTCACAGAGACTTGAAAAGACCAGCACCGGCCATTTTGAATGTGTGTCAGATGATGACACAGGTAAGTGCTTGTTTTACAATGTTCCAGACTAGAGGCATATATAGTAGAACCCCTCTAATGCGACCACTTCATGAATAAACATATGTGTTGTTATATGCAGGTGGTTGCTTAATGCAGGACAAAAGTAATGCAAAAAGCTCCTCTAGGAGCTTTCTGCATTACTTTTGTCCTGCATTAAGTTACCACCTGCCTCTACCACCCAGAATGGTACCTCTTTTAGGTGGTCGCATAAGAAGGGTTTTACTGTAAAGGAAATCTGTGATAAATATTTTCTGCATTTCTTCTTAGAACCATATTGTGTTTAACTCTTTACTCCATATATACTTCTATCTACGCCTTTGCAAATAGAGAAGACCTAGATCAGATGACTCCTGTAGGAGCCATATGATCAGGGTCTTCTGTATTTGCTTATGTAACAATAAATATTCTGCCATTGCAAGAAAGTAAAGTATCTAGTTATAGTCTACTTTCAGTCCGAATGACCGCTCAGCCGACTGTACATTTACTCCCCTGGTCATTGAGTCATTGGCCTACAATATTGAGCACTGCTGACATATGGCGCAATCATGCAGCCGCCGTATTGGCGAGTGACCCTCACAGGTACCCATTTTAAGCCCTGGGTGGAGAGGAGGTGTGGATGGGAGATACGGAAAAACGTCTCTGAAATCTCCGGGAGGGACAGGGATTTGAACCCTGAACCTCCGCACTGATAGTCAAGTGCGCTACCACTAGACCACTAGACATACGCAATTCTAAAACTTAATCCAATTAGAATTGATTGTGTTATTATTTCTTATATAAATATTCATTGTGAAATGGGTTAATAGATAGATAGATAGATTTATTTCAATATCCAGCCACAAGACTGCTTTGATATATAATTTAAGAAATTTATAAATCTCAGATATGTAATTTGCAGTAAACTCCCAATTTTTATTAACAAGTTAACTAATGTTACATACTTACAGGAAATTGGCACTAATAATACAAGTTCCTAAAATATATGTAAACTTTGATAATAAGATCAGCTGTGCTAGGGGAAGAGTTGTCAATCGATTATGACATATAACATTGAGTAACTGAATATCGGCTCTTGTTTATTGATTTCAATTTGATCATAAGTCTTATCTCATAGTCATGGCATGTGTCCCAGCTACTAAAAGCGGGGTGATTTTGAAATCACATTGATGTTAGGGAGTGGCGATGTCTAAAGTGACTACATCGCTCTTGTCACCCTCTAAGATGATCCTTGGTACATTTAATCCTTTCCTCCATAGGCTATTTTTAGATCCAACCTCTTTGGATGCATCTACCGAAAAGGAGCATTACCTAGAGAAAAGGAAATATTTAGAATTTTGTAATTTGAAACCATTGTGATAAATAGAGCATTTGGTCCTGTAGGAGCAAATGCTCTATTTATCACAATGGTTTCAAAAAGTGGCTTTTACAGAGGCGTAGAAAGGCGTATTTATGGAGGAAAGGGATAACTACTTTCTCACATTCAAAGGGTTGAACATTACAAACTATCATAAGGTCTTGCATTGTAAAATATCAATGATTGTTATAAAATGTAAAATATCTATGATTAGTTTAAATTGTAACATATCTATGATTATTGTAACATATGAAATATCCATTATTAATGTAAAATAACCTTTATTAAGCAAAAGTGTAAAATATCCTCTATTGTTGTTAAATGTAAAATATCCATGATTTTTGTAAAATGTAAACATCCATGATTATTTTAAAATGTAAAATATCCATGATTATTGTAAAATGCCCAAGATTATTATATAAATATCACATCCTATAGAAAGCGAGAGCAGGTACTTTCAACCCAAGGTTGGTTATGTCCGACGAGGCATTAGCCGAGGTGGACATTACCATACCGAGGGTTGACAATACATACTTTTGCTCTCCATAGGATGTGATATTTATTTTATTATACTGAACAGCACAATCAATTTCGTCAGCAAAAATATTTATTCAATGACAACAATAGTTAAACAGTTTTAAACAAAAGTTATAGAGCTACTCGGTGCTTAAAAATTGTGGAACAGCTTCACATTTCTATTCACTACACGTTATAAGTACTGGCGGAGCCCTTTTCACTGGCCAATCTTGACAAATCCTCCTCCGAAATAGTCGCGTAACGCGATATTTCTCAAATATATAAATAAAAACAAATCAATTGTCATAATGACATTTGTTGATCAAATTGCAAGCATCAGATGACGTCAAATGACGTCATGCACACAATTTAATAAGCGCTCACTGATCTAGATGTTCCATGCCTATGGTAGCGGGAGACAGTATTTTTCCAACAGTAATTTTTTTCCTGCTGGGTCTGACAGTATTTCTATGTCACGGTGGCCTATGGGAAATTAACATTGTAAATGAAATTGAGGTATAATAATGTAAAATGTACAAGATTATAAATGTAAAATATCTATGAATATTGCAAAAATTAAAATATCCTTTGTTATTGCACAATTTAAGTCTTCCCTTCATACAAATGCTTTTTCATGCCTTTGCAAACAGAGCAGACCCATATCAGATGGCTCCTTTAGGAATCATCTGGTCAGGAACTGCTCTGTTTGCTTATGAAATTATAATGGATCTGACACTAGTTTCTGCCAATACCAAAATACCCTGTGCATTTGACATTATAAAAATTTAGCTAACAAATATGTCATTTCTTACATGAATATTCATGAGGTAAAGGGTTAATATATGCTATGGTATATATATTTGTATTTTTTCTCTTCAGAATATATCAGCTGTCCTGATGGTCAGGTAATTTATTTTTTTAATGCAGAAAAATGTTGTTCCTTCATATTGACGCCTTTGACACCTCTGTTAAAATCAGTTTGTGAAACCATTGTGATAAACAGAACATTTGCTCCTATAGGAGCAAATGCTCTGTTTATCACAATGGACTTTAAACTACACAATTCTAAATTTTCATTTTCTCTATTTAATGCTCCTTTTCGGTAGATTTATTCAAAGATGTTGGATCTAAAAATAGCCTATGAGGGAATGGGTTAATAATGTTGTATATGTCAACCGAACCAAACTGTTTAGTACACTGATCACAGAATGATCCCATACTTGTATCTAGAAGAAATGTTCAAGGGGTACAGTACAGGGGTACAGTACAGCATATGTTGTTTTTCATGTGACCAATATTGGTCTTGATGACTGCTAGGCATCTGCCTTCTTCTCGCGAAAATACATTATTGTGGATATTATTCTGACATCCATTCCATAAGTAGAGGTGTAGCCATGGTAGATATTGTGGTGAAACGGTTGATAGGCTTTAGACTGTGGCTTGATAGCTCAGGCGGTAGAGTGTTGGCATGGTAAGCCAAAGGCCCTGGGTTCAAGCCCCATTCAACTTTTTCACCATGTTATAAAGGCTTAGCATTGTACCAGGTCATCAGTAGTCATATGCAATACCTATTTAGTTTAACAATGACATTTAATTTGAGGGTAGCATTATGTAATTTAATAGGTTTCAATTAATTTAACATGGTTTTTGATGTAGGAGTTGTCTGATCAGGGGCGGCTCTGTTTGCTTAACATTATATAACTATTAATCGTTTCTCTCATATTGACGCCTTTTGGCAACTGTTAAAAAGCAACTTTTTGAAACCATTGCGGCTTCAAAACTGCAAAGTACTGAAGGTTACCGTTATTCTAGTAAATGGCCTTTTCAGTAGATTTATTTGAAGAGGTTGGGTCTAAACATAGCCTATGAGAGGTGCTGTCCATTTTAATATACATGTACTTTGTCGCTGTTTTGAATCAAGATTATTTTTTTTTCGAGTCAGACTGAACTTAAATCTACCTAACCCTTTCCCTCATATAAACGTGTTTTCACGCATCTGCAAACAGAGTAGACCCAGATCAGACGGCTCCTATAGGAGCCGTCTGATCATGGTCTGCTCTGTTTGCTCTTGGAATTTGATAAATCAGTTTCTTTAGTTTCTAAAATGGCTACAATGCTCCATCTTCGGTATTTTATTATAACTATTTTGTCCATGAATATTCATTAGGTATTGAAATTTGTAATAAACATAGAACTGGGAAAGGGTTAATTTGATCCCATCGTTTTTCAGGTACTCCCATGCTGAATATCCCTCAATGCAATTCAGTAACAAGGAAGAAAATGCACCAAATGCATTTTCTGCATGCTAATTCGTTCATCTCTTTTTTTGCAAATGGCTGTTGCATGTATAGATAGTGGAGCATACCATTTTTCAACAGGAATGAATTGCATACTGGTATGAAAATAACTTTTAAGAGCTATAATTACCCTTGGAAAAAACTGAAAAAACTCAACTTCATTCGTCCACCATTTGCAATTTGAAATGAAAATGTTTACAATAGGTAAACATTGTTTTTTTGTCTGAAATATATATTTAAAGATGGATTCAAGGGAAATTCAGACACAGACTTTGTGAAAAACGATGACACAAGTGGTTTAAATTTGATCTGAATCCAGTAAGAAATGAAAAAAAAAAATCTCTATTTAAATTCAGTGACAAAAGTTTATTGCTATGGACGGTAGGGTCTAAACAGTCTATGAGAGGTAGGGTCTAAAATTAGCCTAATGAGAGATAGGGTCTAATCATAGCCTATGAGAGGTAGGGTCTAAAAATAGCCTATGAGGTAATGTGTTGAAACTATAGTTTCCAGATAAGATGCATAAATTTAATCATTTCCAATATAAACTACTTTTCCACCAAACCCTATACGGTGACCACTCTTTAGAATCGTCTCAAAGGGACGATTCTAAAGAGTGGTCACAGTATGGGGTTTGGTGGAGAAATGACGATTTTAGTATTTGGGGATGCACTCTTATCTGTAGCTCTGTATCCATGCTTATAAAACTTTTTAGTTGAGCCTGAGTTTGTACTCATGTTTTTGATTGGTCAGATTTGAGCCACAGGCTCAAATCTGACCAATCAAAAGCTTGAGAACAATAATTTTTGTAAATAATGTCCTAGTTCATAATGCCACTATAAAAATGCAGCTAATTAATATTCACAGTCATTATTTTGGACATGAATATTCAAAGATTGAGGGTTAACTCACATTCAAAGGGTTGAAGTCCATGCCCTGAGGCTAACTTGTCTTGAAGAGGATGTCTTACCTTAGACCTACATCTTACTAGGTTGACACTAACATCTCTCTGAAAATAGACAAGAAGCACTGGATCAATATTAACCCTTTGATTGATGCATATGCATGCAATAATTATTGTCATCATGAATGTGAATTTGATTATTTTTATAATGGTTTATGAATAGAGGAGGATTTATTAACCCAGGCAGAAACTGTGGAACCGGAGCTAGATCTATATTATGTAACAAACAAATAGAGCAGACCCTAATCAGATGGCTTCTACATGAACTGTCTGATCCGAGTCTACTCTGTTTTCAAAGGTGTAAAAGGGCATATTCATGGAGTAAAGCGATAAATTTTTATGCGTCATATAAATCTGTTTGTTTGTCTCTCCAGGGCTTTAACCTCTGCCATAGTTTTGTACCTTTATTAGGCATCTCATCTTAAAATAGCTGCAAATATTAAGTGGTGTTCTGTCAAGGAATTTTGTGTTCTGCATTTGTTGGGGAGCATAGTTTTTCAAAAACCAATCCTTAACCATTTACTCCATAAAAATGCTGATTGTATCATTGTCAGTAAATATATCCTGAAAGTGGGATATATTCCTCTTGAGTTACACAGTATTATACAGGGATCCAGAATGCTGATAAGATGTGTAAATTAACCCTTTCCCAGTTCTATGTTTATTCCAAATTTCAATTCCTACTGAATACACCTGGACAAAATAGTTACATGTACAGTAAAACTCCGCTTTACGACCACTCCGAAAACGCGACCACCCCACTAATGCGGGCCTTTACTTGAGGGACGGATTTTTCGCACTATATTTCCTTTGAACATAATCTCCAATTAAACGGGCACTCCGCTAATCCACTAACACGACCATTTAATTGGTCCAATGCGTGTTTATCCTACTGTTTTCACACCCACTATTACGGACACCTGGTCGTCGATCAAAAACTAATTGACTCATTGAAATACACACACATGTCAGTGTGTACAGCATATGGACCTGTCAAACCCCTAATCCGATTAAAACCTGCTGTGTGGCTGACCCTGTTTTCAGAAAATGAAAGGTCATCATGTTCAGAAAATGAAAGGTCACATGTGATGTCGCGTGTGATTTATTGGGGTTTCAAATTTCATTTGATTGGTCAAAGAGTACACACCCTTTTCTACATTAGCATATAACCTTCGACCTGGCTTTGAGTCTGAGGTTCTAATGAAGTTTTATGACGTATTTCCTGTTCAATGTTTACAAGTTTTTGCAAATGGCTGCCGAATTAAATATTGAGGCATTTACACACATAAAATCATTGCAAAATGCATTTAAAGCAAATAGAGGTCTGACACACTGGCACTTGATCGAAAAAGACTATAGTTTATTTATAGCAACTAGTACATTAATACACTACATGGTGCGGCAGCCGATTCTCCCCCTGTTCCGTTCCGGCGGAAATTTCCGATATAAAACGCATATCAACGCGAAATCTACTCATCGGTCGGGAAGGAAATACATTTATCTCTGTAGAAACGGTAAGTTCTTGTCCATAAACAAGCCTCTATCGAAAATATTTGAAGATATTTGGAGGAGAAAATGGTGTTTGATTTTGTCGCCGTTTTCCTTCCTAGTCAACTTCCGGTTTGAGCGACCTTCAACTGTCTCGGTTGAAACGGGCGTTTTCATTGGACAAATCAGAGAGGTGTGTCAAGCGTTGTTGTTCCCGCGGTCTGTCAAACATTTGTCTTTAAAATGCAAATGACGGCAATAAAACCATCTTAGAAGGCCACAACTTTGTGGTTACTGGTCATTATGGCGAGGCTAATGAGGGATGATGATGCAATTGGGCTATGTCTGTCAGAATGTTTTGCGAACGGATGTTTTGTTATTTGATGAAATTACAGCGTTATCAAAGAAAGACGCGCTCATGACGTCATTTGGTAACGTCACGATATTTTAAGCAACGATCCAACGTCACCATGACGCTGGATCAACAATGTTCCATTTGATTTTATGGCTGAATGCATGTAACAAAAATGTGACGAGTATTTTGACATGAAAATCTTTGAAAAAGGCCCTTAGTGGTCGAAATGTTAGATCAGAGCTGTTCAAGTATTTATGTTTACATGTAGTTTGACTTCGAGCAGACAGTCAAAATAACCGGGTCATTGTCAACCAATCAAATGGCTCGTAACATTTTCTTGGGGTCAGAGGAGGTCACCGGAAGTTAACACGGAATGAAAGTCCTGACAAATCAGCTCTGTCAATTTCTCCCTGAAATATCATCAAATAGCTTCGATAGAGGTTTGTTAATGGACAAGAACTTACCGTTTCTACAGAGATAAATGTCTTTTCTTCCCGGCTGCTGGGTAGATTTCGCGTAGATCTGCGTTTTATATCGGAAATTTACTCCGGTACGAAACAATAGGCGAATCGGCTGCCGCACCATGTATATGATATAACTATTATATTACACAACTATAGACTATTTCGATCAAGTGCCAGTGGTCTGACAGTATTTTGGCCACGATTTCACGTGTTGGTAAAAGCTTAGGAAACCCCTTCAATGATTAGTAGCTGTTTAAAGGTAATCGTTATATAAACACCTTGTTGTTTTAAATGCCGAACTTGCTTTAAAATGTTTAGGGATGCTGATGATGCAAAAATTGAACAAAAATGACCATTTTAAGTCCTATAAAAAGCAGTTGTAAACCAGACACGTGAAAAGCCGTTTGTATCAAGTAGCCCACAGATGCTTGAAAATGCGTTTGTATAAGGGAAAGGGGGTAAAAAAAGGGTAAATTGGCTCAGATGTTGTGTGTTTTATATTACTAACTTTGTTATTAAGATTTTTCACAGATATGAACACAGTTTTTTTGCATTTAGTTTTTATTTACATGCCTTTATTGCATATACAAGTACATACAGTATAAAACTCTTGGTGAGAGAGAGAGAGAGAGAGAGACAGAGAGAGAGAGAGACAGAGAGAGAGAGAGACAGAGAGACAGAGAGAGAGAGGGGGGGGTCTTCTCACTATCTATACATGTACATAGGAACACAAAAATTCAATATGAAGACCACCCCACTATTAAGACCACATTTGTCTGGTCCCATGGGTGGTCTTAATAGCGGGGTTTTACTGTATAATGAAATATGGAAGGTGGAACATTGTAGCCATTTTAGAAACTAAAGAAACATCTATCGATTTCTATCAATTTCCAATAGTAAACAGAGCAGACCCTGATCAGATGAGTGAAAGGGTTAACCCACAACTCCATAAATATGCTGTTCTACACCTTTGCAAACAGTCTGCTCTGTTTGCTTTTGAAATGATATAGGTATGATTTGAAGAAGAGAAGACAATACACTGATTTCATTATTGCAGGTGCTCTGCCCTGTGACTGATCAATGTGTCAACCTTGATGGAACTTGTCCAGTTCCTACATCATGTGGAGATGGAATGGTATGTCATGATGCAGTAAAAGCTGTCTTAACCCATTCCCTTATAGGCTATTTTTAGATCCAGCCTCTTTCAGTAAATCTACCGAAAAGGAGCATTAACTAGAGAAAAGAAAAAAATTAGAATTTTGTAGTTCTGAAACCATTGTGATAAATAGAGCATTTGCTCCTTAGGAGCAAATGCTTTATGTATCACAATGGTTTCAAAAAGTGACTTTTACAGAGGCGTAGAAAGGCATATTTATGGAGGAAATGGTTAAATATTTCCCTCAAAGAAATGCCTTTTCATGCATTTACAGAGTAGACCCAGATAAGACAGGGTTGCCATGCGTCAAGGAAAAGTCAGGGAAATTAAAAAAATTTCACGGTCAGGGAATTTTGTGAAATGTCAGGGGAATTTGAAAATATAGGCAAATGTCAGGGAATTGTCAGGGAATTTTGAAAACAAATGAGAACCAAGACCATACTTTTTAAAGTTTCTCAAAAATATAACATAGTTTATGACAGAAGACCAAATGTCGCACTGCAACATGTCAGGGAAATTTAAAATTTTGTCAGGGAAATGACACTGAATTGTCAGGGAATTTGGTTTCCTCTGATTTGTGACAACCCTGTCAGACACTTATCAGGTTCTACATTGTTTGCTTATGAAATAATATACATTTATTTCTAAAAGTTTTAGAAAGGTTTTACTGTACAGTTGAAATTCGATATCTCGAACTCGGATAACTCAAACTTCAGGATAACTCGAACCAAAAGTTTAGCCCTTCCAAAACTTACAGTACAAAATTACTCTAAAATGTACAACTGTGCATATCTAGAAACACGTGGGCCAGCTTAATGCGGGTCTAAAGTAATGCTGAAAGCTCCTGAAGGAGCTTTCAGCATTACTTTAAACCTGCATTAAGCTGTGAACTTAAGAAATTATCCAGGTCATAAATCTGATAACTCGAACTTCTGTTATCTCGAACTAATTTTATGGTCCCTTGAAGTTTGAGATATTGAAGTTCAACTGTACATGTATATGATTTTAAGTTAAAACTATATTTCAGTGTTTAACTCTACATCCAATTACACCATAATTTACTAAGTTTCGGTCAGATTTAAAATCAATGCCAGTCTGATGATGCTTATCAAGGGATGAATTAATGCCAAAATTTAGTGTATTGTTTATCATGTAGGTCCTCTGTCATGGGATACACTGTACTACTGAGAAGGAATGTTATGATGATGATGATGATGATGATGATGATGCTGTCATGTGTTATCCTCCAGAGGTAAACTTTTTATTTTGATAAGACAGATACATGCTCAGTTAACCCATTCCTCCATATAAAGCTATTTTTAAACCCAACATCTTTGAATGAATCTACCGAAAAGGAGCATTAACTAGAGAAAAGGAAATTTTTAGAATTTGTAATACTGAAACCAGTGATAAATGGAGCAGTTGGAGCAAATGCTCTATTTATCACAATGGTTTCAAGAAGTGACTATAACAGAGGCTTAGAAAGGCGTATTTATGGAGGAAAGGGTTAAATTTTGTTTTCTCGATGTCAGAAGGCCCTGACATTGAGGTATTAAAACTTCAGAGATTGAGTCTGAGCTCATTCCTATGTGTCTTATTGGTCAGATTTTGAGCTTGCCATAGTAACAAAGTGGTGCCCTCTGATAGGTCAAAATTTAGAAATAATTAGATTTTGCTGAAAATTGGTAAGTAGGGGTATTCTGAACTTAATGGCAGGTGTTTCAAAAGTTTCGGTTGCCATGGTAACCCGCAATGGCCTGTGATTGCTGAATATTTAAATATTTTGCTCATCAATACCTGTTGTCTGTTTCGTTTGTGGGGACATTCTGTAACTGATTCTGTTACAATGTTTTTAACTCTTTGCATGCTAGCAGCGAAACTGATTACTTATGCAAACAGTTTGGATCCAGATGAGATGCCACATAATGCTCAAATCTGACCAATCAAAAGCTTGAGAATGATCCAAGACTCAACTAAAAAGTTTTATAAGCATGGATACAGATCTATGTAGCCTGGTAGAGATTGTGGTGAAATAAGTTGATAGGCTTTACTGTGTGGCTTGGTAGCTCAGTTGGTAGAGTGTTGGCATGGTAAACCAGAGGTCCTGGGTTCGAGTCCCAGTCAAATCACAACTTTTTCACCATGTTACATTTGGCGCCCAACGTAAATAACCCACAGGGTGATTTATATGAATATAATAATTATGAAGATTATATGAAGATAATTTGTAATAATAAGAAACTCGTGGAATGTTCTTTGAGTAAGAATTCGGGTGGAATTTTTGTGTAGAGGGGGTGTGTGTAGCCGGGTAGAGATTATGGTGAAATAAGTTGATAGGCTTTACTGTGTGGCTTGGTAGCTCAGTCGGTAGAGTGTTGGCATGGTAAGCCAGAGGCCCTGGGTTCGAGTCCCAGTCGAGTCACAACTTTTTCACCATGTTACATCTATATCATTCCATAAGCAAACAGAGCAGACCCTGATCAGACGGCTCCTACAGGAACCATTCAATCTGGGTCTACTCTTGTTTTCAAAGGCATAGAAAGGCATTTTAGTAGCAAAATATGTTACCTGCTGTGAAATCTGCCCTAGGCTATTATTAATTACCTACAACCAGAAAAAAGTTAGCAAGTAAAAAAAAAAAAAAGTAAAGTACCTAGTTATAGTCTACTTTCAGTCCGAATGACCGCTCAGCCGACTGTACATTTACTCCCCTGGTCATTGAGTCATTGGCCTACAATATTGAGCACTGCTAACATGCTAACATATGGCGCAATCATGCAGACGCAGTACCGGCGAGTGACCCTCACAGGTACCCATTTTAAGCCCTGGGTGGAGAGGATGTGTGGGTGGGAGACACGAAAAAGTGTCTCTGAAATTTCCAGGAGGGACCGGGATTTGAACCCCGGACCTCCGAACTGATAGTCAAGCGCGTTACCACTAGACCACCGCCACCCGTACTGTACTACCATGACTGTATCATTCTTTTTCAACACTACCACTACCTGCAGTTACAGGGCAGTATACCATTGTATCTGTTTTTGTTTTAAGTCCATTTTTGTCTTTAATATTCAGTATGAAAATTATGCCCAAAGGACAAAGAGAAGCGTCTTGCGGGCACTTTACAGCAGAGTGGTACATGCACTCGCAGAGTCTCACCTGCTGTGGGTGTTCCAGACATTCCTAGTGCCCTATTTGACCAGCAAAGTGCCATTATTCACCGGCAATTCACCATTTTTCACCGACAAGTCGTCGGGACCAGATCCCCTGGTGACCTTTCAAGGTACCTAGACCGATTCCTTGTACACTGTGCCAAGTTCTACCTGTCTGATCTCGTGCCTCAACGGACTCCAACTGGATCAGGATCTCCCCACACCGCATGGCAGATACCTTTTCCCTTCTTTCTTTGTTCAGTCAGAAGAACCGCTGCTGTGCACACTGTCTTCTGGGAGTCCTCAATTCAGCGGCAGATTTTGTGTCACTAGGCAGGCTTCATTTATGCCTGCTTCAATTTTACCTGCTGACACAGTGGCGTCCTCGGACAGATCCTCTATTTGCCACCATCCCCTTACTCCCTATCTTTCACATCTCTCTAGACTGGTGGAAAGACAAGGATCGTCTCCTTCAGGGTGTCTCCATTGCTCCTATGAACCCAGATCTTTATCTGATTTTGGATGCCAGCAATTCGGGTTGGGGAGCCCATCTTAAGCCCCTGTGCCTCATGACTTCCGGTGGCCCAGGAAACTCGGCTCCATATTAACAATCTCGAACTTCTGGCTGTCTTCAAAGCTCTGAAGATTTCGAGTTACAGGTTAGAAACCACTGTTCAAACCGACAACACTACCATGGTTTTGTACATCAAAAGACGGGGGACACACTCACTCACACTATTTAAGTGTGAGGGATCTCCTCCTGTTCTGCCACAACAGAAAGATTTCTCTGCTAGTCAAACATCTTTCTGGCAGGTTAAATGTTCTAGCATATGGCCTCTCCCGCAGACATCAAGTTCTGCCGGCAGATAGTTCTTTTCTGCAGTCTTCCTCATCTTTGGTCTTCTGATGATAGATTTGTTTGCCACATGAGTCAACCATCAACTGCCACAGTTAGTGTCTCTCATCATAGATCCAGCAGCACTAGCAGTCAATGCTCTGTCTTTTCCGTGGGACCAACTGTTAGGGTATGCCTTTCCCACGTTCATCTTGGTCACAGCTGTGCTACGGAAGATCACTCAGTCGAACTGCAGAATTCTCCTGATCATCCCCCCTGTGGCCCCTGGTTCACCGATCTTCTGGGTCTCCTGTACGAGTCGGCCCACTCAATCCCTCCCAGTCGGGATCTTTTCTCTCAGAGTGGTGGCATTCTCCACAGACACTCCGCCCTCTTCCACCTTCACGTCTGGCCGCTATCAGGGCGGTTCTCCGAAAAAGAGAAAGTTTTCACAGTTGGTTGCCAATCTCGCAGCCAAGACCAGACATACCTCCACTTCCATTGTTTACAATGCAAAGTGGACAATTTTAATGGATTGGTGTAGTCAAAGACAGTCCCTCTTTTCAGACATCTCAGACTTCCTAGTAGTCCTCTTCTCAGAGAAGAAACTAGCAGTCAGCACTATTAAAGGTTATAGAGCTTAATGCTCTCACGTAACTTTAGTCTCATAGGGATTAAAGGCCATTGGCTCTCACCCTGTCCTTTCTGACCTGATCTGCGCCTTCGAACTTCAGAAACCCTCTTCACGGTCTCTGATTCTAAAGTGGGATCTCTCTTGTGTTCTTTGGTCTCTTACTAAAGCTCCATATGAACATTTAGATAAGGCGACATGACAGATGTCACATGGAAGACGGCTTTTTCTTCTCACATTTGCAGCCGCTTTTTAAATCGTCGTTTTCGAAATTCACGCCTTTTCCAATGAGGAAGGGTTTCTTCGCTGGAATGCTGATGGTTCGGTCTACTCACTGTCCTTTCTGACCTGATCCGCGCCTTCGAACTTCTGAAACCCTCTTCACGGTCTCTGATTCTAAAGTGGGATCTCTCTTGTGTTCTTTGGTCTCTTACTAAAGCTCCATATGAACATTTAGATAAGGCGACATGACAGATGTCACATGGAAGACGGCATTTTCTTCTCACATTTGCAGCCCCTAATCGTCGTAGCGAAATTTGTGTCTTTTCCATTGAGGAAGGGTTTCTTCGCTGGAATGCTGATGGTTCGGTCTACTCACTGTCCTTTCTGACCTGATCCGCGCCTTCGAACTTCAGAAACCCTCTTCACGGTCTCTGATTCTAAAGTGGGATCTCTCTTGTGTTCTTTGGTCTCTTACTAAAGCTCCATATGAACATTTAGATAAGGCGACATGACAGATGTCACGTGGAAGACGGCTTTTTCTTCTCACATTTGCAGCCCCTAATCGTCATAGCAAAATTCGTGCCTTTTCCATTGAGGAAGGGTTTCTTCACTGGAATGCTGATGGTTCGGTCTACTCACTCTGTCAACCCGGGTTTTTGGCCAAAACTCAGCTTCCTTCTGTGGCTTGATCATTCCCAGTCTCTCTAGAGATCTGGATCATTCAGATTTTGACCACACCCAGTTAGAGCTCTTTAAGTTCTATCTGAATAGGGTAATAACCTTGAGGGGAAACAGAAAGAGGCTAATCATCCCCATTAAGGGTCGGAACGAGATTTCAACAGCATCTTTTTCTTGCTGGATCTCCTCTGCTATTAAATGGCATATTCCGATCTGTCTGACCTGGATCCTAGCTTTCTGCAGACCAGGCCACATGAGCTCAGAGCTCTCTCTACATCTGGGGCATTCTTTAATCGTGCACCTTGGATGAGATTCTTCAAGCAGCTTCTTGGAAGATTAGTTCCACTTTATCTTCTTTCTATCTGCCCTTTTTTGCGACCCTCAGAGCAGCCTTCATTCTTTCAGTCCACTTGTGGTCTCTCAACAGGTGGTTTAACTCCTGGGCTTATTGTGTCTCTACTTTTTGCTGCTGGTGCAACCAGTTGAGTTAGAACAGTACACAATATTACTCAGAAGATACTGTGAAGAAACAGTATTATACTACTGAGAATATGGCCGAGCCCTGTTGTCTTTTGGTGAGTAACTCCTTCCCACCTTTGCGACAAAGTCAGAAGATTTCACAGCAGGTAACGTATTTTGCTACTAAAATACGATTTTTAAAGTACAGTTTGTTTTAGTTAGAAATACTTACCTGTATTGAAAGTGATGGCCCGACCTCCAACCCTGCTGGTTATGTTATGTTATTTTGGGAGCAAATAACCAATGTAGAAACGTGGCTGCCGCAGGGCAAGTTAATACATAGGCATGGCAGCCGGCGTGCCATGCAGTGCTTGTGGACTTTTTTTCTGGTCATAGGTAATTTATAATAGCCTAAGGCAGATTTCACAGCAGGTAAGTGTTTCTAACTAAAACAGATTTTACTTTAAAAATCGCTTATTTATGAAATAAATTATTAACTGGCGATGAAAGCAGGAGTAACGCAATTAATTTTCATAATTTAAAAATTGGAAAATGAGTAAATGCACAATAAATATCAAACATAGATCTGAAGCTCATCAAAGTTACCCCACACATTATGCAGCATCTACACTTGACACACTTTCTATACACATGCAATAGCTCAAACACAAAGGAAAACTGGCAACAACAACATTGTTAGATATACAGGTTCTTAAATGTTATTTACTGCTCAGCAATGCCACTTTGTTGTAAATGATTCAAACAATGTGATAGATGTGATAACATTTTTTTATGGAGTAATTATTGTGAGAGATAGTTACATTGACACTGGACGGTGTTTCGCATGAAGTACCGACACTGTTAGTGCAAAGTGCAATTTCTGGCAACTTTACAGACAATAATTGCACCTATGTTCTTTATAATGCACAATAAAATCTCATTGCCTATTGTCTCAGATGAGATGTTTCTTTACTGAATCTCATTTGCTGCTTTTGTAGGTGTTCTGTGCCCTGACTGATAAGTGTGTCAATCCAGATGGCACCTGCCCCATTGATGACACTTGCCCACAAGGACAGGTAAATCTGCTAAATTCTGCTCTTCTGGATGTTTAAAACCTTTAAATCCCTATATCATTATTGCCCTAAATAGGTAGGATATATATGCAGTATATTCAGCTAAATATAAACAATACCTGAATAACTTTTAATCATTAGAAACTGTAACCTTTTTAACAGACGAAAAACCGTCAACTACACGGAAATCAACAAGCATGTTCGGCCAATTTCTGATTTTTGGAACAATGCTATCAATATCGATTGGGTTTGAAAAGCAATGGCTGACAGGTCCCTGTGTTTTGACTTAACTCTTTTGCTGACTGTGTCACATCTGTGGTTGCTTTGCAAACAGTTTGAATCAAGATGAGATGCCGTGTAACTCAGCGTCTCATCAGGGTCCTAACTGTTTGTTAGTGTGACTATGCTTTTTTATACAAAAATGAAGTAATTTAAGAAATGAAAATTGCAGCAGACGACAAAGGATGCAGATGACTATATTCAGCAGCAAAAGAGTTAATCGCATCCTTGAGATTTTTCACACATCCACTGGGCTTGCTTTCACACAAGCAGTAAGCATGAATGTTAGGGACCTGAGAATGTAGTATCTTAATATTCGGAATATCTTACCAGCAATATCCTAACATCTGGAGTGGAACACATTGAGTTATATAGGCAATGGACAGGGACCGTATGTCAGTATTGCTACAAGCGATATATGATTGCAAGTGATATCGTTACATGTAGAATTCTCTATATACTGGTGTGATTCTCCAGTTTCTGTAAATGTTGAAATATCATGTGTTCATGTACCATTACAAAAAACATCTTAAAGATATTCATAAAGTCGTTATTTCTTTGATGAATATTGAACAGCTTAACCCTATCCTCCATAAATACGCCTTTCTACGCCTCTTTAAAAATCACCTATTGAAACCATTGTGATAAATAGAGCATTTGCTCCTATAGGAGCAAATGCTCTATTTATCACAATCGTTTCAAACTACAAAATCCTTAAATTTTCCTTTTCTCTAGTTAATGCTCCTTTTCAGTAGATTTATCCAAAAAGGTTGGATCAAAAAATAGTCTATAAGGCAATGGGTTAAGGGTTAAGAGAAAACTTTGTTGGAATAACAACTTTGTATGTTTGTTTAGGAAATATGTTGGTTTGATAATGGAGACTCTATGTGCCTGTCAGAGGATGTTTGTTTCAGTCAAGGAGGCACAATAGATTCAGGTAAGCGTCAACTACCAGAAAAATACCTTTTAAAAAATATGGTGAGATCAGTGACTACATGATATAGCATTTAACCCATACTTGATGAACATTTGCAAACAGAGTAAACTCAGATCAGATGACTCCTGTTGGAACTGTCTGTTCACAGTCTGATCATCGAGTTACATTAATCTGATTCTGTACTTTCTGCAGTGGCCAAACATTTGCTGGTGCATATGTCATTATGAAAAGTTTTTCTTTTTAATATTCATAAAGTAATTATTGCTAACATAAATATCCTCCCAGTAATTATGTCTCCCCCATTTATGGGGAGATATATTGTTTTTGCCAGAGTTGTCTGTCCGTCCGTCCGTCCATCCGTCCGTCTGTCTGTCTGTCTGTCCGTCACAAACTTGTGTCGCGCGTATCTCTGAAACCAGTAGGGCTAGAGTCACCAAACTTCACAGGATTGTTCACTAGCATGAGTTGTTTTGCTCTTGGGTTTTTTGAATTGTCTCCCCCTGTTAACTTTGGAGTTACTGCCCCTGATGACTTAAAATTAGACAAACTTTACTTAGTGTCGTGCATATCTCTGAAACCACTGGGGCTAGAGTCACCAAACTTCACAGGAATGTTGACCAGCATGAGTTGTTGTGCACCTGGGATTTTTGAATTGTCTCCCTTTGATAACTTTGGAGTTATTGCCCCTGATATGATTACTTCAAATTAGAGAAACTTTGTGTCATGCATATCTTTAAAACCACTAGGGCTAGAGTCACCAAACTTCACAGGAATCTTGACCAGCATGAGTTGTTGTGCACCTGTTTTTTTTTTTAATTGTCTCCCCCTGATAATTCTTGAGTTACTGCCCCTGATATGATAACTTAAAATTAGAGAAACTTTGTGCTGCATGTATCTCTGAAACCAGTAGGGCTAGAGTCACCAAACTTCACAGGAATGTTCACCAGCATGAGTTTTTGTGCATCTGGGTTTTTTAATTGTCTCCCCCTGATAACTTTGGAGTTACTGCCCCTTATGACTTAAAATAAGAGAAACTTTACTTTGTGTCACATGTATCTCTGAAACCACTAGTACTAGAGTCACCAAACTTCACAAGAATGTTGACTAGCATGTGCTTTTGTGTACCTGGGGCTTTTGAATTGTCTCCCCCTGACAATGTTGGAGTTATTGCCCCTGATGACTTAAAAATTAGACCCTGATAAGTTTGGAGTGAATTGGAAAGAGGTTGGGAGGGGGAGACATCTGTTTTTGTGACAAAAACAAACCTCTAGTTATTAACTTTCAGCACTCTATGGATGAATTGTGATAACATTTATAAAAAGTTTAAATCCAAAAAAATTATGTGATGCTGAGTAACTCTGCATCCCTTCGGAGTTCAAACTGTTGAAATTATACAGTTTGACCAGCAGCTTAGATCTGTGACAGATGCTATATGGTGTGTATGTAGTGGTTAGTCTGTGTCTACACAGTTTGCAAAGCATAGAATGAATAATTATGTCTCCCGCAGTATACTGGGAGACATTTTGTTTTTGTGTATGGCATCCTTCTGTCCATCCATCTGTCCGTCTGTCAGTCCGTCCAATTTTAATATGTCCGCACAGTTTCTCCAAAAGCTTTGGTCGGGTATTCATAAAACTTCATAGGATTGATCAGCTTAATGCCTAGTTGTGCATATCTTATTCCTGTTCCGGTTCGATGATTTTCTGAAGAGTTATGGGACTTTGAATTTTTTACATGGAAAATTTTGTCCGCGTGATTCTCCAAAACCTTTGATAAGGTTTTCATATAATTTCATCAGATTGATCAGCATCATACCCAGATTTGCATATTTTATTTCTGTTCTGGTTTGATGATCTTCTGCAGAGTTATGGGACTTTGGAATTTTTACATGGAAAATTTTGTCTGCGTGGTTTCTCCAAAACCTTTGGTTGCATTTTCATGAAACTTCATGTGTCTACACAGTTTGCACCATAATCAGCACTATGTCTAGTTGTGCATGTCTTATTCCTGTTCCAGTTCGATTAACTTCTGCAGAGTAATGGCGGGGGTGGGGTTGAAGGACAGTTTTTTTGTATCAAAACCAACTCTAGTTCTACATGATGTTTCTTTTACCCTTTCCTCATATAAATGTTTTCTCATGTCTTTGTAAACAAGGTAGATCAAGATCAGATGGTTCATGTAGGAGACTTGTTTGCTTATGAAATTATAATAGATTCAACTTTTCTAAGCCATCTGATCTGGGTCTACTCTATTTGCAGAGGCGTTAAAAGGTGTTCTTTTATTATGCCCCCAAAGCTAGGCTTTGGCGGCATATTACTGCCCCTGATACTAGCTACGGTTCCAAAATTTGGTATGTGAGTTCATCTTGGGATGACGGAGTGTCGCGTATCATTTTCAGGTCACTGTGACCTTGACCTTTGACCTCGATTTTACAAAAAGCTTATACCTTACCAGCTGCAAAAAGCTTGTCCGGAGTATATCTCCTATACTTTACCAGCTACGGATTCCAAATTTGGTGTGTGAGTTCATCTTGGGATGGAGGAATGTCGCGTACCATTTTCAGGTCACTGTGACCTTGACCTTGACCTTTGACCTCGATTTTACAAAAAAGGTTGTCCAGAGAATATCTCCTATACCTTACCAGCTACGGATTCTAAATTTGGTGTGTGAGTTTATCTTGGGATGTCGGTGTGTCGCGTACCATTTTCAGGTCACTGTGACCTTGACCTTTGACCTAGATTTTACACAAAGCTTGTCCGGACCATTTCTCTTATACCTTACCAGCTACGGATTCCAAATTTGGTTTGTGAGTTCATCTTGGGATGGCGGAGAGTCGTGTACCATTTTCAGATAACTGACCTTGACCTTGACCTTTTACCTCAATTTTACAGTCCGGAACATATCTCCTATACCTTACCAGATACAAAAAGCTTGTCCAGAGCATATCTCCTATACCTTAAACGTTGACAATCAACCCAGAGTCCTTTTTAACGTTGAGAATGACTTAGGGTCCTTTTTAACTAAGTTTTGACCCTTGGCTCTTTTCTTACCTATCATAATCGTCAAAGGTTCTGTTTCTAATGTTAAGAACTGACTCCTGTGTCATTTTTAACAGCATCAAAATTTCATGTTACACCTGCATTACATTGTATTGTTTTTCCGCCAAAATGCATTTCGGTGTCAAACACTTTGGGGGCATTTGTCATCCGTGACGACTCTCTTGTTGTGTTAAGAGTTTTGCCATATTCCCCACTTTCACTAGTTTGATAAAGTTTTGATAAATATTCACATTTCCAGATGACGACTACCCAGATGCAGATGATGAGTGGTTTGCATGTGACCCAGGCAGGGTATGTATTCCTATATACAGTGAAACCTCTCTAAACTGGACATTAACTTTAGTATAAATATCAGTCTTGGAGACAGCTTAATGCAGGGTGAAAGTCATGCAGAAAGCTCTTCTAGGAACTTTCTGCATGACTTTCACCCTGCATTAAGCATCAATCTACCTAAAAGTATCTAAATTCTTCTTTACTATAATTTTGGTTTACAGGGGCTTTACTGTGTATATATGTAATATATAATGATGTGTGCCATGACAAATCAGCCTTTATCACATAATCTGCCTTGTGGGAGTGCCGTAACAAAGTGCAATAAATCGAATATGCAAATTAGCAATCGTCTGCCAATCGTAGCACTCATTTCAGCATTAGCCAATCGTAGCGCTCCATGTGCGTCGTCCGTTGTGTTACTATGCTGTTTGTATAGTAGTGGCCGAAATAGCCGTCATCTATAGCCATGTGCGTCATCCGTTCTGTTACTACGCTGTAGTAATGGCCGAAATAGCCGTCATCTATAGCCTGTTCCATTTTCTATGGCAATGTTAAGGCTTATGTGATAAAAAGAATCTTACATTCGTGTTCATTACAAATTGTTTTCATGAAACTCATTTACTATAATGAATATGACACTCGCTAAAGCTCGTGTCATATTTTCATAGTAAACTCGTTTCATAAAAACAATTTGTAATGAACACTCATATAAGATCCTCTATTAATGACACGCTAAAAGTGTATACCCAGATTAAACTCATTGTCATACATACAGCATCTGATAAGTAGTGATACTTTCTGATATGCTGCTTATGAACATTCTGTTGAAGGTACTAGTGTGTGGAACATTGCAGATCCAGATCAAATCCATAGTCGGAAGAAAAGGCAGCTGATCTGGATCTACACTATTTGTTTATCAGTAAGGCTGGTTTTGTCATGGCACGGCTTAGCCACATCTAATAAGATGTTATCCCTTTCCAGTTTTTATATGCCCGTTTGAAAAAACGGGACGTATTATGGAATGGCGCTGTCTGTCCGTCCGTCCGTCTGTCCGTCTGTAACATCTCTAACTCAAGTTTCGCTTGGTGGATCCTTCTCAAATTTAGCCACAATGTTTATCTACACATGCTACAGTAGCCTGCCAAGTCCCGGTTTGTTTATCCAAGGTCAAGGTCACACAATTGGACTTAGAATTTGCGTTTAGCAAAAATGTTAACCGGTCTGTCTGTCTTTAACATCTCTAATTCAAGTTCCGCTTGGTGGATCCTTCCCATATTTAAACAAAATGTTTATCTAGACATGCTACAGTAGCCTGCCAAGTCCCGGCTCATTTATCCAAGGTCAAGGTCGTTTAATTGGACTTAGAATTTGCGTTTAGCATTTGCGTTAAGCAAAAATGTTAACCTCAATTTATGTGGAACAAGTCCACTTATTTACATAACACTTTGTGATAAAGCTTTGAAACTTGGAACACTTGTTCACCGTCACAACCTTCACCTGTAGGCAAGAGTAAATAACTCTGTCAAGCATTTTGACCGAATTATGCCCCTTTTTAACTTAGAATTTTTGGTTACGGCTTTGTTAAAGTCCATTTATTTACATAACCCTTTGAGATAAAGCTTTTAAACTTCGAACACTTGTTCACCATCACAAGCTTTACCTTTAGACAAGAGTACATAACTCTGTCAAGCATTTTGACAGAATCATTCCCCTTTTTAACTTAGAATTTATGGTTAAGGCTTTGTTAAAGTCCATTTATTTACATAACCCTTTGAGATAAAGCTTTTAACCTTGGAACACTTGTTCACCATCACAAGCTTTACCTGTAGGCAAGAGTACATAACTCTGTCCAACATTTTGACAGAATTATACCCCCTTTTAACTTTGAAATTTTGGTTAAAGTTTTGGTTAAAGTCAACTTAATTACATAACGCTTTTAGATTAAGCTTTTAAACTTGGAACACTTGTTCACCATCACAAGCTTCACCTGTAGGCAAGAGTACATAACGCTGTCTAACATTTTGACATAATTATGATGCTTTTTAGCTTGGAATTTTTGGTTAAGGTTTTGGTTAAAGTCCACTTATTTACATAATCCTTTCAGATAAAGCTTTTAAACTTGAAACATTTGTTCACCATCAGAAGCTTCATCTTCATCTCAAGCATTTAGACACAATTATGGCACTTTTTAATTTAGAATTTTTGGTTAAGGTTTTTTGTTAAAGTATGCCTATTTACAACCTTGAAACTTGGTCGCAAAATTGGACTTATAACTTGAATTTAGCAAATACGTTAACCCCAGTTTATGTTGAACAAAACCTCGACGGGCGTATATTGTGCCCACTGGCACTCTTGTTGAGACACCTTTTCATGCCTATGCAAACTGAGTAGACCAGATCATGGCTCCTCTAGGAACAGTCTGATCAGGATATGTTTGCTGTTTGTGGATGACACAACTCGATTTCATTTGCAAACAGTGCAGACCCAGATGAGAGAGCTCCTATAGGAGTCTGGGTCTGCACTGTTTGCCATGGAAAATATATGCCTGCATGCTCTATGGTTTTGCGTAGGAAAATCATTCCAACATAATTATGCTGTATACTTTTTGTAAAGATTTGCCTAACCAACTTTAACATTGGTCATAACTTTTGAGCAAGTACAAATAGAGACTTGATATTTGGCATGTATATGTATCTCATAAAGCCGCATATTTTGAGTGGTGATATGTTCAGGTCATCCTTCAAGGACAGAGGTCAAATATAATAGATCAAATCAACAACTTCAACATTGGCCATAACTTTTGAACCAGTTGAGATAGAGACTTGATATTCGGCATGCATGTGTATCTCATAAAGCTGCACATGTTGAGTGAGACATGTCAAGGTCAAGGTCATCCTTCAGGGTCAAAGGTCAGATGTTTGTCAGTAAACTTTAACATTTGCCATAACTTTTGAATCAGTAGAGATAGAGACTTGATATTTGGCATTCATTATATCTCTTAAAGCCGCACATTTTCAGGGATGACATGTCATGGTCAAGGTCATTCTTCAAGGTCAAATGTCAGATATATAGGTCAAATCACTTATTTTCGAACCAATAGAGATAGAGACTTGGTATTTGGCATGCATGTGTATTTCATGAAGCCTCACGTTTTGAGTGTTGACATGTCAGTGTCAAGGTCATTATTCAAGGTCAAAGGACAAACGTATTGGTCAAAGTTTACATTCACTATACTATTTGATTTAGAACAGATAGAGACTTGATATTTGACATGCATGTGTATTTTATGGAGCCACATGTATTGCATGGTGATATGACATGTCAAGGTCAAGGTCATCCTTCTCAAAGCTCATATATAGGTCAAATCACCAACTTCACATAGAGACTTCATCTTTGGCCCCGCCCCAGGGGTGGCCAGTTGTCAATAGAAACATATAGTGAAAACTTTGAAAATCTTCTCCTCTGAAATTGGAAGGTTCTAAACTTTCATATTTGTGCACATAGCATCATGTTCAGATCCTCTGCAAAAGTTTTTATAAATTATGCCCCTGGGTTCAACATTGGTCCCGCCCAAGGAATGGCCATTTTCAATAGAAACATATAGTGAAAACTTTGAAAATCTTCTCCTCTGAAACTGGACGATTCTCAAGTTTCATATTTGGCACATAGTATCATGTTCAGGTCCTCTACATAAGTTATATGATTATGCCCCTGAGGTGAAAATTGGCCCCACCCCAGGGTTGACCAGTTTTCTATAGAAACATATAGTGAACTTTGAAAATCTTCTCTTCTGATTGTCAGGGCCATCATGGCCCTCTTGTTTATATTGACATATGTATACTGGAGTTGTTTTGGCATAGGTAGAAACTGCTGAATAAGATCTATATTATTTCATTAGCAAACAGAGCACACCCTGATCAAACGGCTCCTACAGGATCTGTCTGATCTGAGTCAACTCTTTGCAAAGGTGTGAAAATATGTTTATATGAAGGAAAGGGTTAATACGATGAAATTGGATTTCAGATTAGAATTGAAGCAAATGCCTATTTCATGGCCCTCCCCAGTCTAAGGTTGCAGGGATGCATATTGTTTTGCCCTGTCTGTCTGTCTGCCTGTTGGTTAGTTTGGCCCAAACTTTAACATTGGCGATAATTTTGTAGCCATTGCACATTCAAACTTCAAACTTGGCATGCATGTGCAACTTATGGAGGCAAACATTTTTAATAGTGACTTATTAAGGTCAAGGTTATATATCAAGGTCAAATTACGGGTTAAATTTATATTGGCTATAAAAGGGGGCATAGTATTTCACAAACACATGTTGTTTCTGATTGTATATGGCTAGCATTGCTGAAACAAATCTCTATAAAAAGAAGAGTATGAAATATGAAAAATCTTGATCAGTTTTCTATACTTTTCTGTCAAACACATTTTGCTTAGTAGAATTGCAACTCCAAGGTGATTCTATTAAGTATCATTTCATACATTTTGGCTGAGAAATAAAGGATTAAGATTGACCAGTAGCCTCTGATAAAAAAGATAATGTTACATTACAGCCATTCTGCGTTTCCAGTGAGAGATGTGCCGAACTGGACGGATCCTGTCCGTGTTCATATACACAGGTACCGATTAACTTTCATCGATATGATACAGTTAAAACTCTCTATAATGGCCACTAAATTACGTCAAGTATTTTGTGTTAAAGGCAAGTGGCCGCTTAAAGCTGTGTGAAAATAAAACAGAACCCTCCTACTTTAAGCAGCACCTGCCCTAAATACCAACTAATTAACATGATTTAGTGGATGTTATAGAGAGGTTTTACTGTATGATCAATTCCTTCAGGGCTCCGTTTACAGTGTGCACGCAGAACTGTGTCTCGTAGATATCAACTAATCCATGGCCAATTGTTTGACATTTACAAGCAGGATGAGGATTTCATCTTCCAGTTTGACAAACCAGTGCAGACATGTAGTAGAACCTGCTATAAGTGGCCATCAATCAAGTGTAGACATACAGTAGAACCTGTCTTAACCCTTCTCTTGCTGAATTTTAAAACACATTTCTCCTTCTTTACCCATGCCCTGTTGTATAATTACATATATCTTCACTGTGTACAAGTATTTCGATGTGCCATCACTGCTGTGGAGCGCACTGGTTGCACAATCAACTTGTAAATAGTGCAGACCCTGATGAGACAGCTCCTGCAGGAGCTGTCTCATCTGGGTCTTCACTATTTACAGGTACGTATATTGACGCGATTAGCAAGCTAAGGGTTAAGAAGCCATCTAAGCCTAGGTGGTTACAAGTTTTATGCAGGTCAAAAGTAATGCAGAAGCTTCTATAGGAACTTTCTGTATTACTTTTGCCCTGCATTAAGCAACCACCTGCATTTAAACACTGTCTCTCACATAAATGCCTTTTACACACTTGCAAATAGAGTAAACCCAGATCAGATGACCCCTATAGGAGCTGTCTGATCATGGTCTGCTTTGTTTGCTTATGACATGCTACAGTTTAATGTCAAAGCAAAAGTTCTTTTACAATCCCATGTTCATGGTGCCATGGTAAAAATTCATCTATTTAATGTCCATACATGCATTATTTCTTACATGAATAGTCATGTATAAAGGACTACTGGATGATTCATGAATGGCCTCTGTATATTCCAGAATATGTATTTGTAATTGTTACACAGTAAAATCTCGATTATTTGAATTTTCTGTATAGGAGAAATTAGACCCTGTTAGGCTTTTGGCTGCTTAATGCATTATAAGCTGCCACCTGTCTTAAAAATTGATCATAATACATATTTTAGTTTTTGCACATATTGGCAAACAGAGTAAACCCAGATCAGATGACTCCTATAGGAGCTGTCTGATCAGGGTCTGCTCTGTTGGCTTATGACATGCTATAGGTGTGATTCTACAGTTTTGTTAAAGCAAAAGTTCAGTTAATAGGTATTCCTGATGACATTATGTCTTGCATGAATATTGATCAGGGAAATGGTTAACCCTTTCCCTCATAAATGTGTTTTCACGCATTTGCAAACAGAGTAGACCCAGATCAGACGGCTCCTAGAGGAGCCGTCTGATCAGGGTCTACTCTGTTTGCTAATAGAATTTCAAAGATCTGTGTCTTTACTTTCTAAAATGGCTACAATTTTCCATCTTCCATATTTCGTTATAATCATTTTATCTATGAATATTCAGTAGGTATTGAAATTTGAAATAAACATAGAACAGGGAAAGGGTTAAGACTCCTTATAATATTGAATGAATAAATGGTAGCTTAGGACAGATGCTTCTTTATATTGGGAATGTTATAGTTTTAGGACAGGTTAGATAGGTAGATTTATTTCAACATAAAATTTAACAGATTTGCAATGTAATTGTACATTTAAATGTTGAAATAAATATTTAAAAAAACATAATAAACAAACAAAAATATGTATGATTACAACAGCCATGTCAATCAACATTATAGAATCAGTTCTATATCATTTCATAAGGAAACAGAGTAAACCTTGATCAGACACCTCCTTTGCATAGGTATTCACAGATCCGACATTGGCAGCGAAAGGGTTAATGAACTGGTCTAAAGCTTTTACATGCTTCAGCACTTTGATGGCAGAGTCCATTCTGATAGTGTTGAAAATGGACTACACTAGAGAATTGTACAATGAAATCTCTGTAGACCAGAATTCTAGTACAGAAGAATTTAGATACTTTTAGACAGGTGGCTGCTAAATGCAGGGTGAAAGTCATGCAGAAGGCTCCTAGAGGAGCTTTGTGCATGACCCTTACTCTGCATTAAGCTGCCACCTGTCTCCAAGATTGATACTTATACCAAATTTAATGTCCAGTTTAGGGAGGTTTTACTGTATATGACACAGTGCAGACCCTGATTGGATGACTGCAACAGGATCCTTCTGATGTGGGTCTTCACTGTTTGCACTTGCTAGATAAGGAATTCCCAGTGTTCTAAAGATTAAACGTTGACAGTGAGTTTGAAATAGCAAAATTTGTGTTGAAAATATCTTGTACAGTAAAACCTCTCTATAACGACCACTAATTTACATCAAGTATTTTGTGTTAAAGACAGGTGGATGCTTAAAGCAAGGTGAAAGTTAAACAGAATGCTCCTATAGGAGCGTTCTGTTTTACTTTCACCTTGCTTTAAGCATCCACCTGCCCTACATACCAATTAATTAACACAATTTAGTGGTCATTATAGAGAGGTTTTACTGTATGTGTATCTGCAGAAGAATTGAACGCTTTCCCTGTTAAATGCTCTTTTAAGAAATAATGACTACATGAATATTTATTAGCTGAATTTTCATAATGGCATATGTACACAGTATGTTTTGGTATTGGTAGAAACTGTAGAGTCAGATCTATTGTAATTTCCTATTAAAGCAAACTGAATGGACCATAATCAGACAGCTCCTATAGGAGTCATCTAGTCTGAATCTCTACTCTGTTTGCAAAGGCATGAAACAACGTTTTTATGAGGGAAAGTATTAAGACTTCGGCCTGACACTGAAGGGACAATTTGATCAGTGTCTAGACAACTCAAAAATTAACAAAGCTGCTATCATAACTACAGGAACCATGCTGGTCAAGTGGAAGCAAGGGATGTGTAGACAGAGGCCAGTGTCAGATGAACAGAGGTAGGAGTAGTAATAGATTTAAATCTATGCACACCCAGAAATTGCCGTCTACAAAATTGTCATTTGCTTCAAATTGCAAAGTTAGTTTTTTAATTAATTTTCTTAAACTATGCAGTCAGAGTGTCAAACTGTTTGGATCTTGATGAGACTACAAGTAACTCGGCATTTATTTGGGTCCAAACTGTCTGCTGGTAGCATGCAGAGATTGAAGGCTTTCATATTTCATAGAATTTTCCACACTTGAGTTCAATTTAAAGTAATAGTTTTGACAATATATGCATATTTTCAATAAAATCATAAAATATGATGTTGTTTATGTTCAATTATTCTATTGAAGATTGTCAATTTGAACTTTTTTAAAAATGAATTGCATGTAGAGACTCAGCCGGCTATCACTTTATTTGTCATCTACATAGACTTGCTTTTTGTATCACCTGGACCGAGACAGTGTGTCACTTAGGGATCACTTTTCCGTCGGCAGTCTGTCCGTCAGTCTGTCTGTCTGTCTGTCACTCTTTTGTTTTTTGCCTGTTTTTCCTAAATTAATCATTATAGAGCTTTCAAATTTCATATGTGTCTTCCTCTCATTGAGGACCATTAATGTAACTAAGGTCCATCACTTTGCATGCAATACGTTTTGGGTTATTCCACTTTATTCTGATTTCATTCCAGCATATTAACAGTTTTTGTGTCAGCTGCAAGCAGTTGACACTTGTTCCTCTGAACACTCTGGTTTATAAAACTTGACAGCTGACTTTGGTTTGCATTGATTGCAATGTCTGAGTGCCTTATATCTTTGAAATAGTTAATTTTCTAGTGTGTTGAATCATGGCTTAGCAGAAATTGTTAAAGTAACTGGTAGATATGTGTCTAACTATGCACTTTTTAGCATGGATCATTCAAAGAAAAATGATGTAGTGTGACTTTATCTTTGCTCCGCTGATTCTGTCTTTGTGACTGTCTTCAAAAAGCAACACATACAGTAAAACAGGTTTTATTAGCGACAATATATATTTGGCACTAATTCGTGAATGCGTTTCCCCGCAAATTCAATATTTTCTCTAATAAATCAGTAACAAGTAACATCCAAAATCGGTATATCCAGAATATGGTCAGATTTATCACGTCGTCGTCCATGTGTTTTATGCATTAAAAAAATTCTTCTTTCAACACAAATGTTGGATGAAGTGTATTGCTTCCATATTATAGTTTGTTAAGTAAACCAAAAAGGTGTTTAAATAAAAAATACAGACCGAGAAATGGAAGAATGTTTCTCATCTTCTTTAATCTCCGTGAAAAGGGAAGTAACTCTTATATACATACATGTACGGCAAGTGGTAAATTGTCGTAGATAACATCTGGTTGTTTTTGTACAATTACGGACTTTTGAAACAGTTTTGACTCTATGTGTTTGTGAAAAATAATTCACTCATTTTGACTATTGAATACCGGCTTATGCCAAGCAGCGTTTAACAGATCAATACATGTACACAAACTTGTCAATTTATTTTCACACGTTCACCGTCCAAGTTTCAATAGAGGCACTGATTTAACCTTTAGCCTCATAATGGACAAATCGTGATAACCATTTCTTTTGCAGACAGTTTCGATCCAAATAAGACCTCGAAGTAATAAATGAGTAGTAACTTTGTTGCTTACATTTCCACCATTTCATCAGTAGACCGGTGTTTCACGCTGTGCCAAACATCCAATTTCTCAAAACAATTACAAAATTGAATACTGGTAAATACAGTCCGTGACGCATGCTATAAATAATCGATTGATAACCTCTAAATCGCCGACAGCAGTTACATACTTTCGGCAGAAATTTATTCTATGCCCTTTTTACAGCGTTCGGCAGAGTTTTATACGATTCCATTTCCGTTATGTTAATTTAGAGAGATGGACGCAATAGCGAAATCATCATGACGCGGCGAATTAATACAAAATCACATTTACGCGAAATAACCATGACGCGAATATAACCTGTTTTACAGTACATAGCTGGGAGATATATATCCTATGTACTCAAACCATGTTTTTTCTTCACTCCACAGTGAGGCTGATTTCTGCTGGAAAGTTTGTAGATGACCCTCTTAGGTTAAAAGATCACATCGTCAACCAGCTGGCACAGGAATTCCAAGTTCCATCTACAGCTTTTGTGAATGCTAGGATTAGCCATGGTGAGCTTATGTGTTAGATATGAGATACATTCATTTAGCCCTTTACAATTTCTTTTATCATAATTGTGAACAGAGTAGACCCAGATCAGATGGCTCATAAAGGAGCCATTTGATCAGGTTCTGCTCTGTTTGCTGATTCTACAGTTTATGCCATGGTAAAAAATCCTATGTTCATGGTGCCTTGGTAAAAAATCATCTATTTAACCCATTCCCTCATGTTGATGCCTTTTGACGCCTCTGTAAAAGTCACTTGTTGAAACCATTGTGATAAATAGAGCATTTGCTCCTTAGGGAGCAAATGCTCTATTTATCACAAGGGTTTCAAAACTACACAATTCTGAATTTTTCGTGTTTCCTAGTAATTGCTCCTTTTCGGTACATTTATTCAAAGAGGTGTAATCCAAAAATAGCCTATGTAATCTAAAAATAGCCTATGAGGGAATGGGTTAATGTTCATACATGCATTATTTCTTAAATGAATATTCATGTGTAAAGGATTACTGGATGATTCATGAATGTCCTCTGTATATTCCAGAATATGTATTTGCAATTGTTGTATTTAATATCAGCCAAACACTGTTCATCTGCAAATAGGCACAAGAAAAGTATTCTTTTAACCCTCTCCTTTATTTAAATACTTTTTCATGCCTATGCATACTGGGTAGAACCAGATCTGATGGCTCCTGCAGGAGCGGCCGTCTGATTAGGGTCTAGTTTGTTATGAAAATATAAATATAAAGACATGATTTCAGTTTGTACCAATACCAAAAATTCATGTCTGCATATGCCTCTATAAAATTGCAATCTATAAATATCCATGATGTCATTATACCCCCTTTTTTAAAAATTGGGATATATTGCTTTGCACATGTTGGTCGGTTGGTAGATTGATGGTTTCCGAGCGATAACTAATAAACAACTTGGCATAGAATCTTGAAACTTACTGTGGTGGTTGGTCATGACAACTAGATGACCCCTATTGTTTTTGAGGTCACTAACTGCTCAAGGGTTGGATTAGGATCTTCAAATTTGCTGTGGTGGTTGGTCATGACCACTAGATGACCCCTATTGTTTTTTAGGTAAATAGGTCAAAGGTCCAGGTCACCATGAACTTAACTGGTTAAATGGTTTCCGGTCAATAACTGCTCAAGGGTCTGGCTTAGGATCTTCAAACTTGCTTTGGGGGTTAGTCATGGCCTCTAGATGACCCCTGATATTTTTTAGGTCACTAGGTCAAAGATCAAGGTCACCATGACCTTAACTGGTGAAATAGTTTCCAATCAATAACTGTTCAATGGTTTGGCTTAGGATCTTCAAACTTGCTGTGGTGATTGGCCATGACCACTAGATGACCCCTATTGGTTTTGAGGTCACTTAGTCAAAGGTCAAGGTCACCATGACCTTAACTGGTTAAATGGTTTCCGATCAATAACTGTTCAAGGGTCTGGCTTAGGAATTTGAAACTTGCTATGGTGGTTGGTCATGACCACTAGATGATCCCTATTGTTTTTGAGGTCACTAGGTCAAAGGTCAAGGTCACCAAGACCTAAAATTGTGAAATGGTTTTTGATAAATAACTGCTTAAGGGTTTGACTTAGGATTTTGAGGATTTTGAAACTTGCTATGGTGGTTGGTCATGACCACTAGATGACACCTATTGTTTTTGAGGTCACTAGGTTAAAGGTCAATGTCACCACGATCGTTAATGGTGAAACGGTTTCCGATCAATAACTGCTCAAGGGTTTGGCATAGGATCTTCAAACTTCCTGTGGTGGTTGATCACGACCTCTAGATGACCCCTGTTGTTTTTTGAGGTCACTAGGTCAAAGGTCAATGTCACGTGACTTTAACTGGTGAAATGGTTTTTTATCAATAACTGCTCAAGGGTTTGGCTTAGGATCTTCAAACTTGCTGTGGTGGTTGGTCATGACCACTAGATGACCCCTATCATACGTGAGGTCACTAGATCAAAGGTCAAGGTCACAATGAACTTAACTGATGAAATTGTTTCCGATTAATAACTGCTCAATAGTTTGGCTTGATATAATTCCACAGAATAATGTTTGTACCATCATGATATTTTGTATCATTAACCTCAGACAGCTAAAAACACTTTTCTTATAGACTAGCAGATAGTATTATGTCATATCAGGGAAATGTAATGTCACACAGGGAATATATTATGACGAGCCTGACTTATTCTCTAAAGTAATGTCACCCAGGGAATATATTAGGATCAGCCTGACTTATACTCTAAAGTAATGTCACTCAGGGAATATATTAGGATCAGCCCGACTTACTCTAAAGTAATGTAAAGTAAAGTACCTAGTTATAGTCTACTTTCAGTCTGAATGACAGCTCAGCAGACTGTACATTTACAGGGAATATATTTAGGATCCGCCTGACTTACTCTAAAGTAATGTCACCCAGGGAATATATAAGCATCAGCCTGACTTACTCTAAAGTAATGTCACACAGGGAATATATTAAGATCAGCCTGACTTACTCTAAAGTAATGTCACTCTGGGAATATATTTAGGATCTGCCTGACTTACTCTGAAGTAATGTCACCCAGGGAATATATTAGGATCAGCCTGACTTACTCAAAATTAATGTCACTCAGGGAATATATTAGGATCAGCCTGACTTACTCTAAAGTAATGTCATTCAGGGAATATATTTAGGATCCGCCTGACTTACTCTAAAGTAATGTCACTCAGGGAATATATTAGGATCAGCCTGACTTACTCAGGCACTCGGTTTCTATCAACTGCTGAATTAATTGAGATCTTAAAGAGCATTTATGCCATTTAAAAATATCTGTCCATAATTCTGGATGAGTTGATATTAGTTAATTCTCCTAAAGCAATGCACAGTCCTGGGTCCATGCTTATAAAGCTTTTAGTTGAGTCTGACTTCGTTCTCAAGCTTCTGATTGGTCAGATTTGAGTTCTCAAGCTTTTGATTGGTCAGATTTGAGCCAAAGGCTCAAATCTGACCAATCAAAAACTTGAGAATGATCTCAGACTCAACTAAAAGTTTTATAAGCATAGTCCCAGATTTGCATGTGAAAAATCGATAAAGACAAATTGACACAAAAAAGACATGAAGTTGAATATTTCTGAAAAGATGAGTCCCATAGTCACTGACATGAATAATGAAGCAATAGTGATGATGTCTTGTTTATTTATGTGAATCAAAGCACACCAAGGGCAAAAATTATACACTGGTATATTTTTCAATATGAATAATCATAATAATAGTTGAATTGAATGAAACATTTTGTGACAGTTGATAAATCAATATAATTTCATTAGGTATAACGTAGATATCACATGTCTGTGATATATTGTCAACCCTTCAAACATAATAACATCCTCATCTCTACCTTGGATGTTATTACATTCTTTGGGTAGGCTATATATATCCCCTAGTACCCTAATAGGCTTGTGTTACATAGATTCACATACATTGAAACCTCTCTAAACTGAATGTTAAATTTAGTATAAATACCGGTCTTGGAGACAGGTGGCAACTTAATGCAGGGTTAAAGTCATGCATAAAGCTCCTCTAGGAGCTTTTTGCATGACTTTCACCCTGCATTCAGCAAGTATCTAAATTCTTCTCTTCTAGAATTCTGGATTAAAGGGGTTTACTGTATCATATGTTGTCAGAAGTTAATGGCAGCTATTTCAAAAGTTGATTGCCAAAGTTACCCAGTGATGGACTGTGATTGGTCATCAGTACCTTTTGTCGGTTTCATTTGGGGGCGATTCTGTAATAGATTTCTTTACAATTAGATCAGGGTCCATGCTTGTAAAGCTTTTTAGTTGAGTCTGAGTTTGTTCTCAAGCTTTTGATTGGTCAGATTTGAGCCAAATGCTCAACTAAAAGGTTTTATAAGCATGGACCCTTGTTTCACAAAGATATTACTGGTAATTTTTTTATATGCTGCAGTTATATGCTGCAGTTATTGAACAACTCTTTGTGGGCAAGCTTCAAAACTGTGATTACCTATAAAAACAGTTTGGATTCAGAACTGATGCTATATAATGTGATGTCTCATCAGGATCCATACTGTCTGTGACTTTGACCATATTTTTACAAAGAAATGAGAGAAAGTTTATTTTTTAAGAATTGAAGCAGAGGACAATTTTTGCAGACAAAAAATTTGCTTAGCGTGCAAAGAGTTACAGGGTCATCTGTACCTAGTTCAGATAAGTACTTATGTTTCTAATGTGACCCAATATTACAGTACATGTACAATATAAAAATACTATTGTTTACTTTTCAGATTCAAAGTACTTTGACTTTGAAACATCTCTGCCTGAGACTAAGTTAGACAAGACTCTTCAGTCAATGACAGGGGCTACGAGTGGACTGACTGATTTGGAAAGTAATGCCATAGCTGTCTCTGGCTTTGTCATTGGTAAGTTGAGAGTATTATATAGTTAAAATCACAATATGGTTTCATGAAGTTCATTTTTGTCAAGCCGGCTTGCAGTGAGCTCGACATAGTCGCTACAATGTCTTCACATGATAGGTGTAAAAGTAAAGTAAAGTACCTAGTTAAAGTCTACTTTCAGTCCAAAGGACCACTCAGTTGACAGTACATTTACTCCCCTGGTCATTGAGTCATTCGCCTACAATATTGAGCACTGCTAACATATGGCACAATCATGCAGCCGCAGTAATGGCTAGCAACCCGCACAGGTACCCATTTTAACCCCAGGGTATAGAGGAAATGAAGGTGGGAGACACTGAAAACTCCTCCGAAATTTTTGGGAGGGACCAGGATTTGAACCGCAGACCTCGGGATTAGTAATCGAGAGCATTACCACTAAACCACACGCACAAGGGTGTCTGTTAGTGTGTCCGTCCATGCATCGGTCCGATCTTGTTCGGGCTCTAACTCCATGGATGGATTGTGAAATGACAAAGCATAAATGTTCCTGCAGAAGGTACGACATGTCGCACAAAAAAAAGATCATTAGCTGAAAGATCAAGGTCATACTTAGAGGTCAAAGTTAAAAAACATGCATGTTTTTGCTTGTCTGGGCTCTAACTCATAAATCCATGGATGGACTGTGAAATGACTATGCATAAATGTGTAATCCTCTAGAAGGTACGGCATGTCGCATGCCCTGTCTGTCTGTTGGTTTGTTTGATTGTTTGTTTATTGGTAAGATGGTTTGTCCCCAACTTTAACATTGGTGATAATTTTGTAGCCATTGCACATACATATTTCAAACTTGGCATTTATGTGCAATTTATGGGGAAAACATTTTAAGGGGTGCTTAGTAAAGTCAAGGTCATACATCAAGGTCGCATTAGGGGTCAAATTTAGATTGGCCATGATTTTGTTGTTATCCAACACACATCCAACATACTTGGCATGCATTTGCAACTTATGGAAGCGAACATTTTTAGAGGTGACTTATTAAGGTAACGATCATACATCAAGGTCAAAGGTCATATTTACGGGTCAAATTTAGATCGGCGCTAATTTTGTTGCCATTGTATGTGCAACTTATGGAGGCAAATATTTTTAGGGGTGACTTATTAAGGTCAAGTACATACATCAAGGTAAAAGCTCAAATTCAGGGTCAAATTTAGATGTGATGGTGATAATTTTGTCATCATTCAACACACATCCTTCAAATTTTGCATGCATGTGCAGCTTATAGTGAACATTTTTAGGGGTGACTTATTAATGTCATACATCAAGAACAAAGGTCATATTGGAGACATAGTATTTCATAAACACATCTTGTTTATATTTCTTTTCGAAACCAGAATCAGTGTCCAAACATGTGGATACTGGTGAGATATAAAATCACTTGGCATTCAGTTTTAACTCCAAAGCATACCGGTAGTTTTAGTCTGTCAGACGTGTATTCAAAATTTGAAAAATTTATCATCAGTAAAAACAGGAGTTCATTAATATCTGTCAAGCAATTGGTGCCATATGTTACAAAACTCTGAATGGTATTAGTATCCAAATAAGATAGATATGCCAATTAATGGCATTGCCAACAAAATAGACCCAGATTAGACAGCTCCTGTTGGTTGTATCTTATCAGGGTCTACTCAGTTTTCTCATTGAATAATATAGGTCTAAGGTCTAAGTATCTGTAATAACCTAGATTTGTGTGTACAAAATCGCCTAATATAAATTAATCGTTCCTGTATTTCTTTCATGAGCTAAATTGTTAATCCTTTACTCCATAGATATGCCTTTATTTGCCTTTGCAAACAGAGTAGACCAAGATCAGATGGCTCCGTCTGATCACCGTCTGCCCTGTTTGCTTTATGAAATAATATACAACTAATTGTACAGTTTCTGTCATGGCTAAAATAAGATGTGTTCATGTTATTAACCCATTCCTCCATATGCTATTTTTAGACCCAACCTCTTTGAATAAATCTACCGAAAACGAGCATTTACTAGAGAAAAGGAACATTTTAGGATTCTGTAGTTATGAAACCATTGTGACAAATAGAGCATTTGCTCCTATAAACCATTGTGACAAATAGAGCATTTGCTCCTATAGGAGCAAATGCTCTATTTATCACAATGGTTTCATAAAGTGACTTTTGTAGAGGCGTAGAAAGGCGTAATTATGGAGGAAAGAGGTAAAAAAATGCATCCTGTTAATATTCATGATGTCATTTTTTTTTACATAAATATTCATGAGACAAAGTGTTAACAGTGTCAAGAATTTATGGAAATATGTTCTTGTATTTTCAGATGACTGCGATACCGCTGAATGTGTCAAAGGCGAGACTGAGGCACTATGTAAAGCCGAATCCGAGGTTTGATATGTCTTCCTTTACCTTTAATCTTTAGAATACTGGGAAAATTATCCTCTGCATAAAAATTCATTTACGTCCATTCTATCTATTTGTTTGTTTGTCAGTCTGAATCTGCAATATTGGCCCTAGAGGTTAGAGATAAAGACTTTATACTTGGCATGTATACTCATGTCATGAAGTTGCTGATTCAGTTGGGCCATGTAAAGCTCTATGTCAGTTTTTAAGGTCATATGTCAAAATCAAAGGTCAAGGTGCCTGATTTGGTGCATAGTGTTTCACAAAACATCTTGCTTTCTCTGTTTCTTTCAGTAAACCCTTTCCCTAATTAACCCTTCGCTTGCTTTTCGCTTCAATATACCTACCTGTAAATAGTGAAGACCCAGATGAGACAGCTCCTTCAGGAGCTGTCTCATCAGGGTCTGCCTTATTTACAAGTTGATTGTGCAACTAGTGCACTCCACAGCAGTGATTGCACAGCGAAATACTTGTACACAGTGAAGATATATGTAATTATACAACAGAACATGGGTAAAGAAGGAGAAATGTATTTTAAAATTCAGCAAGCGAAGGGTTAATATTTATGCATGAATTGACCACTTCATCAATATTCATTAACTTGATTTTTTAAGGTAAATGTTTTAACCCATTCCCTCATATTGACGCCTTTTGACGCCTCTGCAAAAGTCATCTGTTTGAACCATTGTGATAAATAGAGCTTTTGCTCCTATAGGAGCAAATGCTCTATTTATCACAATGGTTTCAAACTACAAAATTCTAAAAGTTTCCCTTTCTCTAGTTAATGCTCTTTTTCGGTAGATTTATTCAAAGTGTTTGGATCTAAAAATAGTCTATGAGGTAAAGGGTTAACTTGATTTTTATAAGGTAAATGTTTTAACCCTTTTCCTGTTCTACCTTTATTCCAAATTTCAATACCTACTGAATATTCATGGACAAAATAGATATAATGAAATATGGAAGGTGAAGCATTGTAGCCATTTTGGAAAGTAAATAAATAGTTTTATCAAATTCCATTTGCAAACAGAGCAGACCCTGATCAGGAGCCATCTCTGTTTGCAGATGCGTGAAAACATGTTTATATGAGGTAAAGGAGGAAATTTTGGCATAGTCAAAAATTGTCAGATCAAATTTGTATAATTTCATTAGCAAACAGAATTACAGAACTAATTTGATAGTTGACCTTGAATCTTACTTTTTACTAATTAAAAAAAATAATTTTTAAGGAGCTTACCATATATTGATATCATCAAAACTATTGCGGTTGTTATTTCAACACTAATAAGAGACAAATTGCAGAAGGATGTAAATTTGGTCTTATTTCCTTAACCCTTTCCCTGTTGTATATTTAGACCAATCTCAATACCTACTGAATATTCATGGACAAAACAGCTAGAATGAAATATGGTATGTGGAACATTGTAACCATTTAAGAAACTAAAGAAACAGATCTATCGAATTCTAATAGCAAACAGAGCAGACCCTGATCAGACGGCTCCTCTAGGAGCCGTCTGATCTGGGTCTACTCTGTTTGCAAATGCGTGAAAACACGTTTATATGAGGGAAAGGGTTAATATCATGGTGGCCATCTTAAACCCATATTGAATTTCACTGAATGCCAGTATTCACGCAAATTTATGCCAACAAAAACTATGGATATTACCAATAATTTTAGTATATCACATTGTTTTATTTGTTGATGGGGTCCCACCTCATGTTTTGTTCACCTGAGAATGTCACCTTACAAATTTTCCAATGATATGATTTTTTTCTTTTATGTATTTGCAGAGATTTTGTGTTTCTGCCAGCCTCTGTATCCATACCTGGAGACCTTGTAAGGATGCATTAGGTTAGTACAATTAATCCTTTGCCTGTTCTATGTTTTATTTCAGATTTCCATACCTACTGAATTTTCATGGACAATACAGTTACAATGAAATAGGCAAGATTGAACATTATAGCCATCTCAGTAACTGCAGAAATAGATCTACCAAATTCCATTGGGAAAAAGATCAGACTCAGATCAGACTGCTCCTATAGGAGCTGTCTGATCTTGGTATACTCTGTTCGCAAATGCTTCAAAACACATTCATATGAGTGACAGGGTTAAACATTTACCCTGATCCTAATCTTGATCCCTTTCCTCCATACATTTACACCTTTCTACGCCTCTGTAATAACCACTTGAAACCATTGTGATAAATAGAGCATTTCGAGGGCTTGGTGCAAAACTATTCTAACTCCTTCACTTTGTGAAGGAGTTAGAATAGTTTTTCACCAAGCCCTCGATTTGCTCCTATAGAGTAGAGTTGTCTTTGACTCAATGTGCTATAATAAAACTTGAAATAATTAATATTCATGATATCATTATTTCTTACATTAATATTCATGGACTAAAAGGGTTAAAAGGCATATTTATGGAGTAGAGGCTTAAGTAGAAGTCAAAGTTGATTGCCATCTCATCTGAATCCCAAGTTGTTTGTAAATGACAATCAGGTTTGGTTTGGCAGGGTAAATGTTAACCCTTTGCTTGCTGAATTTTAAAATACATTTCTCCTTCTTTACCCATGCCCTGTTGTATAATTACATATATATTTCGCTGTGCAATCACTGCTGTGCAGTGCATTGGTTGCACAATCAAGTTGTAAATAGTGCAGACCCTGATGAGACAGCTCCTGCAGGAGCTGTCTAATCAGGGTCTGCACTATTTACAGGTAGGAATATTGACGCAAATAGCAAGCAAAGAGTTAACACATTTACTGACATTATGTAGCTCTAGATACATGAAAGTATTTTAATTATCCCATTCCCTTATATTGACGCCTTTTGACACCTCTGGAAAATTCACTTTTTGAAACCATTGTGATAAAAAGAGCATTTGCTCCACAGGAGCAAATGCTCTATTTATCACAATGGTTTCTAAACTGCACAATTCTAACATTTTCCTTTTATCTAGTCAATGCTCCTTTTCAGTAGATTTATTCAAAGAGGTTGGATCTAAAAATAGCCTATGAGGGAATTTGTTAACTCTTACTCCATAAATATGCATTTGCAAACAGAGAATACCCCAATCAGACAGCTCCTATAGGAGCCATCTGATCAGGGTATAATAGATTTGACTCTACTGTTTCCACCAATACCACAACATCCTGTGTACATATGCCATTATTAAAAAAATCAGCTAATAAACATTCATGATGTCATTATTTCTTATATGAATATTTAACGGGAAAAGGGTTAACACCTTACTTCTACGTCTTTTCAATCAAAGTCGACCTAGTTCAGATATTCCTATAGAAGCTGTCTGATCTATACTTTCATTGCACACCCAGCCCATTCTGCCCGCAAGCTGTCATGGTCAAATGACATCGCTGTGTATTACAGACTTAATTTTCTAGTTTTGATATTTTTTATACGCCCGTTTAAAAAAACGGGACGTATTATGGAATGGCACTGTCTGTCTGTCTGTCTGTCTGTCTGTCCGTAACATCTCTAACTCAAGTTCTGCTTGGTGGATCCTTCTCAAATTTAATCACAATGTTTATCTAGACATGCTACAGTAGCCTGCCAAGTCGCAGTTCGTATATCCAAGGTCAAGGTCAAACAATTGGACTTAGAATTTGCGTTTAGCAGAAATGATAACCTACCTGTCTGTCTGTAACATCTCTAATTCAAGTTCCGCTTGGTTGATCCTTCCCAAATTTAATCACAATGTTTATCTAGACATGATACAGTAGCCTGCTAAGTTCTGTTTCGTATATCCAAGGTCAAGGTCGCTTAATTGGACTTAGAATTTGGGCTTAGCATTTGAATCAAGCAAAAATGTTAACCCCAATTTATGTTTTTTTTAACTCTGTCAAGCATAACTCTGTCAAGCATTTTGACAGAATTATGCCCCATTTTAACTTAGAATTTTTGCTTAAGGTTTTGGTTAAAGTCCACTTATTTACATAACCCTTTGAGATAATTTTAGCTTTTAAACTTGGAACACTTGTTCACCATCACAAGCTTCACCTGTAGACAAGAGTACATAACTCTGTCCAATATTTGGACATAATTATGCCCCCTTTTAATTTAGAAATTTTGGTTAAGGTTTTGGTTAAAGTCCGCTTATTTACATAATCCTTTCAGATTAGATTAAGCTTTTAAACTTTGAACACCTGTTCACCATCACAAGCTTCACCTGTAGACAAAAGTACATAACTCTGTCCAACATTTTGACATAATTATGACCCTTTTAAACTTTGAATTTTTGGTTAAGATTTTGGTTAAAGTCCACTTATTTATATAACCCTTTGAAATAAAGCTTTGAAACATTGAACACTTGTTCACCATCACAACCTTCACCTATAGGCAAAAGTATATAACTCTGTCCAGCATTGTGACATAATTATGACCATTTTAACTTAAAATGTTTAGTTAAGGTTTTTGTTAAAGTCTGTGTATTTACATAACCCTTTGAGATAAAGCTTTTAAACTTGAAACATTTGTTCACTATCAGAAGCTTCATCTGTAGGCAAGAGTAACTACAATATAACTCTGTCAAGCATTTAGACACAATTATGGGCCTTTTTAATTTAGAATTTTTGGTTAAGGTTTTTTGTTAAAGTATGCCTATTTACAACCTTGAGACTTGGTTGCAAAATTGGGCTTAGAATTTGAGTTAAGCAAATACGTTAACCCCAGTTTATGTTGAACAATACCTCGACGGGTGTATATTGTGTCCACTGGCACTCTTGTTGTATATATGTATGTATATACAGTCAAAGTTATGTTGGTTCAAATGTCGCAAGCTCACAAACAAATTAACACATTATTCCCATGTTAATGCTTTTCATATCAACAATTTAAATTCAGATTGCTTTTGTTAAATTGAAGCGGTCAAGCCAGCTGCCAATTTTGTGAGTTTTATATGCAGTTTATATGCGTATACTCATATGCAATGATTATGTGTAGGATCTGTTGTGAATACTGCAGCAATATTTCTGTCATTGTACATATTTTTTTTAAAAATGTCTCAGGTATATTATAAAAGGAATATTTTGATACTTTGCATAACTCTTAATGGGTATTTAAAGGCTATATCCCGCAATACCTTTGGTCACACTTTCGCACACACAACTTGAGTGATCGAGTTCACAAGTTATGCAAAGTTTTGTAATATTCCACATGTATATACATTCTTTCAGAATTCTTCATCGTCAAGTTTTCTGTGGAAGTGCCAGGGCTGTTTGATACCTGTGTTAGGCCAGCACGCATTGTAGCTGCTTTAATGGATTTCAAAGATGCTTTGAAGGCAATAATGACAGAGTTCCTTCGTGGGATGGTGATGGTGACTGGGGCTTTTTTGCAGCCAGATGGAGCAGGTGGAGCATATAGCCTTATTTGACTTTTTTAACCATTTACTCAGTGAATAGTTCTTAGTTGAACCCTTTCCCTCATATACACGTGTTTCACACATTTGCAAACAGAGTAGACCCAGTTCAGACGGCTCCTAGACGAGCCGTCTTATCAGGGTCTGCTCTGTTTGTTAATGGAATTTGATAGATCTGTTTCTTTAGTTTCTAAAATGGCTGCAAGGTTCCACCTTCCATATTTCATTATAACTACATGTAGTTTGTTCATGAATATTCAGTAGGTATTGAAATTTGGAATAAACATAGAACAGGGAAAGGGTTAACTCTACCCTCTTTGCATATCTATTATCTCAAATATTATTTTGGTGTTGTATGCATTGACAATTGTTTCTATCTTCTCCTTCTCATTTACTGTTGATGTTCAGCCTAGTTGCAGAGATTAACTGTGTTGTTCTCCACAGGTCCTCCACCTTACAGAATAAGGTTGTGTGGAGTCTCTGACAGCCCTATTGTGTCTCTCTGCTGGCTGTGCCTGTTTATCCCCGTCATCTCTTGACTTTTTTAGGAATGATGGAGGGACCTCCAGTAGCTGAGGTTGGACTCTGTTGAGGCTCAGAGCACGGCACTGTATCTCCCAAAGATTAAACCTAATATCAAATGTGACCATAACACGATATAGCATAGTGCTGTGGTTTGTTGAGAGAGTGCCAATAGCCCAGCGCCCCTCTGACTTCAACTCTCTAGGATTTCTGTCAAGGTTAATTGACTGTTAGTTTCTAGTCAAAAGACCTGCCCTAGAGACACAGGGGCTATTTACCCATAGTTGGGGGTCTGTTCATGGGCAGCAGGGCATGTGCACAAGCCGGTGGGCTTAGTATGATGCATGTCTTGGGCCAAACCTCCTCTGAGTCCCTCACCAGTTCGCCTGGCCCCAAAGTACCCAGTTCCCGTATATTGCCACAGGGAGGTTATGTCTATGAGAGGCTATCATACACCATGTGTTGTAATGGAAGGGATGATGGATGCATTCTGCTTCTTTTTCAGTTTATGCAAGCCTATCCAGAGGCCATTGACATATGCAATGGTTTCTATTAATATCGTAATGGTGGATACAAGAATAAATGATGTAATGTGTTCTTCAGTACTTATTATTACGTTCAGCTTTCTTCAACTTCCATTGTATACATATAAACAAAGTGACGCGGCAGACGTCAACGTCGTTTCCCGCGTAACGTGCATGGCGGTGTTTAAACGTATTCACGACATTCTGGGGGCCGCGAAAAGTTAGATTACTCTAATATGAAAAGTGCACATATCCTATCATTAATTAAAGAAATAAACTTAATAATTACGCTGATATTAGTAGTTAATCAAATACATGTAATCTACAGTATATAATAAACTGAACTAATTTAATTTAAGCTAAGCGTTGATTCGTTACTTTAGAGAACAACATGTATTTGATTAAACTATTTAATCTCTAGTCTCTAAAAGTCTTATCTCACGTTTGAATTCACTTATTATTGATCACGCTTGTTGAAAGTGTCTGTCACTTCAAGTGGGTATAGTTTTACAATCGGCCTAGTAGCGATAAGTCCGTTTGCCATTTTAATTTTGGCCGCGAGAATTAAACCGTTGTTGCTGTAGACGTGACTCTGAATCACAGCAAGTTTCCAATGGATCCTAGGAGAATCTTCGTGGACCTGGCCAACTTCGCCAACACGGATGGTCTGGGAGTTTGACCCGGGTTTGCTGTTTGCTGTGAGGTATTCTGTTTTCCAGCGAGTCCAAAACTGGTCAATCAAGTGTGACTGAATCCTCGCCCACCTTGAAATGTTGTTCCAATCTGACAATAAAGATCCATGATCAATGTCAGCTCTAAGATGAGGTTACGATCGGATCTTCCGGCCAGTCATTAAGCGCGCTGGGGTTAAAGGTTCAGGATCATCAAGGGTGGAAGAAACGTACATCAAAGGACGGTCGTTCAAGATGGACTCGACTTCAATTACGACTGTCTGTAACATTTCTAAGTCAACCAGGGCGCGACCAAGGATCTTTTTGAGAGTTTGCTTAGTCAGACCGATGAGACGCTCCCACCAGCCGCCGTACCACGGTGCTCTTTCAGGAATAAACTTCCAATCTACTCCAACGTTTGCGAGATGATCTCTAACTCTCTGGGATTGGAACATGGATTTCAGGTAGGTAGATGCCTTCTGGAACGTTTTAGCGTTGTCCGAGATCATTAACTAATGTAATGACTTGCGACTGGTGAATCTTCGAAAAAGCCTGCAGAAAGCAATCTGTAGACATACTAATAAATACCTCTAGATGTATGGCTCTGGTAGCGACACACGTAAAGAATATTGCACGGCGTAGATCACTTAACAACCAGTCATCATCCCCATGTTGTCTTGCTAGATGTTCTCTGTTGTCACCGGGTAGTTTATCGAGCACGATAGGCAGCAGCACGACGCCATAGTTTTCCTGCGGCTTGCCGAGGGATTCGAGCGCTTGTATCTTTGTCTCCATGTCGTCATAAAACTTTGACTATGCAGATTGTTACTGGGGGCGGGAAGTTGGAGTAATGCCTGCATAGTAGTGTGCACAATTTTATTTCTCTGGCCATATCTTTCTTTCAACAAATCAATTGCCCTACATAGTTTGTATGAGTCAGTGCAAACCCGTCTATTGTACATGCTGCTTCTCCTTCCAACTGGCTTTTAAGGTAAGAGAACTTCTGTACATTGGTCAAATTGCAACTTTGATGCACTGTTGATTCGAAAGAGTCCCAAAATGTCTGCCAAGTTTGAACATCACCTTCAAATTTTGGGAGTGTAAGTTTAGGTAGTCTGTGATAATTTGCAGTAAATGAAGTATGCGACACCTTACCAGTAGCATGCTGTGACCCACCGACAAATGGTTGAACGTTAACCGCCTGTTGTTGGATCATGGTATGACACCTTTTGTCACAGTTCACACTTCCGGCTCCGTCACTTGAACTTCTGTCTGCACCAGCATCCATCCTTGCCACGTTGTTCTGTGTTCCAGCTGCTACCACACGATTTGTCTGTTCCTCGAAACGTCTGTCTCCACAATGCTCGTTCTGCGCATTGCGATTCATATTTGAATCATTGGCATCTATTTCACGTTGTAATTCTCAAGTCCCAAGAGTACGTCCCATAAATTGTAGTTTGAGTCTGAATGAGTCCTTTTCTGTTGTTACGATTTCTTCTTCGATGTGTTCCGCATCAGTTGCTGACATTATCTTCTCGTTTAATTCGTTAAGTTGTAATTCGTTGTACATGCTGCTTCTCCTTCCAACTGGCTTTTAAGGTAAGAGAACTTCTGTACATTGGTCAAATTGCAACTTTGATGCACTGTTGATTCGAAAGAGTCCCAAAATGTAATCTTCGTCTTCGTTTCCAGTTCCTCTAGAGCCAAGTTGAACTGTACAATGTTCCGTTGCTCCTTCGATTCTTCAGCTGATTCAATGAACATGGAAATGGTTGTTTTAATGCCAGCTCGCATTGCGTACAACTTCTGTAAGTTCGTCTTCGCCATCTTGGACTGGTCACGTCACCAATATCGTAATAGTGGATACAAAAATAAAAGATGTGTTGTGTTCTTCAGTACATATTATTACGCTCAGCTTTCTTCAACTTCCATTGTATACATATAAACAAAGTGATGTCGCAGACGTCGACGTCGTTTCCCGCGTAACATGCATGACGGCGCTTTAACGTATTCACAACAATTAAAGGCAGGAAAAATTCAGGCTTAAAATATCTGGAATGCAAACAGTGTACACCCTTATCAGACAGCTTCTATAGGACCTGTCTGATCTGGGTCTACACTGTTTGAGAAAGGTGTAGAATTTTGAGGTCCCGGCTCAAATTCTATCAAATCTCATTGAAAATACCTGCATTGAAAATTTGAGCACACATGCTGGTCCCGTGGATCATTCTGGTTCCCTTTATTGATTTGAGCACGGAGTTTTCCCATCTTAGAGGTAATTATTCACACCTTTTCGATACCCTTACATAATCTTTTGAAAGATCCCTCTGTGGGACATTAGATCTTCCAAATGTGTGACAAACACATTCATTGAGTGTAGACTTTACTTTGAAGTAGATAATGATGAGAATTTAATAGACTAAAATCTAATAAACAAAGTCACAATCATAATTTGCATATGTTCGTAAACGTGTAGTGATTTTTCGGTACTGCTGAAAGTGTGCCATATAAAGTCTTTCTGCTTTAAATTTTGAAATAGTGCAGTGTTTTTCGTGCAATACTTTGAAATTCGCAATATTGTGGTACTTTTAGACAGTCTCGTTCATGCAGACTCTTGCTATGAGAGATGAACGAGAATAACTATTAACCCTTCGCTTCCTATTCGCGTCAATATACGTACCTGTAAATAGTGAAGACCCAGATGAGACAGCTCCTGCAGGAGCTGTCTCATCAGGGTCTGCACTATTTACAAGTTGATTGTGCAACCAGTGCACTCCAAAGCAGTGATTGCACAGCGATATACTTGTACACAGTGAAGATATATGTAATTATACAACAGGGCATGGGTAAAGAAGGAGACATGTATTTTAAAATTCAGCAAGAGAAGGGTTAGTAAATGGCATGAAATCCACTCTGACTAAGACAGTTTAAAATTCTTTGAATTTGAAACCATAAAAATTAGCTAATAAATATTCATTTATTCATTCATACATGAATATTCAACAGTAGAGGGTTAATAACTTTTAATTAGAATTCAGATTTGTATAAACAAAAGGAAGACACAAAATAGTACAGTAAAACCTCTCTATAATGGCCACTAAATTGTGTTAATTAGTTGGTATTTAGGACAGGTGGCTGCTTAAAGCAAGGTGAAAGAAAAACAGAACGCTCGTATAGGAGCGTTATGTTTTACTTTCTTCTTGCTTTAAGCAGCCACCTGCCTTTAACACAAAACATTTGATCTAATTAAGTGTCTGTTATAAAGAGTCTGTTTTACTGTATATTCACATTTCAGGTGATGAGATATTTGCTGTCATTTTGGAGGTTCAAGGTACCAGTGGAACTATAACAGAAACGTCATTAAATGATAAGATAGATGAGCTAAAACCGAGAAGACTGGACGGATTTTCTGATGAATTCACTGGTGGATATTTCTCAAAGGTTGGAGAGGCAAATGTTTGGAAGAAGCCAGGAGGTATGTTAAATAGTCATAGTAGGTCTGGTAGATAGCAGGTCTCACAGGTGATACTGATTGTTAGTAATGGGAAACGGACCCAAATTTTAACTCGATCATCGGCATATGTTTTTGATAGATCGTCAATTAAAAAATCATGATTAAATTCTAATATGCTCACTTATTCGAGTTCAGGTAGAGGCTAAATATGGGTTTCCATGTTATTAGGTGTGAAAACTGAATACTGCTTAAGCCGGTGCTAGGGGGTGTGAGTAGTGTTGCACCTTTGATAATAATGCCCCCAGATCATTTGGGCGGGCGGCATGTCGTCGTTAACAAAACTTTAACATTGCTTATAACTTCTGAACTACAAATGCTAGGCAATTCATCTTTTCTTTACAGATGGCTTTGGTAAAGGCCTTTCAGTTGATATAAAGATATTTGAAATTAGGTCAAGGTCAAGGTCACTATTTTGACAAGTTGGCAATCATTGAAAAACTTCAACATTTTGTCTTAACCTCTGAACCACATGTGTTAGTCAATTCATATATGCTATGGAAATAGCTTGGGTGAAGGCCTTTCTCATGATACAAGGATACATGAAATCAGGTCAAGGTCCATGTCATTCTTTCTAAAAATTTGCCGTTTTTAACAAACTTTAACATTGCTATAACGTCTGAACTACAAATGCTAGGCAATTCATCTTTTCTTTACAGATGGCTTTGGTAAAGGCCTTTCAGTTGATATAAAGATATTTGAAACTAGGTCAAGGTCACTATTTTGACAAGTTGGCAATCATTGAAAAACTTCAACATTTTGTCTTAACCTCTGAACCACATATGTTAGTCAATTCATATATGCTATGGAGATAGCTTTGGTGAAGGCCTTTTTCAGTTGATACAAGGATACACGAAATTGGGTCAAGGTCAAGGTCACTATTTTGAAAACTTGGCTGTTTTTAACAAACATTTTGATGAAACTTCTGATTCACAAATGCTAGGCAATTCACCTTTGGTATTCAGATCGCTTTGGTAAGGACCTTACAGATGACATAAAGATACCCGAAATCAGGTAAAGGTCACTATTTTGAAAACGTTGCTGTCATTAAAATTTTGTTATAACTTCTGAACTACATATGCTAGACAATTGATTTTTGGTATGTACCTAGCTTGGGTGAAAGTCATTCAGTTAAAAAATCAAGCTTATAAGCAGTTTCCGCATTTTTGCTTGTATTGCAGAATTATCTCCCCTTGAGTATTTTATGTCATTTGGTATGAAAAATGGGTAGTTGGAGTCGCAAACTTTTTCTTCAACTTGAAAGTTATAGAATTGGTAATTACCATGCCAAATTACCATAAACAGTAAATGTGTAAGACACAATTTTCATGTGTTTAGCTCCAGACATTGCAGATTTATCTTCCATTGAACTTTGGGTATTTTTTGTCTTTAGGGCATTTGACAAGGGTAGTTGGTGTCACAAACTCCTCCTTCAATTTGAAAGTTATTAAATTCAAATTTGGTATGCCTAACCACCATGAATGGTATGTGTGCAAGATGCAATTTTCATTTGATTAACGCCGGGCATTGCAGAATTTATCAACCCTTGAACTTTCAGTATTTTTGTTATTTGCACAAACTTACGGGCACAGTGATCGGAATGTTGGAGTAGCACAAAGATAAAAAAAAATGTACAGAACAAAGAGTACATTTACATAAGGATTCTCCAGCTCGTACACAAGGAAATGATGTGTACTTTGTAATTATCTACACTATTCACACGCTCATTCTGGTGTTTCTGATCAAAGTGAAATACAGCAGCCTTAACAACTTTGGTAAGTGTACATAAACAATTACTGTGGTTAAACAATTACTGTACAGAAACAAGTACTGTGCTTAAACAATTACTGTACAGAAACAAGTACTGTGCTTAGCCAATTACTGTACAGAAACAAGTACTGTGCTTAAACAATTACTGTACAGAAACAATTACTGTGCTTAAACAATTACTGTACAGAAGCAAGTACTGTGGTTACACAATTACTGTACAGAAACAATTACTGTGCTTAAACAATTACTGTACAGAAACAATTACTGTGCTTAAACAATTATTGTACAGAAACAATTACTGTGCTTAAACAATTATTGTACAGAAACAATTACTGTGCTTAAACAATTACTGTACAGAAACAAGTACTGTGGTTACACAATTACTGTACAGAAACAATTACTGTGCTTAAACAATTACTGTACAGAAACAATTACTGTGCTTAAACAATTATTGTACAGAAACAATTACTGTGCTTAAACAATTACTGTACAGAAACAATTACTGTGCTTAAACAATTATTGTACAGAAACAATTACTGTGCTTAAACAATTACTGTACAGAAACAAGTACTTTAGCCCTGTTAACCCATTGCCATATATTGAAGCCTTTTGAAATCACTTTGATAAATAGAGCATTTGCTCCTCTGAGGCAAATGCTCTATTTATCACAGTGGTTTCAAAACTACACAATTCTATTTTAAGTTGTGTAAAAAAAATAGCCTATGAGGGAATGGGTTAACCCTATTAATCAGATGAGCAATCTTGAGGGTCATCATGGCCCTTATGTTTATAGACCCATAATTAGACCTTTTGGAGAGGCCATTTTACAGAATATACATCCACTTTTCCAGAGGGCACTGTTATAGCATTGGTGTATCCAGAGGCTGTACTGGCTAATAAAAAAACACTGGTGGACCTGACCCGTGTTGATCTGTTACCAGTGGTCAGAACTCAAACGCCACTGACCCTTGACTGCACAGGTGGACCTGAACTGCTGATTAAGAAACCAGGTAAGATTCTTTAGGTGTGAATCCTTTCCTTTATATAAATATCTTTTTTAGGTGTGAATCCTGCTCTATTTATCACTATGCTTTCAAAACTGCACAATTCTAAAATTAAACCCTTTCCTCTATAAATACACCTTTCTGCGCCTTTGTGAAAGTAACTTTTTTGAAACGATTGTGTAAATTGAGCATTTGCTCCATAGGAGCAATGGTTTATAAACTACACAATTCAAAATTGCTCCTTTTGTCCAGTAAATGCTCCTATTGGGTAGATTTATTCAAAGAGATAGGATCTAAAAATAGCCTATGGATGAACGGGTTAACCATTTGGCTAGTAAATGGTCCTTTTAGGTAGATTTATTCTTTGAAGAGGCTAGGTCTAAACATAGCCTATGAGGTAATGGGTCAAGCAACATTACTGTTTTTTCCCTTATATGCTTTACAGGTGAGACAGATGTGGCACGGTCTCTGCAGCTTGCTTCCCTGACTGACGAGCTTGTGATTTCGCATTCAATTCCCGAGATGTCATTTGTGAAGTGTACCCTGTCTGCATCTGCGGGTAAGTCTCATTAATCGTTACAACTCTGACTTTTCAAATGGACTATTCCAAAATTCAAACAGGTCAAGCTTATGATGAATATTTAGGGATTCTTCTAAAGAAAAGTGTAACATGCCAAAAAGTGCTGACTGTAAGCGATTAGGTAATCGCACCTATAACTTCGAAAGCAACTCCGAGTACCCAGTTTGATAAGCATAGCAGGAAATGGCCAAAATGTCAGCTGACGCTTTGATTGTTATTGGTAGAAAGGGAAGAATCCTATCTGTGTTATTGCATAAGCAAACAGAGCAGACCTATTCAGACTCAACCACTTGGAGCAGTCTGATCTGGATCACATCTGTTTGAAAATGTTTAAAAAAGCAATTGTATGAGGGAAAGGGTTGATATGTTTATTATACCACCGCAAACAGCTTGAGGGGTATACTGAGATCACCTAGGTGGCTGGGCACTCAGACCGTCGAGAGGTGATCGATCTTCTTGTGGTGGTCCGTCAGCACTTACACATTGGTAGTTGGTGTCACAAACGCCTCCTTCAATTTGAAATTTTATATTCCCCACCAGAATCTAGCGTTGTCCGTCGGTATGTCTGCATTCGTGAAATGGAAGCCTGCAAGTGTCATTGACATTGACCTAGGAACACAAGAGTTATGGCCTTTTGTTTGCTAAAATGAAACCTTTTTGCCTGTCCTTAGCCGTTAATTTCTCAATAAACTGTTCTGGGTCCATGCTTATAAAACTTTTAGTTGAGTCTGAGTTTCGTTCTCAAGCTTTTGATTGGTCAGATTTGAGTTCCCAAGCTTTTGATTGGTCAGATTTGAGCCTTTGGCTCAAATCTGACCAATCAAATGCTTGAGAACGTTCTCAGACTCAACTAAAAGCTTTATGAGCATGGACCCAGGTTTTTCCTATGAAACTTTGTGTGATTATGATCCTTTTTAATGTAGAAATTTTGGTTTAGGTTTTTGTTAAAGTCCATTTATTTACATAACCCTTTGAGATAAAGCTTAAAAACTTGGAACACTTGTTCACCATCAGAAACTTCATCTGTAAACGAGAGTAAATAACTCTGTCAAGCATGTAGACAGAATTATGGCACTTTTTAATTTAGAATTTTTGGTTAATGTTTGTTGTTAAAGTACTTCTATCACAAGTTTTTATGCCCCCCAGATCAGATCTTGGGGGCATATTGTTTTTGCCCTGTCTGTCTGTCTGTCTGTTTGTCTATTTGTCTGTTTGTCCGTTTGTCCGTTTGTCTGTTTGTTTGTCAGCAACTTTAACATTGGTCATAACTTTTGAGCCAGTACAGATAGAGACTTGATATTTGGTATGCATATGTATCTCATAAAGCCGCACATTATGAGGGGTGACATGTCAAGGTCATCCTTCAAGGTCAGAGGTCAAATATATGGGTCAAATCACCAACTTTAACATTGGCCATAACTTTTGGACCAGTAGAGATAGAGGCTTGATATTTGGCATGCTTGTGTATCTCATAAAGCCGCACATATTGAGGGGTGACATGTCAAGGTCAAGGTCATCCTTCAGGGTCAAAGGTCAAATTGTCTGTTTCTTTGTCTGTAACTTTAACATTGGTCATAACTTTTGAGCCAGTAGAGCTAGTGACTTGATATTTGGCATGCATATGTATCTCATAAAGCCGCACATTTTGAGGGGTGACATTTCAAGATCAAGGTCATCTTTAAAGGTCAGAGGTCAAACACATAGGTCAAATCACCGACTTTAACATTGGTCATAACTTTTGAGCAAGTACAGATAGAGACTTGATATTTGGCATGCATATGTATCTCATAAAGCCGCACATTTTTGGGGGTGAAATGTCAAGGTCAAGGTCATCCTTAAAGGTCAGAGGTCAAACATATGGGTCAAATCACTGACTTTAACATTGACCATAACTTTTGAACCAGTACAGATAGAGACTTGATATGTGGCATGATTGTGTATCTCATGAAACTGCTCAGGTTTAGGGGTGAAATGTCAAGGTCATCCTTCAAGGTCAAAGGTCACCAACTTCAAATTGGCCATAACTTTTTAACCAATAGAGATAGAGTCTTGATATTTGGTATGCATGTGTATCTCATGAAGCTGCACATTTTGAGGGGCAACATGTCAAGGTAAAGGTCATCTTTTAGGGTCAAAGGTCACCCACTTTAACATTGGCCATAACTTCTGAACCTGTAGATGCAGACTTGACATTTGGTATGCATGTGTATCTCATGAAGCTGCACAGTTTGGAGGTGACATTTCAAGGTCAAGGTCATCTTTCAGGGTCAAAGGTCACCGACTTTAACATTGGCCATAACTTTTGAACCAGTAGAGATACAGACTTGATAGTTTGTATACATGTGTTTCTCATTTGGCTGCACAGTTTGAGGGGTAACATGTCAAGGTCAAGGTCATCCTTCATGGTCAAAGGTCACCAACTTTAACATTGGCCATAACTTTTGAACCAGTAGAGATACAGACTTGATATGTGGTATGCATGTGCACCCCATGAAGCTGCACAGTTTGAGGGGTGACATGTCAAGATCAAGGTCATCCTTTAGGGTCAAATATCATATTGAGGGGGCATAGTGTTTCACAAACACATCTTGTTTCAGTATCTAACATACAGGAGTAATCAGCTCTTGGATTTGGTATCATGGCTGCAGTGGGGATGGACTATTCATGGCCCTTAGTGATAGTTCTAGTTACATAAGCAAACAAGCAAGGTCTTTCGCAAGCGTAAAATGGCTGCGTAATGTCTTTAATCAGGATAGAAGAAAAAGAGGGAGCAATATTGTTTAGTAGTTTTAATTAACAGATACATTGGGAAAACATGACTGTAATGTATAAATTAACAGCAGAAACGGGGGAAGGTTTGAATGAGCCATGATGCATAATACCTGTGTATGACACCAATAATACACATTACGTCACAGATCAATGGTATTCATGCGCAATGGTGAAATATTCAAAACGGGCAACAAAACCACGAGTAAAAGGTCTCGGCTAAATAACTTTATCAAATACAAAATTCAAACAAAGGACTTTTACTTTTACAATATTTTTGTACAAAATTGTTTTTAAACCAAAAGCACATAAACTAAGGGTTCTAACAAAATAAATGAGAGAAAAAAAAATTAAGCTTCCGCTGAGGATCGAACCCACGACCTCACATTTCCTAGGCCACCGTTATAACCCTTCGACCACGCTGACTGCTATAATTGGGGACGTGCTTTTAAATCATTTATCCTAATACACTAGCATTTTCACTGGCAGAAAAGAAGCAAATAACCTCGACAAAAATATTTGTCCCCGCTAAGAAAAATGTCCCCGCTTTGAATAAAAATAAGTAAAATAAATGAATGTATTTAAATAAAAGCTTGTCTCACAGTAACCCATAGTTATTAAAAAAGATTGGCTTTTATAGAAACACAGGAATGCAGAAACGCATGGTCAAAATTCAAAGCCGTATAAGTTGGGGCCTGCTTCTACAGGAGCCATCTGATCTAGGTCTACTCTATCTGCAAGGGCAGTTAATAACTCTTTCCTCCATAAATACGCCTTATCCTATAGGAGCAAATGCTCTATTTATCACAATTCTAAAATTTTCCCTTTCTCTTGTTAATACTCCTTTTCGGTAGATTTATTCAAAATGCTTGGATCTAAAAATAACCTATGAAGGAAAGGGTTAAAGAATAGATATTATGTCTGTTTCAGATAAGGGGTTAATGACCAATATGGAATAAATACATGTGCTCTGCTATAAATGTAGTGGCCAATATGAAATCTTCTCTATTTGTAATGCTTTTACCTGACTCAGTTCTATTGTTTGTGTCTACTTTCTACCACAGGGTTTGAGGCACATATTGTTTTTATTGCCATCCCGGACAGTATGAATGCAATCACAGTCTCACTGCGGACCTCTGCAGAAACACTAACAGTGAAGGAGGACTCTGGCTGCCACACACTCCCGGAGGTCACATTTGAAATTACTGATGGAAGTAAGGAATTTGTTCTATGCTTATTCCAATTTCAATACCTGAAATTGAATATTCATGGACAAAATGGTTTTCATGAAATATGGAAGGTAGAACATAGTAGCCATTTTAAAAAAAAATGAAATAGATCTATCAAATTCTATTAGCAAACAGTGCAGACTGATCAAATAGGTCCTACAGAAATCGTCTGATCTGGGTCTAACCTGTTTGCAAATGTTTGAATGGCATTTATATGAAGGAAAGGATTAACCTTAAATCCATTCCCGCATGTTGACGCCTCTGTAAAGGTCACTTTATGAAACTATTGTGATAAAATTTCTCTCAATGGTTTCAAAACTACACATTTTAAAAATCTACTTCTCTAAATCTACATGGTTTTCAGCTTTAATCTTTGGTATATAGCATCATCTGTAGGTCCTCTACAAAAGTTATATAAATTATGCCCCTGGGGTCAAAATTGGCCCCGTCCCAGGGGTAGTCAGTTTTCAATATAAACATATAGTGAACATTTTGAAAATCTTCTCCTGAAACTGGAAGGTTTTCAGCTTTCATATTGGCACATAGCATCATGTTCAGGTCTCTGTGACCTTGACCTTGACCTTTGGCCTTGAAATTGGTCTTGAAATTGGCTGGCAAAAGCTTGTACTTTGAACTCCTCCTTCACATTCAACCTGATTCACTTGATACTTGGCATAAATGTTACTCAGGAGTAGTAGATGTGTAAGACACAAATTTAAGGTCTCTGTGACCTTGACCTTGACGTTTGGCCTTGAAATTGGTCTTGAAATTGGCAGGCAAAATCTTGTACTTTGAACTCCTCCTTCACTTTCAACCTGATTCACTTGATACTTGGCATAAATGTTACTCAGGAGTAGTAGATGTGCAAGACACAAATTTCAGGTCTCTGTGACCTTGACCTTGACCTTTGGCCTTGAAATTGGTCTTGAAATTGGCAGACAAAATCTTGTACTTTGAACTCCTCTTTCACTTTCAACCTGATTCACTTGATACTTGGCATAAATGTTACTCAGGAGTAGTAGATATGCAAAACACAAATTTCAGGTCTCTGTGACCTTGACCTTGACCTTTGGTCTTGAAATTTGTCTTGAAATTGGCAGTCAAAATCTTGTACTTTGAACTCCTCCTTCACTTTCAACCTGATTCACTTGATACTTGGCATAAATGTTACTCAGGAGTAGTAGATGTGCAAGACACAAATAAATTTCAGGTCTGTGTGACCTTGACCTTGACCTTTGGCCTTGAAATTGGTCTTGAAATTTGCAGACAAAATCTTGTACTTTGAACTCCTCCTTCAATTTCAACCTGATTCACTTGATACTTGACATAAATGTTATTCAGGAGTAGTAGATGTGCAAGACACAAAATTAAGGTCTCTGTGACCTTCAACTTGACCTTTGGCCTTGAAATTGGTCTTGAAATTGGCAGGCAAAGTCTTGTACTTTGAACTCCTCCTTCATTTTCAACCTGATTCACTTGATACTTGGCATAAATGTTACTCAGGAGTAGTAGATGTGTAAGACACAAATTTAAGGTCTCTGTGACCTTGACCTTGATCGTTGGTCTTGAAATTGGTCTTGAAATTGGCAGGCAAAATCTTGTACTTTGAACTCCTCCTTCACTTTCAACCTGATTTACTTGATACTTGGCATAAATGTTACTCAGAAGTAGAAGATGTGCAAGACACAAATTTCAGGTCTCTGTGACCTTGACCTTGACCTTTGGCCTTGAAATTGGCAGGCAAAATCTTGTACTTTGAACTCCTCCTTCAATTTTAACCTGATTCACTTGATACTTGGCATAAATTACAGAATTTTCTTTATTTGAACTTTGGGTATTTTTGTTATTTGGTCCTGTTACATGTTCAAAACTTGGATTTGCAATCAAGGCTGCCATGTGGGGGTATTCATCACCTTTAGTGATAGTTCTAGTTTATTGAGCAAAAACAATAGACCCTGATTAGATGGTTCCAACAGGAGCCGTCTCATATGGGTCTACTGTGTTTGCATAGATACCATGAAGCATTTCTCTGGAGTTAACCCATTCCCTCATATTGATGACGATTTTTGATGACTCTGTAAAAGTGACTTTGTGAAACCATTGTTATAAATAGAGCATTTGCTCCTATAGGAGCAAATGCTCTATTTATCACAATGGTTTCAAACTACAAAATTCTAAAATTTTCCTTTTCTCTAGTTAATGCTCCTTTTCGGTAGATTTATTCAAAGAAGTTGTGTCTAAAAATAGCCTATGAGGTTATGGGTTAATGGTTAGAATGCAGCAGGTGACGGTTAAGAGTTTTTGCAGACATCAATGATTTCGCATGCAAAGAATTATTATTTGCCATTATTTTGGTTTAAACAGGTAGTCAGATGCTCCCAAGCCTGCAAAGTTGGCCTGGAGAAATGGTGAAAGCTAGAGAGGAATGGATAAATGTAGGCGAAGTACTGATGAGGCTCGCCAACCATGCCTTAGTCAGGAGGGCTGATAGTATCCGTGATCTGAGAGCAGACATTGCAATATTGGGTAGAAACAATGGAATACCTGCAGTTTCAGTAAAATACAAAGGTAATATTTTATAAATATGACTCTTTCAACACTGACAAAAAAGCATTACAAAGGATTTTATCTTTAGGTGACAGAGGTAATATAACTGCAATGAAAGCATTATGAAATTAATGACTTTACCTTTTTATGCCCCCAGATCAGATCTGGGGGGCATATTGTTTTTGCCCTGTCTGTCTGTTTGACTGTTTGTCTGTTTGTTTGTCAGCAACTTTAACATTGGTCATAACTTTTTAGCCAGTACACATAGAGACTTGATATTTGGTATGCATATGTATCTCATAAAGCCGCACATTTTGAGGGGTGAAATGTTAAGGTCAAGGTCATCCTTCAAGGTCAGAGGTCAAATATATGGGTCAAATCACGGACTTTATTTGTTTGTCAGCAACTTTAACATTGGTCATAACTTTTGAGCCAGTACACATAGAGACTTGATATTTGGTATGCATATGTATCTCATAAAGCCACACATTTTGAGGGGTGAAATGTTAAGGTCAAGGTCATCCTTCAGGGTCAAAGGTCAAATTGTCTGTTATCTTGTCTGTAATTTTAACGCAACTTTAACATTGGTCATAACTTTTGAGCCAGTACAGATAGAGACTTGATATTTGGCATGCATATGTATCCCATAACGCCGCACATTTTGAGGGGTGACAAGTCAAGGTCATTTATCAAGGTCAGAGGACAAATATATGGACAAATCACCGACTTTAACATTGGCGATAACTTTTGGACCAGTAGAGATAGAGACTTGATATTTGGCATGCGTGTGTATCTCATGACGCCGCACATTCTGATGGTGAAATGTCAAGGTCAAGGTCATCCTTCAGGGTCAAAGGTCAAATTGTCTGTTTCTTTGTCTGTAACTTTAACATTGGTCATAACTTTTGAGCCAGTACAGCTAGTGACTTGATATTTGGCATGCATATGTATCTCATGACGCCGCACATTTTTGAGGGATGACATTTCAAGGTCAAGTTCATCTTTAAAGGTCAGAGGTCAAACACATGGGTCATATCATCGACTTTAACATTGGTCATAACTTTTGAGCAAGTACAGATAGAGACTTGATATTTGGCATGCATATGTATCTCATAAAGCCGCACATTTTGAGGGGTGACATGTCAAGGTCTAGGTCATCCTTAAAGGTCAGAGGTCAAACATATGGGTCAAATCACTGATTTTAATATTGGCCATAACTTTTGAGCCAGTACAGATAGAGACTTGATATGTGGCATGCTTGCGTATCTCATGAAGCTGCACAGTTTGAGGGGTGAGATGTCAAGGTCATCCTTCAAGGTCAAAGGTCACCAACTTCAAATTGTCCATAACTGTTGAACCAATAGAGATAGAGTCTTGATATTTGGTATGCATGTGTATCTCATGAAGCTGCACATTTTGAGGGGCAACATGTCAAGGTAAAGGTCATCTTTTAGGGTCAAAGGTCACCAACTTTAACATTGGCCATAACTTCTGAACCTGTAGATGCAGACTTGACATTTGGTATGCATGTGTATCTCATGAAGCTGCACAGTTTGGAGGTGACATTTCAAGGTCAAGGTCATCTTTCAGGGGCAAAGGTTACCGACTTTAACATTGGCCATAACTTTTGAACCAGTAGATATACAGACTTGATAGTTTGTATACATGTGTTTCTCATTTGGCTGCACAGTTTTAAGGGGTAACATGTCAAGGTCAAGGTCATCCTTCATGGTCAAAGGTCACCAACTTTAACATTGGCCATAACGTGAACCAGTAGAGATACAGACTTGATATGTGGTATGCATGTGCACCCCATGAAGCTGCACAGTTTGAGGGGTGACATGTCAAGGTCAAGGTCATCCTTTAGGGTCAAATATCATATCGATGGAGCATAGTGTTTCACAAACACATCTTGTTTCTCCATAGATATGCCTCCTGTCGCCCTTACAAATAGAGTAGACATAGACCTTATGGCTCCTGCAGGAGCCAACTTAAATATGATTCTATCACTAGTTGTCATAGCAATGTAAGTAAGAAAATTAGATAATTACATGTATACCCCATGCAATGAAGTTGCTCAGGATATGTAGTTTTTTACCCATCCACCCATCAGTCAGTCTATCTGTCGCTGTATCATAATACATTATTGCGCATCTAGCACTTTGATTTTTTGACAAATTAATCTCAAATTTGCTTTAAGAATGAATAAAAGATTGGATGAGTTCAATTTTCAAAGGAAATTGTACATGTCATGGGGTACCACTTTTTTTCTCAAAAAGTGTGGCGTGGTGGGGTATGTGAGCTTGCTCACTAAAGCTCTGTTATTAATATATAAAATGTCTGACATATATATTCATGAGGGAAAGAGTTAATCTGAGCAGAAGGACAGATCCAGACCTGCCATACATCATTTGCATTATTACAGATCCAGACCGGCCATACATCATTTGCATTATTACAGATCCAGATCAGCCATTCATTATTTGCATTAATACAGTACTTGACCAGCCATACAGTGGTTGCATTACTACAGATCCAGATCAGCCATACATCATTTGCATTACTACAGATCCAGATCAGCCATACATCATTTGCATTACTACAGATCCAGATCAGCAATACATCATTTGCATTACTACAGATCCAGATCAGCCATACATCATTTGCATTATTACAGATCCAGATCAGCTATACATCATTTGCATTATTACAGATCCAGATCAGCCATTCATTATTTGCATTAATACAGTACTTGACCAGCCATATATTTGTTGCATTACTTTGGAGAATTTCATTCCCTGTTCTGGACTATTGAGAGCAACATGTTTTTTAGCTCACCAGAGCACAAAGTGCTCAGGGTGAGCTTTTGTGATCGCCTGATGTCCGTCGTGCGTCGTCCGTCGTGCATCGTCCGTCGTTCGTCGTCAACAATTTGAACCTTTAAAGTTCTTCTCCTCTGAATCTACAGGGGTCTCAGCTTCCATCTTTGGCACATAGCATCATCTGTAGGTCCTTAACAAAAGTTATATAAATTATACCCCTGGGGTCAAAATTGGCCCTGCCCCAGGGGTTTTCAGTTTTCAATAGAAACATATAGTGAGAACTTTGAACACCATCTCCTCTAAAACTAGAAGATCTGCATCTTTCATTTTTGGCAAATAGCTTCAACTTCAGGACTTCTACAAAAGTTATATAAATTATGCTCCTGTGGTCAAAATTGGCTACACACCCGGGTGGCAAGTTTTCTAGCAAACTTGAAGCTGACTGCACTTTTAAGCATCTTATCTTTACTGGCTCATAAACAGGTCATCAGGTCAAGCATCAGAGAGGGAGAGAGTGGCTATTTTTAGTGCACCTGTACTGCTGGTAGTAGCTAGTAGACAGAGATCTTGACCCTTTGCCTGTTCTGTGTTTATTATTAATTTGAATGCCTATTGCATATTCATGAACAAAATGGTTAAAGTGAAGTATGGAAGGTGAAACATTGTAGCATTTATTTTCCAAATTTCACAACCTACTGAATATTCATAGACAAAATAGTTATAATGGATTAGTGTAGGTAGAACATTGTAGCCATTTTAGAAATTAAAGGAACAGATCTGTCAAATTCCATTAACAAACAGAGCAGACCCTGATCAGATGGCTCCTATAGGAGGCATCTGATCTGGTCTACTGATTTTCAAATGTGTGAAAACACATTTATATGAGGGAAGGGTTAATTAATAATAGTTATTGGCATTATGACATTATAACCTCTCTTGTACAAACCACATATGAAGTTACATATAATATGTGTCAGATCAGAATGCAAACTGTGTGCTAATTTCAGTCAAATTATGCTCAGCAGTGATAGGGTTTCTGTCATCTGTAATTTGTTTGTCTGAAAAATTAACACTTTCAATGGCCCTCTTGTCTATAGAAACGTATAGTGAAAACTTTGAAAATCTTCTTTTCTGAATCTACAGAGTTCTCAGCTTTCATATTTGGCTCATAGCACCATTTTCCGATCCTCTACAAAAGTTATATAAATTATGCCCCTGTTGTCAAAATAGGCCCCACCCCAGGGTTGGTCAGTTTTCAATAGAAACAATTTTATAGTGCAAACTTTGAAAATCTTCTCCTTTGAAACTGGAATGTTCTCCGATTTCATATTTGGCACATAGCTTCATATTTACAAAAGTTATATACATCTACAAAAGTTATATATTGTGTCCCTAGGGTCAAAATTGGCACCGCCCCAGGGACGGTCAGTTTTCAATAGAAACATATCTGATTGTCTGGTGAGCGATGTCAGGGCCATTCTGGCCCTCTTGTATTTTAAAGTGGGACCCTGATCCCAAGTCTCTGGTTGTGAGTGGTCTTTCCGACCAACTTTTGATTGTGACTGTTTCGTTTTAAGATATTGCCATTGTTTGCACTGAACTCCTATGGTCACTGTAGGGTGTTCATTCACTTGAGTTACTGTATGCACCAGATTCCGTAATTATATTTTCTCTGTTTTGTGTATATAATGGCTCGAGTGGTATTTGGGTCGGTTCATTTGGTCGCCCATTGCCATAGAGGGAATCATGTGGTTCCCTCCGGCTAGTGATTTCATTTATATTGTATATCTATTGTATATCTTTTGTTGTCCAGATAGATAATCATACGGTTCCAAAGGCTCAAATCTGACCAATCAAAAGCTTGAAAACTAACTCAGACTCAACTAAAAAGCTTTATAAGCATGGATCCAGATGGTTCCTACAGGAGTCATCCAATCTGGGTCTACCCTGTGTACAAAGGGATAGAAAGGTCATATTTATGGACTAAAGGGCTAAAAGCAGATGGATGTTGAACTCTGATTGAAAGCTTTGCATTAATATTGTCCTGAATCAAGCTACCACCTGGCTTAACCTTTTCCTTCATATAAAAACCATTTCACTCCTTTGCAGACAGCGTAGACCCCAATTAGATGGGTCCTATAGGATTTGTCTGATCAGGATCTTCTGTTTGCTTACTCCATTCCCTCATATTGACGCCTCTGTAAAAATCACTTTTTGAAACCATTGTGATAAATAGAGCATTAAATTTTGCTCCTATAGGAGCAAATGCTCTATTTATCACAATGGTTTCAAACTACAAAATTCTAAAGAAAATTCCTTTTCTATAGTCAATGCAATTTTTAGCTCACCTGAGCCAAAGTCTCAGGATGAGCTATTGTGACCGCTATTTGTCCGGCGTCCGGCGTCCATCATCCGTCCACATTTTCAAACGACATCTCCTCTGAAACTGCTGACCCGATTTTAACCAAATTTTGTCAGAAGCATCAGTGGCTAGGGGTTGTTGTTCACATTATGACCCCCGAGCCAAAAATGGCCCCGCCCAAGGGCTTATCAGTTTTTTATAGGAAAATCTTTAAAAATCTTCTTCTCTGAAACTGTAAGGCCTAGACCTTTGATATTTGGCATGTAGCATGATCTAATGGTCCTGTACAAAAATTGTTCAAATTATGACCCCCGGGCCAAAAATGGCCCCGCCCAAGGACTTATCAGTTTTTCATAGGAAAATCTTTAACATTCTTCTTCTCTGAAACGGTAAGGCCTAGATCTTTGATATTTGGCATGTAGCATGATCTAATGGTCCTCTACAAAGATTGTTCAAATTATGACCCCAGGGTCAAAAATGGCCCCGCCCAAGGGCTTATCAGTTTTTCATAGGAAAATCTTTAAAAATCTTCTTCTCTGAAACTGTAAGGCCTAGACCTTTGATAGTTGGCATGTAGCATGATCTTATGGTCCTCTACAAGGAATGTTCAAATTATGACCCCAGGGCCAAAAATGGCCCAGCCCAAGGGCTTATCAGTTTTTCATAGGAAAATCTTTAACATTCTTCTTCTCTGAAACTGTAAGGCCTAGGCCTTTGATATGTTGCATGTAGCATGATCTAATGGTCCTCTACAAAAATTGTTCAAATTATGACCCAGGGGCCAAAAATGACCCCGCCCAAGGGCTTATCAGTTTTTCATAGGAAAATCTTTAAAAATCTTCTTCTCTGAAACTGTAAGGCCTAGACCTTTGATATTTGGCATGTAGCATGATCTTATGGTCCTCTACAAAGATTGTTCAACTTACGACCATGACCTCTAGGCGAAACTTGGCCCTGGCTTATCAGTTTTTCATGGGAAAAATATATTATTTTTCTCTGAAGCCATAAGGCTTAGACCTTTAATTAATTGCATACTGCTTTGCCTTGTGGTTCTCTACCAAGGTTGTACAAATGATGGCCCCGCCCCTGGGGTATCTCAGGTGAGCGTTTCAGGGCCTCATGGCCCTCTTGTTAGCTCACCTGGCACAAAGTGCCAAGGTGAGCTTTTGGGATGATCCTATGTCTGGCGTACGGCGCCGTGCGGTGTGCTACGTGCGTATGTGCGTCGTGTGGGCGTGCGGGCGTCAACAATTTACTTAAACATCTTCTTCTCTGGAACTACAAAGCCAAGAGCTTTGATATTTGGTATGTAGCATGATGTAATGGTCCTCTACAAAGATTGCTCAAATTATGTCCCCCTGGGCCTAAAATGGCCCCGCCCCAGGGCTTATCAGTTTTTCATAGGAAAATCTTTAAAAATCTTCTTCTCTGAAACTGTAAGGCATAGACCTTTGATATTTGGTATGTAGCATGATCTAATGGTTTTCTACTAAAAGTGTACAAATTATGTCCCCCGGGCCAAAAATGGCCCCATCCCAGGGCTTATCAGTTTTTCATAGGAAAATCTTTAAAAATCTTCTTCTCTGAAAATGTAAGGCATAGACCTTTGGTATTTGGTATGTAGCATGATCTAATGGTCCTCTACTAAGATTGTTCAAATTATGACCCCTGGGCCAAAAATGGCCCCACCCCAGGGCTTATCAGTTTTTCATAGGAAAATCTTTAAAAATCTTCTTCTCTGAAAATGTAGGGAATGGACCTTTAGTATTTGGTATGTAGCATGATCTAATGGTCCTCTACTAAGATTGTTCAAATTATGACCCCCAGGACAAAAATGACCCCGCCCGTGGCTTATCAGTTTTTCATAGGAAAATCTTTAAAACTCTTCTTCTCTGAAATTATAAGGTATAGAACTTTGATATTTGGTATGTAGCATTATTTAATGGTCCTCTACCAAGATTAATTAAATTATTACCCCATGGTCAAAAATGGCCCCGCCCTGGGGCTTATCAGTTTTTCATATGAAAAGCTTTAAGAATCTTCTTCTCTTAAACTGTAAAGCAGAGACCTTTGATATTTGGTATGTAGCGCTATCTAATAGTTTTTTACCAAGATTGTTCAAATTATGTCCACTGGGTTGAAAATGGCCCCGCCCAGGGCATATCAGTTTTTCATAGGAAAGTTTTAAAAAATCTTCTTCTCTTAAAAATCTTTAAAAGTCTTCTCTGAACTTGTAAGGCCTTAGATATTTGGTATGTTGCATTATCTAATAGTCCTCTACCAAGATTTTCAAATTATGAACCCAGGATAAAAAATGGCCCCGCCCTGGGGCTTAACAGTTTTTCATAGGAAAATCTTTAAAATATCTTCTCCTCCAAATCTGTAAGGTCTAGACTCTTTATATTTAGTATGTAGCATCATCTAATGGTTTTCTACCAAGATTTTTCAAATTATGTAATCTGTCATTGAAATCATTAATCTGTTATGAACAGGTGAGCAATTAAGGGCCATCATGGCCCTCTTGTTTGGTAGATTTATTGAAAAAGGTTGGATCTAAAAATAGCCTATGCGGAAATGGGTCAAGGTATATATCTGGTAGATCTGCTTGTACTGTTTCTGTCTGAGCCAAGACTGTCCTATGTATGTTCATGTGCCATTATAAAACAGTAATCTACTGTCCATTTCAATAAGCTTTGTCACTGAATTTGAATTGAGATATTTTTATACCCCGACAAATGAAGTTTTGGTGGGGGGGTATACTGGAGTCACCATGTCCGTCCGGTTGTCCATCCGTCCGTCCGGCTTGTCCGGGTCATAACTTCCAAAGTATGAAAGTTATTGATTTCATATATAGATAGATCACATTGACCGAAAGTGCAGTGCACAAGGTTTGTAACAATGCTCCTTTTCGGTAGATTTATTCAAAATGGTTGGATCTAAAATAGCCTATGAAGGAATGGGTTAAAAGAGCTCCATGTCTGAGTTTCCCCTAAATCTGTTTTGAAATAAACATTTCAGGCCCAAAAAACAATACATGTATTTACCTATTGTTCATTTCAAATTGCAAATGGCTGACACATGACATCCATTGGAACATTCGATTTTTTCTTTCAAGGTAATTATAGACGTCATATACGAAATTACATCAATTATTTTCATATCAGTAAGCAATTCATACCTGTTGAAAAATGATATGCTCCACTATCCATACATCTGACAGCTGTATGCAAAGAAACAGCTGATGGAATTAGCATATAGAACATTTTTGGCATTTTCTTTCTTGTTACTGCATGACATAGAGGGAAGTTTAGCATGGGAGTTTTTGAAAAAATGATGTGATCAAATGCAGCAGATTTAAGTTCAATCTGACTTAAAATAAAAAAAAAATCTCAGGTTTATTGAAATGGACAGTAATTAATATTCATGATGTCATTATTTTGAACAGGTAAAGGGTTAAAGATGCATTTATCAATTTATTTAGAATGATTGTTATACAATGTAGTGAGGTTTGAATTATTACTTATCTAGTGGCATGCATTTTAACCCTTTCCCTGATATTGACGACTCTGTAAACATCACTTTGTGAAACCATTGTGATATTTATCACAATGGTTTCAAACTACAAATTTCTAAAAAAAAATCATTTTCTCTTATTAATGCTCCTTTTTGGTAGACTAATTCAAAGCGATTGCATCTAAAAATAGCCTATGAGGTAATGGGATAACCTAGTCCATTCTCTTATCCCTTTCCTTGTTCAATATGCAAGAAATCATGGCATCAAGAGCATCTGTAAACTGAATTTAATCTTGTGAACTTTTGCTTAGACAAAAACTGTAGAATCAGATTTATATGATGTGAAAAGCAAACAGAGCAGTTCCTGTATAGGAGCCATCAGATCTGGGGTTACTCTGTTTACAGCTGCATAAATGTTGTTTATCAGAGGGTTTATTCATTACTCATTTTACTGGTATATTACTTGGTGGTTCTTACAGACCAACAACTTGTGGAAAACTACGTGACCAATGTACCAGCCTGTAGACACCTGTTTATTCATTACTCATTTTACTGGTATATTACCAGGTTGTTCTTACAAACAAACAACTTGTGGAAAACTACGTGACCAATGTACGAGCCTGTAGACACCTGCTTATACTGGTATATTACATGGTTATTATTTTCTGATACATGTATATTACTTGGTTATTCTTACAGGCCAACCACTTGTGGAAAACTACAAGACCAATGTACCAGCCTGTAGTCATCTGTTCCAGTTCTGCCCCAAACAAGATTTCAGTGGCAACTTTCAGATACAGATCACTCCTTGGATTGACAGGCAAAGATCAGCTACACCGTTAACAATCAATGTACAGGTATGTTAGCCCTTACTTCTTGAATGTTAATGTAAGACATTATGACATCATGAATATTAATTTTAACACCCCCTTTATTGTTTTTGTCCTGTTTTGCTGTTGGTTGGTTGGTTGGGTTTTGTCCAGGAGGCAAACCTTTTTAGGGGTGACTTACAAAGGTCAAGGTCAAAGGTCAAATCAGGGGGCATAGTGTTTTGCAAACACATCTTGTTATAATAGCATATATATAAGACTTTTTGAAAATGGCAGAGCCTGTAGAATTAGGTTGATATTACTTCATAAGCAAACAGAGCAGAACCTGATCTGGGGGCTTAACACAGATTATCAGCAATAGTCAGAGGATCTGTCATCTGAATTGTCTGTGTCATCATAGGGATTGCTTTGGTCCTGGTACAAAATCAAACTTGTTGCTTGTCTGAGAATCTCAATTATGTGTCTGAAGTGTGATACCTCAATTATTTGAGCTTGTGTGCTGGTCTCTTTGATCATTAACCTTTTACTCCATGAATATAAATGTACAAAATAATGACATCATCAATATTGATTAATTATGATAATTTATTACCGGTAATATTATTATTATTGATTAACCCATTCCCTCATATTGACACCTTTTGACGCCTCTGTAAAAGTCCCATGTTGAAACCATTGTGATAAATAGAGCATTTGCTCCTATAGGAGCAAATGCTCTATTTATCACAATGGTTTCAAAAAAAATTCCTTTACTCCAGTTAGTGCTCCTTTTAGGTAGATTTATTCAAAGAGGTTGTATCTAAATACAGCCTATGAGGTAAAGGGTTAATTGTTATAATAGCGCATAGACATGAGAAGTTTTGGCCATGACAGAAACTGTACGATTATATATATTTTATATCATAAGAAAATAGAGCAGACCCTGATCATGCTTATTTGACTTGCCGTTAGCTTGCATTTGAAATGATTAAGAGCTTGTGTCAAGCTTATTTGGCTCGCGCAAGCTTATTTGGCTCTCAAGAGCTTATTTGACTTGTGCACGCTAATTTGGCTTGCACACATTATTTAGCTCATGCAAGCTTATTTAGCTCACACAAGCTTATTTGGCTTGGAATTAATTAACTTGCAAGCTTGTTTTGCCTGCATGTAGCTTGTGTATAAAGAATAATGTTAACATGCATAAGCCAACTCTAATAGTAGCACAGAATAATATAGAGAATGTGTTTGAATATGTCCATAATCAATTTTTTTTAAAAAAAAATTGATTAAAGTTTTCACTGTACTTTAGAATATACATATTTACTTAGCATACCTTTATGAGTTTTGTAAATATCATAGTTCTGAGGTTAAAATTGGCCCTGCCATGTGTGTATAGACTTCTTCACATCAGAAACTACAGTTTAAAGGTTCCACATGAAGCTAGTGGTCTGTAATCTGTTTGTCAGAAAAAATAACACTTTCAATGGCCCTCTTGTCTATAGAAACATATAGTGAAAACTTTGAAAATCTTCTCCTGAATCTACAGGGTTCTCAGCTTTCATATTTGGCACATAGCACCATTTTACGGTCCTCTACAAAAGTTATATAAATTATGCCCCTGGGGTCAAAATAGGCCCCACCCCAGGGGTGTTCAGTTTTCAATAGAAACATACAGTGCAAACTTTGAAAATCTCAGATTTCATATTTGGCACATAGCATCATGTTTAGGTCCTCTACAAAAGTTATATAAATTGTGTCCCTGGGGTCAAAATTGGCACTGCCCCACGGGTGGTCAGTTTTCAATAGAAACATAATCTGATTGTCTGGTGAGCGATGTCAGGGCCAGAATGGCCCTCTTGTTATAATGTCTTTTAATGCATAGTTTATAGAAATGTAAGACAGGCATATATAACATACCATAGAGTGCCTTAGAAAAAAATTGTTTATATGGCTACAATGTATGTCCATATCTGGCAATTAATTATACATGAAAAGAATTACATGTATATACCTTTGCTACCGCAAGCCAAATGTAGTTTACTTTGTAGAGATGAAATTAAGCTTGCAGATTAGCTCGCAGCTGCCAACCAAGCTGCAGGCTTAATTTCATCACAAGCTTACAGCAAGCTTAATTTTGGCTATTCAGCCTCTGTCAAGCTGGCGTAAGCTTAATACAAGATTATTGCAAGCTTTCGGCAAGCATACATTTTGGTTTGGGTGTGTATCTAAGAGAAAATTACAAGTGCCCAACTATGACTCTTAACACCAGGGCACAAGGTTATAAAACTGAGTCTGAGTCTGAGATCATTCTAAAGTATCTGATTGGTCAGATTCTGAACGAGCTACGATTTCCTTGTCTGCGATTTTCTAACGATATTTTTTGTATCGTAGAATCCTACGGGCTGCGAGGTTTTTATTTATATTGTCCACGATCATCATAAGATTATTTGTGTATACTATATAATAACATCGGTAAATTAATACACTTCATAAATTCATATTTATAGTTGTTCTCCAGATCATTTATCTAGTGTCATAACTGTCAACACATACCGCCTGCCTGGTGATAGCTATTACGCAAGATTTAATCCAATTAAGACGTTGTGTACAATTTACCTGTCAAAAGTCATGTGATGTACAAAATCCCTTCGGCCCCCTTTCTAAAAGAGTTACAGTGTAGAGTTAGACAAAGAAACACGTGTTTAGGCCATGCTAGATTTCTAGTACTCGGGATATCCTGACTAAATTGTTTTACTTTCATATAGTTACTTTTTACATTTGGACTTGTTATTTTACTGTCTGTGGATTGCCACTGTTATATATTACGAACTGGAAGTCCAGAATACATAATAAACATATAAAATACTATCGGAGCAGTTATCCATCTACCAACTCCACATTCTACAGTTCTTCAACTATTCTACAAACGTTCTCTACAGTCTAACAATCGAGCTGTACTACATACTGATTGGGGCTTATCGGTACGATGACTGAGCGGCGACCGTACTGAGATCATGCAATCTCCGTACAGTCATTGCACTGTCTCCGCTTGGATAAAACAATCTTATGGAGCCCTTGTGGAGCTCGTACAGAGCCCATATGGAGCCTATGCGGGTTCCATACGAAGACCAGCAGGGTTGTTCCATCTTCTATAGATAGACAATCTGTTAATGCGGGAAATGTCAATTATATATGCACCCATCAGAAATCACATAATTACCGCACGGCCATCATGCGGTTGCAGTGATATTGCCGCAGGATGACCGTCCGATGTATGTACGATTTCATGGGTATCTCAAGGCAGCCTTGTAGTGATCATGCGATGACCATATGGTCGGCATACAAATATTTTGGGGCTACATGTTCATCGAGTCTTTGATGTTTTCCGCACGATTGTTGCGCGGACTCTGTATGATGCACGTGCTGAGGTCGTACGATGCCTGTAACCAAGTGTTTATAGGCTTCGGGTTTGCGATTTCTGAAAATATGTATAACATTTTTTATGACAAATCACAGAGGCTACGGCACCCAGGAATCAGTAAGAAAATCATACGGTGACCACATGCCTCTGTATGGAGACCGTGCCGAAATTACCTTACAACAAGTCTACAGGTGCCATTAACTCATTGCAGGGCAAATGTAAAACTAGGCATTAGTTCTTATTCAGATCAGTAAAAAAATGACCTAAAGTGCAGCAGCCTTTGCTAAAAGATAGAAGAGAATAGCCTTGGATCTATTGAATAGTTTTTATGCCCCCCAGATCTGATCTTTTGCCCTGTCTGTTTGTCAGCATCTTTAACATTAGTCATAACTTTTGAGCCAGTACAGATAGAGACTTGATATTTGGCATGCATATGTATCTCATAAAGCCGCACATTTTGAGGGGTGACATGTCAAGGTCATCCTTCAAGATCAGAGGTCAAATATATGGGTCAAATCACAGACTTTAACATTGGCCATAACTTTTGGACCAGAAGAGATAGAGACTTGATATTTGGCATGCTTGTGTATCCAATGAGGCTGCACATTTTGAGGGGTGAAATATCAAGGGCAAGGTCATCCTTCAGGGTCAAAGGTCAAATTGTCCGTTTCTTTGTTACTTTAATGCAACCTTAACATTGGTCTTAACTTTTGAGCCAGTACAGATAGAGACTTGATATTTGGCATGCATATGTATCTCATAAAGCTGCACATTTTGAGGGGTGACATGTCAAGGTCAAGGTCATCCTTCAAGGTCAGAGGTCAAATATATGAGGGGGCATAGTGTTTCACAAACACATCTTGTTATTAATGATTCTTCTCAATATTAATAAAGATACAGACATATACATTAAATGCCAAAATCAGAAATGCTTACGCCAAAAATGAGTGCCAAAGTACCCGGTAGTTTGAATGTCCCTAGTTCTGGAGAGACTGTTAGACCCTTGCAGTAGTCTTAATTACCGTATATATAGACCCAAGTCACTTGACCAAAATCAAGCTCTCTGATTGGCTGGCAGCTAGATCTCACCAAATCTTATACTAAGTAGTTTTTTCTTATATAAATGAAAAACTATAAAAGGCAAAATAATGTAAAACAAATGATCTTGGACTTCTGGTGTAGACTACTTTATTTTAACCCATTTGCGCCCAGTGGATTCTCCCATGTTTATATATTTGATTAGTCTGTTTTTTTGCCTAAGGGGTGCCTGGCCTAAAATTTCCATTTCGTTTTGTTTTATATTGAAATTCCGATCAGCAAACAGTGCAGACTCTGATCAGACGCCACATTATGCTGTGTCTGATTAGAGTGCACGGTTTGCCTACGTCTCATATATGGGATCGTGGGAGCTAGTGGGTTAAATAAATGAAATAAATACATTGTAGGTTTATTACATTTCTATGTGTTTAGGTTGTGCCAGTGAATGATAAGCCTGTGCTAAAGGCAAGGTCAAGACAGATTAATTCTGGTCTGAAGTCTTTTACGGCTCCTGCAGAACTAGATAGTAAGGGTATTACATTCAGTGCTGGTGATGTTGCAAAGGACTTGTTTCATGACCCAGATGGGGAAGACATTGGACTTGGTGTAATTGGGTATGAGAACAGTGCAGTTGGTAAGTGATCATTTTAAACTTTTATTATTTCTAGCATGTCAGTAACGTGAATGGTCATCAACAAAGTCTTAAACTATATTCTTCTTCTCCTAGCCTTTCAAAGATAACATGTAGATCAGGCAGTATCTAAACATACAATAAAACTACTCAGAACTTTATGTGAAGATGAATGGAGAACTTTTTATGCAGTTAAGTGCAGAAATATATCTATTTAATTCCATTAGCAAACAGAGCAGACCTAGAGGAGCCGTCTGATCTAGGTCTACTCTGTTTGCAAATGTGTGAAAACACGTTTATATGAGGGAAAGGGTTAAAAGACCATTATTAAATACCCTTATAAATAGTAACGAAATTGCCGTAGAAAACTGTCATTACGGAGTCATGTGACCGATCCATAATGGCACGGTGGGCCGATTATCCATAATCGGCTCACGATCTTTTTCACATGCAGTGCGTTGATGTTAGCAACATAGATCTAGATCTATTCAAACATGGCCGGAGAAAGAGGTTGACGTCGTTATCAAATCGTATTCTAGAACTGGACAGTCATAAAGTTTATACAATCGTAAAATTCTATTAAAAATCAATTTCTTTGTTTGCATCGATCGGTACTAGATCTACCTGACTTTGTTTATGTTATTCCAAAATGACAGTTGTGATGTCACAACTTCACGTCATCCATTTGAAGTTCTCAAACAAATTTTATAAGTTAAAACTTTTTATAAGTTAATATAATCAATCGTTAGTGTTAGTGGTTATTACGTCGGACTACATATTTTTCGGCGGGGATTCCAATCCCAATGAAGGCATAACTATTCCTTCCTCACTTTTTAGCTCACCAGAGCACAAAGTGCTCAGGATGAGCTTTTGTGATTGCCTGATGTCTATCGTCCGTCGGCGTGCGTCAACAGTCCTCAACAATTTGAACCTTTGAAAATCTTCTCCTCTGAATCAACAGGGTTCTCAGCTTTCATCTTCTGCACATAGTATCATCTATAGGTCCTCTACAAAAGTTATATAAATTATGGCCCTAGGGTCAAAATTGGCCACGCCCCAGGGGTACCTTGTTTTCAAAAGAAACATATAGTAAAACTTTGAAAATCTTCGCCTCTGAAACCAGAAGGTTCTTAGCTTTCATTTTTGGCACAGAGCATCGTGTTCAGGTCCTCTACAAAATTTGTATAAATTATGCCCATGGGGTCAAATTTGCCCTGCCCCAGGGTTGGGTCATTTTCAATTGAAACAAATAGTGGAATCTTTGAAAATCTTCTTCTCTGAAACTGGGAGGCTTTCAGCTTTCATATTTGGTGCAGAGCATCATGTTCAGGTTCTCTACAAATTTTTATAAATTATGGCACTGGGGTCAAAATTGGCCCCGCCCCAGGGATGGGCAGTTTTCAATAGAAACAAATTATGAAAACTTTGAAAACCTGAAACTTGAAGGTTCTTAGATTTCATATTTGGCGCATAGCATTATGTTCAAGTCTTCTACAAAAGCTATATAAATTATGCCCCTGGGGTCAAAATTGGCCCCACCCCAGGGGTAGCCAGTTTTCAATAGAAACATACCGGTAGTGAAAACGTTGAAAATCTTCTCGTCTGAAACTGGAAGGTTCTCAGCTTTCATATTTGGCACATAGCATCATGTTCAGGTCCTCTACAAAAGTTAAATAAATTGTGCCGCTTGGGTCAAATTTAGCCACACCCGGGGCAGGCTAGTTTTCTATAGAAACATATAGTGAAAACTTTGAAAATCTTCTGCTCTGATTGTCTGGTGAGCGCTTCAGGGCCATTCTGGCCCTCTTGTTTAAAGTACAGATCTAGATCTATTTCTATGGTTTGTTGGGATCTAGATTGTATTAAAATGATAGGTGGCATATAGATCTAGTAAAAATTGTAAGATATTTAATAAAAAAGTCAAATTATGGCCTGTGTGTGCCTTCTGGTCATAATGGCACACCTTGTGTCACAATATTATGGCACCAGGTATGTCATTATGACCAGAAGGCACACCTAGGCCATATTTTAACCTCCAAATAATGATACTTATTATGCCCCAGCAAACATAGTTTGAGGGGGTGAGGGTATACTGGAATCACCCTGTTGGACTGTCCGCCTACACATCCGTCCGTCTGTCCGCATTTGAACATGGATAGATGATGTCACAACTCCATCTTCAATTTGAAAATTATTCAATATATGTTTACAAACACCTCCTTCAATTTTTTATGCCCCTGTTGACGATAGTCAGGGGGCATTATGTTTTGCACATGCCCGTCCGTCTGTCTGTCCGTGTGTCATGCTTTTAGGTGCAGTTGGTTGTCACAGTTTTTCAAGTGTTATAAGTCAGTAATTTCTACACCTATACACATGAAACTTCACATTTTGGCACCCCACACATGCTGCCCGCAAGCCCAAGGTCGAGGTCAAAGGACTTGGAAATTTTATACGTGCAGTTGGTTGTCACATTTACGTGCAGTTTTATGTCACAGTTTTTTCATTGTCTTATATCTCCCTAACCACTGTAGCTATTGCCATGGAATTGCATATACGCATTAAACACTATCCATACTTTCATTGCACTCCCAGCCCATGCTGCCCACAAGCCCAAGGTCAAGGTCAAATGACTTGGAAGTTTTACATGCAGCTAGGCAAGCACCTACATGGGGGCTTCACTGTGTCTTACAGACACAGTTTTCTAGTTTTCAACAGATTTCAATGAAAGTTTATATAGCTGGTCTCTCTGTAGAATATTTGTGCATGAGGTCAGTTTCATTGGCCTATCTCCATGTTATGTGGAGTTACTTGCCATTGAACTTAGATGTAATGGTTTACTGTTGTCTAGGTACAACTGTAGACTTGTGTAATTTTCATAACTCAGAAGAATAAGCTTACTTTCTTTAAAATTTTCGACAGAGAGAGAGAAGAGGGAGAGAGAGAGAGGTGGAAGGGATAGGGGATAAAGTAAAACAAGATAAATCTGTTTCACAAACTTTTATTGTAAATCCTTTTAAGCACACATATCCTAAATATAGTACAACCACAGTTACTACACCTAAAACACTAAAATTATGTCGTCTATTTACATTGCACACAGTGTAGATCCAGATCATGATGTTCACAATGGAGCCTTATGGTTTGGATCTACACTGTTTGTCTATTTGATGAACACATCCTAAATATAGTACAAACACACTAAAAGCACTAAAATCTCCAATTCATTAAAGAGCATATTTAAATACAGTATGTTATCTTCTTTAACTCTTTGCCTGCTAGCAATGAATTTTGAAGACCATTGATGACCCTTGCAAACAGTTTGGATCCAGATGAGGCCCAACAAAAAGTAAAGTCTCATCTAGGACCCAATCTAATAGGCCTTAACTGGGTCTTTACTAAACAAAACTATAAAAGAACCCCAGAAAAAAGAGTTTAAAAAAAAGTGTGACATTCTTTCCAGTGGTTTTTTTTTTCAACTTAACTGTGGCATTTTTTCCAGTGGCATTTTTTCCGGTGGCATTTTGTTTCTACATTAAAAAAATAATGTATGTATAGATATCAGTTAGCATAATGTATGTATACATGTAGAATTGTAGATAATGATTACCTTATTAATTATAATAACAAATGAGCAAAAAACATTTACTCCATGGGAAAAATTGTAGAATCAGATCTATGTTACTTCATAAAGAACATGGCAGGCCCTGATCAGAAGGTTCCATGAACTGTTTTATCTTCTACTCCGTTTGCAAAGGCATATGTATGTATGGAGTAAAAGTTTAACCCTTTACCCAATAGCCTGTTTCTAGTTTTGAAGACATATGACCACTTAAAGCAGGTTGAAAGTAAAGCAGAATGCGCCTTAAGGCGCATTCTGCTTTACTTTCAGCCTGCTTTAAGCTACCACCTACTAGGATATAGAAAATATTTATTATGCAATATGTTCATGACTGTATGAATTTGAACTATTTTCTTCAGCGGAGGAATAAATCAAACACGCTAAAAGCCGCTTCTATCAGGTAAAGGGTTAATAGTTGTTTTCTGCTATATTGAAGCAATTTTTATCTATGAACAGATGGATCATGGTTGTGGTCATTAGATGGAGTTACATGGACTGAAATCCAAGAGGCTGATTCTTCAAACCAGGTTGTTCTCCTGAACAGTGATGCAAAGATCAAATTTAAACTTGGGTAAGTTTTGGAATATATCGATATGTAGTCTGATCCCCATCATTTACAGACACACTATATATACCATTTTCCTCATTGCCTTTCTGTTAACCCTAATTAATTTCCCTGTTCTATATTTGTTCAAATTTCAATATTCTGCTGCATATTCTTGCACAATGTAGTTATAATGAAATATGGAAGTTGGAACAATGTAGCCATTTTTTATACTAAAGAAACAGACCTATCAAATTTTATTAGCACACAGAGCAGACCCTGATCAGATGACTCCTATAGGAGCCTTCTGATCTGGGTCTTCTCTGTTGGCAGATGTGTGAAAATGCATTTGTATGAAGGAAAGGGTTTAACCCTTATACAGAGTAATAGCAAAAAAGTATTGTGCAGTTAACTCCTCCTATACTATGTAAGAGTTTTCATTCAAACTTTTACATATAAACCAGCTATATGTGAGGATGGTCATGTGGATTGGAATATGGGCTGCAACAATTTTGACAGAAGTTTGGATTTTATTCAAATATGAAATTTATAGGGAAAACTAGTGTTTATAGATGTCTACAAAAGTTTACAGATAACCAATCTGTATGTGATGCACAACCAATCTATATGTATCTATAAGTGATGCACAACCATCTATATCTATATGTGAAATCTATATGTGAAGGTGGTCATGTGATTTTGAATGAAGCTTGATTATCATAATAGTTGTTAAAACGCAACTCTTGGTTACAACGTTTATTCCTCTTATGGGGGTGGAGGCGGGTTACTGGGGGGAGACATATATTTTTCTCAAAAACAAACTCTAGTTTGATAAAACTTCATAGGAATTTTTCTAAGATGATCTTCAGTCAAAGTAAAATACAGGGGCCTGAACAATTGTGGTAGTAATGTACATAAAGGATAACTTGGCCTTTATCAGGGGAGCAATACAGGACAATAATGGCCCTCTTGTTGAAAATGAAACTTATTGATTTCTTTTATCACATTAGACTTTAACCCATTACATGTACTCCGTAAACACACCCTTCTACATCTTTGCAGAGTAGACCCAGATCAGACAGCTCCTGTAGGATCAAGGTCTGCTCTATTTGCTTATAAAATAATAAAGATATGATTTTTCAGTTTCTGTAAGGGCCAAAAACTTCATGTGTTTGTGTGCTACTATAAAAATTTACCTAATTAAAATATTTATGGTATCAATATTTCTTACATGAAAATTCATGGAGTAAAGGGTTAAACAATGAAGGGCAAATGTTTACAGGGATCAGGGTCCATGCTTATAAAGCTTTTAGTTGAGTCTGAGATCGTTCTCAAGCTTTTGATTGGTGAGATTTGAGCCTTTGGCTCAAATCTGACCAATCAAAAGCTTGAGAACTCAAATCTGACCAATCAAAAGCCTGAGAACGAAACTCAGACTCAACTAAAAGCTTTATAAGCATGGACCCAGGAAAGAAAAGTGGCATAATAGTTGGCCAAGTCAGATACTTTCACGAAACTTAAATCACATTTTGAGAATTCTATATGACATATTCCAAGGAAATAGTATCATTGAAAATCTCTTGCCTCTCTGTCCAGCTGTATGTCCCTAAAATCTTCTTTACACCAGTGGGAGGATTTGTTATAGACACAATTTTCTAGTTACAATATTAACCCCTTACTCCATAGGCTATTTTTAGACCCAACCTCTTTGAATAAATCTACCTAGAAGGAGCACTAATTAGAGAAAAGGATTTTTTTTAGAATTTTGTAATTTGAAACCATTGTGATAAATAGAGCATTAGCTCCATTTTGGTATATTTAATCAAAGAGGTCAGGTCTAAAAATAGCCTAAGTGGGAATGGGTTAAGCTTCTAGCATAGCAGCATTTGTACCCCTTGGACTTTAAGTGTTTTTTGTGATTTGGGTATGTAACATTGGTAGTAAGTGTTTGGTGTCACAAACTCCTCCTTCATTTTCAAAGTTACAGAGTTTATAACCACTACAATTTTAATTTTCTTAGCAACTGATGATAGAAACTCAATGAAACTTCATAGGGGACTTTACTATTAATGAATATACTCCGACAGGAACTGTATGATCTAATCTACTCTGTTTGCAAACCCTTAGGAAAAAGGAAGGCAGTTAACTTGCAGTGATTTAGCAGTGTTTTTCAGAACCAGTAAAAAGCAGTTTTTTTTAGCAGTTTGTTCTAAACCAGTTTTTAGCAGTGAAAGTGCAGTGAAATCGGCCGAAATATTTAAATGAGCTAGCAGTCATATGAGGTCATAAAAAACTGCAAAATAACTGGCTTACCAGTTATGAACCAGTTAAATGACATCATTAAACTGGAAGAAAAACTGTCCACATTTTTTCAGCAGTTAAATTACATCATAAAATACTGGAAGAAAAACTGCAAAATAACTGGCCATTATTTTTAAGCAGTAAAATGACATCATGGAATACTGGAAGAAAAACTGCCAGTATTTTTTGCTGGGGTGGGGGCGGGGAACAAATAAATTTCCATCAAAAGTTTTTTAAGGTCAAGGTCAATTGAAAAGTGATGGTTGGATAAAATTGTGTCTTTCAAAAAGCATCTACAAATACAGGATCTAGTGAAATGAATGCATAAAATTTTAGAAGAGAGGAATTATGATGATATAGTCTACAATCTGTGAAAATAGTGTGACTTTGTGGTGATAGATAAAAGAGTAATTGAAGGAAAAAAGTTTCAGTTTGGAAACTTTCTTTGTTTGGAACATTGGGAGAAGGTATTTTTGAGATTCCCCCTGTTTTACCAAGGAGTGTGACAAAGGACTGCACCAGTAGCAGTGCACTGAGCACTTTTTACCTATTGTGGGTCAGGAGCTTATTGAGACAGTTAGATTGCTCTCTCTCATTGGATTAGCCTTTATTGTTACCTCTATTGGCAACAATGAGCAACAGTAAAAGTGTCAGGAAAGATCAACCCAAACTCTCCTTTTCTGGACAAAGGGTTTCTACCAAGCCCCCGCAAAAGAGATTTCAGCCTGATTCAAGTGATACAAGTAACACTAGCATGGAAGAGTTCACTTCTTTACAGTTACAATTGGAGACAATGACAGAGAGTATGACATGTTTGAGGGAAGATCTCAAAAGTATGCTGAAAAGGGATGAGATTGTGGATCTGATTAAAAACACAGTAGAAACTATAATGGCAAGTATGGAGTTAAAAATCCAGGATAGAGTTAAGTGTGAGGTGCATGACAAAACAAAGGTATTGACAGAAAGAGTTGAAGGGCTGGAATTTGAGAATAAACAATTAAAAGATAAACTTGAGAGTATGACTAGAGAAAACAGTGAAAAACAGAAATCCCTGGAGGAAAGCATCTCGAGAAACTACAAGATTAGTAATGAAGCAAATGAACGGTCAAACTATAATGAACAGTACTCCAGGAAAAATAATGTGAAAATAATGGATATCAAAGAAGAAGCAGAGGAAAACTCTCAGAAGCTGACAGAGTCTGTGACAGAGATTCTCAGAACCCAGGGGGTGACACTTGCAGCTGAGGACATTTTAGCCATCCACAGGATTCCGACTAGGAAAGGACGGGTAAGACCAATCCTAATGAAGCTCAGAAACAATGATGCAAAAGCATCGGTAATGAAGAAGCGCTCTGGTATGAAGGCTGCTGGGTATCGCCTAGTTGACGACGTAACAAAACGGAACCAGGGTCTCATAAGCAGACTTCTTTTGCATCCAGAAATTAAAAATGCCTGGTATTTCAATGGCTCAGTGTATGGTTGTACCACTGATGAAAATAGAATCAGATTTGACATTCATGACAGCATAAGTCAGGTTATCAGTGACTATCAGGGAAAGAAGACGGATAAGAAGTGATAACCCTTTCCTTTTCATTCCTTTTTTTTGTTCTCTGTTTTCTGATTAGGCTTGTGCAAACATAGTAGACCCGGATCAGAATGCTTCTGAATGACCCTTTTGATCAGAGTCTCCTCTGTTTTGTGAATGTCTCATGGACACATTTGTAGATCTGTTTCTGAAGTTTTAGGTGGATAGAGTGGTTTTTTTTTGGTTTTTTGTGTTTTTTTTCCCTTCGAAAGATCGCTTGGGAATGAAAGTATCTGCTAGCGAATATCTGTGGCTTTTACGTGAATACTGATCAGATAAAAGGTTTGCGGCCAAGACTTTTTGCAGAAATAAAAGGCATTTAGGCCACATGTTGCAGGAAAGTACCTAGTGAAGAACAGTGACATTCAATCTGGTAAAAACATAATGCAAGCTCATTACAAGGAGTTTGTGCATTATACTGTTTTAAGAATATGATACATGTTACTAGTAGTTTGAATCGTGGTAGAATGAAGACAATGTGTAACTCTGTGGGATACATGATTTACTGTATAGTAAGGTATTACTATATTTATATTGATAAGATTTGAAACATGGGTTTTTGTGCTTTTTCCCCTCTGAATTTTGTAATGCTTGTTGTCATTTGAGATGCCCTTACATGTGGCATCTCATCTGGCTCCAGACACTAAGGCATCCGGTGTTATTCTATGTCCAATTTTGATAATGGTTTTAACTTTTCTTCGAAAAAGGGTGTGGCTTTTTGCAGAAAATAATGTATAGCGCCTAGAATACATTGAATATAGGTAAAGTTCTTGGAAAAATATGTACTGGTATAATGTTAAAACAGAATACTTTTACCTTTATCTACATGTATACCTTTTATCAGATGACTCTCACCTTAACCTCTCTGTGGTCTGGCAATTGTAGGTATTTTGTTTTCACAGGCTATAAACAGGATAGGTCCAGAACAGATGGCTTATACGCAAACTATCTGATCTGGATCTACTCTGTCTGCAAAAAGGGCACTAATATGTATCCTGGACTATTTTTAAAGGTTAGGGAACAGGGAATAAAGGCCTTTCTCTTATATTAGATTTTTTTAGACCCAGTGAACTTCCTCCTTTATGAGGTATGGCTTAAAATTTGACAGAAGATGCCTTTTTGTGTAGAATGACATTGGTATGAAAATTGCTGAGTTCACGTTACTGTTAATAAACCATGAACTGATGTATAACCTTGTATAATGCTATAAACATTTCTGTTCTATCTGTTGATGAGGATCCTGGTCAGACAGATCCCATTGGTTCTGTCCCATCAGTGTCTGCAGAGAAACATATATGCATGCAACTGTGGATGGTTGATAGTCCAATAATAATAAGTAACATATAAGTAACATGTAAATGCCTGATCCATGGATTGCTCTTAGCTTTTGATATACTATAATTTTGATTGCTATAATGGTTAAGCATCTAAATGCTTTTCATACTTTTGCAAACAGATTAGACCCAGGTCAGGCATTTCCTGCAGGAGCCAGCCTATAATGGTCTGCTCCTTTTTTGCCTTTGGCATGATACAAATCTGATTCTATAGGTATGCTGTTTTGCCATTTCCTTTATCTCCCTTATTTCATTTCTGGTCTGTCAAACGAGATTTGATTTTTACATAGTAGACATGGGAGATCCTGATTAGATGTCCTCTGCGGGAACTGTCTGATCTGTGTCTGCTCTGTCTGCAAAAAGTCTACAATTTTTAAGCATCAAACGAGGAATGACACCCTGGGTTTTTCTCACATTGAATTTTATAAGATCCAGTGTACTCCATTCTTTATAAGGTAAATCCTTTAATTGGGAATACCTTTGAATGCATTCCATATTGTCCATGTGTGTAGAACGCATTATTAGTATGGAACATATAGTAGAGTTTTTAAATTGTTATGGTATAAACCTTTACTCCAGAAAAGACCCACCTTTCTGTGGTATGACAGGGAGGTGGGAGGCTTTTTAGAGATGCAGATCCTGATCGGACAGATCCTCAAGGAACTGTCAAACAGTTTCTGCATTGAAACAGGAAAATGAAAAAGCTTAAAACATATGCATATAGATGGTAAATAGCTGTACAATGAAAAATAACATTATTTTTATATAAAGGTATATAAACCACCTTCTTAGGTTGCTCTATAGTATTTATAACACAATAAGGTGCATAATGTTATACATGTAGAACGCATTATTAGTATGGAACATATAGTAGAGTTTTTAAATTGTTATGGTATAAACCTTTACTCCAGAAAAGACCCACCTTTCTGTGGTATGACAGGGAGGTGGGAGGCTTTTTAGAGATGCAGATCCTGATCGGACAGATCCTCAAGGAACTGTCAAACAGTTTCTGCATTGAAACAGGAAAATGAAAAAGCTTAAAACATATGCATATAGATGGTAAATAGCTGTACAATGAAAAATAACATTATTTTTATATAAAGGTATATAAACCACCTTCTTAGGTTGCTCTATAGTATTTATAACACAATAAGGTGCATAATGTTATACATGTATATAGTAAGGTATTACAATACAGATATTGCATGGGACAGACTCTGGTTCTAGTCGGACTGGGAGACACAGAGAATCTTAATCTTGCTGAGGGTAGTTAAATGATCTCACTGGTAAATTTATAGTGGAATTAACCTCTTGACCCTTTCCCTGTACTACAAATCTCAGTGCCTACTGGATATCCATGGATAACTTAGTTGTGAGGAGGTATGAAAAGGTGTTACATTGTGGCCATTTTGAGGCATATAGGGATAGATTTGTCAGATTACATTGGTAAACAGAGCAGACCCTGATCAGACAGCTCCTATAGGAGCTGTCTGATCTGGGTCTACGCTGTTTGCAGATGTGTGAAGGCAAGTTTGTACGAGGGAAAGGGTTGACTCATAAACACACATTTCTATGATTCTGCAAACAGTGTGCACCCAGATAAGGTAGTTGGCCTTTAAATTTCTGGTCAAATGGTACATGCATATAGAAAAAAAAAATAACAAATTTACGTCTGAGTTTAATAAACCTCTTGTTCATCGACATACTTTTCTACGACTTTGTAAACAGTGTGCCCTCAGATTAGACAACTGCTTCGGTATTTGTCTGATCAGGGCATGCTCTGCCTTTGCTTATGATATAAAAGTATATAATTTCTGTCATTCCTGTGTTCATGGGCTATAATAACAGATATTCTAGTGACTATTCACAATGCCTGTTTATCTTAAATGGATGTTTCGTATGCATGTATATGGATGGTAAATATTCTTATAATTGAAAAGGAGAGATTCGGGCCACCTTCATTAGTTACTCTATAGAGCGTATGGCAAAGTAAGATACATGGTAAACTATATAGTCATGGTATTCACTGTACTCTGGTTGTATTTGGATTGTCAATTAATATAATGAATGGTATAAATTTTAGCCTGGTAATGAATGCTAATTATAGTACTGATGTAATACTCCCATTTAAAGTACATGCTGTGAAAAATATGGAACATTTGATGCCACTTGACTTTATGTATCGATTTTTTTATAGTTTGGATCCAAATGATATTCCCAGCAATGCAGTGTATCATCAGGTTTCAAACGTAATGGACATTCAAATTTTGTGTGCTGATATTAAGAGAAAAAGAAAGAGCGATATTCATTTTTCCTTTTGACTTTGTTTTTATATTGGTGTTGTACATTGACATAATTATAACAACCTTCAAATTTCGAGCAAATGATAGTCATTATCTGGGAAAGAGTAGACAACATAAGCCTGTATTTGTATATGTTTTTTTTAAAAAAAGAGACAAGTGTGACAGTTGTTTTTTGCACTGTAGAACTAGTTCTAGACCTGTTATATTATCACCCTACACTTTGTAGGCTGTAAGTTAAAATGTTTCTTGGTTTTGTTTCTTTCAGTTTTCTTTATAACTTATCTAAGATAGGGGTTCTCTCAAATAGAAATTTCAACAATATTTTACTGATGCCAGATGGAGACTAAAATTCTTTCTGTAAACTGCCAAGGCCTTGGATCCTTAGAGAAAAGGAGAGATGTTTTTGATTATCTAAAAACAAAACAATGTAGTGTATATTGCCTGCAGGATGTGCACTCTACATACAAAAATGAAAAAATTATCAGAAACCAATGGGGTTGTGAAGGAATTTTTAGTTCAGGAAACTCTCAATCCAGAGGTGTTGCAATTCTCTTTCAAAAGGGAACAGATTTTAAAATATACCAACATATAACAGATTCACATGGAAATTACATTATTGTTGACTTATCATTAGACAATAATAGATTTACACTGATTAATCTTTATGGACCAAATGAAGATACTCCATTATTTTATGATCACCTAATGAGTCAAGCTGAGAAGTTTACCAATGACAGTATCATAATGTGTGGGGATTTTAACTTGGTTCAAGAACCTGATTTAGATTACTATAATTATAAAAATGTAAATAATGTAAATGCTCGATTAAGAATATTAGAGATTAAAGAATTGTACAACCTAACTGACCCTTTCAGAGAAAAGTATCCTGACTTAAAACGATTTACTTGGAGAAGAAAAAAACCTTTAAAACAAGCACGTTTGGATTTTTTTTTGGTTTCTGAAAATTTACTGAGCTCAGTCGAAAAAAGCGAAATTGAAGGAAGTTACAGATCAGATCATTCAATGATAACTTTACATCTTAAGTTTAATCCATTTCAGAGAGGAAAATCCTTATGGAAACATAATAACTCACTACTTAGAGATATAAACTACTTAAAAAATATTAATGAAAAAATTGAGGAGATAAAACAACAATATGCTGTTCCCGTTTACAATATGGAAAATCTTGGAAAAATACCAGATGACCAAATTCAGTTTATAATAAATGATCAACTCTTTCTAGAAACTTTGCTTATGGAAATAAGAGGGAAAAACATATCTTATTCTTGTCATAAGAAAAAACAAAGAAATACCTTAGAAAAAGAAACTATAGAAAAAATTAGGCTCATAGAAAATAATCTTACACCTGATAAAATAAATGAATTGTCTGACCTCAATGCATTGCTTGCAAATATTAGAAAAGAGAAAATGATTGGTTTCATGATAAGATCAAGAGTAAATATAATTGAAAATGATGAAAAACCTACCTCATATTTCTGCAAACTTGAATCATATAACTGCACCAGCAAAATAATCCCCAAAATAGAAAAAGATGATGGAACTGTTATATTAAATCAACATAAAATTTTGGAAGAAGCAAAACTGTACTATGAAAAACTCTACAGTGAAGATCCCTCTGAAGATACTGAATTAGATTTAGAAAGTGAACTTATAAATTGCAAATTTAATAGGCTCAGTCTGCAAGATTCGACTTCTCTTGAAGGACTTCTCACATTAGAAGAAATCACAAAGTCACTAAAAAATATGTCAAATAACCGCAGCCCTGGTTCAGATGGTTTCACTGCTGAATTTTTTAAAGTATTTTGGAAAAAAATAGGAACTTTTGTAATGCGATCTATTAATTATGGGTACAGAACAGGAGAACTATCAATTACACAAAGGGAGGGGATTATTACCTGCATACCTAAAGACAATAAACCTAGACAGTACTTAAAGAATTATAGACCAATATCATTACTGAACTGTGTGTATAAGATAGCTTCAGGGGCAATAGCGAACAGATTAAAACATGTTTTAGATAAACTGATTCATGAGGACCAAACTGGATTTATGTCAGGTAGATATATGGGTCAAAACACAAGGCAAATTTACGATGTAATGCAATATGCTGAAGAAAATAACATACCCGGATTGATACTATTAGTTGATTTTGAAAAGGCTTTTGATTCTATCTCCTGGAAATTTATACAGCATGTGTTAAAACTCTATAAGTTTGGTGACTCTTTTATTGCTTGGGTAAATATTTTATATAAGAATGCAAGACTGACTGTAAATCAAGGGGGGCATTTGTCTAACTTCTTCACCATTAGTCGCGGTTGCAGGCAAGGGGATCCAATATCAGCTTATATTTTTCTGCTATGTGCAGAAATACTAGCCATAAGAATAAGAAATAATACCAATATAAAAGGAATTACCATTAATGGCACAGAATACAAATTATCTCAATACGCTGATGATTTGTCAACAATATTAGATGGATCCAGCTTATCACTAAATGCAACATTGAATGAATTGCACAGATTCGCTAAATATTCTGGTCTAAAAGTAAATTTTGAAAAAACACATGTCATATGGATAGGATGTAAAAAGTATAGTATTGATTCAATAAAAACCAAGTGGAAGCTTTCCTGGGGAGTGAGTAGATTCAAACTGTTAGGGATGATTTTTGATGTGGATCTCTCAAAAATGGTAACTCTCAACTACACTGAAAAAATACAAAAAATAAAAAACATAATAACAAATTGGAAACGTCGGTTTTTAACACCTTTGGGGAGAATTACAGTAATAAAAACACTACTTCTACCACTTCTTAACCACCTTTTCATATCATTGCCAAATCCTTCCTTTGAAATATTAAAAGAAATAAACACAATGTTCTATGATTTTATTTGGCAGGGAACTGCAAAAATAAAACAAACAATAATGGTTAAACAGTATTTCGAAGGGGGGTTGAGAATGATAAATTTAACATCTTTTATTGATGGGCTAAAATCAACTTGGTTTAGAAGAACAATTAATAGCTATGGAAAATGGAATAAAATTGTAGAAGGTAGCATAGATTTTAAGAAAATTTTCTCTTTAGGTCCTGAATACATTACTGTATGTGAAAATAATACTTCAAACGCATTCTGGAAAGATACCCTCAAATCATTCCGCAAATTATTAACATTGTACAATCCAGAAAATGTATCCCAGTTGGTGGCTACACCAATATTTTATAATAATAACATTAAAATTGGAGGAAAATGTATATTTTACAAATCCTGTTTTGAAAAAGGCATTTCACTTGTTAATGACCTTATCACTCATGATGGAAACTTTCACACTTATAACTCTTTCTGTGAAACTTATAACATTCATATGGACTTTGTAAAGTTTCATGGTCTTATATGTGCAATAAAAGGTTTCATAAAGCATTTCGAATTTGCATCTATGATACAAAAAATGCCAGATCCTTCTCTTCCATTAAATGCATTAATACTGCTTAAACAGAGTAAAGGCTCAATGCATCTCTACAACATACTTAATAAAAATGATGAAAAACCAACAGCAATGGCCAGATGGAACCAGATCTTTCAGATAAAGGATGAAGACTGGAAGAAAATTTACCAAACACCTTTTAAATACAACTTTAGCTCAGATATAAGATGGCTTCAATGCCGAATAAATCATAGAATTTTACCTACACAAAAGTACCTATTCAACATAAAAATTTCAAAGCAACCAACTTGCAATTTTTGTGGAGAAGTAGAAACAATTCAGCACATGCTCTGGTCATGCCCAGAAACAGAAATATTTTTAATGGAAGTTTTTCAGTGGTTACAACTATCCAACTATGACATTACTCTAAATGAAAAGGTATACCTTTTCAATTTGGACAATTCCTTCTCGTCAGCAGATTTAATAATTTTACTGGAGACCAAACACTATATTTACTTAACTAAAATGAACAAAAGAAAACTATCAATAATTCCATATAAAAATAAGATTTTATCTGCTTACAAGACTTTGAAATATATAGCGACAAGGGATAACCACCTTGAAAAATTTGACCATACATGGTTAAAATATCATTTTTTATTTGAAGACAATCATGTAAAATAAACTACATATATTCAATTTTTAGAAAAAGGCCCTGGCAAATTAAAATAGATTCCAAAAATACAATAATAAGCATAATACCAGTTTATGATAAAATATTACGAGAGAACCCAAATCAAACACTTTTTTTTTTCTCTTTCTCTTTTTTCCCCCTTTTCCCTTTTTTTTCTCTTTCTCTTTTTTCATATTTCAAAAAACAAATTGTCTTAGACACCGTACTGACACAAAAGAGACATAATCTCCTCATAGCATGTTTTTGTGTACAATTTAAAACTTATAGCAACTAGTCTATCAAATTGATTTTGTTAAAAATATGAAAATTATATGTAATTATGTATACTAACCATGATACATAAGCTACTAACAAAACACTTTTTGTAAGGTATGATGGGGGGTGGTCCTCTCCGACCTCCTCATACCTATGACGGGGAGAATAAACGAGCACTCTTATTGGTGTCTCAAAAAAAAAAAAAAAAAAAAAAAAAAAAAAAAAAAAAAAGTTTTTTAACATTTTATATACTGTAATGGAAAAACATAACATACGGCTAAATGAAAATTATTATTTATGCTGCAGTTTTCAAAAGGTTCACTCTTAATTTTTAAGAATAAGTTAATTGCACCATTACTGGGCATTTTACAAAACACTAACAGATGGCATACAGAGTAGATCCTGTTAAGACAGCTCTCTTACAAGCCCTCTAAACTTGGTCTATACTATTTGTACAGAACACATGTACTCCTTTTCAACACAGATGTTATACTACAATAACTGTACAAAATACATGCTCTCTAGTAAGTTGTAGTAGTCTTGTTTTTAGCCATTTGAATAGATATTTACACCTTGCAAAATTACTTTAACAAATCAAAAGATCCAGAGTGCTGTCTATCTTCTTGAAGAGTTGCTCCATCATGAAACTGTCCCCACAATCTTATGCAAGTCTATGGTCTTTTGAAAAGATGGTGACAAGTTTTAGCACCTTCATTTTTCTGTATGACAACTATCCTTTTTCTTCTCTTTGTGTGTCAGGCTTGTTGATCTGGACTATAGGCACAGCTGTATCCCCAGTCCTGCAATAACAAATGTTACTAATAACATAAACATTATCAAAATAATATTAAATCTAATTCTTCCTCCCTGTTTATGTTTTATACACTGAAATTCAACAACCTATAATGAAAGATTTATCATGTTTTGACTGACCTATTTACATACATGTCCAATTTATTGACAAAATTTCATAAATCTGGATATTTAACTTTTTACATCATACACTTCTATGACTTTGCAAATGGAGTAGACCAAGATCAATCGTGTAAGAGATAACTAATCCCCATTTTCTCTATTTGCTTTTGGAATAATATATTTTCTGCCTAAGCCAGAATTTGTGTTCATAATTTTATGCCATAATGAAATATAATCTGGTAATAATGTGACGCAATTACTTCCATGAACATTCATGGTGTAAAGGGTTACATCTCAACAAATCTTATAGGTCTGTTCCCAACTAAAACAGGTAAGAATATTATTTCACTTGCTATACTTTCATTTTCATTGCAAACATGACTGCTGGAAAAAAGTAAACATATTCAATTTTCTTTTTTAATAAATCTGGTTATTGGTTGTATTTTGATGTCTCTCCCCATGAGATGCATGGGTACAGTGACTTTGGTGTTGCATGGTTGATCATTGTCACGTTAAACAGAAATAGAGAGTAGAGGGGTGAAGAGCTAGCTAGAATATTACCCCACCCACCCACTTACATGAAAATCGAAGATAAACAATATTGAATAATAAAAATCTAATTAGTCTTAATTTATTAGAATTGATAATTAACTCACCATGGCAGTTATGGAATTTTTAAAGCCTAATTCAGCTGTGTTCTATCAACTGTCATGCTAAAGTAATCGACAACTCGACACATTTTTAAAACTAGAAATATTGACAGTTTGTAGCCACCATATTGGTTTCTTCCCAGTATTGCATCATGGGTAATTTACATAGTTGCCAAGACTCAACAAGTTGCCAAGACTCAACAACTTAGTCATTTACAATTGAGGCTATTTAGCATTTTATTTTACATTACCTTGCATCCGATCCTTTGGCCTGGAAAAACCAGCTAGGACAGTATAAGTTGTTCGTCGCTGCATAGACATTATATTCCAAGCGGGCTATTTTACATGAAGGCATATGTAACGGTTCTGCCATTGGAGTTGATAGAACGTTTATAAGAAACTGCCAACTGTATACTAGTCATCAATACATTCACGTCAAACTGAAAATAAACATTAAAACAGCGTGAATATATGTCTGATGTGGATCCTAGTCATTTCAATTATTCGAACACAAATGTATACTGTGCACAATAATACAACGCAATGATACAATAACATTTCGTCCGAAACATGGATGTCCGAAACCATGCATTTGAACGGAGACCGATTTGAATTTGAAAATCGTCGCAAATAAACACAGTGTTTATAAACTGTAATCTTATAGAATATACCTGGAAATGACACGATTTTAATATTGCATAAAATATACACAAAGACTGAGCTATATTTACCTCTTTGGAGCCCTTTCGGCAATGCAAAACGAAATTATCCAATAACTTCTTCAACCGCCAGAATTTCAGCAGATTTCATACGCTAGGAACCAAACACGCGAAAGGGAACCAGAACGGTTCGGGCCAGCGAGCTTCGTACCTACGATACTCGCACTGGGCCGCATTTACAGTTTCGGCGAATTAATTCGTGTTAATCAGCTAGGGGTTGATTTCAGGAATTTAACAAAGCCAAGTTGGGAGATTTTAATTAATTTAATTGGTTTACGGAAGCAATTGGTGTTTTTTTTTTATTGTGATTGAAAATTTGATAATTCTTACGCAACATAGTCTAATAAGAGATATATATACGTCTCTGGCCTAAATTTTGTGCAACCCCCCCCCCCCTCCCCCCCCACCCAATCAGATCGGAGAGTGATTTTTTTTTGGTGTTTTTTTTTTTTGGTGTTTTTTTTTTTTTTTTTGGGGGGGGGGGGGGGGGGGGGTCACCAACTTTAACGTTGGTCGTTACTTTTGAGCCATTACAGATAGAGACTTGATTCTTGGCATGCATAAGTATCTCATAAAGCAGCACAATTTGAGGGGTGACATGTCAAGGTCATCCTTAAGGGTCAAAGGTCAAATGTTTGATTGTTTGTCAGCAACTTCAACCTTGGGCATAACTTTTGAATCAGTAGAAATAGAGACTTGATATTTGGCATTCATGTATATCTCTTGAAGCTGCACATTTTCAGAACTGACATGTTAGGGACAATGTCATCCTTCAAGGTCAAAGGCCAGATATACACATGTAGGTCAACTAACTTACTTTCAAACCAATAGAGATATATAGACTTTATATTTGGCATTTACATATGTATCTCATGAAGCCTAGCTCACAGTTTGAGTGGTGACATGACAATGTCAAGGCCATCCTCCAAGGTCAAAGTACAAATGTTTAGGTATTACATTTGCTATACAGTGGGGGCATATAATGTATATATAGCGTTTCACAAACACATCTTGTAACCTTAGATGGAGTTGTTTGTTATCTATATTTTATTGGTTAATAACATAAATTAATTGACCAACGCAATAGGGGCGATGCTACATGGGGAAGGGGGTAATATACCGGACCAGTGGATGGAGATAATTGATCTCACGCTGAGCCAGAATGATCAGTGTCTGCACTTTTCCACATTCAAAGAGGCAACTTGGCGCCATGCCAGGCTACAGGGCGCTAGCAAATAAGGAACGGGTGATGCGCCAGCTATTTCTTACTTAGAAGCTGGATCACTGATCGTCAGCTTGATATGGAATCTACATTGTCATTATACTACTAGTAATAAAATATGCTAGCTCGAATTTGTTTTCCATTTCTATAGTAGATAAAGGATCCTATACCTATAACTTTTAAAGGTTTGCAGTTTTTTTTCATGCAGTAAAATGAAAACTGCTATAAACTGGTTCTTCTGTTCAAATAAAAGCAACCAGAAAACTGCTCCAAGAAAAGTACTGCTATTTACTGCAAATTGAACCATTTTTTCAGGTAGCAGTTATGTTTTACTGTTAAAAACTGTCACAAATGAATGGAGCTACACATGCAGTTTTTAGCAGTTATTTGAAAACTGCAGTAAACTGCTCACCAACAACTGATGGCCATGATAAAATACTGCTAAAGAAGGCAGTATTTTCAAAAAACTGCTATTTCACTGCTAAAAAACTGCAGTTTTTAGCAGTTCTTTTTCCTAAGGGAAGGCATGAAAAAAGTGTTTATATAAAGGTAAGGGTTCTGGAAGCATTTATTGGTTTACCAATATTTCTCGTTTCCTTCATTTGAGAATACCTTGTTTTCTGTTGTTACTTGGATATGCTAGGTATCTATGTTTGAAGTTTTATTTGCATCCAATTTTGTTACACTTTTTTCAGTAACTCAGATATTCCCCCTTGGAGATCGGACAATGCACCACAGTTACATGTTGTTGCATGGGATACTGAGGCAGGGGAAACAGCTGGTGCCATGTTAGATATACAAAGAGAAGATTGTCCTACTGGTGCCCCAGCCAGTGTGGTAAGATTTGATACACTATAGATATATTGTCTTTTATAATTAATTATACCCCCGCAAACTTATTTGAGGGGGTATACTGGAATCAGCCTGTCTGGCAGTCGGTCGGTCAGTCAGGCGGGTGGGCAGTCGGTTGGTCGATCGGTCAGTCATGCGGTCTGTCTGTCGGTCCACATTTGAACATTGGTAGTTGGTGTTGCAAACTCCTCATTCAGTTTAAAAGTTAATGAATTGATATTTGGTAAACCCGAATGGTAGATGTGCAAGACACAATATCATGTGTTTACTGTTGGGCATTGCAGAATTATCTCCCCTTGAACTTAGAGTATTTTCTGTCATTTTGGCATGAAACATATGGAGTTAGTGTGACAAACTCTTCCTTCAATTTGAAAAGTTATTCAGTTATAAGTGGTATACATAATAACCATGAATAGTAGATGTGCAAAACTCGATTTTCATGTGTTTAGTGCTGGGCATTGCAGAATTATCTCCCCTTGAACATTGAGTTTTTAGCTCACCTGAGCCAAAGGCTCAGGATGAGCTTTTGTGACCGCTATTTGTCCGTTGTCCGGCGTCCGTCCACATTTTCAAACGACATCTCCTCTGAAACTGCTGACCCGATTTTAACCAAATTTTGTCAGAAGCATCAGTGGCTAGGGGGAACGAAATGTTGTTCACATTATGACCCCGGGGCCAAAAATGGCCCCGCCCAAGGGCTTATCAGTTTTTCATAGGAAAATCTTTAAAAATCTTCTTCTCTGAAACTGTAAGGCCTAGACCTTTGATATTTGGCATGTAGCATGATCTAATGGTCCTCTACAAAAATTGTTCAAATTATGACCCCCGGACCAAAAATGGCCCTGCCCAAGGGCTTATCAGTTTTTCATAGGAAAATCTTTAACATTCTTCTTCTCTGAAACTGTAAGGCCTAGATCTTTGATATTTGGCATGTAGCATGATCTAATGGTCCTCTACAAAGATTGTTCGAATTATGACCCCAGGGCCAAAATGGCCCCGCCCAAGGGCTTATCAGTTTTTTATAGGAAAATCTTTAAAAATCTTCTTCTCTGAAACTGTAAGGCCTAGAACTTTGATATTTGGCATGTAGCATGATCTTAATATGGTCCTCTACAAAGATTGTTCAAATTATGACCCCCGGGCCAAAAATGGCCCCGCCCATGGGCTTATCAGTTTTTCATAGGAAAATCTTTAACATTCTTCTTCTCTGAAACTGTAAGGCCTAGACCTTTGATATTTGGCATGTAGTATGATCTAATGGTCCTCCACAAAGATTGTTCAAATTTATAATGACCCCGGGCCAAAAATGGCCCCGCCCAAGGGCTTATCAGTTTTTCATAGGAAAATCTTTAACATTCTTCTTCTCTGAAACTGTAAGGCCTAGATCTTTGATATTTGGCATGTAGCATGATGTAATGGTCCTCTACAAGATTTTCAAATTATGACCCACGGGCCAAAATGGCCCGCCCAAGGGCTTATCAGTTTTTCATAGGAAAATCTTTAAAAATCTTCTTCTCTGAAACGGTAAGGCCTAGACCTTTGATATTTGGCATGTAGCATGATCTAATGGTCATCTACAAAGATTGTTCAACTTACGACCATGACCTCTGGGCGAACTTGGCCCTGGCTTATCAGTTTTTCATGGGAAAAATATATTATTTTTCTCTGAAGCCATAAGGCTTAGACCTTTAATTAATGGCATACTGCTTTGCCTTGTGGTTCTCTACCAAGGTTGTACAAATGATGGCCCCGCCCCTAGGGTATCTCAGGTGAGCGCTTCAGGGCCTCATGGCCCTCTTGTTTTGTCATGTTGTCATAAATCATTGGTAGATGGTTTCGCAAACTCCTCCTTCAATTTTAAAGTTATTGAATTTATATTTGGTATACATAATTACCACGAATGGTAGATATGCAAGACACAAATTATATTTAGTACATTGCAGAATTATCTCCACTCGAACTTTGATAATTTTTTATGCCCCCAAGATCAGATCTAGGGAGCATATTGTTTTTGCCCTGTCTGTGTTTGTTTGTCACCAACTTTAACATTGGTCATAACTTTTTAGTCAGTACAGATAGTCACTTGATATTTAGCATGCATATGTATCTCATAAAGCCAAGCATTTTGAGGGGTAAAGGTCATATCATCAGCTTTAACATTGGCCATAACTTTTGAACTTGTCTCATGAAGCTGCACATTTTGTCAAGGTCAAGGTCATCCTTCAGGGTCAAGGGTCAGAGTTTGTTTGTCAGCAATTTTAACATTGTGCATAACTTTTAAATTTGTAAAAATAGAGAATTGCTATTTGGCATGCAAAGGTATCTCATAAAGTCACACATTTTTAGGGGTGACATTTCAAGGTCAAAGTCAGCCTTCAAGGTCAGAGGTCAAATCACAAACTTAAGCATTGGCAATATTGACTTTTGAGCCAGTGCCCATGGAGACTTGATATTAGGCATGCATGTGAGGGGTGACATGTCAAGGTCATCCCTCAGTGTCAAAAGGCCACCGACTTTAATATTAGCCATAACTTTTGAACCAGTAGAGATACAGACTTGATATTTGCTATGCATGTGTATCTCATGAAATTGCTTATTTTGAGGGTGACTTGTCAGGGTCAAGATCATCCTTCAGGGTCAAAGGTCACAAACTTTAACAATGACCATAAATAATAGACTTGATATTTGGTATTCATGTGTATCTCATGAAACTGTCAAGGTCAAGGTCATCCTTCAGGATCAAAGGTCATATTGGGGGCAATATACAATTGGCATCTTGTTTTGTTTTGGTATGAAATTGTGGGAGTTGGTGTCACAAACACCTCCTTCAATTTCAAAGTTATTGAATTGATTCTTGCTATACATAATAACCACAAATAGCAGATATGCAAGATGCAATTTTCATATGCTCAGTTGCAGGCATTACTTCCAGATGTTACTTTAGAATCCATCCATTTTTCATGTGCAGGTTACACAACAAACAAAACAGCTCCATGTATAAGCCATCAACATTAACTTTCCCTCATAGGCTATTTTTAGATTCAACCTTTTTGAATAAATCTACCAAAAAGGAGCATTAACTAGAGACAAGGAAAATTTTTAGAAGTTTGTAGTTGAATCCATTTTGATGAATAGAGCATTTGCTCCTATAGGAGCAAATACTCTATTTATCACAATGGTTTCACAAAGTGACCTCTACAGAGTCGTCAAAAGTCGTCAGTATGAGGGAATGGGTTAATGTGTTCCAACAAAAAGTGCAAACCCTGATCAGAATGCGCCTTCAGGAGTCCTCTGATCTGGGTCAACGCCATTTGCCTATATCCTATTAAGGGACACTGGATGCTAATGGGTTGATCTTTATTCATGAATTTTAGATGCAACATTAATGTGTTCACTTAAAGGTGTAACTGTCTGATTGATTCACTTTTTCGCTACCTATATAGCTGGATGTAATCTGCGAGTTATTGATCACCTGTTGTACCATATAGTCTCTTTTCCAGCATTCCTAGTATTAGTGATGTGATTTCTTTGATATATGATATTAGTTTGGCTGGCATATTGTGTTTTTGATTGTGCATTTTGTACAACTGTATTCTTATAATCCTGTAAATGAAGTTTGAAGTGGGTGTACATATATAGGAGTCAACATGTCAGGTTTTATTGTCTTCAGTCCATGTAAACTGCAGTGAAATACTATAACTTTGCTGCATTCTCATGAAATTTCAGAGTAATGATCAAAATGAAGAACAGTTGTGCATGACCTTATTTATTCTCGATTGACAGGTAGCCATTTTTGATATTTCCAATTAGCTTGCATAACAAACCAGTTTCTCAGTTTTTGCTGTAATTTCTGGAAAATTCACAAGGTGGTGGACATGTTTAGGTGTATATTTTCTGGTCTAAATCAAGATGGCAGACTGGTGGTCATGCAAATCAAACTACTATTACAGTTTTGCATGATAATTAATAAAAGCTGGATAGTCAAGGTTGTGTTGCCAGGGTATCAATCACTTTCAGTGAGAACTCTACTTTTGTTTGATTTAGGTTGGCTGTCTAAATGAGAATGTGCCATTCCTGTCAAATTCTATGGTAGCACTTCCAATGGTAAGGAAAGGCTGTGACAATGTTCCCAACTCTGGCTTACCGATGCTTGCCTGTGGTTGTGGCAAAAACGCAGATGCCTGCAGTGATTGCAATGGTGATCCTGATTTGACTGGAGGTAATCTGGAAGGAGAATTTGAAAGTTTTAATATATCATTTACACGCAAAATGTTTCATGCTTCAGTTCTCAATTCTGTCATCTGTTTGTCTATATGTCTGCCTCTTTGTCTGTCTGCATGTCACTGTCAGCCTGTATGTCTGTGCCTGTGTCTGGCTGGCTGTCTCTCTGTTTCTCTACCTCTATGTCTGTATGTCTTTGTCCGTCTGTATGTGTCTCTCTGTCCCTCTGTCTCTCAGTTTCTCTACCTCTATGTCTGTCTGTCTGTGTCTGTCTATTTGTCTGTCCGTGTATGTCTGTATGTATGTCTGTGTCTATCTGTCTGTCTGTCCTTCTGTCTCTATGTCTGTGCCTGTGTCTAGCTGGCTGTTTCTCTACCTCTATGTCTGTGTGTCTTTGTCTGTCTGTATGTGTCTCTCTGTCTCTCAGTTTCTCTACCTCTATGTCTGTCTGTCGGTGTCTATCTATCTGTCTGTCTCTCAGTTTCTCTGCCTCTATGTCTGTCTGTTTATGTCTATCTGTATGTCTGTCCCTCTGTCTCTCAGTTTCTCTACTTCTATGTCTGTCTGCCTATGTATGTATGTATGTGTATGTCTGTCTGTCTGCCTGCCCCTCTGTCTCTCAGTTTCTCTACTTCTACATATGTATGTCTGTCTGTCTGTCTGTGTCTGCCTGTCTGCCTGTCCCTCTGTCTCTCAGTTTCTCTACCTCTATGTCTGCCTGTATTTGACATAGAGTACTGAAGCTTTATAACACAGTTGATCATTATATGGGAACTTGTTTATTTGTTGTATGGTTATTATATGCATTAGAGTAATAGCTGTTGTCTTAGGCCATACAGCAGCTGCAGTGATGCATCCCATGTCATATAAATTCTTAGGTCTTCTCCATTTGCTTATGAAATCATATAGATCAAACCCTACATGTTTTGTTGTATTTGATCTTACAGTTTCTTTCCTAAGTCAATAATTCACCTTATAAAAGTTAATTAATGAATATTCATTGAGTGAATAGTTCTTGCATTAGTTAACCCTTTCCTCCATAAATACGCCTTTCTACGCCTCTGTAATAAACACTTCTTGAAACCATTGTGATAAATAGAGCATTTGCTCCTATAGGAGCAAATGCTCTATTATCACAACGGTTTCAAACTACAAAATTCTAAAAAAAAAATACTTTTCTCTAGTAAATGCTCCTTTTGGGTAGATTCATTCAAAGAGGTTGGGTCTAAAAATAGCCTATGGAGGAATTGGTTAATGAATATTCATTAAGTGGTTAATTTATGCATACATGTTCATCAGGGGAAGGGTTAAAGTAAATCATTGCTTGTTCTCTTTAAAATTGCTGACTGAATGTCAAACTGTTTTGATCTTGAATAGAAAAAGATTTTAATTTGTGTTTTCCTCCATATAAATATCCATTCATGCACTTGCAGATGTAATGAAGTGATGGATTACAGCATAAAAGACTGTACGGTTAACACTTAAACACATTACCTCATAGGCTATTTTTAGACCCAATCTCTTTGAATAAATCTACTGAAAAGGAGCATTAGCTAGAGAAAAGGAACTTTTGTAGAATTTGTAATTTGAAACCATTGTGATAAATAGAGCATTTGCTCATATAGGAGCAAAATTTATGCTCTATTTATCACAATGCTTTCACAAAGTCAAAAGTCGTCAATATAAGGGAATGGATTAATTCATATCTAGCGACTTATGATCATGTTTTTGTATCATTTAGTTAATTGGATTTTTAACTTGCTATACAAACACATGCTTTGTATTAAATATTCATTAACCATTCCTCCTTAGTACAGAAGTTGATTTTTTGCTCACCTGAGCCAAAGGTCCTCTACAAAAGTTATATCATTTATGGCCCTTGGGTCAAAATTGGCCCCACCCCGGAGGTGCCTTGTTTTCAATAGAAACATATAGTAAAATTTTGAAAATCTTCTCCTCTGAAACCAGAAGGTTCTCAGCTTTCGTATTTGGCACATAGCATCATGTTCAAGTCCTCTATAAAAGTTATATAAATTATGGCCCTGTGGTCAAAATTGGCCCCCCATCCCCCCAGGGGTGGGCAGTTTTTAGCTCACCAGAGCACAAAGTGCTCAGAGTGAGCTTTTGTGATCGCCTGATGTCCGTCGTCCGTCGGCGTGCGTCGTCCGTCGTTCGTCGTCAACAATTTGAACCTTTAAAAATCTTCTCCTCTGAATCTACAGGGTTCTCAGCTTTCATCTTTGGCACATAGCATCATCCTTAGGTCCTCTACAAAAGTTATATAAATTATGCCCCTGGGGTCAAAATTGGCCCCGCCCCAGGGGTGGGAAGTTTTCGATAGAAATATATAGTAAAATTTTGAAAATCTTCTCCTCTGAATCTGGAAGGCTCTCAGCATTCATATTTGGCACAGAGCATCATGTTCAGGTCCTCTACAAAAGTTATATAAATCATGGCCCTTGGGTCAAAATTGGCCTCGCCCCAGGGGTGGGCAGTTTTCAGTAGAAACAAATAGTGAAATCTTTGAAAATCTTCTTCTCTGAAACTGGAAGGCTCTCAGCTTTCATATTTGGCATATAGCATCATGCTCAGGTCCTCTACAAAAAGTTATATAAATTATGGCCCTGGGGTCAAAATTGGCCCACCCCAGGGGTTGGGCAGTTTTCAATAGAAACAAATAGTGAAATCTTTGAAAATCTTCTCCTCTTAAGCTGGAAGGCTCTTAGCTTTCATATTCGGCACAGAGCATCATGTTCAGGTCCTCTACACAAGTGATATAAATTATGGCCCTGGGGCCAAATTGGCCCGCCCCAGGGGTTGAGCAGTTTGCAATAGAAACAAATACAGTCAAACCTGTCCTAGCGACACACTGTTTTTAGCGACATCCTGTCAGATGCGACAGTATTTCCTTCCTCCCGATGTATTTTCCTCTATATTTCAACTGTATTTAGCGACACACTGGCAGATGCGACATACGACACTAAATTTGTACTCCCAACTCGGCAAACGACATTGTTTTTAGCGACAATGATCTTTCACTGTATCATTGTGTTTGTACCTAATTGCCCTCATTAACGTGTCAAAGGATTAATGCCCAAGGTGATAAGGGATTATCTGGTCCAGTTGGTCTGTTAGTCTCACTACTGTTGGAGTTTTTATAGCTAGCTACCCAACCATAAAATTCTGATAATGAACTGCGCTTTAATCACCCATTTATTTATACCGGAAATCGGTCATAATGTCGTAATTGGCTATTCTAGTGATTTAATTGCCAATTTGGTTTCATAACTTGATAAGAAGTTAACCACACCATTTTAAAAGGTTTATTTCATTAAAACATAAATTATATTCTCATAATTAAAATACAGACATATAGAAATGTGCCTCTGCTTCCCTGTCAAAGACAGGTGTGCTTGGCCTCGTTTTGGCAATGGGCCGAAACGCTTCGAAAAACTACGAGGGCTTCTGATTTGTTTTGTGCACAAACTTACTGTTTATTAATACAATTAATGATAAGGACACTAAAGAAGTAACATCATAAAATAGTTAATTCCATTTCCAACCCTAAAAAAGTAATACCTAGATATAAATTTGAAAAGTCATCAGTTTTCGCGAAGAATGTTGATCAATACGACATGGACCCTGGAGCGGTTGGTATTGGCCCATGAAATGTTCAACCTGAATTCAAAGACACCCTGTGAGATACGACACTTTTGGCTTTCTCCCAAACTATGTCTCTAAAAACAGGTTTGACTGTATTGGAATCTTTGAAAATCTTTTCCTCTGAAACTGGAAGGCTCTCATCAGCTTTCATATTTGGCACAGAGCATCATGTTCAGGTCTGCTACATATTTATATAAATTATGGCCCTGGGGTAAAAATTGGCCCCGCCCCAGGGGTGGGCAGTTTTCAATAGAAACAAATAGTGAAATCTTTGAATATCTTCTTCTCTGAAACTGGTTGGTTCTCACCTTTCATATTTTGCACATAGCATCATGTTCAGGTCCTCTACAAAAGTTATATAAATTATGGCCCTGGGGTCAAAATTGGCCCCGTCCCAGGGGTAGCCAGTTTTCAACAGAAACATATAGTGAAAATTTTGAATATCTTCTCCTCTGATTGTCTGGTGAGCGCTTCAGGGCCATTCTGGCCCTCTTGTCAATAGAAACAAATAGTTAAATCTTTGAAAATCTTCTTCTCTGAAACTGGAAGTCTCTCAGCTTTCATATTTGGCACATTGCATCATGTTCAGGTCCTCTACAACAGTTATTTAAATTATTGCCCTGGGGTAAAAATTGCCCCCCCAGGGGTGGGCAGTTTTCAATAGAAACAAATAGTTAAATCTTTGAAAATCTTCTTCTCTGAAAACTTGAAGTCTCTCAGCTTTCATATTTGGCACAGAGTATCATCTTCTGGTTCTCTACAAAAGTTCTATAAATTATGGCCCTGGGGGTAAAATTGGCCCGCCCCAGGGATGGGCAGTTTTAAATACAAACAAATAGTGAAATCTTTGAAAATCTTCTCCTCTGAAACTGGAAGTCTCTCAGCTTTCATATTGGGCACAGAGCATCATGTTTAGGTCCTATACAAAAGTTATATAAATTATGGCCATGGGGTCAAAATTGGCCCCGCCCCAGGGATGCCTTGTTTTTAGCTCACCAGAGCACTTTTATGATCACTTGATGTCCGTCGTCCGTCGTCGGGCGTCAAGAATTTGAACCTTTAAAAAACTTCTCCTCTGAATCTACAAGGTTCTCAGCTTTCATCTTTGGTATATAGCATCATCTTTAGGTCCTCTACAAAAGTTATATAAATTTTGCCCCTGGGGTCAAAATTGGCCCCACCTCAGGGGTGCCTTGTTTTCTATTGAAATATATAGTAAAACTTTGAAAATCTTCTTCTCTGAATCTACAGGGTTCTCAGCTTTCATATTTGGCACATAGCATCATGTTCAGGTCTTCTACAAAAGTTATATAAATTATGCCCCTGGGGTCAAAATTGGCCCCGCCCCAGGGGTAGCCAGTTTTGAATAGAAACATATAGTGACAACTTTGAAAATCTTCTCCTCTGAATCTACAGGGTTCTCAGCTTTTGTATTTGGCACATAGCATCATGTTTAGGTCCTCTATAAAAGTTTTATAAAGTATGGCCTTGGGGTCAAAATTGGCCCGCCCCAGTGGTAGCCAGATTTCATTAGAAACATATAGTGACAACTTTGAACATCTTTTCTTCTGAATCTACAGGGTTCTCAACTTTCATATTTGGCACATAGCATCATGTTCTGGTCCTCTACAAAAGGTGTATAAATTATGCCCCTAGAGTCAAAATTGGCCCCGCCCCAGGGGTGGTCAGTTTTCAATAGAAACATATAATGAAAATCTTCTCCTCTGAAACTGGAGGGTTCTCAGCTTTCATATTTGGCACATAACATCATGATCAGGTTCTGTGCAAATGATATATATATTATGCCCTTGGGGTCAAAATTGACCCCGTCCCAGGGGTGACCATTTTTGTATAGCTGACTGCAGATTAGAACAATCAGATCCTTTATTACTGGTCACTGATAATTAGATCAAGCAGTATACTGCAGACAGGTGCACTCACTGTGTATTAGCTTGGAGTGCTGTGGCTTACAATTATGTGGGGTAGAGTTAGTCATTTCTTAACCCTTTAGACCATGAATGAATATTCATGTAGGAGAAAATGCCATCATGAATATTAATTAACATAATTTCTATTGTGGATGAATTAGCAAAAACTGTGACCTGATAAATACTAGAATCAGAACTATATCATGTCAAAAGCAAACAGAGCAGACCCTGATCAGCCATCTGATCTTGGTATACTCTGTTTGCCAAGGGGTTGAAAGGCCTATTTATGGAGGAAAGGGTGTTAACAACACCTTTATTCTCCCTATAGAAACATGTAGTGAAAACTTTGAAAATCTTCTCCTGAAACTGGAAGGTATTCAGCTTTCATATGTGGCACACAGCATCATGTTCAGGTCCTCTACCAAAGTTATAAAAATTATGCCCCTGGGTTTAAAATTGACCCCGCCCCAGGGCTGGCTAATTTTCTATAGAAAACATGTAGTGAAAACTTAGAAAATCTTCTTCTCTGATTGTCTGGTGAGCGATATCAGGGCCTTTCAGGCCCTCTTGTTAATAGAAACATTTAGTAAAACTTTGAAAATCTTCTCCTCTGAAACCAGAAGGTTCTCAGCTTTTATATTTGGCACATAGCATCATGTTCAGGTCCTCTACAAAAGTTATATAAATTATGGCCCCGGGGTCAAAATTTGCCCGGCCCCAGTGGTGGGCAGTTTTCAATAGAAATAAACAGTGAAATCTTTGAAAATCTTCTTCTCTGAAATTGAAAGGTTCTCAGTTTTCATATATTTTCACATAGCATCATGTTCAGGTCCTCTACAAAAGTTATATAAATTATGCCCCTGGGGTCAAAATTGGCCCTGCCCTAGGGGTAGCCAGTTTTCAATAGAAACATATAGTGAACATCTTCTCGTCTGAAACTGGAAGTTTCTCAGCTTTCATATTTGGCACATAGCATCATGTTCAGGTCCTCTACAAAAGTTATATAAATTGTGCCTCTTGGATCAAAATTAGCCACGCCCCAGGGCGCTTCAGGGCCATTCTGGCTCTCTTGTCATAGAAAAACCTATAAAAATCCTCTTCTCTGAAACTGTAAGGCCTAGACTTTTGATATATGGCATGTAGCATCATCTAATGGTCCTGTACATAGATTGTTCAAATGATGACCCCTGTGCCAAAAATGGCCCTACCCAAGGGCTTATCAGTTTTTCATAGGAAATTCTTTAAAAAAAAATCTTCTGAATTTGTAAGGCCTAGACCTTTGATATTTGGTATGTAGCATGATGTAATGGTCCTCTACAAAGCTTTTCAAATTATTATCCTGGACCAAAAAATGGCCCCACCCAAGGGCTTATCAGTTTTTCATAGGAAAATCTTTAAAAATCTTCTTCTCTGAAACTGTAAGGGCTAGACCTTTGATATTTGGTATGTAGCATGATCTAATGGTCCTCTACAAAGATTTTCAAATTATTACCCTGGACCAAAGATGGCCCCACCCAAGGGCTTATCAGTTTTTCATAGGAAAATCTTTAAAAATCTTCTGAAACTGTAAGGCGTAGATCTTTGATATTTGGTATGTAACATGATCTAATGGTCCTCTACAAATACATGTATGTAGCTTGGCATGTGGTCCTCTGCCAAGAATCTTCAACTTACAACCCTGACCTCCGGGCGAAACTTGGCCCCACCTTGGGGCTCATCAGTTTTTCATGGGAAAAATATGAAATATTATTTTTCTCTGAAAACGTAAGGCCTAGACCTTTAATTAATGGCATAATTCTTTGCCTTGAGGTTCTCTACCAAGGTTATACAAATGATGACTTCTTTGTCAAAAATGGCCCCGCCTCTGGGATCATCTCAGGTGAGAGCTTCAGGGCCTCATAACCCTCTTGTTATCTTAAAGCATATACTCATCAAAAGACGCAAATTCAAGACTGAACCAACACCATAACCCATTTCCAATGTCTATAAGATAAGATAGGATGTTGTTTTATTATTGTGACTTGTGCATTGCACAGATATATCAATGACAATAAATTAAATAACAAACTCACAGGTAACACCCGGCCCTTTGGACCTACAAGTCACCAAAATTTCTATAATACATGTACTATTAAAACTATAAATGACAACAATCTTTATGGTATACCATATGTATGTACATATACCTTACAATAGTACATTACATAATCTTAAAAATACGGTATACCGTATGTATATGTACATATACCACTGCTTAGTACATTTCATAATCTTACATATAAAAACAAATTTAACCAGTCATAACTTATTATGTCTCCCCCATTTATAATGGGGAGACATATTGTTTTTGGTTGAGTTGTCCATCCGTCTGTCTGTCTGTCTGTCACACTCGTGTCCGCTCCATATCTCTCACATATATCGAAGGATTTCAAAATGCTTTGGCACAAATGTTTTACTCAAGAAGACAATGTGCAGAGCAATTCAGACAAGTGGGTGAAAGGTCAAGGTCACAATTCAAGGTCAAATGTATTAGCCACACCCTTTGTGTCCGCTCTATATCTCTTAAACCCTCGGAAGGATTTAAAAATGCTGTGGCACAAATGTCTTCTGAAACCATAAAGCATAGAGCTTTGATATTTGATATGTAACATCATCTAATGATCCTCTAAAAAAATTATTCAAATTATGACCCCTGGGCCAAAAAGGCCCGCCCCCGGGCTTATCAGATTTTCATAGGAAAATCTTCAAAAATCTTCTTCTCTTAAACTGTTGATCCTAGATCTTTGATATTTAGTATGTAGTATCATCTAATGGTCCTGTACAAAGATTGTTCAAATTGTGATCCCCGGGCCAAAATTGGCCCTGCCCCGGGGCTTATCAGTTTTTCATAGGAAAATCTTTAAAAATCTTCTTCTCTGAAACTGTAAAGCCTAGACCTTTGATATTTGGTATGTAGCATCATCTAATGGTCCTCTACAAAGATTGTTCAAATTGTGATCCCCGGGCCAAAAATACCCCTGCCCCGGGGCTTACCAATAAGCTGATTTATTTTTTAAATAGAAATACAGTGTATGCATAAGTGTATAGTAACCAGGTGAGCGATTTAGGGCCATCATTGCCCTTTTGTATTTTTTGTCTGATTAATAACTCCTTTTCTACTGATGCTATTGGAATGATATGTCATTTACTGAAAGAGCATGATAGAAGGAAGTGTTATGCATAAATTTCATAACTCTGGCTTCAATAATATTGGAGTTATTGCCCCAATACTTTGCAGAGTTATGGGACTTTGAATTTTTTACATTGAATTTTACATGCTTTTGTGACACAGCGCCATGATTTTGAGCCCTTTTTATACAAGTCTTTAAACCCGGAAATCCTATCATTGCCCCTGGTCTGGGCATATCTTAGGCAGATCTCTGTTCATTAGATATGTATTTCCGTAACCTGATTGTAGCCTTTAACCTGTAGCCAGCTCCCATAAGGCTAAGTTACAAGTGTATCACACAAACAGTGTAGAACCAATTCTGATGGCTGTTGTAGGAGCCATCTTATCAGGGTCTGCTCTGTATGCTTATGAACTGATAATAGATCTGTCTGTACAGTTTCCATCAATACAAAAAAACTGTATATGTTATTCTTAAACTTCAGCTAATAAATATTAACCCTTTCCTCCATAATTACACCTTTCTACTCCTCTGTAAAAGTCACTTTTTGAAATCATTGTGATAAATAGAGCATTTGTCCTGCAGGAGCAAATGCTTTATTTATCACAATGGTTTCAAAACTACACAATCCTAAAATTTTCCTTTTCACTAGTTAATGCTCCTTTTTGGTAGATTCATTCAAAGAGGTTGGGTCTAAAAATAGCTTATGGAGGAATGGGTTAACTGAATCCAAAGTGTTTGCTAATCACTAATTTGTCCATTACATGCTGAAGGATACATGTATATTGAATCGTTGGTAAATTTGAACATATAGGAAAACTTCGATTATCCGAACACTAAATTACGTATTATTATCGATCTTTAAGACAGGTGGCAGCTTAATGCATGGTGAAAGTCAGGCAGAAAGCTCCTCTAGGAGTTTTCTGCATGACTTTCACCATGCATTAAGCAGCCACCTGCCTAAAAGGGTCTAAATTCTTCTATACCGAAAATTCGAATAATTGAGGTTTTACTGTATTGGAAAACTTTTACAGAAGGAGCAAAGCTTGATGTTTGTGGTCAATGTGTGGGTGGTAACACAGGGCTGGAGGAAGAAGACTGTGGAGAGAGAGGGTGTTTACCCAACTGTACCGACCCTGTTTGTGTGGAACACAATCCAACATTATGTGATTTGTAAGACATGCTATATCATACTCTCACGGAGCTGTAAATAAGAGGCATACAAATATATCTAAATCATTTATTTCTCAACCAAACCCTATCTTGCAGAATTTACTCATTAGAAAAACAGTGAAACCCCGCTAATGCGACCACTTAATAAACAGCCACTGATGTCGTCTAAAGCCGGTGGTTGCTTAATGCAGGATGAAAGTTATGCAGAAAGCTCCTATAGGAGCTTTCTGCATAACTTTCGTCCTGCATTAAGCTACCACCTGCCTCAGCCACCCAGAATTGTGCCCCTTTTTGGTGCTATATCATACTCTCACGGAGCTGTAAATAAGAGGCATACAAATATATCTAAATCATTTATTTCTCAACCAAACCCTATCTTGCAGAATTTACTCATTAGAAAAACAGTGAAACCCCGCTAATGCGACCACTTAATAAACAGCCACTGATGTCGTCTAAAGCCGGTGGTTGCTTAATGCAGGATGAAAGTTATGCAGAACGCTCCTATAGGAGCTTTCTGCATAACTTTCGTCCTGCATTAAGCTACCACCTGCCTCAGCCACCCAGAATTGTGCCCCTTTTTGGTGGTCGCATTAGCGGGGTTTTACTGTACCTAGGTAAGAGAGATTGAGATAAACATGTACAAGCAAGATACAGTAGAAGTACCTAGGTAAGAGAGATTGAGATACACATGTACAAGCAAGATACAGTAGAAGTACCTAGGTAAGAGAGGTTGAGATAAACATGTACAAGCAAGATACAGTAGAATTACCTAGGTAAGTGAGATTGAGATACACATGTACAAGCAAGATACAGAAGAATTACCTAGGTAAGAGAGGTTAATATACACATGTACAAGCAAGATAGAGTAGAATTAACCAGGTAAGAGAGGTTGAGATACACATGTACAAGCAAGATACAGTAGAATTACCTAGGTAAGAGAGATTGAGATACACATGTACAAGCAAGATAGAGTAGAATTACCTAGGTAAGAGAGGTTGAGATACACATGTACAAGCAAGATAGAGTAGAATTACCTAGGTAAGAGAGATTGAGATACACGTGTACAAGCAAGATAGAGTAGAATTACCTAGGTAAGACAGGTTGAGATACACATGTACAATTAAGATACAGTAGAATTACCTAGGTAAGAGAGATTGAGATACACATGTACAAGCAAGATACAGTAGAATTACCAAGGTAAGAGAGGTTGAGATACACGTGTACAAGCAAGATAGAGTAGAATTACCTAGGTAAGAGATATTGAGATACACGCGTACAAGCAAGATAGAGTAGAATTACTTAGGTAAGAAAGGTTGAGATACACGCGTACAAGCAAGTTACAGTAGAATTACCTAGGTAAGAGAGATTGAGATACACGTGTACAAGCAAGATAGAGTAGAATTACCTAGGTAAGAAAGGTTGAGATACACATGTACAAGCAAGATACAGTAGAATTACCTAGGTAAGAGAGGTTGAGATACACATGTACAAGCAAGATACAGTAGAATTACCTAGGTAAGAGAGATTGAGATACACATGTACAAGCAAGATACAGTAGAATTACCTAGGTAAGAGAGATTGAGATACACATGTACAAGCAAGATACAGTAGAATTACCTAGGTAAGAGAGATTGAGATACACATGTACAAGCAAGATAGAGTAGAATTACCTAGGTAAGAGAGGTTGAGATACACATGTACAAGCAAGACAGAGTAGAATTACCTAGGTAAGAGAGATTGAGATACACATGTACAAGCAAGATACAGTGAGCCCTCCTTACAACTGAGGCGTTTGTTTTCAGACATTTTGCTGATATAACGAGGTTGTCTTTATAACGAGTTTAAATCTAAGAGGAATCATATGGCCAGTTTTAAGCCAGTACCAACAGGTGGACACTTAATGCAGAGCACAAGAAGTGCAAAAAGCTCCCAAAGGGAGCTTTTTGTACTTCTTGTATTCTGCATTAAGCGATCACCTGTCTTATTGGCATTCCACCTATTTATTTAGTGGTTGTTTCAAAGACTTGACGGTAATTTTATTTCAATGCATACTGCCGGTATACCGATGGTGCCATTGTAATGAATTCCGGTATAATGAGGGTTCACTGTAGTATAAGGGGGATGGGGGGATTTATGCTTTAGCCTATGCATTATGATACAAGTTGTATATTAACAAGCCGATTTATTTTATAATGGTTACTGAACAGATGAAGATTTTTTAATGACAAAAACTGTAGAATCAGATCTGTATTGTGTCATAAGCAAAACTGAGCAGACCCTGATCAGACAGTTCCTACAGGAACCATCTGATCTGGTTCTACACTGTTGCAATGGCATGATATACAATGGCATGATAAGACATTAATTAATATATGAGGAAAAGTGCTTACCCATTACCTCATAGACTAGTTTTAGATCCAACCTCTTTGAATAAATCTACCGAAAAGGAGCATTAACTAGAGAAAAGGATTTTTTTTAGAATTTTGTAGTTTGAAACCATTTTGATAAATAGAGCATTTGCTCCTATAGGAGCAAATGCTCTATTTATCACAATGGTTTCACAAAGTGATCTTTACAAAGTCGTCAAAAGTCTTCAATATGAGAAAATTTAAGGTGTTTCCACCTACAGGTAATAGCTTAATGCAGACTGAAAGCAATGCAGGAATCTCCTCTAAGAGCTTTCTGCAATGTTTTCATTCTACATTAACCAAGTACCTGTGTACAAAACACAAGAAGCTCCCCATAACCCTTTCCCTCATTTACATGCTTTATTATGCTTTCGAAAAACAGGGTAGACCCAGATCAGATGGCTCCTATAGGCTCCATCTGCTTATGAAATCATCATAGATCTGCCATTACCAAAATGTCCTATATATACATATGCCATTTTAAAACCTTGGCTAATAAATATGCATAATGTCATTATTTCTTGCATGAACATTGAATGGGGAAAGGGTTAAAAAATTTAACATCCTGGCCAGGAGTGTTTATTAGAGATTGTACAGTCATCCTCTTATCTACAGCCCCGCTTTTGTTGTTATTTATTTTTTAACCGATTCCTCCATTGGCTATTTTAAGACCTAACCTCTTTGAATGAATCTACCCAAAAGGAGCATTTACTAGAGAAAAGTAAAATTTCAGAATTTTGTAGTTTGAAACCATTGTGATAAATAGAGCATTTGCTCTTATAGGAGCAAATGCTCTATTTATCACAATGGTTTCAAGCAGTGGTTATTACAGAGGCGTAGAAAGGCGTATTTATTGAGAAAAGGGTTAATTCTTACATGTTTTTTATTGCTCAGATTATTTTTATCCCCCTCCCTTTACGCACACACCATGAGGCATATAGTCTTGCTCTTGTCTGTACATACATCCATTAAATCTTGTGTGTCCCAACTCCACATACACCAGGGAGGAACAATCAAACTTTCACACATGAACAACCATGATGTGAAGGTGCTGGTAAAGAACAGGGTCCATGCTTATAAAGCTTTTAGTTGAGTCTGAGTTTCGTTCTCAAGCTTTTGATTGGTCAGATTTGAGTTCAAAAGCTTTTGATTGGTCAGATTTGAGCCAAAGGCTCAAATCTGACCAATCAAATGCTTGAGAACGTTCTCAGGCTCAACTAAAAGTTTTATAAGCATGGACCCAGAACTTTTGCTGCAACCAATTTTACCAGAGTTATAGGACTTTGAGCTTCAGACATAAAAGAGTAGTTCACTCATATCTTCACTATGTTAGAAAGATACATGATCTGGATTAGTTATGTCCCCAAAACAAATTGTGTGTGTTTGAGGGTGTGGAGGGGACATATTGTGTAAATTACTTCTTATTATTATTCCTAATGAAACTTTACATGACCTTTACTGGTTATGTGCAGATGTGCATCCCACTTTAGATTTTTAAAATGTTGCCATGGTAACCAAATGGTTGCTCTGGTTGATTGAAATTTAAATATTGTTTGACAAAGCTAGATATTGTTCGATTTCTAAAAAATTGTATCAGGATATTCCATTATTACGAATTGATTGGTATGTGTTTTAAAAGTATTGGTTGCCACGGTACCTGAATGGTTGGCTTTGATTGGTTGAAATTTAGATCTTGTTTGACAAAAATAAAATAGAATTTAAATGTTGCTGAAAATTGGTATGTTGTGCTATTTCAGTACTCAAAAATAGATTGGTAAGTGATTCAAAAGTATTTGTTGCCATGGTAACCAAATGGTGGGTTCTGATTGTTTGATATTTAGATATTGGATTTTGCTGAAAATTGGTACCGTATGTAGGGATATCTTGGTACCCTGAACTCAATTATAGGTGTTTCAAAAATGATTGGTTGCCATGGTAACAGAGTAGTGACTTCAGATTAATCACGATTAAGATATTATATATAAGTGCATAATCAACTCTTCATAATTTTTTTGGACGGTCTAAAAGAAGAGTGGGTGATGGCAGCACCTTTCATTGGTACACATACTGTAAACCACACATTGTATTCATGCATACTGAAACTTGGCATAATAACAACTGACTATTGATTACTGATAAAAAACTATAGATAAGTATAGATTTGAAATCAATAGCAAAATTAGAAATCATTAGCAAAATAGCTGTTTATTCATTGTGCATATTTTTCCTTCATATAAAAGCCTTTTCACACATTGGCAAAAAGAGGAAACCCAGATCAGACAGCTTCTAGAGGAGCCGTCTGATGAGGGACTGCTCTAAATGCTAATGGAATTTGATGGATCTGTTTCTTTAGTTTCTAAAATAGCTACAATGTTCCACCTTCCATATTTGATTACATGTATAACTATTTTGTCCATGTATATTCAGTAGGTATGTTGAAATTTGGACTAAATATCGAACAAGGAAAAGGTTTAAAACAGTAAGCCTGTTCTCTAGTCATTATATAAGTAAAAAAAATCACAAAACCAGACTGACATTTACAGATGTGTACCTGTCTACTTTCACTTACTCTTCACTCCAGGTAAATCTTTTAGTAAGTTACGAACAAATTAAGTGTATCTTGACCTTTACCAAAGGTCCAGATCAGATGTATAAATATAACATTTTCTTAACTCTTTCCACCATAAATATGCCTTTCTACGCCTCTTAAAATCACCTATTGAAACCATTGTGATAAATAGAGCATTTGCTCCTGTAGGAGCAAATGCTCTTTTTATCACAATGGTTTAAGACTACACAATTCTAAAATTTTCACTTTCTCTACTTAATGCTCCTTTTCTGTAGATTAATTCAAAGTGGTTGGACCTAAAAATAGCATATAAGGTTTGGGGGGGGGGGGGGGGAGGGGGGGGGTTTAATAACTCCTATATCTCCACCAAACCCTATGTTGTGACCACTCTTCAGAATACTCTCCTAAAATGGTCAAAACATAGAGTTTGGTGGAGAAAGTATGATTTTAGTATTTGTACTTCTTCATGTAAGAAGTAATGATTATGAATATCAATGAGCTGAATTTTTGTAATGAATTCATGAACAAGAGAATTGTATAGTATGGTATCATATTTATATTGTTTCATATTAGCAAGCAGAGTAGACCCTGATCAGATATGTAGCTTCTACGAAGAAAATCGAGCTTTTGTGATCACTTGGTTGTAGGCGTTGGCGTTGTCGTCATCATCGTTGGCGTGCAAAAACTTTAATGTAGCTCATTACTTGAAAAGTATAAGAGGTATCAACATGAAACTTAATAGGTTATTAGATCTCATTGAAGGGAAGACCCCTACATAAGACCCTTAACTCTTTGTTTCAAAATTGTGGAGTTATGGCTCTTTATTTTTTTCATTTAGATAAGCACCAAATCAGATGAGCTTTGGCACCGTATGTGGCTCTTGTTATATATTATATGGTCTATGTGTATGCTGTAAAACTTAGCATTTGATACTAGACCCAGGTCAGACATGTAGCATCTACACATTGCCTTGTTTATATAGTATATTGTCACTGTATCTCATGGTAAAACTCAGTTTAATCAATTTCAGGAATACTGACATCCCAGATGAGTGTGAGGAGGAGGGAATGGTGATCAACAAAGACTTTAACCGTCAAAGGTCTGTTAAACCCTTTCCTCCATAAATACCCCTTTCTGTGCCTCTGTGAAATCACTTTTGAAACCATTGTGATAAATAGAGCATTTGCTCCTTAGGAGCAAATGCTCTGTTTATCACAATGGTTTCAAAACTAAAAATTCTGAAAAATTTCCTTTTCTCTAGTTAATGCTCCTTTTCTGTAGATTTATTCAAAGAGGTTGGATCTAAAAATAGCCTGTGAGGTAATGGGTTAATCCTGTACTTGATTTCACATATATAGCTTGTTTATGTGAAACAGACGTTTCCATTTTAGCAAAGTCTAATCATTTCATTAGATAACAAACTTAGAAATATCTAAAATGTATGCAAAATACACTGCAGAAACATGGTACAACAGGAGACTGTTAACTACAGCGAAAGAAAATTGTATGGAATGTATACACTCAATGTTAGGAAAAGTATGCACTCAATGTTCCAATATGTGTACAATCAATATTATAAACTGCATACACTCAATGTTATGGAATGTATACACTCAGTGTTATGAAGTGTATACACATAATTTTATGAAATGTATACGCTCATTGAAGTCTGTTATCAGATGTGTATGTTCAGTGTTATTGAAGGTATATACACTCAGTGTTATGAAATAAATGCAAACTAACACACTTTGGTTAGCACTTCTGTGGGGTATTCAGATCAACAGATAAATGTGTGTACTCAAATATTAAAATTGTCATTTCTCCACCAAACCCTATAGTGTGACCATTCTTTAGAATCGTCTTTTTGAGACGATTCTTAACCCTTTCCTCCATAAATATGCCTTTCTACGCCTCTGTAAAAGTCACTTTGTGAAACCATTGTGATAAATAGAGCATTTGCTCCTAAGGAGCAAATGCTCTATTTATCACAATGGTTTCAAACTACATAATTCTAAAATTTCCTTTTTTCTAGTAAATGTTCCTTTTCGGTAGATTTATACAAAGTGGATGGATCTAAAAATAGCCTATGGAGGAAAGGGTTAGTGTGCTCACAACATAAGGTTTCTTGAAGAAATAAAAATGTTATTCTTTAAAATTATTTAATTATGCATCTTATCTGGACCTCGGGTGTTAACCCATTACCTCATAGGCTATTTTTAGATCCAACCTCTGAATAAATCTACCGGAAAGGAACATTAACTAGAGAAAAGGATTTTTTTTTAGAATTTTGTAGTTTGAAACCATTGTGATAAATAGAGCTGTTGCTCCTATAGGAGCAAATGCTTTATTTATCACAATGTTTTCAAGAAGTGACTATTACAGAGGCATAGGGAGGAGTATTTATGGAGGAAAGGGTAAATTACATTCAATGATAATACTTAGCCAAACCCTACCATGTTATTTATACATAATTATACAGGAAACGGTAATGAATGCCAGTAAAATAAAATACGGTTTGGCAGAGAAAGTTAGAAAAGCATTATCAGAGCTTTCCACACTCCACAGTATACCTTAATATCTGGATCTCCAGTGTTTCAGTTATATATGGCCTTTGATGATGGACAATCTGTTTCAATAAAGTGATCTGTTACAGTTGTACACTCAAGTGCATCCCTGAAAATCAGAAGGGCGACCCATGTTACTGGTGTGGTGAGAATACATGTATAGACTGTGAGGGTGTCAACGGTGGAGGCAAGACACTCAACCTGTGTGACCAGTGTGTTGATCCAGTCAGTGACTCCTCAGAAGGTGAGGTGGGAAGAGGGGTATTATATATGGGGAAAATAATTTTAACAAGATGGCTATGAAAACAGGAATTGTCAGTATAAAAATAATGATTATGATAATAATGATAATGATTTAACCCTTTATGTATGTCCTTGCAAACAGTGGACCTAGATCAGATGGCTCCTGTAGGAACTGTCTGATCAGGGTCTGCTCTGTTTGCTTAGATTGTGATAGAGACCTAATTTTACAGTTTCTGTTTGAGCCAAAATGTTGCGTGTTCATATGCCATTATTGGTATGTCGGGATATGTTGGCATTCCAAATTGATTGGTAGGTCGTTTTTAAGAATTAGTTGCTATGGTAAATGAATGGTGTCCCAGACTGGTCAAAATTAAGATCTTTTTCAAGGAATTTATATTTTTTTCAAATTTGCTGAAAATTACATATTTTGGCACTCAGAATTGATTGGTAGGTCTTTTGAAGTAATTGGTTGCCATGGTAACTGAATTATGGGCTTTGATTGGTCGAAACTTAGATAAATTGTTTGATTTGGTTGAAAATTGGCATTTTGGGGCATTTGGGTACCCCAAACTCAAGTCAAGTTGTTTTTAAAGACTAAATGGTTACCATTGTAATGGTGTGGTGTCCTCCGATTGGTCACAATTTACATATTTTTAGACTTTTCTGAAAATTGGTCAGTAAGGGCATAATTATGGCTACCCTGAACTTTATGGCAGGTGTCTCATAAGTGTTGGTTGCCATGGTAATGAGCTATGGCCTGTAATTGGTTGAAATTTAGATATTTTGCTCATCAATACCAGTTGTCAGTTTCTTTTGGAGGACATTCTGTAACAGATTCTGTTACAATTAGATCTTGTTTTATTTTGATTTTCAGACATTTACAGTTTAAGCAACTACAGACCCTTTAATGGGTTTACTTGCTTAATCAGCTAGTAAAGCCCAGGGCAGAAAATAATTCTTTGATTACTCTGTCTTGACAATGCACATGAATTGATCTCTAATTGCAGTTTGCCCAGATTTTGTATGCATTCCCAATATTACTGATGACTGTTAAAATTTTGAGCTGGATGGAATAAATGTCATTACAGTAAAACCTCTCTATAACGGCCACTAAATTACATCAAGTAGTTTGTGTTAAAGGCATGTGGCTGCTTAAAGCAAGGTGAAAGTAAAACAGAACGCTCCTATAGGAGCGTTCTGTTTTACTTTCACCTTGCTTTAAGCTGCCATCTACCCTAAATACCAAATAATTAAAACAATTTAGTGGCCGTTATAGAGAGGTTTTACTGTATGTTATCCTATTCATGACATGATACTGGATTGAAATTTGTGAGGCAAAAATGTAGACAAAACAATGTTTTGAATAATACATATCTTTAATCAATTTAGACACTGTATCAACTGTCCTACCAATTGTACATTTTTTGAATGTTTAGATTAGTAGTTTTATGTATTCATAAAATATATAGACTGCAGGCTAAATCGATTCAGTGAATCAAATTGGCATGTACAGCATTTCTTGTTTTTTCTCGAACAGATTGTGCGATTGGCGATGCATTCCCAAAGCTCATGCACCCCTTCTCTGTTGTGAACATCACCCTGACTGCCAGTGCAGTTGTATCTGATAGTGCAAGTCCAGAAGCCCTTGACTGTGAGATTTCCCCTGATGGTGAAGATACGGTCAGTAATCCCATGATTCAGGACGTCATTCCAAACTTTTTTTATACTCCAAAGATGGGGAGTTATTTAGATCTTTGTCTTGTTATTTATTATACCCCCACAACCTGTGGTGGGGGCTATATAGGAATCACCTTGTCCGTCCGTCCATTGGTCTGTCGTCCGTCACTTGCGTTTTTTCGGGACTTAATTTTGCTTTTTTCTTGAAAACTATTTTTGATAACTCCTTCAAACTTGTTATAAGTGTTATATGGGGACAGTCTTCTCCATGTTTCTTAACTCTTGCACAAAATTTGACAGAATTATGCCCCTGTTTTACTTCATATTTTGTCTTTCAATTAGGATATATTTTTGGGACATGCCATTTTCTTGAATATTGTCTTCAAACTTGGTACACATTATGAGGGTGATGAGAGGATGTGCAGTCAACAAGGGTTATAACTCTAAATTAATTTTTGAGGGAGTTATTTCCCTTAGTTACTTTTCAGAAGCAATTTTCTGTCCGGAGCATAACTTCTCAAATATTGTAGGCACAACTTTGAAACTTAACATATGGATAGAGGGTGATGAGAGGGTGTGCAGTCAACTAGGGTTGTAACTCTAAATTCATTTTTGAGGGAGTTATTCCCCGTAGTTCCTTTCAAAAGCAATATTTAGTCCGGAGCATAACTTCTCAAGTATTGTAGGCACTAGGCACAAAGCTGAAACTTTATGTACAGATAGAGGGTGATGACTGGATGTGCAGTCAGCAAGGACTGTAACTCTAAATTCATTTTTGAGGGATTTATTTCCCTTTTTAGCTCACCTGAGCATAACTTATCAAGTATTGTAGGCACAACTGTGAAACTTTACATAATTATGGATAGAGGGTGGTGAGAGGATGTGCAGTCAACAAGGACTATAGCTCTAAATTCATTTTTGAGGGATTTATTCCCCTTTATTACTTTTCGTAAGTATTTTTTAGTCCAGAGCATAACTTCTCAAGTACTACTTCTACATTTTTTCACCGTTGAACCTCACATTTTGCATATGCATTTATAATGATGTGTAGATGTGTGTGAAATAATTGAGATGTGAGTCATTCCTTGATTGGATTTTAAAAATTGTCTTTCCACAAGTGTGGATGAAATAATTATTGAGTTATTATCCCCCACCGCGTAGGGGAGGGGGGTTATAGGAATGGCCTTCGTCTGTCCGTCTGTCTGTCCGTCCGTCCGTCCATCCGTCCGTTAGCATGTCCGCACTCACCAAAGGGTAGTTGTGTGACTTTTTCTAACTAGTCCCACAAGTAAAATCATTAACCTGGCCATCTCTTGTGACATTAACCTGGCCATTTCTTGTGACATTAACCTGGCCAGTTGTGGGACATAGGGTTAGGGTTAGGGTTAGCTTCCAGATCATTCTTTTCCAAAAGAGCCAAAAATAGTTTTTCTTGTGGGACTAGTCACACAAGAAAAGATCAAAGGAAAAAGTCACACAACTACACATCCGTTAGCACGTCCGTCCGTCTGTCCGTAACAATTTGGTGTCCACTCCATATCTCCTATACCCCTTGAAGGATTTTCAAGAAACTTGCCTCAAATGTTAACCAAGTTGAGACGATGTGCAGAACATATGTGGCAGATATGTCGGCTCAAGGTTAAGGTCACATTTGAAGGTCAAGTGTTTTAACCTACAATTTCCATTGCATTTTTGTGTCCGCTCCATATCTTCTAAACCCTTTGAAGGATTTTCATAAAACTTCAGTCAAATGTTAATCAAATGAAGACGATGTGCAGAACACATGTGGCAGTCATGTCGGCTCAAGTTCAAGGTCACATTTGAAGGTCAAGTGTTTAAACCATCAGTTGACATTACAGTTTTGTGTCTGCTCCATATCTTCTAAACCCTTTGAAGGATTTTCATAAAACTTGAGTAAAATATTAAATGAATTGAGACGATGTGCAGAACCCATGCGGCAGTCATGTTGGCTCAAGGTCAAGGTCATGTTTGAAGGTCAAGTGTTCTAGCCTTTAATTTCCATTACATTTCGTGTCCGCTCCATATCTTCTAAACCATTTGAAGGATTTTCATAATACTTGAGTCAAATATTAACCAAATTAAGATGATGTGCAGAACACATGTGGCAGTCATGTCGGCTCAAGTTCAAGGTCACATTTGAAGGTCAAGTGTTTAAACCTTCAGTTGCCATTACAGTTTCGTGTCCGCTCCATATCTTCTAAAACCTTTGAAGGATTTTCATAAAACTTGAGTCAAATATTAAATGAATTGAGACGATTGCAGAACCAATGCGGCAGTCATGTTGGCTCAAGGTCAAGGTCACATTTGAAGGTCAAGTATTCTAGCCTTTAATTTCCATTACATTTTGTGTCCGCTCCATATCTTCTAAACCATTTGAAGGATTTTCATAAAACTCGAGTCAAATATTAAACAAATTAAGACGATGTGCAGAACACATGTGGCAGTCATGTCGGCTCAAGTTCAAGGTCACATTTGAAGGTCAAGTGTTTAAACCATCAGTTGCCATTACAGTTTTGTGTCCGCTCCATATCTTCTAAACCCTTTGAAGGATTTTCATAAAACTTGAGTCAAATATTAAATGAATTGAGACGATGTGCAGAACCCATGCGGCAGTCATGTCGGCTCAAGGTCAAGGTCACGTTTGAAGGTCAAGTGTTTTAGCCTTTAATTTCCATTACATTTCGTGTCCGCTCCATATCTTCTAAACCATTTGAAGGATTTTGATAAAAGTTTAGTTAAATGTTAACTAAATTGAGACGATGTGCAGAACACATGTGGCAGTCATGTCGACTCAAGGTCAAGGTCACATTTGAAGATCAAGTGTTCTTACGTTCAATTTCCATTATAGTTTCGTTATCTCCTATACCCCTTGAAGGATTTTCAAGAAACTTGCCTCAAATGTTAACCAAGTTGAGACGATGTGCAGAACATATGTGGCAGATATGTCGGCTCAAGGTTAAGGTCACATTTGAAGGTCAAGTGTTTTAACCTACAATTTCCATTGCATTTTTGTGTCCGCTCCATATCTTCTAAACCCTTTGAAGGATTTTCATAAAACTTCAGTCAAATGTTAATCAAATGAAGACGATGTGCAGAACACATGTGGCAGTCATGTCGGCTCAAGTTCAAGGTCACATTTGAAGGTCAAGTGTTTAAACCATCAGTTGACATTACAGTTTTGTGTCTGCTCCATATCTTCTAAACCCTTTGAAGGATTTTCATAAAACTTGAGTAAAATATTAAATGAATTGAGACGATGTGCAGAACCCATGCGGCAGTCATGTTGGCTCAAGGTCAAGGTCATGTTTGAAGGTCAAGTGTTCTAGCCTTTAATTTCCATTACATTTCGTGTCCGCTCCATATCTTCTAAACCATTTGAAGGATTTTCATAATACTTGAGTCAAATATTAACCAAATTAAGATGATGTGCAGAACACATGTGGCAGTCATGTCGGCTCAAGTTCAAGGTCACATTTGAAGGTCAAGTGTTTAAACCTTCAGTTGCCATTACAGTTTCGTGTCCGCTCCATATCTTCTAAAACCTTTGAAGGATTTTCATAAAACTTGAGTCAAATATTAAATGAATTGAGACGATTGCAGAACCAATGCGGCAGTCATGTTGGCTCAAGGTCAAGGTCACGTTTGAAGGTCAAGTATTCTAGCCTTTAATTTCCATTACATTTTGTGTCCGCTCCATATCTTCTAAACCATTTGAAGGATTTTCATAAAACTCGAGTCAAATATTAAACAAATTAAGACGATGTGCAGAACACATGTGGCAGTCATGTCGGCTCAAGTTCAAGGTCACATTGGAAGGTCAAGTGTTTAAACCATCAGTTGCCATTACAGTTTTGTGTCCGCTCCATATCTTCTAAACCCTTTGAAGGATTTTCATAAAACTTGAGTCAAATATTAAATGAATTGAGACGATGTGCAGAACCCATGCGGCAGTCATGTCGGCTCAAGGTCAAGGTCACGTTTGAAGGTCAAGTGTTTTAGCCTTTAATTTCCATTACATTTCGTGTCCGCTCCATATCTTCTAAACCATTTGAAGGATTTTGATAAAAGTTTAGTTAAATGTTAACTAAATTGAGACGATGTGCAGAACACATGTGGCAGTCATGTCGGCTCAAGGTCAAGGTCACATTTGAAGATCAAGTGTTCTTACGTTCAATTTCCATTATAGTTTCGTTATCTCCTATACCCCTTGAAGGATTTCAAGAAACTTGCCTCAAATGTTAACCATGTTGAGACAATGTACAGAACATAATTATGTGGCAGTCATGTCGGCTCAAGGTCAAGGTCACATTTGAAGGCCAAGTGATTTAATCTTCAATTTCCATTACATTTCATGTCCGCTCCATATCTTCTAAACCATTTGAAGGATTTTCATAAAACTTGAGTCAAATATTAACCAAATTGAGATGATGTGCAGAACACATGTGGCAGTCATGTTGGCTCAAGGTCAAGGTCACATTTGAAAGTCGTGTTCTTACCTTCAGTTATATTATATTTGTTTCCGCGTCCTATTTTCTTAACAACTGGAAGGTTGAATGTCAACCACGTTAAAACCCCTTGTATCACCTTAAGGTCAATGTCTTAATTTAGGTGGCGGCGGTGGGGGATATAGCTGTCCTTTGGACTGCCTTGTTTCCTTTTGTATTGAAGTCATATTGGATCTTTTTACAAGATGGTGGGAAGAGGGTATCAATCACCTTTAGTGATAGTTCTAGTTTAACCCATTCCCTCATAGGCTATTTTTAGATACAACCTCTTTGAATAAATATACCGAAAAGGAGCATTAACTAGAGAAAACGAAAATTTTAGAATTTTGTAGTTTGAAACCATTGTGATAAATAGAGCATTTGCTCCTATAGGAGCAAATGCTCTATTTATCACAATGGTTTCACAAAGTGACTTTTACAGAGTCGTCAAAAGTCGTCAATATCAGGGAAAGGGTTAACCTGTAACCTACCTTGCCTCAACCCTTTCCCTGTTCTGTATTTAGGCAAAATTTGAATACCTACTGAATATTCATTAAAAATAGATATAAAGAAATATGGAAGGTGAAACATTGTAGACATTTTAGAAAGTAAAGAACCAGATCTATCAAATTCTATTAGCAAACAGAGTAGACCCTGATCAGACGGCTCCTCTAGGAGCCGTCTGATCTGGGCCTACTCTGTTTGCAAATGCGTGAAAACACGTTTATGTGAGGGAAAGGGTTAAAAAAGTTTAGAAAAAGCAATGAAACCTCATTACAATGGCATGCTTCAGGGTTCCCAAGGTCAGGGAAAAGTCAGGGAATAGAATATTAGATAATGACATTCAGTAATGACAAATGTGAATAAAAATGCATGCCTGCTCAAACATTGCAAAGTTAACGCATACAGCCTAAGGGGAAACGGCATAAAAAATAAACAACAAGTTAAACGTATTTGATCACACCTCCGTTTAATTCTCTGCAAAAACCTTTTAACCATTTCCGTCATATTGAGGACTTTGTAATAAGTCACTTTGTGGAACCATTGTGATAAATAGAGCATTTGCTCCTATTGGAGCAAATGCTCTATTTATCACAATGGTTTCAAGCTAAACAATTCTAAAATTTTCCTTTGCTCCTTTTCGGTAGATTTATTCAAAGAGGTTGGATCTAAAAATAGCCTATGAGGTAATGGGTTAAAATAAATGGGCTACTCTTCAAAGCTTTTCTCCACCTTTCTCTACCAAACCCCACTGCTGTTAACAGCGGAACCCAGCGGAAAAATGACTGTTCTCAAAACAGTAACAACAGGAAAGAAAAATTGAAAGAAATATTAAAAACTCACCCATCAGCTTTTTATAGTGGACACTCACAAATCCTTAATGCTTCTGGTCAGTCAGAACTGTATCTGTATGTGTGTGGAAATACCCCTGGTTAACTAACCTTAGCCAGAATTCCACATTGGAGAAAAAAACTGAATTTTAGTCAAATTTCACCTGTTTTGGACTTAACTTTTTGGACTGAAACAGGAAGGTTAAAGTTTTGGGGTAAGTGTTGAAATGCACTAATACTACATGTCATGATTGTCTTTGTAAAATCTCTGACAAGATCGAATGCAGGATTATAAACTAGGTCATCCTGGGGCTACCCAGCTATAATCTTAAATCTATGGTAATCAGGTGAGCATTTAAGGGCCATGTTGGCCCACTTGTTTTCTTGTAACTGTTTCCTAGGTTATTCATAATTAAACAAATTTAGACACTTTTCAGTAGTTTTAGATTCAGAAAAAATAATAAGCCCACAATCAAATAGAACACATGGACTGTAATATTTGTATGTTCGCAAACAGAATAGACCCAGATCAGACGGCTCATAGAGGAGCCTTCTGGTCAGGGTCTGCTCTGTTTGCTAATGGAATTTAATAGACCTTTTTCTTTACTTTCCAAAATGGCTACATTGTTCCACCTTCCATGTCATTATAACTATTTTGTTCATGAATATTCAGTAGGTATTGAAATTTGAAATAAACATAGAACAGGGAAAGGGTTAAGAGTCCTATTGATGGAGTAAATGAGTATAAAACATTTTACATTTAAAATTGTACATATCATTCACCCTTTTACTTGAGCCTAAACACATTTGATTGGTCAAAATTTCTAACTTTCATAGTGACTGCGCATTACCAGCATAAAAAGAATATAAAAGGCCTTGTACAACCCTTCTTCAGACTTCACTATGTCAATAAATTAACTCTTTCTCTGTTTTATATTAATCTAAGTCAAATTTTAAGGATTAATGACATAATTAATATTATAAGATCAATTTTTAAAATTGCATATTAACAAAGGACATTTTGGTATAGACAGAACCTTAGAACCTGATCTATATAACACCATAAACAAACAGAGCAGACCTTGATCGGATGGCTCCAATTGGAGGCTCCGCGTCATCTGATAAGGGTCTACCTTGTTTGCAAATGCAGGAAAATGCGTTTATATGAGGGAAAGGGTTCAGCATTAGGTACTGAGTAACTTGGGTCTCATCTGGATCACAAACTGGTTGCAAGGGTTATCACAAAGTTGTCAATAGAGTGCTTAGGTTTACAGTAGGGTAAGGAAGAATTTGGGATTACTCTAATTTTCAAATGGACTGTGCCAAAATTCAAACAGGTCAAGTTTACCATAAATATTTAGGGATTTTTCTGTAGAAAAGTGTAATATGTCAAACAGTGCAGACCCTGATGAGAGGGCTCCTCTAGGAGCCCTCTCATCTGGGTTTACACTGTTTGCGAAGGAAATTAGTAACTTGTTTTCCACATTGTAAAGGTAAACAGATGGGAGAAGGTCAAGATGTACCCACTACCCTCATCAGAATTTGCACTGTTTGCCATTTTGCAATATTGTTAAAATCAGCCTTAAAATGTAAATATGGACTAGAATTGTATTAGCGAAAATTGGAATTATCTATTCAACCTTTTACTTTACGAATTTTCATGTAAGAAATGAGATCATGAATTTTAATTATTTTTATATTTACTCATGAATATTATATTTACTTATATTTGTTTATATTATTTCATGAGCAAACAAACCAGACCCTGATCTGAGTCCATGCTTATAAAACATTTAGTTGAGTCTGAATTCGTCCTATAGGAGCAAATGCTCTATTTATCACATTAGTTTCAATCTACAAAATTCTAAAAAAATTCCTTTTCTCTAGTAAATGCTCGTTATCAGTAGATTCATTCAAAGTGGTTGAATCTAAAAATAGTCTATGACTGAGGGAATGGGTTAAAAAATGATCCACATTGATACTTATTGTAATAAATTGAGCTGATTACCTGATAACTACCTTGCGAATGAAAGTCTGAGTAAATTGTTTTCAGAAAACCGGCTGATTCACTGTCGCTGGACCGGTAGAATTGGTGTCTGTGTAAACACAGACCCTAATAATGGCCCCGCCCAAGAGTCCATGAATTCATTGAAATTTGTTATAACCAGGTGAACAATTATGGGCCACCATGGCCCTCTTGTTTAATTAGATATTTACTTCAATTTTTATGCCGCCCAACGGCGGGCATATAGTAATTGCATCGTCTGTCCCTCCGTCCGTCAGTTCATCCCAAATTCCATGTCCCTTCTGTTTTATCTGTGAATGGATTTCAAAATAATTTAGTACAAATTTTCACCACACGAACACTATGTGTCGCGTTCAACTCCCAGGTCCATGGATCCAAGGTCAAGGTCATCCTTCAGGGTCCAAGGTCGGGCATAAGTGTTTCACAAAAACTCTGAAGCATAGATTAGAAAATGTCAACACTTATAAGGCATATTGAATCAGAGAAGTTTTGCAAGTGGGCATATCATGTACCATATGCGGTACACTTGTTTTTATAAGTTAAAAAATCAAAAAGGAATTCTTGACTTTGACCAAAACTGTAGGATTGAGCTCTATATAATTGCATAAGCAAACATAGCATAACCCTGATCAGACGGCTCATTCAGGAGCCATCTGGGTCCATGCTTATAAAACTTTTAGTTGAGTTGGAACCAGATCTTGGTCTAGGTTGCTTGCAAAGGCATGATAGGATGCTTATATGAAGGAAAGGTTAAACAAATCTTTAATTGATGCTGACCTGGTTACCTTTAAATTTAGGTTAGCGATTTGGAAACCTCTTTTTAAATTTTTGGCTTGCTCACTGTCCTGTGTCTGTCATCTGTTGTGAATTGTGTGTCGTCGGTCATCAACTTTTTTAGCTCACCTGGCATATAGTGCCAAGGTGAGCTATTGTTATCGTCCTGTGTCCATCGTCCGTTGTCGTCCGTTATCTGTCGTCTGTTGTTCATCGTTTGTCAACTTTTTAGCTCACCTGGCACAAAGTGCCACGGTGAGCTATTGTGATTGCCCTGTGTCAACTTTTTCTTAAAATGACATCTCCTCCTAAGCTACTTGCTGGATTTTTACCAAACTTGGCAGAAATGTTCTTTGGGTCAACATCTTTCAAAGTTGTTCAAAGAATTTGATTCCATGCAGAACTCTGGTTGCTATGTCAGCCAATGTTAAAAAAAAAATAGAAACTTCAAAAATCTACTTGTCAAAAATTGTAAGGCCTAGGGCTACCAAATTTGGTATGTAGAATTATCTAGTGACCTCGACATAGATTGTTCAAATTTTGCTCCTGGAGTCAAAATTGACCAAACCCCGGGATTCACAAATTTTACACAGGATTATACAGTAAAAACTTTAAAAGATCTTCTTGTTTGAAACCGAAAAGGTTAGAGGTGTGATATTTGGTATGTAGCATCATCTGGTGAACCTTTACTAAGATTGTTCAAATTATGCCCCTGGGGTCAAACATGGCCACACCCTGGGGGTCACTTGTTTTACATAGGATTTTATGGTAAACACTTTAAAAGAAAATTCTTGTCTCAAACCTGAAAGGCTAAGAGCTGTGATATTTGGTATGTAGCATCATCTTGTGAACCTTTACTAAGATTGTTCAAATTATGTCCCAGGTGTCAAAATTGTCCTCACCCTTGGGGTCACAAATTTTAAAAAAAAACTTTAAAAACCTGCAAGGCCTAAGGCTGCCAAATTTGGTATGCAGAATCATCTAGTCGACCTCTACATAGATTGTTCAAATTTTGCCCCGGGGGGCAAGTTTGGCCCAACCCCGGGAATCACAAGTTTTACATAGGATTACATGTATATAGTAAAAACTTAAAATATCTTCTTGTCCAAAACTGAAAAGCTTAGAGCTGTGATATTTGGTATGTAGCATCATCTGGTGAACCTTTACTAAGTTTGTTCAAATTATGCCCATGGAGTCAAACACGGCCACACCTTGGGGGTCACATATTTATACCCCCCTTTTGAAAAAATGGGGGTATATTGCTTTGCACATGTTGGTCTGTCTGTCTGACGGGCGGTAGTCTGTACCGTAGATCGATGGTTTCCAAACGATAACTAATAAACGACTTGGCATAGAATCTTCAAACTTGCTGTGGTGGTTGGTCATGACAAGTAGATGACCCCTATTGTTTTTGAGGTCATTAGGTCAAAGGTCAAGGTTACAATGACCTAAAATGGTGAAATAGTTTCTGATCAATAACTGCTCAAGGGTTTGGCTTGGGATCTTCAAACTTGCTGTGGTGGTTGGTCATGACCAGTAGATGACCCCTATGGTTTTTTAGGTCAAAGGTCAAGGTCACCATGACCTTAACTGGTTAAATGGTTTCCGATCAATAACTGCTCAAGGGTTTGGCTTAAAATCATCAAACTTGCTGTGGTAGTTGGTCATGACCACTAGATGACCCCTATTGCTTTTGAGGTCACTAGGTCAAAGGTCATGGTCACCATGACCTTAACTGGTAAAATGGTTTCTGATCAATAACTGCTCAAGGGTTTGGCTTAGTATCTTCAAATTTGCTTAGGTGTTTGGTCATGACTACTTGATCAGCCCTTTTGTTTTTTAGGTCACTAGGTCAAAGGTCAAGGTTACCATGACCTTACCTGGTGAAATGATTTCCGATCAATAACTGCTCAAAGGTTTGGCTTAGGATCTTCAAACGTGCTGTGGTGGTTGGTCATGACCACTAGATGACCGCTATTGTTTTTGAGGTCACCAGGTCTAAGTCACCATGACCTTAACTGGTTAAATGGTTTCCGATCAATAACTGCGCAAGGGTTTGGCTCTGAATCTTCAAGCTGGCTGCGGTTATTGGTCATGAGCACTGGATGGCCCCTGTTGTTTTTGAGGTCACTAGGTCAAAGGTCAAGGTCACCTTGACCTTAACAGGTAAAATGGTTTCTGATCAATAACTGCTTAAGGGTTTGGCTTAGGATCTTCAAATTGTGGTTGGTCATGACAACTAGATGAGCCCTGTTGTTTTTGTGGTCACTAGGTCAAAGGTCAAGGTCACCATGACCTTAACTGGTGAAATGGTTTGCGATCAATAACTGCTCACGGGTTTGGCTTAGGATCTTCAAACTTGCTGTGGTGGTTGGTCATGACCACTAGATTATCCCTATTGTTTTTGAGGTCACTGGTTCAAAGGTAAAGATCACCATGACCTTAACTGGTGAAATGGTTTCCAATCAATAACTGCTCAATGGTTTGGCTTAGGATCTTCAAACTTGCTGTGGTGGTTGGTCATGACAACTAGATGGCAGCTATGGTTTTTGTGGTCACTAGGTCAATGATCAAGGTCATCATGACTGATGAAATGGTTTCCGATTGATAAATGCTCAATGGACTGGTAACTTGCTGTGGTAGTTGGTTGTGACCACTAGATGACCCTTTTAGTTGTTGAGGTCACTAGGTCAAAGGTCAAGGTCACCATGACCTTAGCTTGTGAAATGTTTTCAGATCAATAAATGATCAGTGGTTTGGCTTAGGATCTTCAAAGTTGCTGCGGTGATTAGTCATGACCGCTAGATGACCTCTACAGTTGAGGTCACTAGATCAAAGGTCAGGGGGTCTGGGGGGTATACATGATTTACAAACATCTCTTGTTTACATTGGATTATATATAGTAAAAACTTTAAAAATCTTCTTGGCCATAAAAGAAAAGCTTAAAGCTGTGATATTTTGTACACCAAGCATCATCTGGTCAAGACTGCTGAAGGGTTTGGTTTAGAATCCTCAAACTTGCTGTGGTAGTTAGTCATGACCACCGGATGAACCCTATGTTTTTGAGGTCACTAGGTCGAAGGTCAAGGTCACCATGTCCTTAACTGTTAAAATGGTTTCTGATTAATAACTGCTCAAGGGTTTGGCTTAGGATCTTCAAATTTGCTTAGGTGGTTGGTCATGACAACTAGATGAGCCCTGTTGTTTTTGTGGTCACTAGGTCAAAGGTCAAGGTCACCATGACCTTAACTGGTGAAACAGTTTCCAATCAATAACTGCTCAAGGGTTTGGCTTAGGATCTTCAAACTTGCTGTGGTGGTTGGTCATGACAACTAGATTACCCCTATTGCTTTTGAGGTCAATAGGTCAAAGTCACCATGACCTTAACTGATGAAATGGTGTCTGATCAATAACTGCTCAATGGTTTGGTTCGGGATCTACAAACTTGCTGTGGTGGTTGGTCGTGACCACTAGATGACCCCTATAGTTGTTGAGGTCACTAGGTCAAAGGTCATGGTCACCATGACCTTAACTTGTGAATGTTTTCAGATCAATAAATGATCAGTGGTTTGTCTTAAGATCTTCAAAGTTGCTGTGGTGATTAGTCATGACCGCTAGATGACCTCTATATTTGAGGTCACTAGATCAAAGGTCAGTGGGTCGGGTATACATATTTTACAAACATCTCTTGTTCAAATTATGCCCCTAGAGTTAAAAGTGTCCTCACCCTGGGGTCACAAGTTTTACATTGGATCATATATAGCAAAAACTTTCAAAATCTTCCTGTCCGAAACTGGAAGGCTAAGAGCTCTGATATTTGGTATAAGGTATCATCTGGTAGACCTTTACCAAGATCAAATTAAGCCCCTAGGATAAAAATTGGCTCTGCTTTAGGGGGTCGCAAGTTTTACTGAAAACTTTAAAAATCTTCTTGTCAAAAACTTTAAGCCTTAGGGCTACGTAGAATGATCTAGTAGACCTCTACAAACATTGTTCAATTTTTTCCCCTGAGGTATAAAAATGGCCCATTCCTGAAAGGGGGGGGGGGGGGTCAGAGCTGTCATATTTAACATGAAGCATCATTTGGTGGAACTTTACAAAGACTGCTAAAATTTTGCACCAGGGGTAAAAATTGATAGGTCACATGACATCATTTAACCAGATGAAATAAAGGGCCATTGTGGCCCTCTTGTTTCTTAAAATGACATCTCCTTAACTACTGACTGGATTTTTACCAAAAATTTCCCAGGAATGTTCCTTCAGTCAATCTCTTCCAAAGTTGTTCAAAGAATTTCATTCCATGCAGAACTCTGGTTGCCATGGCAACCAATGTCCAAAAGGAAATAACAACTTTAAAAAATCTTGTAGTCAAAAACTGTAAGTCCTAGAGCTACTAAATTTGGTATGTAGAATTATCTAGTGGACCTCAACTTAGATTGTTCAAATTTTGTCACTTGGGTCAAAATTTCCCCAACTCAGGGGGTCACAAGTTTTACATTGGACTATATTTAAAATTAACAATATTGGCATGACATAACCATTTTATCCATTTCAGGATCCTAATATCGTTGCACCTAGAGTTTCTAAGTATTATATTGAAGGGACAGATATAACGCTAGAGACCGTAGCTGGAAGGGAAGATACATCTAAGTCTGTTGGACCTTTCAAAGTTACATGCTCTCTCAATGGAGTAGGCCTTCCTGGCGCAGGGCGTTTCACGAGGATTGAGGCCCCTCATGTGACTGGTATAGACCCATCAGAAGTCGGGAGTGATGGATTGGGCTTGGTAATATTAACTGTATTTGCAATAATCAATTTGCCAATAAGACTTAACCCTTTAACCGTTTCCCTCATTTAAACATGTTTTCACGCATTTGCAAACAGAGTAGACCCAGATCAGATGGCTCCTAGAGGAGCAGTCTGATCAGGGTCTACTCTGTTTGCTAATAGAATTTGATAGATCAGTTTCTTTGCTTTCTAAAATGTCTACAATGTTCCACCTTCCATATTTCTTTATAACTATTTTGTTAATGAATATTCAGTAGGTATTGAAATTTGGACTAAATATAGAACAGGGAAAGGGTTAACTGATGAATATTCATGAAAGTGATATCATGAATATTTGTAAGCTGAATTGTTATAATGACGTATGAACACCATGACATTACGGGCCATGATAGATACTGCATAGACAGATCTTAATAATTCCATAAGAGATCAGAATTGCACCGGACAGATTAATTTTGGTCTACTCTGTTTGCAAAGGCATTAAAAGTCACATCTATAAGGTAGAGGATTAGAACCATATCAAGTCTCAGTATGTGACAGCAGCTCTTTAGTTTTTGATTGTGATATGTGCACATGCTAATCTTTATGCAAAAAGACTTTAATGCAGCTCATTACTCGAAAAGTATAAGAGGTATCAACATGAAACTTCATAGATGGGTAGATCTCATTGACCCTTTCCCTGTTCTATATTTAGGTCAAATTTCAATACCTACTGAATATTCATGAACAAAAAAGAAATAAAAAAATATGAGAGGTGGAACAGTGTAGACATTTTAGAAGGCAAAGAAACAGATCTATCAAGTTCTATTTGCAAACAGAGCAGACCCTGATCTGGGTCTACTCTGTTTGCAAATGCATGAAAACACGTTTATATGAGGGAAAGGGTTGAGGAGATGGCTGCTACAGAAGAACCATAGCTCTTGATTTTTTGATTTTTTTTTATATGATTAGGGCTCTGCATTAAAAATGCAGGAGCCCTATAGGAATCACATTTTCTGTCCATCCGTCCATCCATCCATCTGTCTGTCAACAGTTTTGATTTGATGTGATAACTCAAACAGTACTTCACATATTGTTTTCATATTAAGGGTATATGCTTAGTATAATAAGAGGAAGACATCTACTGTTGAATCAGATCACTATGTCTAGAGTTATCTGCACTTGATTAATAAAAAATGCCATCAAATTTTGTCAGCACTTTTGATGTGATTTGATAACTCAAATAGTACTTCACATATTGGTTTCATGTTAAGGGCACATGCTTAGTATCATCAGAGGAAGACATCTATGGTTTTTGAGTTGACTCGGATCACTATGTCTAGAGTTATATGCCCTTGATTCATCCAAAATGCCATAAACTTTTGTCAACACTTTTGATGTGATTTGATAACTCAAACAGTATTGCACATATTTGGTTCATATTAAGGGCATATGCTAAGTACTATTAGAGGAAGACACCTATCATTTTTGGGTTGAATGATACCACCATGTCCAGAATTATCTGCCCTTGATTTATCAAAAATGTCATATTCAACAAAAGATCATCTGCAGGGCCCTCTCTGACTGAGTCGGTTTTCTAGTTTAGCTCGACAAGCACCAAATCAGACGAGTGTTGGCGCCACACGCGGCTCTTGTTATTGTGTCATACTTAACTCTCTTCTCCATGAATATTCATGTAAGAAATAATGATGTCATGAGTATTAATTAAAATAGAGTTTTTATAATGGCACATGAATACAGAAAGGTTTGGCAATTGAATGAACTGTAGTTACATCTGTATAATCCTATAAGCAAACAGAGCAGACCCTGTAGGAGCCATCTGATCTAGGTCTACTCTGTTTAAACCCATTCTCGTATATTGACGCCTTTTGACGCCTCTGTAAAAGTCACTTTTAGAAACCTTTCCGATAAATGGAGCATTTGCTCCATAGGAGCAAATGCTCTATTTATCAGAATGGTTTCAATACTACACAATTCTAAATTTTTCTTTTCTCTAGTAAATGCTCCTTTTGGGTAGACTTTATGAGGCTGTGTCCAAAAATAGCCTAAGTGGGAATGGGTTAAAAGGCATAAAAACGTGTATTTATGGAGTAAAGAATCACTCACAGTGACATTTGGCCTTCCATCTGTCTTTTAAAATTATTAGTCAGCTGCCGGCAATGCAGAAGGGGACTATAGGTTTGGACTCTATTCGAAATTCATGTTAACCATTTTCTTCATATAAATGACTTTTCACGCATTTGCTTACAGAATAGACCCAGATCAGATGGCTCCTATAGTTGCTGTCTGATCAGGGTCTGCTTTGTTTACTTTTTGCATATTATAGATCAGATTCTACAATTTTTTTCAAAGCAAAAAAAATCCCTTGAAAAGTTTATTTTATAAAATTTGATCTATTAAATATGACATGAATACAGAACAGGGGAAGGGATAAACAGTGATGGATTATTTATTCCAATTTAGTAATACAGAACAGGGAAAGGGATAAACAGTGATGGATAAATTCAAATTTAGTAATACAGAACAGGGAAAGGGATAAACAGTGATGGCTTATTTATTCCAATTTAGTAATACAGAACAGGGGAAGGGATAAACAGTGATGGATTATTTATTCCAATTTAGTAATACAGAACAGGGAAAGGGATAAACAGTGATGGATTATTCAAATTTAGTAATACAGAACAGGGAAAGAATTTAAACAGTGATGAATTATTCCAATTCAGTAATACAGAACAGGGAAAAGGGATAAACAGTGATGGAATATTCCAATTTAGTAATACAGAACAGGGAAAAGGATAAACAGTGATGAAACAGGGAAAGAGATAAACAGTGATGGATTATTCCAATTTAGTAATACAGAACAGGGAAAGGGATAAACTAAGTGATGGATTATTCCAATTTAGTAATACAGAACAGGGAAAGGGTTTAAACTGATGGATTATTCCAAATTAGTAGATGCATAAACATTTGGTTTGAATAACATGTTTTATACATATTTTCAGGCTACCATAAGCGGGACAGGCTTTGTTAATACAGATGATATTAAGTGTGTTGTTGAGTGCGATGAAGACCGTGAGGTGTGCAGATTTGGCATACCTGGAGAGTATATCAGTTCCACAGAGGTCAGGTGTAACATGGCAAGACTTAAAGATATTCCAACTGGTAAAGTTTACAAAATACACGTCACTCTAGATGGCAGTGTGGCAAAAGAGTAAGTACATGTACATTGTAGTTAAAGCACTTACCTTAACCCTTCGCTTGCTATTCACGACAATATACCTACCTGTAAATAGTGAAGACCCAGATGAGACAGCTCCTGCTGCAGGAGCTGTCTCATTAGGGTCTGCACTATTAACAAGTTGATTGTCCAACCAGTGCACTCCACAGCAGTGATTGCACTGCGAAATACTTGTACACAGTGAAGATATATGTAAATATACAACAAGGCATGGGTAACGAAGGAGAAATTCATTTTAAAATTCATCAAGAGAAGGGTTAACACTTTACTCCATGAGTATTTATGTTAGAAATGATAGCATCATGAATACAGTAGAACCTGTCTTAACCCATTCCTCCATAGGCTATTTTTAGGTACAACCTCTTTGAATAAATCTACCGAAAAGGAGCATTAACAAGAGAAAAGGAAAATTTTAGAATTTTGTAGTTTGAAACCATTGGGATAAATAGAGCATTTGCTCCTATATAGGAGCAAATGCTATATTTATGCCAATAGTTTCAATATGTGACTGTTTGCATACATTATGATCCAGACTGTTTTGCTTACATTATGATCCAGATCGACGTTTACATACATTATGATCCAGACTGGGTTTTTTTACATTATGATCCAGACTGTTTGCATACATTATTATCCAGACTGTTTGCTTACATTATGATCCAGATTGTTTGCTTACATTATGATCCAGACTGTTTGCATACATTATGAGTTTGCCTGTAGCAACATGTGGATGATATATATTCTACCTTACAGCAAAGTTAGAATTTAGGAAAGGGGCGGGGAGAGATTTATTTTGTCTGTACTAGCTTCTGCCCATTTCCTCTGCAAAGATTGAAGTCTGCTTAACCCGTTCCCTCATAGACTTTTTTAAACCCATTCCATAGGCTAATTTTAGACCCATTCCCCTCATAGGCTAATTTCGATCCAACTTCTTTTAATAAATCCACTGAAAGGAGCATTTACTGGAAAGTATTTAGAATTGTGTAGTTTTGAAATGGTAGTGTTCAAAGATTTTAATATTAGGAAATGAGTTGGTATGATATGAGTGTTACCCAGCATCTCCTCCTGATGGGTCCTTGCTTATAAAACTTTTAGTTGAGTCTGAGTTCGTTCTCAAGTTTTTGATTGGTCAGATTTGAGCCTTTGGCTCAAATCTGACCAAAAGGCTCAAATCTGACCAATCAAAAGCTTGAGAACTCAAATCTGACCAATCAAAAGCTTGAGAACGAACTCAGACTCAACTAAAAAGCTTTATAAGCATGGACCCAGATCCAAACTGTTTTTAAAGGTTCTCATGGATTCACCTATAACAGAGAAAGAGCTTAATGATCTTCAGACAAAATTCTTGACTATTCATCCAAAAACATTATAACAATTATGGGCACTCATGAACACTTTGCAAATTTTGTTATGATCTGACCACAAATACTTGAGTTATTTTGCCCTTTTTGATTGATTTCTAAAGGTTGAAAAGACAGTACAGGGTTGGTATTAGTTTATCTAGTAGACAGTACAGGGTTGGTATTAGTTTATCTAGTAGACAGTACAGGGTTGGCATTAGTTTATCTAGTAGACAGTACAGGGTTGGTATTAGTTTATCTAGTAGACAGTACAGGGTTGGTATTAGTTTATCTAGTAGACAGTACAGGGTTGGTATTAGTTTATCTAGGAGATGCTCTGTTTATCACAATGGTTTCAAACTACACAATTCTAAATGTTTCCTTTTCTCTTGTAAATGCTCCTTTTTGGTAGATTTATGAAAAGAGGATGGGTCTATAAATAGCATATGGAGGAAAGTGTTAACCCTTATTCTTTCAGAAAACGTGCTGTTGTAGTCCCTTTGAGTATTTTTAGTCACTTGGACTTGTAACAGGGGTAGTTTGTGTCACAAACTCCTCCTTCAGTTGGAAAGTAATTAAATTCATACTAGACATACATAATAACAATGAATAGTAGATATACAAAAGGCACTTTTCATGTGTTAAGCGGCAGGAATTGCAGAATTATTTTCCCTTGAACATTTGAGTTATTTGGTCATTTGGGCCCATAACATGGGTAGTTGGTGTCGTTGGTGTTGAACTCCTCCTTCAAATTGAAAGTTATTGAATTGATGTTTGGCATACATATATAACAACAAATAGTAGATGTTTAAAATATGATTCTCATGTGTTTAGTGCCAGTCATTGCTGAATGATCTCCCCTTGAACTTGAGTACCTTTTTGTCATTTGGACCTTTAACATGGATAGTTGGTGTTGCAAACTCCTTCAATTTTTCTTGACAGATTTCAATGAAAGTTTAAATACATGTTCTCTATGAAGTGCATTTGTGCAGTAAATAATTTTTGTTTGCCTGTCTCAAGGTTTTATTGAGTTATGCACCACTAGTGACAGTTCTAGTTTTATTTTATAGAAGGGATGTCAACGGCTAACCGGTTAACCGGTTAATTGATCGGATGACCGATAATCGGTTATTAAATATGATATTTGATTACCTGAATTAAAAAATAAATATTAAAAATGTTAGTGTCATTCATTTTATAATGACATTAAAATCCCGAAAATTTAACTTTCTCTTCCCATCCATACCATAAAGACTGCCCACTGTTGTGACAAACAAGCCCGCAAGGCAGATTAGTGATAGCATCCATAGGTCTAAGGTGTCACCAGTAGATAAGCGCCAATCAAGCACATTTTGTTTTGATAACCATAATCCATTGTATCATTTGGAGCAGTTTGTTGTCTGCATATTGTTTCGGTCGAATGACAATATCCACTCAAGTGGATCAACACCGGTTTTGCGCAAGTTACTCGCTACATCGATTTGTGTTTAGTTAAAGAACACATGAAGCAGCAATTCGTAACTACTCGTCGTATTCCGTCAGTGGTCGGAAATTAGCTGAGGTGTTCCGAGTGGTGAAGCAGGATAAATTCATTCCACTTACCAAATGTACGCAAGAAACAACGAATTATCCGAGCTGTCAATGTGTAGTCATGTGGGCAGAATTCCTTCGCTAAACACACGTTACGGCAGATAAAATAGGTATTAACTCTATACCTTTGAGTTTTAATAGAAACAGCTGCAGTATGAAAATAATAATTTTCAAATGTAATCGAAAGTGAGATTGGTCAACCGAATAGAACTTGCCAGAAGTGCGTTTGTATTATCTCCCTTGATGATAATCTGACGGCTAGAACGCTGATACTTTGTTGTTGAGTCTGTTGACATATCTTTGAGAAAACCATAGTCATTACATTTAATCATTGGTCGGAATTGTTTTGAAAACACGTTTAATAGAACAATATATTAAACATATGGGGCCAATACACGTGCAGCCCGCTGTTATGAGGTATCCAGACACACACGAACTTCGTCAAATTTGTAATGTCGTTGTATAATAGTCACAAATCTTCCGATTAACCTGTTAACCGGTCGAAAGAATAAACCATTAATCGGTTAGTGAAAATACCGATTATTGACATCCCTATTTTATAGTGTGTAATGTTGTACATGTATCAGTAAAACCATTTTAATTGGGGGGGGGGGGGGGGGGGGAGGGACTGAAATGACATTTACAAACATACATAGACTTATCAAAGTTTGTACAGTTTGCCATTCAAAATCTTCTGCCTTTCATATTGTTAAACTCTGATGGTCTATTCCACTTTAAATACAGTAAAGCCTCTCTATAACGGCCACTAAATTGTGTTAATTATTTGGTGTTTAGGGCAGGTGGTTGCTTAAAGCAAGGTGAAAGTAAAACAGAACGCTCCTATAGGAGCGTGAAAAAGTGTTAGTATGAAGGAAAGGGTTAACATTCAAAATTGAAAATGATAAACCTTATAATTATATTTCTTATATAATTTTCGTATTTTGCTTTCCCTTAAATTGTTATTAAATAGTGATATTTGATCGGATTGACTTCAAAATTGGAACATAAGCACGTATAACAACAGATACAGTAAAACTTCTCTATAACGGCCACTAAATTACATAAAGTATTTTGTGTTTAAAGCAGGCGGCTGCTTAAAGCAAGGTGAAAGTAAAACAGAACGCTCCTACAAGAGCATTCTGTTTTACTTTCACCTTGCTTAAGTAGCCACCTGCCCTAAATACCAACTAATTAACACAATTTAGTGGCCGTTATAGACAGGTTTTACTGTATAAGTGAACACGATAAGGAACTTACTTTTGCATTACTATTTGAGTTATTCCCTTTTTAGCTCACTTCAGCATGAAGTGCTGATGTGACTATACCTCATAGGCTATTTTTAGATACAACCTCTTTCAATTGATCTACCAAAAAGGAGCATTAATTAGAGAAAAAAAACAATTTTGAATTTTGTAGTTTGAAACCATTGTGATAAATAGAGCATTAAATTTTGCTCCTGTTGGAGCAAATGCTCTATTTATCACAATGGCTTCACAAAGTGACTTTTACAGTCATTAAAAGTCGTCTATATGAGGGAAAGGGTTAAAACATCTAAATCCCTTGGTCAAATTTGATGAAACTTGGCAGGACTTTGATTGACCTCTGTTAAGAATGTTTATATCATTTTGGCCTGGTGCATGTCTACGTTAAAAGAGCTTAAAATAGTTCTAAAAAGTGGAAACTTTCAACATCCTTTTCTCTGTATCCAGATAGCCAATTGTACAAATTAATACCTCTGTGGTTTCTGTTGGCCCCACACTGGAGGTATTATGTCTTCAATAGAAATATGTAGTGAAAATGTTAAAACTCTTCTTTTCTGAAACTAGAAGACCTAGAGCTCATGTGTTTGGTATGAAGTATCATCTTGAGGACCTCTATCAAGATTGTTCCAAGTATGCCTCTGTGTTCAATATTGGCCCCGTCCTGGGGCACCATATTTTCAAAAATGATACGTAGTGAAAACGTCTTATATTTGGTATGCATCATTGGCTTCAGGGTCTCTACTCTCTACAAAGATTTTTCAAGTTATGCATTTAGGGTTGTTATTGGCCCCACCATTTTTTCAATACCAATACAGTAGAACCCCTCTAATGGACCACTTAATGAATAAACATGGGTGTCTTTATAAGCAGGTGGTTGCTGAATGCAGGACAAAAGTAATGCAGAAAGCTCCTATAGGAGCTTTCTGCATTACTTTTGTCCTGCATTAATCTACCACCTGCATCTAGCACCCAGAATTATACCTCTTTTAGGTGGTCGCATTAGTGGGGTTTTACTGTAATTCTTTAAAATCTTCTCTGAAAACAGAAGGCTTAGAGCTCTCGTATTTGGTATGAAGCATCTTTATCTCTATAAAGAATGTAAAATTTTGCGCCGGCGGTCGATATTGGTCCCACTGCATAATTATGTACGGCTTTTAACCCTTGACTGGCTATTCACATCAATATACCTACCTGTAAATAGTGAAGACCCAGATGAGACGGTTCCTGCAAGAGCTGTCTAATCAGGGTCTGCACTATTTACAAGTTGATTGTGCAACCAGTGCACTCCACAGCAGTGATTGCACAGCGAAATACTAGTACACAGTGAAGATATATGGCAACAGGGCATGGGTTTAGAAGGAGAAATGTATTTTAAAATTCAGCAAGAGAAGGGTTAATACAAATGCGAAATCTTCTCTTAAACCATATGGCCTAGAGCTGTCATATTTGGCATGTAGCATCATCTTGCGAGGTCCTCTAACAAGATGCACAAATTACGCCCCTGGGATAACTTTGGCCCCCCTCCCCCTTAACCATTTTACCATTCTCCCCCTCCCCCCAAATGAATATTTATGTAAGAAATAATTACCTCAGGAATATTAATTATATTAACCCTTTCGCTGCCAATGCCTAATCTGTGATTACCTATGCAAACAGTTTGGATCCAGATGAGACGCCGAGTAACTCGGCGTCTCATCAGGATCCAAACTGTTTGTTACTGTTACTATATTTTTGAAATAAAATGAAGAAAATCAAAAGAATGAAAATTTGTAGCAGACGACAAAGTTAGCAGACGACAGAGTTTGGCAGCGAAAGGTTATATTATTGTTTTAGTACATGGGCACATGACTTTTTGACCATGGCAGAAACTTTATAACTATATATATATTACATACAAACAAAGCAGACCCTGATCAGATTGCTCCTACAGGAGCTGTGACAGTGGTCTGATCAGGGTCTTTTCTGTTTTCAAAGGCATAGAAAAGGTGTATATTTATGCAGTATATGTGAAGATGGTCTGTGCTGAAGTGATATTCAGCAAGTACTTCGTTTCCATTGTTTTCAGTTTAGCACATCCTGTGGACTTCACTGTTCGTTCTCCAGCTCCCAAAGTGGTAAAGGTTTTGATGATGGTGTACCGATGTAAAAGCAAAATCAAAGTGGATTTTGATGTACCAATATCTTACCTAAATACCAAGCAGTGCTCAGGATATGTCGCCAGTCCTGATCTCAGTGGTAAGTGAACAACCCTTGCTAAGACCGAAACATGCATGGATCAGTCTTTATATGCTGATAAATTCATCTTCTGTTCAATTGTCATCTGCAACATTTCCAAAACTATAAATTTTCTTTCTAATTTGTTTTCAAGAAATTTAACTGGAGTGACAAACAGTTTGGATGAATGTATCAGGCCCTACATTTTATAGGGCCTTATCCAGATCCAAAGTGTTTGCCTAGGTGGAAAATGGCTTGAAAACCCATCAATAGCATGCAAAGAGTTAACCCTTCATAGGCTATTTTTATCCCTTGCCAAAGGCAGAGGGATATTGTTTTGGGTTTGTCCGTCCGTCTTTCCGTCCGTCCTTCCATCCATCTGGTTTCCATCCAATGCCATATCTCTTTTAACGGATTGACAGAATTCAATGTAACTCGACATGAATATATGTTATCACTGGGGCACAGTTCTTATGTATTACTTTTTCAGATTGCTTGCAGGATTTAGGAGTTATTGCCCTTTTATACGCAAAAATGACATATTTTTTCCCGTCCGGTGCCGTATCTCTGTAATGGATTGACAGAATTCAATGAAACTAGACATGAATATTTGTTATCACTGGGGCATCGTTCCTGTGTATTACATTTACAGATCGCTTGTGGCATTTAGGAGTTATTGCCCTTTTATATGCTAAAACGACTTTTTTCCCCATCTGATGCCATATCTCTGTAACAAATTGATAGAATTCAATGAAACTCGACATGAATATTTGTTATAACTGGGGCATCATTCCCATGTATTACTTTTCCAGATCGCTTGCAGCATTTAGGAGTTATTGCCCTTTATACGCAAAAATGACACATTTTTTTCCAACCGATGCCACATCTCTGTTACAGATTGACCGAATTCAATGAAACTTGACATGAATATTTGTTATCACTGGGGCATCTTTCCCCTGTATTACTTTTCTAGGTCACTTGTAACATTTAGAAGTTATTGCCCTTTGATTTTTTACGTCCAATGCTATATCTCTGTAACAGATTGACAGAATTCAATGAAACTCAACATGAATATTTGTTATTGCCATGGCATTGTTCCCATGTATTATATTTTCAGATGGCGTGCAGCTTTTAGGAGTTAATAATTCCCCTTTGATACACAAAAATCATATATTTATTACCCTTATCCTCTGCTGAAAACAGATGGATACTGTTCATTACTGTTCTGCATTTAGTACCTGAATATGCTTTATACAGCTTTCATATTCAAGCAGTGTCAAGATTAATAGGCCTTATGATTTAAACAGTTAAGAAACAGATCAGCAACCACGTCACCAATGCAACAACCAGTAGGATATGTGATGATTCACTATATCAGAATAAACTGTATAGTATATACAAACTACAACTAATGCAAAAAGTAGTAGATTGGATCAGATGCCATAGCGGAGATGTGGCATCCAGTCTAGGTCTATACTTTTTGTGTCAACTGACAAGAGGCAGTGTGTCACTTAGGGATCACTTTTCCGTCAACTGTCTGTCTGTCTGTCCATCTGTCTGTCTGTCACACTTTCTTTTTTTGGCTCTCATTTCTAAACTAATCATTATAGAGCTTTCAAATTTCATATGTGTCTTCCTCTCATTGAGGACCATATCACTCTGCATGCAATACTTTTTTAGTTATTCCCCTTTGTTCTGATTTTCGCACTTTAGAATATTAACAGTTTTTGTTTTAATTGCGAGCAGGTGACACATGTGTTCCTCTGAACACTCTTGTAATACAATAAGGCACATTTCCCCTTGCTTATTCAGTATCAAAACATGTACACAATTATTAAAAGATTACCATAGAAAGCAGTAATGTTACCCTATATTCATAAAGTTGGCCAAAATATCTATTTAAGGTATGTATCAAAGGCAAGTAAACCCTGGTTGAATGATCCAGGGCTGTCATAGCCCTCATATTTTAAATTGATTGTGTAAAAATCCCCCCCCCCCTTCCACCAATTGTTTGCTGTTTGGCAGGGGATATCAATTCTATGAATTTGCTTGTTAGACCCAACCTCTTTTTATAAATCTACTGAAAAGTAGCATTTACTAGAGAAAATGAAAATTTTAGGATTATGTAGTTTTGAAACCAATGTGATAAATACCAGATGAGTATTTTACTCCTATGGAGCAAATGCTCTATTTCTAACAATGGTTTCAAAAAGTGACTTTTACAGAGGTGTCAAAATGAATTAATAGCAATCACCTTTACAAAGCATTGAATGACAGTTGTTGTATATGGTGCTACAATACCCCTGGAGTGCCACACAATTGTTGTATATGGTGCTATAATGCCACTGTAGTGTCACATAGTTTTAGTATAGGGTGCTAAAATACACCCCCTGTAATGTCACACAATTAATGTATATGGTGCTAAAATACCCCTGTTGTGTCCTATAGTTGTTGTATAATTGTGTTGTATATGGTGCTAAAATTCCCCTGGACTGCCACACTATTGTTGTATATGGTGATATAATACCCCAGCAGTGTCACACTGTTGTTGTATATGGTGTTAAAATACCCATTCAGTGTCCCAGTTGTTGTATATGGTGCTGAAATACCCCTGCAGTGTCACACAGTTGTTGTATATGGTGCTGAAATACCCCTGCAGTGTCACACAGTTGTTGTATATGGTGCTGAAATACCCCTTCAGTGTCAGCACATGCAGCCTGATAGGTTTTCCTTCATTATACCCCTGCAAACTTGTTTGCGGGGTATACTGGAATCAGCCTGTCCAGCGGCCGTTTGGTTGGTCAGGCGGTCGGTCCGTCTGCATTTGAACATGGGTAGTTGGTGTCGCGAATTCATCTTTCAGTTTTAAAGATACTTAATGTATATTTAGTATACATAATAACCACGAATGGTAGATGTGCAAGACGCAATTTTCATGTGTTTACTGCTGGTCATTACAGAATCATCTCCCCCTGAACTTTGATTTTTTTGTCATTTTTGCATGAAACATGAGTAGTTGGTGTCGCGAACTCCTTCTTCAATCTGAACGTTATTCAGTTTATATTTGATATACATAATAACCATGAATGATAGATGTGCAAGACATAATTTTCAGGTGTTTAACGCTGGGTGTTACAGAATTATCTCCCCTTGAAGTTTGAATTTTTTTTGTCAGTTTTGCATGAAACATGGGGAGTTGGTGACGCAAACTTCTCCTTCAGTTTTAAAGTTATTTCATTTATTTATGGTCCACATAATAACACCAAATGGTAGATGTGCAAGAAGTAATTTTCATCTGTTTACAGCTGGCCATTGTAGAATTATCTCCCCCTGAACTTTGAATATTTTTTTGTCATTTTGGCTTGTAAAATTGGGAGTTGGTGTCGCAAACTCCTTCAGTTTTAAAGTTACTGAATTTATATTTGGGATACGTAATAGTCACAAATGGTAAATGTGCAAGACACAATTTTCATGTGTTTACGGTTAGCCATTGCAGAATTATCTCCCCCTGAATTTTGAATATTTTCTGTCATTTCTGCATGAATCATGGTCACAAACTCCTTCTTCATTTTGAAACATATTAAATTGATACTTGCCATACATACCAAACACGAATAGTACAAGTGCAAGACACAACTTTTCTGTGTTTAGTGTTAGCCATTACAGAATTTTCTCTATTTGAACTTTGGATATTTTTTCATGTTCAAAAACTTGGATTTGCAATCTAGGCTGCCGCGCGGGGTTATTCATCACCTTCGGTGATAGTTCTAGTTCTTTATGTTAGTCTGTCTTGTTCCATTTTCATCGGTACTGATATTGTTTTTGTGACAAAATATTATCAGCCTATGTAGAATAGACATAGAAGTAAAAAATGACCAAAATTAATACTAACACATTGACAAATAACATTGACTTCTCGATATCAGACATGAAAGTTTGTCTTCTTCAGCATCTGTATTCTTGTGATAAAATTCTTTTCGTCATATAAACAAATGATTTATGTAATTTTGAGGCCTTTTTTAAAAACTACTTTAAACTTCTTTCCTTTAAAACAAACTAGCTAAATACTGGTATCTGTGCTGGATACCATACAAGATCAAAGCATTGAAAGTGTTGTTAGCAAGGGGCTTTTAGCAAGACAGATATGTATTGATGTTACAAAGTTCTGTTCTTTTATTTATGCATTTCTGGTACACAATAGCATAATAGAATCAAGCATGGGTTTTGTTAAAGACGGGGGTTTCTATACCCGAGGTTGGTCTGTTCCAGTCGGAAACGAGCTTTAGCGAGTTTCTGATAGGAACCGACCAACCGAGGGTATAGAACCCCCCGGCTTTAACAAATCCCATGCTTGATTATTTTTCTCGCTGAAATACGCCCTAAAACCAAGAAAATAACGAATTTTGTGAAGTACTACTTTACATTGCGTAATACGACTTCCATATCTAATAGCAACAGACCGCAGCATAACTTTAGGCGTGACACCAAATTCTTGCATAAAACGTGCTGTTGTAGTTCCGCTAGACCATGTATTAACAAGGCGATTCTCGTGCTCAACGCGCTGTTGTTGACCAGTTTTAATTATACTTATTACGGGCCTAAGGTAAACAATGGACGCGAATGCTGCAGCGTTTTGGCTTAAGCTAGGTGAACGCCGGGGTGTGAGTATTTCCAGGAGCACAGACAATGAACTGTTTTTAGTGATAGACATATTGAATGAAATTCCGTGTAAACGGTATTTAATACAATTATGAATTGACGTCGAAAAGAAAACAGTGGCCCGGAAACAGCATAAATCGACAAAGTGTCAAAGAAGTGTATAGTTTTGCTGCCGTTGTTTTGCTTGTATTTTGAGGAATTAAATTGATGCAGGAGAGCAGAAAATTGGTTTTATGCAAGAATAACGTTAATACACGTTTGTTTTCGGGCAATAACATCTGCAGTGTCCCTCGGCAATCTTGTTGCCCTCTCCCTTCGGGCTCGGGCCAACAACAGTCCCTCGGGACACTACAGATGTTATTGCCCAAAAAAAACCGTGTATTAACCCTCTAATGACGTCATTTGTTATGACAACCACAAACGTTATGTTTTGGCGTAAATATAAATGACTGAGTGACTACAAAACAATGTCTTCGGTTAATTAAATAGGCTTTTAAAGTGTTTATATGATAAAAAGAATTTCATTTTCGTGCTAATTACTTATATTAATTTCAATTCATAAGGTTGTTGCCTATAGAAATGTTGGTATAATTCTGTAAGAATTCCTTCCCTTGTATTGATTTTACCCAATCGCGCGTATGAATACACTAGTCACGGGGTGTTCCAGATAAGGATTTCTAGTACGGCTATTTTTAGTAACTCAGCTTATCTAGCACGACTGAGAAGCGAGAATAAATAATCAAGCACAGTTAAACCTCTTATAACGGCCACTTAATTGTGTTAATTATTAGCTATTTAAAGCAGGTGGCTGCTTAAAGCAAGGAGAAAGTAAAACAGAAAGCTCTTGTAGGAGTGTTCTGTTTTACTTTCACCTTGCTTTAAGCAGCCACCTGCCTTTAACACAAAATACTTGATGAAATTTAGTGGCCATTATAGAGAGGTTTTACTGTAAGTTATAAATTCATCACTTCTCCTCTACATCAATGATAAATACTCTACAAACGTCCAGCAAACATGTTTTTAAAAACTTCATTACGTGGATTCCAACAGCCACATCCCTTTCGATTTTTACTTTCTTGCTATATGAGAGTGAGGTTTAAACTATCATGCTCATGTCATGCAGTGGTCATTAGCTCTCTCCGTGGACAAAAGAGCAGATTCTTTCGCAAAATTGTTCTCACAGCAAATCTCAAAAAAGTTCTTAAAAAAAATCATATACTGTCCTACACTATTCTTTCAAGGAAACATCCACTGTGACCAAGGTCAGTAGAGTTCATATTCTGTACAAACATGCAAGAACTATTTCTTCAATGCTATTCACCTTTCCCTTCAACGCACAGAGATTTTCCAATCTGGCCTAACAACAGCAAGGGGAGGCATAAGCCTCTTGCCAGAAATGGTCTACAGACTCACCCTTTCCTTCATAGAGACAGCTTTGCAAACATAGTAGACCCAGATCAGAAGGCTCCTGGGGTGATGCTATTGGAATGACATTTTATTGATGGAAAGTGCATGATGGAAGAAAATGTCATGCACAAGCTCCATAACTCTAGCTTCAATAATATTGGAGTTTCCCTTGAATATTTTTTTCACACTTTCTTTTCCCCAAGGATATGTCTCATGCCATTTGATTGAAACTTCATACATGGAAAGAGCATGTTGAGAGATGCTATTGCAATGACATTTCATTTATGGAAAGAGCATGATGGAAGAAAGTGTCATGCAAGAGTTCCATAATTCTGGCTTCAATAATAGTGGAGTTATTTCCCCTTGAACATTTGTTTCACACTTTCTTGCCCTGATGATAACGCCTATACGGCTCATGCCATTTGATTTAGACTTCATACATGGAAAGAACATCTTGAGAGAATGTGTCATGTACATTAGGGCCATAAATCTTTCTTCAATATTTTTGGATTTATAGTCCTTTGTTACAATGTTTTGTCCAATCAATAACTGTTCTACTGATGCTATTTGAATGATATTTCATTTATGGAAAGCATGATGGAAGAAAGTGTCATGCAAGAGTTCCATAACTCTGGCTTCAATAATATTGGAGTTATTGCCCCTTGAACATTTGTTTCAGACTTTCTTGTCCCGATGATAACTCCTATATGGCTCGTGCCATTTGATTGAAACTTCATAAACGGAAAGAGCATAATACAAGGGAGTGTCATGTACAAGGGCCATAACTGGCTTCAATACTTTTGTAATACTTTTGGATTTATTGCCCTTTGTTACATTGTTTTTGGCCCATCATTATCTCTTGTTCTTCTGATGCTATTGAAATGACATTTCATTTATAGAAAGTGTATGATGACAGGAAGTGTCATGCATAAGGGCCATAACTCTGGTATCAGTATTTTTGGAGTCATTCTCTGTTAATAATTTTTTCCTGGAAAATGTGGTGTGGAAAGCGCATGATAAGGGGAAGTAAAGTATCATTCATCAAGTCAATTACTATGGTAGCAACATTTTTTAGCTATTTCCCTTTAAATATTGTTTTTGTTAGAGTTGTTTGTCTGTCTGTCTGTCTGTCTGTCTGTCTGTCTGTCACACATCTTGTCCGGTCGAGTCTTCATGTACAGAAATGTGACAGTGTGTTGCAGTGTGTATGTGTGGGTGTGAGGGGGGGGGGGGGACATTTGTTTTTGTTTCAAAAACCTCTAGTTGACAATTGTTTGTCTACTTTAGATGCATATCAAATTGACATTTGTTCGTCTATTTTAGGTGTATGTCAAATTGATATCTGCTTATCTATTCCAGGTTCTTGTAGACTTAACTGGGTTTTTTCAGGTGCTTGTTGAATTGACATTTGTTTTTCTATTTTAGGTGCATGTCAAATTGACATTCCGATTGACATTTGTCTATTTCAGGTGTTTGTCCAATTGACATTTGTTTGTCTATTTGACGTGCTTCTTCAACTGGCATTTTGTTTGTCTTTTTCAGGTGTATGTCCTATTGACATTTTTTGTCTATTTCAAGTGATTCTCCAATTGGCATTTCGTTTGTCTTTTTCAGGTGCCAGATGTTATGTACATGGTAAAAGTTTTTACATCCTGCTTGATAGATTGCTTGAGGAGGATATTTCTCTGACCTTGAAAAACAATGTTATCAAACATGCTGACTCAGAGATTGCAGACTATTTTACAGACCAAGTGACAGCCACTTATGAAACAGGAGAGGAGGTAACAAAAAGACATTTTGCCCCATCTAGGCTTGTTCTCATTCTGTCTGGTTACTATCCCCTTGCAATTAAGTTATGAAGAGTCTTAGAGGACATAGCATCACCTCTGTCCATCTGTCTGTCCGAGAGGATATAGCATCATCTGTGTCCATCTGTCTGTCTGGGACTAAATATCATCACCTCTGTCTATCTGTCTGTCCGAGAGGATATAGCATCATCTGTGTCCATCTGTCTGTCTGGGACAACATATCATCACCTCTGACCATCTGTCTGTCCAAGACGATATAGCATCATCTGTGTCCATCTGTCTGTCTGGGACTACATAGCATCACCTCTGTCTATCTGTCTGTCCAAGAGGATATAGCATCATCTGTGTCCATCTGTCTGTCCAAGAGGATATAGCATCATCTGTGTCCATTTGTCTGGGACAACATAGCATCACCTCTGTCTATCTGTCTGTCCAAGAGGATATAGCATCATCTGTGTCCATCTGTCTGTCCAAGAGGATATAGCATCATCTGTGTCCATCTGTCTGTCCGGGACTACATAGCATCACCTCTGTCCATCTGTCTGTCCTAGAGGATATAGCATCATCTGTGTCCATCTGTCTGGGACAACATAGCATCACCTGTCTATCTGTCTGTCCAAGAGGATATAGCATCATCTGTGTCCATCTGTCTGTCCAAGAGGATATAGCATCATCTGTGTCCATCTGTCTGTCTGGGAGTACATAGCATCACCTCTGACCATCTGTCTGTCAGAGAGGATATATAACATCATTCTGTTCATAGTGTAATTGCTCAAACATACACATAAGTGGCTTGGGCATTTTACAAAAGAAGTTTATTGTACTCATTCCAAGACCCAATTAATTCTGTCGTTTTTTAGTCCCAAACCAGCAATGCTGAAGGGGATTATTGGTTTGCACTCTGTCCATCCATGTGTCAGTCTATCAGTGAGTCACACTTTGGTTTTCCAGACTTTTTAGCTCACCAGAGCACAAACTGCTCAGGGTGAGCTTTTGTGATCGCCTGATGTCCGTCGTGCGGTGTGCGTTGTCCCATGTCAACAATTTGAACCTTTAAAAATCATCTCCGCTGAATCTACAGGGTTCTCACCCTTCATCTTTGGCACATAGCATCATCTGCAAGTCCGCTACAAAATATATATAAATTATGCCTGTGGGGTCAAAATTGGCCCTGCCCCAGGGGTGCCTTGTTTTCTATAGAAATATATAGTAAAAGTTTGAAAATCTTCTCCCCTGAAACTGGAAGGTTCTCAGCTTTCATATTTGACACATAGCATTATGTTCAGGTCCTTTGCAAAATTTATATAAATTATGCCCCTGGGGTCAAAATTGGCCCTGTCCCAGGGGTGGTCAGTTTTCAATAGAAGCATAGTGAAAACTTTGAAATCTTCTCCTCGGAAACTGGATGGTCCTCAGCTTTCATATTTGGCACATAGCATCATCGTCAGGTCCCTTACAAAAGTTATATAAATTATATTGGGATCAAAATTGGCCCCGCCCCAGAGGTGGTAAGTTTTCAATAGAAGCAAATAGTGGAATCTTTGAAAATCTTCTTCTCTGAAACTGGAAGGCACTCAGCTTTCATATTTGGCACAGAGCATCATGTTTAGGTCCTCTACAAAAGTTATATAAATTATGGCCCTGGGGTCTAAATTGGCCACGCCCAAGGGGTGGGCAGTTTTCAATAGAAACAAATAGTGAAATCTTTGAAAATCTTCTCCTCTGAAACCGAAAGGCTCTCAGCTTTCATATTTGGCACAGAGCATCATGTTTTAGGTCCTCTTCAAAATTTGTTTAAATTATGGCCCGTGTGTCAAAATTGGCTCAGCCCCAGGGGTGGGCAGTTTTCAATAGAAACAAATAGTGAAATCTTTGAATATCTTCTTCTCTTAAATTGGGAGGTTCTCAGCTTTCATATTTTGCACATTATATACATTATGCCCCTGGGGTTAAAATTGGCCCCGCTGCATGGATGCCTTGTTTTCTATAGAAATATATAGTAAAACTTCGAATATCTTCTCCTCTGAAACTGGAAGGTTCCCAGCTTTTATTTTTGGCACATAGCATCGTGTTCACGTCCTCTACAAAAGTTGTATAAATTATGCCCTGGGGGTCAAAATTGGCTCCGCCCCAGGGGTAGCCAGTTTTCAACAGAAACATATAGTGAAAACTTTGAAAATCTTCTCCTCTGATTGTCTGGTGAGCACTTCAGGGACATTCTGGCCCTTTTGTTTCTAAACCTTTATAGATATTGAAGTGATATTTAATATGTGGCTTTATAATAATTAGTTACAGATCAAGTTTGAATTTTGTTACGCTTCAATGATTTTTCACGGATATACAGTGATTTTGCTTAGAAATTTTCCGAAAATTCAGGTTATCGGGAGTTTTTTTTCTAAACTTTAAAAGATATTGAAGTGATATTTGGTATATATCTTCATTATAATGAGTAACAGATCAAGTTTGAATTTTGTTACAGGGAAATACAGTGATTTTACTTAGAAAGAGTTTTTTTCTAAACCCTTGCAGATATTGATGTGATATGTGGTGTGTAGCTTTATAATAATGAGTTACAGATGAAGTTTAAATTTTGTTACACTACATTGATTTTAAACGGAAGAAATCTTTAGGAAATTTCAGATTTTCCGGAGGTTTTTTTTCTAAACTGTAGCAGATATTGTAGTCATATATTTCTATAACCCCCATCTCTGTGTCAAATGTGCTAGTGGGGGTATTCATCACCTTTAGTGGTAGATCTAGTTTATTTTCAAGTTCATAACTCATTGATCAAGGTGACAGAAAGCAGATCTTGAAAAGACCAGATGAGATCAGTACAAAACAAATCATGTAACACAGAAAGATCAAACCTTGCATACTAATTATACCCCCAAAACTTGTTTGAGCAGTATACTGTAATCACCCTGTCCAGCAGTCAGGAGGTTGGTTGGGTGGGTGGGCGGTCGGTCGGTCGGTCAGTCAGTCAGTCAGTCAGTCCGCTTAACCCTTTCCCTGTTCTATGTTTTTTCAAATTTCAAGACCTACTGAATATTCGTGGACAAAAGTTAGAATGAAATAATGAAATTGGAACATTGTAGCCATTTTTAGAAAGTAAAGAAAGATATTTCATATTCCACTAGCAAACAGAGCAGACCCTGATCAGATGGCTCTTATAGGAGCCATCTGATCTGGGTCTACTCTGTTTGCAAATGTGTGAAAACACGTTTATATGAGGGAAAGGGTTAAAGCTAACTCTATATGAGTTACAGCTTAATTTTAAATCTCAGTCTAGTTGAATAATTTTTGCCAGAGTTATGGCCTTTGAACTTTTTTTTTTTTTTTAATTTTTCAATTGTCTTCTTTTTTTTTGAAGTTGTAGGAGATATTAACTTCATATTTAACATAAAGCTAAATCTAGATGAGTTACAGCTTGAGTTCGAATATCAGTCTGATTGAATAATTTTTGTCAGAGTTAAAGTCCTTGAACTGCATGTTCTTTAGAGTTGACACATACTTCACAAAATAAACAAATCTGCTTGACCTTATTAGGTGACATTGTCTTGCAGCAACCATAACACTTCTATGAGTTTTAACAGAGTTATCCCCCGTTTTTGGACTTACAAAATATGGTAAAAGTTTTGTTTTTTTAAAACAAACACAAGGTATAGTGCCATAAAATATCTCATATTTGTGATTGACCTTTGATTGAATGTTACATGTCAGAAGAGATATGATTAAATCAATAAGTATGAAATAAAGATTTTTACATATATAACAGGTTTTTATGCCCCCGTTGACGATAGTCAGGGGGCATTATGTTTTGCACATGTCCGTCCGTCCGTCCGTCTGTCTGTCTGTGTGTCACGCTTTAAGGTGCAGTTGGTTGTCACAGTTTTTCAAGTTTTACAAGTCAGTAATTTCTACACTTATACACTTGAAACTTCACATACACGTCAATTCCCATCTGTGCTATCATTTGGCACCCCACCCCTGCTGCCCACAAGCCCAAGGTCGAGGTCAAATGACTTGGAAATTTTATGTGCAGTTGGATGTCAGTTTTTTCATCGTCTTATATCTCCCTCACTATTGTAGCTATTAGCATATACACATTAAACACCATCCATACTTTCATTGCACACCCAACCCATGCTGCCAGAAGGCCCAAGGTCAAGGTCAAACGACTTGGAATTTTACGTGCAGTTGGATGTCACAGTTTTTTCATCGTCTTATATCTCCCTAACTATTGTAGCTATTAGCATTGAATTGCATATACATATTAAATACCATCCATACTTTCATTACGCACCCGACCCATGCTACCCGCAAGCTCAAGGTCAAATGACTTAGGAATTTTACGTGCAGTTGGTTGTCACAGTTTTTTCATCGTCGTGTATCTCACTAACCGCTATAGCTATTGGCATGGAATTGCATATATATACACATTCAACACCATCCATACTTTCATTTATGCACCGGCCCATGCTGCCTGCAAGCCCAAGGTCAAGGTCAAATGACTTAGGAATTTTATGTGCAGCTAGGCAAGCACTCACATGGGGGCATCACTGTGTCTTACAGAGACAATTTTCTAGTTTTTATGCCCCCAGATCTGATCTGGGGGGCATATTGTTTTTGCCCTGTCTGTCTGTATGTCTGTCTGTTTGTCAGCAACTATAACATTGGTCATAACTTTTAAGCCAATACAGATAGAGACTTGGTATTTGGTATGAATATGTATCTCATAAAGCCGCACATTTTGATGGGTGACATGTCAAGGTCAAGGTCATCCTTCAAGGTCAGAGGTCAAATATATGGTTCAAATCACCGACTTAAACGTTGGCCATAACTTTTGGACTAGTAGAGATAGAGACTTGATATTTTGCATGCTTGTGTATCTCATGAAGCTGCACATTATGAGGGGTGACATGTCAAGGTCAAGGTCATCCTTCAGGGTCAAAGGTCAAATTGTCTGTTTTTATGCCCCCCCCCCCCCCGATCAAATATGGGGAGCATATTGTTTTTGCCCTGTCTGTTTGTTTGTCAAGCAACTTTAACATTGGTCATAACTTTTGAGCCAGTACAGATAGAGACTTAGTATTTGGCATGCATATGTATCTCATAAAGCCGCACATTTTGAGGGGTGACATGTCAAGGTCAAGGTCATCCTTCAAGGTCAGAGGTCAAATATATGGGTCAAATCACCGACTTTAACATTGGCCATAACTTTTGGACCAGTAGAGATAGAGACTTGGTATTTGGCATGCTTGTGTATCTCATGAAGCTGCACATTTTGAGGGTGACAGGTCAAGGTCATCCTTCAGGGTAAAAGGTCAAATTAGCTGTACTTTTGGCTGTAACTTTAACGCAACCTTAACATTGGTCATAACTTTTGAGTCAGTACAGATAGAGACTTGATATTTGGTATGCATATGTATCTCATAAAGCTGCACATTTTGAGGGGTGACATGTCAAGGTCATCCTTCAAGGTCAGAGGTCAAATATATGGGTCAAATCACTGACTGTAACATTTGCCAAAACTTTTGGACCAGTAAAGATAGAGACTTGATATTTGGCATGCTTGTGTATCTCATGAAGCTGTACATTTTGAGGGGTGACATGTCAAGGTCATCCTTCAGGTTCAAAGGTCAAATTGTCTGTTTCTTTGTCTGTAACTTTAACATTGGTCATAACTTTTGAGCCGGTACAGATAGTGACTTGGTATTTGGCTTGCGTATGTATCTTATAAAGGCGCACATTTTGAGGGGTGACATGTCAAGGTCAATGTCATCCTTCAAGGTCAGAGGTAAAATATATGGGTCAAATCACTGACTTTAACATTGGCCATAAATTTTGAGCCAGTACAGATAGAGACTTGATATTTGGCATGCTTGGGTATCTCATGAAGCTGCACATTTTGAGGGGTGACATGTTAAGGTCGTTCTTCAGGGTCAAACGTCAAATTGTCTGTTTGTCTGTAACTTTAACATTGGTTATAACTTTTGAGCCAGTACGGATAGAAACTTGATATTTGGCATGCATATGTATCTCATAAAACCGCACATTTTGAGGTGTGACATGTAAAGGTCAAGGTCATCCTTAAAGGTCAGAGGTCAAACATATGGGTCAAATCACCGACTTTAACATTGGCCATAACTTTTGAACCAGTGCAGATAGAGACTTGATATTTGGCATACATGTGTATCTCATGAAGCTGCACAGTTTGAGGGGTGACATGTCAAGGTCATCCTTCAGGGTCAAAGGTCACTAACTTCAAATTGGCCATAACTTTTGAACCAATAGAGATAGTCTTGATATTTGGTATGCATGTGTATCTCATGAAGCTGCACATTTGGAGAGGCAACATGTCAAGGTAAAGGTCATCTTTTAGGGTCAAAGGTCACCGACTTTAACACTGGCCATAACTTTTGAACCTGTAGATACAGACTTGACATTTGGTATGCATGTGTATCTCATGAAGCTGCACAGTTTGGGGGCAACATGTCAAGATCAAGGTCATCTTTCAGGGTCAAAGGTCACTGACTTTAACATTGGCCATAACTTTTGAACCAGTAGAGATACAGACTAGATAATTTGTTTATATGTGTTTCTCATTTGTCTGCACAGTTTGATGGGTGACATGTCAAGGTCATCTTTGAAGGTCAAAGGTCATTAACATTGGCCATAACGTTTGAACCAGTAGATATACAGCCTTGATACTGGTATGCATGTGTATCTCATGAAGCCGCACAGTTTGAGGTGTGACATGTCAAGGTCATCCTTCATCGTCAAAGGTCAACAACTTTTAACATTGGCCATACCTTTTGAACCATTAGAGATACAGACTTGATATTTGGTATGCATGTGTACTACATGAAGCTGCACAGTTTGAGGAGTGACATGTCAAGATCAAGGTCATCCTTTAGGGTCAAATATATTGAGGGGGCATAGTGTTTCACAAACACATCTTATTTTGTCTGTAAATTTAATGCAACTTTAACATTGGTCATAACTTTTGAGCCAGTACAGATAGAGACTTGATATTTAGCATGTTTTTGTATCTCATGAAGCTGCACATTTTGAGGGGTGAAAGGTCAAGGTCATCCTTCAGTGTCAAAGTTCAAATTGTCTGTTTCTTTGTCTGTAACATTGGTCATAACTTTTGAGCCAGTGCAGCTTGTGACTTGATATTTGGCATGCATATGTATCTCATAAAGCCGCACATTTTGAGGGTTGACATGTCAAGGTCAAGGTCATCCTTAACGGTCAGAGGTCAAACACATGGGTCAAATCATTGACTTTAACATTGGCCAAAACTTTTGAACCAGTACAGATAGAGACTTGATATTTGCCATGCTTGTGTATCTCATGAAGCTGCACATGTTGAGGGGTGACATGTCAAGGTAAAGGTCATTCTTCAGGGTCAAATTGTCTGTTTGTTTGTCTGTAACTTTAACAATGGTCATAACTTTTGAGCCAGTACAGATAGAGACTTAATATTCGGCATGCATATGTATCTCATAAAGCCGCACATTTTGAGGGGTGACATGTCAAGGTCAATGTCATCCTTAAAGGTCAATGGTCAATCATATGGGTCAAATCACTGACTTTAACATTGGCCATAACTTTTGAACCAGTACAGATAAGGACTTGATATATGGCATTCTTTTCTATCTCATGAAGCTGCACAGTTTGAGGGGTGAAATGTCGTTGTCATCCTTCAGGGCCAAAGGTCACCAACTTCAAATTGGCCATAACTTTTGAACCAATAGAGATAGAGTCTTGATATTTGGTATGAATGTGTATCTCATCAAGCTGCACATTTTGAGGGGCAACATGTCAAGGTAAAGGTCATCTTTTAGGGTAAAAGGTCACCGTCTTTAACATTGGCCATAAAGTTTGAACCTGTAGATACAGACTTGACATTTGGTATGCATGTGCATCTCATGAAGCTGCACAGTTTGGGGTGACATTTCAAGGTCAAGGTCATTTTTCAGGGTCAAAGGTCACCGGCTTTAACAATGGCCATAACTTTTGAACCAGTAGAGATACAGACTTGATAGTTGGTATACATGTGTTTCTCATTTGGCTTCACAGTTTGAGGGGTGACAAGTCAAGGTCAAGGTCATCTTTGAAGGTCAAAGGTCACCAATATTAGCATTGGCCATAACGTTTGAACCAGTAGATATATAGCCTTGATACTGGTATGCATGTGTATCGCATGAAACTGCACAGTTTGAGGGGTGACATGTCAAGGTCAAGGTCATCCTTTATGGTCAAAGGTCACCAACTTAAATATTGGCCATAACTTTTGAACCAGTAGAGATACAGACTTGATATTTGGTATTCATGTGTACCCCATGAAGCTGCACAGTTTGAGGGGTGACATGTCAAGATCAAGGTCATCCTTCAGGGTCAAATATCATATCGAGGGGGCATAGTGTTTCACAAACACATCTTGTTTGATATGTCATTTTATTTGAAGTAATGGCCCATTAACTTTGTGTGTTTGTTGTTTTGTTCGGCGGACAACTTTTGGTTTGTCTGGGAAAACTGTTAAAAGGATATGAATGAAACTTCACACAAATGATTTATGTTGCAATTTTTGCTTTCGGGGGATCACCATCCTTCAGAATTTATAATCTTCACAACAGCAGGTGTTAAGTGCTTGTGTGGCAGCAGTAAAACGTCGCCCCGTACTTCATTTTCAGTGTTGTTATACCTTCTGATCCTTCGAGATTATGAATTTCAGTACTTCTTGTTCTGAAAATTGAATACCGCTTAAGCTGGTGCTAGGGGGCGTGAGCAGTGTTGCACATTCAATTACTGCTCATGAACAGACTCAATAAAACCGAGTCTGCAATTTTCTCTTTTTGTGTTGCAATTTTTGCTTTCGGGGGATCACCACCCTTCAGAATTTATGTAACAAAATCTGAAGCTGAGTTGATTTTGAGGTTCATTCAATTTGTCATACCATAACTTTTTTTATTTAATAAGAATATTCACTTCAATTTTTTTATATAATATCACCTTAATATAGAGATCATGATCTGAAGCACAAATTAGAAAATTGTCCACACTTATAAGGCATATTGAATCAGTGAAATTGGAGGTTATTTAAAATAAGATAATTTTAATGCAGTTTTGCAAGTAGGCGTATTATATACCTACCCAATACTCTTGTTATTACATAAATTGGGTTGGGGCATGTATTATTAAATCTCTTCATGTTTCTGTATGTACATATGTCCAGTTTCATGTTAGGTGTTCTGACAAGCAGCCAGGTGTGTGTGTGGTGTGTGTATGTGTGTGTGTGTGGGGGGGATGTATTCATGACCAATGATTAGCCTTTGGCTTACATTTCTATTTCAGTTTGTATTTGGTATACATAGTAACCATGAATAGTAGATGCACAAAACATAATTTTCATGTGTTTAAAGCTGCGCATTGCAGAATTATCCCCCCTTGAACTTCGAGGTTTTTTTTGTCTTTTTGGCATAAAACATGGGTACTTGGTGTCCAAACGCCTCCTTCAGTTTTAAAGTTATTGAATTTTTATTTTGTATACATAATTACCATGAATGGTAGATGTGCAGAACACAGTTTTCATGTGTTTAGCGCTGGGCATTGCAGGTTTATCTCCCCTTGATCTGTGAGTAGCTTTGGTCATTTTTGCATGAAATTTGGGAAGTTAGTGTTGCAAAATCCTCCTTCAATTTATTCAGTTTATATTTGATATACAGAATAACCTTGACTAGCAGATGCGGAAGACGCAATATTCATGTGTTTAGGGCTGCGCATTCCAGAATTATCTTTCCTTGAACTTACTTTTTTTGTCATTTTGGCATAATTTAAAACATGGGTAGTTCGTGTTGTGAACTCCTTCAGTTTTTAGCTCACCTGAGCCAAAGCCTCAGGATGAGCTATTGTGACCGCGATCCGTCCGTCGTCTGGAGTCAGGCCACATTTTCAAACGACATCTCCTCTGAAACTGCTGACCCGATTTTAACCAAATTTTGTCAGAAGCATCAGTGGCTAGGGGGAACTAAATGTTGTTCACATTATGACTCCCGGATCAAAAATGGCCCCCGCCCAAGGGCTTATCAGTTTTTCATAAGAAAATCTTTAAAAATCTTCTTCTCTGAAACTGATAGGCCTAGATCTTTGATATTTGGTATGTAGCATGATATTATGGTCCTCTACAAAGATTGTTCAAATTATGACCCCCGGGCCAAAAATGGCCCCGCCCATAGGCTTATCAGTTTTTCATAGGAAAATCTTTAAAAACCGTCTTCTCTGAAACTATAAGACCTGGACATTTGGTATGTAGCATGATCTTATGGTCCTCTACAAAGATTGTTCAAATTATGACTCCCGGGCCAAAAATGTGTAGCATGATCTTATGGTCCTCTACAAAGATTGTTCAAATTATTACCCCCGGACCAAAAATGGCCCCGCCCAAGGGCTTATCAGTTTTTCATAGGAAAATCTTTAAAAATCTTCTTCTCTGAAATTGTAAGGCCTAGACCTTTGATGTTTGGTATGTAACTTAAACATGATCTAATGGTCCTCTACAAAGATGTAGCTTTGACTTGTGGTTCTCTGCCAAGAATGTTCAACTTACAACCCTGACCTCTTGGCAAAATTTGGCCCTGCCTTAGGGCTTATCAGTTTTTCATGGGACAAGTATGAAATGTTATTTTTCTCTGAAACCATAAGGCTTAGACCTTTAATTAATGGCATACTGCTTTGCCTTGTTGTTCTCTACCAAGGTTGTACAAGGTTATCTCAGGTGAGCACTTCAGGGCCTCATGACCCTCTTGTTAAAGTTATTTAGTGTATAATCCAAAAAATAAACGAGACTTACCTTGGTTAAGTCGATGTTTGTTTGAGATTCTTTGTAGTCATATAACACTGGAGTGATCAGATGAGATGCGCGCACGTGCTAGCTATAGCCCTTCAGTATTTAAAGCACAGGAATTAATGCAAATAATTCACTGCAAACCTTTAATTGACATTTAAATGTATAAATTATGTATTTGGGAGGGAATTACACAATTCTCCTCAAATCTTATTTAAAGGGTGGGCATCTGATCACTCCAGTGTTATATGACTACAAAGAATCTCAAACAAACATCGACTTAACCAAGGTAAGTCTCGTTTATTTTTTGGATTCTTTTACGTCATAACACTTCCGTTCTCATATGAGACTTCAAAGCTAAACTATTATTTGTATTAATTCCTCTATGATCAGGAACTTAACAAGTATCAAGAGCAATCAAATGAAAAACAAAAACCCTTATAGCACACCTGTGCAATACTGTCTTATCTACCCTGATAAGATTACATGTCTTAGTATAATATCACTAATAACTAAACAAAAACTGTTCATTGAGTCAATACAGCCGTATTATAACTGGAACTTGCATTTTGTATTGTCTTGTTATAAAACAATGCAAAGGTCTTAGCACTAGACCATCCTGCTACTCTCATAATGTCTGTCACTGACACAGCATTGCTGTTTGCTTTTGATGAAGATGCAGATCGCACACTATGCGATTTGAATTTTTCACAATTAATCCCTGATAAAGTCATTACAGCCTTTATCCATCTACTAATAGTACTACTTGTAACTGGCTTAAAAGGTTTAACGTAACTATGAACAAGGATGAATGTTCTCCTCGGAACTCGCTAGTTTTTTCTAGGAACACTGTTAAAGTTTTATATACACAAAGGTCCTCGTCTTGAGGATAAACCTGGAGTTCAACAAATGGTGTACTTACACCTACTCTACTTTGTTTTAATACTCCACTGTAAAACAAAACATATTTTGAGGTTTCTTTCCTCATGTCACTGATACTAAAGTAAACTCAAGGACTGAGTGCGTGATGCTCTTGTTAATGCTATTAACATTGCCAACTTATATGTCAAAAACTTAAGTGATAAAGTTGTCACAGGAGACAGCCTCTTCAAATATGATAATACAGCAGACACATCCCAAGTTTCACAATATCTAGTCTTTGGAGGTCTTAAATTGTACATACCTTTAAGAAATCTAATCACGAACTTGCAGAAAAACCCTCTAAAACTATACCAATAGCTGACAAAGCTGACCTTGCAGAATTTAAGGCACTATACTGAAGTCCTTGATCAAAAAGTTCAGACAAAAACTCTAATACTGAGCTTAAATTTGTTTGAAAACGATCAGTTTTTTCCTTATCACAGTACTGAAACCACTTTTTGATATACATGTTGTATTGTTTTTGAGTTCCTGGTCTCCAGGACTGCATGATGATGTCTGCAGACCTTGTCAATAATTTTCGCTCATGTAAGAATTTCCTGACAACTTGCAGGTCATTAGAGTCAGTTTTTCGTCTAATGGATGTTTCTTCTTTGTGTGTGGAAGCGACAAAATGTGTTTGGGAAGGATGCATGGATCCTCTATCACCATACTCATAACTTCTGGATACCACGCTTGTGTGTGCCACACTGGTGCTACTAATATACAAGTTCCCTTCTCTTCCCTCAGCTTGGTCAAAAGTCTTGGGATCAGACTAAAAGGAGGAAAAGCATAAAAGTACACATTAGACCAATTCATAGAGAAAGCATCTATGAACTCAGCCTCTGGATCTGGCTTCCAAGAAACAAAGCACTTTAGTTGTTTATTTAGCCTTGATGCAAACATGTCCAGTTCTGGCTTATCCCAACGCTGAAAAATCTTTTCAACAATTGTTGTATCCAGCATCCATTCTACATTTTCATTGCTATGTCGAGAATCAAAATCTGCTATGTTTGTTTTCCCGGGTATGTAACAAGCTGAGAGCCATAAATGTTTCTTGGAAGCCCATAACTAGAGATCCTTAGTTAACTGATTTAATGGTTATTATTATTATTATTATTATACCACATTTATATAGCGCTCTTTTCATACAGGATATGTGCGTTCAAAAGCGCTTCACAAAGATACATTTTCTGTACAATAATGCGTAATTTACAGAACATTTAAAATAAAATATATTTAATACTTATATATAGATAAGAATAATAATAAAATAGAATTTATTTAGGACATTGGTAAATAAGCTACATCTTTTCTTATTTGTCTGTGTCGTATTATTTTCTTTTATAGTGTGTCAACGCACTCAGATTATAAAAAACAAAACTTGAATGAAACATTCTATGCGCAGTGCCAGTACGTCCCATAATTCTGACCCAGACTCAACAGACTTGGGTACATTCGTTTAACATACAACACTGCACATAAAATATTGCCGGAAAATTGGGTAACAGAACAGATCAAATTGAAGTTCATGCATATAAACTAAGCAATACAAATACATAACTGTTATATACGCGCACTATGCAACCCCTCCAGTCAAACACTATTCGACCCGCTATGGCAATGAGGGAGTACACAGCGTATCATATTTTAATAGAGTTGTAATTGGGTATATCCAAAGTTTAATTACAGAATAAAATGTCTTATCATGGGAACCCAAAAAGCCCAGCCAAAGTAGAGCTAAAGAAGGTATCCCGTATACTGTTCCTGCAACATATCCCACCGGCTGCAATGGCAAAGGAATCACATCGGACAAATCGAGACTGATTGAGACACGCGATGCTGCATTAGCCGGTACAGGCTTAATCTGCCCGCTGCCCATATATTACACGACCCAGTTCACTGGTAAGCAAAAATACGGAAACTGGGTCAGCTTAACAGGAATCCCTGGCACTGGTTAAGGGCAGGGTAGCAAGTCATGCCAGCAAGACTCCCAATGTACCAGCGCGGAATTATACCGTAGAGGGATGCCCTGTTCCACTACGGTGCTCCCTCCGGCATTGGAACTGGAGTTACCAGAGGTACCAAGCAAATAGGGATGCCCCGTTTGACAACAGCACTCCCTCGGCCACCGCAACATCTGGACAGCGGAATCCCGCTGACACAACACCCGCACGTTCAACAGCAAGGGGATTCCTTAGAAGTCCATAAAAATATGGATGAGATTTTTGTTATTCATTATTCTATTTTCTACATTTGTGGAGCATTATATTTGAAAAAGGGGTTTAAAAGTCCATAGTCATAAGGAAGTGGCAGGATCAACACTCTGTGGCCAATGCAGCAGTAATGATAACCGACGATTAGCAGGTACGTTTTCTAAACTGCCCTAATAATATATGTTGAAGAAATGCGTTTTCAGAGATTTTTTGAAACATGCCAGTGAGCTTGCATCTCTAATGCCTGATGGAGAGCATTCCAGAGTTTGGGAGCTGCATGCATGAAACTTCTCTCACCGTCCTTTACCTTACGACTTTTTGGTACAACCAACGACAAAGAACTATTTGCTGATCTTAATTCTCTGCGGGGCCTGTACACGTCAAGCATGTCGACAATGTACTTGGCGGATTCATTGTGCATGGCCTTATACGTAAGTGTCAGAATTTTGAATTCAATCCGATGCTGAACCGGAAGCCAGTGAAGTTCCTTCAACACCGTCATGATATGATTATATCGAGAAGTCCTTGTTATGATGCGGGCTGCTGTGTTTTGCACTCTTTGAAGCTTCCGCAGTGTTTTGTTTGGAATTCCATGCAGCAATGAATTGCAGTAGTCTATCTTTGATGTAACCAGAGAGTTCACCAAAGTCTTGGTAGCAGCAGGTGAGAGATACTTTCTTATATGACCTATTCGTCGGAGCTGTGCATAACTAGACCTACACACGGAATTGATGTGTGATGTCATATCCATTTGTGAATCGAGCCATGCGCCGAGATTCTTTATACACAGAGATGGCTTGATTTTAGAGGGTCCTACTTGCACATGAATCTCTTCAGGTACTTCTGTGTTTTTAGTATGAAACAGTATGACCTCGGTTTTGTCAGTATTGAGCTTCAGCATGTTCTGGTGCATCCAAGACACTAGCTCCTTGAGACAGTTCTCAACTCGTGATAAAGCTTCCTGTTGACAGGAAATGTCCTTGGGCTTAAATGATAGGTATAATTGTGAGTCATCGGCATAAAAATGGTGGTTGAGCCCATGGGTTCTGCAGATTGAGCCGACAGGTTTTGTGTACATGATGTAGTGCTTCGGTCCTAGGACCGATCCCTGTGGCACGCTATATCTCATGTTAATTGGAGTGGACAATACCCCATCTATTGACACTTTTTGATAGCGGTCATTTAGATAGGAGGTCATCCACTCAAGAGGTTTCCCAATGATTCCGAAGTCTCTTTCCAGGCGTTTCAGCAACGTTTCGTGATCGATAGTATCAAATGCAGCCGATAAGTCAAGCATCACCAGAATTGTAATATTGTATATATATAATATATAATGGTTGTGATCTTGAAGTGCCCATTTTGTTAATACATGCCATGGCACATGTGTTATCAGTTCTAACCTGTACATGAGCATCTGAACAACTCTTACAAAAAGCCTTTAGAGCTAGAAAGATGGCCAGCAGTTCTAGATAATTTATATGGTGATCAGCCTCTGACTCCAACCATTTTCCTCCAGTATGTATATCATTACATACAGCACCCCAACCTGAGGTGCTTGCATCAGTAATAATAATTACTGAAGGAGGGCCATGAGTAATTTTTCTTGTGGCTGTGAAAATATTACCTATCCACCAGTCTAGTTCTTCCCTCATGCTGTTTGTAAGAGTCATTTTTGCATTGTAATTTCCTCTATTACGGGTAAGCACTATGCTTTTCTCCTTTTCTAGACTTCTATAGAACAATGGTCCTAATTCTACAGCAGAAAAAGATGCTACAATTAGTCCTATAACTCGTGCAACCTGTCTAATAGTAGTGCACTTCTTTGACCTCAGAAATGTACATTCAACAAAAATAGTTTGTTTTCTATCATCTGTTAAATATACTATCATTCTCACAGAATCTATATGATTGCCAAGAAAAACAAGATTTTGAACTGGAACTAATACAGACTTTTTTGGATGAATTAAAAAACCAACATGTTCCATCAAAGTGACAGTGTCTTTGATATTGCTTTTACACTCTTTCAATTCATCACTTACAAGGATCGAGTCATCAATGTAGTCAGAGTTTGTATGGCCTCTTTGTCTCAAACGAGAGTATACTGGTTTCATAAGTTTTGTAAACTGTCTAGGTGCACATGCAATACCATTTGGCATACAAGAATATTCATAGATGGTACCTTTCCACTTAAATCTTAGGTATTTTCTGTGTTCTTTTGCAATATTCACTGAATAGTAAGCGTGGCGAAGGTCAACTGATGCCATGTAACAATTTGGCTTGATTAATTTTAATGCTGTTTCAAATGAATCCATTTTAAAATGATGATATTCTACATATTTGTTCAACTCTTTCAAATTTAATATCATACGGTATTCATTTGGATCATTCTTTTTCGGCCGAGTAAAAATTGGCAAAAGAAATTGACCTTCCTCACTTTGAACTTGATTCAGCACTCCTATTTTTAGCAATTTTTCTATTTCATTATCAATAATTTGCTTTTCTTTCAAATTACATAGGAATGATGAATCAACATGTGAATTCTGTTCAGGAACTGCTGAACCAAAATCAATATGACAGTGCAGAGCAATATCTAAGACATTTCTATCACTTGTTAATTTTTGCCAGTTTTCAGCATAATTTTGTAGCCTACCTGCTGTAAAACATACCAACTGCTCAGTGTCATCTACTGTTTTTTGGCTGCCTCCATCTTGGAGTTTTTTGGCTTTGCTGGGAAAAAAGATGGTCCCGGTGCCATTCTGTAGCCTCTGCCAAGCAGACCTCTACCTCTGCTTCTCATTCTTCCTCTGCCTCGGATGCTTCTTCCTCGGCTGTAGGAAACATTTCTGCTGATTTTTATGGCGTTCGCAACGCCATATACTAGTCGGTCTCTTCACGGCAAAGAGTTCACTTGTCTAGTGAACATGCGCAAGACAAAATAGTTTTCTTCAAGTCTGCACTAGATCTAGTTTGGTTGTAAAATGTTCATGTATTTGTTTACTCTTCATGTATTTAATAATAATTCGCTGTGTGAGATAATTACTACTAATCTACACAAAGATAAACTTTTTAAAAGTCTTGAATTTTAATAAACTCCAAGTACGTCGATGCTCCAGAGTGGGCCCTGTACTTTAATCGGAAGAAGAAGAAGAAGAAGCGAACAAATATTTTGCCGTTGTTTTCGCAACACCTTGGCATTTTAAAGCAGAAGGAATATAGCCGAGGTTTCCGATTGCATTTACACATTCGTAACTGATTAGCATATAGACCTACATCTTCAGCCAATCAAACTGCCTTTTGCATCGCATTCGGTCATTTCCGTTTGACCCGTACTCAAAATTAGAAATAGGAAGTTTCATAAAGGACAAGGTCAAAGAAATCCCATATACACATTTATCACTCATCGAACAGCGTGTTTTGATTATGGCACCCAACCTCAACACAAGTCTAAGTCTTACAAGAAGTAAAACCGTAAAATCACGGGGTTCTATCGGCTTATCAAAGTAAGTATTATCCATAGAAGGTTTTCAACACATATTCAATCAAATTATATTCCAGTGTCAATAACAACCGTCTCTTCTATGTATCGTGTAACCGCCGAGTCTGCTCAAGACGTTTGTGTCGTGTAAAAGCGAAAGTAGGTAGCAATTTGTTGAAATGTCTTTCGCAGCTTACAACTCTACTTCTGACTGTAGTTCTGAATTTGAGTTTCATCAGGTTCCAAACAACTACCGTAATTGTATGTACATGTATGGATCTACTTAGTAATTAAAAATAAAAACAGTCTACCTTCAACTTTGTAAGCAAACTACATTTATTCAAAATAAACGAGTGCTGAACATGGAAAAATAAATGTTATGTGTAAGAATAAGTTGAACAAAAAATGTAGGATTATAGGTAGCCTTTGTATCATTTTGATGTTGTGCTTCAGTTTTTGCATCAGCTTAGGACATGAAAGCATTAATTGACCCTTTACTTCATGAATATTCATATAAGAAATAATGACATCATGAATATAATTAAGATATTCTTTTGCCATAGTAGAAACTAGAAGCATGTCAATATATAAACAGCAGATCATGAGATGGCTCCTTTTGTTTCAGTCTGTCATATTTTTATGCCCCCAATCAAGAATCAAGGGGGTGGGGCTGACTTTGTTGGTTTGTTGGCTTGGCTCAAACTTTAATGTTGGCAATAACGTTGTAGCCATTGCACATACATACTTCAAACCTGGCATGTCTATGCAACTTACAGAGGCGAACATTTTTTTATTTTTTTTGGGGGGGGGGGGGGGGGGGGGGCTTATTAAATTCAAGGTTATATTACAGTTAAATGTCACATTACGGGTCAAATTTATATTTGTCACAATCAGGGGCATAGTGTTTCACAAAAATGTGTTGTTATTAATACTGTTATCAATTCCAAGACGTTATTGTTATTAACGTGTACATCAATTCCCCCCCCCCCAATTCTCAGGTCAATGTATACTTTTAGAAATTTCTGCATAATTTTCATCTGCCATACCCTCTCGGTATGATGAATTTACCAATTCTGCCAAGTTAGTGTTAATTGGAATGTCTGTTGCATCTGTCTTTCTGAATTTCTTTGCATATGATGCAAACACGTTATCTTCAATTACTGAAACACGTTTCTGACCTGTGTGTGACAGCGAATTAGGTGCCTCGTCGAAAATATCATCCTTGACGTACTGACAGTTTGCCTCAGAATCTTCATACCATTCCTCGTCTTCATACAAGGCATCTACTCCTTTGCTCAGTTCTGTGACCGTTTCGTTTGTTTTATTCACGTAACTGTTCATTTTACGTAAAATAAGCGCCTCCTTATTAAAACCAGTTTGTGTGCTTGGAATTGTAACGGATTTTGTGGCCGTTTTAGATGCTACACCAGCACTAAGAACAGTCTGTTTCTGTTTTACCGTTTTGGGACGTTCTTCCGTACTACCTCCGGAAGCCTTATCTGTCGGCTTCGCTTTCTGAGCGACTTTTTCCCTATTCTCAAGGCTTTCGCCTCGTGGCACCATTGCCTCCGCCATTCTATGTGTATTATGTCACAGTTCTTGCGTACTCTACGCACAATACACAAAAGACACTGGGGCACCCAACAGGTCCCATTGAAAACAACGTTCATAACTACTGCAGTCTCTATCAAAGTTTCTAAACCAAATTATCAAACCAATTAATCTAATGATTTAATAAGTTTAATTCTTTATCAAGTCTACACACCATGTGTGCAGAAAAAGAATTTTATGCTATAGAGTTAAAGGCTATAGCAGTCGAACAAACCACTTCCGTTCGACTCGGAGCACTAAGCATACTGAAGGGCTATAGCTAGCACGTGAGCGCATCTCATATGAGAACGGAAGTGTTATGACATAAAAGAATTATGTAGTAAACATAATAACCATGAATAGTAACTGTGGAAGACGCAATTTTAATGTGTTTAGCACTCTGCATTGCAGAATTATCTCAACTTGAACTTTGAGTATTTATGTCTCCCCAGTAACTCTGCCTTCAGTATTTTTGGAGTTATTGCCCTTTGTTATTTTTTTCAAAATCCAGCTTGTCCAGATCATAACTTTCAAAGTATAAAAGCTATTGACTTTAAACTTCATAAACAGATGGATCACATTGACCTCAAGTGCAGTGCCAAAGGTCTATAACTCTGTCTTCAGTCTTGTTAGAGTTATTGCCCTTTGTTATTTTTGTCAAAATCTTGCTTGCCATTTGATCACATGATCTCTTTGAAGTGTTGATGTGCATGGCATAATTCATTTCCGTATCTAACAACTCATACAGAAGTTATCTGCCCCTAGACTTGTGCCAAATGTATTGCTAGCCGATAAAGTTATGGAGTGAACTTTTTCTGTAGTTTTCAATATAGTTTATTGAAAGTTGATAGAAGTGTAGAAACTTTTCAGTATCTAACATAAAGGAGTTATCAGCCCTTGGATTTGTGATCAAGGCTGCCATGTGGGGGTATTCATCACCTTTAGTAGTTTTGTCTAAAAGTACAGTTACATAGTTACAGTGGTTTTAACTTTGTATACAGGGAACAGTATATACAGATCTGGAAAATTTCATGACAAATTGGCTATGACAAGTGGTTGTTCATGCAGAAAGATAAAAACTTCTTGAAATCAATACATGCAGTTCAAATTTCTTATAATTTACTTTAACTCTTCGCTTGCTGAATTTTAAAATACAATTCTCCTTCTTTACCCATGCCCTGTTGTATAATTACATATATCTTCACTATCTACAATTATTTCTCTGTGCTACCACTGCTGGTGTGCACTGGTTGCACAATCAATTTGTAAATAGTGCAGACGCTGATGATCTGGATCTTCACTATTAACAGGTAGGTATATTGACGTGAACAGCAAGCGAAGGGTTAACCCATTCTCTCACAGGCTATTTTTAGATCCAACCTCTTTTAATAAAACTACAGAAAAGGACCCTTTTTTTTATAGAAAAGGAGAATTTTAGAATGTAGTTTTGAAACCATTGTGATAAATAGAGCATTTGCTCCTATGGAGCAAATGCTCTATTTATCACCATGGTTTCAAAAAGTGACTTTTATAGGGGGGGGGGGGGGGGGGGGGTGGTTTGATAGAAAGGCGTAGACAGATTTTGCTGTATATCTATGATTAATATTATTAAACATTCAACTTGTCTTTTCTTTAGGAAAAACCGAAAGTGAGTATCGTTGGTCCAGACAAGGTCGGATGTAAGCCTGAACTCATCAGAGTTGTATCGAAGCATATCAGTGGCTGCCATACTATTGACTATTCTTGGTCAGTGAATGTTGTTGAGGGAGGTATGTGCTAAAGTTAAACTTATAGTGCAGCAATTTTAAACACATTTTTATACGAGTCTCTGTCTGAGAAAAAAGGTCGCTTTACTCTATGAATATTTATGTAAAAAAATATATGACATAATGAATATTGATTAGGTGAAATTTTAAATAACATACCGTATAACGGTTTATTTTTACCTGCTGCTAATTTTTACTTATTTTTACGACCAAATTTATTTTCGTAAAAATATTCCTCATATATTTTCGCCGCTTACTCTGGTAGAAAGATCTAGTATTTAGAATTTGAATTTAATCATAAGCAGGGTAATCTTATCAAAGTCACCCTAATATTCCGATGCACTAGAGCAACGTGTTATTGTTAATACCTATGCATGTAGTGTACAGGTGTTTCAGTGCATTGTGTAATAGGCTATCAGCATCAACACAAAATATGAAGAAACAACACATTATCTGACATACGTTTCTATTGGCCGAAATCAAAACATACGAGAGAAAATGAGACAATTATCCAATCAGACGCACAGTTACTAAATGATTACGATATTGTAACTGGTTTCAGTCACTTACTGAATTTGTGAGATAAAGCTGGGTACCATTCCTGCATCAGTTTCGTCCCTGTTGCTTTTGGACTCCTCCGACCTTTTTCATGGCGTTCATAACGTATATTTATACCCCCCTTTTGAAAAAATGGGGGTATATTGCTTTGCACATGTCGGTCGGTCGGTCGGTAGGTCGGTCGGTCGGTCTGTCGGTCGGTCGGTAGATTGATGGTTTCCGAACGATAACTAATAAACGACTTGGCCTAGAATCTTCAAACTTGCTGTGGTGGTTGGTCATGACCACTAGATGACCCCTATTGATTTTGAGGTCACTAGGTCAAAGGTCTAGGTCACCATGACCTTAAATGGTTAAATGGTTTCTGATCAATAACTGCTTAAGGGTTTAGCTTAGAATCTTCAAACTTGCTGTGGTGGTTGGTCATGACCACTGGATGACCCCTATTGATTTTGAGGTCACTAGGTCAAAGGTCAAGGTCACCATGACCTTAACTGGTAAAATGGTTTCTGATCAATAACTGCTCAAGGGTTTGGCTTAGGATCTTCAAATTTGCTTAAGTGGTTAGTCATGACAACTAGATGAGTCCTATTGTTTTTTAGGTCAATAGGTCAAAGGTCAAGGTCACCATGACCTTAAAGGGTGAAATGGTTTGCGATCGATAACTGCTCAAGGGTTTGGCCTAGGATCTTCAAATTTGCTGTGGTGGTTGGTAATGACCACTAGATGACCCCTTTTGCTTTTTAGGTCACTAGGTCAAAGGTCAAGGTCACCATGCTCTTAACTGGTCAAATGGTTTCCGATCAATAACTGCTCAAGGGTTTGGCTTAGAATCTTCAAACTTGCTGCGGTAGTTGGTCATGACAACTGGATGGCCCCTATTGTATTTGAGGTCACTAGGTCAAAGGTCAAGGTCACCATGACCTTAACTTGTAAAATGGTTTCTGATCAATAACTGCTCAATTGTTTGGCTTAGGATCTTCAAATTTGCTTAGGTGGTTGGTCATGACAACTAGATGAGCCCTATTGTTTTTTAGGTCAATAGGTCAAAGGTCAAGGTCACCATGACCTTAACTGGTGAAATGGTTTGCGATCAATAACTGCTCAAGGGTTTGGCTTAGGATCTTCAAACTTGCTGTGGTGGTTGGTCATGACCATTAGATAACCCCTATTATTTTTGAGGTCACTAGGTCAAAGGTCAAGGTCACCATGACCTTAACTGGTGAAATGGTTTGCGATTAATAACTGCTCAAGGGTTTGTCTTAGGATCTTCAAACTTGCTGTGGTGGTTGGTCATGACAACTAGATGACCCCTATTGATTTTGAGGTCACTAGGTTAAAGATCAAGGTCATCATGACCTTAACTGATGAAATGGTTTCCAATTAATAACTGCTCAATGGTTTGGTTCGGGATCTTCAAACTTGCTGTGGTAGTTGGTTGTGACCACTTGATGACCCCTAAAGTTGTTGAGGTCACTAGGTCAAAGGTCAAGGTCACCATGACCTTAATATGTGAAATGTTTTCAGATCAATAAATGATCAGTGGTTTGGCTTAGGATATTCAAAGTTGCTGTGGTGATTAGTCATGACCGCTAGATGACCTCTATAGTTGAGGTCACTAGATCAAAGGTCAGGGGGTCTGGGGGGGGGGGGGGGTATACATGTTTTACAAACATCTCTTGTTTATTTACCAACTTTATTTCTGCGGCAGTGGTCATCATTGGCAGAACACTGGCCCATAACAAACATTGGGACAGATATGTACATGCAGTACAACATGGTAAATTACATTAATTATGTTATTTGATGCCCAGGGCGATAGCCGGTACATGTGTTTGCTGCACGGTTACCATGGTAGGTGTGAACACTTGTCAAACTGCGACCTACAGTTGACTTTGTATGAACCAAACTATTTGTTGTGAATTTTTAATGATGTAAACTTATGATGAGCTATTTTTTTACGTGTCTTCATGGATTCGTAAAACTAAAAGTCATATAAAATTAAATCATGTGTTTTTATCCGAAATTCATAAACTTTTACAGCAGTAAAAATTACCTGTTATACGGTATTAAAACAAGAAGTTTGGCAAACTCAGAAACTGTAGAATCAGATCTTTTTTATTCAGCAAACAGTGCAGATCCTGATCAGATGGCTCTAACATGAGTTGACTGAATCAGATCTGGGTGTACTTTGCTTGCAAAGTTGTTCCAAAGTATGTTGATGGAGTAAAGGGTTAAAATATTGCAGACAGTGTAGAACCATTATATTATGTGACATCACATCAGTGATGAGGTATACAGTGTAGAGCCATAATATTATGTGACATCACATCAGTGATGAGGTATACAGTGTAGAGCCATAATATTATGTGACATCACATCAGTGATGAGGTATACAGTGTAGGGCCATAATATTGTGTGACATCACATCAGTGATGAGGTATGTAATGTTACATTGTCTGGAACGACGGAACAAATGATGAGTGACAAACAGTGCATGCTTTGACCAGATGCCTGGTTGACACATTGACCAGGCGCTGTGTTGACACTTTGACCAGACACTGTTGACACTTTGACCAGAGGCTGTGTTGACACTTTGACAAGAGGCTGTGTTGACACTTTGATCAGAGGCTGTGTTGACACTTTGATCAGATGCTGTCTTGATACTTTGAAGAGACGCTGTGTTGAAACTTTGACGAGACACTGTGTTGACACTTTTACCATAATTATGCTGTGTTGACACTTTGACCAGAGGCTCTGTTGACACTTTTAATAGACATTGTTTTGACACTTTTACCAGATGCAGTGTTGAAATTTTGAACAGGAGCTCTGTTGACACTTTTAATTGATACTTTGACCAGAGGCTGTGTTGACACGTTGACCAGATGCTGTGTTGACACTTTTACCAGATGCTGTGTTGACAATTTGATCAGATGGTGTTTAGACACCTTGACCAGACCCTTTGTTGACACTTTGAATAGGAGCTCTGTTGACACTTTGACCAGACACTGTGTTGACACATTTACCATATGTTTCATTGACACTTTGACCAGATGTTGTGTTGACACTTTTACTGGACGCTGTGACACTTTGACAGGATGCTGTGTTGACACTTTGACTAGATGTTGTACTGACACTTTGACCGGCAGTGTTGACACTTTTGAGGTAATTATGACTCAAAACTTACTGTTTTATTGCTTTGTAACTTTATAGACATTGTTAATGACTGCTAAGATATACCCTAAAAATAAAACTTTATTTTGCTGTTAGGTACTAAACATACCTTCAGTTATAATTAGTCTCTAATTAGTGTCCTGCATTGAAAATGCTTGAGCCCTATAGGAATCACATTTTCTGTCCTTCTGTCAGTCCATCCGTCCGTCAACAATTTTGATGTGGTGATATTACTCAAACAGTGCTTCACATATTGGTTTCATATTAAGGGTATATGCTTAGTATAATAAGAGGAAAACACCTATTGTTTTTGGGTTGAATCAGATCACTATGTCTAGAGTAATCTGCCCTTGATTCATCCAAAATGCTATAAACTTTTATCAACACTTTTGATGCGATGTGATAACTCGGATCAAACAGTATTGCATATATTTTGTTCATATTAAGGGCTTATACTAATTACTATCACAGGAAGACGCCTATAGTTTTTGGGTTGAATGTCTTTATCTGCCCTTGATTTATCAAAAATGCCATAGTCAACAAAAGATCATCAGCAGGGCCCTCTCTGACTGAGTCAGTTTATAGCCTTAGTATTTGGGCAGACAATCTTAGCCAAACAGTGATGACCCAGAATAAAATGGCTTCTGAAAGAGAGAGCCATTTGATCAGTGTCTGCACTCTCTGCTACTGTGTCAGTCTAATTCAAAGTGTCTGCATTAACCATTTACTCCATAAATATGACTTTCTATGTCTAAGTTGCAAACAGATAAGACACAGGAGCCATTTGATCAGGGTCTGCTCTGTTTGTTAATAATGTAATGCAGATATAAATCTACGGTTTCTGCCTTGGTCAAAAAATCCTGTGTCCATGTGCTGTTGTAACAACCTTGTGTCCATGTGCTGTTGTAACAATCCTGTGTCCATATGCTGTTGTAACAACCCTGTGTCCATGTGCTGTTGTAACAACCATGTCCATGTGCTGTTGTAACAACCCTGTGTCCATGTGCTCCTGTGTCCATGTGCTGTTGTAACAACCCTGTGTCCATGTGCTGTTGTAACAATCCTGTGTCCATGTGCTGTTGTAACAACCCTGTGCCCATGTGCTGTTGTAACAACCCTGTGTCCATGTGCTGTTGTAACAACCCCGTGTCCATGTGCTGTTGTAACAACCCTGTGTCCATGTGCTGTTGTAACAATTTATCTAATTAATATGTATGTTATTGTCTCTCACATGAGTATTAATGGTGTAGAGGTTAAAATATTCAGTTATACAGTGCAGAGGTGAGATTTTGTGTCCAAATGCTTTGCAGTTGTTCAGTTTTTTGTTTCATTTCAGATCAGGCTGATACACTTTTGAATGATAATCTGAATGCCCTGACTGCACATATTGCAGGAAGGGAAGCCGTCCAGATCGCATCTGATCAGGTGAGACATGCAGCAATTAATACTTAATTTCCTAAATATGCCTTTCTGTGCCTTTGTAAACAGAGTAGACCCAGATCAGATGGCTCATGTGGTATAATGTAAATATGATTCTACAGTTTCTCTCATGGTCAAATAGTCCTGTTTACATAATTATGGTATTATACCGAATAATCTAATTAATATTCAAGATGTCATTATTTCTTACATGAATAATCGTGGAGTAAAGGGTTTAGATATACAATCTATGTTACTCATTTTTACCTTTAGAATGCTCATGGATGGATAAGTGAAAACCTATGCAAACAGTTTCGATCCAGATGAGACGCCGGGTAACTCAGCGTCTCATCAGGACCCAAACTGTTTGACATCCTGATTGCATATTGGTAGACAAATTGATTAAAGCTTGAATTTTGAAAATGTAATAGGTGAACAATATAGGGTTAACCCTACTGTAATTTGAAATTTGCGACGGTATATGAGGTTTTTAACGGTCGCAAATTATTTTAATGGCGACGCCGAAGGCGGAGCCGTTAAAATAATTTAAGACCGTTAAAAACCTCATATACCGTCGCAAATTTCAAATTACAGTAGGATTAACCCTATTCTAACGCAATCTTAAAACGAAAAATGCCAAATTGTTGTTATATCCTATGTGCGCAGGTGATTAAATGAGTGAAGAGGCGAGAAATAGTGCCCAGTTTCTCTCAGATTTCTTCAAATAACTGGATTTTTCACCCTGGTTTACAGTCAAAACACCGGCCCAGTTCTAAGTTCACTATTACATTTGTCATGAATTATTACGCGACAGCTATTTCACATTTCAATACACTTTCAATACACATGTCAGGAAAAGTAACGTTATCTTAGTCTTTGGCGCCGTACGCGAAAACGTCGTCTGTAACAATGACGTCACGTTATAGCGTTATGTTTGAATAGTATGATAAATAAGGTTGAATCTGAATCACAACGCTTTGAGTATATCAATAATTCTCCACATGACATATAAAAGACCGGTCAATTCGTGACAAAGAATGGAAATTAATGACTTTCAAAAAAACGGACTGAACTTGAATATATGTCAGTGTATGCATACGAATTTATCAGTAGATCTAAATGTTAGATAAACAAAGCGCATTAATATATTTACAGGCTAATGCTGTTATTCGGCCGTTTTTGATTGGTTGAATTTGCGACATATAAAACAGTTTTTATATGCCACAAATTTAGTCACATGAGCCAATCAGATAGCAGAAATTTGACAGATTGCGTTAGAATTCTTTTTAAATAATTTGCTCAGCAGGCTAAAGGTTAATATTTTCTTCTATAGAAAACGTCTTCTAATTCAGAATTCTATAACCAACAGTTTATATACAATAGAGACACCAAGTTTGAGTCTCATCAGGGTCTCAACCATTTGCAATGGTATCACAAATTTGCCTGCAATGGTATCACAAATTTGTGTCTGCAATGATATCACAAATTTGTGTCTGCAATGGTATCACAAATTAGCCTGCTAACTTGACTATGAAACAGACATTGACACCTAAAAGCTCACCATAGTTAAAATTTTGCCTGCAAGTTACTTTTATGCATATATCTCAGTAATGTAACCCTTTACCTTAAGAATATTTATGTGAGAAATATTGACTTTATGCATATTAGATGATGTATTTATATATCATATGAACACATAATGTTTTTGTCTTTGTGGAAGCTGCAGAATTAGGTCAATAAGCAATTTATGCAATACACTGACCAGACAACTCGAGCATGAGCTGTCTAATGTATGAATATGTGTCTCTGTTATCAAATAAAGGGTTAAGCTAGACAACACTAAGTTTTGCTTCATCACTAAGCCTACATATTGGTATTATTGTAAGGGATACAATAATACATATACATATTAAGACCTTTGAAAATGACACAATAAATCATATTCTACTTATTGACACCATTGTGATGGATACAATTAACCATATCATACACATTGACAACACTGTAAGGGATACAATAAACCATGTCATACATATTGACATCTTTGCAAGGGAAACAATTATCCATGTCATACATATTGACATCTTTGCAAGGGATACAATCATCAATGTTATACATATTGACAACACTGTAAGGGATAAAATAAACCATGTCATACATATTGACATCTTTGCAAGGGATACAATAAACCATGTCATACATATTGACATCTTTGCAAGGGATACAATAAACCATATCATACATATTGACACTATTGCTAGGGATACAATAAACCATATACATACTGACATCTTTGCAAGGGATACAATAAACCATGTCATACATTTTGACACTATTGCTAGGGATACTATAAACCATGTCATACATATTGACATCATTACAAGGGATACAACAATCCATGTTATACATATTGACATCTTTGCAAGGAATACAATAAACCATGCCATACATATTGACAACACTGTAAGGGATAAAATAAACCATGTCATACATATTGACACTATTGCTAGGGATACAATAAACCATGTCATACAGATTGACACTATTGCTAGGGATACAATAAACCATGTCATACATATTGACATCTTTGCAAGGGATACAATAAACCATGTCATACATAATGACATTTTTGCAAGGGATACAATAAACCATGTCATACATATTGACACTATTGCTAGGGATTCAATAAACCATGTCATACATACTGACACTATTGCTAGGGATTCAATAAACCATGTCATACATATTGACACTATTGCTAGGGATTCAATAAACCATGTCATACATATTGACATCTTTGTAAGGAATACAATAAACCATGTCATATATATTTACACCATTGCAAGGGAACGCAGTACAAGAATTTAAATTTTTGTTTGCTGCTATACCGGTATGTCTCTGGTTTTGTGTTAGCTGCTTCACCAGGATTACTTCTACGGCATCTCTGTTCATCTTTCAGTCTGTCGTCCAACTTTCACTTAGTTTGCCATTGTAACCAAAAACCCAGAATGGCATTGAATTTGCATACATGCATATAGCTACTAGTGCACAAGATATGTGTTTTTTGCATTTTTTAAACAAGATACGCTAGAACAAATGTGAATATTGAAGAAACACTGTATGTCAAAAAACATGTTGCGGTTACAGGGCTAAGCAACATAGATGCTGGCCTTTTTGGAGGTCATTTGTTGAACATTGAGGTCATTCTTTTTTGTCAACGTTTTGACAGTGTGACATTTACACAGCAAAAATCGCCTCCAGCCAAGAGAGTTAAAACTCAATAGTGACCTGCAATTATTGAGTCGCTACAAACAGGCACATTAATTAGGGATTTTTGGGAGCAGCGTTTTACTGTCATTAGTTAGGTAACACAGGTTGGTCCCTTTCTCTAGTCTCAGCAAATGGAGGAAATGTTAGGATCACATAAGACAGAAAGTCACTACAGTGAAGCTCACTTATGGCGAACTCCGATATAACGAAAGACCGGATAATACAAAAGAAAAACAATTCCCCAATATTTTCCTTCTTTGTTTCTATTAACGTCTGCCTGCTTAATACAAAATCGGTTATAACTAAAATTTGGCTAAGACAAAGTTGTATCCTTGTCCATAGAATGAAATTTCTATAAGAAATAGTTCGGTTATTACAAACTCAACTGAATGTCGCAGTTTGAGAAGTTTTCACACCTACCGCGATAAAGAACAGATGCAACAAACACCTTCACTGACTATCACCCCGATAACAACATAATGAATGTAATTGACCATACTACATGTACATAATTCCCAATCTTTGTTAATACTCAAGTTTTCAGTCGAGGACGCACAATTGCATCATTCCCACACAAAAAATGAATACTGCGCATAAATATACATTGTGGGCTCTGTGAGAGGCAATAACTTGCTGCTGAGTCCAAATACCAAAGGGACGAATCTGGTGCAAGAATGGTATCCCGCTTTATTCAACAATTTCAATAGCGTGAGTGACCATGCATCTGATTGGGTGATTTTTCTCATTTCCTATCATATATTTTGATTTCGGCCAATAGAAAAGTTTGTCAGAATACACGTTGTAACTTCATACTTTGCATAGAAGCATTCTCAGATATTTTTTGAACAATCGGTTCCGAAATAGGCAAAATTTAATGGTGGAACCAATACATCCTGATGGTCATAATTATGTAGTGATACATTTTATAGATTTATAAAAATTGATTGAAGGTACACTAATCAACACGACTGCAGGAATAAAGCATAAATGTGAAAAATAATTGAAGTGTGCACTTCCATGCATATAAGACTTCTTTTCACAAAAATAACTATAGAGTCAGCCTAGTTGTGCACTGAGCCATTGGAATAGGGAAGCAAATGGTGACCTCATTTCAAGAATATTGTTATTATAACTGACACGGATTTGCTTTTCCTTTACATTTCATAAGAGACATGCTAAGAAATTACCAAACACATGACAAAGCCAACTGTATGCATGTAGACTTTGGTCAGCAACTACATTATAAGGCAACATCTGATCAGGATCAGAATCTGAATGACCTTGGTATACTATAACGAAATTTGCTATATCCAAACATTTGTAACGAAATTGCGTCTTATCGATATAAAAAGTTTGAAAATAGCGAAATAAATATCCAGGTCCCTAGGATTTCGTTAAAAGTGAGCTTCACTGTATTAAGGGACAGTCTCTATGACAATTTTGACTGTACATTGTTTTATTTTCACTTTTGAGCTCACCTAGCACAATCTGCATAAGGTGAGTAATTGGGATTGCCTTGTGTCTGTTGTCTTGTATCATCCTTTGTCAATAGTTTCTTTAAAGAACATTTCCTAAACCACTGACTGGATACATTACCTGCTGTGAAATATGCTTAGGTTATTTGATTTAACCTTATGACCGGAATGAAAAAGTACCGCATATACCGTATGGCCCGCTGGTTAGCCATACCTCATTATAAATGCTCCCAGCATTCCACAATTAAGATCATTGGTTATTTCCGGTCGGCCATTAACGTCAACGTCAGGGTCTCGCCAGGTTTACCTGGTCGACCTCTTCCAGGTCATCCGGTACTTGCCACTGCTCTGACTGGATCCGGGTATATAGCTTCTCCGGCTAAAACCTCTGGGTATTCGGTGCTAGCTAAACAGGTCTACCACCTATCTAGGTCAACCACACCTGTTTCTGAAAAATGCACTCTCGCTCCGGGTCAACCGGCAATTGCGAACTCAGTGCATAGGAGCATTTCAACGCCTGGCCTAACTAGGTCAACCAGCGTTATATCAACCAGTGTAACAAGGTCAGCCAGGCATGCTACAACTGGTGCTATAGTAAATTCTTCCCCGGTGTTTTACACTGGTCAGACAAAGGCAACCGGTGTTACAGTAAGTTGTTCCTCGGATGTTTCCTCTGTGAACACACTCATTTTCTTTGTAATAATTTCGAGTGTGTCTGCTACTAATAAAACAACACACCCGATCTTTTCCATTGAACAAACTTCTTTGAATTTTGATCCTGACTACACTCTTAGCTCTGCTGAGCTGAGTTGCCTAGCAGAATCTCCTTCGCCTTAGACCGTCTAGGGCATGTAAACGGCGTCGGTATTCTTCTTCTTCGTCCTCTGACTCTGCTTATCGTCACATATGTCGACACAGTTCCTCTTTTTCTTCGGACGACAGCCGCCGTTCTTGGCACAGGCGCCGGTCTAGTTCTTAACCTAGACATCGGCGCCATAAGAGACATAGGTCTTCTTCCTATGACTCTCACCCGGCTTGCTTCCGCCGTTCTCATCAGGGATCTCGTGTCAGACAGGATGTACCTATCCAGACTCGGATCTCTGATGAGCAGGGGATGTCTTTTAACCAGACTTCTGATCCCCTCTTGAGCCGGGCCCCTTACTTCTATGACCCTAGGGTCTATTCTACGGGGAATTATTCTTTGGACCCTCATGTTCCAGTTGCCTTGCAAGCTACTGTGTTGGGTCCTCCGGTCCCTAGAGTCCCGCCTACGGCTACGGCCACCAGGCCAGACCAGGATCAGGATGATGTTTTATCCATCCTTGCTAACCCAGAGGACCCTTTCTTTCAAGAATTATGTACCCAGGGTAATTCTGAATTAGAAGACTCCCTCTCATCTATGAAGAGCCCGAAAGTCACTCTAATTCTTTTGACAAGGCCTGTGAGGACCGCTTTGCCATCACTCCGCCTTCTGTCTGCCCTAGAACCCAGCCTATGTGTCACAGTGGAGTAGTTTCTTCGATCCTTTTCCTCCAAACACAGAGAGGTGAAACGGTTGGTCCGAATAAATCTCGACCTACCCTCCCTCCTTGCCGGGGTCTAGCCACCTGCCTTCCTCACATTGACACGGGCTTCTGTTCTAGGCAGAAGACAGGTTGGTCAGTATCTACTAAGGTTATGCGCTCCTTAGTACCTCCTTCTTCCCTGAGGCTTCCGGCTTCAGTAGATAACAACCCGGGTCTCTTTGACCGAATTCCTCTTCTGGATTCTGATAGGCCCCGGGTTGGTTTTAGATCTGCCTCCCAACCCTCGCACTCTATGAGTATGCTTTAGCGTTTGGGAATTACGTCAGAGACAGCAGATGGGGGTAGCATCCATGTGGATCTTTTGTCAGTTGCCCGCTCTGAGGAGCTCCTTTCTGACTCCCCTTCACAAGAGAGAACCCGGCGTCTGGCCTTTCAATTGGGTCTCTCTTCCCAGCTTTCTCTGCAGCTAGGTCTCGCCTCTGCAGCCGAAATGCTCCGCTGCAGACGAGATGCCTTCCTTCAGTCTGCGTCTCATTTTCACCTAATTTCACACAAATGATCTGCAGGTAACCTTTCATCAGATTTGTATAAAGTTTTGTGGTCTGTTGCATAATTAGGTCACAGGAGCCAAAAATAGATTTGAATGAGTAAATTATTTGGACATCTCCTAAAGCACTCTGACACTGGATTCTCACCAAATTCCAATCTAATGATCTTCAGGTGACCCTCCATCCGATTTATGTAAATTGTTTTTGTCTGCTTCATAAATATGTCATAGTAGCTAATAAACAGTTCCTTTAACTCTTTGCATGCTATCGGTGAAACTGTGATAACCTATGCAAACAGTTCGGATCCAGATGAGATGCTGCATAATGCGGTGTCTCATCAGGATCCAAAACTGTTTGTTACTTTGACCATATTTTTGCAAAGAAATGAGAGAAATTTTATTTTTATGCCGCCAAAGCCTATTATGCCCCCAAAGCTAGGCTTTGGCGGCATATAGTGATCGCACCATGCGTTGGTGTGTGGGTGTGTGTGTGTGTGGGTGGGTGTGTGGATGTGTGGGTGTGTGTACCTTTTGTCCGGAGTAAATTTCCTTTGTCACATCAGCTAAGGATACCAAATTTGGTGTGTGAGTTCATCTTGGGATGGCGGATTGTCGCGTACCATTTTCATATCACCTTGACCTTGACCTTTAACCTTGATTTGAAAAAAAGCTTGTCCGGAGCATATCTCCTTTACCTTACCAGCGACAGATTCCAAATTTGGTGCGTGAGTTCATCTTGGGATTGCGGAGTGTCGCATACCATTTCCAGGTCACTGTGACCTTGACATTGACCTTTGACCTTGATTTTAAAAAAGCATATACCTTTCCAGCTACAAAAAGCTTGTCCGGAGTAAATCTCCTATACCTTACCAGCTAAGGATTCCAAATTTGGTGTGTGAGTTCATCTTGGGATGGAGGAGTGTCGTGTACCATTTTCAGATCACTGTGACCTTGATCATGACCTTTGACCGATTTTACAAAAAGCTTGTCCGGAGCATATCTCCTTTACCTTAGCAGCTACAGATTCCAAATTTGGTGTGTGAGTTCATCTTGGGATGGAGGAGTGTCGTGTACCATTTTCAGATCACTGTGACCTTGATCATGACCTTTGACCGATTTTACAAAAAGCTTGTCCGGAGCATATCTCCTTTACCTTAGCAGCTACAGATTCCAAATTTGGTGTGTGAGTTCATCTTGGGATGGAGGAGTGTCGCGTACCATTTCCAGGTCACTGTGACCTTGATTTTAAAAAAAGCTTATACCTTACCAGCTACAAAAAGCTTGTCCGGAGTAGATCAACTATACCTTACGAGCTAAGGATCCCAAATTTGGTATGTGAGTTCATATTTGGATGGAGGAGTGTCGCGTACCATTTTCAGATCACTGTGACCTTGACCTTGACCTTTGACCGATTTTACAAAAAGCTTGTCCAGAGCATATCTCCTATACCTTACCAGATACGGATTCCAAATTTGGTGTGTGAGATCACCTTGAGATGACGAAGTGTCGCGTACCATTTTCAGGTCACTGTGACCTTGACCATGACCTTTGACCTCGATTTTACAAAAAGGTTGTCCGAAGCATATCTCCTATACCTTACCAGCTACGGATCCAAAATTTGGTATATGTTTTCATCTTGGGATGACGGCGTGTCGCCTATCATTTTCAAGGTCACTGTGACCTTGACCTTTGGCCTCGATTTTACAAAAAGCTTATACCTTACCAGCTGCAAAAAGCTTGTCCGGAGTATATCTCCTATACTTTACCAGCTACGGATTCCAAATTTTATGTGTGAGTTTATCTTAGGATGGAGGAGTGTCGCGTACCACTTTCAGATCACTGTGACCTTGACCTTGACCTTTGACCTCGATTTTACAAAAAGCTTGTCTGGAGCATATCTCCTATACCTTACCAGCTACGGATTCAAAAATTTGGTATGTGAGTTCATCTTGGGATGACGGAGTGTCGTGTATCATTTTCAGGTCACTGTGACCTTGACCTTTGACCTCGATTTTACAAAAAGCTTATACCTTACCAGCTGCAAAAAGCTTGTCCGGAGTATCTTCTGTACTTTACCAGCTACGGATTCCAAATTTGGTGTGTGAGTTCATCTTGGGATGGAGGAATGTCGCGTACCATTTTCAGGTCACTGTGACCTTGACCTTGACCTTCAACCTCGATTTTACAAAAAAGGTTGTCCAGAGAATATCTCCTATACCTTACCGGCTAGGGATTCCAAATTTGGTGTGTGAGTTTATCTTGGGATGGCGGTGTGTCGTGTACCATTTTCAGATCACTGTGACCTTGACCTTTGACCTCGATTTTACACAAAGCTTGTCCGGAGCATTTCTCCTATACCTTACCAGCTACGGACTCCAAACTTGGTTTGTGAGTTCATCTTGGGATGGCGGAGAGTCGTGTACCATTTTTAGATCACTGACCTTGACCTTTGACCTCAATTTTACAGTCCGGTATATCTCCTATACCTTACCAGATACAAAAAGCTTGTCTGGAGTATATCTCCTATACCTTACCAGCTACGGATTCCAAATTTGGTGTGTGAGTTCATCTTGGGATGGAGGAGTGTCGCTTACCATTTTCAGATCACTGTGACCTTGACCTTGACCTTTGACCTCGATTTTACAAAAGCTTGTCCGGAGCATATCTCCTATACCTTGCCAGCTACGGATCCAAAAATTTGGTATGTGAGTTCATCTTGGGATGACGGAGTATCGGGTATCATTTTCAGGTCACTGTGACCTTGACCTTTGACCTCGATTTTACAAAAAGCTTATACCTTACCAGCTGCAAAAAGCTTGTCCGGAGTATGTCTCCTATACTTTACCAGCTATGGATTCCAAATTTGGTGTGTGAGTTCATCTTGGGATGGAGGAATATCTTGTACCATTTTCAGGTCACTGTGACCTTGACCTTGACCGTCAACCTCGATTTTACAAAAAAGGTTGTCCAGGGAATATCTCCTATACCTTACCGGCTACGGATTCCAAATTTGGTGTGTGAGTTTATCTTGGGATGGCGGTGTGTCGCGTACCATTTTCAGGTCACTGTGACCTTGACCTGATCTCGATTTTGCACAAAGCTTGTCTGGAGCATTTCTCCTATACCTTACCAGCTACGGATTCCAAATTTGGTTTGTGAGTTCATCTTTGGATGGCGGAAAGTCGTGTACCATTTTCAGATCACTGACCTTGACCTTGACCTTTGACCTCAATTTTACAGTCCGAAGCATATCTCCTATACCTTACCAGATACAAAATGCTTGTCCAGAGCATATCTCGTATACCTTACCAGCTATGGATTCCAAATTTGGTGTTTGAGTTCATCTTGGGATGGCGGAGTGTCGCTTACCATTTTCAGGTCAATGTGCCCTTGACCTTTGACCTTGATTTTACTAAAAGCTTGTCCGGAGCATATCTCCTATACCTTATCAGTTACAGATTCCAAATTTGTAATTTGTAAGTATTAGACAGGTATGCTTAGGCAAACAGTGTATACCCAAATCAAACTACACTGTTTGCCACTACATTAGCATGAATCAGACATTATAAAGAGCTCTAAATACTATTCATACATGGGTAGGTCATGCTGTTCAAATACTTGCAGTGTCAGAATTTTCAGATGAATTACAGCATTATAACAATATAGACCCATATCAGACAGCTCCTGTAGGAGCTACTGGGTCTTCATTGCTTGCTTACAGCACTACCTAAATCAGATGCTATACATGCGTATGCAAAGAATGTAGATCCATATTAGGTAACTTCTGTTGCAGCTGTCTAAGAGCCAGTGTTACATGAAACTTTGACCATGCGTTTAGAATTGACTGAGGGTATGTTTTTAACGTTAAGGATCGACATAGGGTCTTTCTTAAACGTTAAGAATCAACTGAACAGTAACAATCAACATGGCATGTTTTTTTAATATTGAAATTTGACCCCGTGTCTTTTTTTTTTTAAACGTTAAGAATTTACCCAGGATCTGTTTTTAACGTTGACAATCAACCCAGGGTCCTTTTTAACGTTGAGAATGAGTTTGGGTCCTTTTTAACTAATTTTTGGCACTTGGCTCTTTTCTTAGCTATCATAATCGTCAAAGGTTCTGTTTCTAATGTTAAGAACTGACTCCTGTGTCATTTTTAACAGCATCAAAATTTTATGTTACACCTGCATTACATTGTATCGTTTTTCCACCAAAATGCATTTCGGTGTCAAACACTTTGGGGGCATTTGTCACCCGTGACGACTCTCTTGTTAGAATTGAAGCAGACGACAATTTTTACAGACGGAAAATTACTAAGCGTGCAAAGAGTTGATTGGATTTCAACAAAATTTCACAGGAATTATCTGTATTTGTTTCACGGTAATGATCAGTATAGTTTTCTTCTCCTTATACAACATATTTATCGCACCACTGACACGCGCACGATTACCATTTGTATCCCATACAGCAGTACACAAAAGAGCAAAATGACACATTATCGGCAAAACGACATATACATGTTTATAACAGTTTGTGACTTTGGTTGCCCGATCCTGATGGACCATTATTGGAGATTGTCGCCGCGAGAGAAAATTCTTTATTTAAATCTGCAATTATCAAACATTATCACAAACAAACATGACAAGTCGTGAAATCTAGCACAAAAATAGTGAACATGAATACAATGTCTACTTCCAGTTTTCAAAACAAGCTCGATTTTTTAAAAAAAAAGTTACTACACGTAATACTCATTTTTATACGCCCACCTAATAAAGGTGGTCGTATATTGTCGTGGCCCTGTCCATCCATCCGTTCGTCGTTCGTCCGTCAACATTTTGTTTGTCCGCTGTTTTCTGGGAAAACTATTTGACAGATATTAATGAAACTTCACACAAATGTTAAATGCATCAAGATCTGAAGCTGAGGTGATTCTGAGGTTCATTTGATTTTTCATTTCAGAGTTATATCCCTTGTCCTTAAAAAATATGCAAATAGTTTGTCCGCTGTTTTCTGAGAAAACTATTTGAGAGATAATAATGAAACTTCACACAATGTTTAATGCATCAAGATCTGAAGCTGAGTCGATTCTGAGGTTCATTTGATTTGTCGTTTCGGAGTTATGGCCCTTTTACTTAAAAAATAATGCAGATACATGCAAATAGTTTGTCCGCTGTTTTCTGGGAAAACTATTTGACAGATATTAATGAAACTTCACACAAATGTTTAATGCATCAAGATCTGAAGCTGTTATGATTCTGAGGATCATTTGATTTTTCATTTCAGAGTTATGGCCCTTGTCCTTAAAAAATATGCAAATAGTTTGTCCGCGGTTTTCTGGGAAAACCATTTGAGAGATATTAATGAAACTTCACACAAATATTTAATGCATCAAGATCTGAAACGGAATTGATTCTGAGGATCATTTGATTTTTCGTTTCAGAGTAATGGCCCTTGTGCTTAAAAAATAATGCAAATAGGTTGTCCGCTGTTTTCTGGGAAAACTATTTGAGAGATATTAATGAAACTTCATAAAAAAATTTAATGCATCAAGATCTGATGCTGAGTCGATTTTGAGGTTTATTTGATTATTCCTTTCAGAGTTATTGCCCTTTTACTTAAAAAAATGCAAATATGTATATGCAAATAGTTTGTCCGCTGTTTTCTGGCAAAAATGTTTGACAGATATTAATGAAACTTTATAAAAATGTTTAATGCATCAAGACCTGAAGCTAAGTCGATTCTGAGGATCATTTGATTTGTTGTTTTGGAGTTATGGCCCTTGCACTTAAAAAAATAATCTATGCAAATATGAGGATGGCCATAACTTTTTCATTTGAAATGATATTTACTTCAATTTTTTTATATGGTTAAACCTTAATGTGAATTTTCTCATATATTGCGGGGGTTTTGATATGTCATTTTATTCTAAAGTTATGGTCCTTGAACTTCGTGTGTTCATGTCTTTGTTAGTCGGTCAACTTTTAGTTTGTCTGTTGTTTTCTGGGAAAACTATTAAAATGATATGAATGAAACTTAACACAAATGTTTTAAGCAACAAAATTTGAAGCTGAGTTTATTTTGAGGTTCATTCAGTTTGTCTTTACAGAGTTATGGCCGTTGCACTTTGCAAAAATCTGCAAAAATGAGGATTAGCTGTAACTTTTTGATTTAATAAGATATTCACTTCATTTTTTAAAAAAATAGTATCACCTAAATATGGAAATCAAGATCTGAAGCACAGATTAGAAAATGTCAACACTTATAAGGCATGTTGAATCGGAGAAAGTTTGCAAGTGGGCGTATTATGTACCGTATGCGGTACTCTTGTTTGAAATAGTCATTAATGTTGTATTAGCTCATTTTTTTTTTTACAAAAAATTGCCAATAATATGCACGCCTGTGTTAACACAAGTCATCTTATTAAACAATTAATTCTATTGATATGTACCCTCTTAATGTGGTACACTTTCGAAGTGTGAAAAACACGCGGCACAGGGAGACCGACAATCTAACAGGTAGGGTACAGCTGTGTTTGCCATCCTTTTGTGTCAGAGAAATTAGAGTGTGAAATGCAAATAAATAGCTTCTCTGGGCCTAAATAGTAGAACAATATAGAAAATTTGCATCACAAAAATAAATTATACCTTTAAAAACCCCAAACTGCAAAAATTTGCACCCCCAAAAAATAACCAGTTATACGGTAGTAGATTTTAAAGGTGAAAGTACAACCCTATAAATTGGTCCATTGTAAAAACATTTATTGATAGAAAGAGAATGCTCTCGGGCATCACCCCCTTTCAGAATTTATAATCTTCACAACAGCAGGTGTTAAGTGCTTGTGTGGCGGCCGTAAAACGTCGCTCCGTACTTCATTCTCAGTGTTGTTATACCTTCTGATCCTTCGAGATCATGAATTTCAGTACTTCTTGTTCTGAAAATTGAATACCGCTTAAGCCGGTGCTAGGGGGCATGAGCAGTGTTGCACTTTCAATTACTGTTCATGAACAGACTCAATAAAACCGAGTCTGCAATTTTTTCTCTTTTTGTGTTGTAATTTTTGCTCTCTGGGATCACCCCCTTTCAGAATTTATAGTATATGAAAAGATGATGATGACTGAAGGTTAAGTTGTTTTATATTATACACAAGGCTGAATAATAATAATAAGTGAAGAAAAGTTAGAAATATTTTTGGGTACTTGGTACTAAAGACACAGTGTGCATCTTAAGAGATTTCAGTTTTTGTGTCCCCTGCCGAGAGGCAGTTTGTCACTTAGGCATTACTTTTCTGTCATCTGTCCGTCCGTCCGTCTGTCTGTCCGTCACACTTGCTTTTTTGGCTCTCATTTCTAAACAAAACATTATAGAGCTTTCAAATTTCACATGTGTCTTCCTCTCATAGAGGACCATTGATGGAAATAAGGTCCATCACTATGCATGCAATACCTTTTAGTTATTTCCTTTTGTTCACACTTTCTTTTATTGGCTGTCATTTCTAAACTAATCATTATAGAGCTTTGAAATTTCACATGTGTCTTCCTCTCATTGAGGACCATTGATGTAACTAAGATCCATCACTCTACATGCAATATGTTTTATAACAGTTTTTAACAGTTTTTGTGTCAGCTGCGAGCAGGTGACACATGTGTTCCTCCAAACACTCTTGTATCAACGGTATTTTTAATTTGTATGTACTGTATGTTTTGTCTGATAGCTGCTGGATGACTATGAATACTTGTTAAACCTTACCTGGAGTGTTGGTTTGAGCTTAGGCAGTGCCAGCAAGAGTTTGATGAGGGACGCTGCAATTACTGCTAGTGTTGAGATTGTGAGCTTTGAAGAGGACAGCATGGTGGATCCCTCCGAACAGCTTAAAATTGAAGCAAGGGTAGTTGAGTGTTTGGTGGAGGTAAGTCAATTCTTTAACCCATTACCTCATAGGCTATTTTTAGATACAACCTCTTTGAATTAATTTACCGAAAAGGAGTATTAATTAGAGAATAGGAGCAAATGCTCTATTTATCACAATGGTTTAACAATGTGACCTTTGCAAAGGCGTTAAAAGGTGTTAATATGAGGGAATGGGTTAATGTGCATGTAAGAAACCTGAGTTGTAGGAAAAAACAAATTGGTTCTAAGTGATAAAGAGAAAGGTTTAGCTTCTATTAAATTAGTAGGTATGTTGAGAAAGGGCATAACTTCCATTAAGTAAGTAGGTTTGCGGAGTAAGGAAGGGGTTACCTTCAACTAAGTAAGTAGGTATGATGAGGAAGGAAGGGGTTACCTTCAACTAAGTAAGTAGGTATGTTGAGGAAGGGGTTAACTTCCATTATGTAAGTAGGTACATGTATGTTGAGGAAAGAAGGGGTTACCTTCAAGTAAGTAAGTAGGTATGTTGAAGACGGGGTTCACTTCCATTAACCCTTTCCTCCATATTCTTTTTTTTTTAGATCCAACCTCTTTGAACGAATCTACCCAAAAGGAGCATTTACAAGAGAAAAGGAAAATGTTAGAATTATGTAGTTTTGAAACCATTGTGATAAAAAGAGCATTTGCTCCTATGGAGCAAAATGCTCTCTTTATCACAATGGATTCAAGAAGAGACATTTACAGAGGTGTAAAAAGGCATATTTATGGAGGAAAGGGTTAAGTAGATATTGTTGAGGATGGTGTTAGCAGAGCATGAAGTGTTCAAGGTGAGCTGCTGTGATAGTACTGTGTTTGCAATAGATACACCTTTTAACCCTTTCCCAGTTCTATGTTTATTCGAAATTTCAATATCTACTGAATATTCATGAACAAAATGGTTATAATGAACTATAGAAGGTGGAAAATTGCATCCATTTAGAAAGTAAAGAAACAGATCTTTCAAATTCCATTAGCAAACAGAGCAGACCTTGATCAGACAACTCCTATAGGAACCGTCTGATCTGGGTCTACTCTGTTTGTAAATGCATGAAAATGTTTATATGCACGGAAAGGATTATTACCTTGCAAATAAAGTAGATCGATGTCAGATGCCTTCTACAGGAAATGATATAGATCTGATTTCACAGTTTTGCCATGGTCAGTAAATCTTATTATGAATATTATTCATGGACAAACTACACATTGTTATATTGAAATATTGAAGGTGGAACATTGGAGCCATTTTAGAAACTAAAGAAACAGAGCTTTCTAATTCCATTAGCAATCAGAGCAGACCCTGGTCAGAAGGCTCCAATAGGATCTGTTTGATCTGGGTCTACTCTGTTTGCAAATGCTTGAAAACATGTTTATATGAAGGAAAGGGTTAATACACCTATGCCACGGGTGACTAGTGTTCCCAGAAGTTGTCCTTATGATGTCCTCTTCCATTTTTGTTGAAAGACTTAAAATCCTTGTAGAACTCTGCTTGCTGTGGTAACTCACTGAATGAAAAAAACAAAACTTTGACCATCTTTATGTCTGGACCTGCAGGACCTGTGAGTGTCAATACAGTGGCAGAGATTATTCTTTGGTGATTTACTATAATAGATCGAACTAGTTCAATTTGTTAACATGGCTGCCAAAGGTGGACTTGTTTTCTCTCGATAGATATAGTGAAAAGTTAAAATATATTCTCTTCTGAAAGCACTGGGAAGATTTCAATATAACTTTTGCACCTATTTGTTCCAATCATTTTGTTTCCCTTAAAAACATGGTCAACATGGCAGGGCTAATATTTGTTATATATAGCTATGGTAGAAATTTAAAAAATATTTTCTTGAAACTATGCAGTAGATTTTTCAGGAATGATCCTTAGAAGATCCTCTACATAACAATTGTTCATATAATTTGTAATATAGTAGCTCTTAGCGTTGTAAATATGAGAGATAGCGACTTGCTGAAGATTAACCACTATATTTAACCCATTACCTCATAGGTTAATTTTAGATACAACCTCTTTGAATAAATCTACCGAAAAGGAGCATTAATTAGAGAAAAGGAACATTTTAGAATTTTGTAGTTTGAAACCATTGTGATAAATAGAGCATTTGCTCCTATAGGAGCAAATGCTCTATTTATCACAATGGTTTCATAAAGAGATTTTTACAGAGGCGTCAAAAGGCATCAATATGAGGGAATGGTAGAGGCATTAATACTCTTACCATACAAACTTTTGTCAGATTATATGATATTGATCATTATAAGGGGAAAATATCAAGCATCATATTGCAGTTATTACAAGAACAAGACAGCTAGCTTGGCCTTGTATCACTGACCTGGGGCATTCTCTTTGTTTAACTCTCTACTCCACGAATATTCGTGTGAGAAATAATGGCTTAGTCAATATTGTAGATGAATTTAACCCATTACCTCATAGGCTATTTTTAGATACAACCGCTTTGATTAAATCTACTGAAAAGGAGCATTAACTAGAGAAAAGGAGAAATTTAGAACTTTGTAGTTTTGAAATCATTGTGATAAATACTGCATTTGCTCCTATAGGAGCTAATGCTCTATTTATCACAATGGTTTCATAAAGAGATTTTTACAGAGGCATCAAAAAGCATCAATATGAGCGAATGGGTTAATGTCACATGAACAGAGGAAATTTTTGGTCATGGCAGAACTATAAAATCAAATCTGTATCATTCCATAAACAAGTAGAGCAGACTGTGATCAGACAGCTCCTTACAAAGATATCAAAACATATTTATGGAGTGAAGAGTTAACGTAAAACTTACTTTGATGAAAAACATGATACATTCTCAAAGTCTGATCTACATTTTCACTTTAGCCCATTACCTCATAGGCTATTTTTAGATACAACCTCTTTGAATAGATCTACCAAAAAGGAGCATTGACTAGAGAAAAGGAAAATTTTAGAACTTTGTAGTTTTGAAACCATTGTGATAAATAGAGCATTTGCTCCTATAGGAGCAAATGCTCTATTTATCACAGTGGTTTCACAAAATGACTTTAACAGAGTCGTCAAAAGTCTTCAATATGAGGGAATGGGTTAAGATACTATTGACGGAGTGTCAAACAGTTTGAAGTTTGATGAGATGTTGAATTACTGTGCATCTTATAAACCCTTTCCTTCATATAAACACATTTTCAGTTCTTTGCAAAACAGAGTAGATCCAGATCAGACAGATGCTATAGGAGGGGTCTGCTTTGTTTGCTTGTGATAAAATATAGACCTAATTCTACAGGATCAGATTGAACTAAATGTGTCCTGTGTCCATATTGAGGGCTTGGTGCAAAACTATTGTAACTCCTTCACTTTGTGAAGGAGTTAGAATAGTTTTGCACCAAGCCCTCGATATTCCTTTATAAAAAGTACATGTAATCTAATATTCAATCTGTCACCATTTCTTATTAGGAATTTTCATGAAGTAAAGGGTTAACTAGATTATGCTGATGGGACTATCAAGCATTTTAGAACCTAATCAGATGATGTGTCTTTACCCTTTTTCTCATACCTTGCAAAAAGAGTAGATCCAGATCAGAGGCTCCTATTGGAGCCATCTAATCTGGGTCTTCTGTTTTCTTATGAAATTGTATTTAATCTGACCCTACTGTACCAAAACGTTCTGAGAACATACGCCATTACAAATTTTTAGGTAATAAATATTAATGATGTGTTATTTTCCACATGAATATTCAACAGGGAGAGGGGTAAGTTTTGATGCAGCAGCTGGTTTGGTATCATTGCAATTAATTGAAAAAGTACCTTTCATGTGGTGCGTCACAGATAAATTTTACGCCTCAACTTCTGATAGTCAAGTGGGGCACATTCATATGTACAGTAGAACCCCTCTAATGCGACCACTTAATAAATACACATTGTTGTTTTTATAAGCAGGTGGTTGCTTAATGCAGGGCAAAAGTAATGCAGAAAGCTCCTGGGAGCTTTCTGCATTTCTTTTGTCCTGCATTAAGCTACCACCTGCATCTAGCACTCAGAATTATACCTCTTTTAGGTGGTCGCATTATCGGGATTTTACTGTACACTGGAATTGTTTTAGATGTTGATTATTGACATTGTTTCAGCTAACCGATGTTCAGGTGTCCTGGTTAGTGACAGGACCAACAGTCGTAGGAAATCTTGGAGACAGCCTGCATGCCTTCATTACACCATACACACTGATGTATAACAGTGAATACAGTATTGAAGTGATAGGTGGGTAGAAATGCTCTTGAATGTCTGGGCCGGCGGGTTCTTTGGGTTGGCGGGGTTGGAAGGGGAGGGAGGGGGATGTGTGTTTCGTTTGTTTCGGTATAGCGTTTAACATTGCGTTTAACTTCTGAATTACTTAAGCTAGACGATTCATATTTGGTATGCAGATAGCTTGGGTGAAGGCCTTTCACTTGATACAAGGATACATTATATCAGGTCAAGGCCAAGGTCACTATTTTGAAAACTTTGCAGTTTTTAACAAACTTTAACATTGCTATAACTTCTGAACTGCAAATGCTAGGCAATTCATCTTTGGTATGCAGACAGCTTCAGTTAAGGCCTTTCAGTTGATATAAAGATATTTGAAATTAAATCACGGTCAAGGTCACAATTTTGACAAGTAATCATGAAAAAAATCATCAAAAAACTTCAACATTTAGTCTTAACTTCTGAACCACATAATATTATGCTAGACAATTTATATATGGTATGAAGATAGCTTTGGTGAAGGCCTTTCAGTTGATAGAAGGATACATGGCATTGGGTCAAAGTCAAGGTCACTATTTTCAAAACTTGGCTGTTTTTAACAAAGTTTAAAATTTTGCTATAACTCCTGATCCACAAACGCTAGGCAATTCACCTTTGGTGTTCAAATAGCTTTGGTAAAGACCTTACAGATGACATAAAGATACCTGAAATCAAGTCAAGGTCAAGGTCACTGTTTTGAAAACTTGACTGTCATCAAAATTTTGTTATAACTTCTGAACTACATAAGCTACACAATTCATATTTGGTATGCAGATAGCTTGGGTGAAGGCCTTTCACTTGATACAAGGATACATTAAATCAGGTCAAGGCCAATGTCACTATTTTGAAAACTTTGCAGTTATTAACAGAATTTAACATTGCTATATCTTCGGAACTACAAATGCTAGGCAATTCATCTTTGGTATACAGATGGCTTTGGTAAAGGCCTTTCAGTTGATATGAAATATTTGAAATTAGGTCAAGGTTAAACCCCATCAGAGAGATAACTGACTGTGAAGATTGCAGAGAGCAATTTCTTTTCAGATGATAATCAATAAGCCTGTTAACCCTTTACTGTATAAATAAGGCTTTCTAGGCTTTTAAAAACAGACCTTTACTCCATAAATACACCTTTTACGCCTTTGCAAATAGAGTAGACCCAGGTCAGATGGCTCCTATAGTAGCTGTCTTATCAGGGTCTGCTCTGTTTGCTTATGATATAATAAAGGTATGATTCTACAGTTTCTGACATAGCTGAAAGGTTCCTGTGTCCATGTGCTATTATAACAAATCTATCTAATTAATATTCGCAATGTCATTATTTCTTACATGAATTTTCATGGTGGAAAGGGTTAACCCTTTGTACGAATGTAAGAATTAATGACATCTTGGATATCAATAAGCTGAAATTTAAAAAAACACATGATGTTATGATATTGGTATATACTGTAGCCATCTGACAGACAGCCATCTGACAGACAGCCAGATGCCATCTGACAGACAGCCATCTGAAAGCCATATGATATTGCTGTACAGTAAAACCTCCCTGTAATGGCCACTAAATTGTGTTAATTAGTTGGTATTTAACCCTTCGCTTGCTATTCATGTCAATATACCTACCTGTAAATAATAAAGACCCAGATGACACAGCTCCTGCAGGAGCTGTCTCATCAGGGTCTGCACTATTTACAAGTTGATTGTGCAACCAGTGGACTCCACAGCAGTGATTGCACAGAGAAATAATTGTACACAGTGAAGATATATGTAATTATACAACAGGGCATGAGTAAAGAAGGAGAAATGTATGTTAAAATTCAGCAAGAGAATGGTTAAGACAGGTGGCTGCTTATAGCAAGGTGAAAGTAAAACAGAATGCTCCTATATGAGCGTTCTGTTTCACTTTCACCTTGCTTTAAGCAGCCACCTGCCTTTAACACAAACTACTTGATATAATTTAGCGGCCATTATAGAGAGGTTTTACTGTACTCTGTTTGCAAAGGCTGAAAACATTTTTATGAGGGAAGTGGTTCAGAGTTGACAAAATTTGCAACATACATATTTCAGTAATGCTTGACGGTATAGAGAGGACCGATACTAAAGTTTTAAGAACTGAACAAAGGAAACTAATACCAGTGATAAAGTCCGGTGAAAACACCTTTAAGGATGATGGTGATAAGGTTGAGATGGACATAAATCAAGACGTCCATTTGACTTGTGAAGATAAAGGAGGAGACCCCAACATTAAATGCTTCTGGAAGTGTCAGGTAAGTGTTTTGTCCCTTGTCTGTGATAAATTTTCATGTAAGAAATAATGACTTCATGAATATTTATTAGCTTAATTATCTCCTGGCACAAAAGTGTGGAGGGCATATAGTATTGCCACTGTGCATGTGTGCGCAAGTCCCAAGTGTGCACATGCACATATGCCCAAGTGTTTTTGTGCATGAGTGTGCATGTGCCTGAGTGTGTGTGTGTGTGCGTGTGCGTGCATGTACCCTAGTGTGCATGCATGTTTGCCTGAGAGCAAGCGTGTGTGTGCCAGAGTGTATGTGGTGTGATTGTGTGGACACCATGTGAACATGATACAGAACACATTATAACACACATAATAATGAATCTTATTAGAATTTTAAGGTAAAGGGTACAGGAAACAGGGTCCCTGCATATAAAGCTTTTAGTTGAGTCTGAGTTTCGTTCTCAAGCTTTTGATTGGTCAGATTTGAGTTCTCAAGCTTTTGATTGGTCAGATTTGAGCCAAAGGCTCAAATCTGACCAATCAAAAGCTTGAGAACGATCTTAGGCTCAACTAAAAGCTTTATAAGCATGGACCAAGATCTTGAAAATTACCTTGTGAATGTAATTAAGAAATGAATGATGTGCTCCCGGTGTTCATGAGGTTATGCAACACAGCTTTACGAGCAAAGTTAGTGAAGCCCGAAGGGTTTCACTAACTTTGCTCGTAAAGCTATGCGTTGCGTAACCTCATGAACACCGGGAGCACATCATTTATTTCTTATATTTATATTCCATTGTATTTCTTATATTTCAACAGATTTTTAGCTCACCAGAGCACAAAGTGCTCAAGGTGAGCTTTTGTGATACCCCAGTGTCCGGCGTCCGTCTGTCCGTCCGTCCGTCTGTCCGTCAACAATTTCAAATGACTTCTTCTCTGAAACCGACTGCCCAATTGTAACCAAACTTGGTCAGATACATACTGTTGGTGGGTGCTTCAAAAGTTGTTAAAAGATAGTGGGTGGGGCCATCGGTCTTGTTGCCATGACAACCGTACACAATATCTAGAAAAATCTTCTTCTCCAGAATGACTTGTCTGATTTGAATATGGTTTTCACCAAAATGTTTCTCAGTCGATAGACTTCAAAAGTTGTTAAAAGAATTTTGATCCGGCAAAAAACATGGCCGCCAGAGGGCGTTGTCATTTTTTCCATATATGGTAATAAGGAATTTTCATAGGAAAATCTTTAAAAATCTTCTTCTCTGAAACTGTAAGGCCTAGACCTTTGATATTTGGTATGTAGCATGATCTTATGGTCCTCTTCAATTACTGTTCAAATTATGACCCCAGGGCCAAAAATGGCCCCGCCCAAGGGCTTATCAGTTTTTCATAGGAAAATCTTTAAAAAATCTTCTTCTCTGAAACTGTTAGGCCTAGACCTTTGATATTTGGTATGTAGCATGATCTTATGGTCCTCTTCAATTACTGTTCAAATTATGACCCCAGGGCCAAAAATGGCCCCGCCCAAGGGCTTATCAGTTTTTCATAGGAAAATCTTTAAAAAATCTTCTTCTCTGAAACTGTTAGGCCTAGACCTTTGATATTTGGTATGTAGCATGATCTTATGGTCCTCTTCAAATTATGACCCCCGGGCCAAAAATGGCCCCGCCGAAGAGCTTATCAGTTTTTCATAGGAAAATCTTTAAAAATCTTCTTCTCTGAAACTGTAAGGCCTAGACCTTTGATATTTGGTATGAAGCATTATCTTATGGTCCTCTACATATATTGTTCAAATTATGACCCCTGGGCCAAAAATGGCCCCGCCCAAGGGCTTATCAGTTTTTCATAGGAAAATCTTTAAAAATCTTCTTCTCTGAAATTGTAAGGCCTAGACCTTTGATATTTGATATGTAGCATGATCTTATGGTCCTCTACAAATATTGTTCAAAAAATGGCCCCGCCCAAGGGCTTATCAGATTTTCATTGGAAAATCTTTAAAAATCTACTCAAACTGTAAGGCCTAGACCATTGATATTTGGTGTGACTAACATGATCTAATGGTCCTCTATAAATATGTAGCTGTGGCTTGTGGTCCTCTGCCAAGAATGTTTAACTTACAACCCTGACCACTGGGCGAAACTTGGCCCTGCCTCAGGGCTTATCAGTTTTTCATGGGAAAAATATGAAATATTATTTTTCTCTGAAACCATAAGGCTTAGGCCTTTAATTAATGGCATACTGCTTTGCCTTGTGGTTCTCTACCAAGGTTGTCCACATAATTCTTTGTGGTCAAAAATGGCCCAGCCCCTGGGGTTATCTCAGGTGAGCGCTTCAGGGCCTCATGGCCCTCTTGTTTTTAAATATTATATACCGGTCACGTAATAGCAGCTATCTAGGTCGTTGCCAGGTTCGTTTCTAACGTAGTAGGATTGTTGGAGATAACGCTCCTTACGTCACGTGTACATAACACGGAAGTGACATTACGTCGCTTTGGAACAGACGTTGATTAATAGAGTTTGAATGTAGTACGCAAAGAGAGAATTGAGAGAAGTAAATTGTGAAAGAAGAAGACGTGTCAATCATCTATTCCCGTCCCATATAGACAAGGATCTCTATATATGGTATGAGAAATAGTCCCAAACACATATTATAAATATAGAATGAATACAAGATTTTAATCAGTAAATTGTCTAGCGGAATTCTGGGAAAAGGAGAACCGACTCAAACCGATATTGAAATGAACGTTCATGGGAAAATGCAACTTTCTTTTTAGAATAAGGTTATATAAAGACGTTGCAGGGCGAATGTAAATATTACAGAATAATTAAACCATGAAACACGGAATTGTTAAGTTTTGCATGGTTAATTCATATCAAGAGAGTAGAGTCTGTGTAATTTTCATTTTTGTGTCACCTGCCGACACAATCTTCACCAAACCATATAAAAATGTTAATGGCTCTAATATGTAGGCCAAGTTATAAAACTAGCAAGATTGATTTTGGCACTTCTGAGTTATGGCCCTTGACTAATACAAAGTTGGTCTTTTTAGCCTTGTCCACTCTCTAAGTCATCAAATTCTTATCTGATCATCACTGAACCTTATGAAAATGTTTATGGTTATAATATCTAAGCCAAGTTGAATAAGTAGCAATATTGGAACAGGTACTTCAGAGTTAGGGCCCTTCAATTGTTGAAAACTAGGCTTTTTTTTTTCTTTGTCTGCTCTCTAAATCAAAAGTCCTTATCTAGTCTCCAACTAACTTCATAAAAATGATATTGGCCATAATGCCTTAGTCAAGTTTTGAGAGCAGGTTTGAGACATATGTTTTTCTTAAAAACAAGCTCTAGCTTTTATATTTTGAGTAATCTTTCTCCATGTTTTCCGAGTTGTAATTTTCCCTGGTCCATGGGTCAAAGGTCAATGGTCACAGGATACAATTTTTGGGGGCATTTGTCATGTAACTGGAACAGCTCCTGTTTTTAGCTTTCCAGAGCACAAAGTGCTCAGAGTGAGCTTTTGTGATCGCCTTATGTCCGTCGTCGGGCGGTCTGTGTCATTCGTTGTCAACAATTTGAACATTTAAAAATCTTCTCCTCTGAATCTACAGGGTTCTCAGCTTTCATCTTTGGCACAAAGCATCATATTCAGGTCCTCTATAAAAGTTATATAAATTATGCCCCTGGGGTCAAAATTAGCCCCGCCCCAGGGATGCCTTGTTTTCAATAGAAACATATTGTAAAACTTTGAAAATCTTCTTCTATAGGAAACTGGAAGGTTCTCAGCTTTCATATTTGCCAAATAACATCATGTTCAGGTCCTCTACAAAAGTTATATAAATTATGCCCCTGCGGTCAAAATTGGCCACGACACAGGGGTGGCTAGTTTTCAATAGAAACATATATATAGAAAACTTTGAAAATCTTCTCCTCTCAAAATTGATGGTTTTCAGCTTTAATATTTGGCACATAGCATCATGTTCAGGCCGTCTACAAAAGTTATATAAACTATGCCCCTAGGGCCAAAATTGGATCCTTCTCAAATTTAAGCACAATGTTTATCTAGACATGTTAAAGTAGCCTGCCAAGCCCCGGTTCGTTTATTCAAGGTCAAAGTCACCCAATTGGACTTAGAATTTGCGTTTAGCAAAAATGTTAACCTCTCTGTCTGTCTGTAACATCTCTTAACTAAAGTTCTGCTTGGTGGATCCTCCCCAAATTTAACCACAAGGTTTATCTAGATATGCTACAGTAGCACAAATGGACGTAAAATTTGTGTTTAGCATTTGCGTTAAGCAAAAATGTTAACCTCAATTTATGTGGAAAACATTTTTGTAAGTCCACACTTTGTGATAAAGCTTTGAAACTTGGAACACTTGTTCACCATCATAACCTTCACCTGTAGGCAAGAGTACATAACTCTGTCAAGCATTTTGACCGAATTATGCCCCTTTTTAACTTACAAGTTTTGGTTAAGGTTTTTGTTAAAGTCCATTTATTTACATAACCCTTTGAGATAAAGCTTTTAAACTTGGAACACTTATTCACCATAGCTTCACCTGTAGACAAGAGAACATAACTCTGTCAAGCATTTTGACAGAATTATGCCACTTTTTAACTTAGAATTTTTGGTTAAGGTTTTGGTTAAAGTCAACTTATTTACATAACCCTTTCAGATTATGCTTTAAAACTTTGAACACTTGTTCACTATCACAAGCTTCACCTGTAGGCAAGAGTACATAACTCTGTCTAACATTTTGACATAATTATGACGCTTTTACCTTGAACCTTGGTTGCAAAATTGGACTTAGAATTTGAGTTTAGCAAATATGTTAACCCCAGTTTATGTTGAACAAGACCTAACCGGGCGTATATTGTGCCCGCTAACACTCTTGTCTATAGAAACATATAGTGAAAACTTTGAAAATCTTCTCCTCTGAAACTGGAAAGTTCTCAGCTTTCATATTTGGCACATAGCATCATGTTCCAGTCCTCTACAAAAGTTGTATAAATTATGCCCCAAGGGTCAAAATTGGCCCCGCCCCAGGGTAGCCCAGTTTGCAATAGAAACATATATGTGAAAACTTTGAAAATCTTCTCCTGAAACTGGAAGGTTCTCAGCTTTCATATTTGGCACATAGCATTAAGTTCAGGTGTGCTACAAACGTTATATAAATAAGGCCCCTTGGATCAAAATTGGCCCCACTGCAGGGGTGGCTAGTTTTAAAAAGAAACATATTGTGAAAACTTTGAAAACAGTCTCCTCTGAAACTGAAGGTTCTTAGCTTTTACATTTGGCACATTCCATCATGTTCAGGTCCATTGCAAAAGTTATATAAATTATGCCATGGGGTCCAAATTGGCCCCTCCCCAGGGATAGCCAATTTTCAATAGAAACATATAGTGAAAACTTTGAAAATATTCTCCTTTGAAACTGGAAGGATCTCAGCTTTCATATTTGGCACATAGAATCATGTTCAGGTCCTCTACAAACGTTGTATAAATTTTGTCCCTGGGGTCAAAATTGGTCCAGCCCCAGGGTCGTCAAGTTTTCAATAGAAACATATGTGAAAACTTTGAAAGTCTTCTCCTCTGATGAGCGATATCCGGGCCATTCTAATGCCCACTTGTTTTGTTGTTTTTGGCCTGGGTTGGCTTGCCAAGCTGAAGGCCATAGTAGTCATGCCAAAATTTCAACCCCCACCCACACATTTCTTGTGTATCAAAATTATTTCACTTTTAAACTAAGTCATTTTGTTTTGTTTAATACCTTATAAAAATTAGTACTTTGTATATATTCAAATGTGTGAGGTGGTTTCAAATGTGTGAGGTGGTTGGTCATTCGAAATAATTAATATGAATAAAAACTGTTAATATGCTAATTTGCTGAAAATACTTAGATTAATGGAAACAGAATTATCTCCCGTTTTGACTGTAATAGTAATAATTCGTTGTGTATCCAAATTATTTCACTTTTAAACTTCATTTTGTTTGTTTAATACCTTATAAAAATTAGTACTTTGTATATATTCAAATGTGTGAGGCGGTTGGTCAATCGAAATAGTTAATGTGAATAAAAAACTTGTTAATATGCTAATTTGCTGAACTTACTCAGATTAATGGAAACTGTATATATACAAATGCTATTGAGCAAATATCATTGATCACTGCTGGTTATTTAGAGAAGGTCTGAAGCTGGGTCTTGTCATTTGGGCATCACCAAGCATCCTGACAACATTTTTGATGTAATCTATCAAAAAGGAGCAGTAACTATAGAAATAGAAAAACAGAATTTTAGAATTAAAAAGATGTCAGTAGGAGAGAATTAGTTAATTAAAACAAAGGAAATGCCCAACAAGTGTACATATGTATATACATAAGCTTGTATCGCGCGTATCTCTGAAACCAGTTGGGCTAGAGTCGCCAAACTTCACAGGAATGTTCACCAACATGAGTTGTTGTGCACCTGGGTTTTTTGAATTGTCTCCCCCTGATAACTTTGGATTTATTGCCCCTGATGACTAAACATTAGAAAAACTTTGTGTCACGCATATCTCTGAAAACGCTAGTACTAGAGTCACCAAACTTCACAGGAATATTCACCAGCATGAGTTTTTGTACACCTGGGTTTTTTTTAATTGTCTCCCCCTGATAATTGCTGAGTTATTGCCCCTGATATGAACACTTCAATTCATACAAACTTTGTGTCACACATATGTCTGAAACCAGTAGTACTAGAGTCACCAAACTTCACAGGATTGTTCACTTGTATGAGTTGTTTTGCACTTGGGGTTTTGAATTGTCCTCCTCCCCTGTTTACTTTTGAGTTTCTGCCCCTGATGATTTAAAATTAGACAAACCTTGCTTAGTACCGTGCACATCTCTGAAACCACTAGGGCTAGAGTCACCAAACTTTACAGGAATGTTGATCAGCATGAGTTGTTGTACACCTGAGATTTTTGAATTGTCTCCCCTGATAAATTTGGAGTTATTGCCCCTGATATGATTACTTAAAATTAGAGAAACGTTGTGTCATGCATATCTTTAAAAACACTAGGGCTAGAGTCACCAAACTTCACAGGAATGTTGACTAGCATGAGTTGTTGTGCATCTAGGTTTTTTTTAATATTCTCCCCCAGATAACTTTTGAGTTACTGCCTCTTATGACTTAAAATAAGAGAAACTTTACTTTGTGTCGCATGTATCTCTGAAACCACTTGTACTAGAGTCACCAAACTTCACAGGAATGTTGACCAGTATGTGTTGTTGTGTACCTGGGTTTTTTGAATTGTCTCCCTCTGGTAACGATGGGAGTGATTTTCACCTGATGACCCCTGATGAAAATTAGACCCTGATAAGTTTGGAGTTACAGACATTACACTTGTGTATTGGAAAGAGGATGAGAGGGGGAGACATCTGTTTTTGTGGCAAAAACAAACCTCTAGTTTTTCTTTGTCCATGCGGTTTCTCCAACACCTTTGGTCAGATTTTCATCGAAACTTTATAGAATTGATCAGCACCATGCCTAGTTGTGCATATCTTATTCCTGTTCCAGTTTGACTTTTTTACATGAACAATGTTGTCCGCGCTGTTTCTGGAAAACGTTTGGTCATATTTACATGAAACTTCAAAATATTGAGTAGCATCATACCTATTTGTGCATATCTTTTTCCTGTCCCAGTTCGATGATTTTCTGCAGAATTATGGGACTTTGAATTGTTTACATGGAAAATTTTGTCTCTGCGGTTTCTCCAAAATCTTCGGAAGGATTTTCCTTAAACTTCATAGGATTGATCAGCGCCATGCCTAGTTGTGTATATATATTATTCATGTTCCGGTTCAATGATATTTTGCAGAGTTATTGGACTTTGTATTGTTTACATGGAAAATCAAACCCCAAAACTTTTGAACACAATCAACCCTTCTTATGCCCAGGCCTACATTGCCTGCAGCGCTTTGATTTTTAAAGTGTAACAGTATGAGACTTTAGCTATTCTGAATCTTTCCACAAAGCACTTGAAAATCTCAGAGATACCCGGGACACTGCAAAATGATATCTAAATTAGTTTTTGTTTTAAATATTCTACATGTGTATATGCATTGTATACTCAGCTTTGTACATGAAATAGCTTTTGTTTTAAATATTCTATATGCATTGTATAATCAGTTTTGTACATGTAATCATGTACTTTTGAATGCACATTTCTGTATGAAAAGAGTGCTACATAAATGTGATATAATAACAACAATAATAATTATGTTTTGTAATGGCATAAAACAATGGACTTTTTGGCTCAGGCAGAAAAGTTAAGAATCAGATCTATATTATACCATTAGCAACAAGGAAGACCCAGATCAAACAACTCCTACAGGGGCCATCTGATCTGGGTCTACTGTGTTAACACATGCTTGAAAAGGTTTTTATATGAAGGAAAGGCTTAACCCATTACCTCATAGGCTATTTTTAGACCCAGTCACTTTGAACAGACCTATTAAATATATAAATTTAATCTATACAAATTTTATAAATGTGTAGTTAAGAAATCATTGTGATAAATAGAGCATTTGCTCCTATGGAGCAAATGCTCTGTTTATCACAATGGTTTCAAAAAGTGACTTTTACAGAGGCGTCAATATGAGGGAATGGGTTCATTGTGGCAATAAGTGTAAAATTATGACTAAAACGTAGCAAAACAGGGTCCTGGTTTTCTTATGCCTTTTATGTTTTCTTTTTTATTTACATGCAGGATAATTTCCGGACGTTGAATGAAGATGACTTTACTGATTGTTTGGACATTGAAGGGGAGCCTGTTGGTCTTTCATCTGGAATTTCTTATGCATTACCGGCAAGTGAAAGGCAGCACTCTGAAGTACGCAAACTTAGGTAAGCTTGCCCAAGCAGATTGTGTATTGGCTGTAAAGTGAAGAAAAGCTCAGTGTCTCAATGTTGTAGCTGTGTTATAAGAAAAGATGTGTTCAGACTTCAAATATAAACATTGTAGACTCAGAAAGACATGCATTTTGTCTGGTTTGTAAATACCACCAATTTGTAACTAACCACTGTACTCCTCTAAAACCACTCTAAACCGGAGCTCAGAACAATATTACTTTATAAGGATCTGGATTTGACTTCAACGTTTCTATTGTTGAAATAAAAAAATAACTTTTGACAAAAACTTTTGTTAGGAAAGATAATTTTATATTGTAGCCGAAATTGGTGTATAGATTTTTTACATGCAGAAAAGGTTGGGATTACATTTTGAGTGGCAAATTCAAAGTCTTTGTTAGTAAAAACAAATACAGTTTTCAGACAACAACTTTGGTTTTGAAAGACATACTATGACTAAATATGGTGTATAGAAAGCTTACATAGAGACAAAGGTTAGGACTCCATTATCAGGGTCTGGGGTCAAGGACACTGTCATTAAACCCCATGCAACGAAGTTGCTCAGGGTATATAGTTTTTTTGCCGGTTCGTCCGTCAGTCCATGCATGTATTATAATACATTGTTGCTCATCTAGCACTTTTATTTCCTGACCAATTATTTATCTCAGATTTGCTTTATGAATAGTCTTGAATAAAAGCTTGGATAAGTTTGATTGGAAACCACTTATTATACCCCCCACAATGAATTTTGGGGGGGTATACTGGAATCAGGTTGTCTGTCTGTCCGGTCGTCTGTCCGTCCGAGGACACAATTTTGTCCGGCCTTCTTCTTCTACAGTTTTGTTTCAGTTTTGTTGAAAGTTCATATATAGCCATATGACCATATAAACCTGTGCACCGCATATTTCCGTTATGATCAGACCACTACTTCAGGAGTTTTCTCCCCTTTTTAGTCCCCTATCAATGTTTTCTGGTTTTCTGGACTTTTTATGGAAGTGACTCGAGATATCAACTCAATATTTAGTACAAAGCTAAATCTAGATAAGTTACAGCTTATGTTACAATCTCAGCCCTGTTGAATAATTTTTGCCAGAGTTACGGCCCTTGAACTTTAATTTTTTGTCAATTTTTCAATTTTCTGGTCTTTCTTTGGAAGTGGTTGGAGATATTAACTTCATATTTGCCATAAAGCTAAATCTAGATGTGGTACAGCTTAAGTTCAAATATGGGTCTGGTTGAATAATTTTTGTCAGAGTAATTGTCTTTGAACTTAATGTTTTTCTGAAAAGGTACCTAGTTTTAGAACTTTGGATTTGACAAAAACCTCATGAAACGGTCTTGTTTCTCTGAATTATTCTTCATTTTTATTACATAAATTAGGTTGGGGCATGTATTGTTTTTAAATCTCTTCATGTTTCTGTATGTACATATGTTCAGATTGATGATAGGTGTTCTGACAAGCAGACAGGTGGGGGGTATTCATTAGCCTTTGTCTTACAGTTCTAGTTTTCTCAGACATTGTGGCGGAGTTGAGTAGGTTAGCTAATGCTCACTAAAGTTTTTTTATTAAAAAAGAAAAATAGGTTTATGACAATAACTTAAGTTAAGAAAGACATATGGTGATCAAATTTGGTTTACCGTTTATAGGTAGCCTACATGCTGACAAAGGTCAGATTTACATTTTTGGGGTCCAAGATGATTGTCATGGTAACGAAAAATAGAAAAAACAGTTTCTTGACAATAACTTTAGTTAAGAAAGAAATATTGTAATCAAATTTGATTCACAGATAGCTCTAATTAATAGACATATCAAGACAAATTTGGTGAAGAGATTATATGCTGGCCAAGATTTGGATTGCATTTGATTGGTTCTTTGGTTAAGGTCAAGTTGATTGTTACTAAAACAGTTTAAGAAAAGACATAATGTGACTAAAGTTTGCTTATATGGAGACACATCATGGGATTGCAAGGTTGTGTCTGGGTTCAAAGTCAAGGTTACTGATAATAGAGTAGAACAAGAGCACCGCGAGCAGGTGTCAATGCTCATCTGTCGTCATGGTCAAGATGAACATGCATACCACAAATGAAGGTTGTAAATGAAAAATTGAAGAAGTTATGGTCAGTGTTAAGATTTCAGACAATGTTGACGCGGACTCCGGGGTTACGACAATAGCTCGTGATTTCTTTGAAATGGACAAGCTAAAAATGGTTCCATTACAAACAACTTCAAAAAGGAAAGACGGAACCATGCTTGGTTTACTGCTTACATGGAGACAAAGGTTGGAGCTGCCTTTGTTTGGTATGTAGTCAAGTTATAGGTCATGGTTACTTAAACTAGCAAAATGGTTTACGGACAGTATTTTACTTAAGGAAGATGTTTTGTGACTTAATTTTGTGTATTTTGGGTATTTTGCATCAAATTTGGCAAGGTCAAGGTCATTGTTACTAAAGGTAATGACTTTTTGTTAACTAAGATGTATCAAGAAAGTCGTTGTTACTATTAATACACAAGCTGCATCTGGATAATATTATTAGTTACCCCTTTCCCTCATTTAAACACTTTTTAATGCCTTTACAAATAGAGTAGATTCAGATCAGACATCTGCGGTTATGCTGCGTTTACACTAAGCTATTATATTGACAAATAAGAACAAGCACAGAGCTTAACGCTTTATTGCATTAATTTACTTTTACAAGGCTACCCCATGCTGTCTCAATACGCTCTCTGTATGTTTTGTTACAAAGCCAACATAATTCTAATGAAGATCTGTCAAGATTTTCATCATATTCTCCTAAGTTTTTAAGCTCTCCTGCGATTTACGGCAAAAATTTGATCAAGATTGCGATGTTTGGGGCACCATTGGTGTATATAAAGGATGTACGGGCCATCCTTTCATTATGTCTCCCCCAGTATACTGGGGAGACATTTTGTTTTTGTGCATGGTGTCCATCCATCCGTGTCTGTGTCTGTCTGATTTTAAATTGTCGATGGGTTTCTCCAAAAGCTTTGTTGGATTTTTATGAAACTTCATAGGATTGATTAGCCCCATGCCTAGTTGTGCATATCTTATTCCTGTTCCAGTTTGATGATTTTCTGCTGAGTTATGGGACTTTGATTTTTATGCCCCCAACGGCCGGCATATTGTAATCGCATTGTCCATCTTCTGTCTGTCCCTCCTTCCATCTGTCCTTCCATCCATCTGTCCCAAATTTCACGTCCCTTCTATAACTTTTTTTTCTGTGAATGGATTTCAAATTAATTTGGCACAAATATTCACCTCACAAAGACGATGTGTAACATTTAACTCCCTGGTCCATGGGATAAAGGTTAATTCACAGGGTACAATTTTTGTAGGCAGTTGTCACGTGACTGTGACAACTCTCGTTTTACATAGAAAATTTAGTCTGTGTGGTTTCTCCAAAACCTCTGATCAGATTTCCATGAAACTGAATAGGATTGATCAGCACTATGCCTAAATGTGCATATCTTATTCCTGTTTTGGTTCAGTGATTTTCTGCAGAGTTATGGGACTTTAAATTTTTACATGGAAATTTTTTGTCTGCACAGTTTCTCCAAAACCTTTATTCAGATTTTTATGAAACTTCATAGGATGAATCAGCACTATATGCCAATTTATGCACAGCTTATTTCTGTTCAGGGTTAATGATTTTCTGCCGAGTTATGGAACTTTGAAATTTTTACATGGAAAATTTGGCCTCCAAACCTTTGGTCGCATTTCATGAAACTTCATAAGATCGATCAGCACAGGACCTTTCAGCATTACTTTAGACCTGTATTAAGCTGTGAACTTGAACAATTGTTCAGATTAGAAAGTAGATAACTCAAACTAATTTGTAAAGTCCCTTGAAGTTCGAGGTATCGAAGTTCAACTGTATAAAATACTGCAGAAGTTGATGAATATCAAAAAAGGAAGACCCTAATCAGACCGACCTTGATCTACATGGTTTGTAAAGCTTTTACTTTTCATTACTTTAGACGTTTGACCTTTAGCTAATCATCCTGCATTTTCAGGCCTTTGCACACAGAATAGTCCCAGATCAGGGTCGATGCTTATAAAACTTTCAGTTGAGTCTGAGTTCGTTCTCAAGTTTTTGATTGGTCAGATTTGAGCCTCTGGCTCAAATCTGACCAATCAAAAGCTTGAGAATTCAAATCTGACCAATCAAAAGCTTGTGAACGAACTCGGACTCAACTAAAAAGCTTTATAAGCATGGGCTCAGACAGTTCCTGTAGCAGCTGTCTGATCAGGGTTTGTTTATGGAATAGTAAAGGTCTAATTGTATAGTCTATGCCAGGGCCAAAACTCCTTGGAGCATGTTCCATTGTAAAATTCAACTAGTTGATAGTCATGAAGTCACTATTTCTTGAATGATTATTCATCAGGTAGAGGTTATTACACAGGGGACTAGGGCAGCAGAGTGATATTAGCCCATTACTTTGATATTGGCCCTAGGTAAGAGCCTCTGTCACTCTGCCGCCCTAGTCACCCATGTAATAACCTGTTTATTACATTACTTGATAGAAAGGGATAACTTCTAGATATAATAGTTTCTCAAAGGATTGAAAGAATCAGACGTTAGTGAAAATTTCAGAATTTGAGGGAATGGCGCCATTCTGGAGTCATTTGGATGACGGCAAAATCAAGGTTTTATATTATTAAAAAATGGGTGTTGGAATGAGTTGCTAGACTGCATTTTTAGCTCACCTGAGCCTAAGGCTCATGATGAGCTATTGTGACCATTCTTTGTCCGGCGTCCGGCCGGCGTCTGTCCACATTTTCAAACGACATCTCCTCTGAAAATGCTGACCCGATTTTAAACAAATTTTGTCAGAAGCATCAGTGGCTAGGGGGAACGAAAAGTTGTTCAAATTAATATAACCCCTGGACCAAAAATGGCCCTGCCAAAGGGCTTATCAGTTTTTCATAGGAAATCTTTAAAAATCTTCTTCTGACACTGTAAGGCCTAGACTTTTAATATTTGGTATGTAGCATGATCTAATGTTCCTCTACAAATGTTGTTCAAATTATGACCCCTGGACAAAAGATGACCCCGCCAAAGGGCTTATCTGTTTTTCATAGGAAAATCTTTAAAAATCTTCTTCAATGAAACTGTGAGGCCTAGACCTTTAATATTTGATATTGGCCCTAGGTAAGGGCCTCTGTCACTCTACGGCCCTAGTCACCCATGTAATAACCTGTTTATTACATTACTTGATAGAAAGGGATAATAGTTTCTCAAAGGATTGAAAGAACCAGACGTTAGTGAAAATTTCAGAAGTTTGAGAGAATGGTTCCATTCTGGCTTTATTTGGATGACGGCAAAATCACGGTTTTACATTATTAAAAAAATGGGTGATGGAATGAGCTGCTAGACTGCATTTTTAGCTCACGAGAGCACAAGGTGAGCTTTTGTGATTGCCTGATGTCCGTCGTCTGTCGGCGTGCGTCGTCCGTCGTGCGTCATCAGTCGTCAACAATTTGAACCTTTAAATATCTTCTCCTCTGAATCTACAGGGATCTTAGCTTTCATCGTTGGCACATAGTATCATCTTTAGGTCCTCTAAAAAGGTTATATAAATTATGGCCCTGGGGTCAAAATTGGCCCCGCCCCAGGGTTTCTTGTTTTCAATAGAAACATATAGTAAAACTTCGAAAATCTTCTCCTCTGAAACCAGAAGGTTCTCAGCTTTCATATTTGGCACATATTATCATGTTCAGGTCCTCTACAAAAGTTATATAAATTATGGCCCTGGGGTCAAAATTGGCCCCTACCCAGGGGTAGGCAGTTTTCAATAGAAACAAATAGTGAAATCTTTGAAAATCTTCTTCTCTGAAACCTGAAGGCTCTCAGCTTTCATATTTGGCACATAGCATCATGTTCAGGTCCTCTACAAAAGTTATATAAATTATGGCCCCGGGGTCAAAATTTGCCCCGCCCCAGGGGTGGGCAGTTTTCAATTGAAACAAATAGTGAAATCTTTGAAAATCTTCTCCTCTGAAACTGGAAGGCCGATAGCTTTCATATTTGGCACAGAGCATCATGTTCAGGTGCTCTACAAAAGTTATATAAATTATGGCCCTTGGGTCAAAATTGGCCCCGCCCCAGGGTGGGCAGTTTTCAATAGAAACAAATAGTGAAATCTTTGAATATCTTCTTCTCTGAATTCGGAAAGCTCTAAGCTGTCATATTTGGCACAGAGCATCATGTTAAGGTCCTCTACAAAAGTTATATGAATTATGGCCCTGGGGTCAAAATTGGCCCCGCCCCAGGGGTAGCCAGTTTTCAATAGAAACATAGTGAAAACTTTGAAAATCTTTTTCTCTGAAACTGAAAGGTTCTCAGCTTTCATATTTGGCACATAGCACCATGTCCAGGTCCTGTACAAAAGTTATATAAATTGTGCTTCTTGGATCAAAATTAGCCCAACCCAGGGCAGGCTAGTTTTCTATAGAAACATATAGTTAAAACTTTGAAAATCTTCTCCTCTGATTGTCTGGTGAGCGCTTCAGGGCCATTCTGGCCCTCTTGTTTATTTACCGACCGGTATGTGTATTGGGCATATGCATAATTTGAATCGAATCGGACGAAGATTGTCCTTGTAAAAGCGGGGCTTTGGGAGCTAATGGTTCCTGTACGAGCACTTTGACGGCATTGGCAGCATTTGAGCAGAATAAGACCATTGCCACATATCAAGGTTCTGTTGCTAAAGATTTAAAATAATTATCTTGGCAGCAGGCACAAAATCCGTTATTGGCCTGCCGCTAGGTCTGTATTGGCCTGCTAGGATAATACAGCTCCATATTTCAACTGATATTAGCCCATTTTGAGTGTAAAAATGTTACTATTTATAGTAACAAATGTAATAAAGGATGCTACAGTCTTATGTCAGAAACTTTTAGAATCTATGTTTATTTTTCCGAACTCCTTACTCTACGAATATTCATGTTAGAAATAATGCCATCATGAATATAAGAATAATTTTTATAGTAACACATGGATACAGGAATGTTTTGCCATGGTAGAAACTCTAGAAACATACCTATATCGAGGGCTTGGTGCAAAACTATTCTAACTCCTTCACAAAGTGAAGGAGTTAGAATAGTTTTGCAACAAGCCCTCGATATTGTATCATAAGCAAGCAGAACAGAGTCTGATCAGAAAGTTGTTGTTCTTGAAAATGTTAATATTTATATTGAAAATATATCTGTAAAAGTCACCTGTTGAAACCATTGTGATAAATAGAGCATTTGCTCCTAAAGGAGCAAATACTCTATTTATCACAATGGTTTCAAAACTGCACACGATTCTAAACTTTCCCTTGTTTCTAGTAAATGCTTCTTTTGGCAGCCACCTGCTCTAAATACCAACCAAATGACACATTTTAGTGGTCGTTATAGAGAGGTTTTACTCTAGTAGAGGATTATTGTGTCACTCAGATGCCAAGATAAGATGTGTTTATTTACAAGTTTTCAATATTTTCAAGATTTGGTTGTATTTATTTCTACCAAACTCGATATTGAGACCTTTGTAGGACCATCTGTTTGAAACAGTTCTAAGGAGTTATCAAAACAAAGGGTTTGGTTGAGAAATGACAATTTTAGTACAGTAAAACTTCTCTAAACCTAGAGGAGCTATCTGCATGACTTTCATCCTGCTTTAAGCTGCCACCTTTTTCCAAGAACAATATTTATAACAAAGTTAACATCTGGTTTAGGGGAGTATATGAATATGTACAATTATCTATAGCTCTGATGCTATGTCATGTGTTTTTTATGTATTTTTTTTCAGACAAATGATAACTCTCATCATGACTTCAGATGAAAGTCAAAACGCAGTTCTAAAAATGATCATCGTTTATGAAAATCTTGATGAGGAACAAGCTGCTCCAGATATTTTTGTTTTCTCCAAGGATGAGACTACTACATACGTACCTGAAAATGATGCTGAAATGATCTATAAAGTAGATGTCTACTGCAAGGGAACTAGCCGTTACAAGTGGGAGTCTGTTACAGGTAAGCAAGATAAACCTTTTGAAAGCTGAATACTCCAAAGTAGAATGCCCTATCAGTGATTAACCCTCTCGCTGACAAACTCTGTCGTCTGCTAACTTTGTCGTCTGCTACAAATTTTCATTTTATTGATTTTCTTCATTTTGTTTCAAAAACATAGTAACAGTAACAAACAGTTTGGATCCTGAATAGACGCCGAGTTACTCGGCATCTCATCTGGATCCAAACTGTTTGCATTGGTAATCACAGATCTGGCATTGGCAGCGAAAGGGTTAACCCATTACTTCACAGGCTATTTTTAGATCCAACCTCTTTGAATAAATCGTACCAGGAAGAAGTATTTACTAGAGAAAAGGAAAACTTTAGAATTGTGTAGTTTTGAAACCATTTATCAATTTTTGTTTTGGTACATCTTAGGAAGGCAGAGTGTCACATACCATTTAGTGTCTCTGTGACCTTGACTTCAGGTTTAGTAAAGATATGTCTGGAAATTTGTCGGGATAATATCCTGAGCCACTTAGGTTAGGTTTTCTAAATTCATTTTGTAAGTGCATCTTCGAAAGGGGCTGTGGGGCTTACAATTTTGCATCTCTCTGACCTTTACCGTGACTTTTAGTAAAATCTTTCCTGAATTTCTTCCGGATGATGTATCCTCAACCCCTTGGATTAGGATTTCCAAATTTTATTTTGTGAGTGCATCTTGGGAAGGAAAAGTGTTGCATACTACTTTGGTGTATGTGACCTTGACCTTGAGCATGTCCTCTGATTTGGTAAAAAATGTCTGAAGTTTGTCCCAATGATACATCTTCAACCCCTTGGGATAGGATTTCAAACTTTCTGGTGAATATGCATCTTGGGACCAGGAAGTGTTGCATACTACTTTGGTGTTACTCAAACCTTGACCTTGACCATGATCTGGGTCCATATTTGTAAAGCTTTTTAGTTGAGTCTGAGATCGTTCTCAAGCTTTTGATTGGTCAGATTTGACCAATCAAAAACTTCAGAATGAACTTAGACTCAACTAACAGTTTTATAAGCATGGACCCTGAGTTTTTGTAAACATTCTATGAAATTTATCCAGATGATAATTATATCCTCAAGCCATTGGGTTAGGATTTCTAAATTTCTTGTGTGGATGTGCATCATCTTGGGAAGGCAGAGTGTCGCATACTGCTTTTGTTTCTATGACATTTACCCTGACCTTAACTGCAATTTTATCAAAAGTTTGTCAAGAAATTTGTCTGGAAGATATCTCCTCAACCACTTGGCTTAGCGTTTTCAATTTTCTTACTTTCTTAAATGAATCTTCAGAAGGCAGAGTGTCTTGTTCTACATTTGTGTCTCCTTGACCTTCATCTCTTCTTGACCTCAATTTAAGTAGAAGTATGTATACAAAGTATCCAATATCTTCTCAACCACTTGGGTTACGGTTTCCAAATTTCTTGTGTAGATTCATCTTACAAAGGCAGAGTGTCAAGTACTTCATTGATATCACTCTGGCCTTGACTCACCCACCCAACAGGGAACTTAAATGTTGAAAAATGCATCCACTCAAATCAGCAGCCCTTTTAAAAAATGAAAACTACTGTATCAGGACCATTGATAAAAATTTACACGGCATCACTCATATATTGTGATATTAATCCATTCCCCCATATTGAAGACTTTTGGCTACTCTGTACTTTATATAAACTGTCCTATAGGAGCAAAATTTTATGCTCTATTTATCACAATAATTTTCAAACTACAAAATTCTAAAAATTTTCCTTTTCTCTAGTTAATGCTCCTTTATGGTAGATTTATTCAAAGAGGTTGTATCTAAAACTAGCCGTCTATAAATAGCCTATGAGGTAATAGGCTAATAAATATTCCCTATTAATCTACAAACTACATCCGACTCAAATCTACATCCAACTCAAGATGATAACTGTAAAAATACTAAGAGCAGTCTCTTGTGGGAGATAATGGACAATACTTGTTTGTTATGCCTCCACTAGTTGGGAGGTCTATGGCTTTGTACTTGTCCGTTTATAAATACATCTGTATGTCTATAAGTCTGTCCATACATCCCATAAATCTTGTGTGTCCAACTCCTCATATACCAATCTCAGGATTTACTTCAAACTTTCACAGATGAAACCTTGATGTGTAGATGTACCTAAAGAAGGTAATGTTTGCTCTTAGCATTTTTACCAGAGTTATGGAACTTTGATATTTTCTTCACTATATAACGTATGAAGAAAACGTCTTGTGTGTCAAACTCCTCATACATCATTGGGAGGATTAACCAAACCTTGATCTGAATATGTACTTAAAGAAGGGAATTTTTGCTTAGAGTATTTTTATCAGAGTTACCAGACATATAGTGAAAAAGTCTTGTATCCAGCTCCTAATACAGTAAAACTTGCGACCATCTAAAAGAGGCATATTTCTGGGTGCTTGATGCAGGTGGTAGCGTAAAGCTAGAGCAGCTTTCTGCATTACTTTTGTCCTGCATTAAGCAACCACCTGCTTATAAAGACAGCCATGTTTATTCATTAAGTGGTGCATTAAAGGGAGGATTTGCATCAAATTTTCACAGATGAAGAATGTTGATTTTGAAGATCTTTGTATATAAAGAAATGAATTTTTGTACCGACTATTTTTACCAGTTATTATGTCTCCCCCCTTTTAGGGGAGGGAGACATATTGATGTTGTGCTTTCTGTCCGTCCGTCCATCCGTCTGTCTGTCTGTCCGTCAACAATTTCAAACGACTTCTTCTCTTAAACCGACTGCCCAATTGTAACCAAACTTGGTCAGATACATACTGTGGGTGGGTGCTTCAAAAGTTGTTAAAAGATAGTGTGTGTGTTGGGGGGGGGGGGGGGGGGCATCGGTCTTGTTGCCATGGCAACTGTACACAATATCTAGAAAAATCTTCTCCTTAATGACTTGTCCGATTTGAATATAGTTTTCACCAAAATGTTTCTCAGTTGATAGACTTTAAAAGTTGTTAAAAGAATATTGATCCGGCAAAAAACATGGCTGCCAGAGGGCGTGGTCATTTTTTCCATATATGGTAATATTGGAAAATCGTTAAAAATCTTCTTCTCTGAAACTGTAAAGCCTAGATCTTTGATATTTGGTATGTAGCATGATCTTATGGTCCTCTACAAAGATTGTTCAAATTATGACCCCCGGGCCAAAAATGGCCTTGCCCAAGGGCTTATCAGTTTTTCATAGGAAAATCTTTAAAAATCTTCTTCACTGAAACTGTAAGGCCTAGAACTTTGATATTTGATATGTAGCATGATCTAATGGTCCTCTACAAATATTGTTCAAATTATGACCCCCAGGCCAAAAATGGCCCCGCCCGAGGGCTTATTAGTTTTTCATAGGAAAATCTTTAAAAATCTTCTTCTCTCAAACTGTAAGGCCTAGACCTTTGATATTTGGTATGTAGCATGATCTAATGGTCCTCAACAAATATTGTTCAAATTATGACCCCGGGCCAAAAATGGTCCCGCCCAAGGGCTTATCAGTTTTTCATAGGAAAATCTTTAAAAATCTTCTTCTCTCAAACTGTAAGGCCTAGACCTTTGATATTTGGTATGTAGCATGATCTATTGGTCCTGTACAGAAGTTGTTTGAAATATGACCCCCCGGGCCAAAAATGGCTTATTAGTTTTTCATTGGAAAATCTTTAAAAATCTTCTTCTCTCAAACTGTAAGGCCTGGACCTTTGATATTTGGTATGTAGCATAATCTTATGGTCCTCTACAAATATTGTTCAAATTATGACGCCCAGGCCAAAAATGGTCCCGCCCAAGGGCTTATCAGTTTTTAGCTCACCAGAGCACAAAGTGCTCAGGGTGAGCTTTTGTGATTGCCTGATGTCTGTCGTCCGTCGTCGTGCGTCGTTCGTCGTCAACAATTTGAACCTTTAAACTTCTTCTCCTCTAAATCTACAGGGTTCTCAGCTTTCATCTTTGGCACATAGCATCACCTATAGGTCCTCTACAAAAGTTATATAAATTATGTCCCTGGAGTCAAAATTGGCCCCGCCACGGTCCCAGAGGTGGCCAGTTTTTTCTAGCTGACTGTTGTTTTCTGTACAAGTAGCAGAATGCTGGGCTCACTTAGGTTAGGCATGGGGAAAACTTCAAAAGTCTTCTTGTCAAAAACTACATGTCACAGAGCTTAGATATTTGGTGTATAGATTAACTTAGTATACCTAATTGACATTGGTAAATATCATAGTTCTGAGGTTAAAATTGGCCTTGCCCTGTTGGTTATACTTTAAAACAGTATTTTACACTATAAAGGTTTCTCTGAACTAGAGGGATTGAGGTCACTCTATCTGTGTTGCATAATCACTGGTTAGGTCAAGTTCCTGGTCAAAACTCTATCAAGCTGTCTGCTTCAGAATTAGTCTCTGTTTGTTCACACTGTTTTTAACCCATTCCCTCATAGGATATTTTCAGAATCTGCCTCTTGAAAAATTTCAGAATTGTGTAGATTTGAAACCATTGTGATAAATAGAGCATATACTCCTATGGAGAAAATGCTCTATTTATCACAATGGTTTCATAAAGTGACTATTATACCTCTTTGAATAAATCTACTGATAAGGAGCATTAATTAGAGAAAAGGAAAATTTCAGAATTGTGTAGATTTGAAACCATGGTGATAAATAGAGCATTTACGCCTATGGAGAAAATGCTCTATTTCTCACAAAGGCTTTTTCAGATCCTTCCTCTTTGAATAAACCTACTGACAAGGAAAATTTCAGAATTGTATAGATTTCAAACCATTGTGATAAATAGAGCATTAAAATTTTGCTCTATAGGAGTAAAATTTTAATTAATTCATATACAAACCACATATAAAGTTACATACCGGTCTGTGTCAGATCAGAATCCAAACTGTGTGCTAATTTTGGTCAAGTCATGCTAAGCAGTGATAGGGTTGTCATCTGTTAGAAATGTTGTCTGCTTATTCAAAGAGGTAAATCTGGGTCTACTCTATTTGCAAATGCGTGAAAACATGTTTATATGAGGAAAAGGGTTAATTAGAGAAAAGGAAAATTTCAGAATTGTTTAGATTTGAAACCATTGTGATAAATAGTGCATTTACTCCTATTGAGCAAATGCTCTATTTATCACAAAGGCAAATGCTCTATTTATCACAATGGTTTCATAAAGTGACTATTATACCTCTATGAATAAATCTACTGATAAGGAGCATTAATTAGAGAAAAGGAAAATTTCAGAATTTTGTAGATTTGAAACCATTGTGATAAATAGAGCATTTAGTCCTATTGCTCTATTTCTCACAAAGGCTTTTTTCAGATCCTACCTCTTTGAATAAATCTACTGATAAGGAAAATTTCAGAATTGTATAGATTTCAAACCATTGTGATAAATAGAGCATTTGCTCTATAGGAGTAAATTAACTCATATACAAACCACATATAAAGTTACATACTGGTCTGTGTCAGATCAGAATCCAAACTGTGTGCTAATTTTGGTCAAGTCATGCTAAGCAGTGATAGGGTTGTCATCTGTTAGAAATGTTGTCTGCTTATTCAAAGAGGTAAATCTGGGTCTACTCTATTTGCAAATGCGTGAAAACATGTTTATATGAGGAAAAGGGTTAATTAGAGAAAAGGAAAATTTCAGAATTGTTTAGATTTGAAACCGTTGTGATAAATAGTGCATTTACTCCTATTGAGCAAATGCTCTATTTATCACAAAGGCAAATGCTCTATTTATCACAATGGTTTCATAAAGTGACTATTATACCTCTTTTAATAAATCTACTGATAAGGAGCATTAATTAGAGAAAAGGAAAATTTCAGAATTGTGTAGATTTGAAACCATTGTGATAAATAGAGCATTTACTCTTATGGAGCAAATCATCTATTTATCACAAAGGCTTTTATCAGATCCTATCGCTTTGAATAAATTTACTGATAAGGAGCATTAATTAAAGAAAAGGAAAATTTCAGAATTGTGTAGATTTGAAACCTTTGTGATAAATAGAACATTTACTCCTATGGAGCTTTTGCTCTATTTATCACAATGGTTAGCAAATGCTCTATTTATCACAAAGGCTTTTTTCAGATCCTACATCTTTGAATAAATCTACTGATAAGGAGCATTAATTAGAGAAGATGAAAATTTCAGAATTGTGTAGATTTCAAACCATTGTGATAAATAGAGCATTTGCTCCATATGAGTAAATTAACTCATATACAAACCACATATAAAGTTACATAACGGTATGTGTCAGATCTGAGTTCAACTGTGTGCTAATTTTGGTTAAGTCCTGCTAAGCTGTGATAGGTTTGTCATCTGTTAGAAATGTTGTCTGCTTATTCAAAGAGGTAAATCTGGGTCTACTCTGTTTGCAAATGCGTGAAAACATGTTTATATGAGGAAAAGGATTAATTAGAGAAAAGGAAAATTTCAGAATTGTGTAGATTTGAAACCATTGTGATAAATAGTGCATTTACTCTTATGGAGCAAATGCTCTATTTATCACTAAAGGCAAATGCTCTATTTATCACAATGGTTATTATCACCAGTTATTGTTAACAAGTTTTAATTTTCCATTTCCATAACAATTCGGTTTGTATAAATTGTTGAAATAGCGATTTTTATACAATTTCTGCATTGAAACAATCATCAATACTCTAATTCTGAAGGGGTTCGAAACGTTCAGGTGTGAACTGGTTTTGTTACGAAGCGTGCTCTATAAAAGTTGTCGTTCGTTTCTAAATACGCAATATATCAAGGAGTTGTTAGGTTATGCGTAGTAATATGTAATGGAAAATGAAACTTTTCCACATATTTTTTGTGCGAAATATGCTTTCCAAGTTAACGTTCGGTAAACGTTCGGTATTGGACTTAGAAAATATTTATAATAAAGCAAATCATCCCAGAAAGCTTGCCATTATAATTATGCAGAGAGAGGGTCAAATAACACCCCACAAAACAGGTGTCCAGTTTTGTTTAGAAACATACATGTAGTTGAAACTTTAAAAATCTTTCCCTCTGGTGAGCGATTTCAGGGCCATCATGGCCCTCTTGTTCATTGGAAAATCTTTAAAAATCTACTGAAACTGTAAGGCCTAAACCATTAATATTTGGTATGTAACATGATCTAATGGTCCTCTACAAATATGTAGCTGTGGCTTGTGGTCCTCTGCCAAAAATGTTTAACTTCCGACCCTGACCGCTGGGCGAAACTTGGCCCTACCTCAGGGCTTATCAGTTTTTCATGGGTAAAATATAAAATATTATTTTTCTCTGAAATCATAAGGCTAAGACCTTTAATTACTGGCATACTGCTTTGCCTAGTGGTTCTCTACCAAAGTTGTACACATGATTTCTTTTGATCAAAAATGGCCCCACCCCTGCGGTTATCTCAGGTGAGCGCTTCAGGGCCTCATGGCCCTCTTGTTTCATAACCATTGCAGATATTGATGTGACATTTGGTATGTAGCTTTATCCCCACAGGTTACTATAGGTTTGCTCGATTCAGTCTGTCCATGCGCAAGGGCCATAACCCAAGCATAAAATATTTTTGGAGTTATTCCCCTTTCAATTAATTTGAAACTTCATATTTGGAACAACCATGATGAGAGGAAGTGTCATGCACAAGGGCCATAACTCTAGCATCAATATTTTTGGAGTTATTCCCCTTTTTAGCTCACCTGAGCTAAAGGCTCAAGGTTAGCTATTGTGACCACCTGCTGTCCATCATCCGTACGTCCGTTCACTTTTATTTCAGATGACTTCTTCTCCTAAACCACTGGGAGGATTTCAATTAAATTTCACAGAAATGTACTATCAAGTTCGTTCAAATTATGACCCCCGGGCAAAAAATGGCCCTGCCCCGCTACTTTTAAAGTTTTTTTTAAATCTTTAAAAATCTTCTTCTCTGGTATATAGCATAATCTAATGGTCCTTTATCAAGTTTGTTTAAATGATGACCCCCCCAGGCCAAGAATGGCCCTTCCCAGGGGCTTGTAATTTTTACCTATACTTGTATAGGAAGGAATACCTTTAAAAATCTTCTTCTCTGAAACCACATAATCTAGAGCTAAGATAATTTGGTATGAAGAATCACCTAATATACTTCTACTACCTCTAGTTTGTTCAAATAATGACCCCTGGGCCATAAATGGTCTCGCCCTGGGGCTTTAGACTTCTTAACGTCAGAAACTACTGTTAAAAGTTTTCCCCTTAGCAATTATTTCCCTTTTCTCATCAGCATAGCCATTAAGGGACAAGGGGAGATAAGTGCATTGGAGCTTAACACTTTCCCTGTTCTATGTTTATTACAAATTCCAATACCTCCTGAATGGTTATGGACAAAATATTTATAATAAAATATGGAAGGTGGATCAGTGTAGCCGTTTTAGAAGGCATAGAAACCGATCTATCAAATTCCATTTGCAAACAGAGTAGACCCTGATCCTATAGGAGCCGTCTTATCTGGGTCTACTCTGTTTGCAGATGCGTGAAAACAAGTTTATATGAGGGAAGTTAAGGGTTGAATAGACTTCTATACATCATAAACTACAGTTAAAAGGTTACAGCAATGGTCAGCAGTGCCCTTAGGGCAACTGTTACATCATGCTAAAATCTATCCAGGTCACTGCATAGTTATTCTTTCACCCTTTAACCCATTCTCTCATATTGACGACTTTTGACGGCTCTGTAAAAGTCATTTTGTGAAACCATTGTGATAAATAGAGCATTTTTTGCTCCTATAGGAGCAAATGCTCTGTTTATCACAATGGTTTCAAACTACAAAATTCTAAAAAATTCCTTTTCTCTAGCTCCTTTTCGGTAGATTTATTCAAATAGGTTGTATCTAAAAATAGCCTATGAAGTGATGGATTAATGTCATCTGATTCAGATTTCTCATCATTTGATTTTATAAAAGATCAGTTTTAGGCCTTTTGACCTAAGGCCAAATTGTCACAAGTTGTAAACAGTTTAGATCTTTGTCAGACAGTTACTTGGTATGACCATGACCTTAACTCGCGAAATAGTTTCCAATCAATAACTGCTCAAGGGTTTGGCTTAGTATCTTCAAACTTGCTGTTATGGTTGGTCATGACAACTACATGTGCATCACCCATGTACATCACCCCTATTGTTTTTGAGGTCACTAGGTCAAAGGTCAACATCACCATGACCTTAACTATTTAAATGGTTTCTGATCAATAACTGCTCAAGGGTTTAGCTTAGGATCTTCAAATTTGCAGTGGTGGTTGGTCATGACCACTAGATGACCCCTATTGTTTTTGAAGTCACTAGGTCAAAGGTCACGGTCACCATGACCTTAACTGGTTAAATGGTTTCTGATCAATAACTGCTCAAGGGTTTGGCTTACGATCTTCAAACTTGCTGTTATGGTTGGTCATGACAACTAGATGACTTGTATTGTTTTTGAGGTCACTAGGTTATGGTCACCATGACATTAACTTGTGAAATGGTTTCCAATAAATAACTGCTCAAGGGTTTGCCTTAGGATATTTAAACTTGTTTTAGTGGTTGGTCGTGACCACTAGATGACCCCAATTGTTTTTGAGGTCACTGGGTGAAAGGTCAAGGTCACCATGACCTTGACTATTTAAATGGTTTCAGATCAATAACTGCTCAAGGGTTTGGCTAAGGATCTTCAAAAATGCTGTGTTTGTTGGTCATGCTTACTAGATGACCCCTAATGTTTTTGAGGTCACTAGGTCAAAGGTCAAGGTCAAAATGACCTTAACTGGTAAAATGGTTTCCGATTAAAAACTGCTCAATGGTTTGGTTTGGGATCTTCAAACTTGCTGTGATGGTTGGTCCTGACCACTAGATGACCACTATAGTTGTTGAGGTCACTTGGTGAAAGGTCAAGGTCACTATGACCTTAACTGGTGAAATGTTTTCAGATCAATAAATGGTCAGTGGTTTGGCTTAGGATCTTCAAAGTTGCTGTGTTGATTAGTTATGACCACTTGATGACCTCTTTAGTTGAGGTCACTAGATCAAAGGTCAGGGGGTCTGGGGGTTATACATGTTTTACAATCATCTCTTGTTTCTATAACCCCCATCTCTGTGTCAAATGTGCTAGTTGGGGTATTCATCACCATTAGTGGTAGTTCTAGTTTTCATTGTAATTCAAAATATTGTAAAAATGTGATTTCAACTCTTCATACATCAATTGGAGGATTTACTTCAAACTTTCACAGATGAACAAAGTTGATATGAAGATACATGTGTGTATGTAAACAATGGAAGTTTACTCAGACTATTTGTACCAAGAGTTATAGGACTTTTAGAGACAGTATTGCTAGGGGTATCTCTGTCCTGTGGATACAATTTTCTAGTTTGGAAAAAAGGGAAATAAAATGTATTTTTTAGAATTGAAGCAGGCAACAATATATGCAGACATCAATTGCTCAGAGAGCAGAGGGTTATCCCTTTACTGTAAGAAATATAAATGACATCATGAATATCAATTAGATTAATTTTTTATCATAGCACATGGTCATGGAAAATTTTGGCCATGGCAGAAAATGTAGAATCATATCTTGTTTATATCCTAAGCAAACAGGGCAGACTCTGATCGGACAGTTCCTACAGGAGCCATCTGAACTTGGTATACCCTGTTTACAGAGACATAGAAAGGTGTATTCATGGAGTAAAGGGTTAAAATTAATTTCTTTTTCAGAAGGGAGCAGTACTGAAAAAAGCAAAAGAGTCTTGTTCGAGGAATATATCCCCCTCAATATAGCAAAGTTTGTCTCATGCGGGCTTACATTTGACCTAAAACAGATTAACGTTGTTCCGGGAGAATTGTACAAGTTTACTCTAACAGCAATAAACCAAAATCCAAGTGGCACGTCTTCAAAATCAACATCCAAAACAGTGCAGATGTATGTAGTGCCACCCCCTACAGCAGGAAGTATTGAGGTAGGTGATCTACATAGTGGGTGTTGTCATAATAACTTGCAACATACAGTTAAACCCCGCTAATGCGACCACCTAAATGAGGTATAATTCTGGGTGCTAGATGCAGGTGGTAGCTCAATGCAGGACAAAAGTAATGCAGAAAGCTCCTAGAGGAGCTTTCTTCATAACTTTTGTCCTGCATTAAGCAACCACCTGCTTGTAAAGACACCTATGTTTATTCATTAAGTGGTCGCATTAGAGGGGTTCTACTGTAGTTATAAATATTTTCTTAGTCTACAAGCAAAGCAAGCCATCTCATTTGCTGTCGCCCGCAAAAAAAAGTGATTTTGAAAATGCAAGAGTTTGGTCCAACTGAGATGGCAATATTTTGCAGAACTTATCCGAAATTTCTGTTTGCATCATGTCATGATATATCGTGGATGGACCAGTTTCGGTGCACCTAGCAATCAAATTGATCACAGTGAATAGTTCCAGAAAAACTACTCTGACAGACTACACCATCCATAACCAAAAACTATCTGCTTTCCAGCAAGCCACTTACCTATGCCTAGAACTCACGTCAAACCTCTCCTGGACCAGCCATATAAACAAAATAATAGGTAAAGCCAGTCAAAATCTGGGCTTTTTAAAAGGAAATCTTCATTCTGTAAAACCTTTAACCAAAGCAGCAGCATACAAGCCCTTTGTCAGAGCATCTTTAGAATAGTGCCTCAGCCTGGGACCCGTACCAACTTAGTGACATACAGAAACTAGAAAACGTACAAAGAAGAGCGACTAGATTTATGACCGATAATTATTCAAAAAACCCGGGAACAGTAACAGAAACGAATTGAATTGGGACTTACTCCAGAAAAGAAGACAGATTGGCCGACTCAGTCTCTTCTATAAAATGCATCATTGACGTGTTGACATTATACCATCACAGTACATTAACCCATATTCACGCCAGTCAAGACACTTCCATCATTTAGCTTATCAGATACTCCACTCACTATCAGATTGCATTAAGTATGAGTACATTCTGAAGCTTTTGATTGGTCAGATTTGAGCGTCTGGCTCAAATCTGACCAATCAAAAGCTTGAGAACTCAAATCTGACCAATCAAAAGCTTGAGAACGAAACTCAGACTCAACTAAAAGCTTTATAAGCATGGACCCAGGGCAGCACTCGCTACTTTGCCTCACATCCCTTAGACAGAACAGATGCTTTTATCTTTTAACCATACTAAAACTCTTTTCTTGACCATACACATAGTCTGCACATGGTCTGCCATAAATGTATTAAGGCTAGAGTAGGTCTATTTGCTTTTAAATATTCACCATTGCCATGTTCTCCTGGGTGGATTAAGTAGCCTGGGAGACTAACAGAATCAAGCATGGGTTTTGTTAAAAACGGGGGTTTCTATACCCGAGGTTGGTCTGTTCCAGTCGGAAACGAGCTTTAGCGAGTTTCCGATAGGAACAGACCAACCGAGGGTATAGAACCCCCTGGCTTTAACAAATCCCATGCTTGATTATTTTTCTCGCTGAAATACGCCCTAAAACCAAGAAAATTAACGAATTTTGTGAAGTACTACTTTACATTGCGTAATACGACTTCCATATCTAATAGCAACAGACCGCAGCATAACTTTAGGCGTGACACCAAATTCTTGCATAAAACATGCTGTTGTAGTCCCGCTAGACCATGTATTAACAAGGCGATTCTCGTGCTCACGCGCTGTTGTTGACCGGTTTTAATTATACCTATTATGGGCCTAAGGTAAACAATGGACGCGAATGTTACAGCGTTTTGGCCTAAGCTAGGTGAACGCCGGGTGTGAGTATTTCCAGGAGTACCGACAATGAACTGTTTTAGTGATAGACATATTGAATGAAATTCCGTGTAAACGGTATTTGATACAATCATGAATTGACGTCGAAAAGAAAACGGCCCGGAAACAGCATAAATCGACAAAGTGTCAAAGAAGTGTATAGTTTTGCTGCCGTTGTTTTGCTTGTATTTTGAAGAATTAAATTGATGCAGGAGAGCAGAAAATTGGTTTTATGCAAGAATAGCGTTAATACACGTGTTTTTTCGGGCAATAACATCTGCAGTGTCCCTCGGAATGTTGTTGCCCTCGCCCTTCGGGCTCGGGCCAACAACAGTCCCTCGGGACACTGCAGATGTTATTGCCCGAAAAAACACGTGTATTAACCCTCTAATGACGTCATTTGTTATGACAACCACAAACGTTACGTTTTGGCGTAAATATAAAAGACTGAGTGACTACAAAACAACGTCTTCGATTAATTAAATAGGCTTTTAAAGTGTTTATATGATAAATAGAATTTCATATTCGTGCTAATTACTTATATTAATTTCAATTCATAAGGTTGTTGCCTATAGAAATGTTGGTATAATTCTGTAAGAAGTCCTTCCCTTGTATTGATTTTACCCAATCGCTCGTATGAATACACTAGTCACGGGGTGTTCCAGATAAGGATTTCTAGTACAGCTATTTTTAGTAACTCAGCTTATCTAGCACGACTGAGAAGCGAGAAATGACAATCTATCTCTTTTTTAACCCCCACGCATGGCCATAATCGTTCAGTAATTGACGGATAGCCATTATTGAAGAAGAAGAAGAAGATTACAAATCTTAAAATTGTATAAAAAAATAAAGATTACCTTTGTTATAGGTCTTCTAAATTAAATCAGTGTAAATTAATTCTGGAAAAATATTCCATATTTATCGCAGTTGCAACCATTTTAATGATGTAGCCATTTTTTTGTTATTTTGTGTTTATCTGCCCTATTTCGGTGTGGCTTATTTTTTATCCAGCATTTTTTATTCAACATTTTTTATGACTACATTTGTAAATTAAAAGTAGTAGGTCTGTAAATTATTTTTTTTAACTTGAACTGTTAAGACAAAATGAGATGCATATCAAACAAATTATGCATGCTGTAATGAGTTTAAAGTATTTTTTTTTATAACAAGAACCATTTATTGTCAATGTTCTTACCTTGTTTAAACTCATTTTTTCTCTGGAATCTGCATTTTGACTAAAAACAATTCTAGTAAGGCGTTTTTTCCTGCAAAATATTATTTGATTAAAATCTAGTAGGTATCTCTCCAGCATGAATAAAATTAGGTCTCTATCCTCTATGAATAAACTAAAGTAGGTCTCTGTTCTGTAAGGTCTCTCTCCTGTGTGAAAAATATAGTGAAAGGACATACTTTTGGACATAGCTTGTACTTGAAAAACAGTGAGCAGAGACATCAAAGTCATATGACTTTGCTGCAGCATATGTACACTTGTACTTAAAAAAATAATGCAAATCTATGCAAATATGAGGATGGCCATAACTTTTTCATTTTAAATGATATTTACTTCAATTTGTTTTATATGGTTAAACCTTAATGTGAATTTTCACATATATTGTGGGGCTTTTGATATGTCATTTAATCTAAAGTTATGGTCCTTGAACTTTGTGTGTTCGTTGCTTTGTTAGTCTGTCAACTTTTAGTTTGTCTGTTGTTTTCTGGGAAAACTTTTAAAATGATATAAATGAAACTTTACACAAATGTTTTAAGCAACAAAATTTGAAGCTGAGTTTATTCTGAGGTTCATTTGATTTTTCATTTCAGAGTTGTGGCCCTTGTCCTTAAAAAATATGCAAATAGTTTGTCCGCTGTTTTCTGGGAAAAGTATTTGAGAGATATTAATGAAACTTCACACAAATGTTTACTGCATCAAGATCTGAAGCTGAGTCGATTCTGAGGTTCATTTGATTTGTCGTTTCGGAGTTATGGCCCTTTTACTTAAAAAATAATGCAAATACATGCAAATAGTTTGTCCGCTGTTTTCTGGGAAAACTATTTTACAGATATTAATGAAACTTCATACAAATGTTTAATGCATCAAGATCTGAAGCTGACTTTATTCTGAGGTTCATTTGATTTTTCATTTCAGAGTTGTGGCCCTTGTCCATAAAAATAATGCAAATAGTTTGTCCGCTGTTTTCTGGGAAAACTATTTGAGAGATATTAATGAAACTTCAAAAAAATGTTTAATGCATCAAGATCTGAAACTGAATTAATTCTGAGGATCATTTGATTTTTCGTTTCAGAGTTATGGCCCTTGTCCTTAAAAAATAATGCTAATAGTTTGTCCGCTGTTTTCTGGGAAAACTATTTGACAGATATTAATGAAACTTCACAAAAATGTTTAATGCATCAAGATCTGAGGCCGAGTCGATTTTGAGGTTTATTTGATTTTTAGTTTCAGAGTTATTGCCCTTTTACTTAAAAAATAATGCAAATATATGCATATAGTTTGTCCGCTGTTTTCTGGCAAAACTGTTTGACAGATATTAATGAAACTTCATACACATGTTTAATGCATCAAGACCTGAAGCTAAGTCGATTTTGAGGATCATTTGATTTGTTGTTTCGGAGTTATGGCCCTTGTACTTAAAAAAATAATGCAAATCTATGCAAATATGAGGATGGCCATAACTTTTTCATTTTAAATGATATTTACTTCAATTTGTTTTATATGGTTAAACCTTAATGTGAATTTTCACATATATTGTGGGGCTTTTGATATGTCATTTTATTCTAAAGTTATGGTCCTTGAACTTCGTGTGTTCGTTGCTTTGTTAGTCTGTCAACTTTTAGTTTGTCTGTTGTTTTCTGGGAAAACTTTTAAAATGATATAAATGAAACTTTACACAAATGTTTTAAGCAACAAAATTTGAAGCTGAGTTTATTTTGAGGTTCATTCAGTTTGTCTTTACAGAGTTATGGCTGTTGCACTGCAAAAATGAGGATTAGCTGTAACTTTTTTATTTAATAAGATATTCACTTCATTTTTTTTAAGAAATAGTATCACCTTAATATGGAAATCAAGATCTGAAGCACAGATTAGAAAATGTCAACACTTATAAGGCATGTTGAATCAGAGAAAGTTTGCAAGTGGGCGTATTATGTACCGTATGCGGTACTCTTGTTAACTTAGAATTTTTGGTTAAGGCTTTGTTAAAGTCCATTTATTTACATAACCCTTCGAGATAAAGCTTTTAAACTTGGAACACTTGTTCACAGTGACAACCTTCACCTGTAGGCAAGAGAAAATAACTCTGTCAAGCATTTTGACTGAATTATGCCCCTTTTTAACTTAGAATTTTTGGTTAAGGCTTTGTTAAAGTCCATTTATTTACATAACCCTTTGAGATAAAGCTTTTAAACTTGGAACACTTGTTCACCATCACAATCTTAACCTGTAGACAAGAGTACATAACTCTTTCAAGCATTTTGACAGAATCATTGTTAAAGTATGCCTATTTACAACCTTGAAACTTGGTAGCAAAATTGGACTTAGAATTTGAATTTAGCAAATACGTTAACCGCAGTTTATGTTGAACAAAACCTCGACGGGCGTATATTGTGCCCACTGGCACTCTTGTTAACCCTTCTCTTGCTGAATTTTAAAATACATTTCTCCTTCTTTACCCAAGCCCTGTTGTATCATTACATATATCTGCACTGTGTACAAGTATTTCGCTGTGCAATCACTGCTGTGGAGTGCATTGGTTGCATAATCAACTTGTAAATAGTGCAGACCCTGATGAGACAGCTCCTGCAGGAGATGGCAAGCGAAGGGTTAAATTATCACGATGGAACCTCGAAAGCCAAGTGAATGCTGTCAATGCTGACTTCTAATTCATCTTGCACAAACTGGCATGAACATGCATTATGTGGGAAAAAATAAAAACAGAGCTTGACGCTGCTGCTGAAGGTGTGAACAATATATGAGACAGATATTTACGAAACCGCTGACTCAGCATTATAAGAAATGGAGATTCGAATTATGGCCAACGGACAATACAGTGAAATAATTTTGTATGGCCAACTCCTTATACACAATTGGGAGGAATTATTCCAAACTTTCTCTGATCAACAACTTTCATGTGAAGATGTGTGTAGTTAGGATCATTGACAGTGATCAGATGGCTTCTACGGGAGCCATCTGATCTGGGTCTACTCTGTTAGTGTAGAAAGGCATCACTAAACAAGAAATATCTTTTAAAAAAGATATTCAGCGGCATTCAATTATTGACACAATGTACAAAACAATCTCGGCAATATTTATTTCAATGTTTTGAGATTCTACTACTACAGAGAAATAGATCTATGAAGGGTTGCTTGTTATTATACTAGCAGAGAAGCATGCAATGAAAATGAGTAGAAGAAGCAGCAGCGATTGAAATATTTCAAGTTGCTTTTATTGGAAATCACTTTTAAAATGTACAATGTCAAAGTAATGTTTTAAAACTATCTCAAGTTCGTTCTTTAGTTTACCTATTATAAAATTAAATACACTTTAAAGCATAAAGTTTTTGTTTGTGCAGAGTCTGTAATTCCTTAAAGAACGGTATTTATTTAGCCTAGATCAACGCTTTAATCGGCTTGTGTACATGATCATTCATGACATCATTAACTGAATCTAAATGTATTTTTATACGCCCGAAGGGACGTTTTATGGTATGGCACATGTCGTCCGTCCGTCTGTCCGTCCGTCCGTTAGCAATGTCTTGTGCAACTAACTCCTCCTTTATTTTTCAACATAATTTCTTCAAACTTTCAGGAATGATAGATACTGATGTGTAGTTGTGCATATCAGTGAGATAACTCTCATATCATTTTTCATTCTGGAGTTATTGCCCTTTGATAGTTTCGGGTAGCAATTTCTTGTGCAACTAACTCCTCCTTTATTTTTCAACATAACTTCTTCAAACTTTCAGGAATGATAGATATTGATGTGTAGTTGTGCATATCAGTGAGATAACTCTCATATCATTTTTCATTCTGGAGTTATTGACCTTTGATAGTTTCGGTTAGCAATTTCTTGTGCAACTAACTCCTCCACCTCATATGCGCAACTTCTGAAGGTTCACACATTGTGTAAATAGAACAGCCTTCGGGCGTATATTGCCCCGTCTCGCGGTGCTCTTGTTAAAACAATATAAAGTTAGCAACTTCAACCTACGTCTATGAGCCCAAGTCCCATGTGATAGAGCCGTAGCAATAGCCTTCAGCAAGTAGCTTTATATCAAAGAGAGCCAACAACCAGAGCCTCGGTGCTGTGGTCTGGGATAGTAATTAATACTATTAATACCACTACTCTAATATACTAAACAACCCTTCTTCTTTATTTCCTATAGCACTGCCTGTGAATTATGGTGGTTTCGGCAAACTACCTGTTCGTCAAAGTGGACTTTATTATCAAATGTTGTATTAATTGATAGCAAAATGATAGTAAAAGTATGAAAGTTTAATAGTGGTTTCGACAAACTGGTAATATTGCTCAGCAACCATTACCATGAGGTGATAAATATAAGTACATCAGTACTTTGATTTTATGGGAATTCCCAGGTCTTAAAATCTATTTTTAGAACAGAACTTTCGACAGTCGACAGTCTTCAGTCCCATGCTAAATATCTGCGTAAATAAGGATTTTCTGTACTATATGGCGTTTTGACTGAACTCTAAGAAGTTTATAGAACATGTCTACTGAATATTCATTAACAAAATAGTTATAAAGAATTCTGGAAGGTGGAGCGTTGTAGACATTTTAGGAAGTAAAGAAACAGATCTATCAAATTCTATTAGCAAACAGAGTAGGCCCTGATCAGACAACTCCTCTAGGAGCCATCTGATCTGGGTCTACTCTGTTTGCAAATGCGTGAAACATGTTTATATGAGGGAAAGGGTTAAAGACAGTATCACCAGAAGTGGGGTATCCCTGTCCTATGGCCACAATTCTAGCTTTAGATATACAGTAAAACCTTTCTACAATGGTCACTAAATTACATCGATTATTTTGTGTTAAGGCAGGTGGCTGCTTCAAGCAAGGTGAAAGTAAAACAATACGCTCCTATAGGAGTCCTTTCACCTTGATTTAAGCAGCCACCTGCCCTAAATACCAACCAATTAACACAATTTAGTGGCCGTTATAAAGGGGTTTTACTGTAATCCTGTTTACTTTTGGGTCAATTATGAGTGTTTTATGAATTAATGTTAAGCAAGGGGTGGGGATGTCCTTATCTTGCAGTTCATATCAAAAGTAGATTTTATCCTGAATTTTGTTCAAAGAAATACACATTGTCTAATAGTTTTGATCCTCCTGAAAACAGAGAAAACTTCGTTTCCTGTATTCATATTGTTATATAAATCATCACATAGTTACATGTAATGTAGTAAAAACACTGGCTACCTTATTATACCCCCCACAGTATACTGGAATTACTCCGTCAGTCTGTCAGTCCGTCTGTCCGTCCGTCCGTCTGTTGACGGAATTTTGTCCGGAGCTAGCTTTACTCTGTCAGCTTTTTGGGCTGAAATAGGAAGGTTAAAGTTTTGGGGTATGTGTTGAAATGCACTAATACTACTAGAAATATTTGCCCTAGAAAGCTGATATTTGGAATGGAGGTTTCCTGTGTGTTGAACATTGATGTAGTGTAGTTAAAATTTAAAATAGAATTGAAATTTAGTCAAAATTTCACCTGTTTTGGACTTAGCTTTTTGGGCTGAAATCTCAAGGTTAAAGTTTTGGGGTAGGTGTTGAAATGCACTAATACTACATGAAATATATGCCATAGAAAACTGATATTTGGAATGGAGGTTTCCGGTGTGTTGAACATTAATGTAGACTAAGACTTTAGTGTAGTTAAAATTTAAAATGAAATTGAATTTTAGTCCAAATTTTACCTGTTTTGGACTTAGCTTTTTGGGCTGAAATCTCAAGGTTAAAGTTTTGGGGTAAGTGTTAAGATGCACTAATACTACTAGAAATATTTGCCATAGAAAACTGATATTTGGAATGGAGGTTTGCCGTGTGTTGAACATTGATGTATTTGAGTGTAGTTAAAATTTAAAATGAAATTGAATTTTAGTCCGAATTTTACCTGTTTTGGACTTAGCTTTTTGGGCTGAAATCTCAAGGTTAAAGTTTTGGGGTATGTGTTGAAATGCACTAATACTACTAGAAATATTTGCCCTAGAAAGCTGATATTTGGAATGGAGGTTTCCTGTGTGTTGAACATTGATGTAGTGTAGTTAAAATTTAAAATAGAATTGAAATTTAGTCAAAATTTCACCTGTTTTGGACTTAGCTTTTTGGGCTGAAATCTCAAGGTTAAAGTTTTGGGGTAGGTGTTGAAATGCACTAATACTACATGAAATATATGCCATAGAAAACTGATATTTGGAATGGAGGTTTCCTGTGTGTTGAACATTGATGTAGACTAAGTGTAGTTAAAATTTAAAATGAAATTGAATTTTAGTCCAAATTTTACCTGTTTTGGACTTAGCTTTTTGGGCTGAAATCTCAAGGTTAAAGTTTTGGGGTAAGTGTTAAGATGCACTAATGCAACATGAAATACTTACCATAGGTAGCTGGTATTTGGAATAGAGTTTGCCAGTAGGTTTAACATTGATGTAGTTAAAATAGAAAAATATTTTGGACTTCATCTTTGTAGACGATGTCTACAATAGGCGAGCTTTGCTGTCCTGCGACAGTCTAGTCATAAATGATATTAACCGGAGCTTTCCCCTGTCATACCTCAACAGAACTTTTTAGCTCACCTGAGCCAAAGGCTCAGGATAAGCTATTGTGACCGCTATTTGTCCGGCGTCCGTCCACATTTTCAAACGACATCTCCTCTGAAACTGCTGTCCCGATTTTAACCAAATTTTGTCAGAAGCATCAGTGGCTAGGGGGAATGAAATTCACATTATGACCCCCCCAGTCCAAAAAAGGCCCCGCCCAAGGGCTTATCAGTTTTTCATATGAAAATCTTTAAAAATCTTCTTCTCTGAAACTGTAAGGCCTAGACCTTTGATATTTGGCATGTAGCATGATCTAATGGTCCTCTACAAAGATTGTTCAAATTATAACCCCCGTCCAAAAAAGGCCCCGCCCAAGGGCTTATCAGTTTTTCATAGGAAAATCTTTAACATTCTTCTTCTCTGAAACTGTAAGGCCTAGATCTTTGATATTTGGTATGTAGCATGATCTTATGGTCCTCTACAAAGATTGTTCAAATTATGACCCCCGGGCCAAAAATGGCCCCGCCCAAGGGCTTATCAGTTTTCATAGGAAAATCTTTAAAAATCTTCTGCTCTGAAACTGTAAGGCCTAGACCTTTGATATTTGGCATGTAGCATGATCTTATGGTCCTCTACAAAGATTGTTCAAATTATGACCCCAGGCCAAAAATGGCCCCGCCCAAGGGCTTATCAGTTTTTCATAGGAAAATCTTTAACATTCTTCTTCTCTGAAACTGTATGGCCTAGACCTTTGATATTTGGCATGTAGCATGATCTAATGGTCCTCTACAAAGATTGTTCAAATTATGACCCCAGGCCAAAAATGGCCCCGCCTGATAACTTTGGAGTTAATGCCCCTTATGACTTAAAATAAGAGAAACTTTACTTTGTTTCATGTCTATCTCTGAAACCACTAGTACTAGAATCTCCAAACTTCACAGGAATGTTGACTAGCATGTGTTGTCGTGTACCTAGGGTTTGAGAATTGTCTCCACCTGATAATGTTGGAGTTTTTGCCCCTGATGACTTAAAAGTTAGACCCTGATAAGTTTGGACTTATGGACATTACACTGTGTATTGGAAAGAGGATGGGATGGGGGAGACATCTGTATTTGTGACAAAAAACAAACCTCTAGTTCTAGTTTTTAGCTCACCAGAGCACAAAGTGCTCAAGGTGAGCTTTTGTGATACCCCTGTGTCCGGCGTCCGTCTGTCCGTCTGTCCGTCTGTCTGTCCGTCAACAATTTCAAACGACTTCTTCTCTGAAACCGACTGCCCAATTGTAACCAAACTTGGTCAGATACACACTGTGGGTGGGGGCTTCAAAAGTTGTTAAAAGATAGTGGGGGGGGGGGGGGGGGGGCCATCGGTCTTGTTGCCATGGCAACCAGACACAATATCTAGAAAAATCTTCTTCTCCAGAATGACTTGTTGGATTTGAATATAGTTTTCACCAAAATGTTTCTCAGTTGATAGACTTCAAAAGTTGTTAAAAGAATTTTGATCGGGCAAAAAACATGGCCGCCAGAGGGCGTGGTCATTTTTTCCATATATGGTAATATGGAATTTTCATAGGAAAATCTTTAAAAATCTTCTTCTCTGAAACTGTAAAGCCTAGACCTTTGATATTCGGTATGTAGCATGATCTTATGGTCCTCTACAAATATTGTTCAAATTATGGCCCCCGGGCCAAAAATGGCCCCGCCCAAGGGCTTATCAGTTTTTCATAGGAAAATCTTTAAAAATCTTCTTCTCTGAAAGTGTAAGGCCTAGACCTTTGATATTCGGTATGTAGCATGATCTTATGGTCCTCTACAAAGATTGTTCAAATTATGACCCCCGGGCCAAAAATGGCCCCGCCCAAGGGCTTATCAGTTTTTCATTGGAAATTTTTAAAAAATCTACTTCTCTAAAGCTGTAAGGCCTAGACCCTTGATATTTAATATGTAGCATGATCTTATGGTCCTCTACAAATAGTGTACAAATTATGACCCCCGGGCGAAAAATGGCCCCGCCCAAGGGCTTATCAGTTTTTCATAGGAAATTCTTTAAAAATCTTCTTCTCTGAAATTGTATGGCCTAGACCTTTGATATTTGGTATGTAGCATGAACTTGTGATCCTCGACAAATATTGTTCAAATAATGACCCCCAGGCCAAAAATGGCCCCGTCCAAGGGCTTATCAGTTTTTCATTGGAAAATCTACTGAAACTGTAAGGCCTAGACCATTGATATTTGGTATGACTAACATGATCTACTGGTCCTCTATAAATATGTAGCTGTGGCTTGTAGTCCTCTGCCAAGAATGTTTAACTTACGACCCTGACCACTGGGCGAAACTTGGCCCTGCCTCAGGGCTTATCAGTTTTTCATGGGAAAAATATGAAATATTATTTTTCTCTGAAATCATATGGCTTAGACCTTTAATTAATTGCATACTGCTTTGCCTTGTGGTTCTCTACCAAGGTTGTCCACATTATTTCTTGTGGTCAAAAAAGGCCCCGCCCCTGGGGTTATCTCAGGTGAGCGCTTCAGGGCCTCATGGCCCTCTTGTTTTTCAGTTCTACTCAGTCGGAGACCAAATTACAGCTATGAGAACGGAGATTAAAATAACATTGCCAGGCTGGTATTATGATCTGTCAGAGCTAGAGTGTTTTGTATCCTATGTGGCTACAGATGGTACAGTGAGAAGAAAACTTAATGCTTTGTCTGTATTACCAACAACAACATTGCCAAGTTTTACTTTGCCTGAAGGTAATGCAAAATTCTTTGTTCAGTTTTAACTTGTCCGATTTGTTTGTTCTTTTACTCTGTGAATTCATATAAAAGTTAACCCTTCTCTTGCTGAATTTTAAAATACATTTCTCCTTCTTTACCTAAGCCCTGTTGTATAATTACATATATCTTCACTGTGTACAAGTATTTCGCTGTGCAATCACTACTGTGGAGTGCACTGGTTGCACAATCAACTTGTAAATAGTGCAGACCCTGATGAGACAGCTCCTGCAGGAGCTGTCTCATCTGGGTCTTCACTATTTACAGGTAGGTATATTGACGTGAATAGTAAGCGAAGGGTTAATCTATAACATCATAAGTATTAATTGTCTGAATTTTAGATAGGACATAATTATGAAAACAGGATTTTTTTGCCATGGAAGAAACTGTAGAATCAGATTTAAGCAAACACAGCAGACTCTGGAAATACCACTCTAATACAGGAGCCATCTGATCTGGGTTGATTCTATTTACAATGGCCTTAACTCTTTCTCTCATAGGCTGTTTTAGATCCAACCTCTTTGAATAAATCTACCCAAAAGGAGCATTAACTAGAGAAAAGGAAAATTTTAGAATTTTGTAGTTAGAAACCATTGTGATAAATAGAGCATTTGCTCCTATAGGAGCAAATGCTGTATTTATCACAATGGTTTCACAAAGTGAATTTTACAGAGTTGTCAAAAGTCGTCGATATGAGGGAATGGGTTAAGACGTATTTATGGTTTAAGGGTTGTAATTGTAACCGTAACCCATTCCCTAACATTGATGCCTCTGTAAAAGTCACTTTTTGAAACCATGATTGTGATTGATGCTCTATTTATCTCAATTGTTTCAAAAAGACGCACTTCTTTAAATTTAATTTTCTCTAGTAAATGTTGGCCTGGCCCCAGGGTTGGCCAGTTTTTAGCTCACCAGAGCACAAAATGGTCAGGGTGAGCTTTGTGATGGCCTGATGTCTGTCGTCCGTCGGTGTGCATCTTCCGTCGTCAATAATTTGAACCTTTAAAAATCTTCTCCTGAATCTATAGGGTTCTCAGCTTCATCTTTGACACATAGAATCACCTATAGGTCCTCTACAAAATTTATATAAATCATGCCCCTGGAGTCAAAATTGGTTAAAGGTCACCGACATATACATTGGCCATAACATTTCAACCAGTATAGATACAGACCTGATATTTGGTATGCATCTCATGAAGCTGCACAGTTTGAGGAGTGACATGTCATAGTCAAGGTCATCCTTCAGGGTCAAAGGTCACCAAATTTAACATTGGCCATAACTTTTTCAACCAGTATAGATACAGACTTGATATTTGGTATCCATGTGTATCTCATGAAGCTGCACAGTTTGAGGGCTGACGTGTCATGGTCAAGGACCTCCTTCAGGGTGAAAGGTCATATCTGGGGCATAGTGTTTCACATATACATCATGTTTCTTAAAATGACATCTCCTCCTAAACTGCTTGCTGGATTTTTACCAAACTTGGGAGGAATGTTCCTTCGCTCAATCTCTTTCAAAGTTGTTCAAAGAATTCGATTCCATGCAGAACTCTGGTTGCCATGGCAACCATTGTCCAGAAAGAACTAAAAACTTTAAAATCTTCTTGACAAAACCTGTTAGGCCTAGGGCTACCAAATTTGATATGTAGAATCATCTAGTAGACCTCTACTAAGACTGTTCATATTTTTTCCCTGGGGTCAAAATTGGCCCAACCCGGGGTCACAAGTTTTACATTGGATTATATAGTAAAAACTTTAAAAATCTTCTTGTCTGAAACCGAAAAGCTCAGAGCTGTGATATTTGGTATGTAGCATCATCTGGTGAACCTTTACTAAGATTGTTCAAATTATGCCCCTGGGGTCAAAGATGGCAACGCCCTAGGGGCATACATGTGATAACCTGCTGAGGCATGTCAGGTAGATTTAGGAATTTTGTCAGGTAGATTTGACTTTTGTCAGGTAGATTTTACCGACGCGACAAAATATATGGAGGAGAAAAAAATTTGCTTAATACTTATGTTGTTGTTGTTTTTTTTATACTTTTTCACATTATCATTCATACTTTACCATAAATGCATACCATACCATTATAAACCTTACATTACACACATAACATTTACATGCATAAATTTGCAAAGAGTATAGGCCCAGACCTATAGGAGCTGTCTAGTCAGGGTCTGCTCTGTTTGCTTATGATATAGGAATGATTCTACACTTTCTGGTTTGGCAAAAAAAATCCAATGTGGTACCTTTCCTTCATATAAACAAGTTTTTATGCATTTGCAAACAGAGTAGACCCAGATCAGACAGCTCCTATATGATCCATCTGAATTTAGGGTCTGCTCTGTTTACTTTTGGAATTTTAAAAATGTTTCTATACTTTCTAAAATGGCTATAAAGTTCCTCTCTCCATATTTCTTTATGACTACTTTGTTTAAATGAATATTCAGTAGGGATTGAAATTTGGAATAAACATGGAACAGGGAAAGGGTTAAAACAAATACTAATAATTGACATGCAGTAATAATTCTAGATTTTTTCATGGGTCAAAAGGACTCTTTGAATTCAATAGGTCTCAAGCCCAAAACACTGGGTTCCTTATTAAATAATGTCATGAAAAAAAATCAAGATTTATTATTGTTTTGTCATATTAATGAAAAAGTTATTCCATTTCATCTTATTTTATAATAACATTTTTTTTTTTGCTTATTTTATAGCCCTTATTTAGCTATACTCCCAATGACAAAAAGAGTTTACTCAGTTCAAGTTAGTTACTGCAAACATTGAGCAGTAACAGAAATGTTGAAATCCAACAGGTCCAAAGTCCGTGTTTTAGCCCGTATCTACAATCGTTGCGAAAACTGATGACATTTCAACTTGAAATAGTTATTATTTTTTGAAGAGTTTGCAATGGTAGATAATAATTCACGGTGTTTTCAATTACTTCTTTAGTGTCCTTACAACTTATTATATTAATGAAAAATAATTAAGTGTACAAATCAAATTCATGATTATCAGTCCAAGCACTGTTGAAGCAGTCTTATTTTCGAAGTGTTTCGGCCCATTGCAACAACGAGACCAAGCACAGCTGTCTTTGACAAGGAAGCAGAGAAGCATTTCTATGTCTTATAATTTAATTATGAGAATATAATTCCTATAATAGGGTCATGACACTCCCATGCCGCCTCGTGTGAGTAATAAACCTGCTGCATGTGATATTTGTGGTAGACGTTTGCATTTTTGATACGACTGGTTCCCGAACAATTTATTTGGTAAAGTAGTAGAGTGAAAACAGGAACCACCTCGTGATTATGTAATTCTGGTGTTCTCCATGGTCTCCACAGGGGATTCCCTTGATTGGTCCCTACCAAAACAGACCAAGCGTGGATCACAGCATGATAACAAGCTAAAGGTGGTCTGTGTGTGTAGAGAACTAACAGATAAACTCCACCAGGGATGAAAATATATGTCACTAAAAAAATTGTCTTGGTCAAATTTCAAAACGGTAGACTGGTAAAGTAGAACGGTAAACCACCTCTGAAAACGGTAGAATTCACCTACCGTCGGTAGTTATCACATGTATGCCTAGGGGTCACAATTTTTACATAGGATTATATAGTAAAAGCTTTAAAAAAATATTCTTGTCTGTAGGGCTGAAACGGGTACAAATTTTCTACCCGGGTACCCGTTCTGCAATTACCCGCGGGTACCCGGGTACCCGATAACGCTAAAGTATAGACGTATGGTAAGTACCTACTGTAGTATGTTCCCTTGGTTATTATTGGTTTCTCGAATGAAATATGAACCGTTGCTTGAATTTCACTAAAAAAAGCAGCAACGTGACGTAAACCTGACTGTTACAGATGTGCCGGGCCATGCATGGAATTGAGAACGTGTTAAAATAAAAGTTTTATTGTTTGTGAAAGAAAGTATGTTGTACATAACTGGCGAAAGTATAGGCTATTCCATCATTCTTCTGTTGTCCCACGACGTAAATCTTGTGTAAATAGATAAGTGATTCAAGATCAAGGTTATGTCCGCAGTTATACACCTTACATGTAGACTATACATGTATATTGATATTTTCCGTTGAGAAAGGGTTACACTAACAAATGTCATGGTTAATCCGCGGCCACAAATTTGATTGGTTGATTCTCTCTGCGGAGCAACATTCGACACATTTACCACACAGAACTTACACAGCTATTTCTATATTCCGAATCCTTACGGAATACAACGAATAGTTACGAATGCACATTTACCAGTCGAATACGAACGAACAATGTGTTAACGGAGGTTTGTTTCATATGTCTGTTTTTATGTCTACTTGCCTGTTCAAGCTTTATCTGCTCATAAACAAAAGGATGCTTGAATAAATGCTATCTTTAACGTGTTTTAGCTTTCTTTCTTTCACTCAGGTACGAAAACTAACAATTAGATTCTGCTCAAGATTTCATATCGGGTAACGGGTAGTGATTTTGTACCCGGGTACCCGCCAATTTCTACCCGACCCGCGGGTACCCGGGTACTCGTTTCAGCCCTACTTGTCTGAAACCGAAAAGCTTAGCTGTGATATTTGGTATTTGGCATCATCTGATGAACCTTTACTAAGATTGTTCAAATTTTATCTTTGGGATCAAGCACGGCCACACCCTGGGGTCACATGTTTTACATAGGATTATATAGTAAAAAATTCTTAGAGCAGCTGTAATATTTGGTAAATAGCATCGCATGGTGGACCTTTACCAAGATTGTTTAAATTTTGCCACTGGGGTCAAAATTGTCCCCCACCCTGGGGGTCACAAGTTTTACATAGGATTATATATAGTAAAAACTTTAAAAATCTTCTTGTCAGAAATTGAAAGGCTTAGAGCTATGATGTTTGGTAGGTAGCACCATCTAGTAAACTTTTACCAAGGTTGTTCAAATTAAGGACCAAAACTGGCTCTGCCCTGGGGGTCACACATTTTACTTCAAACTTTAATTTAAAGAGGTTGTATCTGAAATCATATTTTCAAATTCCCTAAGGCATAGAGCTACCAAATTTGGTATGTAGCATCATCTGATGGACCTCTACAAACTTTGTGCAAATTTTGCCTCTGGGGTCAAACTGGCTCCCTGGGGGTCACAATTTTTACATAGGATTATATAGTCAAAACTTAAAAAGTCTCTTGCCTGAAACCCAAAGACTTAGATCTGTGATATTTGTTTTGTAGTAATATCTAGCAGACCTCCTCAGAAATTATTCAAATTTTGCCCCAGGGTAAAAATGGCCATGCCCTTTTGGTTGTCAGTTTAAATAGAGTTATATAGTGAAATCTTAAAACATCTTCTCTGAAACTAATATGGTCAGAGCTTTGATATAGAAAACATAGCAAACAAGGTGAACGATACAGGACCAGCATGGCCCTCTTGTTCATAAATATTATCAGAAGGTCAAACAGTTTCTCATTGGTTCTCATCTGGATCAAAACTGTTTGCATAGGTAATCATAAAGTTGATGCTAGCATTTATAAGTTTTGAGTAATGATGGATGATAGCTTCATTTGACACTGTAAATTTCCATTAACAGGTATGTACAACTTTGAGGCGAAGTGCTGTAACAATTTTGGCCAGTGTGCCACTGCAGTAACCACATCAAGCATCAATGTTGAAGCCTTGCAACAAGAACTGATAATAGACACAGTCAGCAAGTTCAGAGTTAGAATGAAAACAAGTATGTACTCTAATCTTTATATCCTATCTTACTGTTAACCCTTTCCCTTATATAAGCACATTTTGATGCATCTGCAAACAAAGTGGACCCAGATCAGACGGCTCCTATAGGATCATCTATATCTGATCAGGGTCTGCTCTGTTTGCTTATGGGGTAATATAGATCTGATTTTACAGCATCTGCCTGAGCCAAAATGTCCTGTGTTCATATCCCAATATTTACATTCGCCCTGCAACATCCTTATATAACCTTATTCTAAAAAGAAAGTTGCATAACCTCATGAACACCGGAAGCACGTCATTCATTTCTTAAATATAAGAAATACAATGGAATATAAATATAAGAAATAAATGACGTGCTCTCGGTGTTCATGGGTTATGCAACGCATAGCTTTACGAGCAAAGATTCACGTGAAGCCCTTCGGGCTTTACTAACTTTGCTCGTAAAGCTATGCGTTGCATAACCTCATGAACACCGGAAGCACGTCATTCATTTCTTAATTATAAAAAATAATCTTATTAATATTCGAGACATCATTATTTCCTACATGAATATTAACCCCTTGCCTGGTAGTATCTAAGAGAGGAATGTCAACATCATGAGTATTTGTTAGCTTATTATTATACCCCCACAAACAGAGTTTGAGGGGGGTATACTGGAATCAGCCTGTCGGTCGGTGGTCGGTCGGTCGGCAAAATCTTGTACGGCAAACTCCTCCTTCAGTTTCAACCCGATTCACTTGACACTTGGCATAAATGTTACTCTGGAGTAGTAGATGTGCAAGACACAAATTTCAGGTCTCTGGGACTTGACCTTGATCGTTGGCCTTGAAATTGGTCTTAAAATTGGCAGGCAAAATGTTGTACTTTGAACTCCTGGTCCCTTACTTTCAACCTGATTCACTTGATACTTGGCATAAATGTTACTCAGGAGTAGTAGATGTGCAAGACACAAATTTAAAATCTCTGTGACCTTGACCTTTGGCCTTGAAATTGGTCTTGAAATTGGCAGGCAAAATCTTGTACGGCGAACTCCTCCTTCACTTTCAACCTGATTTACTTGATACTTGGCATAAATGTTACTCAGGAGTAGTAGATGTGCAAGACACAAATTTCAGGTCTCTGTGATCTTGACCTTGACCTTTGGCCTTGAATTTGGCAGGCAAAATCTTGTACTTTGAACTCCTCCTTCAATTTCAACCTGATTCACTTGATACTTGGCATAAATTACAGAATTTTCTCTATTTGAACTTTGGGTATTTTTGTTATTTGGTCCTGTTACATGCTCAAAACTTGGATTTGCAATCAAGGCTGCCATGTGGGGGTATTCATCACCTTTAGTGATAGTTCTAGTTTTATTATGGCATATGTAAACAGGATGTTTTGTCTCAGGCAAAATCTGAAGAATCAGATCCATATTATATTATAAGCAAACAGAGCAGATCCTGATCTGATGGCTCCTATAGGAGCTGTCTAATCTGGGTCTACCCTGTTTGCAAATGCATGATCAGGTGCTTATATGAGGCAACAAGGGTTAAGTCTTTCCATCAAATAAATGTCTTTTCATGCATTTTCAAACAGAGGGCTCCAAATGATCAGTGTCTGCTCTATTTGCTAATTTTGAAAAATGGCTCAGTGATTTATCCACCAATCAGGATGTTGGTACCACTCTTTAGCATCCTATAGTTTGAGCAGGTTTTGTGGAGGAATGACAATTTTAGTAATTCAATATGATCCTTTATATATCGCTGTCTTTATTATACCCCCGCAAACATGTTTGAGTGGGTATACTGGAAACACTGTGTCGGTCTGTTGATCAGTCAGTCTGTCTGTCCCGAAAAAGAATATCTTTCAAAACTTTTCTCTTTGTGGCGCACAATCTCTTGATCAGATTGGTTTCTATGGTAACTGAATGGTTGTTTCTGAAATTAAGACATTGTTTTATGAATGATAGAAATTGTTCAATTTTAGTTAAAAATTCAAAATTAGTTTCAAATTTAGTTCAATGTTCAAAATAAGTATGTATGGATAATTTGGTACTTGGTTGGTAGGTGTAGAGAAAGTATTTACTGCCATGGCAACCAAATGGTGAACTTTGATTGAGTGAAATTTAGATATTGTTATTTAGTATGAAAACTGGTATGTTGGGGTATTTGGGTTCCCAAAACTCAATCGTAGGTGTTAAGAAACAGTTTATTGACATTGAAACTTGAGTTTTGACCTAATTGGTCACAATTTAGATACATGTATATGTTTTCGCTGAAAAGTGGTAAGTAGGGGTATATGGGTATCTCAAAGTTAATGGCAGGTGTTTAAAAAATGTTGGTTGCCATGGTAACCTAATGTTGGCCTGTGATTGGAAGAAATTAAGATATTTTGCTCATCAATTTATAGTCTTTTATGAAAAACAGTTGACATAACCAGATTGATCTTTTGACCTACAAAAACTGTTTGTCAATGTCTTAGAGCATGCCAATAAAACATGTAAATGTTTTATCCCTTACCTCATAGGCTATTTTTAGATACAATCTCTTTGAATGAATCTACAGAAAAGGAGCATTAACTAGAGAAAAGGAATTTTTTTTCAGAATTCTGTAATTTAAAACCATTCTGATAAATAGAGCATTTGCTCCTGTAGGAGCAAATGCTCTATTTATCACAATGGTTTCAACAGGAGATTTTTACAGAGGCATAGAAAGGTGTATTTATGGAGGAAAGGCTTAACAAAGTTTTTGGCTGTAATAATTTTAAGAATTGTACACACACATATTTTTTCCCCAAGCCCTTGTTCTTTACCCTTTTCTCCACATATATGCCTTTCCAAGCCCTTGCAAACAGAGTAGACCTAGATCAGACGTCCCCAGGAGCTATCAGATCAGGGTCTGCTCTGTTTGCAAATAATATAATATAGATATGATTCTAGAGTTTCTGCCAGGGCAGATTTTCTGTGTCCAAGACTTAGTGCTATTATAACGATTAGTCTCATTTAATTTTGATGAGGTCAGTATTTCTTACCTGAATATTCATGGAGTAAAGGGTTAAATCCAAAGGTGAAAGGGAGACAACTGTAACTGGATAAACACCATTTGATCTTGTTTTTATGTTACACAAAAATACATGTTGTCCTTTTGGGACATTTTAAGATCCCCTGAAAAGCAACCACTTTACCCTTTCCTCCAGAAATACACCTTTCTACGCCTCTGTTAAAACCACTTTTTGAAACCATTGTGATAAATAAAGCATTTGCTCCATAGGAGCAAATGCTCAATTTATCACAATGGTTTCAAAACTACAAAATTAATGCTCCTTTTGGTAGATTTATGCAAAGAGGTTGGATCTGAAAATAGCCTGTGAGGGAATAGGTTAATGAATAGACGTTGGTGTCTTTAAAAACAGAAGGTTGCTTAATGCAGGAAGAAAGTAAAGCAGAATATTCCTGAAGGAGTGTGCTGCATTACTTCTGTCCCGCATTCATTAAGCTACATCTTGTATTTAACTCCCAGAATTATGCCTCTATTTTGTAGATGCTTTTGAAGGGTTTTACTGTACATGTCTAATATTTAATTATGCAAAAAGACCTTTGGGAAGAATTCATGCTTATGGGAATAATATTTCTTCTACAATTTCTTCCTGCTATTCCTTATTGAGTCACAAAAATTTGCAGATCCTTGGATGGTTGCTGTTGTATCCAACATGATGCAGAAACTGGTGACGTCAAGCATCGAAGAGGAAGAAAAGGAAACTTCCAAGCAGAAACTCAAGATGGCTGCAAGTGCAAGCATCAGCAACATGGCAAGGACATGTACACACACAAAGTAAGTACGTTATACTAAATTAGACGTTCGGTTTTGAGGTGTTTGTCAGACAAGGTGCCTGAAGGACCGGCTATCAAGTTAAAACATTGTCCTGATCAGATGCTACACTGCTTATTAAAATGCATTTATTCCCCATTTATGGGGAAACATTGTTTTTGCCAGTTGTCTGTAGTTTAAAAATATTTATTTGCATAGTAACATGTGCAAAGGGATTGTCTGTCTGTCCATCTGTCTGTCCATCTGCTGTACTAACTACAGTGCTCCCTCTCTACAACGACACCCTTTGGGATACGAAGATTGTATGTGTTGTTCAGAGGGAGTTGTTATAGGGAGGGAAATCAAACATAATTAACTTGTTTGCAGATCCCCAGATAAGGTGTATTTCGAGAACTAAAACCGTTATGCCTCCATCAAACCCTATGTTGTGACCACTCTTTAGAATCGTCACTTTGTGACGATTCTAAAGAGTGGTCACAACATAGGGTTTGATGGAGGCATTAAGAAAATACGATGGAAAAAGTTGTTTATGGAGCCTTGTTGTTTCGGGAACAGTGACATGCGTTGTTGTAAGGAGGGAATCGTTATTGAGAGGGCCGTTGTAGGGAGGGAGCACTGTATGACCAAGGGGCCAGGTCATGGTCAGCAGATGCTACAGTGCTTATTAAAATGAGTCATAATGTCTCCCCCATTTATCGGGAGACATATTGTTTTTGCCAGAGTTGTCCGCCAATCCATTCGTCTGTCATAAACTTGTGTCGCGTGTATCTCTGAAACCAGTAGGGCTAGAGTCACCGAACTACACAGGAATGTTCACCAGCATGAGTTCTTGTGCACCTGGGTTTTTTGAAATGTCTTCCCTGATAACTTTTGAATTATTGCCCCTGATTAATTAGAATAAGAGAAACTTTGTGTTGTGCGTATCTCTGAAATCGCTAGGGCTAGAGTCACCAAACATCACAGAAATGTTGATCAGCATGAGTTGTTTTGCACCTTGGGTTTTGAGTCGTCCCCCCTGATAATTGTTGAGTTATTGCCCCATATATGATAACTTAAAATTAGAGAAACTTTGTGTCACATGTATCTCTGAAACCGCTAGGGCTAGAGTCACCAAACTTCACAGGAATGTTAACCAGCATGAGTTGTTGTGCACCGGGGCTTTTTGAATTGTCTCCTTTGATAACTTTTGAGTTATTGCCCCTGATGACTTAAAATTAGACAAACTTTACTTTGTGTCATGTGTATCTGAAACCAAACTCAACAGGTATGTTGACCAGCATGAGTTATGGTGCACCTTGGGTTTTTGAATTGTTTCCCCCTGATAGTTGTTGAGTTCAAATTAGAGAAACTTTGTGTCACGCATACATGTATCTCTGAAACCAGTAGTGCTAGAGCCACCAAACTTCACAGGAATGTTCAACAGCATGAGTTCTTGTACACCTGGTTTTTTTTAATTGTTTCCCCCATGATAACGTTGGAGTTACAATTGCAATTTTGCAATTGAAAAAAGATGAAGGTGGGAGACATCTGTTTTTGAGCCAGTACAGATAGAGACTTGATATTTGGCATGCATATGTATCTCATTAAGCTGCACATGTTGAGGGGTGACATGTCAAAGTGAAGGTCATCAGTCAATGTCAGTGGTAACATATATAGGTCAAATCACCAACTTAACATTGGCCATAACTTTTGAACCAGTAGAGTATATGACATGCATGTATATCTCAAGAAACTGCACATTTTGAGGAGTAACATGTCAAGGTCAAGGTCATCCTTCATGGTCAAAGGTCAGATGTTTGTTTGTCAGCAACTTTAACATTGAGCATAACCTTTGAATCGGTAGAAATAGAAACATGATATTTGACATTTGTGTATATCTCTTGAAGCCGCACATTTTCAAGGATGACATGTCAAGGTCAAGGTCATTCTTCAAGGTCAAATACCAGATATATAGGTCAAATCACTTACTTTCGAACCAATAGAGATAGAGACTTGATATTTGGCATGCATGTGTATCTCATGAAGCCTCACATTTTGAGTGGTGACATGTCATTGTCAAGGTTATCCTTCAAGGTCTAAGGACAAATGTATAGGTCAAAGTTTACATTCACTATACTGTTGGGGCATAGTGTAGTGTTTCACAAACACATCTTGTTATAATGTATTATAAATTTTCAAGGGAATATTTTGCTCTGACAAAAATAAGAATCTAATCTCTGTCTTGTCAAAGGCAAACAGATTAGACCCTGATCATATGAATCCTACAGCAGCTGTCAGCTGGGTCTACTGTGTTTATAAAGGTGTGAAAAAATGTTGGTTACCCCTATTCTAATTATACCCCCACCACCTGTGGTGGGGAATATATAGGAATCACCTTGTCCGTCCGTCCATCCATCATCCGTCAGTCGCGTTTTTTTTAAGACATAACTCCTTCAACTTAATACATGTTATAAGTTTATGTGGGGACAGTCTTCTCCATGTTTCATAACTCTTGCACAAAATTTGACAGAATTATGCCCCTTTTCTTGAGACCTGTTTATGATGTTGTCTTCAAACTTGATACACATTATGAAGGTGATAAGAGGATGTGCAGTCAACAAGGGTTGTAACTCTAAATTCATTTTTGAGGGAGTTATTCCCCTTAGTTGCTTTTCAGAAGCAATATTTTGTCTGGAACATAACTTCACAAAGTTTAGGTTGCCACAGGATGACCGTGTGATGTACATACGATTCACGGGTATCGCAAGGACACCGAGCAGCAGCCTTGCGGTATTCTTGCGATGACCATGCAATTTTTTTGTTTTTTGGCTACATGTCCACCGGAAATTTGCCGTTTTCAGCACAATCCTCACGCCGCCTCCGTACGATACCCGTGCGGAGGTCGTATGATGCCTGTAACCATGTGTTTATATACGGGCTGCGGGCTTGAGATTTTTGAAAATATGTTTAACTTTTATTTATGACAAATCGTAGAGGCTACGGTGCTAGGGAATCTGTAAGTAGATCTCCGTATGGAGACCGTGCGGTTTTACCTTTACGGCGAGTCTACAGGCACCGTAAACTCATCGCAGGGCAAATGTAAACTAGGCATTAGTAATGTTCCAATCTTGATGAAACTTGACATGAACAATGCTGGTTACATGCATGATTGGTAGATGTTTCAAAAGTATTAGTTTCCTTGGTAACTGAATGGTGACTGATTAATGGGTGAAAGGCACTCACGTGTACTATACAGAGATGTGTACATAAATGATTTTATGATTCAGGCTGTGTGAAAACTTAGCCTTACATTATAGAACTAGCAAACATTGTGGAACCAGATCAGCATATATAAACATGACCATATGATCAGGGTCTGTACTGTTTGCCATCCTTAACCCATTACCTCATGGGCTATTTTCAGATCAGACCACTTTGAATAAATCTACCAAAAAGGAGCATTAACTAGAGAAAAGGAAAATTTTAGAATTTTGTAGTTTGAAACCATTGTGATCAATGGAGCATTTTCTCCTTTAGGAGCAAAATTTAATGCTCTATTTATCACAATGGTTTCAACAGGTGACTATTGCAGAGGCATCAAAAGGTGTCAATATGAGGGAATGGGTTAAGAACCTATTCTGTTCTATGACAAATAGTGCAGAACCTGATAAAATACCCAATTAAACATGTGGCTGATCTAGTTCTATACTGTTGGCAAGCATATAGGTTGCTTTTTGTACAGTGGGTCTCATGTCTTTATTTTATCAGCAAAATCGAGGACAAGGTGGCGACCATTATAACAGTGAGGACTATTGTTGTCGACCTTTCCATTACTAGTGTAGACGATGAAACCATTATCGACATACGAATTGCAATCATAGACCTGTTGTTTACAGCAACTGGACAAAGTAAGATGCCTGAACCGATCAACATATTCTCATGCTTGAAACTCAACTTTCTTTGCAGCAACTACAAGATGTTGACCCTTCTCATGTTAAAACAAATGCCAGTTTAAGTAAGAACCTATCTTAAGCAGCCATCAAAAAGAGGTCTAATTATGGGTCTGTAAGGCAGGTGGTAGCTTAATGCAGGTCAAAAGTAATGCAGAAAGCTCTTACAGGAGCTTTCTGTATTACTTTTGACCTGCATTAAGCAACCTCCTGCTTTTCAAAACTGTTATGTTCAATATTGAATGGTTGCTTAACCCTTTCCTCCATAAATACACCTTTCTACGCCTCTATAATAGTCACTTTATGAAACCATTGTGAGAAATAGAGCATTTGCTCCATAGGAGCAAATGCTCTATTTATCACAATGGTTTCAAATCTACACAATTCTGAAATTTTCCTTTTCTCTAGTTAATGCTCCTTTTCGGTAGATTTATTCAAAGAGGTAGGATCTAAATATAGCCTATGGGGGAATGGATTAAGACAGGTAGTTCTGTATACTCTGATCTGTTACGATAATTGCTCACATCTGGTTTATTCAGGAAACTATTGATGAGTATTTGGCAGCTTAGATCCTTTTTAGATGCCAAATTACTCAGCGTCTGATCTGGATCCAATTTATTTGCAAATGCTAGTCAGGAGGCACTAAGCTTGAGAAGAGCTAAACTAGCTAGGAACCTGGATAACTAAAATGAACCTTGCTAAACTAGCTAGGAAACCTGGCTAACTAGAACCTGGCTAAACTAGCTAGAAACCTGACTAAGCTAGCTAGGAAACCTGGCTAACTAAACTGAACCTAGCTAAACAGGCTAAAACTCTGACTTTGACCTCAATTTAAGTAAAAGTCTGCAAATTCTTGTGTGGATGCATCTTAGGGAGGCAGTGACACATACTACTTCGATGTCTTTGTGACCTTGAGTTTTGAGTGGTGCCATGTCAAGATCAAAGTCACACTTCAAGGTCAAATGTCAAGATTATAGGCCTTCTACAATAGAGGGGCATACTTGTTTTACAGCCATCACTTGTTATGCCCTATCCACAAGGAGAAGTCGAGGCATGTTTTCTTTGGTTTTTATAGCAGTGAAGTTGTCATTTTTATGCCACCCAGATCAGATCTGGGGGCATATTATTTTTACTCTGTTTGTTTGTTTGTCACCAACTTTAACATTGGACATAACTTTTGAGCCAGTACAGATAAAGATTTGATATTGGCATGCAAATGTATCTCATAAAGCCACACATTTTGAAGCATGACATGTCAAGGTCAAGGACATCAGTTAAGGTCAGAGGTCAGATATATAAGTCAAATCACCGCCATAACTTTTGAACCAGTAGAGATAGGGGCTTGATATTTGGCATGCATATGAATCTCATGAAACTGCACATTTTTAGGGATGACATGTCAAGGTCAATGTCATTCTTTGGGGTCAAAGGTCAAATTGGCTGTTTGGGCAACTAAATTAGCTTCAAGTGACATAGAGAGAGTTTGATTCTGAAGTCATTTTGTTTCGCAGAATGTATGAAAATATGAATGGAATACATTTATTAGTCCCCCTCCGGTTACCGGTTGGGGGACTATAAGTTTGCTCGATTCCGTTTGTCCGTACGTACGTCAGTCCGTCCGTCCATCCGTCTGTCACGCTTCTTGTTCGGGCCATATCTCCTACAAAGTTATGCCAACTTGATTTTACTTCACACATTGAAGAAGCATGATGAGGGCTAGTGTCATGCACAAGGGTCATAAGTCTAGCATCAATATTTTTGGAGTTATTCCCCTTTTACATATTTTTTTGTCCCGACAATAAATAACACTTTATCTACTGGTTCAATTGATTTGAAACTTCACATATGGAACAATCATGATGAGGGGTAGTGTCATGCACAAGGGCCATAACTCTAGCATCAATATTTTTGGAGTTCTTCCCCTTTTTCATATTTTCTTGTCAGTCCGTCTGTCACGCTTCGTGTCCGGGCCATATCTCCTACAAAGTTTGGCCAAATTCATTATAACTTCACACATTGAAGAAGCATGATGAGGAGTAGTGTCATGCACAAGGGCCATAACTCTAGCATCAATATTTTTGGAGTTATTCCCCTTTTACATATTTTCTTGTCTAGTTATGTCTCCCCCCATATTTATATGGGGGAGACATATTGTTTTCGTGAGAGTTGTCTGTCTGTCCTGTCCGTCTGTCCGTCCGTCTGTCTGTCACACTTTTTGTCCGGACGATAACTTCAATATGCCTGATGCCAGTTGATTGAAACTTCATATATGGAAAGAGCATAATGAGAGGAAGTGTCATGCACAAGGTCCATAACTCTGGCTTCACTAATATTGGAGTTATTGCCCTTTGTAAAAAAAAATCACACTTTTTTGTCCGGACGATAACTCCTATATGGCTCATGCCATTGGATTGAAACTTCATATATGGAAAGATCATGACGAGAGGAAGTGTCATGCACAAGGTCCATAACTCTGGCTTCACTAATATTGGAGTTATTGCCCTTTGTAAAAAATATCATAATTTTTTATCCGGACGATAACTTCAATATGCCTGATGCCAGTTGATTGAAACTTCATATATGGAAAGAGCATAATGAGAGGAAGTGTCATGCACAAGGTCCATAACTCTGGCTTCACTAATATTGGAGTTATTGCCCTTTGTAAAAAAAAATCACACTTTTTTGTCCGGACGATAACTCCTATATGGCTCATGCCATTGGATTGAAACTTCATATATGGAAAGATCATGACGAGAGGAAGTGTCATGCACAAGGTCCATAACTCTGGCTTCACTAATATTGGAGTTATTGCCCTTTGTAAAAAAATCACAATTTTTTGTCCGGATGATTACTCCTATGTGACACATGCCATTGGAGTGAAACTTCATACATGTAACGATCATGATAAGAGAAAGTGTCATGCATAAGATCCTTAACTCGAGCTTCAATAAATTTTAGAGTTATTGCCCCTTGTACATTTGTTTAATTCTTTCTTGTCCGGACGATAACTCCTACATGGCTCTTGCCATCGTATTGAAACTTCATACATGGAAAGAGCATGATGAGAGAAAGTGTCATGAACAAGGGCCATAATTCTGGCTTCAATAATTTTGGAGTTATTGCCCTTTGTTACATTTTTTGGCCGATCAATAACTCCTGTTCGACTGATGCTATTGGAATGACATTTTATTTTTGGAAAGAGCATGATGAAAGTAAGTGTCATGCACAAGGGCCATAAATCTGGTATCAGTATTTTTGGAGTTATTAGCTGTTATCATTTTCTTCTTGAAAAATGTAGTGTGGAAAACGCATAATGAGGGGAAGTATCATTCATCAAGACCATAACATTTTTAGTGATTTCCCTTTACATATTGTTTTTATTAGAGGGGAGACATCCGTTTTTTTGACAAAAACCTCTAGTTAATAACTCTTTATGTACTTGTTCAATTGATTTGAAACTTCTCATATGGAACACGCATGATGAGGTGTAATGTCATGCACAAGGGCAATAACTCTACCATCAATATTTTTGGAGTTACTCCCCTTTTTCATATTTTCTTGTCGGGCCAATAACTTTTTATTTACTGATTCAATGTATGAAAGTAGGTACTAATACCATTCAGGTGGTCATGTGTATACCATGGTCAGCCACACCATGGGTGGGTGGGGTGGGGAGAGTGGAGGTTTTTTTTCAGTCTGGTGGGGGACTCATGCCCTTGTTAATATTCATTAACATATTAAAGTCATTATTTCTTACATGAATATTCATCATGGAAAGGGTTAAAGGCAGGTGAAACGTTGTTGGGAGCTTTCTGAATCACTTTCATTTAGCCACCGCCTGCTCATATACAGTAAAGTAGAATGCCTCTAAACCAAACATTATAATTAGTATCAAAACTTGTCTTTCAGAAAGGTTGAAGCTTAACCCATTACCTCATAGGCTATTTTTAGATCCTACCTCGTTGAATACATCTACCAAAAAGGAGCATTAATTAGAGCAAAGGAGTTTTTTAGATTTGTGTAGTGTTGAAACCATTGTGATGAATAGAGCATTTGCTCCTAAGGAGCAAATGCTCTATTTATCACAACGGTTTCCGAAAGTGACTTTTAAAGAGGCGTCAGTATGAGTGAATGGGTTAAAGCAGATTGAAAGTCATGCAGATAGCTCCCAAAGGAGCCACCTACCTAAAAGTACCTTAATTGTTTCTTTGAACTTTCACAGCATCAGACACAAACAGGAGGAAACGTTCTGTAACATCACAGATCACAAGCCCTGGACTCACAGCTGAAGACGTAAGTACAGCTATGCTTGAACAGTTCAATTGAAGAGTTACCCGAGTTTGAGATATCAAAATTTAACTGTAAATGATTGTCGTTTTAGCTCACCTGAGCAAAGCTCAGGGTGAGCTTTTGGGAGACTTGAATGTCCGTCGTGCGGTGTGCGTTGTCCGTCGTCAACAATTTGCTTGTGAACACTCTAGTGGTCACAATTTTAGTCCAATCTTCATGAAACTTGGTCAGAATGAATGTCTTGATAAAATCTCGGACGAGTTCGAAAGTGGGTCAAGTTGGGTTAAAAACTAGGTCACTAGGTCAAATAGTAGGAAAACCTTGTGAACCCTCTAGAGGTCATATTTTTAGCCCAATTTTCATGAAACTTGGTCAGAATGACTGTCTTGATAAAATCTTGGAGGAATTTGAAAAGTGGGTTACGTTGGGTGAAAAACTAGGTCACTAGGTCAAACAGTAGCAAAACCTAGTGAACACTAGTGGTCACAATTTTAGTCCAATCTTCATGAAACTTAGTAAGAACGAATGTCTTGATAAAATCTCGGACGAGTTCGAAAGTGGGTCAAGTGGGGTTAAAAACTAGGTCACTAGGTCAAACAGTAGAAAAACTTTGTGAACACTCTAGTGGTCACATTTTTTGTCCAATCTTCATGAAACTTGGTCATAATGATTGTCATGATAAAAGCTAGAAAGAGTTTGAAAGTGGGTTATGTGGGGTTAAAAACTAGGTCAAATAGTAGGAAAACCTTGTGAACACTCTAGATGTCACATTTATAGCCAAATCTTCATAAAAATTGGTCAGAATGATTGTCCTAATAAAATCTTGGACAAGTTTGAAAGTGGGTTACGTGTGGTCAAAAAGTAGGTCACTGGGTCATATCTTAGAAAAATCTTGTTTACACTCCAGAGGCCACATTTTTAGCCCAATTTTCCTCAAACTCGCTCAGACTGTTTGTCTTGGTGATATCAAGGTTGAGTGTGATCATGGGTGGGGTGGGAATAAAAAGTAGGTCACTAGGTCAAATCTCAGAAAAAATGCTCTAGAGGGCAAATTTTTAGCCCAATCTTCATTGGTCAGAATCATTGTCTTGATAAAGTCAATATTCTAAATCCTTGAAAATCTTGTTCTGTAGAACCACTGCTAATGGTCCACTATCAACATTGTTCAAATATTGTCCCTAATGTCAATATTGGCCCTACCCATGGGCTACCTAGCAAAAATCTTAAATCCATGGTAATCAGGTGAGCGATTAAGAGCCATCTTGGCCCTCTTGTAACTCTTTTCATAAATATTTAGCAGGTGTTGAAATTTGGAATAAAGGTAGAACAGGGAAAGGGTTAACCCTTCGCTTGCTATTCGCGTCAATATACCTACCTGTAAATAGTGAAGACCCAGATGAGACAACTCCTGCAGGAGCTGTCTCATCAGGGTCTGCACTATTTACAATTTGATTGTGCAACCAGTGCACTCCAGAGCAGTGATTGCACAGCGAAATACTTGTACACAGTGAAGATATATGTAATTATACAGGGCATGGGTAAAGAAGAAATGTATTTTAAAATTCAGCAAGCAAAGGGTTAAATGAAACAATAAATGTAGCAAATAGTGCAGACCCTAATCAAACTGCTCCTCGTCTATGTTTGTCTGGCCTAATATTTAGAGTTATAAAGACTTGTATGATATTGCCTAGAGTTACAGCCCTTTATTTTTTATCCCTTGAAGTAGCAACTGTCCGTTTAACAAATGATTTTGTTATTTAGAGCCAAGAATGTTTGTTAACCTATGAAGATACATACCAAGATCTTGACAATCTCACACAGTCAGAGGCAGAGGAATTTGCCTCTATCATAGACAGTGTATTGATTGCCATGTGCCAGACTGGAAGTGCTAATGTAATGGTCGCTGATGCTGCCAGGGTGGATGCTAGGGTACACAAGCGGAACCTGATGGGTACGGCCTCAACAGTGTTTGAAGTGGGTTGTGACAGCTGCACCAGCTACCCAGCCAAGGTTTGTTTATAAGCCTGCTCTAGTTTCTTTTCTTTGATATTCTTAACCCATTCCCTCATTGGCTATTTTTAGATCCAACCACATTGAATAAATCTACTGAAAAGGAGCATTAACTAGAGAAAAGGGACATTTTAGAATTTTGTAGTTTGAAACCATTGTGATAAATAGAGTATTTGCTCCTATAGGAGTAAATGCTCTTTTTATCGCAATGGTTTCAATAGGTGATTAGGTTAGACCTTTCAATGCGGGAAACAAGTCACTCATGTCTTTTGCAAACATTGTGGAGTTCCTAGAGAAGCTCTCACATCAGGGTCTGAAATGCTTGTCTTGTTACACTTTTCTTAAAAAACAGCCCTTAATATTCCTAGTAAGCTTGACCTGTTTTATTTTTGGGTGAATACTGGGTGAATACTGCTTTGAAGTTATGGTTACTTTAAGCAGTATGTAATACAGGCAAACAAGTACAGGTATGTTATATCAATTACTAAATTGTCTTGCCATATCTGAAAACCAACTACCTGAACTAAAACCAGTCAAGAGTGACCACCAAAAGTAAGTCTAAATTCTGAGTTTATTAATACAGGTGATAGCTTAATGCAGGATGAAAATTATGCAAAAAGCACTACTAGGATCTTTTTGCATTACTTTCATTCAGCATTAATCCATTCCCTCATATCGACCACTTTAGAAGCCTCTGTAAAAGTCACTTTGTTGAACCATTATGATAAATAGAGCATTTGCTCCTATAGGAGCAAATGCTCTATTTATCACAATGGTTTCAAACTACAAAATGTTACAAAGTTAATGCTCCTTTTCCGTAGATTTATTCAAAGAGGTTGTATCTAAAAATAGCCTATGAGGTAATGGGTTAAGCAAGCACTCTATTGCCAAAATTGGCGAACTCTTTGCAATCAAGTAATTGTCGCCTGCAAAGTCGATGCATTATAAAATTCAGAAGTCAATTTTTCTTTTATGTCTGATCAGAAATGCAACCACAGTATAAAATTCAAATGAGAAATAGAGTAACTGGCTCTGCACTGTTTACATAAGTTAACTTGAATCCATGGTTTGCTTTAAAGGGGAGCTTTCTGCATTTTTATACCCCCACAAACAGAGTTTGAGGGGGGTATACTGGAATCAGCCTGTCGGTCGGTCAGTCGGTCGGTCGGTCGGTCTGTCTGCAAAATCTTGTACGGCCAACTCCTCCTTCAGTTTCAACCCGATTCACTTGATACTTGGCATAATTGTTACTCAGGAGTAGTAGATGTGCAAGACACAAATTTCAGGTCTCTGTGACCTTGACCTTGACCTTTGGCCTTGAAATTGGTCTTGAAATTGGCAGGCAAAAGCTTGTACTTTGAACTCCTCCTTCACATTCAACCTGATTCACTTGATACTTGGCATAAATGTTACTCAGGAGTAGTAGATGTGCAAGACACAAATTTCAGGTCTCTGTGACCTTGACCTTTGGCCTTGAAATTGGCAGGCAAAAGCTTGTACTTTGAACTCCTCCTTCACATTCAACCTGATTCACTTGATACTTGGCATAAATGTTACTCAGGAGTAGTAGATGTGTAAGACACAAATTTCAGGTCTCTGTGACCTTGACCTTGACCTTTGGCCTTGAAATTGGTCTTGAAATTGGCAGGCAAAATCTTGTACTTTGAACTCCTCCTTCACTTTCAACCTGATTCACTTGATACTTGGCATAAATGTTACTCAGGAGTAGTAGATGTGCAAGACACAAATTTCAGGTCTTTGTGACCTTGACCTTGACCTATGGCCTTGGAATTGGTCTTGAAATTGGCAGGCAAAAGCTTGTACTTTGAACTCCTCCTTCAATTTCAACCTGATTCACTTGATACTTGGCATAAATGTTACTCAGGAGTAGTAGATGTGCAAGACACAAATTTCAGGTCTCTGTGAGCTTGACCTTGACCTTTGGTCTTGAAATTGGTCTAAAATTGGCAGGCAAAATCTTGTACTTTGAACTCCTCCTTCACATTCAACCTGATTCACTTGATACTTGGCATAAATGTTACTCAGGAGTAGTAGATGTGCAAGACACAAATTAAAAATCTCTGTGACCTTGACCTTTGTCCTTGAAATTGGTCTTAAAATTCGCAAGCAAAATCTTGTACGGCAATCTCCTTCTTCACTTTCAACCTGATTCATTTGATACTTGGCATAAATGTTACTCAGGAGTAGTAGATGTGCAAGACACAAATTTCAGGTCTCTGTGACCTTGACCTTTGGCCTTGAAATTGGTCATGATATTGGCAGGCAAAATCTTGTACTTTGAACTCCTCCTTCAATTTCAACCTGATTCACTTGATACTTGGCATAAATGTTACTCAGGAGTAGTATATGTGCAAGACACAAATTTCAGGTCTCTGTGATCTTGACCTTGACCGTTGGCCTTGAAGTTGGTCTTAAAATTGGCAGGCAAAATCTTGTACGGCGAACTCTTCCTTCACTTTCAACCTGATTCACTTGATACTTGGCATAAATGTTACTCAGGAGTAGTAGATGTGCAAGACACAAATTTAAAATCTCTGTGACCTTGACCTTTGGCCTTGAAATTGGTCTTAAAATTGGCAGGCAAAATCTTGTACGGCGAACTCCTCCTTCACTTTCAACCTGATTTACTTGATACTTGGCATAAATGTTACTCAGGAGTAGTAGATGTGCAAGACACAAATTTCAGGTCTCTGTGACCTTGACCTTGACCTTTGGCCTTGAAATTGGCAGGCAAAATCTTGTACTTTGAACTCCTCCTTCAATTTCAACCTGATTCACTTGATACTTGGCATAAATTACAGAATTTTCTCTATTTGAACTTTGGGTATTTTTGTTATTTGGTCCTGTTACATGTTCAAAACTTGGATTTGCAATCAAGGCTGCCGTGTGGGGGTATTCATCACCTTTAGTGATAGTTCTAGTTTGACCTGGTGTACCGGCATTAAGCAATCACTTAATTGCTATTACCTATAATAGGTGGAGTTCATTTACTGAGCATTCCTTGATGCATTTGCTCATATCTTCTTTACCAGTCTAATATGTAAAACAACATGCTTAGCTCATTGAATGTGTAAAACATGTGTACTGGCAATTACAAATGGTATAGACCAAGATCAGAGGGCTCAAAGAGAAACCCTCTGCACTGTTTGTCTTTCAAAATCCTCTCATAAGTTATACCATTTCATACTGAATGGACCATCTAGTTAACCTATTACCTCATATGCTATTTTTAGACCCAACCTCTCAATAAATCTACCAAAAAGGAGAATTTACTAGAGAAAAGGAAAATGTTAGAATTGTGTAGTTTTGAAACCATTTTGAAACCATTGTTATAAATAGAGCATTTGCTCCTATTATGGAGCAAATGCTCTATTCATCACAATGGTTTCAAAATGAGACTTTTACAGAGGCGTATAAAAGCGTATTTATGGAGGAAAGGGTTAAACAATGATAAACAATTCAAAATTTCAGCGTTTAAAGGGTTTACTTTGGTGCTGTATGTCTTTAGCCCATACCATTTATTTGCCTTTGCAAACAGAGCAGACCAAATCAGATTGCTTCTGTAGCCGCCATCTGATCAGGGTCTGCTCTATGTGCTTATGATGCACATGTAATATAGATATGATTTTACAGTTTCTGCTTTTGGCCAAACATTTCTGCTTTTGGCCAAACATTCCTGTGTCTCTGCGCTATTTTAATAATTAATCTGATCAACTATTTCCTCCATAAATATGCCTTTCCTATGCCTCTGTAAAATTCATCTATTGAAACCATTGTGATATATAGATGATTTGCTCTGTTTATCACAATGGTTTCAAACTACAAAATTCTAAAAAAAAAAATTACTTTTCTCTAGTTAATGCTCCTTTTCGGTAGATTTATTCAAAGTGGTTGGATCTAAAAATAGCCTATGAGGGAATGGGTTAATATTCATGATATCATTATTTCTGACATAAATATTCATGTAATAAAGGGATAATGTATACATGTTACATGGCCTACTTTATAATACATGTATTACAGATTTAAGTTGAAAAGTAGTATTGCTGATTTCAATTGTATTGAGCAAACAGCATGTTGAAATTTATTAACCCTTTCCTCCATAAATACGCCTTTCTACGCCTCTGTAAAAGTCACCCATTGAAACCATTATGATAATAGCCTCGCCTCAACGTTTTCTCCTCTCGTCGGATAAAGGCGTCCCATCTACGGCACTAACCTATTATTCTCTATTTAACAAAAGTTTATTATTGCTATAACTACTGAACTACAAATGCTAGAGCATTCATATTTGGTATACAGATAATTTGGATGAAGGCCTTTCACTTGATACAAGGATACATAAAATCAGGTCAAGGTCAAGGTCACTATTTCCAAAACTTCGCCGTTTTTAACAAACCTTAACATTGCTATAACTTTTATACTACAAATGCTAGGCAATTAATATTTGGTATATATATAGCTTAGGTGAGGCCTTTTACTTGATACAAGGATACATAAAATCAGGTCAAGGTCAAAGTCACTATTTCCAAAACTTTGCCGTTTTTAACAAACTTTTTAACATTGCTAAAACTTCTGAACTACAAATGCTAGGCAATTCATATGTGGTGTACAAATAGCTTTGTTGAAGGCGTTTCAGTTGATACAAGGATACCTGAAATTGGGTCAAGGTCAAGGTCACTATATTGAAAACTTTACTGTTTTTAACAAACTTTAACATTTTGCTATAACTTCTGATCCACGAGTGCTGGGCCATTTACCTTTGGTATTCAGATAGCTTTGATAAAGACCTTATGGATGACATAAAGATGCCTGAAATCAGGTCAAGGTCACTATTTTGAAACATTGGCTGTCATTAAAATGTTGTTATAACTTCTGAACTACATTGGCTAGACAATTTATATTTGGTATGCAGATAGCTTGGGTGAAGGCCTTTCAGTTGATATAAGGATACAAGAAATTGGGTCAAGATCAACACAAAAAATCCGGCTTTAATGCGGTTTCCGCATTTTTTTGCTTGTTGGTAGATTTATTCAAAATGGATGGATCTAAAAACAGCATATGGAGGAAAGGGTTAAGTTGAAAGGTAGTAATGCTGATTTAAGTTGTGGTAAACAAACAGCATGTTGAAATTTATTAACCCATTCAGTCTTGTTGATGACAGGTAGAGTAAGTCTGGTTGTCATCAGCATCCAAAATGTTTGACATTCCAGTTGCATTTCTGTTAACCCTTTCCTCCATAAATACGCCTTTCTACACCTCTGTAAAAATCACCTATTGAAACCATTGTGATAAATAGAGCATTTGCTCCTATAGGAGCAAATGCTCTATTTATCACAATGGTTTCAAACTACAAAATTCTAAAAAATTCCTTTTCTCTAGTTAATGTTCCTTTTCGGTAGATTTATTCAAAGTGGTTGGATCTAAAAATAGCCTGTGAGGTAATGGGTTAGCCCATTCCCTCATATTGATGCCTTTTGACGCCTCTGTAAAAGTCATTTTTTTTAAACCATTGTTATAAACGGAGCAAATGTTGTCATAATGGTTACAAAACTACACAATTCTAAATTCCTTATCTCTAGTAAATGCTCCTTTTGATAGATTTATTAACCCTTAGCTTACTTTTCACATCAATATACCTACCTCTAAATAGTGAATACATCAGGGTCTGCACTATTTACAAGTTGATTGTGCAACCAGTGCACTCCACAGCAGTGATTGCACATTGAAATACTTGTACACAGTGAAGATATATGTAATTATACAACAGGACATGGGTAAGAAATGTATTTTAAAATTCAGCTAGAGAAGGGTTAAAAGAGCTTAGATCTAAATGTTGCCTGTAGGGAATGAGTTAAAAAATTGAAGAAACAATACCTTTTAGATATAAAAATAAGCAAATAGCATACTTAACATGAAAGACTCCCAGGGTTGAATGGGTTAATTTATAGATGAAGTAAGTTTTTGCATAACCTGCCAGACAGTACACTAGAATCTGATGAGATGCAACATTTCCTGAAGTTGGAAGCAGACCCAGATCAGACAGCACCTACGGGAGCCATCTGATCTGGGTCCACTCTGGTTGCAATGGTGTGAAAAAGCATTTATATGAGAGAAAGGGTTAGGCATGAAACTCAATGGAGCATGAAAAATTGGTCTGATTACGATATTGTTTTAGTGTTTTGAGCCAGATTCATTGAAATGTGACTTTTTATGTGATCAGGTAATGTATGGCAGTGATTTGGAGGCAGCCTATGCTGACAGTTGGAGCTCCTCATTGTGGAACATCAGTGACATCTGTGTGGCCTCTGCCCAGATGTCTATAGATGTCTACACTCCAGCAGTAAACGGTGATGCCCCCACCAGAATGAGTGATCTTGTTGTACTGAAAATGATCAACCCAATTACATATGCCACTGAAAGTCACACAAGTTTAAGTGACCCAGTCCAGTTTACCATGGTCATTGGAGACATTGCCTCAGTCAACACAACCACATTTGACTACAAAGTGAGTACAGCAACTGGTATATGGTCTCATGAGAAACTGCAAACATTGGCATTGTCCATGACCAAAGATGTAACAAATTCATGTATGAAATAAATGACATCATGAATATTAATTAGCTGAATTTTATAATGACACGTAAATGAAGACCTCAGTCATATCATGTATATTTATATCATGTATATGAGACCCTTAGAAAAGAAAACTCTGGATTTTGCCAGCAACATGATCAGTAAAACAGCTTTGATCTTAACCAGATACTCCATGAATATTCATTTATAAAATTATGACATCATTAATAATATTTTACTGAATGTTGATAATAACACAACAAACATGGCAGAATCAGAGCTATATATCTTCAAAAGCAAACAGGGCAGACCTTGATCAGACGGCTCCTACAGGAGTCATCTGGGTCCATGCTTATAAAGTTTTTTAGTTGAGTATGAGTTCGTTCTTAAGCGTTTGATTGGTCAGATTTGAGATCTCAAGCTTTTGATTGGTCAGATTTGAGCCAAAGGCTCAAATCTGACCAATCAAAAACTTGAGAACGAACTCGGACTCAACTAAAAGCTTTATAAGCATGGACCCTGGTCTGTGTCTACTCTATTTGAATTGCAAAGGCGTATTATGGAGTAAAGCATGAAGGAGTCTCTGATTTCAGGAAACAAATTTGACCATAACCTTTATGATATGTATTTGCTTGCATATTTCTAGTGTAGGATGTGGGAGGCCAACAAGTGGTCTGATAGCCAGTGCCAAGCCAGCTCCCCCCAGATAGATGGAGATGTATATAAGGTCACCTGCTCGTGCAATGCTCTAGGGGTCATTGGGTATGTAAGCTGCAGTGAAACGCCAACAGACGCCCAATTCTTAAGTGTTAACCTTTATTCGTCTGGTTGCGACCTGTCATTTTCAAACAGCAATTATTTAAAAAAAATTCAATAGCTCTCTGCATTTACTTTCATTCTGACCTTTGAGGTCCCTTGACTTTATAGACATGCATATTTATTCATTAAATGACCAATGTCTAAAGAATCTACAGCCCTCAATAAATCTACAACTGAACTTGATCAGCTGCTATATGTAGTTGGTATATGGCATGCCTCACTGGGACAAGGGGTAGCCACACATTTACTAATAGGGAATGGAGTGTGTATCTGTTTACACCTTGTCTAGATCATAATAAAAATTATTTCCTACTTTAATGTCAAATTCGGTATGTCAGTACCGGTATGTCTTGGGATGGCGAAGTATTATTACTTACAGTTTTCAGGTCACTTTGGCCTTTAACCTTGACTATACAAAAACCTTGTGTGAAGCATATGTCCTATATTTCTTGAGGTAGGAATGCAGACTTCGGTGTGTGTTTGTGTAATGCCCCTGGAGTCAAATTTGGCCCCACCCCAGGGGTGGCCAGTTTTTAATAGAAACATAGTGAAAACTTTGAAATTCTTCTCCTCAGAAACTGGAAGGTTCTCAGATTAAATAGATTAAACAAATGGCATATGAACTCAGGATTAGGTTTAAGCTATACAGAATTAGATTTATATTACTCCTTGAGCAGACCCTGATCAGGTAATTCCTACTGGAGCTATCTGATCTGGATCTACTCTGTTTGACAAAGGTGTACACCAGGTCAAGGGATAACTGTCTGGATGCATGTACCTATATGGAAGCTGTGGGTACAAAAAGTAAGAGATAATGACATTTGTATGACCTTTGGGAAGAATTTGTTGAGCAAACAGTGCAGACCCTGACCCAAGAGCCACTTACCTTGAAAAGGAGTCTGTATCACTTAAAAGAAGGATAGTGGGTAAGTGTCAAGTAAAGGGTTAAGGAATGATAATGGTTAAGTATCGGGTAAAGGGTTAAAAGTAGAATAATGGTTAAGTGTCAAGTAAAGGGTTAAAGTAGGTTAATGGTTAAGTATCAAGTAAAGGGTTAAAGTATGATAATAGTTAAGTGCCAAGTAAAGGATTAAAGTAGAATAATGGTTAAACTAAGGTTTTTTTTTATTTACAGTGTCTATGAGGAATTAAAGTCTGAAGATGAAGAAACAAGTAAGTTCCATAATTTGAGCTGAGCCGTAAGACTCTTGTTAATTTATTAGTCCCCCACCGGTTACCGGTTGGGGGACTATAGGTTTGCTCGATTCCGTCTGTCTGTCTGTCTGTCTGTCTGTCCGTCTGTCCGTCTGTCCGTCCGTCCGTCTGTCCGTCTGTCACGCTTCGTGTCCGGGCCATATCTCCTACAAAGTTATGCCAAATTCATTATAACTTCACACATTGAAGAAGCATGATGAGGGCTAGTGTCATTCACAAGGGTCATAACTCTAGCACCAATATTTTTGGAGTTATTCCCCTTTTACATATTTTTTTGTCCGGACAATAACTCTTTATCTACTGGTTCAATTGATTTGAAACTTCACATATGGAACAATCATGATGAGGGGTAGTGTCATACACAAGGGCCATAACTCTAGCATCAATATTTTTGGAGTTATTCCCCTTTTTCATATTTTCTTGTCAGTCCGTCTGTCACACTTCGTGTCCGGGCAATATCTCCTACAAAGTTAGGCCAAATTCATTATAACTTCACACATTGAAGAAGCATGATCAAGAGTAGTGTCATGCACAAGGGCCATAATTCTAGCATCAATATTTTTGGAGTTATTCCCCTTTTTCATATTTTTTTGTCCGGACAATAACTCTTTCTCTACTGGTTCAATTGATTTGAAACTTCACATATGGAACACACATGATGAGGGGTAGTGTCATGCACAAGGGCCATAACTCTAGCATCTATATTGTTGGAGTTATTCCCCTTTTCATATTTTCTTGTCCAGTTAATAACTCTTTATGTACTGGTTCAATTGATTTGAAACTTCTCATATGGAACAAGCGTGATGAGATGTAGTGTCATGCACAAGGGCAATAACTCTAGCATCAATAGTTTTGGAGTTACTCCCCTTTTTCATATTTTCTTGTCGGGACAATAACTTTTTATTTACTGATTCAATGTATGAAAGTAGGTATTAATACCATTCAGGTGGTCATGTATATACCATGGTCAACCACACCATGGGTGGGTGGGGTGGGGAGAGTGGAGGTTTTTTCAGTCAGGTGGGGGACTCATGTCTTGCATAGCAATACAACATGCCCTTGTTCTCAGTAGGTATGTGTAATACCATGCCAATACAGTGACTAATGAAGATATTCAGACATGATAACACATGTCTAATGAACAGTGTGCGGTTAAAATGCCATAGGTAAAAATGCCATAGGTAAATATGCCATAGGGAAAGTGGTAAATGTGCCATAGGTAAAATGTCATAGGTAAGGTGGTAAAAATGCCATAAGCATTTTTATACGCCCGAAGGGACGTATTATGGTATGGCGCATGTCGTCCGTCCGTCCGTCCGTCTGTCTGTCCATCTGTCCGTCCGTCCGTTAGCAATTTCTTGTGCAACTAACTCCTCCTTTATTTTTCAACATAATTTCTTCAAACTTTCAGGAATGATAGATACTGATGTGTAGTTGTGCATATCAGTGAGATAACTCTCATATCATTTTTCATTCTGGAGTTATTGCCCTTTGATAGTTTCGGGTAGCAATTTCTTGTGCAACTAACTCCTCCTTTATTTTTCAGCATAATTTCTTCAAACTTTCAGGAATGATAGATACTGATGTGTAGTTGTGCATATCAGTGAGATAACTCTCATATCATTTTTCATTCTGGAGTTATTGCCCTTTGATAGTTTCGGGTAGCAATTTCTTGTGCAACTAACTCCTCCTTTATTTTTCAACATAATTTCTTCAAACTTTCAGGAATGATAGATACTGATGTGTAGTTGTGCATATCAGTGAGATAACTCTCGTATCATTTTTCATTCTGGAGTTATTGCCCTTTGATAGTTTCGGGTAGCAATTTCTTGTGCAACTAACTCCTCCTTTATTTTTATACCCCCCTTTTGAAAAAATGGGGGTATATTGCTTTGCACATGTCGGTCGGTCGGTCGGTCGGTCTGTCGGTCGGTCGGTAGATCGATGGTTTCCGAACGATAACTAATAAACGACTTGGCCTAGAATCTTCAAACTTGCTGTGGTGGTTGGTCATGACAAGTAGATGACCCCTATTGTTTTTGAGGTCACTAGGTCAAAGGTCAAGGTCACCATGACCTAAAATGGTGAAATAGTTTCCGATCAATAACTACTCAAGGGTTTGGCTTGGGATCTTCAAACTTGCTGTGGTCGTTGGTCATGACCACTAGATGACCCCTATTGATTTTGAGGTAACTAGGTCAAAGGTCAAGGTCACCATGACCTTAAATGGTTAAATGGTTTCCGATCAATAACTGCTCAAGGGTTTAGCTTAGAATCTTCAAACTTGCTGTAGTAGTTGGTCATGACCACTGGATGACCCCTATTGATTTTGAGGTCACTAGGTCAAAGGTCAAGGTCACCATGACCTTAACTGGTAAAATGGTTTCTGATCAATAACTGCTCAAGGGTTTGGCTTAGGATCTTCAAATTTGCTTAGTTGGTTGGTCATGACAACTAGATGAGCCCTATAGTTTTTTAGGTCACTAGGTCAAAGGTCAAGGTCACCATGACCTTAAAGGGTGAAATGGTTTGCGATCAATAACTGCTCAACGGTTTGGCCTAGGATCTTCAAATTTGCTGTGGTGGTTGGTAATGACCACTAGATGACCCCTATTGCTTTTTAGGTCACTAGGTCAAAGGTCAAGGTCACCATGCTCTTAACTGGTCAAATGGTTTCCGATCAATAACTGCTCAAGGGTTTGGCTTAAAATCTTCAAACTTGCTGCGGTAGTTGGTCATGACAACTGGATGACCCCTATTGTATTTGAGGTCAAAGGTCAAGGTCACCATGACCTTAACTTGTAAAATGGTTTCTGATCAATAACTGCTGAAGGGTTTGGCTTAGGATCTTCAAATTTGCTTAGGTGGTTGGTCATGACAACTAGATGAGCCCTATTGTTTTTTAGGTCACTAGGTCTAAGGTCAAGGTCACCATGACCTTAACTGGTGAAATGGTTTGCGATCAATAACTGCTCAAGGGTTTGGCTTAGGATCTTCAAACTTGCTGTGGTGGTTGGCCACGACAACTAGATGACCCCTATTGATTTTGAGGTCACCAGGTCAAAGATCAAGGTTATCATGACCTTAGCTGATGAAATGGTTTCCAATTAATAACTGCTCAATGGTTTGGTTCGAGAAACTTGCTGTGGTAGTTGGTTGTGACCACTTGATGACCCCTATAGTTGTTGAGGTCACTAGGTCAAAGGTCAAGGTCACCATGACCTTAATATGTGAAATGTTTTCAGATCAATAAATGATCAGTGGTTTGGCTTAGGATCTTCAAAGTTGCTGTGATGATTAGTCATGACCGCTAGATGACCTCTATAGTTGAGGTCACTAGATCAAAGGTCAGGGGGTCTGGGGGGTATACATGTTTTACAAACATCTCTTGTTCAACATAATTTCTTCAAACTTTCAGGAATGATAGATACTGATGTGTAGTTGTGCATATCAGTGAGATAACTCTCATATCATTTTTCATTCTGGAGTTATTGCCCTTTGATAGTTTCGGGTAGCAATTTCTTGTGCAACTAACTCCTCCTTTATTTTTATACCCCGCTTTTGAAAAAATGGGGGTATATTGCTTTGCACATGTCGGTCGGTCGGTCGGTAGGTCGGTCGGTCGGTCGGTCGGTCTGTCGGTCGGTCGGTAGATCGATGGTTTCCGAACGATAACTAATAAACGACTTGGCCTAGAATCTTCAAACTTGCTGTGGTGGTTGGTCATGACAAGTAGATGACCCCTATTGTTTTTGAGGTCACTAGGTCAAAGGTCAAGGTCACCATGACCTAAAATGGTGAAATAGTTTCCGATCAATAACTACTCAAGGGTTTGGCTTGGGATCTTCAAACTTGCTGTGGTCGTTGGTCATGACCACTAGATGACCCCTATTGATTTTGAGGTAACTAGGTCAAAGGTCAAGGTCACCATGACCTTAAATGGTTAAATGGTTTCCGATCAATAACTGCTCAAGGGTTTAGCTTAGAATCTTCAAACTTGCTGTAGTAGTTGGTCATGACCACTGGATGACCCCTATTGATTTTGAGGTCACTAGGTCAAAGGTCAAGGTCACCATGACCTTAACTGGTAAAATGGTTTCTGATCAATAACTGCTCAAGGGTTTGGCTTAGGATCTTCAAATTTGCTTAGTTGGTTGGTCATGACAACTAGATGAGCCCTATAGTTTTTTAGGTCACTAGGTCAAAGGTCAAGGTCACCATGACCTTAAAGGGTGAAATGGTTTGCGATCAATAACTGCTCAACGGTTTGGCCTAGGATCTTCAAATTTGCTGTGGTGGTTGGTAATGACCACTAGATGACCCCTATTGCTTTTTAGGTCACTAGGTCAAAGGTCAAGGTCACCATGCTCTTAACTGGTCAAATGGTTTCCGATCAATAACTGCTCAAGGGTTTGGCTTAAAATCTTCAAACTTGCTGCGGTAGTTGGTCATGACAACTGGATGACCCCTATTGTATTTGAGGTCAAAGGTCAAGGTCACCATGACCTTAACTTGTAAAATGGTTTCTGATCAATAACTGCTGAAGGGTTTGGCTTAGGATCTTCAAATTTGCTTAGGTGGTTGGTCATGACAACTAGATGAGCCCTATTGTTTTTTAGGTCACTAGGTCTAAGGTCAAGGTCACCATGACCTTAACTGGTGAAATGGTTTGCGATCAATAACTGCTCAAGGGTTTGGCTTAGGATCTTCAAACTTGCTGTGGTGGTTGGCCACGACAACTAGATGACCCCTATTGATTTTGAGGTCACCAGGTCAAAGATCAAGGTTATCATGACCTTAGCTGATGAAATGGTTTCCAATTAATAACTGCTCAATGGTTTGGTTCGAGAAACTTGCTGTGGTAGTTGGTTGTGACCACTTGATGACCCCTATAGTTGTTGAGGTCACTAGGTCAAAGGTCAAGGTCACCATGACCTTAATATGTGAAATGTTTTCAGATCAATAAATGATCAGTGGTTTGGCTTAGGATCTTCAAAGTTGCTGTGATGATTAGTCATGACCGCTAGATGACCTCTATAGTTGAGGTCACTAGATCAAAGGTCAGGGGGTCTGGGGGGTATACATGTTTTACAAACATCTCTTGTTCAACATAATTTCTTCAAACTTTCAGGAATGATAGATACTGATGTGTAGTTGTGCATATCAGTGAGATAACTCTCATATCATTTTTCATTCTGGAGTTATTGCCCTTTGATAGTTTCGGGTAGCAATTTCTTGTGCAACTAACTCCTCCTTTATTTTTATACCCCGCTTTTGAAAAAATGGGGGTATATTGCTTTGCACATGTCGGTCGGTCGGTCGGTAGGTCGGTCGGTCGGTCGGTCGGTCGGTCTGTCGGTCGGTCGGTAGATCGATGGTTTCCGAACGATAACTAATAAACGACTTGGCCTAGAATCTTCAAACTTGCTGTGGTGGTTGGTCATGACAAGTAGATGACCCCTATTGTTTTTGAGGTCACTAGGTCAAAGGTCAAGGTCACCATGACCTAAAATGGTGAAATAGTTTCCGATCAATAACTGCTCAAGGGTTTGGCTTGGGATCTTCAAGCTTGCTGTGGTGGTTGGTCATGACCACTAGATGACCCCTATTGATTTTGAGGTCACTAGGTCAAAGGTCAAGGTCACCATGAGGTTAAATGGTTTCCGATCAATAACTGCTCAAGGGTTTAGCTTAGAATCTTCAAACTTGCTGTGGTAGTTGGTCATGACCACTGGATGACCCCTATTGATTTTGAGGTCACTAGGTCAAAGGTCAAGGTCACCATGACCTTAACTGGTAAAATGGTTTCCGATCAATAACTGCTCAAGGGTTTGGCTTAGGATCTTCAAATTTGCTTAGGTGGTTGGTCATGACAACTAGATGAGTCCTATAGTTTTTTAGGTCACTAGGTCTAAGGTCAAGGTCACCATGACCTTAAAGGGTGGAATGGTTTGCGATCGATAACTGCTCAATAGTTTGGCCTACGATCTTCAAATTTGCTGTGGTGGTTGGTAATGACCACTGGATGACCCCTATTGCTTTTTAGGTAACTAGGTCAAAGGTCAAGGTCACCATGCTCTTAACTGGTCAAATGGTTTCCGATCAATAACTGCTCAAGGGTTTGTCTTAGAATCTTCAAACTTGCTGCGGTAGTTGGTCATGACAACTGGATGGCCCCTATTGTATTTTAGGTCACTAGGTCAAAGGTCAAGGTCACCATGACCTTAACTTGTAAAATTGTTTCTGATCAATAACTGCTCAAGGGTTTGGCTTAGGATCTTCAAATTTGCTTAGGTGGTTGGTCATGACAACTAGATAAGCCCTATTGTTTTTTAGGTCACTAGGTCAAAGGTCAAGATCACCATGACCTTAACTGATGAAATTGTTTGCGATCAATAACTGCTCAAGGGTTTGGCCTAGGATCTTCAAACTTGCTGTGGTGGTTGGTCATGACCAGTAGATAACCCCTTATATTTTTAGGTCACTAGGTCAAAGGTCAAGGTCACCATGACCTTAACTGGTGAAATGATTTGCGATTAATAACTGCTCAAGGGTTTGGCTTAGGATCTTCAAACTTGCTGTGGTGGTTGGTCATGACAACTAGATGACCCCTATTGATTTTGAGGTCACTAGGTTAAAGATCAAGGTCATCATGACCTTAACTGATGAAATGGTTTCCAATTAATTACTGCTCAATGGTTTGGTTCGGGATCTTCAAACTTGCTGTGGTAGTTGGTTGTGACCACTTGATGACCCCTAAAGTTGTTGAGGTCACTAGGTCAAAGGTCAAGGTCACCATGACCTTAATATGTGAAATGTTTTCAGATCAATAAATGATCAGTGGTTTGGCTTAGGATATTCAAAGTTGCTGTGGTGATTAGTCATGACCGCTAGATGACCTCTATAGTTGAGGTCACTAGATCAAAGGTCAGGGGGTCTAGGGGGGTATACATGTTTTACAAACATCTCTTGTTCAACATAATTTCTTCAAACTTTCAGGAATGATAGATACTGATGTGTAGTTGTGCATATCAGTGAGATAACTCTCATATCATTTTTCATTCTGGAGTTATTGCCCTTTGATAGTTTCGGGTAGCAATTTATTGTGCAACTAACTCCTTTATTTTTCAACATAATTTCTTCAAACTTTCAGGAATGATAGATACTGATGTGTAGTTGTGCATATCAGTGAGATAACTCTCATATCATTTTTCATTCTGGAGTTATTGCCCTTTGATAGTTTCGGGTAGCAATTTCTTGTGCAACTAACTCCTCCTTTATTTTTCAACATAATTTCTTCAAACTTTCAGGAATGATAGATACTGATGTGTAGTTGTGCATATCAGTGAGATAACTCTCATATCATTTTTCATTCTGGAGTTATTGCCCTTTGATAGTTTCGGGTAGCAATTTATTGTGCAACTAACTCCTTTATTTTTCAACATAATTTCTTCAAACTTTCAGGAATGATAGATACTGATGTGTAGTTGTGCATATCAGTGAGATAACTCTCATATCATTTTTCATTCTGGAGTTATTGCCCTTTGATAGTTTCGGGTAGCAATTTCTTGTGCAACTAACTCCTCCTTTATTTTTCAACATAATTTCTTCAAACTTTCAGGAATGATAGATACTGATGTGTAGTTGTGCATATCAGTGAGATAACTCTCATATCATTTTTCATTCTGGAGTTATTGCCCTTTGATAGTTTCGGGTAGCAATTTCTTGTGCAACTAACTCCTCCTTTATTTTTCAACATAATTTCTTCAAACTTTCAGGAATGATAGATACTGATGTATAGTTGTGCATATCAGTGAGATAACTCTCATATCATTTTTCATTCTGGAGTTATTGCCCTTTGATAGTTCCGGGTAGCAATTTCTTGTGCAACTAACTCCTCCTTTATTTTTCAACATAATTTCTTCAAACTTTCAGGAATGATAGATATTGATGTGTAGTTGTGCATATCAGTGAGATAACTCTCATATCATTTTTCATTCTGGAGTTATTGCCCTTTGATAGTTTCGGGTAGCAATTTCTTGTGCAACTAACTCCTCCTTTATTTTTCAACATAATTTTATAGAACAGCCTTCGGGCGTATATTGCCCCGTCTTGCGGTGCTCTTGTTACCTATGGCATTTTTATACGCCCACCTAATAAAGGTGGTCGTATATTGTCGTGGCCCTGTCCGTCCGTCCGTTCGTTCGTTCGTTCGTTCGTTCGTTCGTTCGTTCGTTCGTACGTTCGTTCGTTCGTTCGTTCGTCCGTCAACATTTTGTTTGTCCGCTGTTTTCTGGGAAAACTATTTGACAGATATTAATGAAACTTCACACAAATGTTAAATGCATCAAGATCTGAAGCTGAGTTGATTTATAGGTTCATTTGATTTTTCATTTCAGAGTTATGGCCCTTGTCCTTAAAAAATATGCAAATAGTTTGTCCGCTGTTTTCTGGGAAAATTATTTGAGAGATATTTATGAAACTTCACACAAATATTTAATGCATCAAGATCTGGAGCTGAGTCGATTCTGAGGTTCATTTGATTTGTCGTTTCGGAGTTATGGCCCTTTTACTTAAAAAATAATGCAAATACATGCAAATAGTTTGTCCGCTGTTTTCTGGGAAAACTATTTGACAGATATTAATGAAACTTCACACAAATGTTTAATGCATCAAGATCTGAAGCTGAGTTGATTCTGAGTTTCATTTGATTTGTTGTTTCGGAGTTATGGCCCTTGTCCTTAAAAAATAATGCAAATAGATTGTCCGCTGTTTTCTGGGAAAACTATTTGAGAGATATTAATGAAACTTCACAAAAATGTTTAATGCATCAAGATCTGATGCTGAGTCGATTTTGAGGTTTATTTGATTTATCGTTTCGGAGTTATGCCCTTGTCCTTTAAAAATATGCAAATAGTTTGTCCGCTGTTTTCTGGGAAAACCATTTGAGAGATATTAATGAAACTTCACACAAATATTTAATGCATCAAGATCTGAAACTGAATTGATTCTGAGGATCATTTGATTTTTCGTTTTAGAGTTATGGCCCTTGTCCTTAAAAAATAATGCAAATAGATTGTCCGCTGTTTTCTGGGAAAACTATTTGAGAGATATTAATGAAACTTCACAAAAATGTTTAATGCATCAAGATCTGATGCTGAGTCGATTTTGAGGTTTATTTGATTTATCGTTTCGGAGTTATGCCCTTTTACTTAAAAAAAATGCAAATATATGCAAATAGTTTGTCCGCTGTTTTCTGGCAAAACTGTTAGACAGATATTAATGAAACTTCATACACATGTTTAATGCATCAAGACCTGAAGCTAAGTCGATTCTGAGGATCATTTGATTTGTTGTTTCTGAGTTATGGCCCTTGCACTTAAAAAAATAATGCAAATCTATGCAAATATGAGGATGGCCATAACCTTTTCATTTGAAATGATATTTACTTCAATTTTTTTATATGGTTAAACCTTAATGTGAATTTTCACATATACTGCGGGGTTTTGATATGTCATTTTATTCTAAAGTTTTGTAACGGTCCTTGAACTGTGTTCGTTGCTTTGTTAGTCAGTCAACTTTTAGTTTGTCTGTTGTTTTCTGGGAAAACTATTAAAATGATATAAATGAAACTTAACACAAATGTTTTAAGCAACAAAATTTGAAGCTGAGTTTATTTTGAGGTTCATTCAGTTTGTCTTTACACAGTTATGGCCGTTGCACTTTACAAAAATCTGCAAAAATGAGGATTAACTGTAACTTTTTTATTTAATAAGATATTCACTTCATTTTTTTAAAGAATAGTATCACCTTAATATGGAAATCAAGATCTGAAGCACAGATTAGAAAATGTCAACACTTATAAGGCATGTTGAATCAGAGAAAGTTTGCAAGTGGGCGTATTATGTACCGTATGCGGTACTCTTGTTACCACTTTACCTATGGCATTTTTACCTATGGCATATTTTACCTGTGGCATTTTTACCTACATTCCTAATGAACATGTTACCTTTAACCCATTCCCTCATATTGACGCCTTTTGAAGCCTCTGCAAAAGTCACCTGTTGAAATTGTGATAAATAGAGCATTTGCTCCTATAGGAGCAAATGCTCTATTTATCGGAATGGTTTCAAACTAAACAGTTCTAAAAAATTTCCTTTTCTCTAGTTAATGCTCCTTTTTAGCTCACCAGAGCACAAAGTGCTCAGGGTGAGCTTTTGTGATCGCCTGATGTCCGTCGTCCGTCGGCGTGCGTCGTGCGTAGTGCGTCGTGCGTCGTTCGTCGTCAACAATTTGAACCTTTAAAAATCTTCTCCTCTGAATCTACAGGGTTCTCAGCTTTCATCTTTGGCACATAGCATCATCCTTAGATCCTCTACAAAAGTTATATAAATTATGCCCCTGGGGTCAAAATTGGCCCCGCCCCAGGGGTGGGAAGTTTTCAATAGAAACATATAGTAAAACTTTGAAAATCTTCTCCTCTGAATCTGGAAGGCTCTCAGCTTTCATATTTGGCACAGAGCATCATGTTCCGGTCCTCTACAAAAGTTATATAAATTATGGCCCTGGGGTCAAAATTGGCCCCGCCCCAGAGGTGGGCAGTTTTCAGTAGATACAAATAGCGAAAATTTTGAAAATCTTCTTCTCTGAAACTGGAAGGTTCTCAGCTTTCATATTTGGCATATAGCATCATGTTCAGGTCCTCTACAAAAGTTATATGAATTATTGCCCTGGGGTTAAAATTGGCCCCGCCCCAGGGGTGGGCGGTTTTCAGTAGAAGCAAATAGTGAAAACTTTGAAAATCTTCTCCTCTGAAACTGGAAGGCTCTTAGCTTTCATATTTTGCACAGAGCATCATGCTCAGGTCCTCTACAAAAGTTATATAAATTATGGCCCTGGGGTCAAAATTGGCCACGCCCCAGGGGTGGGCAGTTTGTAATAGAAAACAATAGTGAAATCTTTGAAAATCTTCTTCTCTGAAACTGGAAGGCTCTCAGCTTTCATATTTGGCACATAGCATCATGTTCAGTTCCTCTACAAAAGTTATATAAATAATGGCCCTGGGGTCAAAATTGGCCCGCCCCAGGGGTGGGCAGTTTTCAATAGAAACAAATAGTGAAAACTTTTAAAATCTTCTTCTCTGAAACTGGAAGGCTCTTAGCTTTCATATTTGGCATATAGCATAATGTTCAGGTCCTCTACAAAAGTCATATAAATTATGGCCCTGGGGTTAAAATTGGCCCCGCCCCAGGGGTGGGCAGTTTTCAGTAGAAGCAAGTAATGAAATCTTTGAAAATCTTCTTCTCTGAAACTGGAAGGCTCTCAGCTTTCATATTTGGCACATAGCATGATGTTCAGGTCCTCTACAAAAGTTATATAAATTATGGCCCTGGGGTCAAAATTGACCCCGCCCCAGGGGTGGGCAGTTTTCAATAGAAACAAATAGTGAAATCTTTGAAAATCTTCTTCTCTGAAACTGGAAGGCTCTCAGCTTTCATATTTGGCACATAGCATCATGTTCAGGTCCTCTACAAAAGTTATATAAATTATGACCCCAGGGTCAAAATTGGCCCGCCCCAGGGTGGGCAGTTTTCAATAGAAACAAATAGTGAAATCTTTGAAAATCTTCTTCTCTGAAACTGGAAGGCTCTCAGCTTTCATATTTGGCACAGAGCATCATGTTCAGGTCCTCTACAAAAGTTATATAAATTATGGCCCCAGGGTCAAAATTGGCCCCGCCCCAGGGGTAGGCAGTTTTCAATAGAAACAAATAGTGAAGTCTTTGAAAATCTTCTTGTCTGAAACTGGAAGGCTCTCAGCTTTCATATTTGGCATAGAGCATTATGTTCAGGTCCGCTACAAAAGTTATATAAATTATGGCCCTGGGGTCAAAATTGGTCCCCCAGGGGTGGGCAGTTTTCAATAGAAACAAATAGTGAAATCTTTGAAAATCTTCTTCTCTGAAACTGGAAGACTCTCAGCTTTCATATTTGGCACATAGCATCATGTTCAGGTCCTCTACAAAAGTTGTATAAAATATGACCCTGGGGTCAGAATTGGCCCCGCCCCAGGGGTGGGCAGTTTTCAATAGAAATAAATAGTGAAATCTTTGAAAATCTTCTTCTCTGAAACTGGAAGGCTCTCAGCTTTGGTATTTGGCATAGAGCATCATGTTCAGGTTCTCTTCAAAACTTGTATAAATAATGGCCCCGGGGTCAAAATTGGACCAGCCCCAGGGGTGGGCAGTTTTCAATAGAAACAAATAGTGAAATCTTTGAATATCTTCTTCTCTGAAACTGAGAGGTTCTCAGCTTTCATATTTGGCACATAGCATCATGTTCAGGTCCTCTACAAAAGTTATATAAATTGTGCCTCTTGGGTCAAAATTAGCCCAGCCCCAGGGCAGGCTAGTTTTCTATAGAAACATATAGTTAAAACTTTGAAAATCTTCTCCTCTGATTGTCTGGTGAGCGCTTCAGGGCCATTCTGGCCCTCTTGTTGGTAGATTTATTCAAAGAGATTGGATCTAAAAATAGCCTATGAAGGAATGGGGTAATAAACTCATGAATATATCAGTGTTATACAGACATGAGCTGCTGTGTTCTGATTTAAGAAATAATAAATTCTTACCAGTGTTTTATCGTGCAATCGAACACTGGTAGGATTTGAGATGGGTATCGGCCTCGTGATTTAATTATAAGCATCTCAACAACTACCCGTGTTCGATTGCACGATAAAACACTGGTATAAATTTATTATTTCGATTCTAACACTTCAATTTAACTATAATTTGCACCGCCACAATGGCACTATGTTTCTTGTCGTACCAATTTTCGAAGCCATATTACGTCACATTAAGCCGTTACAGCACATGCGGTGTTTTATTGAGAATTCAAACATAGATACGTCCCTTCTTTGTTTATGTAGATGTGTGCGCGAGGTGTGTTAGAATTAGAGTTTAAACATTTTAACCTTTTACTCCATAAATACACCTTTCTGCACCCTTGCAAACAGAGAAGACCCAGATCAGACAACTCCTGTAGGAGCCGTCTGCATGATCAGAGTCAGCTCTGTTTGCTTATGAGATAATATAGATCAACTTCTACACTTACTGAATTGGCAGAAAATTCATGCATTCATAAGTTATTAGAAAAATTAATTTAATAAATATATATGACGTCATTACTTCTTACTGAATATTCATGGAGTAAAGGGTTAACATTTATGAGCATCACTGCAGTATCTTATTTTACAATGTGACAAACAGTATAAATTGTAGACCCTAATATTTTCCATCAGTTTTCAAAGTACCCAAATTTTTCTGCTGGGGCAACTGAATAGAGAACACCATTTCAAATGGGGGTACCTGAAGCACATGCTTCATCACCAAATAAATGAAAAATAAATATTGGAGAGTGAATGTCAGTGCAAGCAATGTGTAAATAGGTGGTGAGGTTGATTGGTAGCAAGTTTGATGTTCTTGCATTAAACATACATCTCTTTGTAATACTTTTGTTTTAACCCCCCCCCCCCCCCCCCCCCCCCCGGATTTATAGCCCTTGCCATATCTATGTGGGGTTACATGAGACGGGATACATCTCTAGCTTGTATTCTATGATCATCAAGTTTTAAAGCCCTTACCATAGCCCATATTATAGCTTTATGATCTTACATTTCTATCTTAGATTTTCAGTTACATTTCTGTCTTAGATTTTCAGTTACATTTCTATCTTGGATTTTCAGTTCCACAGTTGTACAGTAGAACCCCTCTAATGCGACCACTTAATGAATAAATATGGGTGTCTTTATAAGCAGGTGGTTGCTTAACCTTTTCCTCCATAAATATGCCTTTCTACTACTCTGTAATCATAACTTCTTGAAACCATTGTGATAAATAGAGCATTTGCTCCTATAGGAGAAAATGCTCTATTTATCACAATGGTTTCAGACTACAAAATTCTTTAATTTTACTTTTCTCTAGTATATGCCCCTTTTTGGGTTAATTCAAAGAGGTTGGGTCTAAAAATAGCCTATGGAGGAAAGGGTTAATGCAGGACAAAAGTAATGCTGAAAGCTCCTAGAGGAGATTTCTGCACTACTTTTGTCCTGCATAAAGCTACCACCTGCCTCTTAGATTTTCAGTTCCACAGTTGTATATGTGTTATGTACTTTTTATGCCCCCCAGATCAAAATTGGGGGGCATATTGTTTTTGCCCTGTCTGTTTGTTTGTCTGTTTGTCCGTTTGTCTGTTTGTCAGCAACTTTAACATTGGTCATAACTTTTGAGCAAGTACAGATAGCGACTTGATATTTGGCATGCATATGTATCTCATAAAGCCGCACATTTTGAGGGGTGACATGTCAAGGTCATCCTTCAAGGTCAGAGGTCAAATATATGGGTCAAATCACCGACTTTAACATTGGCCATAACTTTTGGACCAATAGAGATAGAGACTTTATATTTGGCATGCTTGTGTATCTCATAAAGTTGCACATTTTGAGGGGTGACATGTCAAGGTCAAGGTCATCCTTCAGGGTCAAAGGTCAAAGTGTCTGTTTTTTTGGCTATAACTTTTAACGCAACCTTAACATTGGTCATAACTTTTGAGCCAAAACAGATAGAGACTTGATATTTGGCATGCATATGTATCTCATAAAGCCGCACAATTTGAGGGGTAACATGTCAAGGTCATCCTTCAAGGTCAGAGGTCAAATATATGGGTCAAATCACCGACTTTAACATTGGCCATAACTTTTGGACCTGTACAGATAGAGACTTGATATTTGGCATGCTTGTGCATCTCATGAAGCTGCACATTTTGAGGGGTGGCATGTCAAGGCCATTCTTCAGGGTCAAAGGTCAAATTGTCTGTTTGTTTGTAACTTTAACATTGGTCACAACTTTGAGCCAGTACAGATAGAGACTTGATATTTGGCATGCATATGTATCTCATAAAGCCGCACATTTTGAGGTGTGACATGTCAAGGTCAAGGTCACCCTTAAAGGTCAGAGGTCAAACATATGGGTCAAATCACCGTCTGTAACATTGGCCATAACTTTTGAACCAGTACAGATAAAGACTTCATATTTGGCATGCTTGTGTATCTCATGAAGCTGCACATTTTGAGGGGTGACATGTCAAGGTCATCCTTCAGGGACAAAGGTCACCAACTTCAAATTGGCCATAACTTTTGAACCGATAGAGATGGACTCTTGATATTTGGTATGCATGTGTATCTCATGAAGTTGCACATTGTGAGGGGCAACATGTCAAGGTAAAGGTCATCTTTTAGGGTCAAAGGTCACCGACTTTAACATTGGCCATAACTTTTGAACCATTAGAGATACAGACTTGATATTTGGTATGCATGTGTATCTCATGAAGCTGCACAGTTTGGGGGTGACATGTCAACATCAAGGTCATCCTTCAGGGTCAAATATCATATTGAGGGGGCATAGTGTTTCACAAACACATTTTGTTCAGCCAATAATTCCATTTTACTTCAAAATCATTTTCAGCGACGACATCATCAACCTCCACTACCACAACCATGGCAACCATCCCTACTACCACAACTCCAATTCCGGCTAAGTTTGTTTCAGCAAACGTTGACCACCTAACTGTAAAATGGTCCTTCTCTGAAGAGTATAACGTGAAAGTGCCGGACACAGCTGCCTTTGAGGCACACTGTAAGGGGCAGGTAGTGTCTCAGGTTCATCTGACAGGATTTGCTGCTACCCACATGCAGAACCTCCAAGCTGCACCAGGTGAGTGGTCCTTTACTAAGGTGTTTGATCTGGACGTACTTTGTTTTTCACACTTCAAACACAACACTATTTTGTCCACTTACTTGACAAATGCCTGGGTGCCATTTTTCCTGTCAGAACCGTCAAGATGATGTCAGAATATGTGACTTGGAGTTGTTTGATGTTTGTCCATCTATTTACTTTACATGAGAACTCCTCGATCAAGTTTTATACCCCAGGAAACAATGTTTGAAGGGGGGGGGGGGGGGGGGCTTTTTTCTTGAATCGCCCTGTCGGTCAGTCAGGCAGTTGGTCAGTCAATCCGTCCACATTTCAACATGGGTAGGTTGTCAGCCCTTGGATGTGCCATTCAGACTTTTGTGTTGGGATATTTATCACCTTCAGTGTTAGTTTAGGTTTCAATAAAAGTTTATATATATATGGCCTCTATGAAGGGTATTTCGAGTTTCATAATTTCCATATGCCTGTCTCCAGGTTATATGGAGTTATCTGCCCTTGAACTTAGATGTAGTGGTTTACTGTTGTATATGGATACCTGTGAACTTGTGGTATGAACTTCTACAGATTTTGTGTCACCTGCCGAGAGGCAGTGTGTCACTTAGGGATCACTTTTCCGTCGTCTGTCCGTCGGTCACACTTCTTTTTTTGGATGTCATAACTAATCATTATAGAGCTTTCAAATTTCACATGTGTCTTCCTTTTATTGAGAACCATTGATGTAACTAAGGTCCATCACTCTGCATGCAATACTTTTTATACGCCCACCTAATAAAGGTGGTCGTATATTGGCGTGGCCCTGTCCGTCTGTTCGTTCGTTTGTTCATTCGTTTGTTCGTTCGTTCGTTTGTCCGTCAACATTTTGTTTGTCCGCAGTTTTCTCGGAAAACTGTTTGACAGATATTAATGAAACTTCACACAAATGTTAAATGTATCAAGATCTGAAGCTGAGTTGATTCTGAGGTTCATTTGTAGCTAGGTAGCTTTGGTTAAGGCCTTTCACTTGATACAAGGATATATAAAATTCGGTCAAGGTCAAGGTCTCTATTACCAAAACTATGCTGCCATTAACGAAACTTTAACATTGCTTATAACTTCTGAATTCCATAAGCTAGACCATTCATATTTGGTATGCAAATAGCTTGGGTGAAGGTCTTTCATTTGATAGGAGGATATATGTAGTCAGGTCAAGGTCACCATTTCCAAAACTTTGCCGTTTTTAACAAATTTAACATTGATTTAACGACAATTCATATTTGGTATACAGATAGTTTAGGTAAAGGCCTTTCACTTGATACAAGGATACATGAAATCAGGTCAAGTTCAAGGTCACCTTTTCCAAAACTTTGCCATCATAAACAATACTTTAACATCACTTATAACTTCTTAATAACTCAAGCTAGACCATTCATATTTGGTATGCAGATAACTGGGGTGAAGGCCTTTCACTTGATACAAGGAAACGTGAAATCAGGTCATGGTCAATATTTCGCAAAATTTGCCGTTTTTTAACAAACTTTAACATTGCTACAACTTCTGAACTACAAATGCTACGCAATTCATCTTCAATATACAAATGGCTTTGGTCAAGGCCTTTCAGTTGATATAAAGATATTTGAAATTAAGTCAAGGTCAAGGTCATTATTTAGACAAGTTGACCATCATTGAAAAACTTCAACATTTTTTTTTAATTGCTGAACCTCATAATTATGCTAGACAATTCATATATGGTATGGAGATAACTTGTAAAGTCCTTTCAGTTGATACAAGGATACATGAAATTGGTTCAAGGTCAATGTCACTATTTTGAAAACTTGACTGTTTTTAACAAACTTTAACATTTTGCTATAGCTTCTGATCCAAGAATGCTAGACATTTCACCTTTGGTATTCAGATAGCTTTGGTGAGGACCTTATGGATGACACAGAGATACCTGAAATCGGGTCAAGGTCAAGGTCACTATTATGAATACTTGGCTGTCATTAAAATGTTGCTATAACTTCTGAACTACATGGGCTAGACAATTCATATCTGGTATGCAGATAGCTTGGGTGAAGGCTTTTCAGTTGATACAAGGATACATGAAATTGGGTCATGGTCAACACAAATAAATCTGACTTTAATGTGGTTTCCGCATTTTTTGATTGTTGGAAAAAAATCACAGCTTATATTTTGGTGAAAAAAGGGTGGGCGGGCAGATGGGCGGTTTGCATGCGGCCGTTAACAACACTTTAACATTGCCTATAACTTCTGATTTACTTAAGCCAGACAATGCATATTTGGTATGCAGATAGGTTAGGTGAAGGCCTTTCACTTGATACAAGGATACATGAAATCAGGTCAAGGTCAAGGTCGCCATTTTGAAAACTTTGCTGTTTTAACAAAGTTTAACATTGCTCTAACTTCTGAACTACAAATGCTAGGCAATTAATCTTTGGTATACAGATGACTTTGGTAGGCCTTTCAGTTGATATAAAGATATTTGAAATTAAGTCAAGGTCAAGTTCATTATTTTGATAAGTTGGCCATCATCGAAAAACAACATTTTGTCTTAACTTCTGAACCACATATGCTAGACAATTCATATATGGTATGGGGATAGCTTTGATGAAGGCATTTCAGTTGATACAAGGATACATGAAATTGGGTCAAGGTCAGGTCCATTGAAAGCTTTGCTGTTTTTAACAAACTTTAAAATTTTGCTATAACTTCTGATCCATGAATGCTAGGCAATTCACCTTTGGTATTCAGATAGCTTTAGTAAGGACCTTACAGATGACATAAACATACCTGAAATCAGGTCAAGGTCACTATTTTAAAAACTTGGCTGTCATTAAAATTTTGTTAAAACTTCTGAACTACATATGCTAGACAATTTATATTTTGTATGCAGATAGCTTGGGTGAAGGCCTTTCACTTGATACAAGGATACAAGAAATCAGGTCAAGGTCACTATTTTGAAAACTTTGCCTTTTTAGCTTGACTATTCGAAAAATAGTAGAGTTATCCTACTCGCCCTGGCGTCGGCCTAAAGTCCACTTATTTACATTACCCTTTGAGATAAAACTTGAAACCTTGGACCACTTGTTCACGCATTTTGACAGAATTATGGCCCGTTTCAACTTATAATTTTTGGTTAAAGGTTTTGGTAAAGTCCACTAATTTACATAACCCTTTGAGATAAAGCTTTAAAACTTGGAACAATTGTTCACCATCACATGCTTCATCTGTAGGCAAGAGTACATTACTCTGTCAAGCATTTTAACAGAAATTATTGCCCTTTTTTCATTAAAGAGGGCAAAGAGAAACCCACATCCTGAATACTATTAAAGATATTTTACTGAGACTATGATTACTTGCTTCTAGTATCATTGGACACTATTGTAGTCCACTATCAAGCGTTTTTACACTAACAGTTCTGAGAATAGTCGAGCATGTTTTCCTGTGACAGCTCTTGTTTAACAAACTTTTAACATTGCTGTATAACTTCTGAACTACAAATGCTAGGCAATTCATCTTTGGTATACAGATGGCTTTGGTAAAGGCCTTTCAGTTGATATATAGGTATTTGAAATTAGGTCAAGGTCACTATTTTGACAATTTGGCCATCATTGAATGACTTTAGCATTTTGTTTTAACTTCTGAACCACATATGCTAGACAATTCATATATGGTATGGATATAGTTTTGGTAAGAACCTTACAGATGACATAAAGATACCTGAAATCAGGTCAGGGTCACTATTTTGAAAACTTGACTGTCATTATTTTTTTTATAACTTCTGAACTTAATATGCCAGGCAATTTATATTTGGTATGCAAATATATGTAGCTACATGTAGCTTCCTCCACCTGTAATTAGTCGTGAATTAACTGAAACTGTGTTGAAGCAAGGTAAAAACCTATATCAATAAAAAATCATTTATAACACAAAAAAATTTGGCTTTAATGCGGTTTTCGCATTTTTTGCTTGTGTCTAACTTCTGTCTGTAGAATTGGAGGTTTATAAACCAAACTAGCAATTTTGTGAAAAATCATTTTGAAAACACCATCATACCCAGATTCCAATCTTGACACTTTGTTTTCCTGCCATTTCCATAATATATAAAGCATTGTTTTTTCAGGTTCCATACTAGTGTCATTTGAGGTCCACTCTACTGGCCAGCCCACACTTGGCCAGATGCTTTATGCTCTAGAAGACTTGATCAATTCAGGCACCGCCTCCTTCACCAGTGTTAGTGGGGAATCGCTCAACATTGTACCAGGCAGCTTCACCTACAGCGAGAACGCAAACAACAGCAATGATGATGACTCAGGTAGGCAAAATACACATTAATTTATCTCATTCTCTTTGAATGTATCTACTGAAAAGGAGCATTAACTAGAGGAAAGGAAAAAAATTGTAGTTTGAAACCATTGTGATAAATAGAGCATTTGCTCCTATAGGAGCAAATGCTCTATTTATCACAATGGTTTCATAAAGTGACTTTTATAGATGCGCAAAAATGCGTCACTAGGAGATAATGTGTTAATTCTATTAGCATGACTGTACTGAATCGTTAATCCATATCCTCATATTGAAGCTGTTTGACAACCCTATAACAGTCACTTTTTTATTTATCACAATGATCTCAAAACTACACAAAACTAATAAAGATCCTTTTTTCTAGTAAATACCCCCTTTCAGTAGATTTATTCAAAGAGGTTTGGTCCTAAATTGTCTAATGAGGGAATGGGTTAACAATAAAGACCATTTGGTATAAAAAGATAAATTTTGCCTGTGTATTTTAAGCAAAATACGACACTAACGGCCGCTCATGGAGTCCTGGTCTTGGTTTCCACTTCCATATTTTTCAAACTAGAGTCTATAGTATTTCATTACAAGGCTTATCCTTCTAATAAGATATAAACAATAGAATAAAAGAGGAGTGGAGCAAATTACCAAGGCAAGTATAGTAGACTGGATGTTTTATTAACCAATGTTTCGGCCGACACCGAACCTTCTTTAGGGTACCTTCTAATAGGTGTACGGACAAATTGTCTGTGTATTTTAAGCAAAATATCCCTCATGTTTGTGTAAGGGTGGACAAAATGTCCCTTATGTTTTTGCAAGGGTGGACAAAATTAATGTCCCTCATCATTTCTACAAGGACAAAATTTCTCCCCAGGACAAAATGTCCCTCACTTGCACAAAATTCCCTTTCTTCCAATCTTCACTTGATCTTTAGAATTAGTGCAAACAAACAATTGCTCGGTTAATTGCAATTATTATTGTGTCACCTGCCGAGAGGCAGTGTGTCCCTTGGGGATCACTTTTCCGCCGTCTGTCTGTCCTTCTGTCTGTCCGTCACACTTTCTTTTTTTGGCTGTCATTTCTAAACTAATCATTATACAAATTTCACACATGGAACAAGCATGATGAGAGGAAGTGTCATGCACAAGTGCCACAACTCTAGCATAAATATTTTTGGAGTTATTCCCCTTTTTCATATTAACAATAAGTTTTCGTGTCGGCTGAGATCAGGTGACACGTGTTCCTCCGAACACTCTTGTTATGGTACCTAATAAAAAGTGAAAATCCAAAATGATGACTGATTTGTATTAATTAGTGCAAACAAACAACTGATAATCAGATAAGGAACATTTCATCCAGGGGACAAAATGTGCCCCTTGTAAAAATGATCAGGGACATTTTGTCCACCATTGACAAAACATGAGGAACATCCTGTCCACCCTTGCAAAAACATGAGGGACATTTTGTCCACCCTAGCAGAATTGAGTGGGGTACAAGATGTTCAGTACAGGCAATAGCATATATAGCTTTTTCCATATTTAGTTATGTAATATGTCAAATAAACAGAATGAAATGAGATCGAGTGAAACTCTGATCAGTGCCTGAATCATTTGCTGCTTCAGATTCTTTTCTGTAAGATTTATCTTTTAACCATTTCCTCCATAAATACGCCTTTATACGCCTCTGTAAAAATTACCTATTGTTACCATTGTGATAAATAGAGCAAATGCTCTATTTATCACAATGGTTTCAAACTACAAAATTCTAAAATTTTACTTTTCTTTAATAAATGCTCCTTTTGGGTAGATTCATTCAAAGAGGTTGGGTCTAAAAATAGTCTATGGAGGAAAGGGTTAAGTTAAAAGGGCCTGAACTGTTAGCAATTACAGAAAGTCCCAATATACTGTGGAACATATCAATAGTGACCATTAAATGAATAACCCCAGTGGTCTTTAACCCTTTCGCTCATATAAATGCCTTTTCATGCTTTTGCAAACCGAGTAGACCCAGATTGAATGGCTCCCATCTGATCAGGCTCTGCTCTGTTTGCTTTTGACTTAACCCATTACCTCATAGGCTATATTTAGATCCTACCTCTTTGAATAAATCTACCGAAAAGGAGCATTAACTACAGAAAAGGAAACTTTGAGAATTATGTAGTTTAGAAATCATTGTGATAAATAGAGCATTTGCTCCTATAGGAGCATTAATGCTGTATTTACCACAATGGTTTCAAAAAGTGACTTCTACAGAGGCGTCAATTATTATGAGGGAATGGGTTAATGTAGATCTAATTCTACAGATTTTGTCAAAGCAAAGCATTCCTTTGAAAAGTTTACATTATAAAAATCCAGGTAATAAATATTCATGATGTCATTTTGTACTTAAGTTCTTTTGTACATGTATACAGTATATACTTGTACTGATAGAATGGTAATTTGTTATAACCTGAAATGACTCCGTTGGGAGTTGCTAAACTGGAATCTGCTTTTCTTTGTCTGTCCAGAGTTTGGCTCTCTATATCAGTAAAATGTAGCTAATGTGACCACATAATCTATCAACATAGGAGTCTAAAAATGCATGTTGTTGCTTAATGCAGTGTAAAACTAGTACAGAAAGCTCATACAGTAAGCTACTACCAGTCCTGTTTTAAAAATCCGATATTAAATTCTATTGAGTCCACACACTTATTAATAGGGCCAGTAAAGTCTCACTAACATGGCATTAGTGAGATTTTACTGGTCCTATTGATAAGTGCTGCTGCATTGTAAACCCCAATTAAGGGAAACCTTACAATGTGGAAAACAAGTCACTAATGTTCTTTGCAAACAGTGTAGACCCAGATGAGAGGGCTCCTAGAGGAGCCCTCTCATCAAGGTCTGCACTATTTGTCTTGTTACACTTTTCTTTAGAAAGGAAAAACCCCTAAATACTCACTATAAGTTTTACCTGTTTGAATTTTGGAATAGTCCATTTGAAAACTCAGTGTTGTAACGATTAAACATTACCTGATAAATATTCACGTAGGATTACACCCATTTAGAATAGTAATTAATTGGTTTGTGTTAAAAAATATACAATATGGGACAATTTTGCTATGTCAAACAGTATAGATAACCTGTAACATACAAGGAAACAGACCTGCTAGGAGTCTTGTGATCTGGGTCTGCTTTATGTGCAATGACATCGTAAGGTGTCGCTATCTAATATGGACTAACTATTTACCTGATAGAGATGCATTTGATGACTTTGCAAGCAGAGCTCCTTAGGTACCAAGGGGTAACTTAACACTTTCCTCCACAAATACGCCTTTCTACGCCTCTGTAAAAATCACCTGTTGAAATCATTGTGATAAATAGAGCATTTGCTCCTATAGGAGCAAATTCTCTATTTATCACAATGGTTTCAAACTACAAAATTTTAAAAACTTCCTTTTCTCTAGTTAATGCTCCTTTTCGGTAGATTCATTCAAAAAGATTGGATCTAAAAATAGCCTATGGAGGAAAGGGTTAACTGATTACCAACTAGAAATGCCTTTACACATACCTTTGCTTATAGATTTATATGGATGGTCAAAATGTCTTTTTTCATATGTCATTATAAACATTTAGTTGTTCGCCTTTTCCCTGTTCTATATTTAATCCAAATTTCAGTACCTACTGAATGTTCATGGACAAAATGCTTGTAGTGAAATACGGATGGAGGAACATTGTATCCATGGCATTTAGAATTGAAAGAAACAGATCTATCAAATTCCATCAGCAAACAGAGCAGACCCTGATAGATGACTCCTCTGATCTGGGTCTACTCTGTTTGCAAATGGATGTAAAGTCATTTATATGAAGGGAAGGGTTAACATGCTTGATGTCAATAATTTTCACATGAATACCAGGGTCCATGCTTATAAAGCTTTTAGTTGAGTCTGAGATCGTTCTCAAGCGTCTGACCAATCAAAAGCTTGAGAACTCAAATCTGACCAATCAAAAGCTTGAACGAAACTCAGACTTAACTGAAAGCTTTATAAGCATGGACCCTGGTTTAAAATTGTTATAAGACCATGCTATGAGTAAGGTTTGGTTCTTTCAGATGCTGCCACTATTTCAGGTGCTGCTTGTCTAGAGTTATCTGCTCTTGGCTCGATGGTCTTACTCCTGTTGTGTTCTTGCATGGTTTAAACTGTGAAACTGCATAAACTTTCTCTGAAAACTTTTCTCTCTGATGACTTAATTATTCAATCAGTATATTTTGACAAGATGTGATGACATGGACTTGATTATGTTGGAGAACAATTGCGAGAATAATAACCTTTTAACTCTTTCCTTCATGTAAACGCCTTTTCACATATTTGCAAACAGAGTAGACAAAGATCAGATAACTCCTATAGGAGCTGTCTAAGGTCTGCTCTGTTTGCTTTTGACTTGATATAGATCTGATTCAACAAAAAAAAAAAATCATGATGTCATTATTTCTTACATAAATATTTAACAGTGAAAGGGTAAATATGATAATTTGCCAATAAAATTATTGAACAGCAGGTTGTCTTCTTTATTAAACTTATTAACTCGGAATATTTTGAAGTTGTAAGCAAAAACCAATGGAACCATTTCAATCAAATGTATCCATATTAAAATGAAAGTAATGAGATAGGACTGAAATGACACCATTCTTAATTAGTCAGGTCACATGATTTGTGCTATTGAACTTTATTGGGATTCTTGGGTGTAGAGAAACAAATAAGCTATGGAATAATGTCACTCAGTTGTTGGTAAGTCCAAAATCATAACCTGTACCATGCAGCACCATTACATTATACAACAGCACAAATACATAGGCATAGATAGGAAGTGTGAATTAAAGTGTATATTATACCCCGCCCCTTCCCAACTAGGTGTGGGAGTCATATAGCCTTTGCTCTTGTCTATCGGTACGTCCATATATATACATGTATATGTATGCCTCACAAAAATTGTGTGTCGATCCACTTGCTCATACACCAATTGGATGATTTACTTCAAACTTTCGCAGATGAACAGTGCTGATGTGAAAATGTTTGTAAAGAAGGTCATTTTTGCTGCGACCATTTCTATTGAAGATTTTGAAATATTTGTTACTATTAACATATAGTGAAAAGTGCTTATTTAGGGGCAGTATAGCCAGGGAGTGTCTGTGTCCTATGGACACAATTCTAGTTCAAGAATATCTCTGTCTTTGTCAGCTAAACCCTATATTATGATGACTCTTTAGAATTTATCTCTTGGAGGTGATTCTACAGAGTGGTCACAACATAAAATTTGTGGGGAAATGAGAAAACCCTTTCCCTCATATAAACACTTTTGCATGGTTTTTCAAACAGAGTAGACGAAGATCAGACAGCTCATGTAGGAACTGTTTGATCAGGGTCTACTCTGCTTGCTAATGGTATATATAGATCTTATTATACAGTTTGTGCCTCTCAAATATTCCTTTGTTATTATTGCTGTAAAAACATTGGGCTCATTAATAGTTGCGATGTCATTATTATATTTATTTGGGGGAGACATATTGTTTTTGTGAGAGTTGTCTGTCTTTCTGTCTGTCCTTCTGTCACACTTTCTTGTCTGGACAATCTTATATATGCCTGATGCCAGTTGTTTGAAACTTCATATATGGAAAGAGCATAATGAGAGGAAGTGCCATGCACAAGGTCCATAACTGTGGCTTCACTAATATTTGAGTTATTGGCCCTTGTACATTTTTTCATAAATTTTTTTCCAGACGATAACTCCTATATGGCTCATGCCATTGGATTGAAACTTCATACATAGAAAAAACATGATCAGAGGAAGTGTCATGCACAAGGTCCATAACTCTGGCTTCAATATATTTTGAGAAATTTAGCTGTTAACATTTTTTTTTCTTGAAAAATGTGGTGCGGAAAGCACATACTGAGGGGAAGTATCATTCAAACAATATTTTGAGGTATTTCCCTTTAAAGATAATTTTTGTTAGAGTTGTTTGACTGTCTGTGTCTGTCACACATCTAGTTCGGTTGAAAGGGGGGGAGGTACATGTGGGGTTTTTTTTGGACAAAAACCTATAGTTTCTGACATAAATATTCAACATAGATATGGTTAAGCATTGGAAATACACACCGTTGTCTAGAGCCTTGCATGTATCACATAATACATATAAGTAACACAACGCAACAATTTTGAGCTATCCACTAAAATAGGCGGCTATACAGGAATCATTATATACACACCCACAAATTAACTTTAATATTGCGAGTGTAAAGGAATCACCATATCCATTTGTCAATATAACCCTTTCTTTCATGGGCTATTTTTAGACCCAATCTCTTCCAATGAATCCACCGAAAAGGAGCATTTACTAGAGAAAAGTAAAATTTTAGAATTTTGTAGTTTAAAACCTTGGGAAACATAGAGCATTTGCTCCTATAGGAGCAAATGCTCTATTTTTCACAATGATTTCTTGAAGTGGTTATTACAGAGAAGTAGAAAGGCATATTTATGGAGGAAAGGGATAAACACTTTTTCATACTAAGTTAACCCTTTCTTCCATAAATATGCCTTTCTAACCTTCTGTAAAAATCATCTGTGGAAACTATTGTGATAAATAGAGCATTTGCTGCTGTAGGAACAAATGCTCTATTTATCACAATGGTTTCAAACTACATGTACTAAATTCTATTTTATTCCTTTTCTCGAATTAATGCTCCTTTACGGTAGATTTATTCAAAGTGGTTGGATCTAAAATAGCCTATGAGGGAATGGGTTAAGCCCTAGGTCAAGTATGAGTAGTTTCGTTATCAAGATATGTGCATGTATGTTCCAGTTTGGTGATTCACAGAGTTCACAGAATTAGTTTTATTTTTCACATAGTTCACAGTATTACTTTTACAGGATTGTTCAAACTATGACTAAAATATTCCAAAATAGGGAATTAATATACATGTAATACAAAAATACTTGAAATGCTCTGATCTAATATTTTGACCACTAAGGGCCTTTATTCTCTTTTCTTTGATTTTATGGCTGAATGCATGTAACAAAAATGTGACATGTATTTTGACAAGATAATCTTTGAAAAAGGCCCTTAGTGGTCGAAATATTAGATCAGAGCATTTCAAGTATTTATGCAAACTATGACTGTTATGATGATAATCTTACAAGCACTTGTGTTGGGTATTAGTCACACTTAGTTATAATTCTAGTTTCGTATGTTGTCACATCATGTCATATCCAGCCAAAATAATTATATAGGACCTGGGTCCATGCTTATAAAGCTTTTAGTTGAGTCTGAGATCGTTCTCAAGCTTTTGATTGGTCAGATTTGAGCCTTTGGCTCAAATCTGACCAATCAAAAGCTTGAGAACTCAAATCTGACCAATCAAAAGCCTGAGAACGAAACTCAGACTCAACTAAAAGCTTTATAAGCATGGACCCTGATTTGTTAATGCAGAGATTCAGAAGATGACAGCCCCTCCACACTCACATATTTTTGACAAACCAATAAATGTCCTGAATCAAAGGTTCAATTTTTGTGTCAGCTGCTGTAAGGAAGGTGACATGTAGGATATTTTTTTTTAGTTATCCATGAATTTGTCTGTCTGACGTGCCTTTTTGTTACACTTGTTGATCAGGTTTACTTTTGGTCATGCTTTCTGAAGGTCACACTTGTCTTCCATGGAACACTCTTCTTCAGTGTTGGAACTTCAGTTGCCTGTTAATTGAAGGTTGTCTGTTCCTGTACATATGTCATATGTTTGGTGGGACTTAAACTAGATCCTAGGACAATGGATAACAGAATCTGCAAACAGACACACATATTTGTTTTAACACTTTACTCGATACTGAATATGCCTTTGCAAACAGAGTAGACCCAGATCATATAGCTACTGTAGGGGCTATCTAATCAGGGTCTGCTCTGTTTGCTTAATAACCCTTTCCTCCATAAATACGCCTTTCTACACCTCCGTAAAATGCACTTTCTGGAACCATTGTGATAAATAGAGCATTTGCTCCTTAGGAGCAAATGCTCTATTTATCACAATGGTTTCAGAACAACATTTTAAAATGTTCCGTTTCTCTAGTTAATACTCCTTTTCGGTAGATTTATTCAAAGAGGTTGGATCTAAAAATAGCCTATGAGGGAATGGGTTAAATGATACAGATATAATTCTGCAGTTTCTACCATAGCCAAATAGTCCTATGTTCATGTGCTATATTATAAAAATTGAAATCTAACTGATATTTGCAATGTCATTATTTCTTATATGAATATTCATAGAGTATAGGGTTAAAAGTAGTGCTGCGCATGTCAAAATGTAAAATATCTATTTTCACATTTCAATGTATACTGGAATCTCTAAATTTTCAAAGAAATTAACAAGATCTGTAAAATCTTATTTTGCTTTTTAGATAATGATTAAATTAGAAACACTTATCATGTTACAGTAAAACCTCTCTATAATTGCTTCTAAATTACATGAAGTATTTTGTGTTAAAGGCAGATGGCTGCTTAAAGCAAGGTGAAAGTAAAACAAAACGCTCCTATAGGAGCGTTCTGTTTTACTTTCACCTTGTTTTAAGTGGCCACCTGCCTGTAATACCAACTAATTAACACAATTTAGTTGCAGTTATAGAGAGGTTTTACTATACATTGTTTCCTCATGTTTTGCTCTTTTTTCTTCCAGATATGTGTGGTTTAACTTGTTAAATTATGGTATAAGTTAAATACATGTAACTATTTTTTAAACATTTACTACAAAATATTTTTATGCCTTTGCCAACAGGGTAGATTCAGATCAGACACCTCCTGTTTCTGGTTCTGGGTCTAAAGTTTCTGTAATGGTAAAAAATCTTGTGTTCATCTACTATTATAAAACTTCATGTGATTTACATTTATGATTTTATTAATGCTAAGTGCATGAATATCCATGGAGTAAAGGACCAACAAGCTTATGGTAAATATTTAGGGATTTTTCTGAAGAAAAGTTTAACATGACAAACAGTGCAGTCTCTGGTGAGAGGACTCCTAGAGGAGCCTTCTTATCTTGGTCTACACTGTTTGCAAAGCACATTAATTAGTGACTCGTGTCCCACACTGTAGGGGTTGACAGTCTAGATCGAGGTCTGTTTTTCTGACTTTAGATTTACTTTTTTGGATCCAGATGAGATGAGACTTGGCCTCCAAAGAGTTATCACTTTACTCCATGAATATTTATTAAGAAATAATGAATGCATGAATGTTGACTGGTTTTAAAATGGTCAGCGAGGGAATTTTTACCATGTCAGGAATTACATACAGTAAAACCTCTCTATAATGGCCACTAAATTTTGTTAATTAGTTGGTATTCAGGGCAGGTGGCTGCTTAAAGCAAGGTGAAAGTAAAAACAGAATGGCCCTGAAGGAGCGTTCTGTTTTTACTTTCACCTTGCTTTAAGCATCACAACCTGCTTTTAAGACAGAATACTTGATGTAATTCAATAGCCGTTATAAAGAGGTTTTACTGTATATTATTTTATAAACAAACAGAGCAGACCCTGATCAGAGTACTGCTACAGAAGTCATCTGATCTGAGTCTACTCTGTTTGTAAAGTCTACTCTGTATGCAAAGTCTACTCTGTTTGCAAAAAGTTTCACAGATTACTTTATATTTTGCATATTTTCAGACATGTTGCCGTACATTATTGGTGGTGTACTCGGGGGATTGGTCATTATTGGAGTAGTGATCATTGTAGTTGTACTCATTCTGAAGCACAACTCTCCAAGGACTACAGTGGTCGGACCTCACCGAGAGCGCTTCGCAGTCAACCTCCACTCATGTAAGAATTTCATATTTAACCGTTTTTAATACATTTTACCACCTTTGCAAACAGAGTAGACCCAGATCTGATGGCTCCTGTAGGAGTTGTCTTGTCGGGGTCAGCACTGTTTGAAGATTGAATCATAGATCTGATTTTTCAATGGCCAAAACCTCCTGTTTTCAAAACCCATTATAAAAATCTAGCTAATAAATATTCATGAGGTCATTAGGACTCTGCATTGAAAATGCAGGAGCCCTATAGGAATCACATTTTTTGTCTGTCTATCTGTCCGTCTGTACGTCAGTCCATCCGTCTGGCCACACTAACAATTCCTGTTTATGTGACTATGAGAACAAAAGATCTTTTGTTTTCGTCTGTTTTATGTGGCTAATTTTCAGTTTATCTGGCTATTTCGAACAAAAGAATAGCCACATACACTCAATCCGTAAGAACGTCCGTCTGTCTGTCAAAACTTTTGATGTGACGCAATAACTCAAACAGTACTTCACTTATTGGTTTCATGTTAAGGACTTATGCTTAGTATCATCAGAGGAAGACGCCTATAGTTTTTGGGTTGAATCAGATCACTATGTCTAGAGTTATCTGCCCTTGATTCATTAAAAATGCCATCAACTTTTGATGTGATGCGATAACTCAAACAGTACTTCACATATTAGTTTCATATTAAGGGCATATGCTTAGTATCATGAGAGGAAGACACATATAGTTTTTGGGTTGAATCAGATTACTATGTCTAGAGTTATCTGCCCTTGATTCATTAAAAATGCAATCAAGTTTTGTCAACACTTTTGATGTGATGTGATAACTAAAAAAAGTACCTCACATATTGGTTACATGTTAAAGGCATATGCTTATTATCATCAGAGAAAGAAGACAATAGTTTTAGAGTTGAATCAGATCACTATGCCTAGAGTTATCTGCCCTTGATTCATCTAAAATGCCATAAATTTTTGTCAACACTTTTGATGTGACCTGATAACTCAACAGTACTTCACATGTTTGGTTCATTTTAAGGGCATATGCTAGTATTATGAGAGGAAGACACCTATAGTTTTTTGGTTGAATGATATATCACCATGTCCAGAGTTATCTGTTCTTTTTTTGTTGAAAATGCCATATTCCACAAAAGACCATCTGTAGGGCCCTCTCTGACTGAGTCAGTTTTCTAGTTATTTCTTACAAATATTTATCAGTTAAAGAGTTAATTTTTAGAATGCTTTAAATAGTAGAATTAATTGTATTTAGTTTGTCTATGTTCTTAGAAAAAGGTGGTGTACATAAAACTCCTCTAAACCTGACATCAAATTCTGTATAAATATCGGTCTTGGTGACAGATGGCAGCTTAATGCAGGGTGATAGTCATGCAGAGAGCTCCTCAGTTATCAAAATTCTTCTCTACTAGAATTCCAGTTTAGGGAGGTTTTACTGTAATGACAAATCCTTAGTGCTCTGGGTTGTGCAAAAGTTTCAATATAAATACCGCTGTCCCTATCAAACTTCACACAAGAGCTTCAATCTTGCAAAAGTTCATTACTCTATCATGCATGTTTAAAGAGATAAGTTAATTTATCACGTAATCTGCCTTGTGGGAGTGCGGTAACAGTGCTGTAAATTGCGAAAATGCACTAGTGGTTTTTTATGCAAATTTGCAATTGTTAGCCAATCGTAGCGCTCATTTAAGCATTACGTAGCCCACCCTAGTGCTCAATGTGTGTCGTCCTTTGTATTACTACGCAGTTTGTAAGCAATGGCCAAAACAGCCATCAGCTGTAGCCCGTTTCATTTTCTATAGCATTGTTATGGCTTATGTGATAAAAAGAATCTTACATTCGTGTTCATTATGTCTCCCCCCTTTAGGGGAGGGAGACATATATGCATTGATGTTGTGCTTTCTGTCCATCCGTCTGTCTGTTAAAATTCTTGTGCAGCTAACTCCTCCTACACTATTAGAGGGATTTCCTTCAAACTTTTACATATGAACCAGCTATATGTGAGAATGGGCATGTGGTTTGGAATTTTGGCTGCAACAATTTTGACAGAAGTTATGGCCCTTTGTAGTTTTTCCTTATATAGAGTATATTGCGAAAAAATCTTGTGCAGCTAACTCTTCCTACACTATTTGAGGGATTAACTTCAAACTTTTACATATGAACCAGCTATATGTGAGGATGGTCATGTGGTTTGGAAATTTGGCTGCAACAATTTTTGACAGAAGTTATGGCCCTTTGTAGTTTTTCCTTATAGCGAAAAAATCTTGTGCAGCTAAATCCTCCTACACTATTTTCCTTATATAGAATATATAGTGAAAAGATCTTGTGCTCCAACACTATTTTCCTTGTATGGAATATATAGCGAAAAAACCTTGTGCAGCTAACTCATCCTACACTATTTTCCATATATAGAATATATAGCGAAAAATCTTGTGCAGCCAACTCCTCCTATACTATGTAAGAGTTTTCGTTCAAGCTTTTACATATGAACCAGCTATATGTCAGTGTTTTGATATATGAATTTATTCCTCATATGGTGCCAGGGAGTGAATTCATTCCTCTTCCCTGAATTCATTCCTCTTATGGGTGCCGGGGGGGGGGGGGGGGGGGGGGAGACATGTGTTTTTCTCAAAAACAAACTTTTAAGTTACAAATTGTTTTCATGAAACTCGTTTACTAGAATGAATATGACACTCTCTAAAGCTTGTATCATATTATTATAGTAAACTTGTTTCATAAAAACAATTTGTAATGAACACTCATGTAAGATCCTCTATATCTGATGAGGATAAAAAAATGTTTTAAACACTACTGTCAGTAGCTTGTCACAAGCTTAACCCTTTCCCTCATATAAACGTGTTTTCACGCATTTGGAAACAGAGTAGACCCAGATCAGATGGCTCCTCTAGGAGCCATCTGATCAGGGTCTACTCTGTTTGCTAATAGAATTTGATAGATATGTTTCTTTACTTTCTCAAATGTCTACAATGCTCCATCTTCCAGATTTCTTTATACCTAATGAATATTCAGTAGGTATTGAAATTTGGCCTAAATACAGAACAGGGAAAGGATTAAGATTATAGGAAATAAAAAAAATCAGTGGATCAACTTTTGAGCTGACAAAAATTTTGCAGCTAAAAGCTGTTTTTAAGTCTATCTCTACATGTCTGCTCGTTGTTTTAGCCGAGATCCCAGACTATGTCCTTGCTCCACCACCTCCGTACATATATGACACCCCACCTGCCTTCCAAGATACCAACAAATGGGTAGAGAATGAAATGACAGACCAGGAAAAGAAGAAATTTGTAGATGGCTCGCAGCCAACAAACAGCAGAACCAACAGTAAGTAGATCTCACACATTGGCCTGGCTGTAAGAAACTAAACCTTTTAACAGAGACGACTTTTAGCACCTTTGCAAACAGAGGAGACCCAGATCAGACAGCTCCTGTAGGAGCTCTGTTCACTTATGGAGTAATATTGATCTGGGTCCATGCTTATAAAGCTTTTAGTTGAGTCTGATTGAGTTTCGTTCTCAAGCTTTTGATTGATCAGATTTGAGTTTTCAAGCTTTTCCTTTTTGAGTCGCCAAATAAGACGCTCGTTTAATCTCCCCGTAATAGGTGTGAGAGGGTCGGGGAGGACCACCCCCCTACACACCTTACAATAAATACATGTACATATATCACAAATATAAGAAGTGCATGGTAACAATTCATAAGTTCATAATGACGCCATGATTATGAATAAGGATAGCTAGAGGTTTTTTTACATATCTACATACAAACATACATACATACATACGTACATACATACATACATACATACATACATACATACAATTTCTATGCAGTATGGTGTCTTCATTTATCATTTATATTATGTTAAGTAAGCGGCAGTTATCCCGTTTTCATCACCTCTTACGAAAAAAAAATAAGAGATGATTTAGGGACATACATGTACAATGTAACCCAAGTACATTATATTCTACTGTACATATGTAAAGAATGTCTTACCAGATCTTGACCAATAATGCATTTGAAGAGACTAGTTCCTTTTTTAAAACAAGATCTAAAAGAAACTGATCACAATGCGATTTAAGTTGATTTTCCACCGATGTTTTGATGCAATTGCAGTAATGTGGTTTTTGTTCAAATAATTTTTTTTCATATTTGTAGATGTTTCTACTTTTCCAAATGAACCACTTGGCTTCTAGAATTATTGTATTTATAATCTTGCAAGTAGATGGTTTGTAATGGAGGCCTAGAAGACAGCATATCTCTGGGTTATCAATTTCATAATTCAATGTATTTATAGCTACTTTATCAATAATTGGGAATATTGATTCCCATATTTCTTGTGCGTGGCTACATTCCCAAAGAGATGTCGTAGTGTCTCGCGCTGTTTTGAGCAAAGAACACATATGCCGTTTGAATAGCCCATAAGATTTAACTTGTGTTCTGTAAATAACGCATGGTGTAACGTTTTCCAATGAAGCTGTTTTGCTTTAAGACTTGCTTTTGATTTTACTAAAGATTGCCAAATTTTATTCCAGTGAAATTGTTTGTCAAGCATCTTTTCCCATTTGTTTTCACAGTTTAGCTTTGTAGTTTTCATATTATATACGTTTACAATATCTTTTAGTTTCAGATCCGTAGGGTTTATAACTTTTTCCTGTATGTTAACTAGTTTGTTAAATTTCAGTTTCAGTTTCGGTTTGAGAGCTGTCGTGTTTATTTTGTTATTAACATTCATGTACCTTGAAATACATCCCTTCAGAATAGACCATTCACTAATCCAATTCCTTTTAATTTGGAGTTTTTGAAATATTTCATTATCTAGCCTACACGCATTGCGTTCAAAGTCCCAAATGTCACCGACTTCAGTTATATTACTTTTTGTGAACGACGCGAAGAATAACGGCTTGTTTTTTACTTTTATTTGGCTGTTGCCGAAGAGAGTAATGTTGGATAAGGATATAGAGTCTTCTGCATATGCTTGTATAGTATTTCTGAAATTCATCCAATCAGTTAATACTTTATCATAGAATACATTGAGTTTCAATCGCATGTTAAACCCTTTTAATGAAGAACAAGTGCATGAAAAATAATCCATTCCAAAACGTTTATCCTCGGACTTTAAATAATATTTTCCTATCGCATTCCAATTTTGACTCTTCGAATGAATTATTCGATATGCTGTTTTAACATTTATAGCAGTACACAATAGTTTAATATTTGGGACACCGAGGCCCCCCATATCTCGTGCTAAGTACGCTATTGTTTTATTTACTAATGGCTGTTTGTTGTCCCAAATGAAATTTTTAATCATTTTTTCTAGAATGTCTATATATTTTTGCGGTATTCCTCTAATTTCTATTTCGTACAGGATTTTCGAAACTACAAAAGTATTAACGATCAGTACTTTTCCCTGATATGTTAAATTACGCATTTTCCAAACGCCCAGACATGACTTTATTTTATTGATTTTTTCCATCCATATTTCATTGTCATCGATACTATAACCATGATGTACACCAAGCGTTTTAAATGCCTTTCTGGTCCAATTAATATCTTTACACGTATGTTGTTTGTTTTTCAATCGTCCAATTAACAAGCCTGTTGTTTTTGCTTTATTCATTTTTGCACCAGAAGCTTTCTCGTAATGATTTAAGCAACCAAATATATGCGGGAGAGAGTGTTCGTTTTTGCAGAATAGTTGAGTGTCGTCGACAAATTGACTTATACGCGACTCGATTATCTGACCTTCGTTTGAGGGTAGTTTTATCCCTTGAATTGATGAATCTTTCCTGATTGAGCACGCCATAGCTTCCGCTTGAATGACGTAAAGCAGAGGGGCTACAGGACAGCCTTGTTTGATGGATCTCGAAATGCTGAAATATTCTGATACGAGTCCATTTGTTTTAATGCAATTCACCGAACCTTTTAGAAGCATTTGGATCCAGTTCCTGAATTTGTTACCGAAATTGAATTTATGCAAGCATTTGTCAATCCATGACCACTCTACGCGGTCAAAGGCTTTAGTCTGGTCAAGAAATATTATAACATTGATATCATCTACGTAATTTATTATGTCTTGAATATGTCTGTTAGCTTCACTAATGTAACGTCCTGTGACATAGCCTTTTTGATCCGTGTGAATAAGATGAGGTAATACTAACTTTAATCTTTCCGAGAAGCATTTTGAAATTAATTTATAGTCTAAATTTAGAAGAGTAATCGGCCTCCAATTACGGAGCAGTTCTCTTTCACCATTTTTATAAAGTAGCGAGATAACCCCCCTGTACTGGGAATCGGTCATTTTATTTTTGTCAAGAATTTCGTCAACCAAAGTTTTGAATTCGTGTTTTATTAGATACCAAAATTTCTGGTACCATTCTGCAGTAAGACCTTCTTCATCCGGGGACTTGCCGCATTACAGAAACTTAACCGCAGTGTTTAACTCTTCAATAGAAATTGGATGGTCAATTATCTTCTTCTGTTTATCAGTTAATTTGATTGATCAGATTTGAGTTTTCAAGCTTTTGATTGGTCAGATTTGAGCCTTTGGCTCAAATCTGACCAATCAAAAGCTTGAGAAGTACATGTATCTCAGGCTCAACTAAAAGCTTTATAAGCATGGACCCAGATTCTGTTGTTTCTGTCACGGCCAAAACATTCATTGTTGATGTGTATTCATTAACATTTATTTTATGCCTATTCATAGTGATACATTGATTAACCCTTTCCCTGTTCTGTATTTAGTTCAATTTTCAATACCTACTGAATATTCATGTTCATGAACAAAATAGTAATAATGAAATATGGAAGGTGGAACTTTGTAGCCATTTTGGATATTAAAGAAACAGATCTATCAAATTCAGAGCAGACCATGATCAAATGGCTCCTATAGCAAATTCGTGAAAACACATTTATATGAGGGAAAGGATTAATATTTATTTTGAAAGGGTTGAGTTAATATACATAATGTTAGCTCATTGCAAATTTAAAATAATAGTCATTTACTAAAAACTGCAGCCTGCTACTATTTGCCAGTTGATTTATATCCCCCCCAAGGCGGGCATATAGTAATCACATTGTCTGTCCTTCCGGAGATCTTTCATTCCGTCCGGTCATCCATCCATCCATCCATCCATCCCAAATTTCTTGTCCCTTCTATTTTTTTTTAGCTCACCTGGCACAAAGTGCCAAGATGAGCTATTGGGATGATCCTATGTCCGGCGTCCGGCGTCGTGCGTATGTGCGTTGTGCGTCGTGCGTACGTGCGGGCGTCAACAATTTACTTAAACATCTTCTTCTCTGGAACTACAAAGCCAAGACTTTTGATATTTGGTATGTAGTATGATGTAATGGTCCTCTACAAAGATTGTTCAAATTATGTCCCCCGGGCCAAAAATGGCCCCACCCCGGGGCTTATCAGTTTTTCATAGGAAAATCTTTAAAAATCTTCTTCTCTGAAACTGTCAGGCATAGACCTTTGGTATTTGGTATGTAGCATGATCTAATGGTCCTCTACTAAGATTGTTCAAATTATGACCCCTGGGCCAAAAATGGCCCCACCCCGGGGCTTATCAGTTTTTCATAGGAAAATCTTTAAAAATCTTCTTCTCTGAAACTGTCAGGCATAGACCTTTGGTATTTGGTATGTAGCATCATCTAATGGTCCTCTACTAAGATTGTTCAAATTATGACCCCTGGGCCAAAAATGGCCCCGCCCCAGGGCTTATCAGTTTTTCATAGAAAAATCTTTAAAAATCATCTTCTCTGAAACTGTAAGGTATAGACCTTTGATATTTGGTATGTAGCATGATCTAATGGTCCTCTACTAAGATTGTTCAAATTATGACCCCTGGGCCAAAAATGGCCCCCCCCCCAGGGCTTATCAGTTTTTCATAGGAAAATCTTTAAAAATATTCTTCTCTGCAAATACAAGGCATAGACCTTTGTTATTTGGTATGTAGCATCATCTAATGGTCCTCTACTAAGATTGTTCAAATTATGACCCCCAGGACAAAAATGGCCCCACCCCAGGGCTTATCAGTTTTTCATAGGAAAATCTTTAAAAATCTTCTTCTCTGAAACTGTAAGGCATAGACCTTTGATATTTGGTATGTACCATCATCTAATGGTCCTCTACTAAGATTGTTCAAATTATTACCCCTGGGCCAAAAATGGCCCCACCCCGGGGCTTATCAGTTTTTCATAGGAAAATCTTTAAAAATCTTCTTCTCTGAAAATGTAAGAAATAGACCTTTGGTATTTGGTATGTATTATCATCTAATGGTCCTCTACTAAGATTGTTCAAATTATGACCCCCAGGACAAAAATGGCCCCGCCCCAGGGCTTATCAGTTTTTCATAGGAAAATCTTGAAGAAATCATCTTCTCTGAAACTGTAAGGCATAGACCTTTGTTATTTGGTATGTAGCATGATCTAATGGTCCTCTACTAAGATTGTTCAAATTATGACCCCTGGGTCAAATATGGCCCCGCCCCAGGGCTTATCAGTTTTTCATAGGAAAATCTTTAAAAATCTTCTCCTCCAGAACTGTAAGGTCTAGGCCCTTGATATTTGGTATGTAGCATCATCTAATGGTTTTCTACCAAGATTATTCAAATTATTACCCCTGGGTCAAAAATGGCCCCGCCCTGGGGCTTATCAGTTTTTCATATGAAAAGCTTTAAGAATCTTCTTCTCCAAAACTGTAAGGCAGAGACCTTTAATATTTGGTATGTAGCGCTATCTAATAGTTTTCTACCAAGATTGTTCAAATTATGTCCCCTGGGTTGAAAACTTCCCCGCCCAGGGGCATATCAGTTTTTTATAGGAAAGTTTTTAAAAATCTTCTCTTAAAAATCTTTAAAAGTCTTCTCTGAACTTGTAAGGCATAGACCTTAGATATTTGGTATGTTGCATTATCTAATAGTCCTCTACCAAGATTTTCAAATTATGAACCCCAGATCAAAATTGACCCCGCTCTGGGGCTTAACAGTTTTTCATAGGAAAATCTTTAAAATATCTCCTCCTCCAAATCTGTAAGGTCTAGACTCTTTATATTTAGTATGTAGCATCATCTGATGGTTTTCTACCAAGATTTTCAAATTATGCAATCTGTCATTGAAATCATTAATCTGTTACGAACAGGTGAGCGATTAAGGGCCATCATGGCCCTCTTGTTTATTATCTGTGAATGGATTTCAAAATAACCTGGTACAAATGTTCACAACACAAAGACTATGTGTTGCATTCAACTCGCTGGTCCATGGGTCAAAGGTCAAGGTCACCCTTCAGGGTTAAAGGTCGGAGCATAGTGTTTCACAAACACATCTTGTTGCTTCTATTTTCTTTGACCCTATACCTCATAGATACTTTTGCAGACCTTTGCAAGAAGGATAGAGCCAGATAAGATGGCTACCATAGGAACTAGCTGTCTAATCAAGGATAGACCCAGATAAGATGGCTACCATAGTAACTAGCTGTCTAATCAAGGATAGACCCAGATAAGATGGCTACCATAGTAACTAGCTGTCTAATCAAGGATAGACCCAGATAAGATGGCTACCATAGTAACTAGCTGTCTAATCAAGGATAGACCCAGATAAGATGGCTACCATAGTAACTAGCTGTCTAAACAAGGTCTGCTCTTTGCTTGTCAACTAATATAGATCTGATTCTACCATTTCTGCCATGGTAAAAAATTGGTTTGTTCATAATGCCATGATAAAAATTCAACTGATAATTTATACCTATGATGTCATAATTTCTTACATGAATATTCATGAGGTACAGGGTTAATTCAGAATATCAAACAGTTAACCCATCCGCTCATATTGACGCCTTTTGACGCCTCTGTAAAAGTGGTTTTTTTTTCAAACCATTGTGGTAAAAGTAGCATTTGCTCCTGTGGTTTGTTGATTAAGTTAAATATGTCTACCCCAGTGTACTGTGGAGACTTATTGTTTTTGTGGGCAGCGTCTGTCCACCAGTCTGTCTGATTGTATTTGTCCGCTTGGTTTCTTCAAATCCTTTTGTCGGATTTTCATTATAGGATTGTTTAGCGTCATGCCTAGTTTTGCATATTCCTGTTCTGGTTCAATCATTTTCTGCAGAGTTATGGGACTTTAAAATTTTTGGCCGTGCGGAAGGGGAGTTAATACAAAGAAACCCAGGCGCAATGCCATACTCTTATAATCGATAGAGTTTCTCTTGTTCTTTTAGATGCCCATTGTAAAGCACTGATACTTCAGACTTTGGTTTATAAAGTCTCATCAGCAGGACTTGGTCCAGCCGGGGATCAAACTCAGGACTCTTAGTATTTTAGTCTAGCGTGTTAACCACTTGACCACATCAGATTCTGTCCTCCAATGGACCAAATTTAATGCTCTATTTATCACAATGGTTTAATCAAAGCACTGCAGTATTCTTTGCATGGGAACAATGTTTTGAAAATCAAATTTCTGATATTTGGCATAAATATATTTTTAGCGGGTCTAGAAGGGAAAGGGTTTGATCCACCACTCTTTCTAGTGAGGGATTCAGTAACTGTTGCAGCTGACATTTTGGCTGTTTCCAGCTATGCTTATCAAACTGACCACTGAGTTGCTTTCGAAGTTATAGGTGTGATTACCTCATCGCTTACATAAGGTCACCCAACGTGCACTTCTTTATTCATTGAGTGTCCACTGAGAGAATAATTTCATTCATAATTATGGTCAGGTGATTTTGCCATGAGTCTGATATTTGTATATTTGTGCACACTCCTTACACATGGCTATATTTTGTGGACTTTTTTACACATACTAATCCAAAGCTAACGCTACGAAGCCTTTTCATGTCAGAAATAGTATACCTTGATTGTTTCTGGATGACATGTTAATAAATGCCTTTTGAATCTATTGATTGCACGTCAATAACTTGTACTAGACTACCATGCGGAATGGCGGTTGTCAGGTCGGCAAGAGTAGCATGTGGTCGATGCCAGAATATGACATAACTTTGTATTCATTTGCTTATGCAAAAAATGCAAAAACAACACAATTCTAAAATCTATTTTCTAGTAAATGCTTCTTTCAGTAGATTTATTCAAAGATGTACTGTAGGGTCTAAGTAAAGCCTATGAGGGAATGGATTAATGCTGAATTGACTCGATGGACCATTCCACTTCGAAAATTCAACATTCAAATGTTTTGTGTTATTGCACAATGAGAACAATGTCATGGTTACACCAATATATTTGAGTCTTTCAATTATCTAAAACAATTTACACCATATAAGGTGAAACTGGCTGACATAAAATATTGCTGAAAAGATCTCCGGCACCCCCATGGTTCCATGTTTGTATGCAGGTTAACCTTTTCTCAATACCTACTGAATATTCATAGGTAAAATGATTATAACGAAATATGGAAGATTGAAAATTGTAGCCATTTTAAAAAGTAAAGACACAGATCTTTGAAATTCTATTAGCAAACAGAGTAGACCCTGATCAGACGGCTCCTCTAGGAGCCGTCTGATCTGGGTCTACTCTGTTTGCAAATGCGTGAAAACACGTTTATATGGGGGAAAGGGTTAAGAGAGTGTGCCGGTTAACAGAATTAAGCTGAGATTCGCAAGTTTACTCACTCAAAGATTCAATCCAGCAAGTTCTTTTTTGCTGCGAGGGGAATTCCTTGATTAAAATTAACATATTTACATGTTATATGTACAACAGCGCCGATCTGGGTCAGATATATGTACAAAGTGCTTGTTTTTCCTTTCAGGCCGCACATCTATCCAGAAGAACTCGGACAAGAAGGAAAGAGAGTCTGCTCCAACCCCTGTTGGTGAATAAACAGACATCATGCAGACAAATGACAACAATTTCTCCCGATGGCAAATGACCAATGGCGACCCACAATGGACATGATTTTGGACATGATACATTTTTTTCTTACTCCTAACACCTATTTCTTGCTTCTAACTTCCTTTGTTTTCTCCTTACCTCTTGCACATTTAACTGGTACCGGGAATATTGTGACAAACTGATCAATGAACGTCATGATGAACTTTTATATTAGCAAGATTATATATTAACCCATTCCCTCATAGGCTATTCTAGACCCAACCTCTTCAAATAAATCTACTGAAAAGGAGAATTTACTAGAAAAAAAAGGAAATTTTAGAATTGTGTAGTTTCGAAACCATTGTGATAGAGCATTATTTAAATGCTGCATTTATCTCAATGGACATAAAAAGTGACTTTTACAGAGGTGTAAAAAAAGTGTCAATATATAAGGGAATGGGTTAATTACTGCATGTATTCTAAAAGGGAATTTGTGTAAAGAGTTGATTAGTGTTTGACGCTAGGAAAGAATGAGCCCTGCTGTGAGAAAAGGTACTGTTTATGACCCCACATTTGCACATGTCCATCCATATGTATGTCCCAAAAATCTTGTGTGTCCAACTCCTTACAATACTTTTGATCAGAATGGCTTCAAACTTTCACAGATGATCAACTTTGATATACAAGCAAAGGTAGGAAGTCTGGCTGTAGTCATTTTTGGCAGAAATATAGCCTTTTAGTTGTTGGCATTAACTTAAATATAATATGCCATTTGGCCTACTTAATGAACCAATTAAATTCCTACAATTTACATTTATAGCACAGGATTTTGTTTGTAAAACCCCTGTTACTCAGTTGATTGGATTTGTTTCAAACTTTCACATTGTTGTGAAGATGTGCATAAAGAAAATAATTTTAGATACATTTATATTTCAAAGAATTACGGCTTTTAGTTGTTTTCGTTGTTTTCACTTATCCATTATTTGTCTGTCAAGAGGAGCTTTCTGCATTACTATCACCCAGTATTTATAGCTAACCCATTCTCTCATAGCTTATTTTTAGACCCCTTTGAATAAATCTACCAAAAAGGAGTATTTATGAGAGAAAAAGAAAATTGGACTTGTGTAGTTTTGAAACCAATGTGATAAGTAGAGCATTTGCTCTGTTTATCACAGTTGTTTAAAAAAAAATGATTCTATCAAAAGACATCGATATAAGGGAATGGGTTGATTAAACCCCAGAATTAGACTTACTTTGGATGGAAGATGTAGACAGATTTATTTGTACAAAAGCAAAACTTGCAACAGATTAGAGAGTTAAAGCAGACATGATTTTTGAAGCAGATCAAGGGGCTGATGTACTTTTTCTCATGGCACTGGGCAGGACAAGCATGTCATTGCAATCACAGGAATTAGTTCAGGCATCTTCAGTATCTGGAAGTGACAACCTCAGTTGAGGTATGAGTTTACACCACAGAATATCTCGTAATCTGGACGACTCTACTTTATAAATATTCATGTAAGAAATAATGACATCATGAATATTAATTAGATTAATTTGTATAATGGCACATGATCCCATTTTTGGCCATAGCAGAAACCATAGAATCATAATATGTATTATTTCATAACCCTTTCCCTCATATTGACGACTTTTGGCGACTCTGTAGAAGTCACTTTGTGAAACCATTGTGATAAATAGAGCTTTTAATCCTATAGGAGCAAATGCTCTATTTATCACAATGGTTTCAAACTACAAAATTCTTAAGTTTTCCTTTTCTCTAGTTAATGCTCTTTTTCGGTAGATTTATTCAAAGTGGTTGGATCTAAAAATAGTCTATGAGGGAATGAGATAAGCAAACAGAGCAGACCCTGATCAGATGGTTCCTACATGAGCCTGCTCTGTTTGCAAAAGCATATAAAGGCATTTTTGTGGTGTAACCCTTTACTTCATGAATACTCAAACAAGAACTAATCACATCATACATGATTATTAATTCACTGAATTTTTATATTGGTGTATAAATATGGAATGTTTTACCATAATAGAAACTATTGAATCAGATCTGTTATTTCATAAGTAAACTGAGCAGACCGTATAGGAGCCATCTTACCTGGGTCTACTCTGTTTGCTAAGGTGTAAGCCCATTACATCATAGGCTATTTTTAGACCCAACCTCTTTGAACCAGTCTACTGAAAAGGAGCATTTACTAGAGAAAAGGATTTTTTTAGAAGTATGTAGTATTGAAACCATTTTGATAAATAGAGCATTTGCTCCAATGGAGCAAATGCTGTATTTATCACATGGTTTCAGAAAGTGACTTTAACAGAGGCGTCACAAGGCGTCAATTTGAGGGAATGGGTTAAAAAGTGTATTTATGGCATAAAGGGTTAACTGGACATGGTGATGAAAGCTTTATCCTTCCTATATTAAATTTACAAGGAAGTAACATACAAAACCTGAATTTAAAAAATGTTTGGGTCCAAACTGTTTGCTGAGGGTATGAATTCACCTGTTTGTAAGAGTAGGAGCAGTTTTGTTAGACACAACATCATGAACATGTTCTGAATCACCATTGGAAGATTTTTTTGTGAGACCTCACTGCCTGGACTAGTTTTTCTGTTTTAATTATGACATGCATGAAGAGGTGTGGTATATGTACCAGGAATATTAAGCACATGTCTTTTCATTCTATTTCTTTTCTCTTAAGGATAGCTTTGGCAGGATACATATATATATAATTATTTATATCAAAAACATTTACACAAGGGCAATAGCTCCCACCCCTACCGGGCCTACCCCCAATTATGCACAATTAATCCTTTCCTTCATAGGCTATTTTTAGATCCAACCTCTGAATAAATCTACCAAAAAGGAGTATTTACTAGAGAAAAGGAAAACGGTTGAATTTAATAGAATTAATAGTATATATAAACTAATGTGATGACTAGAGCATTTGCTTCTATGGAGCAAATGCTCTATTTATCACAATGATTTCAAAAAGTGACTTTTACAAAGGCGTCAATATGAGCGAATGGGTTAAAACCCTTTCCGATGATGTTAAATCTTCATGTAAGAAATAATGATATGAATATTCATTAGCTGGATTTTTATAATGGTATATGTACACATGAAGTTTTGGTTTTGGTAGAAACTTTATAGTCAGGGTCCATGCTTGTAAAACGTTTTAGTTGAGTCTGAGTTTGTTCTCAAGTTTTTGATTGGTCAGATTTGAGCCTAAATCTGGCCAATCAAAAGCTTGAGACCAACTCAGACTCAACTAAAATGCTTTATAAGGATAGACCCAGATGTATTATAATTTCATAAACAGAGCAGGCCTTGATTAGATAGCTCCTATAGGAGCCATCCAATCTTGGGTCTACTCTGTTTTCAAAGGTGTTAAAAAGTATTTATATGAAGGAAAGGGTTTATTTAATCAACAATAGCTATTTTATCCACACCAGTACCAGTACAAAAACACTGACAACTTGGTTCAAAAGCTGTTAAATTATAGCTATTTTATGCCCCCATTGACGATAGTCAGGGGGCATATTGTTTTTGCCCTGTCTGTCTGTTTGTCAGCAACTTTAACATTGGTCATAACTTTTGAGCCAGTACAGATAGAGACTTGATATTTGGCATGCATATGTATCTCATGAAGCCGCACCTTTTGAGGGGTGACATGTCAAGGTCAAGGTCATCCTTCAAGGTCAGAGGTCAAATAAAGGGTCAAATCACCGACTTTAACATTGGCCATAACGTTTGGACCAGTAATTTTAAGGTCAGAGGTCAAATATATGAGGGGGCATAGTGTTTCACAAACACATCTTGTTAGTTACATGTAAATGAAAGTTATTAGTGCAAAACATTGTGAAAAAATAGCAAAAGATGGTAAAAGCAAACCAATTTAATCATTGAAATGAAAGTTCAGGTTTTACTGACATTCTTACAAGAAAAGTGGAAAGATTCCCTTCTTTGATGTTTATCTACATTGCTGGATTGTTTTAAAACTTCAGTTTAAAATCCTAAACAAAGCTTATCCTTGCCTTTTGTATATTTCTATTGATTTATTTCGTCCAAGATCATTAAATTGTCAGAAAATTTATCCTGAAAAAAGAAAGTGTACTGACAGTGAGGCTACTTTTGCTCACGTAAACAATCACATAAATACATGCCATTGCTATTAACCCTTTCCTTCATTGTAAACACGTTTTCACGCTTTTGCAAACAGAGTATAACCAGATCAGATGACTCCTATAGGAGCCATCTTATCTGGGTCTACTCTGTTTGCAAAAGGGTAGAAAGGTGTATTAATGGAGTAAAGGGTTAATATTCAGAAAGGAAGGAGACAGTTTTAATTATATGGCATGTTAACCCTTTCCCTCATATAAACGTGTTTTCACGCATCTGCAAACAGAGTAGACCCAGATCAGACGGCTCCTAAAGGAGCCGTCTGATCAGGGTCTGCTCTGTTTGCTAGTGGAATTTGATAGATCTGTTTCTTTACTTTCTAAAATGGATACAATGTTCAACCTTCCATGTTTCATTACAACTATTTTGTCCATGAATATCCAGTAGGTATTGAAATTTGTAATAAATTTGTAATAAACATAGAACAGGGAAAGGGTTAAGTGTGAAGCACAGTACTTCTGACTGCAGAAGACACAGGATATATCGATTGACACACGAGATTCAGAAATTTTTATCACAAAAATTAAACCCTTCTGCATTATGAGCAATTACTATCAGGAAATTTTGTCGTCTGCTTCAATACATGTACATGTTTCTTCCATTTCTTTTCAAAAACAGTTTCAGAGTAACAAATTATTTGGATCTGGATGAGAGCCAAGTTTCTCATCTCATCTGGATCCAGACTTTTTACCAAAGTTATCACGAATTCACAAGAAGAGAGTGCTGAAAGTTGAATCTATAACACTATTATTGATATGTAGAATGAAATAAAAAATTTGGAATTTTGAAGGTTATGAAAGAGAATTGTTTCATATTTTAGACATTTGACATGCAAATAATGGATGACCGTCTAATGAAAACTTTCAGTGTAGTCTTCTGCACCTCTGCTTAACCCTTTCCCTTTTCTATATTTATTCCAAATTTCAACACTTATTGAATATTCATTGACAAAATAGTTATAATAGAATATGGAAGGTTGACCGTTTTAGCCACTTTATAAAGACAGTAAAGAAACAGATCTTTCAAATTCCACTAGCAAACAGAGCAGACCCTGATCAGACGGCTCCTATAGGAGCCATCTGATCTTGGTCTTCTCTGTTTGCAAATGCATGAAAACACATTTATATGAGGGAAAGGGTTAATACAAACTATTCAGATGGACAACACTAAATTACCTGTAGCATGCTGAAAATTAATTTTGTTAAACTCTACAGGATGTATCTTTCCACATGGATTGGAAGTACAATGTTTTATCCCTTTCCCTGTTCTGTATTTAGTCCAGTTTTCGGTACCTACTGAATATTCATTAACAAAATGGTTATGAAGAAATATGGAAGATGGAACATTGTAATCATTTTAGAAAGTAAAGAAACCGATCTATCAAATTCTATTAGCAAACAGAGTAGACCCTGATCAGATGGCTCCCCTAGGAGCCATCTGATCTGGGTCTACTCTGTTTGGAACTGTGTGAAAACACGTTTATATGAGGGAAAGGGTTAACGCTTATCGTGCCAATGCAACTTTCATTTGCAAACAGTGTTGATCCAGATAAGATGCTGATTCACACCAGTAATCCAGCTAATAATCTGGTTCCATGTTTGCCTTGACTTGGTCAGTATATTTGAAAGTGAAGATTTTGAGCAGGTTATGATCTTCATAGCAATATAAGGTTAAGATAAGCAATATCCAACTGTGCCTTAGAGACTGTCAAGTGTTGCCTTAGAGACATCAAGTGTTACCTTAGAGACTGTTAATCCAGTCTCTTTTTATACGCCCGAAGGGACGTATTATGGTATGGCGCATGTCGTCCGTCTGTCCGTTAGCAATTTCTTGTGCAACTAACTCCTCCTTTATTTTTCAACATAATTTCTTCAAACTTTTAGGAATGATAGATACTGATGTGTTGTTGTGCATATCAGTGAGATAACTGTCATATCATTTTTCATTCTGGAGTTATTGCCGTTTGATAGTTTCGGGTAGCAATTTCTTGTGCAACTAACTCCTCCTTTATTTTTCAACATAATTTCTTCAAACTTTCAGGAATGATAGATATTGATGTGTAGTTGTGCATATCAGTGAGATAGTTCTCATATCATTTTTCATTCTGGAGTTATTGCCCTTTGATAGTTTCGGGTAGCAATTTCTTGTGCAACTAACTCCTCCTTTATTTTTCAACATAATCACACATTGTGTAAATAGAACAGCCTTCGGGCGTATATTGCCCCGTCTCGCGGTGCTCTTGTTTTTAGCTGTTCTGCTCTTGTATTGCTTACAGTAGTATCTGTCTTGACCCTTTACTTCATAAATATGCCTTTCTAGGCCTTTGTAACCAGAGTTGACCCAGATCAGATGACATTTATAGGAGTTGTCTGATCAGGGTCTGTTCTGTATGCTTATGATACAACATAGATATGATTCTATAGGCTAGTATCCATAGGCTATTTTTAGATACAACCTCTTTGAATAAAGCTACCAAAAAGGAACACTAACTATAGAGAAAAATTTAGAATTTTGTAGTTTGAAACCATTGCGATAAATAGAGCATTTGCTCCTATAGGAGCAAATGCTCTATTTATCACAATGGTTTCACAAAGTGACTTTTACAGAGTCGTCAAATGTCATTTATATAAGGGAATGGGTTAAGGTCCCTATGTTCAATAAATAAATGGCTGTTTAAGACAGGTTCTACTGTACATGTTTAGCTCACGTGAGCATGAAGTGCTCACAGTGATCTTTTAGGATCATTGAATGTCTGCTGTACGAAGTCAGTTTGCCATCCACAATGAGATCTTAAACCATTAACTCCATGAATATTTATGAAGATAATAATGACATCATGAATATAAGTTGTTATAAAAACGATAGAGAAAAGAATGTTTGGCACTGGCAGAGACAGTAGAATTATATCCATATTTTACCATAAGCAAACGGAATAGTCATGTAAGAAATGGCATCATGTTTGTTGATTAGATTAATCTGTATAATGCCAAATGAGCAGCGGAATTTTTGGCCATGGCAGAAAGTGTAGAATCATATCTACAGTTGAACTTCGATATCTCGAACTTGGATTTGAACTTCGATATCTCGAACTTGGATAACTCTAACATTAAAGTTTGGTCCTTCAAAAATCTTACAATGATGAATATCTCTAAAATGTATCACTACGTATATCAAGAAACACATTTCACAGCTTTATGCAGGTCTACAGTAATGCTGAAAGCTCCTATAGGAGCTTTCAGCATTACTGTAGACCTGCATTAAGCTGTGATCTTGAGAAATTGTCCAGATTAGAAATCGGATTTTATATAGTCCCTTGAAGTTCAAGATATCGAAGTTCAGCTGTATATTATTTCATAGGCAAACAGAGAGGACCCATGATCCAACAGGAGTCATCTGATCCGAGTCTACTCTGTTTTAAAAGGTGTAGACAGGCATATTTATGGAGTAAAGAGTTAAATGCCTCGACTTTTAAAAAATGTCATATTTTACTTTGATAACATTCTAGTTGTTTTATTTCCTGATCCTTCTCATATTGCCGTATTAGGAAACAATATGTATGGCTGTAAGATATCTATCATGTGTAAGTTTTGGTAACATTGATTTGTAGGGAGGTTCCATGTCAAGGCTTGGATCTCATTATTAATCCTGAACCTAATAAATATTCATGTAAGAACTTATGACATTTAAAATGAAAGGAATGTTGAAATTTTACAATTGTATGGGAACAATGGGGAATTTTGGCTACGTCAGAAAACGTAGAGCCAGATCTTTAATATTCCAAAAGCAAACAGAGCAGACCCTGATCAGACAGTTCGAACAGGAGCTGTCTGATGTGGGTCGACTTTGTTTGCATTGGTGTGAAAAGATGTCTATCAGGGAAAGGGTTAAACGTGGATTGATGGTATTCAGGTGAGCGGTTCAGGGCCATCATGCCCTATTGTTACAATGTTAATGACTTTTTGGACAAAATAAATCAATCTGCAGTGAAAACGTTTTGTTCTTTTCCATCCTTTAAAATGTGAATATGAAAATATTGATACCTCAGATTTTGCTGCAAACGTGTTCGGAATGACAGTGGATTCTTTGATACTATAATACTTACACTACAATAGCATAAAACTATAGCTCGCTAGACATTGCTTACTCGTGTATACTAATAATAAAATGATTGGTAGAAGGTCAGAGTACGCCATTGAAATATGGTCCTATATCAAGAAACGTTGTAGAATAGGGTGTAAAGACATTTTTGATGAAATATATTCTGTTTTGGGCATAATGTAATGTCATTTTCGACAGTTATTGGTTGGTTTAAGATATTCAAAAGATAGCCATACACCACATGGCTGTCGTCCAAAAACAGCAATGTCTGCTGTGACAATTGCTAGAGAGAAAGAGATAGTTACTACTGATGTAAGATACATCGCTAGGCAAATACCTAGTGTAGTTGGTATCTCATTAGGAGCAACTCATACAATTTTGAAACGTAATTTAAAAATGAGAAAGATTTGTGCTAGATTATTCCCCCACAGACGGGCAGAAAAGGGCATGCGTGCAATGAGCGAAGATGTTGCTTAAACAGAACTTTCCAAATTACAATGCACTGTCTTTCGCAAATGTTACTGGTGACGAAACAGATTCACCTTTTTTGCTCAAACGAAAGATTCAAAACAAAACATGGACAACAAAGTCTGGCAAAAGACTATGCATTGCAAAGCAGACCATGAGTGTCAAGAAGGTAATGAATGTCATATTCTTAACAACTCGGGATCCTGTCATTTGTAAATGCAGTTTTACAAGTTCTTCGAAAACTGAAGAAATATTTAAAACAAGAGGGCCATGATGGCCCTTAATCGCTCACCTGTTCATAACAGATTAATGATTTCAATGACAGATTGCATAATTTGAAAATCTTGGTAGAAAACCATCAGATGATGCTACATACTAAATATAAAGAGTCTAGACCTTAAAGATTTTCCTATGAAAGCCCCAGGGCGGGGTCAATTTTGATCCGGGGTTCATAATTTGAAAATCTTGGTAGAGGACTATTAGATAATGCAACATACCAAATATCTAAGGTCTATGCCTTACAAGTTCAGAGAAGACTTTTAAAGATTTTTAAGAGAAGATTTTTAAAAACTTTCCTATAAAAAACTGACATGCCCCTGGGCGGGGAAGTTTTCAACCCAGGGGACATAATTTGAACAATCTTGGTAGAAAACTATTAGATAGCGCTACATACCAAATATTAAAGGTCTCTGCCTTACAGTTTTGGAGAAGAAGATTCTTAAAGCTTTTCATATGAAAAACTGATAAGCCCCAGGGCGGGGCCATTTTTGACCCAGGGGTAATAATTTGAATAATCTTGGTAGAAACCATTAGATGATGCTACATACCAAATATCAAGGGCCTAGACCTCACAGTTCTGGAGGAGAAGATTTTTAAAGATTTTCCTATGAAAAACTGATAAGCCCTTGGGCGGGGCCATTTTTGGTCCGGGGGTCATATTTTGATTAATCTTAGTAGAGGGCGATTAAATAATGCTACATACCAAATATCAAAGGTCTATACCTTATAATTTTAGAGAAGAATATATTTAAAGATTTTCCTATGAAAAACTGATAAGCCCCGGGGCGGGGCCATATCTGGCCCAGGGGTCATAATTTGAATAATCTTAGTAGAGGACCATTAGATCATGCTACATACCAAATATCAAAGGTCTATGCCTTACAGTTTCAGAGAAGATGATTTCTTCCAAGATTTTCCTATGAAAAACTGATAAGCCCTGGGGCGATGCCATTTTTGTCCTGGGGGTCATAATTTGAACAATCTTAGTAGAGGACCATTAGATGATGCTACATACCAAATACCAAAGGTCTATTCCTTATATTTTCAGAGAAGAAGATTTTTAAAGATTTTCCTATGAAAAACTGATAAGCCCCGGGGTGGGGCCATTTTTGGCCCAGGGGTCATAATTTGAACAATCTTAGTAGAGGACCATTAGATGATGCTACATACCAAATATCAAAGGTCTATGCCTTACAGTTTCAGAGAAGAAGATTTTTAAAGATTTTCCTATGAAAAACTGATAAGCCCTGTGGCGAGGCCATTTTTGTCCTGGGGGTCATAATTTGAACAATCTTAGTAGAGGACCATTAGATGATGCTACATACCAAATACCAAAGGTCTATGCCTGACAGTTTCAGAGAAGAAGATTTTTAAAGATTTTCCTATGAAAAACTGATAAGCCCCGGGGTGGGGCCATATTTGGCCCAGGGGTCATAATTTGAACAATCTTAGTAGAGGACCATTAGATGATGCTACATACCAAATATCAAAGGTCTATGCCTTACAGTTTCAGAGAAGAAGATTTTTAAAGATTTTCCTATGAAAAACTGATAAGCCCTGGGGCGAGGCCATTTTTGTCCTGGGGGTCATAATTTGAACAATCTTAGTAGATGACCATTAGATGATGCTACATACCAAATACCAAAGGTCTATGCCTTACATTTTCAGAGAAGAAGATTTTTAAAGATTTTCCTATGAAAAACTGATAAGCCCCGGGGCGGGGCCATTTTTGGCCCAGGGGTCATAATTTGAACAATCTTAGTAGAGGACCATTAGATCATGCTACATACCAAATATCAAAGGTCTATGCCTTACAGTTTCAGAGAAGATGATTTTTAAAGATTTTCCTATGAAAAACTGATAAGCCCTGGGGCGGGGCCATTTTTGGCCCAGGGGTCATAATTTGAACAATCTTAGTAGAGGACCATTAGATGATGCTACATACCAAATACCAAAGGTCTATGCCTGACAGTTTCAGAGAAGAAGATTTTTAAAGATTTTCCTATGAAAAACTGATAAGCCCTGGGGCGGGGCCATTTTTGGCCCAGGGGACATAATTTGAACAATCTTTGTAGAGGACCATTACATCATACTACATACCAAATATCAAAGCTCTTGGTTTTGTAGTTCCAGAGAAGAAGATGTTTAATAAATTGTTGACGCCCGCACGACGCACATACGCACGACGACGGACGCCGGACATAGGATCATCCCAATAGCTCACCTTGGCACTTTGTGCCAGGTGAGCTAAAAATCGAAGACTTGCAACTTGTTTGGCCAATTTCAATGTGCGGCATTGCTCAAGGTGTCTATTGCACAATACTTTCTGAAGCAGGTTGTGCTCCCCCACCCGCCATATTCGCCCGACCTTGCCCTGTGTGACTTCTTTTTGTTCCCCATGCTAAAAATACCCTTCTGGTAAAAAGTGTGTCCACCGCAAACACCTCTGTTCTGCAATAGTCTAGTGTCTTCATAGTATATACATAGAAAAGACTGAAAATGACTGGATTAGAAGACTGAAACTTTGCATATCTGTTGGAGGTGTATACTTCGAGGGGACCAGATAAAAGTTGCATTCAAACCTACCGAGGATACAGTGTTATGTGCTTAGATGGATTCATATTTGAACAAGCCTCGTACATGTACGAGGAGCATTTGAAAAGTAGTGGCAACAGTGGTGGGTTATCTTTACCTCACTCACTTTCCAGAAAATGACTGAGACCTTCAAAGTACTCGTCACCTGACAGTACACATTCTTCCAGTTGCAAATGCGACTCAGAAATTTCATTTTGGAAACGCTTCTTAAAGTATACTTTTTACACATTGGTATAGAACACTTCCAACTGTACAGCCCGTTTCAAAGCAGTACTGCCTTAACTCGCTCGTTGTCAATGTCGCATATTGTCTATGCAAACAGTTTGGATCGAGGTGAGACGCAGAGTAACTCAGTGTCTCATTAGCATCCAAACTGTATGTTAATGTGACTTGTATTTGAAACAAAAATGAAGAAAAAAACGACAAAGTTTGCAGACAACAACATTTGGCAGCAAAAGAGTTAAGCATGATTCAATTTAACCCTTTCCCTCATATAAACGTGTTTCCACGCATTTGCAAACAGAGTAGACCCAGATCAGACGACTCCTAGAGGAGCCGTCTGATCAGGGTCTACTCTGTTTGCTAATAGAATTTCAAAGATATGTGTCTTTACTTTCTAAAATGGCCGTAATATTCCACCTTTCATAATTATTTCATTTAACTATTTTGTCCATGAATAATCAGTTGGTATTGAAATTCGTAATACACATAGAACAGGGAAAGGGTTAAACCGAAAGTTACAAAGAAAGAGATTCGGACTATGTAATAGATGTAGTAAAAACTCATAATGGTTCTCTTCGATGTATTCCTGTACTATAGCTGAACGATAGGCCGGAGCGTTGTCATGTAGCAGCCTGATACAATGCATCAGTCCTTGGATGCTTTGCCATGCAGTGATGGGAACACTTTCTTTGTAAAATGTACTAGTGTACAGGAACAAGAACCACACTTCCACCAAAGTCAAAGAACAGGGCATAAATATAACTGCAGAACAATAACAGGCCTCTCATTATTTTCACCTGCCCACGTTTGATTATCATAACCCTGCAGACGTTCGTTCGAGAGGGTATACTGGAATCACCGTGTCGGTCTGTTATCTTTCATAACTTTTCTCTTTGACCACATATCTTGACCAAATTTGCAGCATTATACATTGTGTGAAGATACAGCTTTAATGTGTTGTTTCATTTGAATCATACGAGGAGTTGGAGTTATTGCCCCTAAATGGGCAAACTTCTTGTGATGCACACTACTTCTACATTTTTGAATTTACATTTGATATACACAATAACAACGAAGTGCAAATGTGCAAGACGCATTTTTCATTTTTTACTGCTGGGCATTGCAAAATAATTTACCATCGATTTTTTTTTCTCCATTTTTGAATGAATCATGGATAGTTAGTTTTGTGAACTCCTCCTTCAAGATGAAAGTTATTGCATCGAAAGTTGTCATACATAACCACGAATAATAGATGTGCAAGACTTAATTTTCATGTATTCAGTGGCAGGCATTGCATAATTATCTCCTCTTGAACTTTAAGTATTTTCAGTCGGTCCTGTTATAAAGGTATTTGGTCCTTCAATTTGAAAGTTGTCATGCCATGACAAGTAGATGTGCAAGACGAAATTTCATGCGATTAGATGCAGAATTATCTCCCCTGGAACTGAGTATTTTTGTCATTTGGTCCGAAAATATGGGTAGTTGGGCAGACGCTTTTCTACCATCTCCCTCACAAGCATTACGCATGTTAAGTCTTTGTTTTAAAATTGGGAAAACCATTGACTAGTTGAGGGATATTTCCCCTATTTGTTCCACTGGGCATCTAGCATTTGTCTCGACTACTATTCTCACAGCAACATCACAGCAGTCAGAGAGCATCCCAGTACAGGCCTAACCAGGCAATAGTATTGTGTACTGTCCCCATATGCTTTGTCCAAATCTTCTTCTATTTCTGCTAAATTCAGACATTTTTCAGCCGCTATAATATACATGTATGTACTACATATCGAGGGCTTGGTGCAAAACTATTCTAACTCCTTCACAAAGTGAAGGAGTTAGAATAGTTTTGCACCAAGTCCTCGATATATTTCAACTGCTAATTAAATATGCTTTTGTAGAGCCATTTCCAGTCAGGTGAATGGAAAAATCAATTCTCGTTCCATTGTTATGCCATACTTGTGGGTGCACATGCAAATGCTGAAATAACTGAACTATTGTCACTACTTTTTAATTGCTCCCCATACTTGCAGAGGCTATATATCGAACACATCTTACTCCACGTCTTTTCTGGGGAACCTTATTTATACAATTAATCCTTTTACGTCATAAATACATCTTTCTATACCCTTGCAAACAGACCTGACCCAGATCAGATAGCTCCTATAGGAGTCATCTGATCAGTCTGCTCTGTTTGCTTATGATGTCAAAGCAAAAACATCTGTGTTCATGTGCCAATATGAAAATTCTTTATTTCTTACATGAATATTCTGGAGTAAATGGTTAAAGGCTTCAGAGAGAAGGGTTCTTAAAACCAAAAATTCATCATTTGAGATAAGTCTTGATTATGTATGAGTTATAACCGTTCAAAAATAAGTTCAAAAGGCTTGTCATGTATCTTATTTATTGGACTATTAATCACATGTGCAATCAAAATACTGACAAATTTCTCTGATTCACGTAACAGTGTTACAAATACATGTATCAATATGGTGAACATTGACCTTGACATCTCTTGTTGCTATTGGCAAACACTGATCTTCACATCTCTTGCTCTCATGTGCAAATCTCTGGACCTATGTTTGATTTAAACAAAGAGGAAGAAATTTGAAAGATCACTTGAAGGCAACAAATTTTGCAGATGATAATACCTGGCAGCAAAAAAGTTAACGCGCATAACATCTTACAAAAATAGATACTGTAAGCCCACATTATTTTTCATGTCAGGAAAGGTTTCAAAGGAATACATAACCTACCCATGATGAGCCTTTTTCAAGCATCGCAACAAGATATAGACTAAATACAGTAAAACCCCTCCAAACCGGAATTCTAGTACAGAAGAATTTAGATACTTTCAGGCAGGTGGCTGATTAATGCTTTCCCTTATATAAACGTGTTTTCACGCATTTGCAAACAGCGTAGACCCAGATAAGACGGCTCCTAGAGGAGCTGTTTGATCAGGGTCTGCTCTGTTTGCTAATAGAATTTGATATATATGTTTCATTGCTTTCTAATATGGCTACACTGTTCCACCTTCAATATTTCTATACAACTATTTTGTCCATGAACATTCAGTAGGTATTGAAATATGTAAAACTTTCACACTGCACCAAGCTGCCACTTTTCTTCAAGGCTGGTATTTATACTTAATTTAACACCCTGTTGAGAGAGGCTTTGCTGTTACCAGGTGAGATATGGTCTTGTATCATACTGAATGGTGGGGTCTCAAGTGTGAGCTGATGGTACATTACGCCCTGAGAAACAAGCAGGTCCAGTGTCTCTTACAGCAGTAATGTTATGTGTACCATATACAAGCACCTAGTTGCTTTTGTGGCTTTGGCAGAAAATTGGGTATACATGTATCAATGTTACTTGTATTCAACTTTAATAACCTTCCTCTTTCTCAGAAAGCTAAATACCACAAGGTTTATTAACCTTTTCCATTATATAAACGCCTTTTCACACATTTGCAAACTGAGTAGACCCAGATCAGATGGCTCTTACAGGAGTTGACTGATCAGCGTCCGTTCTGTTTACTTGTGATATAATATTGATATGATCTTGCATTTTCTGCCATTTCTAAACATTCCCGTGTCCATGTACTATTATAACAATTAATCTAATTAGTATTCATGATCTCATTATTTCTTATATAAATATTCATGGAAAAAAAGGTTAATATATTACGTAAGATCTATAGACAGGAAAATTATGAGTTTTTTGTTTAATAATTCTGACTTTTCATTTTGTATGTCATTGTATACAATTTTACAGAGAAAACTCCTACCAATTAATGTTAACTCTTTCCCTCATATTGACGACTGTAAAAGTCACTTTGTGAAACCATTGTGATAGAGCATGTGCTCCTATAGGAGCAAATGCTCTATATATATCACAATGGTTTCAAACTACAAAATTCTAAAATTTTCCTTTTCTCTAGTTTCCTTTTCTCCTTTTCGGTAGATTTATTTAAAGAGTTAGGATCTAAAAATAGCCTATGAGGGAATGGGTTAAAATGTCAGTGAAGTCTGTTTAAGAAATAACTGGTTCTAAAATGCATTATGATGATTAAAATCCACTGGAGTTCGAAGAAAACACTGCTTCTTTACCAATTTGAAATGAAAATTATACATGCATGAAAGTGTGCAATTTTACAGCCATCAAATCGCTAATGAAGAAAATGTGGTTAAATTTTGATTGACATTTCAAGTATATTTCTTTTTCATAACTATTTTACAAAACTTTTTCATAAGTTTTCATTAGTTTTCATAACTACTTTACAAACCTATAAATACTTTTAAAGGTAATTGGGCATCTTTGTGTTTTTGGATGGATAAAACCCAATACAATCAATGAATTAGAAATAACCACATATACAAATTGCCCTACTCTCTTAACCTTTCTCTTTCTGAATTCTAAAATACATTTCTCCTTCTTTACCCATGCCCTGTTGTATAATTACATATATATTCACTGTGTACAAGTACTTCGCTGTGCAATCACTGCTGCACAATCAACTTGTAAATATTGCAGACCCTTATGAGACAGCTCCTGCAGGAGCTGTCTCATCTGGGTCTTCACTATTTACAGGTAGGTATATTGACGTATATAGCAAGCGAAGGGTTAATTAGCAATTTAGTAGCTACACTTTTACATTTGCTCGTTACAATAAATTCTTTACTCCTTTACTCCTTATGCCTTTCTACACCTTTGTAAACAGAGTAGACCCAGATCAGATGGCTCCTGTAGGAGCTGTCTGATCAGAGTCTGCTCTGATTGCTTATGATATAATATCGTTACGATTCTACAGTTTCTGCCATAGCAAAACATTTCTGTGTCAATATCCCATTATATCAATTAATCTAATTAATATTAATGATGTAATTACTTCTCACATGAAATCCATGGAGTAAAGGGTAAAAATAAAGTTTTACCAACTTGACATGTTGAGTGAAAAAAGTGCACGACAACAAGGATGCCACAACACTAGGCCTAAAACACTGTGTAACAAATTTCAATAGGGGTGTGACTATCACCTAAATGAATGGTTAACCCATTACCTTATAGGCTATATTTAGATACAACCTCTTTGAATAAATCTACCAAAAAGGAGCATTAATTAAAGAAAATGAATTTTTTAGAATTTTGTAGTGTGAAACCATTGTGATAAATAGAGCATTTGCTCCTGTAGGAGCAAATGCTCTATTTATCACAATGGTTTCACAAAGTGACTTTTACAGTGGATTCAAAAGGCGTCAATATGAGGGAATGGGTTAAACACGTTGGTCAAAGAGTAAAAACTAATTTGCAATTTTAATTTCAGTGATTTGATAAGATCAAATTTCATAAAAATTACCAACCCGCAGAAATTTTTAGATATACAGTACCATATACCTGTTAAGAAATGTTGATATATTCTTATACTACTTTGCATTTTGTCAAATCCTTGTTTTAAAAACTATTTTTTCGTGACTGGACAAAACAATATCAAGTACAGACACCATAAACACCTATAGTGTATAAATACACACTTGCATAGATTTACATTCCCTCATACAGTAAAACCACGCTAATCTGAACTTTGACAGTAAAGAAGAATTTGAGAGTTTATGTAGGTAGCTGCTTAACCCATTACCTCATAGGCTATTTTTAGATCCAACTTCTTTGAATAAATCTACCGAAAAGGAGTTTAACTAGAGACAAGATGTGTTTGTGAAACACTATGCCCCCTAGATATGATATTTGACCCTAAAGGATGACCTTCATCTTGACATGTCACCCCTCAAAATGTGCAGCTTCATGGGGTGCACATGCATACCACATATCAAGTCTGTATCTCTACTGGTTCAAAAGTTATGGCCAATGTTAAAGTTGGTGACCTTTGACCATGAAGGATGACCTTGACCTTGACATGTTACCCCTCAAACTTTGCAGCCAAATAAGAAACACACGTATACCAACTATCAAGTCTGTATCTCTACTGGTTCAAAAGTTATGGCCAATGTTAAAGTTGGTGACCTTTGACCCTGAAAGATGACCTTGACCTTGTAATGTCACCCCCCAAAAATGTGCAGCTTCATGAGACACACATGCATACCAAATATCAAGACTTTATCTCTATTGGTTCAAAAGTTATGGCCAATTTGAAGTTAATGACCTTTGACCCTGAAGGATGACCTTGACATTTCACCCCTCACACTGTGCAGCTTCATGAGATACACAAGCATGCCACATATCAAGTCTCTATCTGTACTGATTCAAAAGTTATGGCCAATGTTAAAGTCAGTGATTTGACCCATATGTTTGACCTCTGACCTTTAAGGATGACCTTGACCTTTACATGTCACCCCTCAAAATGTGCGGCTTTATGAGATACATATGCATGCCAAATATCAAGTCTCTATATGTACTTGCTCAAAAGTTATGACCAATGTCAAATTCGGAGATTTGACCCATGTGTTTGACCTCTGACCTTGAAAGATGACCTTGACCTTGACATGTCACCCCTCAAAATGTGCAGGTTTATGAGATACATATACATGCCAAATATCAAGTCACTAGCTGTACTGGCTCAAAAGTTATGACCAATGTTAAAGTTACAGACAAAGAAGCGGACAATTTTACCTTTGACCCTGAAGGATGACCTTGACCTTGACATGTCACCCTTCCAAATGTGCAGCTTCATGAGATACACACACTCGCCAAATATCAAGTCTCTATCTCTACTGGTCCAAAAGTTATGGCAAATGTTAAAGTCGGTGATTTGACCCATATATTTGACCTCTGACCTTGAAGGATGACCTTGACCTTGACATGTCACCCTTCAAAATGTGCGTCTTTATGAGATACATATGCATGCCAAATATCAAGTCTCTATCTGTACTGGCTCAAAAGTTATGACATATGTTAAAGTTGCGTTAAAGTTACAGCCAAAAAACAGACAATTTGACCTTTGACCCTGAAGGATGACCTTGACCTTGACATGTCACCCCTCAAAATGTGCGGCTTCATGAGATACACAAGCATGCCAAATATCAAGTCTCTATCTCTACTGGTCCAAAAGTTATGGCCAATGTTAAAGTCGGTGATTTGACCCATATATTTGACCTTTGACCTTGAAGGATGACCTTGACCTTGACATGTCACCCCTCAAAATGTGCGGTCCTATGAGATACATATGCATACCAAATATCAAGTCTCTATCTGTACTGGCTCAAAAGGTATGACCAATGTTAAAGTTGCTGACAAACAAACAGACAAACAGACAAACAGACAAACAAACAGACAGGGCAAAAACAATATGCCCCCCAGATCTGATCTGGGGGGCATAAAAAGGACAATTTTAGAATTGTGTAGGTTTGAAACCATTGTGATAAATAGAGCATTTGCTCCATAGGAGCAAATGCTCTATTTATCACATTGGTTTCACAAAGTGATTTTTACAGAGTTGTCAATAAAAGGGAATGGGTTAATGCAGTGTTTGCTTTAGTACACAAACATTCCAACATTTAAATTTTTTGTAATAAAACGAAGCATTCAGATTTTCTTTAGGCAAGTGGCTGCTTAATGCAGTGAAAGTCACATAGAAAGCTCCAAGAGGCACTTCTACATGACTTTGCATTAAGCTTCCGCCTGTCATAAAAAAAACAGAAAATGATACTTTGTTGAGTGTTCAAATTAGCGAGGATTTTCTATACTTGAAATGTTATGAATTAAGTTGTTAGCTTGATATACAACGTAACCTTTTACTCAATGAATATTCATGTAAGAAGTAACGACATCATGCATATTAATTAGCTGCATTTTTATAATAGCATGAACACAGGAATATTTAACCAATGGGGAAAGTGCAGAATCATATCTATGTCATAAGCAAACAGAGCAGACCTTGATCAGATGGCTCCTGAAGGAGCCATCTGACCTGTGTTTCCTGTTTGCAAAACATGCAGAAAGGCCTATTTATGGAGTAAAGGATTGTCATATGCTGTCATTATACAAGGCATGCAATATATAGTAAAAAACTGCACATCTCTTTTCAGCCTTTATTTCTTGAAAATAAGATACAAGAGCCGACACTGTTTATCATGCAGCATCCACAGTACCTTGTGTTCTGCTATAGAAAACAGTGCAGTTTCTGACACAGTGACTGACGTCACTGACACTGTTTATCATACAGCATCCACAGTACCTTGTGTTCTGCTATAGCAAACAGTACAGTTTCTGACACAGTGACTGACGTCACTGACACTGTTTATCATACAGCATCCACAGTACCTTGTGTTCTGCTATAGCAAACAGTGCAGTTTCTGACACTGACTGACATCACTGACACTGTTCATCATGCAGCACCCACAGTACCTTGTGTTCTGCTCAGTAAACAGTGCAGTTTCTGACACAGTGGCTGGTCTCCTTCTACACCGACAGTACAGTTTCTGACACAGAGGCTGGGCTCCGTCTACACGGACAGTACAGTTTCTGAAACAGTGGCTGGGCTCCGTTTACACGGACAGTACAGTTTCTGACACAGTGGCTGGTCTCCGTCTACACGGACAGTACAGTTTCTGACACAGTGGCTGGTCTCCGTACGGACAGTACAGTTTCTGACACAGTGGCTGGTCTCCGTCTACACGGACAGTACAGTTTCTGACATTGTTTATCATGCAGCACCTACTGAACTTTGTCTCTATAGCAACTGTAGTTTCTGGCGCAGTGGCTGATCTCCGTCTATACCAACAGTACAGTTTCTGACATTGTTTATCATGCAGCACCTACTGAACTTTGTTGCTATAGCAAACTGCAGTTTCTGGCACAGTGACTGGCCTCAGTCTACAATGACACTGTTTATCATGCAGCAACTACAGTACCTTGGGTTCTGCTATACCTTTCCCTGTTCTATGTTTATTCCAAATTTCAATACCTACTTTATATTCATGGACAAAATAGTTATAATGAGGTATGGAAAGTGAAACATTGTAGCCATTTTGGAAAGTAAAGAAACAGATATCTCCAATTCTATTAGCAAACAGAGCAGACCCTGATCAGGCAGCTCCTATAGGGGCCGTCTGACCTGGGTCTTCTCTGTTTGCAAATACATGAAAAGACATATATGAGGGAAAGGGCTATTGCAAACAGTACAGTTTCTGACACATTGGCTAGCCTTAGTCTACCCAGACTGCAGAAGACTGCTTACCTGTGATACCAACACATGAGCAAGTCTTTTCCTAGATCTGTATCTACCATTACCACCATGTTGAGGAAATATATTTCAATATCAAACCTCAGCTTGTTACTGTATTAACCTTTTACTCAATAAATATACAGTGCTCCCTCCCTACAACGACCCTTTCCGAAACAACAAGACTCCAGAAACAACCTTTTTCTATCGTATTTTCTTTATGCCTCCATCAAACCCTATGTTGTGACCACTCTTTAGAATCGTCACTTTGTGACGATTCTAAAGAGTGGTCACAACATGGGGTTTGATTGAGGCATAACTGTTTTAGTTCTCGAAATACACCATATCTGGGGATCTGCAAACAAGCTAATTATGTTTGATTTTCCCTCTCTATAACAATTCCCTCTGAATAACACATACAATATTCGTATCCCAAAGGGTGTCGTTGTAGAGAGGGAGCACCGTATACACTTTTCTATGACTTTGCAAATAGAGAAGACCCAGATCATATGGCTCCTGTAGGAGGCTTCTGACCAAGGTTTGCTATGTTTCCTTATGATATAATTTAGCCAAAATTCCCCTGTCCATGTGCTATTATAACAATCTAATTAAAATTCATGATGTTATTATTTCATACATGAATATTCATGGAATAAAGGGGTGAAGCACTTATTTTATCACACTAAGTCTTCTTTGGGACATACAACAATAACAATGAGCTACAATAACAACAGTATACCCTGTTCAATTAACCCTTTGAATGCTGAATATTCAAAGTGGAATGGTCCATCACAATTTAACGATGGAATCTATACATTATAAAAGGCCCAAAGCTGCCAGAAAACTTTTCCTGACAAATAGGAGCCCTCTGATCTGGACCTCTTGACACATCCCGGTAACCCCCGCCCCTTCAAAGTTTCAGTATTCAAAGAGTTAACCTTTAGATTACAAATGGACAAATAGGCCATGTAAACCTTCGAGCTGGTGCAATAGTGCTGGTCTCTCCAACGACTACACTTCACAGATAACATATTGAGGTTTCAATGCATTTTCTTTTAATCCAAAACAAACATAGTGCAACAGTAGTGTCAAGCGTAAACACCATAAATAGAAACCATCTTTTCATTTTGAAAATTTACAAGGAGCCTAACTGACATGATCCCTAGATGTCTCATAAATATCAAACTTCAAATGTGGTGGATGTTTGCTTCATGGCATTGTAGATGAAACAGTTCTTGAATGGAACAAACTGGTGGGTTATAATCTTAATCACTTCCTGTGCTGCAGCACCCCCTATAAAAGATGCCAAGGTGTGTAACTCTGCAGCCCCATATCTACATCTGAAACAGAAAATTAGTTACCATAGTAAATTCATCTATCTACAACTATCATGCTTCAATTAAACAATCATTTAAAGTTGTACATGTACTAATAAGTGAATTTAGCTAGTGTAACCCAAAAAGGAGCATTGACATAACTAGATATATTCAAACTGGCCTTTTCAAACAGCAGAATATATTTTGATCTGATTTGTTTGTCTCTCATTAGCACTTTAAATATCACTGCAAATAGTGCTGCAGACCCTGATCAAAGTGACTGTCTTACACTTCTGTAGATCTCAGTATTTACCAATTTTAGAGTGCCCCCTTCCTCTTGATGCCAGACATATGTACATTTTGAAGATCTTGCTCTTTCCTGCTTTTTTGCTTAGAATCACACGGTCATAATTTTATTACATTGATTTCAAAATCTGCTAGTAAAACACTATGCATGTAAACCATTTGAAACAAGAGGGCCATGATGGCCCTAAATCGCTCACCTGGTTACTATAGACATATGCATACACTGTATTTCTATGTAAAAATAAGTAAACTTCAGATTGGGGCCAATATGAAACCAAGGGCCATAATTTTAGGCCTTGAGTTTCAAATTTGAACAATCTAAATAAAGGAACATTAGATGATGCAGATTTTTAAAGATTTTCCTATGAAAAACTGATAAGCCAGGGGCCGGGGCCATTTTTGGTCCGGGGGTCATAGTTTGAACAATCTTTGTAGAGGACCATTAGACGATGCTACATACCAAATATCAAAGGTCTAGGCCTTACGGTTTCAGAGAAGAAGCTTTTTATGAAAAACTGATAAGCCCCCGGGCGAGGCCATTTTGGTCAAGGGGTCATAATTTGAACAGTCTTTGTAGAGGACCAATAGATGATGCTACATACCAAATATCAAATGTCTAGGCCTTACGATTTCAGAGAAGAAGATTTTTAAAGATTTTCCTATGAAAAACTGATAAGCCCCGGGGCGGGTCATATTTGGTCCAGGGGTCATAATTTAAACAATCTTTGTAGAGGAACATTAGATAATGCTACATACCAAATATCAAAGGTCTAGGCTTTGCAGTTTCAGAGAAGATTTTTAAAGATTTTCCTATGAAAAGCTGATAAGCCCCGGGGCAGGGCCATTTTTGGTCTGGGGGTCATAATTTGAACAATCTTTGTAGAGGACCATTAGATGATGCTACATACTAAATACCAAAGGTCTATGCCTGACAGTTTCAGAGAAGAAGATTTTTAAAGATTTTCCTATGAGAAACTGATAAGCCCCAGGGGCGGGGCCATTTTTGGTCCAGGGGTCATAATTTGAACAATCTTTGTAGAGGACCATTAGATAATGCTACATACCAAATATCAAATGTCTAGGCCTTACGGTTTCAGAGAAGATGATTTTTAAAGATTTTCCTATGAAAAACTGATAAGCCCTGGGGCGGGGCCATTTTTGGCCCAGGGGTCATAATTTGAACAATCTTAGTAGAGGACCATTAGATGATGCTACATACTAAATACCAAAGGTCTATGCCTGACAGTTTCAGAGAAGAAGATTTTTAAAGATTTTCCTATGAGAAACTGATAAGCCCCGGGGCGGGGCCATTTTTGGTCCGGGGGTCATAATTTGAACAATATTTGTAGAGGACCATTAGATAATGCTACATACCAAATATCAAATGTCTAGGCCTTACGGTTTCAGAGAAGAAGATTTTTAAAGATTTTCCTATGAAAAACTGATAAGCCCCGGGGCGGGGCCATTTTTGGCCCAGGGGTCATAATTTGAACAATCTTTGTAGAGGATCATTAGATGATGCTACATACCAAATATCAAAGGTCTAGGCCTTACGGTTTCAGAGAAGAAGATTTTTAAAGATTTTCCTAAGAAAAACTGATAAGCCCCAGGGCGGGGCCATTTTTGGCCCGGGGGACATAATTTGAACAATCTTTGTAGAGGACCATTAGATGATTCCACATACCAAATATCAAAGCTCTAGGCTTTGTGGTTTCAGAGAAGAAGATGTTTAAGTAAATTGTTGACGACGCACGACGCACATACGCACGACGCACGACGACGGACGCCGGACACTGCCCCCTCACAATACCTCACCTGGCACTTTGTGCCAGGTGAGCTAAAAACAACAACAAACAAGAGGGCCAGAATGGCCCTGAAGCGCTCACCAGACAATCAGAGTAGAAGATTTTCAAAGTTTTCACTATATGTTTCTATAGAAAACTAGCCAGTCCTGGGGCGGGCCAATTTTGACCCCAGGGACATAATTTAGAAAACTTTTGTAGAGGACCTGAACATGATGCTCTGTGCCAAATATGAAAGCTGTGAGCCTTCCAGTTTCAGAGGAAAAGATTTTCAAAGATTTCACTATTTGTTTCTCTTCAAAACTGCCCACCCCTGGGGCAGGGCCAATTTTGACACCAGGGCCATTATTTATATAACTTTTGTAGAGGAACTGAACATGATGCTCTGTGCCAAATATGAAAGATGAGAGCCTTCCAGTTTCAGAGGAGAAGATTTTCAAAGATTTCATTATTTGTTTCTATTGAAAACTGCCCAACCCTGGGCGGGGCCAATTTTGACCCCAGTGCCATAATTTATATAACTTTTGTACAGGACCTGAACATAATGCTCTGTGCCAAATATGAAATCTGAGAGCCTTCCAGTTTCAGAGAAGAAGATTTTCAAAGATTTCACTATTGGTTTTTATTGAAAACTGCCCACCCTGGGGCGGGGCCAATTTTGACCCCAGGGCCATAATTTATAAAACTTTTGTAGAGGACCTGAACATGATGCTATGTACCAAATATGAAAGCTGAGAACCTTCCAGTTTCAGAGAAGAAGATTTTCAAAGTTTTCACTATTTGTTTCTATTGAAAACTGCCCACAACTGGGGCGGCGCCAATTTTGACCCCAGGGCCTAAATTTATATAACTTTTGTAGAGGACCTGAATATGCTGCTCTGTGCCAAATATGAAAGATGAGTGCCTTTCAGTTTCAGAGGAGAAGTTTCAAAGATTTCATTATTTGTTTCTATTGAAAACTGCCCACCCCTGGGGCGGGGCCAATTTTGACCCCAGGGTCATAATTTATATACCTTTTGTAGAGGACCTGAACATGATGCTATGTGCCAAATATGAAAGCTGAGAGCCTTCTGGTTTCAGAGAAGAAGATTTTCAAAGTTTTACTATATGTTTCTATTGAAAACTTCCCACCCCTGGGGCGGGGCCAATTTTGACCCAAGGGGCATAATTTATATAACTTTTGTAGAGGACCTGAATATGCTGCTCTGTGCCAAATATGAAAGATGGGAGCCTTTCAGTTTCAGAGGAGAAGATTTTCAAAGATTTCATTATTTGTTTCTATTGAAAACTGCCCATCCCTGGGACGGGGCCAATTTTGACCCCAGGGTCATAATTTATATAACTTTTGTAGAGGAGCTGAACATGATGCTATGTGCCAAATATGAAAGCTGAGAGCCTTCTGGTTTCAGAGGAGAAGATTTTCAAAGTTTTACTATATGTTTCTATTGAAAACTTCCCACCCCTGGGGTGGGGCCAATTTTGACCCCAGGGGCATAATTTATATAACTTTTGTAGAGGACCTGAATATGCTGCTCTGTGCCAAATATGAAAGATGAGAGTCTTTCAGCTTCAGAGGAGAAGATTTTCAAAGATTTCATTATTTGTTTCTATTGAAAACTGCCCACCCCTGGGGCGGGGCCAATTTTGACCCCAGGGTCATAATTTATATAACTTTTGTAGAGGACCTGAACATGATGCTATGTGCCAAATATGAAAGCTGAGAGCCTTCTGGTTTCAGAGGAGAAGATTTTCAAAGTTTTACTATATGTTTCTATTGAAAACTTCCCACCCCTGGGGCGGGGCCAATTTTGACCCCAGGGGCATAATTTATATAACTTTTGTAGAGGATCTATAGGTGATGCTATGTACCAAAGATGAAAGCTGAGAACCCTGTAGATTCAGAGGAGAAGATTTTTAAAGGTTCAAATTGTTGACGCCCGACGACGGACGACGCACGCCGACGGACGACGGACATCTGGCGATCACAAAAGCTCACCCTGAGCACTTTGTGCTCTGGTGAGCTAAAAATCAATGAATATTCATGTAGTCACAGATTCTTGAATAAATATTCATGAGATAAAGGGATAACTACCTCTTCTACAAACACTGTACATCAAGATTAGAGAGATTTGTACTACAGTAAAACCTCTCTATAATGGCCACTAAATTGTGTTAATTAGTTAGTATTTGAGCAGGTGGCTGTTTAAAGCAAGGTGAAATTAAAACAGAATTATCCTATAGGAGCGTTCTGTTTTACTTTCACCTTGCTTTAAGCAGCCATCTGCCTTTTACACAAAATACTTGATGTAATTTAGTGGCCGTTATAGAGAGGTTTTACTGTAGCTTTTTGTTAAATTTTCAATACACATTACCATTGCTTTTATCTTGCTTTTATCTTTCCCTCATATTAACGCCTTTTCACGCTGTTACAAATGAGGGAAAGGGTTAACAGCATAAATTGGTCCATATCACTGGAAAAGGGGCCATTTACTTCACAGATATGACGTTTTTTAACCCAGAGCAGATGTCTTCTATAGAAGCTGTCCGATCATCATCAGGGTCTGCTCGGTTTGCTTTCGACATGATACAGGTCGGATTTTAGCTTTTGTCAAAGCAAAAAGTTCCCTTGAAAAATTTATATCATAAAAATTGAGCTAATCAATATTCATGTTTTCATTATTTCTTACATTGATACAGAACAGGGAAAGGGTTAAGACTTCATTGTTTGTTCAGTAAGAGCTCACTGAACCCATTCCCTCGTATCAATGCCTTTTGACAACTCTGTAAAAATCATTTTCTGAAACCATTGTGATAAATAGACCATTTGCTCCATAGGAGCAAATGCTCTATTTATCACAATGATTTCAAAACTACACAATTCTAAGTTTCCTTTTCTCTAGTAAATGCTCCTTTTCTGTAAATTTTTTTCAGAGGTAGGATCTAAAAATAGCTTATGAGGTAATGGGTTAAAACAATTTTTGCTGTACTTTGTATGCTACCACTGTAAACAGAGCAGACTCTAACCATGTTACTTTTCAATTGAATCCTTCACTTGCTAGATATCCCCTTTAACCCATTCCCTCATATTGATGCCTTTTGACACCTCTGTAATAGGAGCAAATGCTTTATTTATCACAATGGTTTTAAATGGTTTTAAATCTACACAATGGTTTTAAATCTATACAATTCTAATGTTTCCCTTTTCTCTAGTAAATGCCCCTTTTCGGTAGTTTTATTCCAAAAGGTTGGATCTAATAATAGCCTATGAGGTAATGGGTTAACACCTTCGTAAACAGAGTAGAAACAGATCTGCAGGGTTCATGTAGGAGCTGTCTGATCAGGGTTTGCTCTGTTTGCTTATAAAAAAACATCAAATAGATGTTTCAGGTTTTGTAATAAAAGTCAGCTTATTTATATTCATAGTCATTATTTCTTACATGGATATTGATGAAATAAAGGGGATAAATGATCTGAGTCTGTGCTGTTTTCAAATGTCAATAAGTCCCTTTTTACATTATGTGTGTCACTTGACCAACTCACATTTCATGTACATAGTCATCCTTAATGCTGCCGGATAGGCCCCAGTCATGCATCAGTTTATTCAAACAGGTCTGAAAAAATGAAAACAATCATGAGAAAATCACTTATATGCAGTGAAACTTGCTTTAACCTGTTACTCCATAAATACACCTTTAAACACCTTTGCAAATGACGGAGATTCAATCAGACTGATCCTGTAGGAGCCATCTGATCAGGATCTGCTCTATTTGCTTATGGAATTATATATACATGTATCTGATTATGGAGTTTCTGCCAAGGCTAACATTTCCTTTGCTCGTCATAAATAAAAATAATCAGCAAATATAATCATGATGTTATTGTTTGTAACATGAAATTTCATGGAGTAGACGGCTAAACGTATTCCAGACAAGGCCACTTACAAGTATATCATATTATTTGAGACTGAAACTCTTTGAATACCGAATTCTCAAAGAGGAATGGTCCATCCTCGTTAAACAGCAGAGTTCATTCAGCATTAACCCTTTCCCTCATAGGCTATTTTTAGATCTAACCTCTTTGAATAAATCTACCGAAAAGGAGCATTTACTAGAGAAAAGGATTTTTTTTTAGAATTTTGTAGTTTTGAAACCATTGTGATATATAGGAACACCGATAGGAACAAATGCTCTATTTATCACAATGGTTTCAGAAAGTGACTTTTACAGAGGCGTATAAAGGTGTATTTATGGAGGAAAGGGCTAAAGGATATGATTTCTTTCTATGAGGATTATGAATGACAAACAGTGCAGACTCTGTTTAGATGGCTCTTCTAGAAGCCGTCTAATCTGGGTCTACAAGGTATGGATGCCAGAACACCTGTTTCCGGCATTAAAAGGGCTAACAAATAATCCATTGTGTGTGTTCAAATAAGCATAAGTGTCACCTGCTGGCAAAAGAGACAAAAATATGACACAGGGATTGAAAGACAGACAGAAAATGGAGATGTGATCCTCAAATGCCACTCTGCTAAAGACTTAAGTAGGTGATACACCACCATTTCGACATGCAGATGTAATGGTTCTTGTTAAGATATATATAATCCGATGAAATTTTGCTCAAAAAGATAGACGTTCGAATATCGAATGCGAGACCGCTAAAAATAGGATTTGGGGTATTCAAACTTCAGTGTTATTTGCGATTCCGATAAAGACCTTTCTGTTTGGATTTATTTTGCACACACTGGATAATATTTTTTGCGGGACAAAATCATTTTGACAGTGGGATAATGCCCTCACCATTTTGAGAAAAATGGGGGACCGAGGCAAAGATAAGCGGGATCCCGCACATCCTGCGCCCTGACAGCATCTCTGGACATGCAATACAAAAAGCTTTAAAAAAGACTTGGCATTTGATACTTTTAACACATCTTTGACTTTGTGAAACAGCGGTTGCAGAACAGGCAAATTGGAAGTTTTACCTTTAGATGAAAATGCTCATCTATTGGCTGCTTCATTGCTAACAAATAATAGTGTATGAATAAGATGTATATTCAATCATAGGCTACACATTGAGTGTTTATTATCCAACACTAAGGAATATCCCTCAGTCCCATCTTCACACCACAAGAAAAGTAACAAAAATGGCAATAACTCCAGAATTTACTGACGGTTCATAACAAAAATTGCAAGTGATGTTGCCCATGGAAGAATGGATGGATGGATGAACAGACGGACCACCTGATTCCAGTGTCCCTTCCCTGTGCAGATTATTATAATGAGCTGATTTGTATTTTGTGTGTTGTCTCACCTTTAACTTGACTACATCTGTTTCTACCTGGTCTGTGTACCAGCCTGGGTAGCTGCTGTAGTTCTCATAGAACTTGTCTACCGCCCTTAGTAACACATAGAAAACTACATCGTCAGGGTCCTCATCATCTAGGTGCTGGGCTGAAACAACAAAATTATCCCTGGAATACTAAGATCTACGGTACTTTACTTCAAGATACTACAAAATCACATTTTTAAAATGAAATGGGAAAAATAGCTATAGTAGTAGTTTAGCCCTTTCCCTGTAAACAAGAGCTGTCTGTAGACAGCGCGCTCCACTTTCTTTAGTGCTGGATAGTGTGATGGAAGTCTAAGTCAGAAAGGGGAGATAACTATAGCAAAATTAATTTTAGGGTTACCTGCCCTTGTGAAATGGGTCCCCCTTGTAATTGTTAACATGTATACCAAAGTTGAACCAAATATCTTGAACAGTTTATGAGACATGGACCTGAACATTAAACTTAACAAACAGTGAAAAAATTCTAAGTCGAAAAAGGGGCATAACTATAGCAAAATCAATTTTAGGGTTACCTACCCTTGAGAAATGGGTTCCCCTTGTGATAGTAAACATACATACCAAATATGAACCAAATTTCTTTGATGGTTTCTGAGAAAAGGACCTTAACAAAAAGGTTAACCAACGCCGACCCCAATAAGAGGGTCAAAGCAATAGCTCCACTTTTTGAAAAAGTGGAGCTAAAAATAATGACATCGTTAATATTTATCAGCTAAATTTTTATATTGGAATATGTACATAGAATGTTTTGGTATAGACAAAAACTGTAGTCAGATATATTATAGTTTCATAGGAACCTCTGATCTGAGTCTACTCTGTTTGCAAAGACATAAAAAAGGTGTTATGTATTTCTTATCAAAGACAAAAAGTGGAACAGCTATTTTTGACTATTATTAGGCCCAAACATTTGCTCATGCATGGATCAGTGAAATCTCTCTCTCTGAAGTGACCAGTAAATGAATAAACACATGTGTCTTGAAAAGCAGGTGGGTGCTTAATGTAGGACAAAAGTGATGTGGAAAGCTCATATGGAATCTTTCTCCACAACTATTGTCCTGAATTAAGCTACCAAATGCCTTTATAACTTAGAATTATACATAATGAAGGTGGTCGCTACTGAAAGGTTTTACTGTATTTTGTTTTGATTTCTTCTATCTAATACTATATATGCTAATCTTCTATCTGATACTATCTATGCCAATCTTCTATCTGATACTACCTATGCTAATCTTCTATCTGATACTATATATGCTAATCTTCTATCTGATACTATCTATGCTAATCGTCTATCTAATACTACCTATGCTAATCTTCTATCTGATACTATCTATGCTAATCTTCTATCTATGACTACTATGCTAATCTTCTATCTATGACTATCTATACTAATCTTCTATCTATGACTATCTATGCTAATCTTCTATCTATGACTATCTATGCTAATCTTCTATCTGATGTTATCTATGCTAATCTTCTATCTAATACTACCTATGCTAATCTTCTATCTATGACTACTATGCTAATCTTCTATCTATGACTATCTATGCTAATCTTCTATCTATGACTATCTATGCTTATCTTCTATCTAATACTATCTATGCTAATCTTCTATCTATGACTATCTATGCTAATCTTCCATCTATGACTATCTATGCCAATCTTCTATCTGATACTATCTATGCTAATCTTCTATCTATGACTATCTATGCTAATCTTCTATCTATGACTATCTATGCCAATCTTCTATCTAATACTATCTATGCTAATCTTCTATCTAATACCATCTATGCTAATCTTCTATCTGATACTATCTATGCTAATCTTCTATCTAATACTAAATATGCTAATCTTCTATCTGATACTATCTATGCTAATCTTCTATCTAATACTACCTATGCTAATCTTCTATCTGATACTATCTATGCTAATCTTCTATGACTACTATGCTAATCTTCTATCTATGACTATCCATGCTAATCTTCTATCTAATACTATCTATGCTAATCTTCTATCTGATACTATCTATGCTTATCTTCTATCTAATACTATATATGCTAATCTTCTATCTGATACTATACTACCTATGCTAATCTTCTATATGATGCTATCTATTCTAATCTATCTAATACTACCTATGCTAATCTTCTATCTAATACTATCTATGCTAATCTTCTATCTAATACTACCTATGCTAATATTCTATATGATACTATCTATGCTAATCTTCTATCTAATACTATCTATGCTAATCTTCTATCTGATACTATCTATGCTAATCTTCTATCTAATACTATCTATGCTAATCTTCTATCTGATACTATCTATGCTAATCTTCTATCTAATACTATCTATGCTAATCTTCTATCTGATACTATCTATGCCAATCTTCTATCTAATACTATCTATGCTAATCTTCTATCTGATACTATCTATGCTAATCTTCTATCTGATACTATATATGCCAATCTTCTATCTAATACTATCTATGCTAATCTTCTATCTGATACTATCTATGCTAATCTTCTATCTGATACTATCTATGCTAATCTTCTATCTGATACTATCTATGCTAATCTTCTATCTAATACTATCTATGCCAATCTTCTATCTGATACTATATATGCCAATCTTCTATCTGATACTATCTATGCTAATCTTCTATCTAATACTATCTATGCTAATCTTCAATCTAATACTACCTATGCTAATCTTGTCCACCAAGTTTTAAGTGTAACAAAGGGCATGAATGAAAAAAGAGAAGTAAACAATGAAACAGACTGCCTGAACAACTTCTACACTTTGTTGAAGGTGTTGCTGTCAATGGATAACAATATTATTGAAGATTCGTGAATATTCATGCAGGACAATTGTAACATGGCTATACACTAACCTCATGAATAGTAGAAACAGATTAGTTATAATGGAAACAAGAAATTTTGGCCATGGCAGAAAATATAGAATCATATTTACTATTTATATCATAAGCAAACTATAAAAGCTCCAACAAAAGCTGTCTGAACTGGGTCTACTCTGTTTGCAAAGGTGTAGAAAAGTGTATTTATGGACTGAGGAGTTAACTCATTACTGCACAAATATTCATGTGAGAAATAATTACATCATGAATACTAGTTAGGTAAACTTAAATATGTTTTAAATGAAACAACTATTTTGGCCTATGGCAGAAACTGTAAAATCAGATCTATATACATGTACAATGTAATTCAAACAGCAAACAGAGCAGAGGCCCTGATCAGTTGGCTCCTACTGAGGCCATCTGATCTGAGTCTACTCTGTTTGCAAAGATGTGAAAAGGTGTTTAACCCATTCCCTCATATTGAAGCCTTTTGACGCCTCTGCAAAAATCGCTTGTTGAAACCATTGTGATAAATAGAGCATTTGCTCCAATAGGAGCAAATGCTCTATTTATCACAATGGTTTCAAACTACAGAATTCTAAAATTGTCCTTTTCTCTAGTTATTATTCCTTCTCAGTAGATTTATTCAAAGTGGTTCGATCTAAAAATAGCCTATGAGGGAAAGGGTTATATAAGGTAGAAGCGTAAGTTTTATTTACCTATTTCCTTCACTTTTGTACTAGAATCACTGTATTCTTCCTCTAAACTGCTACAGCGAACCAACCGCAGAAAAGCTGCATTTTTACCTGCAATGAACAAACAATTACATATTTGCAAAGACTTAACACAGAAAGCTTGAACAACTGATTGAGTTCTAGTATTATAATGATGCCTTTTTAAGAAGAAACTGATGTAAAGTCCACTCTGAAATTTAAAGCGGATGACAACGTTTGTAGCAGACGACAATGACTGTAGACAAAAATTATTTGGCGTCAAAAGTGTTGAATCATACATATTTTGTAAAAGTTTGATACATGTAATTGATTTGTAAAAGCAGACATGGAACTAAGACTGGTGTAACTGATGATGTAAGCTTACTTCTCAAAGATGGACTAATGTAATGTAAATGGCATTCACTTAATCTTTTGGGGGAGCTTTATAGAATTTGTTACATTGTAGAAATTCTATTAGCAAAAAGAGTAGACCCTAATCAGACTGCTCCTCTAGGAGCCGTCTGATCTGGGTGTACTCTGTTTGCAGATGTGTGAAAACATGTTTATATGAGGGAAAGGGTTAAAGCTGGCCATATGGTTTCTTTCATATTTAAACTCGTTATAAAGGCAATCTCATTATACCAGCAAAATGTCTGGAAACAAACATCTCCATTGTAATGAGGGTTCACTGTATTACTAAATTAATGTAATTAATGGCTGGAGTATGTCAGGAAAACTCATGGTGTAAATTCAACTGCTGCCATTAACCCATTCCCCTCATAGGCTATTTTTAGACCCAACCTCTTTGAATGCATCTACCAAAAAGCAGCATTAACTAGAAAAAAGGAAAAAAAAAAATTTGTACTTTGAAACCATTGTGATAAATAGAGCATTTGCTCCTATAGGAGCAAATGCTCTATTTATCACAATGGTTTCAACAGGTGATTTTTACAGAGGCGTAGAAGGACATATTTATGGAGGAAAGAGTTAAAACTTGCAGATGTATACAGATTATATATGATGTTAGTCATGTGATCAGGTGGTGACATATTGTTTGCCCTATTGCTGACATAGCGTACAAATCACTGTGGCTGCTGATGAGTGACAAACAAACGACTCCGCTTGTTAACAAGTGTCTTATTCCCTAAATAACGTCGCTCAAACAAAATTCTACTTACAAAATATTTTGATTTCTGTATCTGATATAGCACCACCCTGAAAAAGAAGATGACTAATATACACACATTATATCTTACTCTTTGAATAGAGGAAACAAGTGGACATATATCAGCAAATAGGTGACACCCTGTGACCCAGATTAAAGTAACTCTTGTTCATGGTTTGCACTGGCTGCCATTCAATTTGTTGTCATTAACCTTTTATGAATGAATGTGCCCAAATGCAGCACAAAGATGGGAGATTCCAGCCTGAAGTCTGAGTGTTCAAAGGGTTTAACCCTTTGCCTGATAGAGACACATTTCTATTATTTCCAAACAGAGTAGATCCAAATCAGACTGCTGCCATAGGGGCTTTCTGAAATGGGTCTGCTCTGTATGCTGCTTATGAAAGATTGAAGATCAGGGTCCATGCTTATAAAACTTTTAGTTGAGTCTGAGTTCGCTCTCAAGTTTTTGATTGGTCAGATTTGAGCCAAAGTCTCAAATCTGACCAATCAAAAGCTTGAGAACTCAAATCTGACCAATCAAAAGCTTGAGAAGGAACTCAGACTCAACTAAAAAGCTTTATAAGCATTGGCCCAGACTCTACAGATGTAAGAGTAAAACATTCATTTGTTCATGTAACCATTACAAAAAATATACATTAGTTATTTCTAACATGAGTATTCATCATGTAAAGGTTACATGTTGGAATTGTGCCTGAAAGAAAATTCATGAACATAGTAAGCTTTCTGTAACAGACATATATATACATGTACAAGATGCATAAATAACCCTTTCCTTGATAAACATATCTTTTCAAGCCATTGCAAATAAGGAAGACCCAGATAAAACAGCTGTTGTAGGAGCTGTCTGATCAAGGTCTGCTCTGCTTTTGAAATAATATGGATCTGATTCTACAGTGTCTGCCATGGTCAAAAATTCCCTTGTTCATGACGGTATTATGAAATTCAGCTAAATAATATTAATGCAATTATTTATTCTTGCAGGAATATTCATGAAGGTAAAGGTTAAACTGTTTTTTGCACCAAGCCGTAAGTTGTGACTACTAATTATAATTGTCTCTTAGATTCTAAAGAGCAGTCTAAATATAGAGTTTGATGGAGAAATGACAACTTCCGTATTTGAAATCTGCTCTTATTATGTCATGCTGGACATTTCTTATCCCATTACACCATGAATAGTCATTTCAGAAATAATGACATGATGCATATCAAATAGATTGTTTTGATTAACCCATTCCCTCATAGGCTATATTTAGATACAACCTCTTTAAATAAATCTACCGAAAATGAGCATTAACTAGATAAAAGGAAAAGTTTAGAAGTTTGTAGTTTGAACCCATTGTGATAAATAGAGCATTTGCTCCTATAGGAGCAAATGCTTTTTTATCACAATGGTTTCACAAAGTGACTTTTACAGAGTCGTCAAAAGTTGTCAATATCAGGGAATGGGTTAAGGCAAATTAACAAGAAAACGTTTGTCCTGTAGATCATCTATATATTCCATAAACAAATGGAACAGACTCTAAGATCCTGATCAGACAGGTCCTACAAAAGTTGTCTTATTTCGGTCTACTCTGATTGCAAACAGAGCAGACCCAGACCAGAAGGCTCTTACAGGAGCCTTCTCATCTAAGTTTGCTATGACTGGATCCACATGTTTGTATATGTTATCAAACTGAGATATTTGCACAATCATCTGGATCCACATGTTTGCATAAAAATCTAAGTAAAACGTCTGGATCAACGTGTTTGCATGAAACTCTGGGTTACATGTCTGGATCCACATATTTGTATGTTATCAATGAAACTCTAGAGTTACACATCTGGATCCACATATTTTCATGAAACTCTGAGTTACACGTCTGGATCCACATGTTTGCATGAAACTCTGGGTTACACATCTGGATCCACATGTTTGTATGAAACTCTGAGTTACACGTCTGGATCCACATGTTTTCCTATGTTATCAAGAATTCACCTCTAGCTTGCAAAGAGGAATTTTAAAAAAAAGTAACAAGACAAGCATTGAAATAAAACGTCAATAATTCCAAAAGCAAAATGACAAAGAAGTTTGCAAAACCTATGTGCCCATGTAGTTAATTGCAGTAGAAGATTTTTTTATTGTTTGCGTATACATGTATATTTATTTCAGAGGATGGGGGATGACTGAGGTGTGGTTTTTGTTTTATTGATCAAATCTTTTAATTCTTTCCTTCATATAAACACAGTTTCACGCATCTGCAAACATCTGCAAACAGAGTAGACCCAGATCAGACTACTCTGATCATGGTCTGCTCTGTTGACTAATAGAATTTGACAAACCTGTTACTTTAGTTGTTTTTTTAAATGGCTACAATGTTCCAACTTCCAGATTTCATTAGAACTAGTTTATCCATGCATATTCAGTAGGTATTGAAATTTGGAATAAATATAGAACAGGACAAGGGTTAATTGCATGCTTCATGCAATCCAGTTGACACAGATTAATAGAATCAAGCATGGGTTTTGTTAAAGCCGAGGTTTGTCTGTTCCAGTCAGAAACGAGCTTTAGCGAGTTTCCGATAGGAACAGACCAACCGAGGGTATAGAACCCCCCGGCTTTAACAAAACCCATGCTTGATTATTTTTCTCGCTGAAATACACCCTAAAACTAAGTAAATTAACAAATTTTGTGAAGTACTACTTTACATTGCGTAATACGACTTCCATATCTAATAGCAACAAACTGCAGCATAACTTTAGGCGTGACACCAAAATGACGTCATTTGTTATGACAACCACAAACGTTACAAAATGTTAAGACTACAAAACAACATCTTCGGTTAATTAAATAGGCTTTTAAAGTGTTTATTTGGTAAATAGAATTTCATATTCGTGCTAATTACTAATTCTGTAAGAGTTCCTTCCCTTGTATTGATTTTACCAAATCGCACGTATGAATACACCAGACAAGGGGTGTTCCAGATAAGGATTTCTAGTACGGCTATTTTTAGTAACCCAGCTTATCTAGCACGTCTGAGAAGCGAGAAAAAGAGAATCTTTCCATGGATTTTCAGCAAATTGAGGAACTACACTACAACGCTACATTAACCCATACCCTCATATTTACAACTTTTAACGAATCTATAAAAGTCACTTTGTTAAACAATTGTGATAAATAGAGCATTTGCTCCTATAGGAGCTAATGCTCTATTTATCACAATGGTTTTAAACTTAAAAATTCTAAACATTTTCTTTTCTCTAGTTAATGCTCCTTTTCGGCAGATTTATTCAAAGAGATTGTATCTAAAAATAGCCTGTGAGGTAATCCGTTAATTGTCACTCCATGGCTCTCTCATTTGAAAACAAACTACTTGTAAATACCATCAATACTACATCATGCTAAAGATTAAACTTTCAGGGTAACGCTTTGATGAAGACGTAACTGAAAACAGATACAGAAACCACAGGTCCAGATAAGATGCTTAAATTTAAACATTTTCAAGTACAGCTCCTTTATTTTTCCACCAAACCCCATACTGCGACCACTCTTCAGAATCGTCTTTTTTTAAGAATCGTCTCAAAGAGACGATTCTAAAGAGTGGTCACAGTATAGGGTTTAGCGGAGAAATAACGATTTTAGCATTTTGGTTACGCACCTTTATCTGTAGCTCTGAGAACAAGAGAACATTAGGAGCATGTAGGAGATGCAGATGAGCTGATGAAAACTATTATTATCATAATTCAGTTCAGCTGTCAGCAATACATGCCCTGTATAAGGCACATGCTCTTTCATTGTAACTTTAACCCTTTACTCCATAGAGATGCCTTTTGACATGTTGCAATCAGTGTAGACCCAGATCAGATGGCTTCTGCAGGGTCTGGTTTGTTTGTTTATGTATACCTACAGGTTCTGTCAAGGTTAAATTTCCCTTGTCTTCTCAATACCCTCTGATTTGGGTCTACACTTTTTGCAAATGTCAATACACTCATATCAACTTTCAAAAGGTTAAGCCACATGGACTGATTAAATACAAATGTATAGGAATCTTAAAAACCTTGTGGTTGCTTAACCCTTTCCTTCATGTAAACGTGTTTTCATACATTTGCAAACAGAGCAGACCCAGCTCAGACGGCTCCTAGAGAGGGTCTGTTCTGTTTGCTAATAGAATTTGATAGATCTGTTTCCTTACTTTCTAAAATGGCTGCAATGTATCACCTTCTATATTTCATTATAACTGTTTTGACCATGAATATTCAGTAGGTAATGAAATTTGAAATAAACATAGAACAGGGAAAAGGTTAATGCAGGGTGAAGATAATGCAGATAGCTCCAAAAGCAGCTTTCAAAATTACCTTTGGCCTCCATTAACCTACATATAAACGCCTTTTCACACACTTGCAAACAGAGTAGACCCAGACCAAACAGCTCCTATAGGAGCAGTCTGATCAGGGTCTGCTCTGTTTGCTAATGGAATTAGATAGATTTGTTACTTTACTTTCTAAAATGGCTACAATGCTCCACCTTCCATATTTCATAATAACTATTTTGTCCATCAATATTAAGAAGGTATTGAAATTTGGACTAAATACACGGAAAGGGTTAAGCTATCACCTCCCCTATCTTATCAACCAACAAGTGCTTGCTTACTATATCATAACATGTAATCAAATCAAATAATGCAGAAAATCGAAGACCCTTTGGTTTTTATCGGGTTTTACGTCGTTTTAACAGATTTCAGTCATATCAAGACATCCAGCTAATTACAAGTAAAGGCAAACCCCAGATATTCTGTGCACAAGTCAAATAGCAATGTTTCAAAGAACATCAGGGTAGAACCACCAACCTACTACAAGCAGCTGTACAAATGCATTTCGATTAACCCTTTCGCTGCCAAACTCTGTTGTCTGCTAACTTTGTCGTCTGCTACAAATTTTCGTTTTTTAAAAAAAAATTCAGTTTTGTTTCAAAAACATAGTAACAGTAACAGACAGTTTGGATCCTGATGAGACGCCGAGTTACTCGGTGTCTCATCTGGTTCCAAACTGTTTGCATAGGTATTCATATATCCGGCATCGGCAGCGAAAGGGTTAAAACAAATCAATACATAGTGGGCCTGAGGCAACCAACATTACCTTTGCAAACAATTTAGAGGAAAACATTTTGGATTAACCCATTACCTCATAGACTATTGTTGGACCCAACCTCTTTAACCCATTCCCTGTTCTATATTTAGGCCAAATTTCAATACCTACTGAATATTCATTAACAAAATAGTTATACAGAAATATGGAAGATTGAACATTGTAGACATTTTAGAAAGCAAAGAAACAGGTCTATCAAATTCTATTAGCAAACAGAGCAGACCCTGATCAGACGGCTCCTCTAGGAGCCATCTGATCTGGGTCTACTCTGTTTGCAAATGCGTGAAAACACGTTTATATGAGGGAAAGGGTTAAACAAATCCACTGAAAAGTGGTGATTACTAGAGAAAAGGATTTTTTTTAGAATTGTGTAGTTTTTTAAACCTATGGAGCAAATGCTTAATTTATCACAATGATTTGAAAAAGAGAAATTTACAGAGGCGTCACAATGGGTTCAAAAAGTGAAACTTACAGAGGCGTCGATATAAGCCACTTTATGTCTCATTAGTGTCCTTACCGTGTTAGACACTGTTGTTTGAAAACAGAAGAAAGCTGTATTTGCTTTGAAATTTAAAGTCCAAAATTTTTGTAATTACATGTAAAATCAGCATACCTGTATATTAGAACTATGATTTGTTCTAAGACCTTGACAGTGCATGAAGAAACCCATTTAAGCTATCTGATCATGGTCTGCTGTTTGCTAACAAAATAATATAGATCTGATTCTACAGTTTCTGCCATGTTAGAAAAGTTCCTTATTCATGCAGGCATCATGAAAATTCAGCTAAGCTCCAAACATACATTGTTTCTTACATGAATATTCCTCAGGTAAAGGGTTAACCCTTTCCTTCATATAAACCCCTTTTCATGCATCTGCAACAGTAGACCCAGATCAGACGGTTCCTATAGGATCTGTTTCTTTACTGTCTAAAATGGCTACAATGTTCTACCTTTCATATTTCTTATAACTATTTTGTCAATGGATATTCAATAGGTACTGAAATTTGGAATAAATACAGAACAGATAAAGGGCTACAACATTTTTCCAATAGATTAAATTCCCTTACTGTTCATCAAAATAATTGGGAAAGCTGGCGAAAAAAGTAAAAATCAACCTGCAAAGAAAACAAAATGCTAACATGATAAATCTTAATCCTTTGAATGCCGAGTTGTCAGGTCTGGCCCCTAGTTTCATGAACATTCTTAACCCTTTCCTCCATATGCTATTTTTAGACTCAACCTCTTTGAATGAATCTACCCAAAAGGAGCATTTACTAGAGAAAAGGAAAACTTTAGAATTTTGTAGTTTGAAACCATTGTGATAAAAAGAGCATTTGCTCCTATAGGAGCAAATGCTCTATTTATCACAATGGTTACAAGAAGTGGTTATTACAGAAGCGCAGGAAGGCGTATTTATGGAGGAAAGGGTTAAGTAATTACTTAGTACCAGGCTTAACTTTTTATGGGTATTACACTTACATATAGTGCAGATATGTGAAATAATTATATCTAAACAGAAACCTGTTATATTTTTTATAAATAGAAAATGATGGTTATAACATGAAACATCTAATTCAACCCAAAATGAATTTGATAAAATTCTGAAGTTTGTTACAAATTCTTTAATATTGCTTTTCGTTTAGATCACATTCAGTTATTATCAAGTGCAATATGTGTTCTTAAACTGATAACTGAGCAAATGTCTTTATTATACCCCCTTGTGTCAATATAAACACTAATTTATGAAAAAGTTATGGTCTTGTGAATTTTTTAAATAACAGGCTTATTTAAGTAACTACTTAAGAATGTTCGTGAAACTAAGACCACTGTTTGATCCTTTGAATGCCGAGTTGTCTGGTCAGGTTCTGCTCTGTTTGCTTATGGGATCATAGAGAGATGATTCTACAATTGTCACACAAAAATATCCTGTGCAAATAAGCTATTTTAAAAATTCATCTCAAGAATATTCATAATTTAATTATTTCTTACATGAATATTCATGCAGTAAGGGGTTAAATGTTGAAGCAGACAGCAATATTTGCAGACGACAGTTAACCCATTCCCTCATAGGCTATTTTTAGATCCAACCACTTTGAATAAATCTATTGAAAAGGAGCATTAACTAGAGAAAAGGAAAAGTTTAGAATTTTGTAGTTTGAAACCATTGTGATAAATAGAGCACTTGCTCCTATAGGAGGCTTCAAAAGTCCTCGATATGCTCTATTTATCACAATTGTTTCAATAGGCGATTTTAACAGAGGCGTAGTAAGACGTATTTACGGAGGAAAGGGTTAAAGTACTTAGAGTGCTATAAGTTAAAGGTGTTACAATATTTTTGCTCTTAATCCTCTCTGACAGTACAAGTGCTGTCCATTCTTTTCGAAGCCAAGATAATGAAATCTGTCATTTATAAGTAAGGGAATCCCATGCTGTTTTCAACATTCCTCAATACAGTGAAACATCTTCAGTTTTAACCCTTTACTTGATATAAATGCCTTTCGATGCCTTTGCAAAAAGAAAAGACCCAGATCAGATGGCTCCTATAAATGTTGTAACGTCAGGATCTGCTCTATTTGTTTATGGAATTACACAGATGTGAGTCCACAGTATCTACCAAGGTAAATCAATGATCTCATTACAGAAATTCAGCCAATAAATATTCATGATGTCTGTCATAATTTCTAGCATGAATATTCAACAGGTAAAGAGATCAAAGATTGCATAATATCCCATGTTTAAAGGTACAGCCAATACAGTTGGAAAGGGTTAAACTTGCTAAAGGTTTGTGAAAGACAAGCAGTGAAGACCCTGATCAGAGATCTCCTGTAGGAGTCCTATGATCTAGGTCAACAGTGTTTGCCTAGGCCAATACACTCCTGTAAGGCATTCAAAGGGTTAAAAAACAAACAAAAACAAAATGGAAACAGAAAAGGACAAGCTACATTCATTGGTAATACTTCTTTTAAACATTCACACTTTTTTCTAACCCAGTAAATGATATACTGCAGAAATAAAATTGTATTACTTGACCTCGAGGTTATAGCTGGAACAGAATTGATAAGGAGCTCCGCAAAATGTTCCAATACAACCAAAAACTAAACAACTTAACGAGCAAGCCAAATACACACTGTACATTGAACCTAAACCAGAGAAAGCTTAATGGTACACAAAATATCTGCCCTATAAATTATAACAGGCGATTAACTGATTATGTCACAAATACACAGGAAAAACAGATGATCAAGTTGTTGATGCATCTACTGTTTCACACTTTTTCTATATTGGCATATGGACCAAAGAAATTTTGCCCATGGCGGAAACTGTAAAATTAAGATATACATCATTCCATAAGCAAGCAGAGCAGACCACTTACCTGACAGCTCCTACAAGAGCCACCTCTGATATGGGTCTACTCTGTTTGCAAATGCATCAAAATGTTTTTATATGAAGTAATGGTTGAAGAACGTTTTCAAGACACTGCAAAGTTAAGCACCAAGATCATACAAAGAAAATATTGACTAATAGACAATAGTGACATACTGCCTAATTCCCTATATTGTATTAAGCCTGATTTCACCAGACAGACTCACTTTAACAGTGTGTAAATAAAACAACCTTCACATTTGTGACTTAATTCACACAAGCAAAAGGTGGGATGTGTTAAAGTACCTGGTCCTGAGGGTTATAAAAGCCTCCAAGGTTGAGTCCGAGTTCATTCTCAAATATCTGATAGTAAGATGAGTTTGAGTTTCACTCAAAATCTGATCAATCAGATACTTGAGAACAAACTCATACTCAAACTTGGAACCTCTGCACCAGTTACTGAAACAAGATGGACCTTTTGCTTGTACAGTTTATAACCTCGGAGCCTTGTCTTCTGGCCTAAAAAAGGAGAGCCCTGGGAACTTGGCAAGGTAATACTGCAAATTTCACAGGTAAACCTAAACAAATGACACTCCCACATATCTATGAACACTATCTGAATGCAAGAAACACGTGAACTGGCATTTGCAAACATTATAGACCCAGATAAGAGGCTCCTATAGGAGGAAACAGTATAGACCCATATAAGAGGCTCCTATAGGAGAAAACAGTATAGACCCATATAAGAGGCTCCTATAGGAGCAAACAGTATAGACCCAGATAAGAGGCTCCTATAGGAGAAAACAGTATAGACCCATATAAGAGGCTCCTATAGGAGCAAACAGTATAGACCCATATAAGAGGCCTCCTATAGGAGCCCTCTGGTTAGATTGTGCACTGCTTGTCATTTAAAATTTACTTTACCCTTTCATATTGGATAAACATTGAATTATACTGCAAAAATTTCCGAAATTTAAAACCAATTGCCAAATTCTGATTTAAGTTCATGTACAGTCTTGGAAAAAAGGAAAAGAAAACAATACAGAACTTTTCTCATTGCGGAGTTGAAACACTGTGACGCAGTTGCGGGCCTTGCCAATCTCAGTGGCTCCCCCTACAACAAGAAAACCATGTGTGAGTGGTTTCCCTTTCATATATGACATCACACACTGTGTAAAAAGCCCCAGTTTCGATGACAAAACCATGGTGGATTTTTTCAAGAAGATATCATATTTTATGCTTGAAATGTTTCCCTGAGTTTTGATATATACTTTTTATCACATCAACAGTGCAAGAGTAACTAACTTCATCAGTTTTATTTTTCAAAATCTATCAAGACTTAACCCGTTACCAGATAAATATTCATGTAAGAAATTATGACACCGTAATTATTAGCTTATTTTTTATAATGGCATCTGAACACAGAATTTTGCCATGGCAAAAACCTAAGAATCAGATCTTTATTAGTTCATAAGCAAATAGAGTAGACCCTTATTAGACTGATCCTATAGAAACCATTTCATCTTGGTCTACTCTGTTTGCAAACATCAAAAAGGTGTCCGGCATGTAAAGGGTTAAACTCTACTTGAAATTACTACAGAATGTGAAGTTAAAAAAGAAAAATTCAGGGAGCATACGATGTTGTTTATACGCATAATGAGGGGAAAAAAGTACTATTTGAAAACAGTGCAATTCAATATCAGATAAGTTCATCATTGAACTGAAAAGTTTTCTATGGAAAATCCTGTCATTCAAAGTCAATCCTTTTATATTGAACTATCTAGGTTACCAGCAGAGTCCAATCTGAAAAAGTTAACCTAAAAAGTCTATTCCTTCCTTCATGTGTTCTTCTACTTTTTTTTTCAGAAGAGTTTCTACATCTCCAATCTATGCACTAGATTCTACAAGGATGATTTAGTGTGCTAGAGAAAGCAATTCAAACGACAGAGACCTCCACACCCATTAACACATAGCCTACCCTTCCTATGCTCTGCAGGAGATCATTGACCCTGTGGGTGAAGGCTGCCACATCCTCCTCTGCCTGGACGATATATGTGCTCTGTAATTGGATGTACCGCTCTGAGTCAGCTGTCATATCTGGGATAGTGCCTCTCAATGGCAGTGCTCCTGGAACAAAAAAAGTATCAAAACATTTCTAAACTATATCAACTTACTTAACCCTTTCCCTCATATAAACGTGTTTCCACGCACTTGCAAACAGAGTAGACCCAGATCAGACGGCTCCTAGAGGAGCCGTCTGATCAGGGTCTGCTGTTTGCTAATATAATTTGATAGATCTGTTTCCTTGCTTTCTAAAATGTCTACAATGTTCCACCTTCCATATTTCTTTATATCTACTTTGTTAATGAATATTCAGTAGGTATTGAAATTTGGCCTAAATATAGAACAGGGAAAGGGTTAAAATATCATTTAATAATTCCACATAATTTTGAATAATGATTTTTAACATAATCAATCTACAGCAATTGTGCTAGCCTTACTTCCATTTTCTGAAGAGTCACTAAAAGTAAGTTAACCGTTTCCTCCATAAATACGCCTTTCTATGCCTCTGTAAAAGTCACTTCTTGAAAACATTGTGATAAATATTAATCACAATGGTTTCAAACTACAAAATTCTAAAATTTTCCTTTTCTCTAGTTACTGCTCCTTTTCAGTAGATTTATTCAAAGAGGTTGGGTCTAAAAATAGCCTATGGGGGAATGGGTTAAATCACTAGAAACATATCTAAGTTCCATGCTGGCTAAAGAAAATTTTAGATATTACAATTACAATTTCTATATTCTAAAAATGCAGAATATGCCCACTTTGCTCTGATATAAATAATTTGTCAAACCCAATATCAGAATGCTTTATCGTGAGTTACAAGATTATTTAAAATCTTACTTATTATTACATTGGTATTAAACTCTCCTATTTCTGAATTTTCAACTCTTTTCCTTACGAGTATTCATGTAATAATCACTGAGTATTAATAATATACAGTAAAACCTCTCTATAATGTCCACTAAATTACATTAAGTATTTTGTGTTAAATGCAGGTGGCTGCTTAAAGCAAGGTGAAAGTGAAACAGAACGCTCCTATAGGAGCCCTAAAATACCAACTAATTAAAACAATTTAGTGGCCGTTATAGACAGGTTTTCTGTACAGCTAAATTGTTATAATGACATTATTTTATCTTGGCAGAAGCTGTAGAACCAGATCTGTATTATTTCTACAGCAAACAGAATAGAACTGATCAGATGACTCCTACTGGAGCCGTCAGATCTGAGCCTCTTATGAGGAAAAGGGTTAAACACCAACTATACACTGATAAAAAACTCTTAAAACAAAAGTGCCATGATGGTCCTGTATCGCTCACTTGGTTAATAGATCTCGTGTGACTTACTTAGAAATGATTTATACAAATCTAACAAGAGATTCGCCTACAAATCATTCCTCTGACATTTGGTGAAAATCCAGTCAGTGGGTTAAGAAGAGATGTTTAAAGAAGTTGTTTATTAGAATGATTTATATAACCTACATGAAGAGTCACCTGAAGATAATTCAGTGGTTTAGATGTCATTTAAGAAATTATTTGTAAAGATATATTTTTAGCTCATGTAACCTACTCATGCAAATGACTGGAATTCATACAACTTTTATTAAAGGTCACCTGAAGAGCATATTCATTCAGCAATTTAGGGAGATTTCATTTGAAGAAATTAATCTTTAAAATCTATGTTTAGCTCCTGTGATCTACTTAAGCAATCCACCAGTTAGATTTATATCAGTTTCAATTAGGACCACCTGAAAATCATTTCTGTGAAATTTGGTAAAAAACTTTAAATGTGGTTTATGAGATGTCATTTAACCCATTCCTTCATAGGCTATTTTTAGACCCATCGTCTTTGAATAAATCTACCGAAAAGGAGCAGTAACTAGATAAAAGAATTTGTTTTAGAATTTTGTAGTCTGAAACCATTGTGATAAATAGAGCATTTGCTCCTTAGGAGCAAATGCTCTATTTATCACAATGGTTTCAAAAAGTGACTTTTACAGAGGCGTAGAAAAGGCGTATTTATGGAGGAAAGGGTTAAAGAAATGATGTTTTTTGAAATCTATTTTTAGCTCCTGTGACCTACTTATGCAATGGACCGGAACAATATATAACTGTCATGGAAGGTCACATGCAGATCATTCCTGTAAAATCTGGTGAAATTCCAGTCAGAGGTTTAGGAAAAGATGTTGTTTAAAGAAATAGTTGACAACACGCACAGGGTAATCTGAATGTCTGACCTTGGAACTTTGTGCCAGGTGAACTAAACATTACCCAATACATTTGTCCAAGATGAGCCTATAGATTTACTGTAATCAGGTAAAAGCTAGGTTAGACACAATTTTTTACAAGCAAAAAATCTTTCAACTTACCTTTTCCTTCATTATGGACAAATTCTTTAAGAGCACGGACTAGTATCCAAAAGTTACTGCTCTGTAAGAAAACAATTATAACCCATTAACTCCCATATGATAAAGTAAACTAGTCCAAACCAACATAAGCAATACATTCAGGTTTAATTTGAGAGTTCCTGCAAAATCAAACAGAACTTAATAATAATAATTGGTATAGCAAACCATACAGACCTTGAACAGAGAACTCCTGTAGGGGACCCTCTGATCTGGGTCTACACTGTTTGCTCCAGAAGGGGACCCTCTAATCTGGGTCTACACTGTTTGCTCCTGTAGGGGACCCTCTGATCTAGTTCTACACTGTTTGATCCTGTAGGGGACCCTCTGATCTGGGTCTACACTGTTTGATCCTGTAGGGGACCCTCTAATCTGGGTCTACACTGTTTGCTTCTGTAGGGGACCCTCTAATCTGGGTCTACACTGTTTGCTCCAGTAGGGGACCCTCTGATCTAGTTCTACACTGTTTACTCCTGTAGGGGACCCTCTGATCTGGGTCTACACTGTTTGCTCCTGTAAGGGGCCCTCTGACTGGGTCTACAGTTTGCTCCTGTACGGGACCCCCTGATCAGGTCTACACGGTTTGCTTATGTCCCATTTATGGAAACATAGGAGTACATGTTGTTTTTTTTACAAAATCATACTCAATGTTTTCGAAATGCACCACAGAATTGTTCTACAGCGAAACATTGATTTAGTCACATTATTATCTATATACTACAAATCTAAGAAAATACAGGATGAAATCACCATGTAAATACTGCCAATTATTCTTTTCTTTTACAATTCTCTACTACATGAATATTCGTGTAAGAAATAATGACATCATGAAACCTAATTAGGAGAACTTTTAAAATGGCACTTAAACACAGAACATTTTTGTCATGGCCAAAACTGTAGAATCAGATATATCTATATTATTCTAAAAGCAAACAAAGCTGACCCTGATCAGACAGCTCCTACAGCAGCCATCTCATCTGGCTTTTCTTCTGTTTGCCAAGGTGCCAAAAGGCATGTATGTAGTGAAGTGATAAACTAATCTAGCTACAACTAGCAATCAAGGGAAGTAAGTATTTAACAAGATCTAATTGTAACTGAATCCATTACAGAATGTCCCCCAAACAAAATGGTATTGATGAGCAGAATATCTAAATATTCACCAATCACAGGCCATCACTGGGTTACCATGTCAACCAACACTTTTGAAAAACCTGCAATTAAGTTGGGAGTACCCTTTTACTCCTACTTACATATTTTCATCAAAATCTAATTATATCTAAATTTCGACCAACCAGAGGCCACCACTCCATTGCCATGGTAACCAACTCTTTCTAAACAGCTACGATTGAGTTCGGGGTACTCTTATACCCCATCATACCAATTTTCAGCAAAATCGAACAATATCTAAATTTTGACCAATTAGGGCCCACCATTGGTTACCATGGCAACATTTTAACATGAGCTGTCCGCGGATCTCTACAAAATATAGGGCCTGATCTGGATCTGAACTGTTTGCATAGGTCATAAATTGTGGGAGAATCTGCTACTGGAATGCAAAGAGTTAAATTACATCTTACCTCTGCAGTAAGATTTAAACAGTCTGGATCATTAAATAACCTCTCCACCTCCGATGGAACCTGCAAAACAGAAAGAAAGGACTAATCTACTGTACATGCTTCTTTAAACCTTTAACCCTTTAGCTCATGAATATTCATGCAAGAAATCATTAGATATTGACATCATGAATATTAATGAGATGAAGTTTTGGCATATGATCAAAGGATATTTTAGGCCAAGGCTACAGGTACTAAACTGTTGGATCAGTTCTATATTACTTCATAATAAGCAAACAGAGCAGAGCTGATCTGATGGCTCCTTTAGGTCTTCTTTGTTTGCAAAGATTTTAACCATTTCCTCAATAGGCTATTTTTAGATCCATCCACTTTGAATAAATCTACCGAAAAGGAGCACTAACAAGAGAAAAGGAAGATTTTAGAATTTTGTAGTTTGAAATCATTGTGATAAATAGAACAATGGTTTCATTAAGTGCCTTTTACAGAGGCGTAGAAAGGCGTATTTATGGAGGAAAGGGTTCAAAGGTCTTTTTACCCATTAAAAGGTTGAGCAATCTCAAAACTGTTATCTATTTCAATTTTCAAAGAAGATTTTAAGTAGGTGTTAAGTGCTTGTATGGCGGCCATAAAAAGTCACCCCATATTTTCAGTGTTGCCATATTTCTTGGTCTTTCGGGATCATGATTTCAGTGTTTTTAGTTATGAAAATTGAATACTGCTTAAACCAATGCAAGATTGTTTGAGTAGTGTCACAATGTTAATAACTGCTCATGACCAGATTCAATCACATCATATTTGAAATTTTCTCTTTTAGCATTGCTTCTTTTGCTTTTGAAGGAACTCCAACTTTCAGAATAAAGTGTAAAACAGACTGATCGGATTCACTTTACAAATTCCACAATAAATTTGCCCTTCAAATGTATCTACAATGGCCATACACTAAGACCTAAAATTCGTTTGCCCTTCAAATGTATCTACAATGGCCATACACTAAGACCTATAAAACATCATGAATATTAATTAGGTGAACATTCATAATGGCACATAAACAGAGGAAATATTGGCCAGGATAAAATATGTCGACTCGTATCTATATACAATGTAATTCCATAAGCAAACAGAGCCAACCCTGGTAATATGCCTCCTGCAGGAGACACCTGATTTGGGTTTACTCTGTTTGCAAAGGCGTATCTATAGAGTTAAGGATTAACCCTTTCCCTCATATAAACATCTTTTCACGCATTTGCAAGCATAGTAGACCCAGATCAGACGGCTCCTATAGGAGCCGTCTGATCAGGGTCTGCTCTATTTGCTTATGGAATTTGAAAGATGTTTATTTACTTTCTAAAATGGCTACAATATTTCACCTTCCATATTTCTTTATAACTATTTTGGTCCATGAATATTTAGTAGGTATTGAAATTGTACTAAACATAGATCAGGGAATGGGTTAGTTTACAAAGCCTATAGCCTATAATCTATTCTGCATTATACAAATAATTAATGGAAAGATCTAATCTTCTGATTAACCCTTACCAATCAAAGCGAAAATTTATGAAAACATTTTATAACATAACACGTGGCTTCAGCGTGACGTAACACTATCATTTATTTTTTGATAATCATGGGCATATAATCACTAGTGAATAACATTCGAACGACCGAATGACATTCGAACGATTCATACGCGCTGTCAAAACAAACAAACTGGCGGACGGTGGTCGACCTACCTGTCCACGATTGAGTCACGATAGATGGCAAAGGATTGTTGGCACTTGCGCCTTAATTTCGATAAAATAATACAAATTGTAATCGCTGTCAGGAATCATATACAAAATGTATGCCAAAAAAGACCTACCAGCTACTCTGACCCATACAATCAATTCTACATTTAAATTAAAATGCCTCCTCAACTTTGCATTTTCTTCACCGCATGTCCTTTTGTTTATGCAGATTTCTACTCATACAAATATCTCATCAATCAACAACAATAGTCATCTGAATCCAGCACAGCACAAACATATTTCAAATATGCTATACTCACTAACTCAGCTGATCGCGAAAATCTTCCTCCTGTTCCAACACATTTTATGCAGCAGTTCGTACTGAATCTTTTGTCCATTTCAAACATTTTCACTGAACTTGAATCGAGATTTTTTTTTCTCGGTGGAAATGTCCATGTCCATGTGTATACATACAACACTAATGAAGGGCTTAAATATACCAAAACGAAGGCGCATTTCGAATCCCATTGACAGTGAGTGTCGGACGTGTTGGCGACTACATGTATATGTAGGTCTTCATGTAAATGGCGCGCTTAACATAGACACATGTTGTGTACAATGACGTCATAATGTGACGTGTTTGTAACTATGTATGTCAAAACTGTAACTCAAAAATTATTTTGACGTGTTTCTGTATGTTTTTGTATCATAAACTATCACAGTTAAATTGAATACCAGAGAGGTCTGAATTAGATCCTGGTTGATATGACAGTAAGTAGAAAATAAAGTTGGAAAATTTGGACCTACTTTGTCCCAGTTACCTAGCGAACCTAATAACACCTTTCATTCATCATTTCTATATGTAAGAAGAATTTATAACAATCCACGTTACTGCTGAAATATTGGCTGCAAATAACATTTGTGTGTGTTATGTTATAAATAGGATCTTGCATTCGTGTTCATGATTATTGGATTTATTAAATTCGTCTTTTTAAAACGATAAAAAACTCGCTAAAGCTCGTTTTTTATCTTTTAAAAAGACTCATTTAATAAATCCAATAATCAAGAACACTCATGTAAGATCCTCTATTTGCAAAACAGTTTGCATCAAATTTGTGATGTCAAGTTTAGTACTTTGATCACTTTTCTGACAATGAGAAGGGAAACATGCAATCTGCTTAATAGCAAGTTAAAGCTGGTCTTAGCATAGTAGATGGTTGGTTTGAAAAATGATATGTATTAGACAGCTGGCAGAGCCCATACAAGTCGTCCTATTTAATAGTTATAGCTTACTGATAATTATTCAAAAATATTTCCCCTCTTGTAAGCAAATATTCACAAGTCTTATATAAATATCCATGAGGTAGAGAGTCAGGTTGATTTGGCAAGAGATGTAAGTCATATTTAAATTATTGTACTGTAGAATCCTTATAATGCGACCACCTAATGAATAAACATGGATGTCTTTATAAGCAGGTGGTTGCTTAATGCAGGACAAAAGTAATGCAATAGGAGCTTTCTGCATTACTTTTGTCCTGCATCTAGCACCAATAATTTTACCTCTTTTAGATGATCGTATTAGCGGAGTTTTACTGTATATATGACAAAAACAGCTCAGAAAAACGTAATAAACAAAAGCACTGACAGGTGATATGGCTGTACATTTATTTGCCAAGACAAATCTGTTTTGAAAAGGAAATCAATATGTGTGAGGTTGGGCTGTGGGCCTTGCCATGCTAATATCTGATCAAGGGTTAAATAATGCATAACATAGACAGTTTTGAGTGTTGTTTCTTAACCCTTTCCTCCATATAAATGAATGTTTATCAGCTGTTTTTTATGTTGGCATATGTACACAGGACTGTTTGGTACTAGTAGGAACTGTAGAATCAGATTATTCCTGTAGGAGCTGTCTGATCAGGGTCTGCTCTGTTTGTTTTGATATTATACCAGACTGACTCTTCAGTTCCTACCTATTCCAAACAATATTGTGTACATATGTCAACATAAAAATCCAGCTGATAAAAAGATTCATGATGTAATTATTTCTTACATAAATATTCAACACGGTAAAAATTTAAACAACAGCTCAGCCTGATCTCTTGAATGTGAAAAATGGGTGCAAGGGCATAAATTTACAAGTGAGGGGGACTACCCAAAGTAATCCTCTGATCAGGGTCTGTCATTCAAAGTTCTTCTCACACCCTTTCAAACTGAGTGGGCTCTTTCATTAAATAACGATGGTCCATTCCACTTTGAATTTCCAAGGGTTTGAAATAATAATCTTACTTTAGTTGGCACAAGGGCAGTGTTGACAGCTTTAACAGTCTCATCAAAATTCTCTTCCTCCTCTAGCACCCCTTCTTCATTCCGTCGTATGCCTGAAACACACCAGTACTGTGAAATTATTTGTTATCACTGGAGTAAGTTATGTAACTCGTTCAACAACTTACTTATCTTTACAATGGGCAAGGGTGAAAATTATAACCCTTTCCTCCATAAATACGCCTTTTTACACCTCTGTAATAACCACTTCTTGAAACCAATGTGATAAATAGAACATTTGCTCCAATAGGAGCAAATGCTCTATTTATCACAATGGTTTCAAACTACAAAATTCTAAAATTGTACTTTCCTCTAGTAAATGCTCCTTTCGGGTAGATTTATTCAAAGAGGTTGGGTCTAAAAAAGCCTACGGAGGAAAGGGTTAAAGGACCAGATTTTATTGCACAAACTAGCTGAATTTCTGATTGAAACGCTCATTCCCTTTTGCTATTTACAAGCAACTTCCTAGCCTATGTGTCCTGGTAAAATTTTCAAGTGTTTTATGGTATTAAATATAATGCATTTCTCCATAAATGTATTTCAATGCCATTGCAAACAAAGCAGACCTGGACCAGACAGTTCCAGTAGGATCTGTCTCATCAAGGTCTGCTATTCACGGTGTAAAGAGTTAACCTTTTCCTCCATTCCTTCTACACCTCTGTAAAAGTCACTTTTTGAAACCATTGTGATAAATAGAGCATTTGTTCCTATGGGAGCAAATGCTGTATTTATCACAATGGTTTCAAAACTACAAAATTCTAAAATTATCCTTTTCTCTAGTTGATACTTCTTTTGGGTAGATTTATTCAAAGAGGTTGGATCTAAAAATAGCCTACGGATGAAAGGCTTAAATGGATGCTTACTAAAGAAATCTCCGTTGCAGTCAGAATGTTCACCATTTAAAGAGTTACGATCAGTCAAGAACTAAAAAATGCTTTAAATATTTACAAAATTTAAGATGATTAATTCAAGATGATTAATACATTGTTCATTTTCATAAGTGCCACTGATAATCTTGGTTTGTTCAGTATAATGCTTACAACTTCCTTTTCAAGATCTGCCTCATGTGACCTTGACTTTTGACCCATGACCTTGAAAATCCTACACCATATCATGAGGAACAAGCATGCAATGTTTGAGGACTGATGGAATGTTCTGTATTGTGTTAAAAAAAGTGGTGTGCCGTTTCCAGATCCTTCCTCAGATGATCTTGACCTTGACAATCAACAGGGTGCCATGTCTCATCGCAGGTAACAAGCAAGCAAATTTGAATGATTCCGTGTACCATGGTTTGTTTTTCAGTGACCCTCTGACCTGAGTCTGAAGTATTATAATGCAGTGGGAATTCTGACATTTTGAATCATACCCATTACATGGACTGAATCATAAACACCAACAGCAATGTCTATTTCTAACATTCAGCATCAAAACTTGTCATATTTTGTCAGAGACAAATATTTTGTCATTTCAAAATTGCATGTATACATAACTTGCTCTTACCTGCTTTAATCATTTCTTTAAGTTGGGTTTTCTCACGATAATTCTTTGGCAGTTCACCATTGTGCTGGAAGCAAAAAGAAATTATTTGTGTTTTTGCAAGAATGGAAATATGACATTGCAAACTGTGTTGACACCAAACACGGCAGATGATCTTGTTATAACCTGTCTGCAAAAGTCCATCTTGTTTTTTTTCTATCACACAGTTCATTCAATGCCTCTTATCCACCCACCCACTTCTCTCTTTTCCCATAAAAGAAAGTGTTTCTGATTATAGATTCAACTGTCCAGTGAAAAGGCCAAAGCAATGCTTATGGATTTTTTTTCATTGATAACATGCTCATGATTTCAGCGAACAATTATAGACAATCTGAATCTTGCTTAGTTTGGGTCTGATTCAAATATGCCAGTTCTAGCCAGTTTTTAACCATTTCCTCCATAGGCTATTTTTAGACCCAACCTCTTTGAATGAATCTACCAAAAAGCAGCATTTACTAGAGAAAAGGAAAATGTTATAATTGTGTAGTATAGAAACCATTGTGATAAATATAACATTTGCTCCTATGGAGCAAATGCTGTATTTATCACTATGGTTTCAAGAAGTGACTATTACAGAGGCGTAGAAAGGCGTATTTACAGAGGAAAGGGTTAACCTTTCACGTAAAGCCAGGTCGATCAGCACACCATCTACAGACTACAAGTGCTCCACTTGTAGTTGCTACTTTTGTGCCTGGATTGGATTGATAAGCCACCTCGGGACGCATAAAACTAAGTCAACTGCATAGGAGGAAGTCATGGTCCTCATCGTGCAATGAAGGAAGAACTAGAACTGTAAGCCAAAGGCTAACGAATACCCCCCACCTGTCTGCTTGTCAGAACACCTATCATCAATCTGAACATATGTACATACAGAAACGTGAAGAGATTTAAAAACAATGCATGCCCCAACCCAATTTATGTAATAAAAATGAAGAATAATTCAGAGAATATAATATAAGACCCCTTCATGAGGTTTTTGTCAACTCCAAAGTTCTAAAGCTAGGTACCTTTTCAGAAAAACATTAAGTTCAAGAACCATAACTCTGACAAAAAATTATTCAACCAGACCTATTTGAACTTAAGCTGTATCTCATCTAGATTTATTTTTATGGCAAATATGAAGTTAATATCTGCAACCACTTCCAAAAAAAGTCTGGAAAATCCCAAATTTGAAGAAAAAAAAATTAAAGTTCAAGGGCAATAACTCTGGAAATAATTATTCAACCTGACTGAGATTGTAAGATAAGCTGTAACTTATCTAGATTTAGCTTTGTACTAAATATAGAGTTGATATCTCAAGTCACTTCCATAAAAAGTCCAGAAAACGGAAAACATTGATAGGGGACTAAAAAGGGGAGATAACTCCTGAAGTAGTGGTCCGATCATAATGGAAATATGCAGTGCACAGGTTTATATAGTCATATGGCTATACATGAACTTTCAACAAAATTGAAGCAAAACTGTAGAAGAAGAAGGCCGGACAAAATTGTGTCCACGGACGGACGGACGGACGTACAGACGGACAACCTAATTCCAGTATACCCCCCCCCCCCCAAACTTCGTTGTGGTAGGTATAAATATTATCATCAGTAAAAGTTGGTGGCTCAAAACTGGCTGCCTACAGACTGTCGCTATCTGATTTTTCAACTGCTGAAGATATTTATACAACACAAGTTGCTGGTTAAAAACTGGCTGCCATATAAACGGTACCTACCTGATTTTTCCACTGCTGTAGATATATATTTATACCCAGTTGCTGTTTCAAAACTGGATGCCATATAAACTGTACCTACCTGATTTTTCCACTGCTGTAGATATTTATACAACACAACCAGCCATGGAGTGTGGGAATGATCCTAAAACAAAATGAAAATAAATGAAAGAGCATATTCAGCTCATTAGATTATTACAAGATCGTACAACTAAAGTTATCGACAATCACATCTACTTTAAGCAGCAAAAGTGATTGCACAGTCTGCATCAGTTAAGACTTACTTTATATGACAAAAATTATTGTTAGTTCTAACACACATTATGACTTCCAGTAGTGATTGTTGAATGCTAAAATCTCTGATAATTTTAATTGTATAACCTTTAGTAAAACTGCCGAACATTTAACCCATTCCCTCATATTGACGCCTCTGTAAAAGTCACTTTGTGAAACCATTGTGATAAATAGAGCATTTGCTCCTATAGGAGCAAATCCTCTATTTATCACAATGGTTTCAAACTACAACATTCTAAAAGTTTCCTTTCTCAAGTTAATGCTCCTTTTCGGTAGATTTATTCAAAGAGGTTGTATCTGAAAATAGCCTATGCGGTAATGGGATAAAGAATACATAGATCTACCTATCACACGACACACCTTGTTCCTAGACTAACCCTTTCCCTCATATACACGTGTTTTCACGCATTTGCAAACAGAGTAGACCGGTAAAAAATCTATTTTTCCTTCATCTGTATGTACAATAGTAAATTTTCGATAACCAATCCACTTTGGCATGGACTCATCTTTGTTACTAAATATAGAATCTAGCCAGCATCGCAAAAATGAAGTATACTATTCTGCCCCTTTGTCTAAATATTGAAGCTGAGCGAATCAGTTAATGGAAAGGATCGCTGGATAACTTTTTATCTGGACTTATTTAAGAAACATTTACCTCACATGACAACTCGTGACAGATCCTATATATCTCACACGATTTGTGCAAAATCAATTTATCTTACCTAAGTTTAAGAACATAAGCACCGCAAGCGGGTGCCAACGCTCATCTGACATCATTGTCAAGATGCATACCAAAAATGAAGGTTGTAAATGAAAAATTGAAGAAGTTATGGTCAAAGTTAAGACTTCGGACAACAACGATGTGGACGCCGGAGTTACGACAATAGCTCGTGATTTCTTCGAAACAGACAAGCTAAAAATGCTCAGCCACTTAGAGATTTACCATCAGATCTCAACTTTCAATACACATTTATGAAATATATCACAACGTATTAACCCTTTACTCCATAGATTTGCTTTTTGATACATTTGCAAATAGAACTGACCCAGATCAGAAGTCTCCTGTAGGCTCTGTCTGAATATGACATAATATATATCGGACTCCATAGTTTTGCAATGATAAAATATTCTCATGTTCAAAGTACCATTACAAAAATAAAGTCAAAGATCATGATGTCATTATTGTCTTACATGTAAAGGGTTAATATCATATTTTAAGGAAATCAGATTAAATTCAACTTCTTCTTCGAAGGTGTTAACCTTGGCACAATAGATGTGTACTTGTGACCAGGGTTGGCAAAATGCCGGCATTTATGAGTATTTACCATGCCGGCGGTAAATACCGGGATTTACTGGCGTTTACTGGCACTTACTGGCATTTACTGGTATTTTGAATTGTCCAGGGGCTTAGCACATATTTAAACCATCCTTATGTGCTTTATTAGTTCTCTAATCATATATACAAGTTTTGTCTGATGTATTTGCAGTGTAAACAACCCAAAAAATAAAATAAAAGGTGTAATTAGGGCCCTGCTTGGAAATGCAGGAGCCCTATAGGAATCACAATTTCTGTCCATCCGTCAACACTTTTGATGTCACATATTGGTTTCATATTAAGGAATATGCTATGTGTCATCAGAGGAAGACACCTATAGTTTTTGGGTTGAATCTGATCACTATGTCTAAAATTATCTGCCCTTGATTACAGGGCTCTCTCCCTCTCTGTAACTGAGTCAGTTTTCTAGTTTAAGCTGAATTTTGAATGAACCAAGTTTCATAAAAATCAAAAGACTGGCAGTCAGTTGTAGTGAACTGAGTAACAGATAAGAGAAACAATACCGGCCACCAAACCACTGCAAATTACTGTCAGGTCAGCTCTCAAAACAACAGTTTTGACACCTCTACTGGCCACTATGGTAATTGTTGTAAAAACATACACACTTTTCATTTAAGAGATACACACAATGAACCATGAAGTGAATGAACACAATATAGACAATTTGGAGGGGGCAATGATTCAGATTAAACCAATCAAACTGCAGTATCAGACAAAGGAGTTGGTCTGTTGTACTGATGATTTTAACACATTATACCAGCAGAATCATGCCATTATTTAAATTTAGAGCTATACAGGACTTTTCTGATAGCCAGATGAAACTCCTAGATAATATGTATAAGCTATCTGATGAGTACACCTGGCAGGCATGAAACAGTTTAAACCCTCAGTATAATGATGGTCAGAAACCAATAAATAAACTTATCAATATTCCACTAACCAGCAATTTAAAACAGCCTTTATAAAAACAATAAACTTCAAAGAAATAATATATATTCCACCTTTTCTGGAGTATTTGCCAGTAAATGCCAGTACTGGCCATTTTGGGAGTATTTACCGGACCGGTAAATACTGGACCGGTATTTACCAGTGGTATTTACCGCCCCCGGTATTTACCGCCCAACCCTGCTTGTGACAACATTGCCAAATGGTTTTGATTAAAATTTATATTGAATATAAGCAAAAAAGGTAAATAAAGCTACAAAGTGACTACACAGCAGGCCAAATTTTACACATGCTAAAGGTTAATCTTTTCCATCATAGTGACAATTGGCACCTTTACAGAGTAGACCCAGATCAGGTGGCTCCTATAGGAACTGTCTGATAAGGGTCTGCTCTGTTTGTTTATGGAATAATCCAGATCCGACTCAAACATTTCTGTTACAGCCTTGGCACTTTGAGCTGCCTTCATGAGTACTGTTTATATTATGGTTCTAATCTTTGGCACTCTAAACAACTTGTCTGCAAATATTGTAATCTATTATTCTGCTAAAACTAGATTATTTCTCATTAATCTTACCAGAAACATGGCCAGTGTGACTCGGCATCTTAACTTATTCAAACTGTTTGCTATGGCTAATACAGGTTTACCATTAAAATGCTGAAGGTGATGAGTTCACTCATTTTCACCCTTAGAAATTGGTCATATCGGTTATCATACCTTTTTGTTCATTGTGTCGAGGTCCAATGTGTCTATATATTGCACTAAGCCAGGAAAAGGACGGTCAAGCCTCAAGTCTTCATGGCCACTGTCTGGATGGGATTCTATCACTGGAATATTTCCAAAAATAAGTTCCAACTTTTCATTATATCTTATATAGGGAAGACAACATTTCAAAGTCCCATAACTCAAGTAACGAGCTGTCCCCGGACTGCGTGCTCCACTTTCTTTAGTACTGGAAAGTGTAATGGAAGTCTAAGTTGGAAAGGGGAGATAACTATAGTGAAAATAATTTTAGGGTTACCTCCCCTTGTGAAATGGGTCCCCCTTGTAATAGTTAACATGCATGCCAAATTCAAACCAAATATCTTGGACAGTTTCTGAGACATGGACCTTAACATAAAACTTAACCAACAATAAAAATTCTAAGTCGAAAAAAGGGCATATTTATGGCAAAATTAATTTCAGGGTTACCTACCCTTTTGAAATGGGTTCCCCTTGTGATAGGTAAATATGCATAACAAATGTGAACTAAGTATCTTTGATTGTTTCTGAGAAATAGTCCTTAACAAAAAGGTTAACTGTCGCCGACACCGACGGGAAGGTCATGATAATACTTCCACTTTTTGAAAAAGTGGAGCTTAACATGGTCAGAGCAAAAATTCCCTTCTTTACACACATCTTTCCATCAAAGTTGTTCATCTGAGTGTTTAAAGTAAATCCTCCCATTGGTATATGAGGAGTTGGTCACACAAGATTTTTAGGACCAAGCATGAATGGGCGACACCCAGAATTATACTTATTTGAGAGCCAGAGGCCGTATTATGCCTAGTTTACATTTGCCCTGCGATGAGTTTACGGCGCTCGTACACTTGTCGTAAGGTCATTTCTGCATACGGTCGCCATACAATTTTCTTATGGATTCCCGGGCACCGTAGCCTCTGCGATTTGTCATCAAAAAAGAGTTATACGTATTTTCAAAAATCGCAAGCATTCTGAATTCAGTATTCTGAACGTGAAATATGTACATATATGGGAACACTGCGCATCAGACTTCTAGATTACAATTCAGTTAAGTCCGTGTTTGGTTATGTCTGAATAACTACGTTGAGAGACATGATTATATGCGACATTAGACAGTTAACTTGTTTTTCATTTGAAGAACTTGGCTTTGTATTAAGTTTAGTGTCATACTTTTTTAGAATAAGAGGTTTTCCCCCTACTTGCAAAAAACTGCGAGTTGTTTAACAAGAGGGCCAAGATGGCCCTTAATCGCTCATCTGATTACCATAGATTTAAGATTTTTGCTGGGTAGCCCATGGGTAGGGCCAATATTGAACTTAGGTACAATACTTGAACAATGTTGATAGTGGATCATGAGCAGTGGTTCTGCAGAACAAGATTTTCAAAGATTTAGTATATTGATTTTATCAAGACAAGGATTCTGACCAATGAAGATTGGGCTAAAAATGTGCCCTCTAGAGTAATTTTTCTAAGATTTGACCTAGTGACCTACTTTTTATTCCCATCCAACCCATGATCACACTCAACCTTGATATCACCAAGACAAACACTCTGAGCAAGATTAAGGAAGACTGGGCTAAAAATGTGGCCGCTGGAGTGTTTACTACATTTTTCTAAGATATGACCCAGTGACCTACTTTTTTACCTCACAAAACCCACTTTCAAACTTGTCCAAGATTTTATTAGGACAATCATTCTGACCAATTTTCATCAAGATTTGGCTATAAATGTGACCTCTAGAATGTTCACTATGTTTTCCTACTATTTGACCTAGTGACCTAGTTTTTAACCCCACATAACCCACTTTTAACCTCGTTTGAGATTTTTTCAAGACAATCATTATGACCAAGTTTCATGAAGATTGGACAAAAAATGTGACCACTAGAGTGTTCACAAGGTTTTTCTACTGTTTGACCTAGTGACCTAGTTTTTAACCCTACTTGACCCACTTTCAATTTCGTCCCAGATTTTATCAAGACATTCATTCTGACCAAGTTTAATGAAGATTGGACTAAAATTGTGACCACTAGAGTGTTCATAAGGTTTATTTACTGTTTGACCTAGTGACCTAGTTTTTAACCCCACATACCCCAGTTTTCAAACTCCTCCGAGATGTTATAGAGACAATGATTCTGACCAAGTTTCATGAAAATTGAGCTAAAAATGTGACCTCTAGAGGGTTCACAAGGTTTTCCTACTATTTGACCTAGTGACCTAGTTTTTAACCCAACTTGACCCACTTTCGAACTCGTCCGAGATTTTATCAAGACATTCATTCTGACCAAGTTTCATGAATATTGGACTACAATTGTGACTACTAGAGTGTTCACAAGCAAATTGTTGACGACGGACGACGGACGCCAGACATTCAAGTCTCCCAAAAGCTCATCCTGAGCTTTGCTCAGATGAGCTAAAAATCTACTCGCATTCTGCTAAAACAACTTGCATTTTGCGAGTGTGCGAGTGTTAAATTCGAGCCCTGGTGCATATTAGGTCAGAACAGTCTTTATAAATATCAATTAGTATACACATAATACATGTCCCCATCATGTCTCCATCATAATTACTCGAAAATATGGTTTAGGCGGTCACCTGCTGTAAGCAGCCAAAGTGGCCACTTCCCTAGACTGACCGCTTACAGCAGGTTGGACTGTACACAGATATCTAGAAAATAAGTCCATTTCAATAATAAGCTGGTCTCGAAACATTTTCTTGCAGTGAAAAAGTATTCAAAAGTAAGCCAGTTTTGAAATTAAGCATACCTGTGGATATTTAACACATACCGGCATACCATTCAAAACCTGGTTATTTTGGCATTTCGGGATATCTAGATCCTAGTGCTACACACTTGTAATATTGGAAAGTTAACACTTTTCCAGTTGAATATTCATGTAAGAAATAATGGCATCATAGCACATGATTGTATAAAGGATTTTTCGGTATTGGCAGAGAATAATCCATCTACAGGTGCCATCTGATCTGAGTCTACTCTGTTTGTAAATGTGTGAAAAGGCATTTATATGAGGGAAAGGGAATAATGTTTTGGAGAAGAATGAATTATTTTAATTTTTGTTTACATTACATTGGGACAGAAGTAGATTAAATTGGTTCTAAATATGTGATGTAAATTCAAATTTCTGGGAATCTCATATTTTTAACCCTTGACTCCATAAATATGCTTTTCTATGCCTTTGGAAATAGAGCAGACCAAGATCAGATTGCTACTGTAGGAGCCATCTTATTTGGATCTACTCTGTTTGCAAAGTGTTCTGTTTGCTTATGACATAATAGAGATATGATTCTAATTTCTGCAAAGATGAAAACCTCTAGTGTCCATGTTTTATTATCAATCTAATTAATATTCATGATGTCATCGTTTCTTACATGAATATTAATGGCGTAAGGGCTATGATGATTACCAAATCAGGCAAAAAGTTTAATATATTTTTATATTTTGAAACACTCCATTGGCATACATTAACATGACAGAAAAAAATCATTTAATACCGTTGATCTACAAATTAGTTGGAGATAACAGAAGTTCGATTCATTCGATCTATAATCTGACCAATATCTTAAATTCACAACTTAATGCAGGTCTAAAGTAATGATGAAAGCTTCCATCGGAGCTTTCAGCATTACTTCAGATCTGCATTAAGCTGTCACTTCCAGATATGCAATGATACATTTAATAAAAAAATTGTGTTGTAAATTTTGGAAGGACAGAACTTTTAGATCGAGTTATCCCTAAGTTGGAGTTATCCATGTTCGAAAGATATCGAAATTCAACTGTACTTGTCACTGCGTCACTTACCAGCATGTTCTCGGACAACCAGTCTCATATAGCCTACAAAACCATAGCACCGGCATACAAGCAGAGGTATGTTCTTCTCCCAGAGACACTTGGACAACTTTAGGAGGGTTCTGTATAGGGGATACAATATGAACAGCTCTGACAGTGGAAAAGCGTACCTAACAGGTGCCACAAAATATATGCTCATTAATCAGAAGTCTTAACAAATATACTCTAAAGTTAAGGGTATCAAAACTCTCCTTTCGACCACTTAATAAGCCATTACCACATTGTTGTACTGCTTGTAACTAAAATATCATGTCATATGCAGAGCAGACCCTGATCAGATGGCTCCTATAAGGAGCTGTCTGATCAAGGTCTAGTCTGTTTGCAAATGCCTGAAAAGGTGTTTATGTCAAGGAAAGGGTTAAATTCAGACCTATAATAATCCTTCTCCTGATGGAGACAAGATGAGACACCAAGTAATTCAACTTCTCACCTGGATCTAAGCTCTCTGACACTCAGTCATTAGTTTCTCAAAGTGTAAACTGAAAGTCAGTAAAACCTAGGTCCATGATTATAAACCTTTTTAGTTGAGTTTGAGTTGTTCTCAAATCTGACCAATCAAAAGCTTGAGAACGATCTCAGACTCAACTAGAAAGTTTTATAAGCATAGAACCTGCTCTAGATCAGAATTTGATCAGACAACACATTTGTCAGCAGAACAAAGTTCAAGAGAAACATTTACATGTATAGTTGAACTTCGATATCTCTAACTTCAAGGTACCATATAAATTACTTCGAAATAACAGAAGTGTGAGTTATCCAATTTCTAATCTTGAAAATTTCTCAAGTTCACAGATAAATGCAGGTCTCAAGTAATGCTAAAAGTTCCTGTAGGAGCTTTCCGCATTACTTAAGACCTGCATTAAGCTGTCACATGTGTTTCTACATATGCGTAGTAATGCATTTTAGAGCAATTCCCTATAGTTAATTTTGGAAGGACCAAACTTTTAGTACGAGTTATCCTGAAGTTCGAGTTATCCGGGTTCAAGTTATCGAGGTTCCACTGCATTTGACATTGCAAACAGGGCACTATATTTGACATTGGAAAAAGAGCTTTCAGGCAAGTTTTGTAGCCATTGGTGACCTTTTATCAGCCAGTCTGATCACAGCGTTTGCAGAGCTAGCATACTAACTACTGTTGGTTCTTGTGAGTTAGTAAACTTGTTGTGCAGAACCTGATAACAGATCAACCACTGCATCTGAGTATTCAGCATTCACTTATACATGTATTTGAGAGTTTTTTCCCCAATTACACCAGCCATAATTATAAATCCTTCTTACCTTTCACATAACTGTGTGGCTATAACAACAGAAAACTGATTGAAGAACTTCGAATTGGTTTCCAACAATTTTTCTGTATGCTGAAAAAACAACAACATACCAATACAATGACCAGCATTGCTTTCAACTCTTTTGCTGCCAATGTCATATCTGTGATTTGCTATGTAAACAGTTTGGATCAAAATGAGATGTCAAGTAACATGACATCTCTTCAAGATCCAAACTATTTGTTACTGTGGCAATGTTTGTTTAACAAATTCCCGTATAGGTTATTTTTAGATTCAACCACTTTGAATAAATCCACCGAAAAGGAGCATTAACTAGAGAAAAGATTTTTTTAAGAATATTGTAGTTTGAAACCATTGTGATAAAAATAGCATTTGCTCCTATAGGAGCAAATGCTCTATTTATCACAATGGTTTCACAAAGTGACATTTAAAGAAGCGTCAAAAGGCGTCAATATGTGGAAATTGGTTAACCCTTTCCTCCATAAATACACATTTCTATGCCTCTGTATTGTGATAAACAGAGCATTTGCTCCATAAGAGCAAATGTTCTATTTATCACAATGGTTTCAAAACTACTAAATCCTAAAAAAAATCCTTTTCTCAGATAAATGCTCCTTTTGGGTAGATTATTCAAAGAGGTTGGATCTAAAAATAGCCTATGAGGGAATGGGTTAAAGAGGGGGTATTAAACAAAAACTGTAGCAGACGACAATATTTGGCAGCCAAAAGATATAAATGATTACATTTCTTCAATGAGGAATATTTGTTTCAGAGTAAATACTGTACAGTAAACATTCATTACTCAGAAAATGTCACACACAGCTTGTTTAAATTGCACTGATGTTTGTTCATTAAGTGGTCGCATTAGAGGGGTTTTACTGTATTCTGCAAAGAAAGTGTTTTACACACTTACTTCTTCTACAAAGTCTCCTGACACATCATCATTCAGTTCTGATAGTAGCTCTGTCGTGCATTTTGCTCTGGACTGAAAGTGAAAGAACACAGTAGAACCATTCAAGTTATAAACATAGTTGTCTTTAAAATGTATGTGGTTGTTAATGCAGGATGAAAGTAATGCAAAAGCTCCTATATGTATTGCTAACCCTTCTCTTGCTGAATTTTAAAATACATTTCTCCTTCTTTACCCATGCCCTGTTGTATAATTACATATATCTTCACTGTGTACAAGTATTTTGCTGTGCAATCACTGCTGTGGAGTGCATTGGTTGCACAATCAACTTGTAAATAGTGCAGACCCTGATGAGACAGCTCCTGCAGGAGCTGTCTCATCTGGGTCTTCACTATTTACAGGTAGGCATATTGACGTGAATAGCAAGCGAAGGCTTAACTATTGTCTTGTTGCTCAATATTGAAATGAATCTATCTATCTACTGTCATCCTGCATTAACAACCACCTGCCTCTACAATCCAATATTAAATCTAGTTATAGTATGTACAGTTGAGGGGTTTTACTGTAGATTACAGATACTGTATAAAGCATAATACTTGTATGAAACAAATAAAAGAGAGACATGTGATATTGAAAAGAATCGAAAACTTGAGTCATGCCCTTACACTGCCATTTTCAATGGTATGATGCAAAGTCCAAAAGGCAAATACATGTTCATATGTAATGCAATGTCCTAGGGGCAAATTTGTGTAAATTAACAAAGGGACATAACTCTATAACAAGCATATCATATGAAAGGCATATTTATGGAGGAAATATTAGAAACTAATTAGAAAGGCATATTTTTATGGAGTAAACAGTTAATAAGCAAACTGACTGAAACTTAAAATAATCCAAAAAGTGCATCTCCTTTCTAAATTTACTGAATTATCCCCTGACCCAACATGTCCATCTTTCAATATTTACATTCGCCCTGCAAGGTCCTTATATAACCTTATTCTAAAAAGAAAGTTGCATTTTCCAATGAACGTTCATTTCAATACCGGATCCGTTGAAATATAAGAAATACAATGGAATATAAATATAAGAAATGAAAGACGTGCTCCCGGTGTTCATGAGGTTATGCAACGCATAGCTTTACGAGCAAAGATTCACGTGAAGCCCTTTGGGCTTCACTAACTTTGCTCATAAAGCTATGCGTTGCATAACCTCATGAACACCGGAAGCACATCATTCATTTCTTAAATGCCTTTGAAAATAGAGTAGACCTGTAGCAGTCATCTGATCAGGGTCTATTCTGTTTGCTTATGGAGTTATATCAATACAACTCTACAGTTTCTGCCATAGCCAAAAACTGTTGTGTTCATTTAAGAAATGAATGACGTGCTTCCTGTGTTCATGAGGTTATGCAACGCATAGCTTTACGAGCAAAGTTAGTGAAGCCCGAAGGGCTTCACGTGAATCTTTGCTCGTAAAGCTATGCGTTGCATAACCCATGAACACCGGGAGCACGTCATTTATTTCTTATATTTATATTCCATTGTATTTCTTATATTTAAGAAATGAATGACGTGCTTCCGGTGTTCATGAGGTTATGCAACTTTCTTTTTAGAATAAGGTTATATAAGGACGTTGCAGGGCGAATGTAAATATTTGCCATTATAAAACTGCTGCAAGTTAATAGTGGTATTATTAACTCTAACCCTAACTTCTTACGCAGGTATTCAATACTCTATTTATCAAAAGGTGTCAATATGAGGGAAAGGCTTAACCCTTTCCCTCATATACATGTGTTTTCACGCATTTGCAAACAGAGTAGACCCTGATCAGGGTCTCCTCTGTTTGCTAATTGGAATTTGATAGATCTTTTTCTTTAGTTTCTAAAATGGCTACAATGTTCCAGCTTCCATATTTCATTATAACTATTTTGTCCATGAATATTCGGAAGGCATTGAGATTTGAAATAAACATAGAACATGGAAATGGTTTGATAGTGGTGTAATTACTTTTTACATGAGTATTCAATGAGTAAAGGGTAACCCTCATTTGATTCCTGCCACTTCTGTTGTTGTTTTTTCAAATGGAAACATCAATATTACAAACCAAAAAAAAATTGTGAACATTCAATAAAATGGACCCAAGCCTTTCTAGAAATTTAGAAAAGATTGATGGTAATAGAATTATACACAGGACACAACAAAATGTAATGCAAACTTGAGCCTGCTCACAAAAAACCATCAATTCTTAAACCCTTTATTCCATGGGTTATAAGAAATAATGACATCATGAATATTAATTAGTTTATTTTTAATATTAATGACACATGAACACATTAAGTTTTGGTCATGACAGAAACTGTAGTCAAACTAGAGGTTTTTGTCACAAAAACGGATGTCTCCCCTCCAATAAAAGCAATATGTAAAGGGAAATCACTAAAAATGTTATGGTCTTGATGAATGATACTTCCCTTCATTATGCGTTTTCCACACTACATTTTTCAAAAAGAAAATGATAACAGCTAATAACTCCAAAAATACTGATACCAGATTAATGGCCCTTGTGCATGACACTTACTTTGATCATGCTCTTTCCAAAAATAAAATGTGATTCCAATAGCATCAGTCGAACAGGAGTTATTGATCAGACAAAAAATGTAACAAAGAGCAATAACTCCAAAAGTATTGAAGCCAGAATTATGGCCCTTGTTCATGACACTTTCTCTCATCATGCTCTTTCCATGTATGAAGTTTCAATACGATGGCAAGAGCCATGTAGGAGTTATCGTCCGGACAAGAAAGAATTAAACAAATGTACAAGGGGCAATAACTCTAAATTTATTGAAGCTCGAGTTAAGGATCTTATGCATGACACTTTCTCTTATTATGATCGTTCCATGTTTGAAGTTTCACTCCAATGGCATGTGTCACATAGGAGTAATCATCCGGACAAAAAATTGTGATTTATTTTACAAAGGAAAATAACTCCTATATTAGTGAAGCCAGAGTTATGAACCTTGTGCATGACACTTCCTCTCGTTATGATCTTTCGATATATGAAGTTTCAATCCAATGGCATCAGGCATATTGAAGTTATTGTCCGGACAAAAAATTGTGATATTTTTTACAAAGGGCAATAACTCCAATATTAGTGAAGCCAGAGTTATGGACCTTGTGCATGACACTTCCTCTCGCCATGATCTTTCCATATATTAAGTTTCAATCCAATGGCATGAGCCATATAGGAGTTATCGTCCGGACAAAAAAGTGTGAATTTTTTTACAAAGGGCAATAACTCCTATATTAGTGAAGCCAGAGTTATTTACCTTCTGCATGACACTTCCTCTCATTATGCTCTTTCCATATATGAAGTTTCAATCAACTGGCATCAGCCATATTGAAGTTATTGTCCAGACAAAAAATTGTGATATTTTTTACAAAGGGCAATAACTCCAATATTAGTGAAGCCAGAGTTATGGACCTTGTGCATGACACTTCCTCTCGTCATGATCTTTCCATATATGAAGTTTCAATCCAATGGCATGAGCCATATAGGAGTTATCGTCCGGACAAAAAAGTGTGATTTTTTTAACAAAGGGCAATAACTCCTATATTAGTGAAGCCAGAGTTATTTACCTTCTGCATGACACTTCCTCTCAATATGCTCTTTCCATATATGAAGTTTCAATCAACTGGCATCAGGCATATTGAAGTTATTGTCCAGACAAAAAATTGTGATATTTTTTACAAAGGGCAATAACTCCAATATTAGTGAAGCCAGAGTTATGGACCTTGTGCATGACACTTCCTCTCGTCATGATCTTTCCATATATGAAGTTTCAATCCAATGGCATGAGCCATATAGGAGTTATCGTCCGGACAAAAAAGTGTGATTTTTTTTTACAAGGGGCAATAACTCCTATATTAGTGAAGCCAGAGTTATGGACCTTGTGCATGACACTTCCTCTCATTATGCTCTTTCTATATATGAAGTTTCAATGAACTGGCATCAGGCATATTGAAGTTATCGTCCGGACAAAAAGTGTGACGGACAGACGGACAGACAGACAGACAGACAGACAGACAGACAGACAGACAGACAGACAGACAACTCTCACGAAAACAATATGTCTCCCCCATATAAATATGGGGGGAGACATAATTATACTCACATCTATCATCTATGTTATTTCATAAGCAAACACAGCAGATCCTGATCACAGGGCTGCAATAGGAACCATCTGACCTGGGTTTTCTCTGTTTGCAAAGGCATAGAAAGGTGTTTTTATTGAGAGAAGGATTAAAGAATTGACCTTATTATTTAACCCTTTCCTCCATAAATAGGAATTTCTACGTCTCTGTAATAGACAATTCCTGGTACTATTGTGATAAATAGAGCATTTGCTCCATAGGAGCAAATGCTCTATTTATCACAATGGGTTCAATACTACACAATTCTAATACTTTCCTTTTCTCTAGTAAATGCTCCTTTTCGGTAGATTTATTTGAAGAGGTTGGGTCTATAAATAGCCTATGAGGTAATGGGTTAAGTATGCAATCCAATTGTCAAACAGTTTGATGCTAAGCTTAATTAGAGTGTAACTGTTTACATAGGTAGTCATGTGGTAGAAGTCAACATGATGTTACTTGAATTTTACCAGTGAAATATACATTCAGAGGGTCAGATAAGAAGCATATTAAAATATTTTTTCAGAGAGTTATGGCCCCTTAGTTATTCAACATATCAGGTACTGCTTTTATAAGCATTTGTTGGCTATTAATCACATTCAGCATTATTTCAGGTCCAGATGAGATGCATACTGTAAAACATTTTCAAGAACTAGTTCCTTTATTTCTCCACCAACCCTATGTTGTGACAATCTTTTTGAATCGTATCCTCAAGACCAATTCTACAGGGTGATCACAACATAGGGTTTGATTGAAAACATACTTCTATCTATTATTCAGTATATTGTCACGTTCACTCATTCATCTCAACCTGTATTTCTAAGTGAACTTGTCACAAATATGTAGTTTGAATAAATCTAATTTTCATATTGAGGTGTATTTCTCTGCAACAATTATTTTGCAAATGTAACATCAAGAGAGTGATTCTTGAAGCAAACTGTGCAGACATTAATCAGAGGGCTCCTTCAATGGCCCTGTGATCTGGGTCTTCACCCTTCGCTTGCTAATCGCGTCAATATACCTACTTGTAAATAGTGAAGACCCAGATGAGACAGCTCCTGCAGGAGCTGTCTCATCAGGGTCTGCACTATTTACAAGTTGATTGTGCAACCAGTGCATTCCACAGCAGTGATTGCCCAGCGAAATACTTGTATACAGTGAAGATATATGTAATTATACAACAGGGCATGGGTAAAGGAGAAATATATTTTAAAATTCAGCAAGCGAAGGGTTAATGGTCTACCTATGCCCCTTTCATTTATGGACTCCAGATGCTGTTTTACCTCAAACCACTTACCTTTCCTATAGATTCCTTTTCCAGAAAGAAACTGTAAAACAAATTAACAATAAAATTCAAGCAATTTTTAATAACAAAGTAAAGGTATCTATCCTTTGAGTGTTCAATATTCCAAGTGGAATGGTCCATCAATGTTTACTAAAGTGCCAGTTTCATATGAAAGGTTCACATTGGCTCAAATATTCTGAATGAAAAACAGTCCATACCTGATTACAGGGCTCCTCTAGCAGTGCTCTGGTCTGCATCTACACTGTTTGCAAAATGACAGCGATTTCCCACATTCAAAGAGTTAATGACACACATTTTAGGATTATATGGTACCTGTATACAGCTGTCCATACACATAATAGGATACTTTAATGACACGTGTATACAGCTGTCCACACAGATAATATGATACTATAAATACATGTATATAGCTGTCCACACAGATAAAAGGATACTACAATACATGTATATAGCAGTCCATACACATAATAGGACACTATGACATGTGTATCCAGCTGTCAACATAGATATAATAGGATACTATAATACATGTATATAGCTGTCCATACACATAATAGGACACTATGACATGTGTATCCAGCTGTCAACATAGATATAATAGGATACTATAATACATGTATATAGCTGTCCATACACATAATAGGATACTCGGATACATGTATAGAGTTTTCCATACATAATAGGATACTATAATACATGTACACAGCTGTCCACACAGATAATAGGACTATGATACATGTATACAGCTGTCCACACAGATACCAGGACTATGATACATGCATACAGCTGTCCATACAGATAATAGGTTACTATGATACATGTATACAGCTGTCCACACAGATACCAGGACTATGATACATGCATACAGCTGTCCATACAGATAATAGGTTACTATGATACATGTATACAGCTGTCCACACATAACATAAGACTATGATACATGTATACAGATGTCCACACATAACATAAGACTATGATACATGTATACAGCTGTCCACACAGAACATAAGACTATGATACATGTATACAGCTGTCCACACAGAACATAAGACTATGATACATGTATACAGCTGTCCACACAGAACATAGGACTATGATACATGTATACAGCTGTCCACACAGGTAATAGGACTATGATACATGTATGCAGCTGTCCACACAGATAATAGGACTATGATACATGTATACAGCTGTCCACACAGAACATAGGACTATGATACATGTATACAGCTGTCCATACGGATAATAGGATACTATGACACTACGACATATGTTAACAGCTGTCCACACACATAATAGGATAGTATAATATATGTATACTGCTTTCCACACATATAATATGATACTATGATACATGTATATAGGATACTATGATACATGTATACACGCAATATGATACTATGATACATGTATATAGTATACTATGATACATGTATACACATACAATAGGATACTATGATACATGTATATAGCTGTCCACAAAGGTAATATGATACTATGATACATGTATACACACATAATAGGATACTATGATACATGTATACAGCTGTCCATAGTTATGTAGACTTTCTTTCTGCTTTTCTGATACAACAGATACTCTGTGTGCAAATGTATCTACCAAAAAGTTTCATTTAACCATTTACTCCATGAATATTAACGAAAGAAATACTGACATCAGGAATGTTAACTACTGTAAAACAGGTTTAAATATATTGGCATCATGAATATTCCGCATAAATGTGATTTTGTATTAATTCACCGCATGACTGTCGCTACGGCGTCCATCTCGCTAATTCAACATAACCAAATAGAAGGGTATGAAATTCTGCCGAATCCGGCTATAAAGGGCAAAGATTAAATTTCTGCCGAATGTAGTTAACTGCTGTTTGCAATTTAGGGGTTATCAATCGATAATTGTGAACACAGTCTATGGCTTTTATAGCATGTGTTAAGGCTGGTATTTACTGGTATTTAATTTTGTAATTGTTTTCAGAACTTTCCCCAAACCTGGGATCTTATGCTGAGACGATGTACATGCAAGCCACAAAGTTACTCCTCCAGCTGTCTGATCAGGTTATGCATTGTTTGCTAATGAAATTTATTTGATACTACAATTTCTACTAATACCACACAAATCCTGTGCACATATGCCATAATAAAAAGTCACCTATTACATATGCATCATGTCATTATTTCTTATGTGAATATTCAATAAAGAAACAGTTAACACTGCTGAAAAACACAGTAACACCCCTCTAATGTGACCACCAAAAAGGGGCATAATTCTGGGTGGCAGAGGCAGGTGGTAGCTTAATGCAGGATGAAAGTTATGCAAAAAGCTCCTATAGGAGCTTTCTGCATAACTTTCATCCTGCATTAAGCAACCACCTGCTTATAAAGACAGCTCTGGTTAGTTTTTAAGTGGTCGCATTAGAGGGGTTCTACTGTATCAATATTAGTTGCTGAATTAAACCTTACATTAATTTTTTAGCTAAATCTGAATGTACTTACTTGTTCCCAACATCTTCGCCTTGGACTTTATGGCCGTCAACAATTGTAAATGAACCAATACCTAGAAAGCATTCCCAAAATATCAGAGCAATTGATAAAGATGCATATTCAAATACTAAAACACAATCAATGAAGGTGCATATTCAAATACTAAAATACAATAGATAAAGGTGCATATTCAAATACTAAAATACAATAGGCAAAGGTGCATATTCAAATACTAAAATACATAGATAAAGGTGCATATTCAAATACTAAAATACAATAGATAAAGGTGCATATTCAAATACTAAAATACAATAGATAAAGGTGCATATTCAAATACTAAAATACAATTGATAAAGGTGCATATTCAAATACTAAAATACAACAGATAAAGGTGCATATTCAAATACTAAAATACAATAGATAAAGGTGCATATACAAATACTGAAATACATAGATAAAGGTGCATATTCAAATACTAAATTAGTCAGTTCTCCAAACATCACTATGTGACTACAAAAAACATCAAGCACTTCACAAAACGTTCAGCTTTTATATTCAAAAGACAGATAATTATCATTATTATCAAACATCTGGGTTTGACCTGGGTATGCACTATTTGCCTGTTCAAATACTTAGGGTATGCTCAACCCCTTCCCTCATATAAATACACCTTTGCAAACAGAGCAGACCATTTAGGAGCCGTCTGATCAGGGTCTGATCTGTTTGCTTATGGTATAATATAGACCTGATTTTACAGTTTCTGCCTACGCCAAATTATCATGTGTTCATATGCAACTAAAAGTAATCCAACTAATATTAATGATGTCACTATTTCATACATTAATATTCAACAAGAAAAGGGTTACAATGTAAGTAAAAGAAACATTAACAGGAATTGTTTTTGATAAAAACTGATGTCTCCCCCCCCCCCCATGTAAAAATTTCAAAGTCCCATAACTCTGCAGTAAATAATCCAATGGGCACAGGAATAAGATATGCACAACTATACATGTTGTTGATTAATCCTATGATGAAGTTTCATGAAAATGCAACAAAAGGTTTTGCAGAAACCTTGCGGAATTTTTTTTCCAATAACTCTGCAAACAAGAGCAGCCAACTCTTGTCTGATTTGGTGCTTGTCCAGCTAAATTAAATTTTATTGAAAACAATAAAGGGCAATAACTCCTAAATTTTGAAATCAAGAGTTATGGTTCTTATGTAGGGGCCTTCCCCTCAATGAGATCTACTAACCTATGAAGTTTCATGTTGATACCTCTTAAATACTTTTCGAGTAATGAACTACATTAAAGTTTGACAACGACGCCTCTGACCCAGTGATCAAAATTGCTCGACTTTTCTTCGAAACAGACGAGCTGAAAATTATTGAACAGGTATAAGATTTGCCAACTAGGCATAGTGCTGATCAATCCTATAAAGTTTCATGAACATCTGATCAAACGTTTTGGAGAAACCGCATGGACAAAATTTTCCAAGAAAAAATTCAAAGTCCCATAACTCCACAGAAAATCATCGACCTGAAAATCATTGACCTGAAACAGGAATAAGATATGCACAACAAGGCATGGTGCTGATCTGTCCTATCAAGTTTCATGAAAATCCAACCAAAGCTTTTGGAGTAACCTCGTGGACAAATTAAAAGATAGGAAGCATTTTAAAATAATAATAGAAATATTTTTTCAGAGATTTATGGCAAAACTACAGAATTAAATTTATTTTATTTCATAAGCAAACAGAGCAGACCCTGATCAGATGGCTGCTACATCTGGGTCTACTCTGATTGCAAAGGCACTAAAGGGTGAATCTATGGAGTAAACAATTAACCCTTTCCTCCATAAATATGCCTTTCTACATCTCTGTAAAAATCACCTATTGAAACCATTGTGATAAATAGAGCATTTGCTCCTATAGAAGCAAATGCTCTATTAATCACAATGGTTTCAAACTACAAAATTCTAAAATTGTCCTTTTCTCTAGTTAATGCTCCTATTCGGTAGATTTATTCAAAGAGGTTGGATCTAAAAATAGCCTATGAGGGAATAGATTAAAACACTCCTCTATTTCACAATTTTGTTTACCTGGCAGTATAAGGTTCTTCAATATTTCCGCCCCAGTAGCTGTAGCATTAATCAAGCAAACTCTTGCCGTCTCAAGAGCAGTCTGACCATGGTCACCCCATAATCTGAAATATTATCATAAACAGGATTACAAAATGTAATAACTCTAATATTAAAACTGTAATAACTCTAATATTAAGATTTATATAAATTCTCAACAACTTTTTAAAGCTTCTCAGGACTTCAGATTACTTTCAAAAAGATTTTTTCTTAACAGGCCAATACACAAGTCCCCAACCGAATGAAAAAAAATTCCCTCCCACGACCCACCCACTCATGGTGTACTTGACCATAATGGTTTATACATGACCAGCCTGAATGGTATTTTTAAAAATCATAAGACATATGAAAAAGAGGGAATAACTCTAAATAAATTGATGCTAGAGTAATGGTCCTTGTGCATGACACTTTCTCTCATTATACGTGTTTCATATGTGAAGTTTCAAATCAATTGAACCAGTAGATAAAGTGTTATTGTCCGGACAAGAAGATATGAAAAAGGGGAATAACTCCAAAAACTTGATGCTATAGTTATGGCCCTTGTGCATGGCACTCTCTTTTATCATGCTTGTTACATGTGTGAAGTTATGATGAATTTGGCTTATCCTTGTAGGAGATATGGCCCGGACACAAAGTGTGACAGAGCAAAAGAGCATGAAAATATAAAAAAGGGGAATAACTCAAAAAATAATTATGCTAGAGTTATGGCCTTTGTAAATGACACTTCCTCTCATCATGCTTGTTCCATATGTGAAGTTTCAAATTAATTGAACAAGTTGATAAAAAGTTATTGTCCGGACCAGAAAATATGAAAAAGGGGAATTACTCCAAAAATATTGATGCTAGAGTTGTAACCCTTGTACATGACACTTCCTCTCATCATGCTTGTTCCATGTTTGAAGTTATAATTAATTTAGCCTACCCTTGTAGGAGATATGGCCCAGACAAGAAGTATGACAGACGGACGGACGGACGGAATCGAGCAAACCTGTAGTTCCCCAACCGTTAACCGGTGGGGGACTAATAAAACTGAGAATAGATGCTCTCACATCTCTGAAAGTTTAGGCCAACACCAAGTAACAAAATCCTGTCCCTGATAATAAACAGCAGTTTGTTTGTGTTTACTTTGTTAAACAGTTGCAAGTGCATTATATTATATACATTTTTCAAAACAAACCTTATTTTTGTAGCAAAAACTTTCTTAAAAATAAATATATCACTTGTAATTATAAATGGCCATACAATTAAGCCATGACAATCTTTGATTTAATTTAAAGACATCTTACAATGATTAAGTCTGGAAAGGGTAAAGTTAATAAATCACCAATGCAATAGTTCATCTATACTTCTATTTCGGAATTCCAGGGGAATTCAACATTATGAATGCCAGCTAAATGTTGAATTCCCCTGGAACCCAAATGACCTCACAGATGAGCCTCCTATTGAGGGCCCAAGTATCCAAATAACAGTGGATTTTATTGAACAAGAGCACTGCGAGATGGGGCAATATACGCCCGAAGGCTGTTCTATAAAATTATGTTGAAAAATAAAGGAGGAGTTAGTTGCACAAGAAATTGCTACACGAAACTATCAAAGGGCAATAACTCCAGAATGAAAAATGATATGAGAGTTATCTCACTGATATGCACAACTACACATCAATATATATCATTCCTGAAAGTTTGAAGAAATTATGTTGAAAAATAAAGGAGGAGTTAGTTGCACAAGAAATTGCTACACGAAACTATCAAAGGGCAATAACTCCAGAATGAAAAATGATATGAGAGTTATCTCACTAATATGCACAACTACACATCAGTATCTATCATTCCTGAAATTTTGAAGAAATTATGTTGAAAAATAAAGGAGGAGTTAGTTGCACAAGAAATTGCTACACGAAACTATCAAAGGGCAATAACTCCAGAATGAAAAATGATAGAGTTATCTCACTGATATGCACAACTACACATCAATATCTATCATTCCTAAAAGTTTGAAGAAATTATGTTGAAAAATAAAGGAGGAGTTAGTTGCACAAGTAATTGCTACCCGAAACTATCAAAGGGCAATAACTCCAGAATGAAAAATGATATGAGAGTTATCTCACTGATATGCACAACTACACATCAGTATCTGTCATTCCTGAAAGTTTGAAGACATTATGTTGAAAAATAAAGGAGGAGTTAGTTGCACAAGAAATTGCTACACGAAACTATCAAAGGGCAATAACTCCAGAATGAAAAATGATATGAGAGTTATCTCACTGATATGCACAACTACACATCAGTATCTATCATTCCTGAAAGTTTGAAGAAATTATGTTGAAAAATAAAGGAGGAGTTAGTTGCACAAGAAATTGCTACACGAAACTATCAAAGGGCAATAACTCCAGAATGAAAAATGATATGAGAGTTATCTCACTGATATGCACAACTACACATCAGTATCTATCATTCCTGAAAGTTTGAAGAAATTATGTTGAAAAATAAGGGAGGAGTTAGCTGCACAAGAAATTGCTAACGGACGGACAGATGGACGGACGACATGCGCCATACCATAATACGTCCCTTCGGGCGTATAAAAAGCAATCAGCAAGATGGCGATGGGTAAAGCTACAGGCTCATCTGGCATAGTGGCAGAGATTGAAATCAATAGGTCTCAAGCCCAAAACACTGGGCTCCTTATTAAATAATGTCATGAAAATATGTTTTATCATATAATGAAAAAGATATTCCATATTATTTTATTTTATAATAACATTTTTAGGCGGTGTGTTGGCTTATTTTATAGCCCTTATTTAGCTATACTCCCAATGACAACCTTTACTCAGTTCGAGTTAGTTAAACCTTTACTCAGTTCAAGTTAGTTACTGCAAACATCTAGCAGTCACAGATATGTCGAAATCCCAACAGGTCCAGAGTCAGTGTTTTAGCCTGTATCTACAATCGTCTCGAAAACTGATGACATTTCCACTTTATATAGTTATTATTTTTTGAAGAGTTTGCAATGGTAGATAATATTTCATGGTGTTTTCAATTACTTCTTTAGTGTCCTTATCACAAATCATATTAATAAAAAAGTAATTTTGTGTACAAATCAAATTCATGATTATCAATCCAAGCAGTCTTATTTTCAAAAGTTTCGGCCCATTGCAACAACGAGGCCAAGCACAGCTGTCTTAGACAAGGAAGCAGAGAAACATTTCTATGTCTTATAACTTAATTATGATAATTAATTATAATTCCTATCTAGGTTGGCGTTATCGGTCTTTTTGCAGTCGGCGACTAAAAATTTCAAGTTCATCAATTCTGGAGATTGAAAATTTCGGTCAGTTATAAAACTGATAATCGGCAAATTCAGTCGCCACTCGCCAAACTAACGGGTCGTAAAGCTATTCTTATCAGTTTGTAAATTAATCCAAGGGTAATAGGGGCCCTCGCAGATGGAGACAATTATCTGCGTACCTCTCATTACGATGCCTCGAGGCTTATAATCCCTTCACACATTGTTTGTAGCAAACTGACCGCCATTTTATCGGTATCACGTGAGTGTTTTTCGGCGCTCGCTTTAATGCATCATCATCACGGAACCAGTCGACCAAGCTTAAAGGCGATAGGTTAACTCCGTTCTTGTGAGGTCATATACCCACCTTTAGGTTTCTAGGGACGCCTTTCACGAAGCAATATGTGTAATTTTTAACACATTCTGGGTTTAAGCATTGTTTCATTGCCTAATTTGTCTATAATCACTGCCTATTACTTTGATCCTAAAACATTACCAAAAGTGTAAACCGGCATCCAAATTAAAGGTAGGCAGAAACAATCGGCGATGAATAAAATGTTTGATGCTTTGTTTGTGTTTTTATATCTTTGAATCCCATTGTTATTAAAAAAAAGTTTGACACAAATGGTCTGTCCACATCTGTGAATGAAAATAATTTCTGTCATTCTTTAACCTACTGAGTTCATGTAAACATCGACACATCTATACAATTAGTTCAGTAAAGCAAAAATGCCTGTAAAGCATAAGCTTGAGCAGACAGCGGAGTCTCAACAATCTCTCATGCAGTTCTTACAAAATCCTGCAATGAAGTCTCAAAATACAGTTCACTGCTTAATGCTGGAGTGAACAAATGTTATGCAGGAAACTCCTAATGGGACTTCTTGCATTACATTTGTCCAGCATTAATTGAAGCTGACACCTTTTTATATGGTTTATATTCCATCTTATGTTGAGTTGCTGTTTTACACATATTTTACTGTAATAGTTAGAAATATTAATGAATATTCTGATATGCTATATGCAGAGCTATAGATAAGAGAAGTAGTTGGAAATGTTGGTAAAGTATTTTGCTTTATTTCTCTGCCAAACCCTGTATTAAATCTAAATCAGGGATTGACTGAGATGGATTGACTGAGATGTAAAATATATACATATCAGTACTTCTTTTATCTAGATCTACAGGTTTGGTATAGCAAGGATTTCTTTGTAATTATATTCACCAAGCGTACATGTAGACCCCTTTTACCTTTTATGTATAAGTAGGGCGGCCTAAAAAATTTGGCTACTAAATTTTTTGCCTCGCCAACCTAGCCTATTATTGGGTCAAGACACTCCCGTGTCGCCTCGCTTGAGTAATAAACCTGCTGCATGAAGTATTTGTGGTAGACGTTTGCATTTTGACACAACTGGTTCTCGAACAATTTATTTGGTAAAGTCCAGTAGAGTGAAAACCGGAACCACCTCGTGATTATGTAATTCGGGTGTTCTCCATGGTCTCCACAGGGGATTCCCTTGATTGGTCCCTACCAAAACAGACCAAGCGTGGATCACAGCATGATAGCAAGCTAAAGGTGGTCTGTGTGTGTACAGAACTAACAGATAAACTCCACCTGGGAGGAAAATGTATGTCACTAAAAAAAATTGCCTTTGTAAAATTTAAAAAAACCCCGGTAGTTTTGTCTACCGTTCAGGTAGAACGGTAAACCACCTCTGAAAATGGTAGAATTCACCTACCGTCGGTAGTTATCACATGTATGCATGGTAAAATTTCAAAACGGTAGACGAATCTACCGTTCCGGTAGAACAGTAAACCACCTATGAAAACGGTAGAATTCACCTATCGTCAGTAGTTATCACATGCATGCACATTTATGTTATCTGATGTGCACAATTAATTTTCTAAATACGGAGGTGAGAGAAATTGGCCGATAGTTGGTAGGGTCAGTGACCCACTGTGATCTCCTTTCTTGAAGATAGGTGCGATGTTTGCATGTCTCCATGTTTTAACTTTCCAGTGCCAAGAGGTCACGGTAGAGACCAGTGTCTATCAGGCTGACACTGATTACACTGAAGAAGTGGAAATTCCACAAAGCTGTAAACAGGTAACTTTGAATCCCCCATTTAGAAGAGGCAAACACTTTTTGACACATTTGCAAACAGTGTAGAGCCTTATCAGACAGTTCCTGTATGAGGTGACTGTATAAGAGATGTCTTCACCGAAACAGTGTTGACTCATGAGCCCAGGGCTCTGATCAGCATCAACTAAATTGTTAGTCAATACAAAGAGCATAATCTAAAAATAATATTTGAAAAGAAACCAGTTAACTCATTCCTCCCTGGATTTCCAATGTACAATTTAGTCTAGTCCATTGTTGATAATAGAGGGTTGATTTTACAATATATTTACAATACAATTTAAGAAAACAATGATGTGGTCTCTGTATATCCATTCACATATCCATAATACGATAAAAATATGTTAGTGGAAACAGATAATGTAATAAAAACTATAGGATGCTCATATTCATTTAGTATAAAAGTATATAATCTCATTTGAAAAGGCTTTCTCTATAACATTTTCAAAACTTATTAACTATAACTTTATACTGAATGACTACTAGCAACATAATTCATTTCATGGTCAGTAATAATTGACCTTGATAATGTGAAAATTGACACTCGGACAAAAATAGGTAGCCCTAACCAGCCGCCACGTACATTGTCAATGTCCGGGATGTTATTGGGTTGCACTTGTCAAAGCATTGTCTTTTGATTGTTTCTTTTTTTGCTCTTAAAAAAGCAACAAAGTTTATATGTGGAACATATGAAAGGAAAGAAAAAATATCAACAGCAACACTTGAATGTGTGGCATGAGTATGTTATTTGTGCATTTCAGAGTTCCCACCACAGAGGCCCCATTCCAGCAGAGTGGATTGGGGACAAAAGATCAAGACAAAAGTGTTTTTCCAAGAGGGTCAAAACCTTCCAGACTCAGGTACATAGCATCAGAAATAAGATCTAGAGTATCTGTTGTGAGTTGTCTTTTAAGATCACATGTTCCTAAACGAGCCTAAGAAAATATTATAAAGCAAGCCTTTTGTAAGCTTAATAACATTTTCTTGGCAAGTTTAGGAACATGTGATCTTAAAAGACAATCAGCATCAGATTCTTTTTCTCCTAACCAAAACAGTGTGTTTACTGTTTTAATAAAATGTAAACATGATATTAGTGTTTCCCCAATTATTATTATTATTATTATTATACCAGATTTATATAGCGCTCTTTTCACACAGGAATTGTGCGTTCAAAAGCGCTTCACATGAAATTATGTACATGTACCTACAAAGTGAAAAAGAAACATAAATACATTCAAAATAAGATAGAAAACATCCTTTTATCAGTATGATTATTAAGATATTTGGGACATACTAGCTTACTCGGCCCCCACATGGAGACTACTCCCTTAGGAGAGATAACCGATAGTAACTAGCTGTCCCCACTTTGTTCTTTATATTTTGTTCTGGAGGCTGTATTTCCGACAGACAATCTCCATTACGTGGCATAGCCTCCAACAGCGTCAACAAACCAACTGGCTAGGCCGACGACCGATGAGGCCATTTAAATTAAGTCTAATTATACATCCCATGCCCCAGATTGATTCTTTTTTGCAGCTTTTGAAAAATCGAAGTAGAAGCTCAGCTCAGGCGTATCGAGCTAGAAGCTCCAGATTTCCTCTGTCGATCTGTATTTCTGTGTCAAGGGCTGCTGACTAAAAGCCAAGCCTCTTTCTGACAACTTTAATATGACAGAATGACGTCATGACATCATATAATTTATGTTCTATGACCGTTCGTATAACGTCATAAATTTTCATACTTTCTAACATTATCTTACACTTGCTACTGCTAAGGAAATCTTAACCCCGTTGTTCTTACCCGGAGATAATGGAAGTTATGTGAGAAAAATGCTTACTGTAGATCATCATTAATCATATGGAAGAACTGAATATACTTCTCCTTTGATTTACCCTTGACAGTTTTGTTAAACAGATCTTCCATTATCTTTGCCTCATTATTTTCTTTGAGGTCCATGATTTGGAATATTTGTTTTTGTATTTCAGCTTTTGTTTGGTTCTCAATGGACATTTTTTCACACTTTTCATCTTCAGTTATGAAAATTATATCTTTTTTGAATTCCTCATTTTTGCTCAAGAATGCCTCATAGTACTGCTCTTGGCGGAATTTACTCTCAACAGTAAAATTTTTCAGCTCATCTGTTAACTTGATTTCACCACTTAGGCTTCTGTGTTCCTTTTGATCAAATGGATGCAACAGATATTCCTTCTTGCGCAACATTTCTCTGACTGGCAGAATTTCCTTGAAGTCTACCTTTTGTTCTTCCTTGTAGCTGCCAGATTCTGGATTGGCACTGCCTGATGCCATTTGAACTGTCTTTTTCTGCAACTGCAAGAAATTAAATTAAACAGAATTTAAGGTTGAACTTCCCTAATGTCATTGGGTCAATGTCGGTAATCTTCGTAGAGCGATCGGATCATTCTTGTCAACTGATGGTCCATACCGGACCGTGCTTTCCCATGGTTCAGTACGGAGCATTAATTGATGAGAACCTCCGATGGATAGATACGTAAATTACTGATATTGACCGAAATAATCTGATCTCGTTAGGGACGTTCAACCTTAAAATATTTTGCATAATTATTTGTTGGGGGTTTCTACTACAATTGCAATAAGTAACTGTTTTAAAGCCATCTCTTAACCCTTTACCCAATAGCCTGTTTCTAGTTATGATGACAAGTGACCACTTAAAGCAGGTTGGAAGTAAAGCATATTGCGCCTTAAGGTGCATTCTGCTTTACTTTCAGCCTGCTTTAAGCTATCACCTGCTAGGAAATAGAAAATATTTCTTATGATATATGTTCATGACTGTATAAATTTGCACTATTTTCTTTAGTGGAGGAATAAATTAAACACGCTAAAAGCCGCTTCTATGAGGTAAAGGGTTAAGGTAGATCGCTTTTTAATTCAGTAATATGTTTGGAAATCCCAATATTTAATTTTTTAACTATTGTATTACAGGCTAAAGCACTACATCAAATGTGTGGGGCCACAGTAATGGCCACTGTTGTAGCTGAAAGTGGAAGGAAGTTGACCATCGCATATCCACCACTGACTACAAGGACCGTCAAGGTTCAGGTTGGGGAGAGTGGGCTGGCACCCCCCAGGTTACCACGCTCCCCACCTGCATCACACAGCCCAAAAAAGCAGAAGAGAACTGTAACAATCAATAACATGCCTGGGAAATCAACCAAAACTAAAAAACTTCCTCCCCTGGGCACAAGAACACAGAACAAGTGTGCCATATGCTCACTTATATATAACAGTAAAGCAGACTTCCAATTTAAAAAAAAGCATGCCTTACAGCAGACCTGGCTTGGCTGCGACTTTGATGAATGCCAGTACTGGGCACATGCTGTGTGTGCTGGCAGGAAAATCCTCAGCCGGAAAACCCTTGCAAATTTGAAGTTTTTCTGTCCAGCTCACCAGTAAGTGCTCAGTACAGGCATTCTGGCTCCATGCTTATAAAACTTTTTTGTTGAGTCTGAGATTGTTCTCAAGCTTTTGATTGGTCAGATTGCTGCCAAAGGCAGCAATCTGAACAATCAAAAGCTTGAGAACAAACTCAGACTCAAATGAAAAGCTTTATAAGCATGGACCCGGGTTCATCACAATTAACCCATTACCTGATAGAAAAACATTTTTAAACATCTGTTATTGTCACTTTTAGAAACATTTAAAAAAAAAAAGATAAATCATAGAGTAGAACACTATTTAAAGAGTATAACATTCAATAATTTCCCAATTCGCTGGATATTGGTACTTGCCACTCAAATTTCTAAAATTGCTAATCAGGTAATGGGTAAACCGTTTTAATCCGGTTTTGACAATGATTTTTGCATTTTGTATATTGAGAGGTAGTCCATCCACTACAAATTTTATCTAACTTATTTATTTATTTATCTAATAATTTAAAAAAATGTTTTAAAGACAATCAATTTATATTTTAACAGAAGATATAAAGTAAATGGTTATGTGAGTTACTGTTGGAATTATTTATAGCCTCCCTAAGTTGTTCAGAGAGATAAATAATAGCGTAGACCAAGATAATCAAAACATTGCATTTGACAAACCATGTCCTGCTTGAAAAGCTATCATGACTGTTGCTGGTAATATTCAAATGATCTCTTAATAATGAGACAGGGTAATACTTAATATAGAATGAAGCCATTATCACTTTGGTCTACATCTACATATAAGAGCAAGATGTACAGTTGAACCTGTTTTAAGCGACTTTAAAGAAGCATGTGGGTCTCTGAAGGCAGGTGGCTGCTTCTTACAGCAACAGCAGCTTTGTAATTTAAAATGTTCATGCAGGAGCTATTTGCGCATTTCTTGCCCATTGGTGCATTTTAAATATTATTCATGTACCTTGCAGTCATGACTAATATGATCAATGGGTTAAGTATGATATTCAATGCTCGCTTAAAATAGGTTCTACAGTACTTTTATGGTACATGACGAGAAAAATCAATAATGTTATACCTGCATTAATCCATCCAGGTTCCTGAACACTCTCAGCCATTCATCATTTGTGGGTACACCTTTGCTGATCCAGCGTTTTGCTTCTTTATTTAGTTCTTCAAGACATGCATCCCCACCTTGGTAATGACCAATATTGCCGGTTCTACTAAGCGTAAGTGAAGATGTCACAATAGTTTTTAAGTCATCTGGCATCATTGTCTCAATGTACTGGTTAAGTGTCACAATTCTTTGATAGAATGGATGGTTACGCGCAAAAAAGAGTTGAGACATTTTATTTCTTCCTGCAACAATGGCGTCTGCATTTCCTCTTCTGCAACCAATCCTAAACAGCATTAAGCTGTGAAGAAATGTAAAGACCATCTGTTGCAGGAACATGTAATTTGGGTCACAAATATCCCCAGCCCAGGCCCAGTAACCTTCCACTGTAGGATCTGATTTCTCTTCAAGACATTTCCTGACATAGGGAACGAGTAGTTCATCTGCTACAGCAAGGTAGAAAATCTCCAGAACCTTCCAACTTTTATGATGATCAGCACATCGCTTTGCATAGTCTAATGCTTTTGGCGAAGAGTACCCAAGTTTCGTGCAGAAATCTTTCATTACAATATCCCATGTAATTTCAAAGAAAGCTTTGCACGCATTCATTTCAATATGCAGAAGACCTGGGAGAGGTACTAGCCACCCATACTGATACTGAGGTTCAATATTATGTAGAACATAGCATCTGTGATCAGTAAACTTTTCAAGGCCATAGAAACTTTCTTCACACCTGGAGCAGTAATGTACATTAAATATTAGTTTCTCTACAAGGGAATAAATCCCCCCATCACATTCAAGAAATAACCATTTCCTATTGTCATCATCCTGTCCGATTTCAGCTCTATATGATATATTTGTCAAAATATCGGCAACATTTTCAAAACTCCCAGGATTGCAGAGATCTGGTTCACCAGTTTTGACAGAAAATTTGTTCTCTTCTGTTGAAACAACTGCAAAAGAACTGTATGGTTTTAACTTATTAGTCTTCTCTATGAGGTTTGACAAGTCAGGATTCTCATATGCCAGATGGCCACCACAGTTAGTGCATTTTCTGCTAGCAAATTCATTTTGGCCTCCACATTCAAAGCACACCTTCTCCTTGTGTGAATCCGATTTTTTCTTGATGATAGAATCAATATTGTCAGTATTTCCATGACAGTGATCTTCAACTACTGCCACAAGACGCTTATGAATAAATTCATTTCTAGTAATTCTGAAAGTGTCAGTATGGTTGGAATTTTCTTCCAAGAAAATAGCTCGCTGCATATCTGTTGGTTCATTGAAAAGCCAGTTTTGTGGAGAGAAGGTGGCATCCTTTTGCATCATGCTATCAGGATCCATGGATATATATAGATGACTGGTGACAATACTTGAAGGTACTTTATTGTCAGCTTTAATTCCATGAGTTTTTCCAATTACTTGTTCATTGTCAAATACAGATCTAACCATACTTTCAGGAAACAGGATAGGGGAGCTAGCTTGGTCTGTTAGCCACTTTGTTATAGTATCTGTACTTCCTGCAGGTGCGATTCTAGAATTGTAAGTAAGCAACTGCTTATTTCTGGAAATAGAGTATACAAGAAGGCTCTCTTGAAAAGACAATGGTAGAACCAACTTAGAATTATGGCATCCATATATTAATTCAATACATTTTGCTAATTTTAATTGTTTTTCAATGGAGTTGTTTTCGTCATATCCACATAACTCCCGCATAAGTCCAACAAGGGCTTTAGGACGTTCATCCAGCCATTTGCCTGGGTCGTATCCAAGCAGGTTTGCTAAGCTGCATTTATCCTTAGTGCTATACAGTTTTGAAACATCAGACTCAATGAACCCACTCAGATATTTACCTGCATCTAAACAAAATTGGTGGTCATTAGAAAAGCTAGATGAAGTACTACTTTCTGTAGCCGAATGTAAAGGCTCTGCTTTAACTTTTGAAGCGGGTGTGCTACAACATCCTTGTTCACTTTTTTTAACACATGAATAACAAATGTACTTGGCCCTCGTTGAAATTATGTTCTTTTCATACAGTTGTTCAATTGTGTGCTTTTTCAACTTCTTTCCCTTTCCAATGTTAATCAGCGTCATGTCTGTTCCATCATGGATGACAGCGCCACACGCCCTCTTGAAGGTGCCGTCTTCTTCTCGATCAAAGCCCTGCTTTCTGGTCTTTGGCATGACTACAGCTGAAAAAAAAATACATCAACATAATACCTTTCATTTTATTTTAACTCATTACTCCAAAGATGTCAATAAGATTCTATATGTGGGAATGGGTTAAATAAAATTCTAACACACTCCTACATAAACAAATAAGGGACGTATCTGTTGGAATTTTCTATAAAACACTGCATGCGCTACTAGCTGTAATGGCTTAAAATGACGTAATTATGACTTTGATATTTCATACACCAAGAAATGCTGCGGCGATTAGAATAGAAATGATGAAATCATACCAGTGTTTTATTCTGCTATCGAACATCGGTAGTCGTTAAGATGCTGATAATTAAGTCACCCGGCCTAGTTACTAGGCATCTCAACTCCTACTAGTGTTTGATTGCATGATAAAACACTGGTATGAAGTTATCAATTCTTAATTAATAAATACAATAACAAATGCAAAATGCAAAGAGCTATCAAGCCTTAAATTAATAGTAAGTATGTTTGAGTTTACTGAATTATCTCCCTTTTATTGATTGCTCTCACACTTTCTTTACATTCAAAATGGCAGCAAGATATATGATTGGCATTGATTGGGCAGTTAAAGGTTATCATATCTACAGAATCAAACCTCAGCCACACATGAACATAACCCTGCAGCCAGATCCAACAAATAGATATGACAGACATGCTATTAAAGTACTGATGCCTTCAGAGAGTCAGGAAAATGCTGGAAGACAGGTGGGACACATGCCAGCAAATTTGTGCAGGGTTTTTGCAGAACTGATCAATCAGTCAATAATATCTATATCGGATATAAAGTGTACCTATACAGGTTCTGTTGGAGCTCCTTCAGCCATTCCTCTTCAGCAGACTTTCTTGGCTGGCCAACATCGTGATCGCCCTGGTGGTGGGGCAGAACTCAAGTGCACCTATCTGCTGACAGTTCCTGCGACGCGGTTCCGAGAAACCATGCGTGTGTTTGAGAGGTTTCTAAATAGAGCTGAACTTGAACTGCTACGTTGTTAAGTTACATTGCAACAACATGGAAAATTTATATGTGTTCAAAATGTGTATGTTTCTAGAACTTTCTACACAAGATCAAATATGTTTTTAACAACAATAAACCTCATGGTCTCCCCATCAAGAGACTTGCTTTTGCATATATTTCATGTCACCCGATGTGGTGACTGTCCACCATATGGGAGAATGTCTCTCGATCAGGGTACACATTTGCATACTTACCTCAATTTGCTCCAATTAAAGAATGTGTCCCCCGATTTGGAGACATTCACCCGATAATGAGATTGTCTCCCGATCAGAGAATCTGTCCTAGCTGAACTAAATCTGTACTTAACTCGAGCCTATTAGTCTGTGGCGGACTGGTTTGGGTCAGAGCTGGGTCACTGTTATATAGCTATATTCATTGTGATATATTATTTGTGGTTCATTAATGCTATGTACAACTGTATTTTACCTCAACTGTCTGTCGTATTTGTTACTTTTATCAATTCCGTCTTTCGTCTTGCCGTTTCCTGCCATTTTGTGAAAAACTTACTATAACACCGCCGGAACCTTGGTGAAGGAAAAACGCCGTCCACACGGCGCTTCCTTATAATATCTTGCGGGCACTTATTTCGCGGGTTATTCGGTTTCCTATTCATGCATAATAAGTTTAATGTCACTATACGCTCTCAAATCAGACAATGTGAATGATTATGTTTACAACCATGTACCATTGTGTAGGACAATTTATTTTGCTTGATTTTACCATTTGTCCAGTCATAACATTGTCATTTTCGCACATTATAAAAGAGAAGAAAAATATAATAGTTCAGATCGGGACATTTACTTGTATATTTCTGAAGGTATTTAAACTTATCGCAATAGATACTTTAATTCAGGTTGTAATTAGCTGTTGTATTTTCGACCCCATGTCATAGATCTTTCATCTGTTGTCATTTGCCTGAAGAGTTATAATAAAAAAGTCACCTTTTCTGGCATAACTTTATATTCAGAAAGTGGGAGATCATTCGAAAGCAAAAGTAGCAATGCGAAAAAAGAAAATTGCAGACCCGGTTTTACAGAATTTGTTCATGGGTAGTAATTAAAAGGGCAACACTAATCATGCCCCTAGCACCGGTTTAATCAGTAAACAATTTTCAAAACTAATAACAAAAATAATGACCCGAGTGACTAGAAAATATAACAAGACTAAGAATGAGGTACGGCCGCCACACAAGCAACAAAAGCTAACCTAAACGAGGAATTTTCATAGCATTAGGCTGGTCATGTTTTGGATACAAAGCCATAATTAGGTTTAAGGTTTCACGGGTGAACTGATTCTAAAAGTGCCCCCATAATACAGGTAGATTTAAATTATTGCATGTATATTTATATCACTAACAAATTTGATTTTCGTGATATACTTATTACTTGTACATTTACCATGGATCTCTATTCATTTTCTAAAAATCCAAAGCTATATTTAAAGGCATTTCGAAAGGAATGTTGACCGACTAACCCCATGCTGTGTATTTTGTGCGCTGACGCTCTGGCATTTAATACACAATCTGATAAGGCGGGATACTATCACAGAGGGTCAAGGTATAATTGCATAACTTTATCTCTTGTGGACATGGACCCTGACTGGACACTGCAGGAACACTTTTATGAAGGAGCTTTCAGATGCCTTTAACGTTTTTTCTTCTTCCAAATATTGACCACTTTTAGCAGACTGATGAGTACCAGCGGACACTCTTGCAGGAGTTTTCGCCCTGCATTAAGCCCTGACTAGCCTCTAAGACCCAGAATTGACCCTCATTTGGATGGGTACATTAGAGTTTACTGTGTATAATGGCATTGACAACAAAATAATGACAAAATTGGTTATTTTGTATCGAAGATTCGTTTTTCGATATAGGTTCAAATTGACAATCTACATAAATGAAAACGTAGTAAAGTCAAGCAGGAAAAGACACACATAAAACTCAACCAACACCAACATGCAGCAAGCAACACATCCACACACACACCTACGCACGCACGCATAAATATGCGCGCGCACACACAAACACACGAGACGAAAACATCAAAAACAACTAAAGCACAAGCACAAAGGTACAAAGACATCTAACAAACATAAAAGCAAGGGCACCAAAGAGGGTACCGCCTTGGAACGGTTAATTCAAAAACCATCACTGGGGCTTTAAACCAGTTTACGGACGTCCTAACCTCACACTTATCTCAAAGTCCCCCAAGCTTAACACATTTTGCTGACTGCAGAGCAACTGCAGGGAAGCCGTTAAGGGCACGACAGGGAAAAGGCAATACATGGTTCGGGTAAGCTAATCCCGTTTCTGAGTTTAAGAGTACACAATCAAAGACTACTACCCTCGGCCTGTCATCGCGCAAGCAAAGAGGGAAGCGTAGCTAACGACTGTAAAGGGGTCAATAACCAAACACGCAGTGCGTTGCAATACAATGAGGTCATAACCTTGCTTCTTAAAGGTGATGAACACAGAAAACCTTAACAATCACACAAATTCCAAGCATGAACAAAAGCACAAGTAAAAAGACACAAGACAAACAAAAGTAAGGATGACAAAGAGAGTACCGCCTTGGAACGATCAGTGGCCAAATCACAGCTTGGGGTTTAAACAAGATTAATTGAACCTAACAAACACCGTGTTTAATGATTCATTTGGAAAATATTAGAGACACCATCACTTTAAATTGAATTGGAGAAATTAAGAATCGCCTGAACAATGTCAATTTAAGTGAGATTTGATCCTTTACACCATTAATAATTAAGAAGTAATACCATCATCAATATAAGTAAGACGGATATTTATAATGGCAAAAAAAACCCCAAGAAGTTTTGGCCATGACAGGAACTATATAATCCTACAGGAGCTGTCTGATATGGTTTTATTCTGTTTGCAAAGGTATTAAAAGGAGCGTACATATGCATGATATGGAGTAAGGATTACTCTTGTTATTTTCTTTAATATACTGTATACATGTACTAGATAGCACATGTTTTATACAAGTGTTAAACGCTCGTTGAAACTCTTCCCATTAATTTCTTTCATTTATGTATTTTCAAATGTTATACCGACCATACTAACGTTTTAAATGTATTTGCCGTTTTTCTGAGTTTCAAATTAACTATTTACCACCAGAGCTACAGATAAAGGTACATACCCAAATTTCTCCACCAAACCCTACAATGTGACCACTCTTTAGAATCGTCCTTTCGAGAGTTTAGTGGAAAAAATAATGGAGATATTCTTGAAAAAAAAAATCAAATTTACACATCTTATCTGGACCTTTGACCATTAATCTCTTTGATTTAACTGCATCATTTTGAAGACCGTATTTGTTAATTCTTTGCAAGCTTGTGGCGAATGTGTATAATAATACATTTGTAAGAGAAATGAAAGAACTATCAATGTTCAGATGATGACAGTATTGGTTACCTAACATGCAAAGAGTTAATACGGATGTCCTGTTATGGTGGAAAATAAGTTAAAATATCCATATGAATATATAAACCTGTCGCATATATCAAGTTTCTTCGATATGGAAATACAGTAAAACCTCTCTATATAGACCACTAAATTATGTTAATGAGTTGGTATTTAGGACAGGTGGCTGCTTAAAGCAAGGTGAAAGTAAAACAGAACGCTCCTATAGGAGCGTTCTGTTTTACTTTCACATTGCTTTAAGAAGCCACAAAATACTTGATATAATTTAGTGGCCGTTATAGAGAGGTTTTACTGTACAAGGGAAAAGAATACCATTCGCTTTGACTATTTTATTTTTGAAATATTTCGTAAATGGAAAACAATGCCAGTCATATGGCCAAGATAAATAATCTTGTCAAGACACGGATAAACTGATTGTTTGATGGTAAATACAGAAGTCGAAGTAAACATTCACGATTTCTTAAAATAATGAGGATATACTATATTATTTACCACTTCCCTGTTTAACTTTTTCGGCGCCAATGTCGCCTGTTGGCACCATTGAAAACAGTGCAGTCCCAGGTCAGATGCCGCCTTTTCAAGGCGGCATCTGACCTGGGACTTCACTGTTTTCTGTATTATTTTAGCCCAATCATACGCGTTTTTTTTTTTAAAACAAATGCTTTACTAGTATACCTTTATTATTTAGGTTAGAATTATATTTAATATGAAAAGTGACGACACTTTTAAATTTTGCGCCAAAAGAGTCAACATTAATTAAGAGTTTAGCACTTCAATCATATTCAAGGATATAATAAATAAAGGGTTAGGGTTATGTGGTGTTTCATGCACGACTCATTTTGGTACTTGTATATTATTTCACCATTGTCGAAAATCTAAAATTAGATTTATAAAAACCCGCCATTTGAAAACAGCATCGGTCCAGATGGATGAGATGCTACTCGGTATATCACCAGGATCCTAGCTGTTTAACACTTAACCCTTTCGCTGCCAATTATACCAGGATATAACGGTAACTTAAACCCTTTCGCTGCCAATGCCAGATCTGTGATTACCTATGCAAACAGTTTGGACCCAGCTGAGACGCCGAGTAACTCGGTGTCTCATCAGGATCCAAACTGGTTGTTACTGTTACTATGTCTTTGAAAAAAATGAAGAAAATAAAAAAAATGTAAAATTGTAGCAGACGACAAAGTTAGCAGACGACAGAGTTTGGCAGCGAAAGGGTTAATCAGTTGTTTTTCAAGAGCTTTCAAGAACGAATTGGGAGTTAGTAAAACATATACATGTAGACGATCACAGATTTAGTATAACAAATTTCAAGCATGAGAAAGGTTAACACATTAAAAATTTTTTTTAACATATAACATGGTGATTATTAAATTGTGTATTATACTAGTATTGTGTGTACTCTGGTGGAATGGGGTTTTGTTGATGTTGTCCTATTCTATCCATGATCTTCAATGCATCTCAAGGTGGCGGCTAGTGACATACCTAATGGATATTCATGTAAGAAATACTTAACATCATAAATAGGGAATATTACTCGAACTAACGATATGAAGGGTTGTATCACACGAGTAGTTATTTGGCCATAGTATTCTCACGAGCCTCGGATATCGTCACTTCGTGTAATATTCCATTTATTATATACCTGTTTTAATAAACGAACACAAAAGAACATCAATATTTTATCTCATTTTATTCAGAAACAGAAGACATAGTCCATTCATGAATGGCGCATTGATTTGCAAGTACGGATCTCGTATTGCACGTTTGTGCAATATGGGAAAATCATCTGAGAGGCTGTATTGCATGATCGAATACAATCGTATTTTACTGCAGAAACTGACAGGTATGTAATAAATATTAATATTAGATGGATTTTATAATCGTATACGAACACAGGAACTTCACTAGTTTACTGATGGACAAGTATTATTTATCATATAATGACATACTGCTACAACACAATGACTGTGGTACAATACAACGGCATGTCACAGTACAGCAAAGACACGAATATCCCTTTTTAATATTGTTTTCTATAACATGTCATCGGAAAAAGTTATTTCATATCATAAGTTCTGAAAGTAGGAGACGCTTCAAAAGCAAAAACAACAATGCAAAAAGAGAAACAACCAAAATCGGTTTGTTATTACAAGAACTGTTAAAAGTGCAACACTACATATGTACTCACATCCCATAGCACAGGTTTAAGCTAAGCGGTATTCTATTTATATAAGTAAAAACATCGAAATACAGGGGTTTTTTTTAAAAAAAAATACAGGAGGTACATGTAGCTAAATGCATTGTTACTATGCGTTAAGCAACCACCTGTGTATAAAATGCAAGAAGCTCTTTTTGAAAAATACTGAAAAATATAACTCCCCGTGGAGCGTTTATTTGGAATAATACGATGTATGAAAACAATGTTGTGGTAATGTGTGTAAATAAAGAGTTTATTTGTATAAAATATTTTTTCTGATTGTCTGTTACAGCAATGCCTATCAATGTAGAAGTTTTATTTTGTAGAATAGATATGCTTAGAAATTGTTTATGGACATTTAAGTCAATGGAGACAAATATGATCTGACATTTTTAAGTGGAATTGTATGTCAGTGGGGATTTAACTTTGTAGAAACAAATATGATCAGAAATTGTGCTATGAAACTGCATGTTAATGGTGTTTTATTTTGTAGAACAGATATGGTCAGAAACAGTTTTATAATAATGCATGTTATCAGAGTTTCATATTGTAGAACAAATATGATCAGGAAATTTTGTTATGGGATTGTATGTAAAAAGAGTTTTGGCAGCATCCTTTGGTATTACTTGACCTTTATAATGTCACTGTGCTCAAAATCATATTGGATGAACAGGCAAGGAATAGTCGTATGAAGGTCGTGTGTGAGATGCCATTTCAGTTGTGCGTCTGGTGTTGCTGTGGCTATTTCGTGAATCATTTCCAAATATCCTTCTATTTATATTTTGTATTGTATAAATAGATAATATCAGATTGTCTGTTATAGTAATACTTATCAATGTAGAGTTTTATTTTGTATACACACAAAAAAATAATATGATCAGAAATTGGGCTACGGAAATCCATGAGTATTTTAACCCTTCGCTTGCTAATCGCGTCAATATACCTGTAAATAGTGAAGACCCAGATGAGACAGCTCCTGCAGGAGCTGTCCCATCAGGGTCTGCACTATTTACAAGTTGATTGTGCAACTGGTGCACTCCACAGCAGTGATTGCACAGCGCAATACTTGTACACAGTGAAGATAAATGTAATTATACAATAGGGCATGGATAAAGAAGGAGAAATGTATTTTAAAATTCAGCAAGAGAAGGGTTAATCAGATTGTCTGATACAATAAAAGTCATCATTGTAAAAGCACATGCCTCAGGTAGTTTTTTCCTCAAACAGATATCAAAAGTTATGTTATAGAATTATGTGTCAATATAATTCTATTTGGTAGAAACAAATATAATCTGAAACTGTGTTATGGAATTGTATGCCAATGGAGTTCGCAGAAACAAATTTGATCGGAATTCATGCTGTGAAGCTATGGATATGTATGCAATTGGAGTTTTATATCGTAGAAACATATGCAGTAAAACTACGCTAATGCGACCACCTAAAAGAGGTATAATTCTGGGTGCTAGATGCAGGTGGTAGCTTAATGCAGGAAAAAAGTAATGCAGAAAGCTCCTAGAGGAGCTTTCTGCATTACTTTTGTCATGCATTAAGCAACCACCTGCTTATTAAGATACTCATGTCTATTCAATTAGTTGTCGCATTAGAGAGGTTTTACTGTACTATCAGATTAACTTGCAGTGATACAGATCAGGGTAGAGTTTTATTTGGTAAAATAAATATGATCAGAAATTGTATTATGGAATTGTGTATTAATGGAGTTTTGTTTTGTAGAAGCATATTCGATCAGAACTTTTGTAATTGAAATTGGTGTCAATGGGGTTTGGTATTTGGTATAAACAGGTATGATCAGAAATCATGTTATGGAGATGAATGTCAACGTAGTTTTATTTTGTATAAACAGATATCAACTACATAGATATTAAAAATGTGTGCTAAATCGTAGGTTAATGCCGATTTATTTTATAGAAAAAAATATGACCTGAACATTTGTTATGGGATCGTATGTCAATGGAATTTATTTGTAGAAACATTATGATTTCTTTTGGTTATGGCAATGACAAAGGCGTGTTTATTTATAGAAACAAATATGAACAAAGGTATTACTATGACAATGTGTGCCAGTAGAAAGAATAAACATGTAGAAACTTCATGAATACGCATTTATGCGCCTTTGCAAACAGAATAAAGCAGATCAGGCAGTTCCTATGGGAGCCATCTGATTAGGGTCTGCTCTGTTTGGTTACGAAATAATATGAATTATGACTGCAGTTTTTGCTATACATGTAGTTAACATTGCCTGTGGACATATACCTTTATGAAAATGAGCCAAAATAATATCCATGGCGTTATTATTTCTTACATAAATATTCATGGAGTAGCGGGTTAATGATAATGTTTGTCAACTGAGATTTTGATTTTGTAAAAATCACAAAATGTTTTTTTTCTATTATGTCAATATATGCCAATGGAATGTTAAAATATACATGTATATAACAATTATTACGTTTTGTGCCTGTTTTAGTAGTCATCTTTACCCTTTATCCCATGAGTATTCATGTAAAAAAAATAAAGAATATAAAATAAATAAAAATATTATTTAGACTAATTATTATAAGAGGACATGAGCACAGGAAGTTTTGGCCATGGCACAAACTGAAAACCATATATTTATTACATCATAAGCAAACAGAGTAGACCCTGATCAGTTAACTCCCATAGGACCCGCCCGATCTGTGTCTACTCTGCAAAGGCGTAGAAAAGCGTATTTATGGAGGAAATGGTTAAATAGACCTAAAGATATGTATGGATTTTTACGCATTTGGAAACAGAGTAGACCCAGACAAAATTTGCTCCTGTACGGTCCGTCTGACTAGGGTCTGTTCTGTTTGCTTATAAATATCGAGTTCAACAGCGTCTGTAATGGCCATTACATACCGGTACATCATCTCAATAATCATCAAGATGTCTTTATTTCTTACATGACTATTCAAGTGGTACAGGATTAACCCTTTCGCTGCCAAACTCTGTCGTCTGCTAACTATGTCGTCTGCTACAAATTTTCATTTTTTTTTTATTTTCTTCATTTTTGTTTCAAAATCATAGTAACAGTAACAAACAGTTTGGATCCTGATGAGACGCCGAGTTACTCGGCGTCTCATCTGGATCCAAACTGTTTGCATAGGTAATCACAGATCCGGCATAGGAAGCGAAAGGGTTTATGTACATTTAGTTAGAGCTATGCATATATAAGCTGCACGCAGTATTTCTGTAATTGCACTGGCTATAAATGGACCAAGCGTGCATAAAAAAAGTTAATACATGTACATATACCTATAAGTAATTTACACAGATTTTGTTTTCAGATAAAGTTCATGCCACTAGTGATGATAGCACACCCTTTCACTTAGAAACTCATCAGTATATACAAACTAAACAGAATGGTCAAATTCTTTATGTTAGTATTAACCGTTCGCTTGCTATTCACGTCAATATACCTACCTGTAAATAGTGAAGACCCAGATGAGACAGCTCCTGCAGGAGCTGTCTCATCAGGGTCTGCACTATTTACTAGTTGATTGTGCAACAACTCCATTCCACAGCAGTGATTGCACAGCGAAATACTTGTTCACAGTGAAGATATATGTTATTATACAACAGGGCATGGGTAAAGAAGGAGAAATGTATATTAAAATTCAGCAAAAGAAGGGTTAATATTAAACATATATCTCTTAAATGGGTTAGTATCCAGTAAAAACCTCGTTTGTTAAAAGGACAATGTTCAACTAATTATCGTGACATATTTTAAAACTAACCCTTATCACTATATTTAGCCTATACTAGAATCTACAAATGACTCCTGAAACAATTATCATAGACCGTATAAAAAAGAAATGTAAAGACTCTTAACAACTAATATATGTTTGTACATGTTAAAAACAACAACAGAATCTCACGTTGGTGATGCGGCAAGGACAACATTTTATTATTATTTGATGGCTGAAATTTTAGAATAGTCTATCAGTGTTTTACAGTATAGTCCATTCAGTAAAACTACTTACATTTGTTACAGCGTTGTTGGTGACCAACAATGCAAATCCTGATGAGAGGGCTCCTACGAACGTTCTGATATGGGAATACACTGCTTGCAAATGACACAGTTCTCGTTTTTTCCAATCCAATGGTATAAACATTCTTTTCAAACATAAACAAGAGATGTCACAGTCACGTGACAAATGCCCCCAAAAATTGTACCCTGTGACCTTGACCTTTGACCCATGGACCAGGGAGTTGACACATCGTCTTTGTGTGGTGAACATTTGTGCCTGGTTCCTTTGAAATCCATTCACAGATAAATAAGTAATTATACCCTGTGATCTTGACCTTTGACATATGGACCAGGGAGCTGAACGCGACACATCGTCTTTGTCTGGTGAACATTTGTGCCAAGTTATATTGAAATCCATTGATAGATAAAGATGTTACAGACCGGACACGAAATTTGTGACAAAGTAATTGTAACCTGTGACCTTGACCTTTGACCTATGGACCTGGGAGTTGAAAGCGACACATCGTCTTTGTGTGGTGAACATTTGTGCCAAGTTATATTGAAATCCATTGATAGATAAAGAAGTTACAGACTGGACACGACATTTGTGACAAAGTAATTGTAACCTGTGACCTTGACCTTTGACCTATGGACCTGGGAGTTGAAAGCGACACATCGTCTTTGTGTGGTGAACATTTGTGCCAAGTTATATTGAAATCCATTAATAGATAAAGAAGTTACAGACTGGACACGACATTTGTGACAAAGTAATTGTAACCTGTGACCTTGACCTTTGACCTTTGGACCTGGGAGATGAAAGCGACACATCGTCTTTGTGTGGTGAACATTTGTGCCAAGTTATACTGAAATCCATTGATAGATAAAGAAGTTACAGACTGGACACGAAATTTGTTACAAAGTTATTTTACCCTGTGACCTTGACCTTTGACCCATGGACCTGGGAGTTAAACGCGACACATTGTCTTTGTGTGGTGAACATTTGTGCCAAGTTATATTGAAATACATTGATAGATAAAGAAGTTACAGGCCGGACACGATATTTGTGACAAAGTAATTGTACATGTACCCTGTGACCTTGACCTTTGACCCATTGACCTGGGAGTTGAACGCGACACATCGTCTTTGTGTGGTGAACATTTGTGCCAAGTTATTTTGAAATCCATCTACAGATAAAGAAGTTATAGAAGGGACACGAATTTGGGACGGACGGGTGGAAGGACAGACGGACGGACAGACGGACAGACGGACGGATGGACAGACGGACGGACGGACAGACGGACAGACGGAAGGACGGACAATGCGATTACTATATGCCCGCCTTTGGGGGCATAAAAATATTCTGAAAGTGGGAGATCCTTCGAACGCAAAAGTAGCAATGCTAAAGGAGATAATTGCAGACTCGGTTTTATCGCGTCTGGTCTGTTCATGAGTAGTAATTAAAACTGCAACACTACTCACGTCCCCTAGAACTGGCTTAAGCAGTATTCAATTTTCAAAACTAATAACATCAAAACTAATGAAATAAAGGACTAGAAAGTATGACAACACTGTGAATGCAGTAAGTTGAATTTGAAATAACATTTTCAAAATGTTTGGATCCAGATAGAAATCTGGTTTGCTCGATATCCAGCTGGGAAGCATTTGATTATTTGGCAATGTGGTTGTGATTTTGAAAGAAAACTCAAATTTATGACACATACCTTGCAGACACCAACTAACAGGAACACTTTTAATTTGTAATCACAACTTCTTCTCTCTAACTGTGTAACCATTAAAATGACCAGGCTTTCCTCTGACGGCTGGTCTGAGAAGGCCCTTAAAGATTGTCATTCACGTCCCTGTCATCGTGAGTAGTAGACATATTCTTCATTAATTTCCTCTCTTTTGTTACAAAAGAAGGCAATGGATAGAATAGGATTGGACAGCAGACTCTAGCCTATGAATCCCTTTTCCTATATATATATATATATATATATATTGTACCGTATTTGAATTTGGTAAAGAACCCATTTTGAATTAAAAGCATGAAAATTACCTGGCAACTCGGTCTGTCTATCATATGAGTATTTGATTGTACAATAAAGCTTAGTTCATCAATCAGTGAAATATAAATTAAAGCTAAACTAACACTTAGAGTATTGATATGTACCTTGAATGTAACGCCATTTATAATTGTACGACAGACCCCCAGCAAAGCTATTGAAAAAGTGTCCTGATAACGGTTGTAAGTGGACACTTTTGTACGCACGTGATTCTTGTGGTTAAAACCTATCTACCTAGGATTTGAATTGGGTGAACCAAGGGGAAAACATTTTGTACTCATTTGTGAAATATTCATTTTTAATCAAAATTAAAAGTCTACAACGTACTGTCGTACAAGTAAGATACATGTACTCGTCTTACTACCAAAGTGTCTTCTTACAACCGTTATCAGGACAGTTTGTTCGCATGACCTCAGACAAGTGTCCTCGGCTACGCCTCGGACACGTCTTCGGTCATGCGAACAAACTGTCCTGATAACGGTTGTAAGAAGACACTTTGGTAGTAAGACTCGTACTGTATCTATTACATAAAACGATAATCAAACTAGGGCTATAGCTGCGTATTATAATACTAATTTAAAAGTTGTCACTTCTTCACCTAACAGTATGTTGTCACTACTCTCCGAGACGTTTCTGAAGAATGGTCACAACACATTGTTTGGTAGAGAAATAAAGAAGCTATTCTTGAAATCTTTTAATTTACGCATCCTATCTGGCCCTCACTATAACAAATTGATTTAGTTTATCCTACACATTACGGTGCATCTAAATGGAATTTAAACCATACTGCAAACGGCAGCATAAAATACCAAAGCAAGCTATATTCTCTGGCACCAAGTCAGCTGTTTAAAGTCCTTGGTTCTGATCAGTGGTTTTTTTTATATAGAAATGTCTTTCACAACAGCTCAGATGTAAGTGATTATATCCTCCTTTTGAACAGATATTGTCGGCAAGATTCAATTGTCCCCGGCATGGACATGCAAATATAGGATTAGCATTCTAGGGACATAATTATACAGCTGATATAAGCATCAGTATATCAAAGAATTGAACTCCAGTATTCGTACTTGTTACTTGTGAAAACTTGAACTGCTATTTGAGGATCCATAAATGACCCCCGCTGTACGAAAACCCTATTTGACTTTACAAATACTGGTGGATTCATTTACTTGATTGAGGCGTTCTCTCACGCCTATTAAAACAGAGTAGAACCAGATCAGATGGCTCCCGTCGGAGACGTCTGATCAGAGTCTGCTGTCTTTTCTGATGAATTTATATTTGCCCTGTTTGCAAAGACGTTAAAAGCTGTATCGAGAAAATGGTAAAACAACATTCTAACACAACCTGTGTGCTTATACATATAAATCTTATATACTTGAATCACGTAACAATTACGAAATTTAGACCTGACTTAACTAGACTCAGGCTTTCCTCACACAGATTAGAAATAGAAACGGGGCGCTGGCATAAACCTAAACAAATACCTAGGAATGAACGGAAATGTCACATGTGTAACACACTCGAAGACGATTTTCATTTTGTATTAGAATGTACTTTATACACAGAATTGAGAAAGATGTATATTAAGCCTTATTTCTGGCGAACCCCAAATATTCCCAAGTTTGTAGAACTAATGCAAATGGAAAATCCAGTGTTAATAAAGAACTTAGCCACGTATGTTTATAAGAGTTTAAAAATAAGAAATGATAAACTGTATATGAGTGGTACATCTAGGTCTACACGAGAAATCCCTTAGAGAAAATGCTTAGCTTGCTCAAAATCTTTCTGTAAATTGTTTTGATCCAGATCAGAGGCCTAGTAGCTAATCATCTGACCAGGAAACAAACTTTGTAACATTAAATAAGATGAAAGTGAAAGACATTATTTTCCGATTAAATTAAAACGAATTAGTTCATTTACAGCAAATTAGTCGATGCTTAGAGCTGATGAAGTTTATTTAATTCTAGAATAGTAATTGCATCTTTATTTAACTACAATTCGTGTTTTCAAAAATATTTGTTTAGAGAGTTACCTCCCTGTTGCGGGTAAACACCTTTCACGGTCAGCGCGTACTTACTATATTTTTCGTTAACTGCTAATGCAAACGCTACATTTTTCAGTCTACAGAGTACTGATCGTGTAACTGAGTGCCTGTGACAGTCGGAACTCTGACAGATGGTTAAGTAATATCATATGTTACTTATTAATTTTTGTTATGTGATAAAATTACCGGAACAAAATAAGACCATTTTCCTCTCGAGTACGTTCCATGCGTATGGTTCTTGGAATGTATGGAGAGTATATGGGGATCTTTAACTCATTCTGCTGTTGATCATGTAATATTAATATTTGCTACCTTGTACTGTTGGGCCTATGGCCTTTGTACTCAATAAAGTATCTATCTATCTATAAAAGAAAAAGCATAACAGTGATTTAATTCATGCAAACTCACTGCACGCATTACATATGTAAGGACCGTATTCTCTGGTGTGTATATTTTGTTAAGACACTATTCTCACTGGCATGCAATACCATACGTATTTAAATCATGAGTATTCTAGATGATTGAGTCTTTACTGGCACAAAAAATATTGTCACTCTATTAAGCAAGTGTTAGTGTGATTAAGTGATACCCAGCCCTGGCCAAATAATGTCTTATCAGTTTAGACCTATTCAATATTGGATACTTGTGATTCGATCAAGCTTCAGAGAAAATATCTACCACGTTTCATGACACAAGCTCATTAGAACCTATTTGCCAAGTGTTAAAACGTTTTGGTCCTGGTGGGATGCCGAGTTACTCGGCTTTTTATCCGGATCCAAACTGTTGCAAATGCGAGAAAGTAAGGGTTAATGTAAGAACCAAAGGTAACATCTAACAAGGAAGTCAACTGGCCGTTAAAGCACTTTGATGACTTTGTAAAAATGCATCCGCTTGAAGTGGTTTACATTATGTAGGACATTTACAGCTTATTTACAGCAGGTCAAGAGTAATTTAGAATACTCTGATATGAACTTTCTGCATAACTTTTAAGCAGCCACCTGTTTTGAAGACCCATATGTTCAATAAATGAATGATCACGTAACCCTTTCCCTGTTCTATGTTTATTCCAACTGTCAATACATACTGAATATTCATGGACAAAATAGTTATAATAAAATATGGAAGGTTGGGCAGTGTAGTCATTTTAGAAACTAAAGACACAGGCCTTTCAAATTCTATTAGCAAACAGAGTAGACCCTGATCAGACGGCTCCTCTAGGAGCCGTATGATCTGGGTCTACTCTGTTTGCAAATGCGTGGAAACACGTTTATATGAGTGAAAGAGTTAAATCACGTTCTACTGTAATTCACTTCGAGTACGTTTGGTACACATTATTCATTTTTACGCCAGAGTCTATGTATCACGGATGCGTTTCCTTTGGCTTCCTTGATAATAAAAAAAATCTCTTTTGCAATACAGACAACAATTTCCTTACCATGTGCTTGAACAGCAAGTTTGTTTCGAATCACACATATTTTCTGATTCTAAAAATGTTTTGTTACACCAAAATTGGCAAATATATGAGATAAGTACATCTTGAAGACTTTAGAACCATCATAACTATAGAATCCTGATTTCATATCAGTTATTTATCGTATGTTGGACCATAGTTCATCGTCGTTGAAATGTTGGTATTAGGTGACAAAGCCTAAAGGCCCCGTGATCTGGATTATTCCACACATTAATAATTAATTACTCCGTATGCAAACCTAACACAAGCTATATATTCTGCTCATTTTGTTTGTATAAATCGACCAATACCAAAATGTTGCACCGAACGAGTACGTTCGGTACAGATAGTTGAATAGCTGACATACATGTGCACCGAAATGAACACATTCAGTACAGATAGTTGAATAGCTGACATACATGTATACCGGAATGAGTACGTCCGGTACAGATAGTTGAACATCTGCTGCGTGATAGCTGACCTTCATGTGCAACGTAAGTCCGGTGCAGATAGTTGATGTGCTTCACTGGTTTCCGTAGTAATTGTTTATACAAACGATCGTGACTTCATCATACTATTTAGCTTTAAGTCTCAACCTTAAAAAATGTATGTTCTTTATGCATTTATAAACACATTTAACAATCAGCAATTATTTCTACACAGACTAGAAATCTTCGCGATTAAATTCAGCTTCTTCAGCCAGAATCTTTTCAAGATTTTCGTAACTAAATGTAAGATGGTCACACTTTTTCACTCTTCTTTTTAACATTTCTACAGTGGCCTTCACTTTCTGTTTTTTTGTCCAAATCTGCAGACAGTATAACACTTGCAGTGTCATGTTACCTGGGTGATTTTGCTTTGAAATATCCACTTCCGTTTGTCCGAGGTTATTCTCCACGAAAAACTGTTCCCATCCACTACCAAAACATTTGGAAATCTTTGACAAGAGCCTTTCTGTTAGTTGTTCTGAGTGAAACTCTGGAAACAAAACAAAATTAATGTCAAACCGACATAAAGTGTAAACATGAATCAGCCGACATACCTGTCGAGATATATGCAGCGTCTATAGGGTGGTGTTATTGTCCACCTCATGCTGAAGATAATGCAACGATTCTTCCAAAATGATATTATGATATAGGCCTACCATTTTCGTACTTCAATAAAACAAATCGGAATACTGCATTGAATCCCCCCTCATGCACAATTTTAAGGAACAAATACAACTGTTTTTAAAAGAAGGAGCTTGCGTAACCAATTCCCTCTTGTTTGACGCCATTTGGTGCTTCTGTTAAAGTTACGCTCTGAAAACATTGTTGTTAATATAGTATTTGTAACGCAGGGGCAAATGCTCCATTTATCATAATAGTTTTAAAACAGTATAACTCTAAACCATTCATTTTCACTTGTAAATACTTTTCGGTAGATTTATTTAAATCGGTTGGGTTTTAAAATAGCCTATGAGGGAATGGGTTCATATAAAAAATACGTTTATATCAGGGAAAGGTACAATTCAAGCGGAAATCAATTCAGGGAAAGGTATAACTCAAATAAAAAATAATTCATTAAGAACACTAGTATCGGAATATCCAATCGCAACAAGACTTATGTTAAATTGGTGCTTAAATATATGCCCTATTACACTGGGTATTGTTGAGAGTGTTCAAAATTTAACGAGTTTGGTTTGTACAGGTTGTTTAATTCTCTTTCAACTTTTATTTGTTGTGAGGGAATGGAATCAGATAAAAGGAACAAAGGATGTGGTGAAACAACATAAACCATCACATTTATAAAAAATCACCAGAGCCATAAAGAACACTAGTAACACATCTGACAACCGTATACTTACCACATTAATATAATGTTAATTAATGTGCTAGATGATCAAACAAGACTTATTAGGAAATCAGACCAGAAGTATGTTGGATAGTATTTTAACCTTACAACATGAAGCTATTTATGGAAAACTAGCATCGCCCCTCACCACTGTTTTTCACCCTTCTGAATTATTTCAAGGAAACTGGAAGATGGTCAACCGAGGAAAACAGCTGTAGGTTTCTCGTAGGTTGAGAGTTTTACCTTTATAATACAATATGAGGAAAAACTAAACACAGGCATGGCGGCAATGTTTGTTATTGTATGTTTTTTTTTTCAAGGGATTCGGTGAATGGTCAATCAAATGAACATGCTGTAAAATATTTTGAAGTCTAGACTAGTTTCTCAGAAGAGTTTTGAAATGTTCAATTTTATAATTTATTGAACAACTAGCCCTACCAATAGTGTTGTACTCTTTTATAGCATGAAACTACGATGGCCATATCTGTAAAGTTATTAGAATCCAGACCAATGGTTTCTGAGAGGAAAAGCCTCACATTTTTACTACAAATACATGTGTGCTGAAAACCAGTCTCATCGACATCGTTTACTGTATGAAGATAATTGCAAGGTATTTGGTAGACAATGAACAAAGGAAAATTTATGTAAACAAACGTATTTTACAATGGAAGCAACATGTTTTAGAAACAGCGCTATGTAGTGTGCGGTGGTCTAGTGGTAACGCGCTTGACTGTCAATCCGGATGTCCGGGGTTCAAATCCCGGTCCCTCCCGAAAAATTCAGAGACGCTTTTCAGTGTCTCCCACCTGTACATCTTCTCCACGCAGGGGTTAAAATGGTAACATGTGAGGGTCACTAGCCGGTACTTCGGCTGCATGATTGCGCTATATGTTAGCAGTGATCAATATTGTAGGCGTATGACTACTGATAATGTAAATAGCTAATTCCTTCACCCGTTCCAGATGAACTGAACACGCACACACACACATATAAAAACGTTGTTCCTGCACAGAACTAATGACTGGAAATGGTCTTACCCGTCCTTCCCTGAACTTCTGTAGATCTTTGGCTAACAGACATCTCGTCATCAGTCGTCTCCTGTAAACATGATTGACATATCTTTAAAAAGGTTGTCATATTCAGATCATATCGGTATTACGACAATTCTCAATTTCGTATTCAGATAGCTGCTTAACTTATTCTCTCCTACTGACGCCTTATTGCGCCTATGTAAAAGTACAAAAATGAGTCATGCAGGAAACACCACATACAGAACAAACACTCTCCCGAACAGCAACACAAGGAAACAGCAAATGTACATAGGTAGAAAAAACAACAAGAGACGCACAAAGACAAAACAAACATACAATAGGAGGAAGATGGAAGTACCACCTTGGAACGGTCAGTGACAAAAGTCACCGGGGGTTTAAACCGGTTTATGGGCGCCCAACCTCACCCTTATTCCATCCCCATCCTAAAAGACAAACAGAGTAAATAAAAGTATCCCCTCTCCGACTAATCTACAACAACCGCGACAGCAAATACAGTAGTAAAGTGCATGTATAACAAAAAAACATTTAATTGAACATACTGTATCCACCTATCGCTAGTGTACTCAATGATTGAGCTGCAAACAGAGTAACTGTAGAAAAGTAATAAAGGGTACGACAAAAATGAAATAGTACAGATATCCGACGTTCTCCTTCCATTTCTGGATTTAAGAGGTCGCCTTCATAGAGTACTAAACCTTTCTTGTCGGCGTACATGCAAAGAGGCCAGCGTGATTGCCAACTGTAAAAGGGTTCACAACCAAACATGCAGTATGTTGTAGTAATACAGGTTCATATCCCTTTTTAATGAATTGTTTTATATACATGTGTATTTGATGAACAAAGTGAGAAAATGAGTATGTCCAATAATTTTACGAAGTTTGTAAATCACATCACCATAAAATTCAGGATGTGAAATACCGTGTCGCAAAAGTACCTTGAGATTACATTTGTACTTGCCAATAAGCGAGAGATTTCGATAGTAAAATTTAGAGAAAGTTTTTCTTAGTTTATGGTATCTATATCCTTGTTTAAGCAGTTTTTCAGTTAAAATGAGATTTCGACTGTTAAAATCGTCAATAGATGAACAAGCTCTAGCAAAACGAATAAGTTGAGACTTCTTCAAACCATTGTGATAAATAGAGCATTTGCTCCATAGGAGCAAATGTTCTATTTATTACAATGGTATAATTACTACACAATTCTAAAAGTTCCCTTTTCTCCAGTAATTGCTCCTTTTCGGTAGATTTATTCAAAGAGGTTGGGTCTTAAATTACCTAAGAGAGAATAAGTTCATGTTTATCAAATTCAGCCGTACCAAACTAATTTTTCGATGGTTATCATTTGGAAACAACAGTACATCCCAATTACTCCAAATTATCCGTAAACCGCATCTTTTGGAAATATTGACTTAGCTGGACGTCACCATATGATTGAACACCCGATGCACAACAAGTCAACCCTGTCTTCTTTACTTTCTATTTTAAATATGGACTATCTGGTGCCAGCAAGGAAACACAAGAGTTTCCATACATTGGCATACCACAAAATTAATTCGATGAAATTATGGAGAAATGTATTACCATTCCAAAAACAATATCTAGATATTACCCCTTCACTCCATGAATATTCATGTCAGAATTAATGACAGCATGAATATTGTTTGGTTAATATTTATAATAGCACATGGACACAGAAATGTTTGTCCATTGCAAAAACTGTAGAATTACGTAAGCAAACAGACAGACTCTGGTCAGTCCCTAGAGGAACCGTCTGATCTACTCTGCTTGGCAAGGCGTAGAAAGTGTATTTATGAAGCAACGAGTAAAATGCCCAAACTCGGAAGCCCATGTCAATTGTAAATTAATTTAGCGCTTTCTGTGCAGGAAACAAGTTACTAATGCCCTTTGTAATTACTGTAGACCCAGATGAGAGGGTTCTCATCAGGGTATACACTGTTGTTCATGTTAAACTTTCTTTAAAAATCCCCGAATTTACCTGTTTGAATTATGGAATAGTCATTTTGGAAATTCAGCGTTGAAAGGGTTAATCAGCCGCGGATGTGATTACGTTTGTAAACAATCTGTACCTTGATGAGATACCGAGTAATTTACAGTACCATCACATCCAATATATCTGACACCCGAATGGTATGCTTTAAAAAAGACAACCATGCTTTAATACAGACAATCTAGAGCGTTATATAGTGTTAATATGAAACTGTCCAAGTTTTGAGTGAACAAATGCACTGCATGCACGGATTAACCATTTCCTTCATATAAAAACAAGATCAAACGGCTACTACAGGATCAGGGTCTGCTCTGTTTGCTAATGCTATAATGTAGATCTGATTTTGCAATTTCTGCCTGAGCAAAAAATCTGCTTATAAATATTCATGATATTATTATTCCTTACATGAATAATAAACAGGCAAAGGGTTAACCCTTCGCTTGCTATTCACGTTAATATACCTACCTGTAAATAGTGAATACCCAGATGAGACAGCTCCTACAGGAGCGGTCTCATCAGGGTCTGTACTATTTACAAGTTGATTGTGCAACCAGTGCACTCAACAGCAGTGAGCTTGTGCACAGTGAAGATATATGTAATTATACAACAGGGCATGGGTAAAGAAGGAGAAATGTATTTTAAAATTCAGCAAGAGAAGGTTTAAGATAATCGGCTAATAAATATTCATGATGTTATTAATCGTTACATGAATATTAAACAGACAAAGTATTAAGATATATTTTAATCACTACTGAGAAGTTTAATAGCGGGTCTGCCATCGGCCAGAAACATATTTCAGTGCAATTCATACTAACCATACTGGAAGTTTTAGACAACGGTGCATGTAAAGGGTACCACACTTTGAGTATTGCGGAAGGTGTGATTTTATGTGGGACCTGAGTGTCCTGATGTTGATCACAAGAACCAGCGTCACCATTTTCTAGCATTGTCCTTAACTCGTTCACCTTGTTCCAACCATCATCCCCATTCAATGCTCCTTTTGATTGATTGCAGCGGATTTCGCAACTCATGAATGGCATTTTCCCGCCAGACTGCTGTCCATATGCAGTGAATGCTCTATTACGAATGGCGGTTTCAATGTCTTCTCTAAGTTTGGCACACGTTTCTACGTCAATTGTATACTCCTTGCTGTAATTCACTATCACAACATGTATATAAGAACTGTTTACTGAAATAAAGATTTTTGCACTCATAGTTTTATCCAGAAAATTGAAAATTGCCCAATTTTGAAAAACATTTGCATTGTCACTCTTTACGTTGGGTTTCCATCCCCTTTGTACCAAATCCATGAAAATACCACACGATACATACGCTGGTTTTCTTACTTTCAGTCTAATTCTGAGAGCCGCTGTTTGATGTTGTCCAGGGTCTATTTGTTGAATTGGATCGTTGCTATTTCTTTTTAAGTTAAGTGCTAAATGGCATTGATCCCCATCCACATCAGCACCGGCACCATTCATATTATAATTCACAGGTGGTTCTGCCAAAATGCCTAGTTTCTCTAAAGCTTTCATACACAACTCTGCAGCATCTGCAGCATCTGTAGCATGCTGTTCCAATTGCAACTGAACACTTAAACGACATTTAATTGTTTCTTTGGTTAAATCGCCAGACGGTATTTGACAAAGCACCGCACATGCGCGTGTAAGTAAATCCGGCCTTGTCCAAACATAATTAACGTCGTCTATGTAAACAAGAGTGCCTTTAATATGAAGGTCCTGGATTATTCTGACCAGAGAGGAATGATTGATGTTACCTAGTTTTTGCAATACTTCCTCCATGCTGACCGCACAGCTCTTACAGTATGTAAAAAAGTCGAAAATTGGTTTCTCCGCGAGATTAGTTTGACTTAGAGGCCTGTTGTGAAATCTTGGTGTGGTAAGCAAGTCTTTTAAACGCTGCATATCATTCTTATTGAATGCCTTCGAAGTAATCAGGAATTCGCCAGGGTCTACATGGATGTTTAAGCACATGCCAAGATTGTTGCGTAAGGTTTTCACTATCTTTTGATGGGAGTTTTTGGCATCATTCTGAAAATTGCAGACAATATTAAGTTAACCCGTTCTCTAATATTGACGCCCTTTGACACCTCTGTAAAAGGCACTTTTTGAAAACCATTGAGATTAAAAGAGCATTTGCTCCATAGGAACAAATGCTGTTTTTATCACAAGTGTAAAATTAACCCTTTGCTAATAAATGCTCCTTTTCGGTAGATTTATTCAGAGGTTGGGTATAAAAATAACCTAAGAGAGGTGTATCCTCTCCCCTCTATCTGGGGCGTCCAGTTAGCCGATAGTGAGCCGAAACGGACGTTAATTAACACCAACAAACAAAACCTAAGAGAGAATGGGTTAATAAACATGTACTTTTGATTAGATATAAAAGCTGTTGTTAATGATGATGATATACAATGCTATGCATTAACGCGTGTCATAGAGGTGCTGTCTCATATGGGTCTGCACTATTTGCCATGATAATTATATGGCTGCAATTGATCTACATCATTCACCTCATTAATGTTCATAATGAATGGATTCATCTTTGGATATTCAGCATTGAATGCTTTAGAGCAATCTGATTATTGGAAAAAACAGTTTCTGAGATATGTCAACTATCAATGCTGTATCTATGATTACCTTTGCAAACAGTTTGGATTATCCGAATGGGATGTCTCACCAGGACCCAGATGTTTATTACTGTTGTTAAGAATTTTGGAAAGAAAAGTGCAATCATAAAACAAATTAATATACAGTAAAACCTCTCTAAAACGGCCACTAAATTGTGTTGGTATTTAGGGCAGATGGCTGCTTAAAGCAATGTTAAAGTAAAACAGAACGTTTCCATAGGAGCGTTCTGTTTTACTTTCACATTGCTTTAAGAAGCCACATCTCTTTAACACAAACTACTTAATGTTATTTAATAGCCGTTATAGAGAGGTTTTACTGTATTTAGAGACGACACATTTTGCAAACGACATTATTTGCAGACAGCAATATTTAGCAGTGAAAAGGTTAAACAGAAGTATGACCGTTACCCCAGTTTTGTTTGTGTGTCCGACAAGGTAAAGTTTAGGGTACATGTTTTCGTCCTTTCCTTCTAACCCTTTGTGCCTGGATAAATCGCAAACCGATTTCACCATGTCAATATACTCATCTAAATCGAGAGAGAAAAAACAACAAATATATAGCGGATCCTCCTGATCAGGGTCCATACTGTTTGCCCTTCAAAATAATCTGGTAAGTTTAAACTTTTCATCATGTATGGGATCCATGGTTAAACACCGATGGGCTATTCCACTCATCATAGAGAGGTGATTAACACTAAAGTCTTATACTCATACTGTCAAATGTAGAACTAACGTTGTGTCCCTGACGCAGCTACTAATTAAAATTGGATATAAACTGTGTGCAAATTACAGTGTATCTTAATCTTGATCACACTTTGTGTGAAATGCTGATGACATCTGCGAACAGTTTAGATCCAGATAAGACGAGGTATGTCACATCAGGATGCAAACTGGTAGACATTTTAATTACAATTTCGTACAGAAAGCAGGTGGTTTCGCTGCACTAATATCGCATTTGTGATTAAATATGCAAACAGTTTGGATCCAGATGAGACGCCGCCTAAACCGGCGTCTCATCAGGATCCGAACTGTTTGTTACTGTGACTGAACAAAAATGAAAATGGAAATTCGTAGCAGAGGACACAGTTAGCAGAAGACAAAATGTGGCAGCGAAAGAGTAAAATTAATGCAAGACAAAAATAATACAGAAAGCTCCTATGGGAGCTTTCTGTATAATATCTATCCTACATTACATTCCCACCTCTTTTAACCATTCGCTTGCTGAATTTTAAAATACATTTCTCCTTCTTTACCCATGCCCTGTTGTATAATTACATATATCTTCACTGTAAATAAGTATTTCGCTGTGCAATCACTGCTGTGGGGTGCACTGGTTGCACAATCAACTTGTAAATAGTGCAGACCCTGATGAGACAGCTCCCGTAGGAGCTGTCTCATTTGGGTCTTCACTATTTACAGGTAGGTATATTGACGTGAATAGCAAGCGAAGGGTTAAATATTCAGAATTAGACTTCTTTTGAGAGCCAATATAAGACTTTTCTGTACTTGACGTTTTGAAAATGAAGTGGACTACAATTAGTGTAATAAGTTGTCAGCAGGGTAAAGACTTATCTCATATCGCCACTCCCTTATTACTAATCTCATAGTGCGAAACGCACCGCTTCTCCCTTATAACTAATCTCAGTCGTCGATCAAACAATTTCCAAGTATTTGTTATCTCTCATACAAAGTGACGTAAAACCCGATACAAAAAAACAAACAAATCATCGTCTCGCATTTTATCTTTCTTTTCATATGCATGTATTTTGAACGTATATCGACATTGATAAATTTCTCCGTTACCAGATAGTTATGAACTTCCTGAACACAAATCAATGTTCTGACACACATATTTACCTTTTCTTAGTTCTAAAATGAAAATATATTATATCCGTATTGACAAATAATTGTACCTTTTCAAATTTGAATCCGGTGCAATTCCAAATTCTTCCAATTCGACCAAGCCCTCTGATTTGGATAAACACTGTTTGCAAGTACCGATACACTCATTTATTTTTATTCAACTGATTAACCCATTACCTCATAGACTAGTTTTAGACCCAACCTCTTTGAATAAATCTACCGAAAAGGAGCGGTTATTAGAGAAAAGGAAACTTCTAGAGTTGTGTAGATTTGAAACCATTATGCAGTTTTGAAACCATTGTGATAAATAGAGCATTTCCATTTATTACAATGGTTTCAAAAGGTGACTTTTACAGAGTCGTCAAAAGCCGCCAATATGAGGAAATAGATTAACGATAATGGAATTATTAAACTTTTATCTCATATAAACGTTACAGAGTAGATCCCGATCAAATGGCTCATAAAAAGCCATCTGACCAGGGTTTACTCTGTTTGCTTATAGAATTTACAGTTTCTATCATGGTCAAACTTGCAATTGTAATATTTAATCTAATTATTTTGACCATAGTGTCATGAATTTTACGTGAATATTCAATGGGAATATCATACATATGAGACTCCAGTACACTTTCGAAGGGTTTATAATGTATGGAGATTCTGGTGCGTCAAAAGTCACTTAATGAAACCATTGTGATAAATAGAGTATTTGCTCCTATAGGAGCAAATGCTCTATTTATCACAATGGTTTCAAACTACAAAATTCTGAAAATTTCCTTTTCTCTAGTTAATGCTCCTTTTCGGTAGATTTATACAAAGTGGTTGCATCTAAAAATAGCCTATGGAGGAAAGGGATACTGCAGGCAACATGTAGGTACCTGTCAGACCCGAATTTGTCTGCATCGTATCAACATCAAGCACGAGAACAAACACTGCGTTCAGAATAGGAAATATGCTCCACATCAGTCCCATGTCAGTGTCCCAGGGGATTTCGTACACATGACACTGAACCTGTTCACACATGCCGCCTGACTGTGAAGTACTCTGAAAGACAAACTTAATGTTTAGCATTCTAAGCAGTTATCATGTTTCAGAGCTGAAGATAATGTGCATATAGACCTATCTTAATATTTTATGTAAATAATATGCATGCATGTCTATCTAAATCTCTTTAGAGTAGACCCGGTTCAGGGTGCTCATAGAAGAACCGTCCGTTCCAGGGCTGTCCTATTTTCACATGTACTTATACAGATTTGGCCAACATTCTGTCTTCATATGTCATGAGTAAACTTCACCTAATAGATATTAATTATGGCACTATTTCTAACATGAATAGTCAGTACCAGTAAGTCTAACACGATTCTGAACCTGTGGCAGATAAACAAAGCATACAGAGAAACGTGTTTTAATTCGTGATAACGCACTGCACGCACTGCATTTCTATCAGCTGTTCAACCAGCTGTTCCAACCAGACGCGAAATTCTGTTCCATGTTCAAAGTTCAAACTACTCACAGTCAAATGTAATTGCACATTTCTAAATATGTAAACACAATGTCTCTGGCATAGAGTTTTCAGACATGATGTAAGTGGTATAGTTGTTCGCTTCAATGTGAAAAGTGAAGCATTCTTGATTTGGAATTGTCGTTTTCTGTTGAGATTTGGCCCTTACTCGTACAACGTCATGGGTTAAAGTCGTGTAGTTTAAATGTAACGGAATGCAAAAAATGGCGTAACCACTGACAACGCTTCCGGTTTTGCCGTATTGTCCGGAAGAGTATCTTTTATTAACCCTTTCCCTCATTTAAACGTGTTTTCACGCATCTGCAAACAGAGTAGACCCAGAACCGGGTCTACTCTGTTTGCTAATAAAATTTCATAGACCTGTGTCTTTACTTTCTAAAATGGCTACAATGCTCCACCTTCCATATTTCTTATAACCTTTTTGTCCATGAATCTTCAGTAGGTATTGAACTTTGTAATAAACACAGAACAGGGAAAGGGTTAAGAAAGGTCGTGTTAGAATCGAAATGTGTGCATCGTCGCGCTTTAGATCACAGTTAGTCGTCGAGATGTGGGTAATCACAGGGGGTGGGATGTTATTTCGTGGATCGAGATGGTCTAGAAAGTTAAAAAAAATGATTGGGTCGATTTAGTGTTATATTATATTGTATTTATATTATATTGTATATAATATAATACAATATCGAACAAATTCAATTTATTTTGACTTTTTAGACCATCTAGACCCACGAAATGGCCCCCTGTGTGGGTAATTAGATAACCCGACCTTAAGGTCTCGTGAAAGGCCTTGTGATTTAATGGCTCCACATCTCAAATCCTAACTGTGATCTAATGCGCGATAATGCACAGCTACACATATGTTATTTCTTAAGTAACGGGTTAACAAGACCACGACACGTGTAAACCGTTTTATCTTGTGTCATTGTTTTATGTGGTTAATGTGTGACATGTGATAATGACAATGCTACACGCTGACAGAGATAACTGTATTTTTGTACACATGAACTATCCAGGTCATGTTTACAAAATACAGTTATCGCTGTCAGATAATAAAAACCCAGAATTTTAAAGAATTTTTTTTTTTTTTTTTTTAAAGTTTTTTTGTTGTTGAGGATTTCATATCAAGATATGTACTTCATACAGTAGAACCTATCTTAAGCGGTCATTCATTTATTGAACATAGGAGTTTTACAAACAGGTGGTTGCTTAATGCAGGGCAACGATAACACAGAAACCTCACGAAAGAGCTTTCTACACTAACATTGACCTGCATTAAGTTACCACCTGACTTACAGACCCACAATTAGACTTAATTTTGATAGTCGCTTCTACTATATTCAGGGACCATGCTTATAAAGCTTTTAGTTGAGTCTGAGTATCGTTCTCAGGCTTTTGATTGGTCAGATTTGAGTTCTCAAGCTTTTGATTGGTCAGATTTGAGCCAAAGGCTCAAATCTGACCAATCAAAAGCTTGAGAACGATCTCAGACTCAACTAAAAGCTTTATAAGCATGAACCCTGATGTTTTAGCGCGGTTCATTCCGTTATTTTGTGCGTTAAGGGATAGCTCTGTCCAATGTTCAATGTTAAAACAAAAATGGTTTCATCATCAATATAATGGCAACATCAATGTGACATCAATACCTTGTTTCTTGACCAACTGTTGACAAAGTGTCAAACAGATTAGATCCTGATGAAACGCCGAGTTACTCGACGTCTCATCTGGATCCAATAAGTTTTCAAATGTGCGGGAACTCATATGACTTTTGAAAACAGTGTAGACTCAGAGCAAAGATTTCCCAAGAAAGCACTTTATCAAGATCTGCATTATTTGTCATAATTATCATTTCCATCAGTAATATATGTTAATTAAATTTTCTCTTTATCTAATATCCAAAAAGGCAGAAGTCAGTTTTAATTAACCCTTTATTCCATAAATACGCATTTTTACACCTTTCCAAACAGAGTAGACTGAGATCAGACGGCTCCTTTTTAGGAGCCGTCTGATCAGGATATTCTGTTTGCTTATAATATAATAAAGATATGATTCTACAATTTCTGCCATGGTAAAACATTCATGTGTTTCATGTGCTGGTGTAACGATAAATGTAATTAATATTCGTGGTGTCATTATTTCTTACATGAATATTCATTTTGTAAAATGTTTGGCATATTACGGGTTAATAAAATAAACATGGATGAGATAATACAATTGGCGGTTAAGATACCCGGATATATAGAGCGACACCTACCGGCTCGGTGTAACTGCTGGATGTACTGACAACTGAATGACTATTTGGCAAAGTGGCGCTCGAGTTGTATGATGGCTTCAGACGCTTCATCTGATGGCCTTTTTCATGGTGAACCAAGTCCCCATCGTTGTCATGGTCTCCACCGTCGGGGTAAAGGTGATCATAGTCGGGAAGGGAATCCGTGTCCATAGATGAACCTTCAGACAATCGATGCTCCTTCAGATTTTGCATTTTATGTTTATCTAAGGAAATACAGCAATTGAATTAGTAATCAGACCAGCAGGATCTACAAACATTATTATACTGAGCTCGACCCAATTGCCATTTGGACCCAAATGACAAGCTGTTTGACACTCGATCTAGATATTCTCCTAATCGAATAAAGAATTTGTAAAACAGAAAATTGTGTCCATAAGACACGAATGCCCCTAGACACAATGTCTCCTAAATCAAGAACTGTTCACTATATTTGATATATAGCGAAGAACTCTGGTAAAAATGGTCGGAGCAAATGTTCACTTTTTTCACATACAGCTTCGCGTCAAAGTTGCTTATCTGGGAAAGTTTGAAGTAAATTATCGACCCACTTGGTGTATGAGGAGTTGAATACGCAATAGTTGTTCACTAACTGATATATAGTGAAAGCCCCATAACTCCAGTAAAAATTGTCGGAACAAAAAATCCCCTTTTACCTATATAAACATTAAGGTTGTTCATCTGTGAATGGTTAGGGCAAATCATCCCTTTGGTGTATAAGGAGTTGGACGCACATGATTTACACGACATACAGACGTACATATGGACATTCTTACGGATTAAGTGTATGTGGCTATTCTTTTGTTCAAAATAGCCATTTAAAATACAAATGAATCACATAAAACCTATTATAACAAAATATATTTTGTTCTCATAGTCACATAAACATGAATTATTAGCGCGGATGTACAGATGTACGGACAGACAGGAGAAACGCTACATGACTTCTACCTTGGTGGGGATTATAAGAATCCACCATCAGTATTCATGTAGAATATGAATATCTTACTCAAAAGTTAGAACATTACCCTGGTACGAGGCTTTGCCCAGTCCTTGAGTGATTTTCTGATCCTGAGGATGAGATATTCATATATTACACGAGTATATTTCCGAGTAGTAGATTTTTTTCTCCCACTTTGGACGGTGGATTATTTTCTCCTTTTCAAAGTGATGCTTTTTCCTAGTTCATAATGGTCATCTCGTGTGAATTTTTGTCTCATTTATCTGACTGTTTCTAATAAATTAAAAAAACAAATCGGCATTATATGTACATACGTAAGTATATACCAATAAATATTATCAATTGCCTTGGAATTACTACCTCTTAAAATAATCAGCTAAAATTACCCATCGACCATACGATATAATTTTAACCGTCATTTTAAAATGTGTGTGAAAAAATCCGACATGAAACAAATTGATAAAACAAAAGGGTATACATGTCATCTTCAGACTAAACAAGAGATGTCACAGTCACATGACAAATGCCCCCAAAAATTGTACCCTGTGACCTTGACCTTTGACCCATGGACCAGGGAGTTGACACATCGTCTTTGTGTGGTGAACATTTATGCCAGGTTCTTTTGAAATCCATTCACAGATAAACAAGTAATTGTACCCTGAGACCTTGACCTTTGACATATGGACCGGGGAGCTGAACGTGACACATCGTCTTTGTCTGGTGAACATCTGTGCCAAGTTATATTGAAATCCATTGATAGATAAAGATGTTACAGACCGGACACCAAATTTGTGACAATGTAATTGTACCCTGTGACCTTGACCTTTGACCCATGGACCAATGAGTTGAAAGCGACACATCATCTTTGTCTGGTGAACATTTGTGCCAAATCATATTGAAATCCATTGATAGATGAAGAAGTTACAGACCGGAAACGAAATTTGTGACAAAGTAATTGTACCCTGTGACCTTGACCTTTGACCCATGGACCTGGGAGTTGAACGCGACACATCGTCTCTGTCTGGTGAACATTTGTGTCAAGTAATATTGAAATCCATCGATAGATGAAGAAGTTACAGACCGGACACGAAATTTGTAACAAAGTAATTGTACCCTGTGACCTTGACCTTTGACCCATGGACCTGGGAGTTGAACGCGACACATCGTCTCTGTCTGGTGAACATTTGTGTGAAGTTATATTGAAATCCATTGATAGATTAAGAAGTTACAGACCGGACACGAAATTTGTGACAAAGTAATTGAACCCTGTGACCTTGACCTTTGACCCATGGACCAGGGAGTTGAACGCGACACATCGTCTCTGTGTGGTGAACATTTGTGGCAAGTTATATTGAATCGATTGATTGATGAAGAAGTTACAGACCGGACACGAATTTGGGACGGACGGAAGGACAGACGGACGGACAGACGGACAGACGGAAGGACGGACAGACGGACAGACGGAAGGACGGACAATGCGACTACTATATGCCCACCGATGGGGGCATAAAAATTGGTCTGGACATACATTGATTGAAAACCTTAAGCGCATAGTTGGCCTTTATCCAATCGCAAATAAGCCCGCCATATTAGAATTTAATCGTGATTTTAAATGATCAATTGCGAATATTTGCCCATGATCGAGTAAAATATATGGGTCCGATTCCTGATACTAATAGTAAACAAAGGGTCTTAAACCATCCTGATCAGATGGCACCAGTCGCATCACCACTGCATCACTAGTGCAATGCAAACCCTGCTAGAAAGAAATGAAATAGTAATGATTGTGGATGAGGATAGCCCGATCGAAAATGCCCACATAGTAAAGGAACTGAAAGCATCTGGTTACCTAGTCTCATCAATGATCCGTAAAGATTTGAAACAGATGTCGTCTGGAATATCGTCAAACCGAAAGTAGCTCGACATTACTATGTCGGGTACACATATTTGGGACTAGTGGTAACCCCGAATGGTCTGTAAACCCTTTCCCTGTTCTATGTTTATTTCAACTTTCAATACTTACTGAATATTCATGAACAAAATAGTTGTAATGAAATATGGAAACTGGAGCATTATAGCCAATTTAGAAACTAAAGAGACATAACTATCTAATTCTAAAAGCAAACAGAGCAGACCCTGATCAGACGGCTCCTCTAGGAGCCGTCTGATCTGGGTCTATTCTGTTTGCAAATGCGTGAAAACACGTTTATATGAGGGAAAGGGTTAAGAAAGTAATAGAGCAGAAGGTAAAGCGGTAAAGAGGACCATGACTAAAACGGAAAAGGGACACTGGTGATAGTGACGAATTAGTAGGTCCCCTGTATTTCAGGGTATTTCGACAGTCTCACGATTGTTTACCGAAAATGCACGATTGCAGTTTCCGTGTCAAATGAATCCCACCAGATCTGTGATTCGTTCAACATTGGGGAAATAGGCACTTGATGAGGGAAGTATGAAAGGTATGAGGATGGGGGGGGGGGGGGGGGGGGGGCATTATTTAGACAATAACGAGCACTCAAACAATGTTTATTCACGTGCAGAAAGGACATCTTCACAAAAGTGCAATGATGGATCATTTGGTTGTACATGATCATGTAATTGAGTGAGATAATATCCAAATCCTAGATAGATGGTGTGACACTTACACGCATAAGGTAAGAGAAGCAATACACATTCGTCGCTACCCCCCGAACATGAACCACTTCTACGGAGGAGGACCAGCTCACTAGGGGTTACGATCATTTGTTCGCCTCTATTCCGGGATTGCAACAAAAGGAAGTAACTTTCCCCGTAACTTTCAAAGACTAGTGACCAAGCTGAATGCTTCATTATCGAAACGTTTGGGTAAATACAATGTTTTAGCAGTGTATAATAAGGATTCACAAGCTATAAAAATCGGTAGCCAAAAGCCTACAACTAACCATATAAGTAAACTCATTTAATAAACTAGAAATGTGTGTGTCCATAACTCTCGTAAAATGGTCGGAGCTAAATACCTTCTCTGTATACGTACATCTACACATCAAGGTTGTGTATGAGGAGTTGGACACACAAAATGTGTGGTGCGTGCGTACGTACCTACGTAGGCACGGATGGACAAGAGAAAGGCTCTATACCACCACCTTATGTGTGGGGGAGAGGGGATTAAAATGATGATTGAGCAAAGCTTATGCAAGGTTTTCTTACCACATCACAAACTTACAAAGTTCCTCACCAGGGTCAGTTTATTTTAAAGACCGTGCGACAGAAATTATTGTTTCTTTTAAATACGATGATTGAAACTTTCAGCTGCGACTGTCGTGTGCGAAGATCAGCAATAACTGTTGTCATATTGCTGTGCGATAACTGATTACGATAACTGCTATCATACTGCTGTATATAACTGCTGTCATATTGCTGTGCGATAACTGCTGTCATATTGCTGCTGTACGACAATTGCCGTCACACTGCTGTATATAACTGCTATCATACTGCTGTATATAAATGCTGCCATATTGATGCTGTACGACAATTGCCGTCACACTACTGTATATAACTGCTATCATACTGCTGTATATAACTGCTGTCATATTGCTGCTGTACGAAAACTGCTGTCATACTGATGTATGGTAACTGCCGTCACACTGCTGTATATAACTGCTGTCATACTGATGTATGATAATTGTCGTCACACTGCTGTATGACAACTGCTGTCATACCGATGTATGATATGTGCCGTCACACTGATATATGACAACTACTGTCATACTGTTGTACGCTAACTGCTGTCAAACTGCTGTACAATAGCTGCTGTTGTACGAAGTTTACCGGAATTATCGATTGCTAGAATGTGTTATATTTTCGGATATGTTTAAAGTACAGTGTTCCCTCTCTACAACGACACCCTTTGGGATACGAATATTGTATGTGTTGTTCAGAGGGAGTTGTTATAAGGAGGGAAAATCAAACATAATTAGCTTGTTTGCAGATCTCCAGATAAGGTGTATTTCGAGAACTAAAACAGTTATTCCTCAATCAAACCTTATGTTGTGACCACTCTTTAGAGTCGTCACAAAGTGGTCACAACACAGAATGGTCACAACATAGGGTTTGATGAAGGCATAAAGAAAATACGATAGAAATAGGTTGTTTCTGGAGCCTTGTTGTTTCGGAAACAGTGGAGGGAGCACTGAAACATCACCTTACGATAGGTTTCACCAAACGGGACCCTTAATTCCACAAGACTGAAACACATTTTTACGTAACTACAAGACTAACCTTCGTTTTCCACAGCCTCCTTTGTGCCAGGCTTGAAGGTAAACACGTGATACTCTGGCGTCAATTTTCGCTCATTTGTTTCCTCTAATAATGCATGTGCACAGACGCCAGTGTCATTCTTAGTTCTGCCCATTATGCTGATGTACACGTTCTCCATGGTTTCAGTCTAGTCAAATATTTCCCCAAAATATATGAAACAACATTATAGGGTCACACTACTCATCCATTGGTTGAAGGCACATACTTCAGTGTTTTATATCTGCCCCCGATTATCTGAACCACAGTATTCATTCGCAGGTTCCATTCTATTTAAATACTTCCTCAAATAATACGAAAAAAGCTGGACCACGGTATTCATTCACTGGTTGAAGTCAAATCTTTCAGTCTATTTCAATATGTCCTCAAATTATACGAAACAACACTGGACCACGGTATTCATTCACAGGTTTAAGTCACATGTTTCATTCTACTTAAATTTGTCCTCAAATCATACGACACCACTGGGTCATGGTATTCATTAATTGGTCGAAGTAACATGTTTGGTACCATCATAAAAACTGCATAGTTTAGAATCCAATCGTATGCTATTCCTGTAGTGAGAAAAAGGAAAACATGAGTCACAGCAGTATGTACTTTAAGACACTTGGATGTAATTATATCTATTAGAACATTGCAACACTTTATTTTGATGAGTTTAATTCAGCTTTTTCTGTCTTATTTTGCTCAGGACTAAACTAAATTCGCCTATTCGGCTGCAAATAATACATTGTTGCAAAGGGGTTTATCACTTCACTATACCACAATACATGTTGTCCAAGCAAATATTATTTCCTTTTCTCCACTTATGTTCTTTAGTATCAGTTCCTTCAACCATTTTCTTTATATCAACGCAAACGGAGTAGGCCGAGATCAGACGGCCCTTGTAGACGCAGTCTAATCAGGGTCTTCTCCGATTGCTAATATGATAGACCCGACTCCACATTCTCTATAATACAAACAATATGTGTAAAAACCTTGAAAGTACATATCGAGGATGTCATTATTTCTTACATGCACCTTCAACAGGGAAAGGGTCGACACCGGAAAGGGAAGTCAAGGATGTTCAAGGGAACGAAAATGGAACGGTGTGATTCGTGAGAGATTAAGTTAAAACAAATAAAAAGACGAAACATTATTTTCGACAGTTTATTTCCTTGAAAAACAAGTTCCCAGTTTACCATTGCACCACCGATGGCTAATCTGGGGTTTCCTTTGCAAACAGTTTTGACCCAGACGGGACGAACAGTAACTCGACGACTCATCTGGATCCAAACTGCTTGATGCTGTGATAAATATTTCTTAAATGAAACATATAGGATTATTTAAACATGAATATAGTATTGTATTAGACGACAAATTTTGCAGACTTGATTCCATGGCAGCGAATGAGTAAAACTTCAAATCACGTGACAAATAATGCGTCCCCATAGGTGAATCCGTGATATCCTTTGCGATCGGTTTGGATCGAGGGGCGGCACGATATCTCCTCAAGATCCAAGCTGTTTGACACTGATTAAAGGTTTGTAAAGAAACTTAAGAAAATCCCCATTTAATCATGAGGCAGGCGATAATCTTAGCAGAATGCAATTTATTTGGCACCGAAAACATACAACGTGCGCAAATTAAAACCAAAACTCAAACTCGTGCTTCCTTGTTGATACATGTTTTAAAAACTGCTCCATAACATTTACATCAAGATAAATGATAATAATTAAAGTATGAAAGGGTTAATTGCAAACCATGACCCAATTACTCAGTGACACCGCATTGCTACACCACATGCACGTACACCTCATAATCAATAATCCATCAATGATTTAATAAATTCCTTTACTCCATACATACATATTTAACGCATATGCAAACAAAGTGTACTCAAATAAGAGAGTTCCCGTAGTAGCTGTCTGATCAGGGCCAGCTCTGTTCGCATATGAAATTATATCGATCTGATTCTATGATATTGACTATTTTTTCCTGTTTACGTATGCCTTAATAAAATGCATCTGATTAATATTCGTGATGGCATTATTTCTTACAATATTCATGGAGTAAAAAGTTAAGGACACGTAATGAGGGAAATCATAATGCGTTAACAGTCCGCGTAATGTTCAAGTATTAACTTCCGTTTACTCGTCTGGCCTATAACGTGTAATTATGTGCTTTGATAGAGGACCTGCATTATGATCATGACTTATAATGACGTGGAAACTCCCAATTCCTTACATTTCTGATGCCAATTGTGATCTAAATGACTTTTTGTAACCATCGTGGATCCAGAAGAGACGTCGGGTAACCCGGTGTCTTATCAGGATCCACGCTATTTGACGCTCGGTCAGTGGTTTCTCAAAAGGTTAAACAAATTGGAACTCAAAATTAGTAAACTGTTGAGCAGATCAAAGTTTTGACAGACCTGTTTTACTAGAAGGAGGGTTAAGAGTTATCCTAACACACCTCGCGCACACATCTACATAAACAAAGGAGGGACGTATCTATATTTGAATTCTCCATAAAACACCGCACGCGCTGTAACGGCTTAGCGTGGCGTAATATGGCTTCGAAAATTCGTACCGTCAAGAAAAGTAGTGCCGTTGTGGCTGTGCAAATACTAGTTAAATTGAAATGTAGAATCGAAATAAGTTAAGAACAGACGAGTTTTAGTATGAGGATGGTAAAGAGTTAAAAACTGCCCTGTTTTGTTATGAAGAGGGTAAAGAGTTAAGAACTGTCTTATTTTTGGTATGAAGAGGGTAAAGAGTTAAGAACTGACATGTTTTGGTATGAAGAGGGTAAAGAGTTAAGAACAGACGTGTGTTGGTATGAAGAGGGTAAAGAGTTCAGAACTGCCCTGATTTGTTATGAAGAGGGTAAAGAGTTGAGAACTGACATGTTTTGGTATGAAGAGGGTAAAGAGCTAAGAACAGACGTGTGTTGGTATGAAGAGGGTAAAGAGCTAAGAACAGAAGTGTTTTACTAGGAGGATATTTAAGAGCTAAGCATAGACCTGTTTTTAGTACGAGGAGGGTAAAGAGTTAAGAACAAATATGTTTAGTATGAGGAGGGTAAAGAGCTAAGAACAGAACTGTTTTGGTATGAGGAGGGTAAAGAGCTAAGAACAAATATGTTTAGTATGAGGAGGGTAAAGAGCTAAGAACAGAACTGTTTTGGTATGAGGAGGGTAAAGAGCTAAGAACAAATATGTTTAGTATGAGGAGGGTAAAGGGTTAATGTATAAACTAAGGCGTTACACTGTTGCAGGTGTCAGGGCGTTTGATATCAGTTGCGACAAGGATATATACATAAAACAATGCACCGCATAACTACCCCTTTCTGTGTTTGTTTTAAACAGAGTAGATCCAGATCAAATGACCCCTGTGAGGAACGTCTGATCAGGGTATGTTCTGTTTGCTTATGAAATAAGATAGACCTCGTTCAACAGTGTGTACCATGGCCAACCAATCTCTGTATTCAGATGTCATTAAAATCACCTTATCAAAAATTTATGTCATTATTTCTTACATGAACATTAAATGGTTAAATAATGTACACTGTATATTAACCCTTTATACCAGAAATACTATTGAATACGCCTTTCTACACCTTTGCAAACAGAGAAGACCCAAATCAGACGGCTCCTATAGGAATCGCTTGATCAGGGTCTGCTCTGTTTGCTTTTAAAATGATATAGATGTGATTATACAGTTTCTGCTTAATAGATGTGTTAATATGCTCTCTTAGAGACAAATCTAATTCATATTCATGACGTCACAATTTCTTTCATGAATATTCAAAGAGTAAGGGCTAAAGCGATCCCTGAAGTCGCTAGCTTACGAGTCACTCGTGCCTCATCTTGATCCATTATGCATACATAGGTAATCGTACATTTCCCACGTGTATGCATATTTTAAATTCCAATACCCACTGAATATTCATGGACAAAATAGTTATAATGAAATATGGAAGGTCGAACATTTAGCCATTTCAGAAAGTAAAGAAACAAATTCTTCAGATGACATTAGCAAACAGAGCATGTCCTGATCAGACGGTTCCTATAGGAGCCGTCTGATGTGGGTCTACTCTGTTTGCAAATGCGTGACATGTTCTTATGAAGGAAAGGGTCAACAATATCAAGACCGGTGTTTGTGTAACAAAGGCTGAAAAGAACAAGGAAACAAATAGAGTTACTAGAATAGCTTAACATTTCATATCATTCAATATTTGGAAAACAATGATCATTCATATATCGATACGTGTGTTATGTACAAGCTGTATTACTGTCATTAACAGCTAACGAGCACAATCAGAAATGGACAAATAAGTAAGACATAAACCAATGAATGACGGTATGAAGATAAAGCATCGACTGATATAGGTATAATAACCCTTTAACCGAGTGAGTTAGTGAGTGAGTTGGGTTTTACGGCACTGCTACACTGAATAGGTCATATAGCGCTGCTGAATGATGACATATGACGATAACTATCTGATAAATATTTGTGGCAGATTCTACCCATTATGAGTATCAATGAACCCTTTTTATTACATTGTTGCATAAGACAAGTGAATACAAATACAGTAAAACCTCTCTTAACCGGAATTCTAGTAGAGAAGAATTTAGATATTTTAGGCAGGTGACTGCTTAATGTAGGGTGAAAGTCATGCAGAAAGCTCCTCTAGGAGCTTTCTGCATGACTTCCACCCTGCATTAAGCTGTCACCTGTCTCCAAGACCGAATTTATACTAAATTCAATGTCCGGTTAAGAGAGGTTTTACTGTATATCATATGACAGACATATCATAATCAGATATAAGATTGCATACAAGTAAACGGAGCAGTGTCTGGTCAGACGGCTCCCACATGAACTGTTAGATCTAGGTCGCCAGTATTTGCAAAGACATCAAAATAGGTCTTTATTAGTTAAAATCTTAAGATTTGTAATTTAACAGCGCATCTCAGAAATGTTTTTATTATCGTTTCAGATTAAAATAATGTTAAAAAGCAACATTCAAACGTATAACCTATATTGATATATGTTAATTCTAATACTCACAGTCTGTGTAAAGAAACCAAATTGTCAACGCTAGTGCACGAAAAACAATAATACTTGCATGTTCCTCAATCCGATATCAAACTACTGATATGCTATAAGCGCATGATCGAAAGCATCCTCGGTCTTTGCCCATTCATGTTTGTGTATTACTTCCGCAATGAAACGAATGAAACTCAATCGAGCAAGCTGAATTTTCCTTAACACTCAACTCCATAAATACGCCTATATACGCCTTTGTCAATAGAGTTGACCCAGATCAGACGTCTCATGTAGGAGCCGTGGACAAAATAGTTTTAGAAAGTAAAGAAACATACCTATCAAATTCTATTGGCAAACAGCCACAAACCATTGTGATAAATAGAGCATTTGCTCCTATAGGAGCAAATGCTCTATTTATCACAATGGTTTCAACATGTTACTTTTACAGAAGTGTAGACATGTGTATTTATGATGGAAAGGGTTAATGCCTTTGCAAACAGAGTAGACCAAAATCGGACGGCTCCTATGTAGCAAATGCTGTATTTGTCACAATAGATGATACAATTCTAAAACTCTCCTTTTCTATAGCTAATTCTCCTTTTCGGTAGATGTATTCGAAGAGGCTGGGTCTAGAAATAACTAGATGAGATAGTTAAGATGAATAGGACATTTTCCCATAAAACAACATAGACATGGGTAAGAGGAGACTTTTTAATAGTTTGCTCCACATATTATTTAACCCATTTCCTCATAGGCTAGTTTGTTTTAGATGCAACCACTTAGAATAAATATTCCAACTAGAGAACAGGAAAATTTTAGAATTGTGTAGTTTGAAACCATTGTGATAAATAGAGCATTTGCTCCTATCTATTTATCATAATGGTTTCAACAGGTGTCTTTAACAGAGGCGTAGAAAGGTGTATTTATGGAGGAAAATGTTAATGCCTTTGTAAACAGAGTAGACCAAAATCAGACGGATCCAGTAGGAGCTTTCTGACTAGGGTTTGTTCTGTTTATTTATAGAAACACAGACCTCGCTCTACAGTGTCTGCCATGGCCAAAACATCCTGTGATCATATTACCATGATAAAAAATCAACTAATAAATATTCATGCTTGTGTCAGATACCTTTGAAACAGCTATCACGAATAAGGACTTGTGTGAGGAACAACTGGACTGTCTTAAATTTAGCACTTTCATATTTAAACCACATCATTCATTGCCTAAAAGATGAATGGGGAATTCCCTATAAAACAACCAATTTGGCAAGAGGGTCCATTTCAATACACGTGATAACTTAAGTTGTTATCAAAGTGGCAATTTAACGGTCATGGCGCCAAATAAGTTTCCTCTGCAAACATTGTCGTCTGCTTGACGTTTATTCTCTAAGCCGTTAGCGGTGTGTCAAACTGTTTGAATCCTGACAAGATCCAAATTGGATGCAAATGTAATCGCAGATTAGCTCATTGCAGGAACCCACGTGAGTCGCTTTCCTGCGACTTCAGTGGTGAAAGAGTGTCCAATATGTTGGACCTGTAACCTTTAGATTGTTGAGCAAATTATTTTTACAGAATTTTTCACCAACTTCATTGTCAAAAGTCAAGCTATAATCAGGGTGTCTACAAAAATGCAATAAGGGTTTCAAACAGTTTGGATCTTGATTAGACGCCGAGTTGCTTGGCATCTCATCTGGATCCAAACTGTTTGCATTGGTATTCACTCATCCGCCCATAGCAGGCTAAAGGTTAATCTTATGATAAATGAGATTCAAAACAACATTGTATTTCGAGTGGTTACCTCATCGCGCTATCGACACTGATACATAAAGTGAAATCAAAACAACCTTGTACTTCTAGTGGTTACCTCATCAGGCTGTCTAGTCATAACTATTATCAGACACGTTATTTGTCAGGTGTAGTTTAGCCATGTACGATTAGAGAAAATTGGATAACGATTGGGTAACAGAGGGCATCCCGACCAATCACCATGTCAGAGATGACAAGTCTTATCAGGGTTAAGTAAAACGCCTCTAAACCGGACATTAAATTTGGTATCACAACCAATCTTTCAGACAGTCGTCAGCTTAATGCAGGTTGAAAGTCCTAAAGACAGCTCCTCTAGGATCTTCCTGTATGACTTTAACCCTGATTTAAGCAGTTATCTGCCTCAAAGACCTAAATTGTTCGTTTATAAAATTCCGGTTTACAGTGGCTCCATTGTACACACCGGTTTGGCCTTTAGTACGCTAAGCAATTAGCATTTGCCTTAAACTAACACTTATCGAAACTTTCAGAGAATGTGTTCTCCTACTTATTTTCGAAGTGACGATCAAAGTCACAAAATTAATGAGTTGACGAGGTGACGCCGATTACCTCGCCGATTAACGAGGTGACGCCGATTTACTCAATGATGCATCCTCTAGACACACACATGTGGACAACTGTTATTGCATTACGAAATCAACCACAACAGGCTAATGTTCATCAATTTACTTCACATAAATACAAGTGTGTGCCTTTGCAAACAAGAGTAGACCCAAATCAGACGGCACCTACAGAAGCCGTCTGATCAGGGTCTGCTCTATTTGCTTATGGAATTATGACAGACCTGACTATACAGCTTTACCAATACCAATATATACTGTATAAAAGCGCCATTATCAGCTAACAAATGTCCATGATGTCATTATGTTTAGATGTACAGTTTAACTACGATATCTCGAACTTGGATAACTCGAACTTTGGGATAACTCGAACAAAATGTTCAGTCCTTCCAAAACTTACAATACACAATTGCTCAAAAATATATCGCCAAACATATCTAGAAACACATGTGTCAGCTTAACACAGGTCTAAAGTATTGCTGAAAGCTCCTACAGGAGCTTTAAGCATTACTTTAGACCTGTATTAAACTGTGGCCTTTAGAAATTGTTCAGATTAGATATCGGATGACTCGAACTTCTGTTATCTCGAAATAATTTGTATGCTCCCTTGAAGTTCGAGTTATCGAAGTTCAACTGTATATTCAACATGCAAAAGGTTAAAGGTTATGTAAGATTGTCATTGGGTGTATTTCTGTTTATACCTAGAATGCATGTACTGGCGATTATAAATAACATAGATCTAGACCAAGATCAGAAAACTCATAGAAGAGTAATCTGATCCAGGTCTGCGATGTTTGTCATTCGACATCCTCTAGCAAATACGAGCTGTTACTATTGGGTGGACCGATTGGCATTTTGTATTGTATATTCTTCCACCTGCTCACCGCAACCTAGCTGGCATTTGCAAATATATGAGACACCTAGTGACTCGTAGCAGTATATGATATACAGAGTGACTCGTAGTAATATATGAGATATATAGTAACTCGTAGCAGTATAAGAGATACCAAGTAACTCGTAGTGATATATGTGATGCCGGGTGACTCGTAGTAATATATGAGACACATAGTAACTCGTAGTAGTACATGTATATGAGATACCAAGTAACTCGTAGTGATATATGTGATGCCGAGTGACTCGTAGTAATATATGAGACACATAGTAACTCGTAATAGTATAACAGATACCAGGTCACTTGTAGTGATATATGTGATACCGAGTAACTCGTAACAGTATATGAGACACATAGCAACTCATAGTAGTATATGAGATACCAAGTAATATTTAGTTTCTCAAAAGCTAAAGAAAATTGTCTCGGAGTTTAAGAAGATATTATATATATAGCAGACAAACGGTTAATGTCTAACTATTGAATCTAGTCTTTGCGCTGCTAGATACACATATCAGCATGACCAAAAAACACGTAATAGTAGCAAATTGATAATTAACATGACACCGTTCATACAGACGAAACTCGATGAGTTGATGTCAGCTGTGAGACATGATCCAAAAGACACTTCATCTAGATTCTTGACTCCACACATGATAATCGCATGACATTCTTTATCACAGGGAAATTTCTGTTTGGCGTTGGTATTGTACCAGTTAATATAGGCTTGAAACTGCAAGCTGTAAAGTGACTTCATTTTCTGAATTGCAACATCCATTGAGGCAGGACTGATGTCTGGGATGCCGTAAAGCGCTGTAGCAGTGTAACCAAGCGTCCAGTTGATTTTTTCGTCCGAATTAGCTTTGTCTAGGTCAAAATAATACTGTAAGATATCCAGCTGTTTTCCAGTCTGCTTGTCGTACTTAACGAGTCGGACACCAGGGTTGTGGGCAGGCTCAACTTCACTGCCTATCTGGTAGCGCCACGGTGTCACGGATGGGGCAATAAACACAGCAACTGACGGAATTCCTGAAAGTTTAATCCATGCTATGAGAAATGTTAATGTTTAAGTGTAATGTGAATGTAAAACATCCTTATTCTTATACAGAAAAACAATATTGCTCAAATACTATTCAGGACCGCAATAATCTGGGAAAGAAGATAAGTAGAAACTACTATATATACAAGTAACACATATGCTGAACGCTTGAAAAAAAAGTGACTGTTCTGCTCTATATGGAGGGGTCGTTACACGTGTCCGTTACTAATAGCTTGTGACTGTTCTGCTCTATATGGCGGGTTCGTTACATATTTCCGTTACTAAAAGCTTGTGACTGTTCTGCACTATATTGAGGGTTCGTTACGAATATACGTTACTAACAGCTTGTGACTGTTCTGCTCTATATAGAGGGTTCGTTACATGTGTCCGTTACTAACAGCTTGTAACTGTTCTGCTCTATATGGAGGGCCCGTTACGTATATCCGTTACTAACAGCTTGTGACTGTTCTGCTCTATATGGAGGGTTCGCTGCATATGTCCGTTACTAACAGCTTGTGACTGTTCTGCTCTTTGGAGGGTTCGTTACATATGTCCGTTACTAACAGCCTGTGACTGTTATGTTCTATATGGAGGATTCGTTACGTGTATCCGTTACTAACAGCTTGTGACTGTTCTGCTCTATATGGAGGGACCGTTACATATGTCAGTTACTAACAAGTTGTGACTGTTCTGCTATATATGGAAGGTTCGTTACGTGTGTCCGTTACTAACAGCTTGTGACTGTTCTGATCTATATGGAGGGTTCGTTACGTGTGTCCGTTACTGACAGATTGTGACTGTTCTGCTCTATATGGAGGGTCCGTTACATGTGTCCGTTACTAACAGTTTATTCGTTTACTTTATGCTTTACTACATAGACATGCCTATTGCAAACAATGGAAACCCAGAAGGGCGGCTCCTGTAGAAACCTTCTGACCAGGGTCTGCTATGGTTGCTTATGAGCTAATGCAGACCCGATTCTTCTGTTTCTGCCATGTTTAAAATTCCCTTGCTCATAACGTCATCATGAAAACTCAGCTAATAAATATTCATGATTTTATTATTTCTTACATGGACATTCATGGAATAAAGGGTTAACTTGGTGTAATAAATATGCCCGAATAGGAGCTGAAAATAGCTTTTACTCCATGGATCTTCATATAAGAAACAATGTATCTGAATATTAATTAGCTTAATAGCTATTATGGCAAATGAACAAGAAAGCTTTTGGCCTCGGTAAAAACTGCAGAACCAGATCTATATTATTCTATAAGCAAGCAGAGAATGTCATGTTCCTGCAGGACCCCTCTGATCTGGCTCTTCTCTATTTGTAAAGTGTTGAAAGGTGTACATGGAGTAAAGGGCTGATTTAACGGTAGCTCATTAATAAGGCTTGCGCCATCAGGCGGTGAACATTTAAACTAAAAATAGAGAGTTCCACTCTTGATAAGTACTGTGATTCTTTCTAGCATGTCCGCTGCAATATCAAACGGAACTATTGTAAATTATATGTAGCCTTATTGTGAGCCTTATAGCTTCACCTACCGGAGTCGTCGTATAGAACCCTAAAGTTGTCATGATGCTCATGTCCAAAGTGTACCCCAGTGATCACATGGGAATACTTTCGAAGGATGTCAATAAACCTATTGTTGAAGCCAGATGACATCCATCTCACACCACGTGGTGTGGTGTATCCAGGAGGCACGTGACCAGTCAGAATAACCTATAAATAGATCAGTGAAACCTTCATAAAACATCCACTCAACGAAGTCTAACTGTTGGTATTGAAGACATGTGATGCCAAACGAGTGCCTTACTTGTGGCAATATGATACTATTTTCTAGTCATTCGTATGGAATATGAGCTTTCCAATATGGAACTTGAGCTTCCAATATGGAACTTGTCAAAGTGATTCACATATCTACGGTAGCATAAAGTGGTTTGTCGGCATGTCAGTATGCTACCGTACATATTGTCGGATTTGTTAACGTTTTCGCTGCCAATTTTGCACCTGTTCTTAGCGATGGAACAGATTGGATCCAGGTAAGACGCCGAGTAACTCGGCGCCTCATAAGGATCCAAACTATCCATTACTATTGACTTTTATTTGTAACAAAGATGAAGAAAAAAAGGCATACAGTAAAATATATCTTTAATGGCCACTAAATTGTGTTAATTAGTTGTTTTGAGGACAGGTGGCTGCTTACAGCAAGGTTAAAGTAAAACAGAACGCTCCTAAAGGAGCGTTCTGTTTTACTTTAACCTTGCTTTAAGCAATCGCACGCCGTTAACACAAAATACTTGATGTAATTTAATGATCGTTATAGAGAGGTTTTACTGTACATACAATATGTAATAAACAGTGTTTGGCAGTAGTCCAGAGGCACTGGTTAACTCTTTCGCTGCCAATATCGCATCAGTAGTTACCGATGCAAATAGTTTGGGCCCGGAAACCGAGTAACTCGGCGTCTCATCGGCATCAAAACTGTTAGTTTAGTATGTGACTGTTTTTTTTAAAAAAACAAAAATTAAGAAAACAAATGCAGCAGCTGTCGACAAAGTCTTCAGACGACAAAATTGAACAAGAAACTCGTTACTAATATTTCTGGAATAATAAAACACATAATGCTCAAATAAAATTTAATGATGTTGTATCTGTTCTTGGAAACTGATTTTCACATGGTGATGTACCCGTACCTTCGTGTCGTTGGTGGCAGCAGCTTGCAGTTCGTTCTCCAACCATGCGAACTGGTCGGCCGGATCTGCCAGATCCTGTGTCAGAGTATCTTTGTAATAATACATGTTTGTGTTCAGTCCGATCACCTGGATGTTCTCTGATGTTCTAACAGAGTAGTAGCCACCTAAATGAAATAAAGATAGAGGATCTTACATGAGTGTTCTTGATTATTGGATTTATTAAATGAGTCTTTCTAAAATGATAAAAAATGAGCTTTAGCGAGTTTTTATCGTTTTAAAAAGACGAATTTAATAAATCCAATAATCATGAACACGAATGCAAGATCCTATTTATAACATAACACACACAAATGTTATTTGCAGCCAATATTTCAGCAGTAACGTGGATTGTTATAAATTCTCCTTACAAATAGAAATGATGAATGAAAGGTGTTATTAGGTTCGCTAGGTAACTGGGACAAAGTAGGTCCAAATTTTCCAACTTTTTATTTTACTTACTCTCATATCAACCAAGATCTAATTTAGACCTCTCTGGTATTCAAATTAACTGTGATAGTTTATGATACAAAAACATACAGAAACACGTAAAAATAAATTTTGAGTTATGGTTTTGACATACATAGTTACAAACACGTCACATTATGACGTCATTGTACACAACATGTGTCTATGTAAAGCGCGTCATTTACATGAAGACCCACATACAGTCGCCAACACGTCCGACACTCACTGTCAATTGGATTCGAAACGCTCCTTCGTTTTGGTATATTAAGCCCTTCATTAGTGCTGTATGTATACACATGGACATGGACATTTCCACCGAGAAAAAAATCTCGATTCAAGTTCAGTGAAAATGTTTGAAATGGACAAAAGATTCAGTACGAACTGCTGCATAAAATGTGTTGGAACAGGAGGAAGATTTTCGCGATCAGCTGAGTATAGCATATTTGAAATATGTTTGGACATGCGGTGAAGAAAATGCAAAGTTGTGGAGGCATTTTATATGTAGAATGGATTGTATGGGCCAGAGTAGCTGGTAGGCCTTTTTTGGCATACATTTTGTATATAATTACTGACAGCGATTACAATTTGTATTATTTTATCGAAATTAAGGCGCAAGTGCCAACAGTCCTTTGCTATCTATCGTGACTCAATCGTTGACCGTCAAGGTAGGTCACCGTCCGTCAGTTTGTTTGTTTTGACAGCGCGTATGAATAAAGTTCGATCGTTCGAATGTTATTCACTAGTGAATATATGCCCGTGATTATCAAAAAATAAATGATAGTGTTACGTCACGCTGAAGCCACGAGTTATGTTATAATGACACTTACAATGAACCCATACAGCCCCTGAATTATTTACTTATACAGATCAGGTGGTGCGTACATTTATTAACGCTTTCCCTGCTGTATATTCATGAAAGAAATAATGACGTCATGAATATCAATGAGATTATTTTTTATAATGGCATATGAACACAGGGCATTTTGCCTCAGACAGAAGCTGTAGAATCAGATCTATATTACACCATAAACAAACAGAACAGACCCTGGTCATACGGCTCCTGTTGGAGCAGTCTGATCTAGGTCTACTCTGTTTGTAAATTCTTCAAAATGCGCTTACATAAATGAAAGGGTTAAAGTAATACGGGAACAAAATAACAATTGAGTTTTATTTCATTTTTATTGAAAAAACGATATTAGACTGTCAAAAATTGAAGACGTAAGATCCGGGTCCAAACTATTTGCAAAGGTCATTACGAGATCGCCCCGCAGATTGTAGTTACGATAGCATTGCACTCCACCCTCAATACTTGAGTTTATCTCATAAATGCTTTCAAAACCCAAACGCAATAACATGAATGCTTCTACTTTACATTTTAACCCACTTCTTCATATATATTCCTACTCTTAAGAAGCCCTGTTAATCGTCAAATCTATTAAAGGGATACCTACCCTTTAAGAAGCTGGCTTCCTGTGTTACGTCGTTAATCCACGCTTTCCAAATGTCATACGTGGCGTTGTAAATCTGGTTCCCGTGTGGCGGAAACAAATTAGTCTCATAGTAGTCGTGATTTCCGAATGTAGCCAGGACAGACACATCCGGAAACTCGGTCTTCATGAGTGACGTTATATTTCTAACCAACTCTTTGTTACGGGTTGCATTTAAGTGTGAACTGCTGACATGCGGAACGCTGTCTCTGTAAAGGAGAATAACATTATCTCGTTGTTTAACCCTGTTTTCCATACAGAAACCTTTTCGCACCTTTGCAAACAGAGTGGATCCAGATCAGACTACTCCTCTATAAGGAGTCGTCTGATCAGGGTATATTCTATTTGCTTATAGAATACTATAGATCTTCCAAGGGAATACCTAGGTGGACAGATCGCCCACGAAATAAAAATGGATTACAATAACGTAATCGCCACGTGACGTCTGTGCGTAAAGAAAGTAAACAAGATCGGCGACTAACAAACCGCGTGTGACACAGAGGAGTCACATTCAAAAGCTGATATCAGAGGAAAATAAACAAGAACATGAGAGTCAGTGGTCCCAGTCGAGACATATCGCCCCCTTAACCCTTTCACCGCCGCAGTCGCATAAATGCACCACGCCAAATAGTGCAGTTCCAGATCAGATGCCGCCTTTTCAAGGCGGCATCTGATCAGGGACTTCACTATTTGTCCCAGTCTCTATTTCTATATATGTGCTTTATTCTTTGAAATTTGCATTTATTTATCTCATTCCCTTATTGTGCAGAATGATTTAACAAAATTTGGATTGCAGACGACAATTAGAAAGTTGGTTAAACCAAAAAATGTATGAAATATGGTAACCGTTGCTTGTTTTTTATTTCAAAATTCTCTTTTGTTGTTACAATAAGCGGCGACAATTTAAAAAAAACAGCAACAGAATTTCTAAATAAAGTGCAGTCGATGGTCACGTAATGCATTGACATAGGCGCTGAATTTAGAGTGTTCTGCTTGTTCTGCGCTAAATTTAGAGTGTTTAGAGTGTAACATGACCCAATATAGATGTAGTTATTAGCTTTATCATGTTGTAAAATAACTTAAACCCTACCCTAGTTATATTACCCCCTCTTATCTACAACCCTGGTTATATAAGCACTCCTCTAATCTACAGCCCTTGTTATATAAACACCCTCTTATCTACAATACTGGTTATTTAACCACTGTCTTATCAACAGTCCTGGTTATATCAACACCATCTTATCTACAACCCTGGTTATATAAAACACTTTCTTATCTACAAGCCTACAACAATGGTTATAGTAACCCTCTCTTATCTTCATCCCTGGTTATATTAACACCCTCTTATCTACATACCTAGTTATATTAACTCCCTCTTATCTACAACCCTGGTTATATTAACCCGTTCTTATCTACAGTCTATATTAAGCCCCCCTTGACTACAGACCTCTACAACCCTGGTTAGATTAGTTCGCTCTTATCTACAGCCTATATTAACACCCCCTAATCTACAGATCTAGTTATATTATCCCCGTTTTATCTACAGCCCTGGTTATAATACCGCGCTCTTATCTATAGCCCTGGTTATATTAACTACTCTTATCTACAGTCCTGGTTATATTAACCACTCTTATCTACAATCCTAGTTCTATTAACCACTCTTATCTACATTCCTGGTTATATTACCCACTCTTATCTACAACCCTAGTTATATAAACCCGCTCTTATCTACAGCCCTGGTTATATTAACCACACTTATCTACAGCCCTGGTTATATTAACCACTCTTATCTACAACCCTAGTTATATTAACGCGCTCTTATCTACTGCCCTGGTTATATTAACCACACTTATCTACATCCCTGGTTATATTAACCACTCTTATCTACAACCCTAGTTATATTAACCACTCTTATCTACAACCCTGGTTATATTAACCACTCTTATCTACAACCCTAGTTATATTAGTTAGATTAATTCGCTCTTATCTACAGCCTATATTAACACCCTCTTATCTACAGATCTAGTTATATTATCCCCGTTTTATCTACAGCCCTGGTTATATTACCGCGCTTTTATTTATAGCCCTGGTTATATTAACCACTCTTATCTACAGTCCTGGTTATATTAACCACTCTTATCTACAGTCCTGGTTATATTAACCCGCTCTTATCCACAGCCCTTGTTATATTAACCACTCTTATCTACATCCTTGGTTATATTAACCCGCTCATATATGAACTCCCTTTTTAAAGAATGGACGACATAATATAATGTAAATTTAAAACTGAACCAGACGACAATGTTTGCAGACGAGCAAAAGTTTAAGCACTGCTTAACGCTTTAAACGCCGAATTTTCAGAGTGGAATGGTCCGTCACTATTTGTTGGTGAAGTTCATAAAGTATGAAAGGTTAAATATTGCGAGATGATTCTAAATGGCAAACAGTGCAGACTCAGACAAGAGGGCTCCTATAGGAACACTCTGATCTAGGTCTACGCTATTTGCAAATGACAGGACACTCGTTCACTGTTAGATGGATAATAACAACCAGGACTAAGAAATGTCTAAAACAAATTCTTACCCAGTCCATAGAATGAAATCCACGTCAGGCTTGATGTTTTTCATTCCAATTACTGTTTCTTCTATCAGCCTGTATGGAGAATCACACCATTGGTTGCCGAAGGCCCCGGGATTGTCCGGACCCTTCCCATTACAAGATAGTTGGTCAGCCCAGTATGAAAAATCCCAGTGGAAATCGGTAACGTGCCAAAACCAGCCTGTCAATATGTCAGTAATCGAACTGGTGTTACTTACATTGCATTTGTTTCTGTTTCAGAAAATAGAATCTAAAACATTTATACACGTACATTGTAAAATGCAAGTTTTAAAATCAACAACTTGATGCGGAAGTAAATTGATATGTCGAAAAACAAACGACAAATATATCATAAAATACGAACATTGGTTCATTTACTGGGGCATACGAGTAGTGAATGTGTATCCCTAGTGTCAATAAGTATTGTCACCGCGTCTTGTTAGGCTTCAGGCGTGGGTTATAAGTAGAATAATTATATAAATCAGAAACGATGTTTCCAAGCATTTCTCCTACGAAATGTAATTAGTGCGGACAAGTATGTATCTAAATCCTAGATATACTCATAACAACACTGTTATATGAAAACATTACCTTCTTCTGATTCCGCTGGAGATATGTGGATCACGAACAAAATAAACAGTGCGAGAGCATTCGACATGTTGACTGTCTACTCGGAATATCGTTCAGCTATTACGTATTTACATGTACATGTCCCGGTGTGCAGGTAAGACATTCGGCTTATCATACACCTGCCTATACACACATGCTATAAATAATAACAATACTAAGTCATTGTTCACGTGTTTTCAGTCAAACATTTCATTGGCGCGAAGATTTCATGTATCAATCATCTTGTCAGCAAACTCGCGCTAACATCCGTACAGGTAGTGCAGTAGAACCTGTCTTAAGTGACCTTAAATTGAATGCACACAGAAATCTAAAAAAGCAGGTGGTTGCTTAATACAGATCAAAAGTAATACAGAAAGCTCGGGAGCTTTTTGCGTTACTTTTGACCTGCATCAAGCTTCCACCTGATATACACAGCCATGGTTGCACCCCTTGTTGATGGTCGCTTAAGACAGGCTCTACTGTATACAGTTTAAAACTCCTCTTAAGCAACCACCAAAAAGGGGTCGAATTATAGGTCTTATAGGCAGGTGGTAGCTTAACACATTTGCTCCCACGATCCCATATAATGGACGTAGGCAGTGCAGACTCTGATCAGACGCCGCACAATGCGGCGTCTGATCAGAGTCTACACAGTTTGCTGATAGGTAATTCAATATAAAACAAAACAAAAATGAAAATTTAGACCAGAGTACCCCTTAGATAAAAAATAGACTAATCCAATATATAAGCATGGAAGAATCCACTGGGGGCAAATGGGTTAAAGGATGACGAAAGTTAAGCAGAAAGTTCCTATAGAAGCTTTCTGCATTACTTGTGTACTGTATTATGCAACAAACTGCTTTTAATTGAAGACACATGTTTATTCATAAAATTGTCGGATAAGAGTTTAAATGTATGGTAATTCAAAAGGACAAACGAAAGAAGTGCTCTGGAGAAACTCTATAATAGTGACTGGCACTGGACCAGCAACTGACTAAAGTAGGCCTACGTTACAATAGGGTCGATCAACACATTACAGGTAACAAACATCAAAGTACTGATAGTACTGAAGGGATCTGTGTTTTTGGAAAGAAAACGTGTGTTATTCAGTAGAACCTCTCTAAACCGGACGAATATAAACATTATGACTGGGCATTAAAGACTGCTGTATGCTGACCAACTATACAAAAAGCTCCGGCAGAAGTTTCCGTATCGCTGTCAGCCTGCATCAAGCAGCCACCTGTTTTGAATCCTCGAAAATAATGTTTATTTTCTGTTCGGTCTAGAGAGATTCTACTGTATTTGGGTGTTTGTTTGCGAGTTATTTTTTATGTTCCCAGATGCTGAAATCTTATCTGGTGGTAGCTGGCATTTTGCATGTTTTATGTAAATATTTCAAACCCAATTTCCAAATTTGAAGTATAATTTAGTAAAGGTACAAGTTGAACAGTGTCAAGAAATCTTGATCTTCTGAAAACATTATATATAAATATATTTATATAAATGTATACAAAAATAAGTTTAAAATTAATTAAATATTGGAACCTCGCAAACAATTCATGTAGATAATCAAGAATGGTTGTATAGTTTTACAATCTATAATGGCAATCACCTGAAATTGTTAACAGATTTTGAAATGGGAGAAAAAAAGAGTAAATGTATTTATGATGAAAATTTTATTGTAGACAATGTCAAGAAAAAGTATAAAACAGCAAATAAACATATGTTGCAAGTAAAGCATCTGTTTGAAAGTAATTAAACCAGAGCACAAGCGGGTGCCAACGCTTATCTGTTCCATAACCCTGTAAAGACAAACTGAATGAACTTCAAAATAAACTCAGCTTCAAATTTTGTTGCTTAAAACATTTGTATTAAGTTTCATTTATATCATTTTAATATTTTTCCCAGAAAACCACAGACAAACTAAAAGTTGACCGACTAACAAAGCAATGAACACACGAAGTTCAAGGACCATAACTTTTGAATAAAATGACATATCAAAATCCCCGTAATATATGTGAAAATTCATATTAAGGTTTAACCATGTAAAAAAATTGAAGTAAATATCATTTCAAATGAAAAAGTTATGGCCATCCTCATATTTGCATAGATTTGCATTATTTTTTTAAGTGCAAGGGCCATAACTCCGAAACATCAAATCAAATGATCTTCAGAATCAACTTAGCTTCAGGTCTTGATGCATTAAACATGTTTATGAAGTTTCATTAATATCTGTCAAACAGTTTTGCCAGAAAACAGTGGACAAATTATTTGCATATATTTGCATTTTTTTTAAGTAAAAGGGCAATAACTCCGAAACAACATATCAAATAAACCTCAAAATCGACTCAGCATCAGATCATGATATATTAAACATTTTTGTGAAGTTTCATCAATATCTCTCAAACAGTTTCCCAGAAAACAGCCGACAAACTATTTGCATTATCTTTTAAGGACAAGGGCCATAACTCTGAAACGAAAATTCAAATGATCCTCAGAATCAATTCAGTTTCAGATCCTGATGCATTAAATATTTGTGTGAAGTTTCATTAATATCTCTCAAATAGTTTTCCCAGAAAACGGCGGACAAACTATTTGCATATTTTTTAAGGACAAGGGCCATCACTCCGAAACGACAAATAAAATGAACCTCAGAATCAACTCAGCTTCAGATCTTGATGCATTTAACATTTGTGTGAAGTTTCATTAATATATGTCAAATAGTTTTCCCAGAAAACAGCGGACAAACTATTTGCATTATTTTTTAAGTAAAAGGGCCATAACTCCGAAACAACAAATCAAATGAACCTCAGAATCAACTCAGCTTCAGATCTTGATGCATTAAACATTTGTGTGAAGTTTCATTAATATCTCTCAAATAGTTTTCCCAGAAAACAACGGACAAACTATTTGCATATTTTTTTAAGGACAAGGGCCATAACTCTGAAATGAAAAATCAAATGAACCTCAGAATCAACTCAGCTTCAGATCTTGATGCATTAAACATTTGTGTGAAGTTTCATTAATATCTGTCAAATAGTTTTCCCAGAACACAGCAGACAAACTATTTTTTAATGTATTTGCATTATTTTTTAAGTAAAAGGGCCATAACTCCAAAACGACAAATCAAATGAACCTAAGAATCTACTCAGCTTCAGATCCTTGATGCATTAAATATTTGTGTGAAGTTTCATTAATATCTCTCAAATAGTTTTCCCAGAAAACAGCGGACAAACTATTTGCATATTTTTTAAAGACAGGGGCCATAACTCTAGAATGAAAAATAAAATGAACCTCAGAATCAACTCAGCTACAGATCTTGATGCATTTAACATTTGTGTGAAGTTTCATTAATATCTGTCAAATAGTTTTCCCAGAAAACAGCGGACAAACAAAATGTTGACGGACGAACGAACGAACGGACGGACGGACAGGGCCACGACAATATACGACCACCTTTATTAGGTGGGCGTATAAAAAAGCTTTGTTTATTAAAACAAGCCAATTTTTGACAAAAAATAACAAAAGGCAATAACTCCAAAGACACTGAAGACAGAGTTATGGACATTGTGCACTGCACTTGTGGTCAATGTGTGGTCTATCTGTATGTGAAGTTTGAAGTCAATAGCTTTTATACTTTGAAAGTTATGATCCGGACAAGCCAGATTTTAAAAAAAAAAATAACAAAGGGCAATAACTCCAAAAATACTGAAGACAGAGCTACTAACCGTGTGCACTGTACTTTTGGTGAATGTGATCTATCTCAATATGAAGTTTGAAGTCAATAGCTTTTATATGTTTGAAGCTATGAGTCGGACAAACCAGATTTTCACTAGAATAACAAAGGGCAATAACTCCTGAAATAATGAAGACAGAGTTATGGACCTTGTGCAAAGCATTTGTGGTCAATGTGTTCTATCTGTACATGACGTTTGAAGTCAATAGCTTTTACACTTTGAAAAAGTTATGATCCGGACAAGCTAAATTTTGAGAAAAATAAACAAGGGCAATAACTCCAGAAGTACTGAAGACAGAGTTACGAACATTGTGCAATGCATTTGCAGTCCATGTGATCTATCTGTATATGAAGTTTGAAGTCAATAGCTTTTATACTTTGGAAGTTATGATCTGGACGAATGGACGGACTGACAGACGGGCGGATAGATGAACAGACAGATGGACATGGTTACTCCAGTAAACCCCCCAAAACTTTGTTTGTGGGGATATAAAATACAATGTTCATTATTTTGTAGATTTTAAACCATTAAGATAAATAGAGCATTTGCTCCTTTGGAGTAAATGCTCTATTTATCACAATGGTTTAAAAAAGTGACTTTAACATACTTGTATGCGATGGCAATCTGTCCTAGGAGAATCGGCAATTGTCCTGAATCGCAATTAAATATATTATTTCATGAGCGAACAGAGTAGATCCTGATCTGGACCTACTCTGTTAACAGTTTGCAAAGCCTTAGCCTTATGGAGGAAAGGGTTTACCAAATGCCTTTTCACTTTTGCGAACAGAGTAGATCCTGATCAGACGGCTCCTATAGTTGTTGTCTGATCAGGGTCTGCTCTTCTTTACTTGACCTGACTGTCAGACATGATATAGATATGATTCTATAGTTCTTTTCAGAGTAAAAAATTCCTTAGAAGGTTTATATTAACATTCAGCTTATATAAATATTCATGATACATCAATATTTCTTAAATGAATAATGAACAGGGAAAGGGTTTAGATATAATATACATGTAGATCTATACGGTTATAGTTTCTGCCATGGCAAAATATTCCAGTGTCCATGTGCTTTTACAAAAATTAACCTAATTAATATTCATAATCATGATGATGTCATACTTTCTTACATATAAATTAATATTAATATTCATGGAATAAAGTCTTTATTGACATAAAGTATTGAACATTGTCAGATAAATTATGTCTCTAAACCCATTGCTACATGAAATAATGACAATATGAACATTGATTGTAATATTATTCTTGATATAACGTTTAACAGGAATTTTGGTAATGGCAGAAACTTTAATCTATACATTATTCTATTAGCAAAAAGAGCAGACCCAATCAAACGGCTCCTAGTCTCCCACATCTGTCTGCTATGGGTATACTCTTTTTGCAAAGATATTCAGCTCTTATATATATATATATATATATATATATATATATATATATATATATATATATATATATATATATATATATATATATATATCACCATCTGGGTGTTGTCAGTCTAGTTCCTTATATACCACTCATACTGTGTTAACCCCTTACTCCATAAATGCGCCTTTCTACACCTTTGCAAATAGGGTAGACCCACATCAGACAGTTCTTATACAGAGCTCCAAATAAGATGCCTTTACATTTTCAAGAATAGCTCCTTTATTTATCCACCAATTAAACCTTATATACTGTGACCACTCTTCAGTAATTTTCTAGACGAGACGATTGTAAAGAGTGGTCACAGTGTAGGGTTTGGTGGTGAAATGACGATTTTAGTATTTGGGAACACACCCTTATCTGTACCTCTGCCTATATGAGTCATCTGATCAGGGCATGTTCTATTTGCTTCTGACATAACATACATTTAGCTCTACAGTTTCTGCTGTGGCCAAAAACCCCCGTTTTAAAAATGCTGTTGCAAAATTTTAAAACTCAACCCATTTATATTCATGTCATATGATAATTTCTTACCATGAATATTCATGGAGTAAAGGCTAAACTGCTATGATCAAGTTTTGATCACTGTGACCATGGCATGACAACTCTGCATGGTTTTACAAACTGAGCATCATCTACAGGGTCGACAAACAAATACTGATTGCTTGTATCCCAAGTAGTTCATTAGGTTCATTCTGAGACATGTTGGTTGCTCATTTTACAAAACGTTGGGATAGCTTCTGATAGTCCTTTCTGCTTTTTAATATGTCCAAGTTGTTGACAAACATCATGCTTCAGAGTCCTGCCCATCTCTCTCAGCATGCCAACATATTCTATTTAATTATCCGTTTAGAATTACCATCATACTGTCTTTGACTAAATTGTTTTGCAATAAACTGGTACATGTGAAAAAGTTGTGACTCGACTGGGACTTGAATCCAGGGCCTGTGGCTTACCATGCTAACACTCTACTGACTGCGCTATCAAGTCACACAGTCTAAAGCTTTTCAATGTTCCGACAATCTTTAACCAACTACTGTTCCATATGGAGATCAGCAAACACTGGCTGCTAGTATCTAAAGTAGTTCAGTAGATTTTAACAATTCGTATATCACAAAGTCAGCACCAGCTGAACAAGCTTTTCATACTTAGATCAGTATTGGGAAATCTTGTTTGGATGTTGATAAAAATGTTTCATTGATTTGGTCTTGCTTTGTGGCGACAATTACTGTGTTTCGACATTGAAAGCTCTTTGTCAATAAAGCAATATTATTCTCCATTTCTGTGGCATTTAAAGCATAGTGGGCTTTGTTAGAAAACTGGCGTGTCAGGTCCCTTGTTGTTTGGAATCTTGTCGAAATTACTGTCCCCTGCAAATAAAATTAATGTTTATGATTAAAATGTATTTCTGGAAATATTTCTTAATCCCCTACACCATAAATATTCATATAACAAATAAATAGGGGTTATTACGCAGGTGACTAGGGCCGCAACAAACAAATAGCGGTTATTACGCAGGTGACTAAAGCTGCAGCGTGATATATTGGCCCGCCACCTTGCAATTGGCCCGAGGGCTTAGCCCGAGTTACTATATCAAGGTAAGGGACTATATCACTCTGCGGCCCTATAGTCACCTGTGTAATAACCTGTTTATTACATTTATGGGTCAAATTGGATCTCCATGTACTAGGTGCAATAGATTCTCAAAGGATTGAAAGAATCAGCACTATCAAGTCACACAGTCATTAGATGATGTCATTATGACGGGTTCATATTATTCAAAACTTGGCGTTGGAAAGAGCGGACAGAGTGCTCTTTTTATTCACCGGTACGTGCACATGTATTGGGCATGTAAATTTGAATCGAATCGGGTGAGGATTGTCTTTGTAAAAGCCATGGTTTGGGGACTATTCGGTATACTGTGTACGAGAACTTTGATAACATTTGCATCATCGGAGCAAAATTAGACCTTCATCGCATATCAGGGTTCTGTTGATATAGATTTAGAATGATTACCTTGGCAGCGGGCACAATATCTGTTATTGGTCCGTTGCTAGGTCTGTATTGGTCTGCTCAGACCACACAACTCTATTTTTTTAAATGATATTGGATCATTTATAACGTAAAAATGTTACTATTTATAATAACAAATGTAATAATTACATTTATAGTTGATATTAACTGAATATTTATAATGACACTACAGACAATTCTGTTTTAAACATGCTAGAAACTGTATTATCATCTTAATTATTTCATAACTTAAGCAAACATAGCAGACCCTGATCTGAGAGCTCTTATATTGATATAGATACTATCTGATATGGATATATATGCTCTTTGCAAAGGCATTAACCCGTTTCCTTATATAATGTGTCTTCACGCATATGCAAACAGAGTAGACCCAGATCAGATGGCTCCTATAGGAGCCGTCTGATCAGGGTCTGCTGTGTTTGCTAATGGAATTTTGTAGACCTTTTCCTTTACTTTCCAAAATGGCTACAATGTTCAACCTTCCATATTTCATATAACTATTTTGTTCATGAATATTCAGTATAGGTATTTAAATTTGAAATAAACATAGAACAGGGAAAGGGTTAAGAGGCCTGTTGATAGAGTAAATGACTATAAAACATTTTATATTTAAAATTGTACACATCATTCACCTTTTTTTTCACAAGCCTAAACGCATATAAATGATACTAAAGCACCTTGCTGGTCAGAATGTCTAACTTTCTCAGTGTGTATTACCAGGATAACAACAATATAGGAAGGCCTTGTACAAATTTTCTTCAGATTTCACTATATGTCCATAAATTAACCCTTTCTCTGTTTAAATATTCATTTAAGGGTTAATGACATCATTGGTATCATATTATTGGATAATTTTTTTAAATTGCATATTATTAACAAAGGATATTTTGGTACAGACAGAACCATAGAATTTGATCTATATAACACAATATTATTATAAGCAAACTGAGCAGACCCTGATCAGACAACTACCATGAGAAATTAGTGCAAAACCATTATAACAATGTCTACGAGTAGATCCACGAAAATTACCATTGTACAGTATAAAACCTCTTTAAATTGACCACCAATTTGGCAAAGCATGTCTAATTATGCCTAAAAGTCAGGTGGTAATTACTTGCAGGTATGATAAGTTTAAATTAAAAATTCTTTATGCCTTTGCAAACAGAGTAGACCCAGATCAGATTGCCCCTGCAGAAGATACTGTTCATATTTTTGTTTGCCTTGTGATGATAATACATATTATTTCTAAGGTCTAAAACCCCCAAGAAGAATGCCGGCCCTTATAAGTTGAAAAAGTACTGAGACGAGTTTTATTTGTTATTATAACAAATAAAACTGTCATCCCTGTAAGTTTTCAAAACTGGTGCGAAAAATTTACGGGTATAGATTTAATCCAATTCTGTGTTCCGTAATAACAATTTATAATGATGATCTGTATCCACCTTATAAGTTCATTTTATTGCTTGATTGACAGGGAAAATGTAAATTTGATAACAAAAACTCATGAAAATAAATAGGTACCGAATCGTCTAGGGTAAATTTTTGGGAGGGGCCGAGTTGACCATGGTGTCGAATCGTTTTGGGGCCGAATTGTCTAGGGGATGCCGGACGTTTCGGTAAATGACCAGTTCGGTAAATTGAATTTATATAGTGAATGGTCTGGACGTTTCGGTAAAAAGGTAAATTATATTAATTAAAGGATTAAGTAGATTTATATCGCACCTCTCCCAGTATCAATGAAACTGTTAGACGATGTTTGTGCCACGTTTGCAACTGTGTTAAAATTTAGTTGTATAATGTATGGATCCTGATCTAACAATGAATATGATGGACATTCGAAGGGTGTAGAAAATAAGTGGAGTTTTTAAATATAGTAATATATGGGCAAAATAATTGATAACGAAAAGTGTACTGGATGTATATTTAATATTTACCAAAAAATATGTACATAGTTTTGCACTAAGATAATAATTATATACACTATTTCAATCACAGCTAGGGGTCTGGACCGTTTCATGGGGGTCTATATGTACTATATAATAACTATATTTCAATAATACCTATAAATAAATGACTCCAAACTGTTTGCAAAAAACTATTGCCCAATGAGTCAAATCAACTGTTATATATTTGTTTTGTGTGTGAAAGACTTTGAATTTTGATCAGTCATCGCTTTATGGATCCAAACTGTTAGCAAATACCTAAGGCAGTGAAAGGATTAAACCAATTGATGATCTGGGTCTACACTGTTTACCAGACAGTGAAGGAGTCATTGTTATACCCTTTTTGTGTGTTAAAAACTTTGGATTCTGATCAGTCGTCTAGTTACGCGGTGTCAGGATTTAAACTTTTTGACAATGAAGAGGCTCATCTTATTAAAGTGTTGAGTGTAGCGAGGTTGTTAATTAGTTAATTAAATTAATTGATTACAGGCGACGGCACAATTAGTGGCAAACAATAATTAAAGACGTGGGCACATTTACAGACCACGCTTCGGGGTCTGAAATATGTTTTTTTTATATAAATATGCGTGACAGGATAACATGATCCAGTCCTATTTTTAATAATTCTAATATAAAGCAAAACTGGTATTAATCCTAAAGGTGAAATGATTGATATTAATAATCGTAATATTAATAATTATAAGAATAATGATATAACCAAAAATATTGTAATAAACTTATTTCTATATTTGAGGAAAACAAAATTTTAAACTCGCTTAAATTAAAGTAGATTCTAATTTTTTCAACTCAAATAGGGGTTTTCGTGTTTTTATTACATTCCATGTCTGCATGGTAGATCCTGATCAGAGGACTAATTTTAATTTTGGGTTGCAAATACATTCAGGCAAATGGCACTCAATTTTCACCTTTTTCTTCTTTTTTTTTTTTTTGATTTCCCGCTTTCATAACGATTATTCCAATTCGGCATAGAAATTGCTATAACTACATCGTATAGTTTAGACCCAACCCATTTATAATGATAAAAGTGACTACAGATCAAACGCTAACCGCCAGCAAAAGGTGTGATATACCGGGATAAAAACCTTTAATTACTATAATTTACCTTTTTACCGAAACGTCCGGAACAATCACTATATAAAATCAATTTACCGAACTGGTCATTTACCGAAACGTCCGTAAATCTGTCTAGGGACCCGGTTAGTTTGGTGCCGAGTCGTTCAGAAACCTGTTGTGCGTCTACTTTGTTTGCAAAGGCGTAAAAAGGCATATTTATGGAGGAAGGGGTTTAACTTAAAGTATCAGGGATGAATAAGTTAAAAACTTAATAGCGCAGGTGCTGCCGATATTCTTTCACAGCATTGTAATAACTCGGAAGATTCAAGATAATAAATCGTGTTCACGAAAGTCATAGCAGAACTATAAATAGAAGACAATGATAACCTAAGCGTTAATGTTTGTATGTATATGTACTTACGATTTTCAAGCTCATCCAAAATGCGTGTCTGGTAAACAAATTCTGCGTAAAGTTTTCATTCTCCTACTCGATTTGCAAACTCCTCACAGTGATCTCCCTTGTCACCACGCCTGCGGTCTATTAGGGGAGATAACTGCGTTGGAGGTTGCGTTTCCCTATGGCGTAAAGTCACGTGATATTCAAAATGGCGGCGATCAATTAATCAAAAATTGATTCGTGTATAAGTGAGCATAAATACCCCAATATTATTAATATCGCCTCATTTTAAAAATATTCGTCATATTTGTTGAAAAAATGATCAAATACAGTAACTGCTTGTCTTAAAAAACGGTCCACGATAGTACTTTTTGTAATAAGTTCAGCTGATTACCTAACTACATTACACATCTGAGTAAATCGTTTCGTGAGGACCGGCTGATTTGCTCTCGCCGTTTCGGTAGATTTGGTATCTGTGTTAACACACAGATCCCAAAAATGATACCGGCTTCAATATACTGTGATATGTACTGTACATATAACGTAGGAAAAATCTTGATAGACATACGGACCGAAAACGACAGAGAAAAAAATACATAAATACATGTACACAGGTGCTAGAGAAACAGCATGTCAGATAAATGTAAAGAAAAAAATTGGAGAAATGAGGGAATTTGAGAGAAAGAGAACCGTTCTAAGACTGCAAAATATAAATCTGCTTAAACCCTGATCTGTAACGAATTTTTTTTCACATTCAATTCGTTCAAGCTTTTTAAACAATTATGTTGACTGAGTGTCAAATAGCATTTCACCGCCGCAGTCGCATAAATGCACCACGATAAATAGTGCAGTCCCAGATCAGACGCTGCCTTTTTAAGGCGGCGTCTGATCAGGGACTTCACTATTTGTCTTATCTCTATATCTATATATGTGCTTTATTCCTTTGAGATTTGCATTTATTTATCTCATTTCCTTATTTTACTGAATGATTTAACAAACTTGGATTGCAGACGACAATTAGAAATTTGGCACCGAAAGGGCTAAGCTATTTGTAAAAGTCACCCAGGTCGCGCTCAATGGTAAGCTATTTTTAGCATTCTGGGAATAGAAAAGATTATTTCATAGAACCAATATCATTGTTAACAATAAACTTTGCCGTTCTGCTTTTATCATTATATGTATATCGTTGTCTACACAGAAGATATTCTGCCTATATCACCAACATATTTCTTTCTTTTGCTTCTTTTTCAGTCATACGATCGGGTTATCAAAACCATGATAAGACGAGTCGAATACGGAAAATGTTATCACGGATACGACCGACTGAATCGTCTTTTCGGTTTAAATTCAATGCATTAATCTTTATCTTGCTATTTGAGATATGAATGTCATTTGCAAACAGCTTGGATCCAGATGTGACGCCGAGTAACTCGGCTACTCACCAAGATCCAAGCTGTTAAACACTCGGTCATTAGGTTTTCAACAACAGGATCGAAATGGAATTGATCAAAATTGCATAATATTCAAAACTGGGCTGACAATTATGTCACAATATCATGTGATTATGGTTTCATAGCGGGTAACCATTTAAATGATTATTGATCCGAGCAGCTATTTTGTTACAGTAGAACCCCTCAAATGCGACAACTTAATGAATACACACGGGCGACTTTATAAGCAGGTGGTTGCTTAATACAGGACAAAAGTTATGCAGAAAGCTCCTATAGGAGCTTTGTGTATTACTTTTGTCCTGCATTAACCATCCACCTGCATCTAGCACACATAATTGTACCTCTTTAAGGTGGTCGCATTAGCGGGGTGTTACTGTATTCAATAAAATAGCAGTAAACTAGCATATTTAAACTACAAGGTATACATGTATCTATACAACAAATGGGTTAGATAGACTTTAAGTTGTGTATGTTAATGAATCATTCTCTCTGTCTGCTATTGGTTCATTTGTGCAAATGGTCATTTTATTACAGAAACTACAAATAATGTCAACCACGAACAGATGACTCACTGGTGCCAGACCCACTGTCTGCTCTACCGATTAGGGTTTTGTATGTTATATTAACAATTCATTTACAATAAACCCCCGTTAATGCGTCCACGTAAAATATGTATAATTCTGGGTGCTAGAGGCAGCCGGAAGCTTCACGCAGGACAGAAGTAATGCAGAAGGAGCTTTCTGCATTACTGTTGTCCTGCATTAAGCAACAATCTGCTTATAAAGACACCCATGTTTATTCATTAAGTGGCCACATTAGAGATAGTTTACTGTATTTATTAACCTTCCAGTAATACCTTGTTGAAAAACTTATGTCTGACCAAATTCTGATCCACTGTAGTTTCTTACTTACTTTTGATATTGTCAAACAATTTGAATCCTGATGAAGTGCCAAGTTTCTAGGCGTCTTGTCTGGCTCAGCAGACGAAGGGATAACCCATTTATAAGGACTGGGGACGTAGCCAGTATGTGACTATTAGTAATGAAATTCAGAAAAATGTGTTTTCATTGGTAAGTCGGGGTTAAACAGTTAAATATATTACAAGTGGACATGGTCAGATGTGGCCAATGCAGGTTACGCTTGCACTGGATTGCTCTGTAGGAGAGATAAATAGAGAGAACGAGAGAGGAAGAAATGTAGGTGTAGACGAAGAAGAAAAGAAAGGAAGCTAGGGGAGTGATGCAGAATTGAGACAGAGAGAGAGAGAGAGAGAGAGAGAGAGAGAGAGACAGAGACAGAGAGAGAGACAGACATACAGAGAGAAAGACATACAGACAGAGACAGAGAGAGACAGAAACAGACAGACAGACAGAGGGAGAGAGAAGGGTTGGGATACAGATAGAGAGAAAAGACAGACTGGGTAGGAAAATGTGAACGGAAGAAAAAAGAAAGGATAAAGAAACAGTGAGGAAAATATAGAGACAAAGTAGGGAACTATCTAAGTGGTAGGGCGTTCTGGGTAAGAAAGAAATTATTAGATAAAACCGCAGCCAAGTCATGATTAATCAATGTATTCATTCTAGTTACTGATCAAAGTATTAAAAGTGGCGAAATATCAGATAATATATAAGAATATCATATTTTGAGTTAACCGTATACTGTTGATCTCATAGTACTAGAAAAGTATTACACAGTTTCCATATCAAGGCGATTTGCACTGTTTTCTCTTCTCCATTGTCATTACCGGGGAAGTTTATGAGCATGTTTATCTTGTTGATTATGATCATTTTCCTGTTTATAATTTTAAATTTATTCAAATTAGATGATATGGCTAAATGTTTTTTTTCGGCAAGAATTTTGGTGAACAGCATTTTTGAATATTCATGACTGCAAAACAACAGTGTCGACAATATGTGGCATTAAATATATGACAATACTGGTGCTCACCACTTTGTTTTATGTTTTCGATCGTCTTATTAAAGACCATTGTATATATATATGCCCGAGTATTTTGTCGCGAATTTGATGCAGTGATAGCGTCCGGACATGAAGTGCAATATCATTGTTGTCGCGAATTTGACCCAAACATTTTGACTCCAGTGATATATACAATATCACTGTTGTCGCCAATTTGACTCGTGAGAACGCCCAGACAAGACGTGCAATATGCCTGTTGAAGAGGAGTTGAACCTTGCGATAGACAACCTCTTACAACTTTATAAGCAAATTAATTAAGTTACTTTTGAATTGCTGCTGACAAACCAAGAAAGCAAGACCCACGCATGAAAAAATCACAGGTCACTACTCACTAACATTTAATTCTAGCAAACGTTATGCAACTTTCACATTAAATGGGGTTGTCTTCTCTATTGACATTGCAGGAGAAAGTTTATGAGCGCGTGTATCTACTTTATATGAGTATTTTCCGTTTTTTATCACCGTTTGGTTTAATTTGTTTTCGGCAAGAGTTTTGTGAACAACAATTTTGTCATATTTCTGATGCCACGTGCAACAAACTGGCGACGATCTAAATTTGTCAGCGGCAGTTGAAAAACCTGAGTAACTAGGTACACATGGTCCTAAACGACAATGGAGACCCAGTTTTGACATATTTCAGATATTGCTTTTTGCAAGGGGGGGGGGGGGGGGGGGTTAGATTTTTTATGTTTGATGACATAACTAAATAGTACGTTTGTAATACATGTTGAAAAAGAGCCTAATTTGGTGAGGGGAATAAAAAAACTCCGATTAATTCATTGTTTTATTGATTTTTAGTAGATCTAGATACAAAATATTACCAAACAAAGTTTGAGCATGGGGGGGGGGGGGGGGGGGGGGCGTACGCCTGCTCCGCTCCTCTAAATCCGCGCCTGATGTCGTGCAACATCTCTTACATGTAGTCAAACGACCAGGAATGCGACAGACACGGGCAGTCACTATGACTCATCGCAATAGGATTTACTTGTTTATTGGGATTGCTGTGTCGCATTGTTCCAAAACACATATCCCTCAGCTTAACAGTATCTTGCTGTTACTCATTACAATAGTCTCTCCGAGAACCGAAATGGGATAATGCCTTGGTCGCGAGGGTCTTCGGTACGATTCTAATAGCAGCAATATAGCGTTTGACTAGATAAGGTTTGGGGATATACAGTAAAACCTCGATTATTCGAATTTTCGGTATAGAAGAATTTAGACCCTTTTAGGCAGGTGGCTGCTTAATGCATGGTGAAAGTCATGCAGAAAGCTCCTAGAGGAGCTTTCTGCATGACTTTCACCGTGCATTAAGCTGCCACCTGTCTTAAAGATCGATAATAATACGTATTTAAGTGTTCGAATAATCGAAGTTTTACTATATAAACAAATACAGTTTAACTTCGATAACTCGGATAACTCGAACTTCGGGAAAACTCGAACAAAAAGTTCAGTCCTTCCAAAACTTACAATACACAATTGCTAAAAAATATATCGCCAAACATATCTACAAACACACGTGACAGCTTAATAGTTAACACAGGTCTAAAGTAATGCTGAAAGCTCCTTCAGGAGCTTCCTGCATTACTTTAGACCTGTATTAAGCTGTGGCATTGAGACTTTGTTCAGATTAGATATCGGATGATATCGTTAACATACTTAATATGTAATCTTATCATCATGTTTAAGTTAACACGCAACAGTAACGTTTATGTACGAAAGACCGGCAGAGACACTTCAAGATTTCACACAATACAATTCATTATTTCACGATTTCACTTCATAATTCACGATTTCACGATTTCACTTCAAACTTCTCATGATTTCACGATTAACACTTTCACTTCAAAATTTCACAATTTCACAATTTCGCTTCACAGTTTCACAATTTAATGATTTTACGATTTCACAATTTCATGATTCACGATTTCACGAGTTCGTGATATTTTGGAATCGTAAACTATGAAATCGTGAAATTGTGAAATTGAGAAATCGTGAAATTTTTAGGTGAAACCTTGAAATCGTGAAATTGTGATGTGAAATCATGAAGTCGTGAAATTGTGAAGTGAAATCGTGAAATCATTAATTGTGTTGTGTAAAATCTGTGGAAATGTCGTCGCCGGATTTTCGTATTTATGCAAATAAAGCCTTACCCTCCCGTCGTATACGTGTGTATACGGCCCACACAGTCATGTGCAGTAAATCTATCTCTGTCGTTTACATCATACATGCGCATTTTAATGCCTTTACACATAGAATAGACACAGATCAGAGGGCTCGGGTCCATGCTTATAAAGCTTTTTAGTTGAGTCTGAGTTCGTTTTCAAGCTTTTGGTTTGTCAGATTTGAGCCAAAGGCTCAAATCTGACCAATCAAAAGCTTGAGAACTAACTCGGAATCAACTAAAAAGTTTTATAAGCATCATGGAAGCTGGTTTGCTGACAGGACAATACATCTAATTCTACAGTTTCGGTGGTGACCAAACGCAACTTCTTGTGTACATGACGTTATAAGAAATCATCCAATTAATATTCGCGATGTTATTATTTCTTTGATAATATTCATGACTTAAACGGTTATTCAGATATATTATAAGTATTAACAAATAGACTAGTCTATAATAAGACGACTCGTCTATTATGTTTGTAAATACGTGAAAATCTCTTATATGAGGGAAAGGGTTAACCAGGGAAAACTTCATTTTGAGCGTAAGTGCTTCGCATTTGGGGGGAAGGAATTTTGTTGTTGTAACGCTGGAAAGCCTTTTGGTAAAGAAAACAGCCCATCTGATCTTGATCTACTAGTATACATATATGTATGGTCGAAAAGTTTGAACTCACCAGAAAATATACTCAAACGGTATTTTAGGACAGTTTTACTCAGGTGAAAAGCACAGGTGCCCTTCGCATGCTTTTTCTCAACAACAACAAACAACAACAACAACAACAACAACAACAACAACAACAACTCCATCACAAATGCATTATCACATGTCATAAGTATCTAAAGCATACCAAAAGATAGTTTTCTGACCCCTCCCTCCAAAAAGGTTTGTTTTTCGTGAACACTCCTGCTCTGTATAATAAGTACTGACTTACAAACCGAAAGTAGTGACTTTCGCCTATATCAATATCAAGGTGTAGAGAATTTTAGAAAAAATATTATTTGAAGAAATTGTGAATACACGATATCCATTCATGCTATCAGACCGGGACAATGCCTTATAGACCAGTTATATGGTGTTTCGACTTGAATTATAGCGTTTTTCTATTTCGAATCTCAGAGTCAACCTGTGTCCTAGAGGGGTTGGTTGTCACTTTGGCGACTCATTGTAAAAGCGTGTTAATATTCTGAGAAAACATAGATGACTGCTCATCAAGAGTGATGATTTCTTTGATAAATGGGACACAGTTTATGGAAATCAGTGGTCAAATAAGCTTTCAAGGACGATCGCAGTAAATGAAACATTTCGATTTTTGAGCAGATTTACTTATTATATAGAGCAGGGGTGTTCGCGAAAAAAACATGTTTTTATTTTTTTTGTTTGGGTTGGGTAAAAAAAACCCCTATCTTTTGGTATGTTATAGACACTTATGACATATGTGATTAAAAAAATAATGTTTTTGAAATTGTGATGGAGTTGGTGTTGTTGTTGAGATTTGACGATTGCTCCGAATACCTGTGGTCACATATTTGATGACATTATCACGAATGTTACTATTTGGTGCATTACAGATAAGGACGTGCAAATGTGTTACTTAATGTACTGGTATATTTCTTTATCGTGTGAATCAGTAGAGATTTAAAAAAAATCTGCGAGCAGGATTAACATTGGGAGATCTGTATTAACTATTAAAGGCACGTATCAATGTTTTTTTCCCGACGCACGCTAATTGCAAACAGCGTTGACTTGTATGCAAGGGAAATCAATATGTAATGTAAGGCCTGACATTGTAAAATGTACAATCGGAGTATGTAAACACGATAAACTATTAGTGCATTTAAATTTTCTTACACATTGAAATTTGAATTATGAAACTTACCGTTCAGCTATTCCTAGTTAAATGTATTAATCCGACTATACACTTCGTTCATTATCAGCTTGCATGCAATGTATTATTTTTGAAATGACTGAGTCACTGAATATACTGTATATTTAAGAATTAATGTGACGTAACAGTCACAGGAATCGGATTCTATAAATAGCCCGAGGACAACAGAGGGGATTTCCATTTCCAGTGCGCTAGATGAACCAATGCACGATAATCCACTGTAATCTATTGTTTTGTGATGATGTCATTTAATGGAAATATTATAATTTGCATGTGGTTATCGAGGGGTTTCCTTAACCCTTTACCCAATAGCCTGTTTCTAGTTTTGAAGACATATGACCACTTAAAGCAGGTTGAAAGTAAAGCAGAATGCGCCTTAAGGCGCATTCTGCTTTACTTTCAGCCTGCTTTAAGCTACCACCTACTAGGATATAGAAAATATTTATTATGCAATATGTTCATGACTGTATGAATTTGAACTATTTTCTTCAGCGGAGGAATAAATCAAACACGCTAAAAGCCGCTTCTATCAGGTAAAGGGTTAAGGTATGCGTTTTACGTTTTTGCACTTGCCTGTGTGAGGTGTACACGAAATCGAAAATGAAACCATAACGATTTAAATAATGAATGAACTGCGTGGCTATATTCGTACACGGTTTGGCATCTATTCACGAGTACACATCCAAGACAGTCTACATCCTTAATCCCACTAGCCCTGACGTCAGTAGCATTTGGGAACCTATTAGATCAAGATAAGAGGCTAAGTAGTCTCATGAACGAGGTGTAAGGCAGCATGCTATTTTTGTGATGGTTGCCGTCTACCGGGATGTGTAGTTAAAACCGAAAGTAGCTCGATATCGCCACACAAATTATGTGAACTAAGACGCCAAGTAACACGGCGTCTCACCTGGTTTCAAGCTGTTTGACACGTGCCTGCAGGTCAATGTTTTCTCAAAAGTTTGTGTCATGGCTCATGGTAAATATTTTTCATCAGCTCGGTCGATAGCCAAAATTGAGCCCAAAACGGCCACTTAAGTACATCAAGCAGATTTATTTTGTGTAAAATGCAGGTGGCTGCTTAAAGCAAAGTGAAAGTAAAACAGAACGCTCCTATATAGAGAATATTTGGTTCCTAGCTTTGAATGAGAAATGTTATCTGGCAAGGCGGATGAATATATCAGGTGAGCCGAAGGCGAACCTGATATATTCAGAAGCCGAGCCAGATAACATTTCTCATTCAAAGCTAGGAACCAAATATTCTATTTATCCTTGTCACGACAGCAAATTATTATTATTGTTATTTTGTACCGAATGTACCACAAAATGCACCGCAACGTATATTTATAACATAACACGTGGCTTCAGCGTGACGTAACACTATCATTTATTTTTTGATAATCATGGGCATATAATCACTAGTGAATAACATTCGAACGACCGAATGACATTCGAACGATTCATACGCGCTGTCAAAACAAACAAACTGGCGGACGGTGGTCGACCTACCTGTCCACGATTGAGTCACGATAGATGGCAAAGGATTGTTGGCACTTGCGCCTTAATTTCGATAAAATAATACAAATTGTAATCGCTGTCAGGAATCATATACAAAACGTATGCCAAAAAAGACCTACCAGCTACTCTGACCCATACAATCAATTCTACATTTAAATTAAAATGCCTCCTCAACTTTGCATTTTCTTCACCGCATGTCCTTTTGTTTATGCAGATTTCTACTCATACAAATATCTCATCAATCAACAACAATAGTCATCTGAATCCAGCACAGCACAAACATATTTCAAATATGCTATACTCACTAACTCAGCTGATCGCGAAAATCTTCCTCCTGTTCCAACACATTTTATGCAGCAGTTCGTACTGAATCTTTTGTCCATTTCAAACATTTTCACTGAACTTGAATCGAGATTTTTTTTCTCGGTGGAAATGTCCATGTCCATGTGTATACATACAACACTAATGAAGGGCTTAATATACCAAAACGAAGGCGCATTTCGAATCCCATTGACAGTGAGTGTCGGACGTGTTGGCGACTTATGTATGTCTTCATGTAAATGGCGCGCTTTACATAGACACATGTTGTGTACAATGACGTCATAATATGACGTGTTTGTAACTATGTATGTCAAAACTGTAACTCAAAAATTATTTTGACGTGTTTCTGTATGTTTTTGTATCATAAACTATCACAGTTAAATTGAATACCAGAGAGGTCTTAAATAGATCCTGGTTGATATGACAGTAAGTAAAAAATAAAGTTGGAAAATTTGGGCCTACTTTGTCCCAGTTACCTAGCGAACCTAATAACACCTTTCATTCATCATTTCTATATGTAAGGAGAATTTATAACAATCCACGTTACTGCTGAAATATTGGCTGCAAATAACATTTGTGTGTGTTATGTTATAAATAGGATCTTGCATTCGTGTTCATGATTATTGGATTTATTAAATTCGTCTTTTTAAAACGATAAAAAAAACTCGCTAAAGCTCGTTTTTTATCGTTTTAAAAAGACTCATTTAATAAATCCAATAATCAAGAACACTCATGTAAGATCCTCTATATATATAATACCCGACTCTACTGGCTCTAGACTGTTGATGACGTCACTATAAAGGCGTTATTACGTACGTCACTGGAATTCCAAAAAGTCACATTGCTTTAAAAATGCTCAAAACAAAACCGTTGGCCCGGTTGGTTATGTGAGAAAAAGAACCTGTCACTTGACGATATCTAGACGATGTATGATTCTTGATGTGGATTTATCTAAACACGGTAATTTCGCGACAAACAACTAGATCTAGGCTAGATCTAGATCTACTACTAGATCTAGTCTAGGCCTAAGAATATAAGTTTTGGAGAATGAAGTGAAATAATTAGATCTAGATCTATTTAGTTTAATGGGTATCGATTGAAATCAACAAATTCGCTTTGTTAAACTTTTTTATTCAGTACTCGGTAGACGTAAATTTGTGTACTGGCGAAATAAGCGTCTCGGTAAAAAAGTAGTTTCGGCTACAGGTCATGTGACCAACTGACATAATAACAAAAAGTTTATCAGTCACCTTGTTATCCGTCAGGAAAATAGGCACGTGACAGGATAAAGGGGCGTTCTGTTTTACTTTAACATTGCTTTAAGCAACCACCTGCCCTAAATACCAACGAATAAACATAATCTAGTGGCAGTTATAGAGAGGGTTTACTGTAGATCAAAATATAAGAGGACATGTTTTAAATTTGGTCAGAACTACATGCGTAGTACTACATTATACTTTATGTCTCTCGAGTGTCATCCGCTCAAGGTCAAGACAAGTCATTTGCAGAACGAAAGTTTAACCACGAGCTTTTTAAGAATTAACGATTGGAAAACAAAATTATGATACACGTAAGTTTAATATTCAACTTTTAAATACACCTGTGAATTTATTTTTAATATTTAATTGATGTAAAATAATCCGATTGAACTTCCGATACATATACATTATAAATGAAGATAACAATCCAAATACTTAAACATGTCAAGACCTATGTTGTGACTACTTGTTAGAATCGTCTCGAAATTAGTGGAGACATAAGAAAGCTGTTCTTAAAGTAAGTTTTAATTGATGCGTTTTATCTATTCTTTTGATATACGGTTAGTTATTAGAGAGTTAGGTACTTACTATCAATGAACGTCTGTGACTCTGTGTAAACATTTCTTGTTCCCAATTACACATACCCTGCGCGTTGATCGCTGTCGTCCTTGTATGAGTTTCCTGGTTCTTACAAAGTGGTAAGAATTTTATCTTTATTTGCTTTCAGACATATTTAAGCCTTTACCTCATATAGTCGTAGTTTTGTCACCTTTGCAAATAGAGTAGACCCAGATCAGATGACTCATACATGAGCCGTCTGTCCTGGTTTTGCTCTGTTTGCTTAATAAATAATATAGATCTGTACAATTTCTACCAAGGTAAACAATTACTTCATAATGCAATTATAAAAAAAACAACTAGTAAATAGTCATGTTGACATATTATACATGTGTATATCTTGGGTTAATCTTTCTGTGTGTTTGTCACTACCATTTATTTTGTCTAGATTGTTTTTATCAATCCTTAACACAGCGCCAAACTCCTTCACATATTATTCACATATCGAACTTTGTTTCGTGTTTTCCTTGCGGATTTAATCTGCATGTTTTATATGTCTTAACTCTACCATTTGTGTATTAACCGCTGTTCGAGGGGCTTAACATCGTGTAATGATGTGTATTGCACTCGTTACCTACTGATTGTAAAAATGAAGTCAAGACCATGTACGATATATACAGTAACGTCTCACTGAAAAACAGTTACACCTAACCCTCTCCACAACGGACGTTAAATTTAGGATAAAAATCCGTCTTGGAGACAGGTGGTAATTTAATGCAGGGTGAACGTAATGCAGAAAGCTTTGTGCATGATTTCCACCCTGCATAAAGCAGCTACCTGCCGAAAAGAGTCCAAAGTCCTCTCTACTATATTTTCGGTTACTGTAGTAGTTAATGCTGAACAATTGTTAGTGATAGAGAAATCCTCTATGGAAGCGTTCTGTATCACCTGTTCTGCATTTAGCTACCACCTGATTTTACAGTTCCCCGTGCTGTGCTAATAAATTAAGGCTTTGTTGAGACTCTAGGTATTGTATTTCACTCAACATAATTGAGCTGACCTATATTTCTCATTTATGATAACACTATATCTAGTTTTAGTGCTAACCTAATGCTTAACCCATTCCCTCATTTTGACGACTTTTGATGACTCTTTAGAAGTCATTTTGTGAAACCATTGTGATAAATAGAGCATTTCTCCTATAGGAGCGAATGCTCTATTTATCACAATGGTTTCAAACTACAAGATTCTACTTTTCTCTAGTTACTCCTTTTCGGTAGATTTATTCCAAAGAGGTTTGTCTAAAATATCCTATAAGGTAATGCTTAACGGGGTATTGATTAGCATTTGCAAAAGGTTTGGATCCTGATAAGATGCAGAGTAACTCGAAACTGCTTACCACTCGATCAATAGTTTTTCAACTAATTAAGCCAAATGGATATATTTTTATTGCGCGAGAAAGGTTAAACTATAGAAAAACTGTAACATAAATACTGAGTACCTGAAAACAGTTCAATAACAATAGGAAGGACTTAACCAATCTCAATCTGAAAAAACTAACGTCTACTAGTGTCTTACTAAAGTCTACTAAGTATCTTAGTTGCTGAAATGTTTTCATTGACTTCAGATTAGCGCAATCCTTTAACCATTTTCTGTTGAAAAATAATGTACCAAATAATGACATCATAAATCTAGTCAATGTACATACATATACATCTAGTCAATGAACCTAGTCAATGTACCTACATCTAAATCTAGTCAATGTACCTACATATAAATCTAGTCAATGTACCTACATCTAAATCTAGTCAATGTACATATAAATCTAGTCAATATACCTACTTATAAATCTAGTCAATGTACCTACATATAAATCTAGTCAATGTACATGTAAATCTAGTCAATGTACCTACATATAAATCTAGTCAATGTACATATAAATCTAGTCAATGTACCTACATATAAATCTAGTCAATGTACATATAAATTTAATCAATGTACCTTCATATAAATCTAGTCAATGTACTAATCAATGCATCCACATATAAACACGAACAAATAAATCATTTCAACGCGTGTAAACATTCGTGTAACATAACTCAGAGTCTCTTGAAGGCAAAAAATGAATGCAGGGCCTATTTACACTTAACAATGCAACCGTTATTTCAACACCTGCAGTAGTGTGTCTCGTTACGTTGAAAGATTGTTATTATTTTGGCAAACCCTGCTACATGTATATAAATATTTTACAGGTACATGTATAAGCGGTAGGTGACAGCTTTAAAGAAGACACGATGGACCTGTCTACTCCAGTTTTGAAGGTAGACGGCACACCCGTTCTTATAGACGATCTGGGTAAGTGCAACATTTGGTTTTTCACATTACCCCTAGTGACGCATTTTTGCGCCTCTATAAAATTCACATTTCGAAAGCATTGTGATAAATAGAGCATTTGCTCCTATAGGAGCAAATGCTCTATTTATCACAATGCTTTCAAGACTACACAATTCTAAAACTCTCCCTTTCTATAGTTAATGCTCCTTTTCGGTAGATTTATTCATATTGGTTGGGTCTAAATATAGCCTATGAGGGAATGGGTAAAATAAACATTTTGCACACGGTGTAGACATATATCAGAGGGCACCTGAGGGACCCTCTGATCAGGGTCTGAACTGATTGTCATAAATATCATTTTCTTCTGTGATACATTTTGATTCGATATTTTGTTTCATTAATATTCAGAAAGGAAGGAGACAGTTCAAACTGTTCTGCAGGTTAATGGTATTATGTCGGTTAGTACTGAGTACACCGTATATATATATATATATATATATAGGTTTAAACGCGATTTTGAGCAATCTTACCTAACCCTTCGCTTGTTATTCACGTCAATATACCTACCTGAAAATAGTGAAGACCCAGATGAGACAGCTCCTGCAGGAGCTGTCTCATCATGGTCTGCACTATTTACATGTTGATTGTACAACCAGTGCACTCCACATCAGTGATTGCACAGCGAACTACTTGCACACAGTGAAGATATATGTACTTATACAACAGGGCATGGGTAAAGAAGGAGAAATGTATTTTAAAATTCAGCAAGCGAAGGGTTAATTCCGAATTGTTCATGCTTTTGAGAAACTAAACGGTTTTGGTTGTGATTAGACAGGTAGTTAGTCGGCGTCTCACCAGATCCAAGCTGTTTGATACTCTATCAACCGTTTCTCAAACGTTTGAGCGAATTAAAACTGGTCAAACTACTTGAGCTGACGTTATGTTTTATGTTTTATGTTTATATAGATAAGAATTAATAATAAGCCTATGCATGTAGTACTGTGTCACTAAGATACCAGTCACGCGCCATAATCATATTTATTATCGTGGTTACGATATGTGCATTTAAAACTATATATACACATATACATATCTATAATGGATTCATATAAGAAAAAGTGATCTTACGAATATAAGTAAACTCTGTGATCACCCAAGCAACAGTTTGGATCCAGATGAGACATCGCATAGTACGGCGTCTTATCAGGATCTAAACTGTTTGACAATTTGACATTTTGGTAATCTTTTTGCAAAAAAATGAAAGAAAACATAAATTTAAAAATGAAAGCAGACGACCTAATGTTTCAGATAAAATACTGAAATAGTTTAATGATTTTTAGAGTGGCTCGTGAACACAGAAAACTTTGGCCAAATCAGAAACTGTAACCGGAGCAGACGACTCGTCCAGAGGCCGTCTTATCTGGATTCTACTCTATTTGCAAAGTCGTTGCTATGGGATATAGGTTTAATCTTGTGCAGATATCATATTGTAAATGTCAAATGTACAGGAGTAAATAAAACGCGTAAATTTCAACATGTTATCATTAACAACGTTTCCATTAATCAAAAATTCACAAGCGAATGAATTTAATTTCATCAACATAGTTAGGGTTAGGGTTTGAACACCATGTCTTCCCAGATCCTACAATTATGACTGAAGCTGGCAACTAAGCGACTATACAGTTAAAATCCGTCTACCACTCAAAATATGTCTAATTATAGCTTAAGTTTCCAGGGGACAAAAAAATCACTCATCTGCTCGTCCTGCACGTAGTTTAATCTTCTTTGTCCATATTGCAGGACTAGTGAGTATTTTGCATTGTCTTCTTTGTCTATATTGCAGGACGAGTGAAATATTTTGAAAAACAAAATGTGCCTTGGCTTAACCTTTCCCGCATATAAACGCATTTTATGCATTTGCTAACAGAGAAGACCGAGTAGAAGACTAGAGGAACCGTCTGATCAGGGTCTGCACTGTTTGCTGATGGAATTTGATAAATATGTTTCTTTAGTTTCTAAAATGGCTACAATATTCCCCCTTGCATAATTAACTATTTTGTCCATGAATGTTCAGTAGGTATTGTAACTTGGAATAAACATAGAACAGAGACTGGGTTAATGCAAGACTAAAGTAATGTAGAAAGCCCTTTAAGATGTTCTCTGCGTTACTTTCGTCCTGCGTTAACCCATTTCCTGATATTGACGACTTATGTAAAGTCACTTTGTGAAACCATTGTGATAAATAAAGCATTTGCTCCTATAGGAGCAAATGCTCTATTTAACACAATGGTTTCAAACTACAAAATTCTAAACTTTTCTTTTCTCTAGTTAATGCTCCATTTCGGTAGATTTATTCAAAGAGGTTGTATGTAAAATTAGCCTATGAGGTAATGGGTTATGCAACCAACTATTGTTATTATAATGTGTCCGCTATATACATGTTCTACTGTATGCTGAATTGTAAAACCTTGGCAACATGTTGACCTTTATCTTGAAAGGAAAACAGGTCTGTTATGTAATGATATGATTTTAGCATATAATGTATGAATATAGTTTCAATATAAAATATCTTTTCAACATATGTTCGTTTCAATACGTAAACATGACTGAATGCATTGTTTCTTTTAATACAGACAGAACATTTGACATGTGGGTGCACACCGGCAGAAACATAACCATTACTAAATGTGCGCCTAATAGTGACGTGGCCATCAGTAAACTGAGAAGTCCGAACGTAAGGCTACAATATGCGTAATTATGACAAAAAGAAATGCAAAGTTACAATGTTGATCCTCTGAACGGTTAATTGCTATTCGCTTGAATCTTCAAAATTATGTTTTCTGTATCATTTCAAATACCTGAACAAAATGTTTAACAACCAATGTGTCTTGACTTTTGATAAGAGTAATTAGAACTGATTTACTATTTCCTTTTAACCTATGGATCTATAGTACAGTAGTGTCCCGCTAAAGTGATCGCACGGTTTATTAAAAACAAGCGAAGTTCTTTAATATTTAGCCTGCTGAGCAAATTATTTTCACAGAATGTTTCACCCATTACATTTTCAAAATTCAAGCTACGATCATTTTGTCCACCGAATCGCAATCAGGTTGTCAAACAGTTTGGATCCTGATGAGACGCCGAGTTACTCGGCGTCTCATCAGGATCCAAACTGTTTGCATAAGTATTGACTCATCCGCCCATAGCAGGCTAAAGGTAGGGTAACAGTAATACAGACAGCTCCTATATCTCATGAGCTTTCTGCATCACCTTTGTCCTGTATTAAGCTGCCACTTTGTGTTGTATAAATCTAGATACTTCTTTTGAGTGGTCGTAATAGTGTGACAGTTGTTAACTATATCTGCTTTTAGGTGTATCCCATTACAAGACACGTGCGTGGAAAGGTACTTTTGATTTCCAACACGGGATACCAGGCTCTTAGGCTGCTGAAGGACTTGTTTGAACAATTGCAATACAAGATCAGCATCTACACTGAAAAAACGAGCAAGGTGGGTGTATATCTCATTATGTGTTGCCAATACGACCACTTAAAAATAATTCTGGATTTATAAAACATGAGGTAACTTTATACATACCAAAAAATGTGTGAAAAGCTCCGATCTGATGTTCCTAGATTTCCTTACATGCAAATTATCTCATTTCGAGGGTTAGTGTAACACTGTCATTGACATTGGTAATTAATTACAAATACATATAGTCACCAGTAAATATTTCTTCAAATCATTTTCAAAAAATCAATTAGAGCACAAAACATTTCTTCAAGAGATGACCAACTACCTGGCCTCTTAGGAAGATCTAACTCATATCATTTTCAGTGTTGTTATAATTTCTTGTCCTTCGAGATCGTCAATGTCAACCCTTTCAGCTTTGAAAATTATATACCGCGTAAGCAGGTGCTAGGGGCATGAGTAGTATTGCAATAAAGCTGGGTCTATAACTTTCTCTTATGTATTGTTGTTTTTTCTTCCGAAGGATCTTCTCTTTTCAGATTTTTTATCTTAACCCATTCCCTCATATTGATGACTTTTGACGACTCTGTAAAAGTTACCTGGTGAAACCATTGTGGTAACTATAGCATTTGCTCCTATAGGAGTAAATGCTCTATTTATCATAATGGTTTCAAACTCCAAAATTCTAAAAAAATTCTTTTCTCTAGTTAATGCTCATTTTCGGTAGATTTATTCAAAGAGGTTCTACTTAAAATAGTCTATGAGTTAATGGGTTGAACGTTAGGGTGTCGGAGACGAGTGTATTGACGTTGTAGTGTAGAACCAAATCAGAACAGAACAGAACAGAACAATTATTTTATTTAACTTGTACACAAGATACATCGTCATACATACAATTCAACATCAAATTGATACGTGAAACAATTAGCGTAACCAACTATATGAAGATACAAATACTTTACACATAAGTTGAAATTTTCTTGCTCGGAGAGTGAACAATTTTTAACAAATTTGTATTAAATTATGCTGATAGAAATCTGAAACAGGACACAAAGGAACAAATTCAGTATTAAATTATGTTGATAGAATTTCTTAAACAGGACAAAACGGAACAGAACGTATTCATGTTTTTTTATTACACCTTACATCAATGCTGAAAACTTGTCGGTGTAACATTAGAAGTGACGTCAATCATTCAACAGATTTTAGAAATGTAACAATTAATAATTATAATAAGTCATTAGAATCCACATTCGAATAAGTGTCAAGTAGACATTCAAAAGACTCTTATACATGTATCCATAGATGCAACGGCACAATGCAGGATAAAATCATACAGAAAGCTCCAATATGGACTTGAATTGGACAGCGTTATGCTACGTGCTTCAATGCGTGTATCAATCTGTACGTGCATAATACTATTCAGGCAGAAAATTAGCAAGCAATGCTGCATTAAGCGTGGATCTGATAGAAGACCCATAAAAAGTCATGCAAATAGAAGCTGCTTAATGCACGCCAAAAGATAACACAGAAAGCGTCTGATTATACCCCCTGTGCCATTTCTATCATGTACCGTGCAGTCTACTAACTTAAGAAATATATACAGTTGATAACATATTTAACAACAATGTGATAAAATAAATACATATGTAATCAAATATATATGTACACTCAATATTGTACTAGACTAATAGAACCAAGTTTAAATCATTATTGTATAATATTTATACATCTGTTTCTTAGGCTGAATGCATCCTTAGTATACAAAGCTAAATTAATTAAACTTTTCTTATCATGACTTATAAACATTTGGAATAATTTAAACATTGATGGCCGTTCAAAGTAGAATTTATCTAAATACCTGTTTCTGATCTCACTATATATTGGACAAATACAAATAAAGTGATAAATATCTTCTATTTCCGAACGATTGCAAAAATTGCAAATTCGTTCATTTCTCGGAATTCTATTTATACCATAACGCCCAGTTTGTATTCTTAGAGAATGTGCTGATAATCTTAGCTTCGTAATGAACAGTCTTAGGTCATGAGGTACAACATCTAAATACGGTTCATATGAAAAGTTGGGTTTGAAGTGCTTATACTCTTCTAAAATAGGGCTATTTTGTACTGCTTCGTACCATTCCTGAACAAAACAATCAACCATACGTTGTTTGAATACCACAATGAATGTTTTAACTGCGTCTGGATTCAAGTTATAAAAAATATCTGAAAAACCATGCATATCAAGCAAATGATTAACCTGCCAAACCCAATTTCTTTTACCCCGTTTAAAGTCCTCTACTGCCAAGTTATACACTCTGTTTAAAATTATATTATCTGTTTGGGTTACCTTGCACCAATATTTTATAATTCTATAAAAACGCGTTACAAGGAGCCATCAGAGGAGCCCTCTGATCAGAGTCAGCACTGCTATTATTTAGATATCTCTCGGAAATTATATCCTTTCATACTGAATGGACTCGACCATTAAACAATGACGGACCATTCTACGTTGAAAATTCAGCAATCCAAGAATTAAAACCCCGGATACAGTTAAATCTTACTGTTACAACATTCCTTATTATTTCCACGTGCAATACAGTTAAACCCCTCTAAATTGGACGGTAAATTTAGTATAGATATTTAAATATCGGTCTTTGAGACAGGTGACAACTTATTGCAGGAAGAAAGTCATGCAGAAAGCTCCTCTAGGAGCTTTCTGCATGACTTGCATCCTGCATTAAGCAGACACCTACAAAAAGTACCTAATTTCTCCACTAGAATTCGGGTTTAGAGGGATTTTAATGTAGATCTTATGCAATCTGACCTGACATAAACAAATCTAAATTCACATGAGTGGCAAAGGCGAGTGATAAGTACAGCAGTTGCAATATATGTTTTTCATTAAACCTTCAAATTTATTTTGGTTTCAGGAGGTGTTCTCAATCATACAACGTGAGGCATTCAAGCAAGACAATAGTACAATAGATTCTTTCATCGTCATAATCTATGGTGCGCCTGATGATATAGATTATGGCCAAATCCCAGTGATTCTCAATCCACAAAATTCGCCGACATTGATTGGGAAGCCCAAATTAATTTATGTCATAGGTACGTATACTAATTGCTCTGTCATATGTAGATATAGTAATTGCCATGGAATAGGTAGGTATATTAATTGCTATGTCATAGGTAGGTATGGTATAGTAATTGCTATGCCATAGGTAGGTATACCAATTGTTAAACAGAAGTGATATGTTACCCAAAATATTTACACGATGTCGATACTGATCTTCCATGTATTTAGTCTGATATGAAATGTAGTGTATATCTTTTTAATTTTCTACAAAAGAAACCAGTTAATCAAAAGTAATGATGCAATTATTTCTGAGCTGTGATGATGTCCCGAGCAAATGAGTAAGCTTACATCACACCCATAACTTTACCGATATCTCTGTAATATTACATGATATCCATATCAGACCCTCATCTTACTTAATACATACGTTACCTTGCAGAAAGTCTAATTAAACTTTCACTTTATCTCTGTAGCCTTACTGGATATCACTACCAGACCATCACCTTACTTGATAACTACAGAACCTTACAGAAAGTCCCATTAAATTTTCATTATATCTCTGTAACCTTACATGCTATCCCTATCAGACTATCCATGGCAGTTTCTATGTTATCCCTATACCCTATACACTTATAGTTTATGCCAATGAACCAGTATTGATATAAAACATCCAATTAAAATTGACCTAAGTAACAAGTTACTCTTTCAATACGTCTATCAGAAACCTTTACAAAAAGCGTGGCCCGGATAAGTCGGCACCCAACCTATACGTCTGACAAGAGTCTGTTCTATTTACTTATGGAATTACGTATTTATGTTCATGGGCCATTTAAAAATATTCATGAGGTCAAATTGAATGGTCTTGATTGTTTTTATGTTTAATTCCATTACATGAATATGAAATACTATTTATGAAACTGTTGTATTTTTTCCCTAGGAAATGACCTCATTGTTCAACAAGTAAGGGACATTTCAAGAGTTAACAGTGACCCTGACTATCTTCTGGCATCTACGGGTAAATGCTTTTCCTATCGTAGTGCTTATCGTTTGTACGACAAGCCCTTTCATTTAACCCTTCTCTTGCTGAATTTTAAAATGCATTTCTCTTTCTTTACCCATGCCCTGTTGTATAATTACATATATCTTCACTGTGTACACGTATTTCCCTGTGCAATCACTACTGTGGAGTGCACTGGTTGCACAATCAATTTGTAAATAGTGCAGACCCTGATGAGACAGCTCCTGCAGGAGCTGTCTCATCTTGGTCTTCACTATTTACAGGCAGGTATATTGACGTGAATAGCAAACGAAGGGCTAATCAGTTTGTGAAGGCGACATGAATATCTCAAAGTACTAGAAAGAGAAAAAATGGCAACAATGGATACGGAAATACGAATGGATTCTAAGACATTGACCTGTCATTATAAAATAAACTAATAAATATATAACCATATTTATCGGACACGTATTGTCCTATGAATAGGCATACTGTATTTTCCATTAAATGCCTTACCTTGATTTTGACGATTCTGTCTGCGATAATAACACTCAAATTTGGTTTACACGCGAGACCAATAAATCTATGATCATTATTGTATTTCCAGGTTTCAATGGAGTTATGTTTTACATATATGTGCTGTGTTCATTCGTTCACGAACTCTCTGCAGTCGATATATGGAAACTGGTAAGATGTCTTAGTAGCAACTCGCGTTTCTCCATCTCAGATGGCGATTTATAAATTGCATATAATATTTTACAAGTACACATGTATATTATCTTACTCGTTGAGTGCGAGAAATTAGTGTGCTTGTACAGTTGTACTTCGATAACTCGAACTTCAAGGGACCATACAAATTAGTTCGAGATAACAGAAGTTCGAGTCATCCGATATCTAATCTGAACAATTTCTTAATGGCCACAGCTTAATACAGGTCTAAAGTAATGCTGAAAGCTCCTGTAGGAGCTTTCAGCATTACTTTAGACCTGTATTAAGCTGTCACGTGTGTTGCTATATATTGTTGGCGATACATTTTTGAGCAATTGTGTATTATAAGTTTTGGAAGGACTGAACTTTTTGTTCAAGTTATCACGGAGTTCGAGTTATCCGGGTTGGAGATATTGAATTTAAACTGTATTTAAAAACATTACAGAACCAGATGCACTGTTATCAATTAAACTACCATCGCAGTTTTAGCATTTCATACGGAATGGGCTGTAATATTACAGTCCATTCCGTATGAAATGCTAAAACTGCAATGGTAAACCATTCCATGTTATCATTCAAAGGGTTAAGTTGATACTATATAGGGATATATTCACCAAATTGTCTCGTAAGTGAAACAAGTAAGTATTTCTGATAGTACAGAAAAAACTCGCTAATCCGAACACTTAAATACGTATTATTATCGGTTTTTAAGACAGAGGGCAGCTAAAAGCAGTGTGAAAATCATACAGAGAGCTCTCCTCTGAGATCTTTATGCATGGCTTCCATTTCGTTTTAAGCAGTTACCTGCCTAAAAACTTCTCAATTCTTCCTTACTGTTATCCCATTTGCTCCCATATTTATTGAAATTCATATCAGCAAACAGAGTACACCCTGATCAGACGCCGCATTATGCGGCGTCTGATCAGAGTCTACACTGTTTGCCCACGTCCCATATATGTGATCGTGGGAACAAATGGGTTAAGTATCATCGCCTGACCCATTTCTCTGACAGTTAATATTGTCTTCGTTCTTTATGAAACACTAGTATATTTATAACATAATACAAATACATTTAAAATGTAGAATCAGATCTATATTGCAACTATAGCAAACCCTGATCAGAAGGGACCGCGGGAACCATCTGATCTAAAACGTATTTATGGAGTAAAAGGTCAAAGAAAAAAGACTTTGCAGAAGGTATAGCGCGTGTTTATGGATGTAAAATTGGTGTTTCAGCTTAGCCAGTTTGCGGACCAACACAGGTTTTCCGCTTCCAGTCACAGCACACTAAGAAAGGAATTCTACTTCTTTCCGGGATTGACGTCAACAGGTAATATTGTGTCAGTTGTGGCTAACCTAAACATTAGCTAACTTCTATACTGTAAAGAATATAAGTCCACATACAAAGTAGCATACATCATTGATGTACAGAATTGTTCTTAGCATTATTAATCTAAAAGTAATTTATGACATTTGACACTTTTCTTTATTAATTTTTTTCTCAGCGTTTAGCAATAGCCATGAAAGGAAATACATTATTTTGTTTGCTGGAGTTTGGTTTAACACTCTCCTTCATATAACGCTTTTTCACGCAAACAAGAGACTCACACGAGATCCTGTAGGAACTGTCACATGAGTCCCTGTAGGAACTGTCTGATCAAAGTCTGCTATGTTTCTTATGAAATCTAGATTTGTTCTACCAATACTAAATATACGCTCTTCAGAGTATGTATGCTTCAAGTGTATGTCTCATTATTATACTGCAAAGTAAAATCCTCACTTCTGATTGGCTAACTAGCCGTGTACATGAATGCATGTACCCTGTGAGCTGACAGGGTACATAACAATTCCTCATGGCAGGCCCACATATTTATTATAAGAAATCAAATGACCGACTTCTCGACTAGGCTAAACTGTAGTAAAATTAATAATAGACAACTGTTGATACAAACATGTAAACAAGCAGTTTTACATGAGTTATTATATCGCCCAGTCATCTATTATGACACGAACGCCGGTGAAATACAACACAAACCACTTCGGATACCTTCGGGTAGAAATAATGTACTGGGCGCCTTTAGGGCAATTAGCGTGTTTAGTGATTCAAAATGCCAACATGTATTTTATAAATTACCCAAACCGTAGAACATTGTAATATAATACACTCATTATACAGTTCTTTCCCAGGGTACATGGCGATATATTCCCGGCTGAAGAAAATCATATTGCCCGAGCCGTCAGGCTGTGTTACTAATATTATAACAAAATCAGCCAATAAACATTTATGATGTCATCAATTCTTACATGATTATTCAATTGAGAAATTACAAACACCAAAATGTAATATAGTGCTGATGAAAGAAGTGGTATGTTCCTAGACTCTTACCGTTCTTTACATTGCATAAAGTGACAGTTACACTATAAAGTGACAGTTACTATAAATATCCCGCAAAGAAATGTATTTGATGTTATGAAGGTATGCCGAACGAGATCCAGAACATGGACCCAGCTGACATAGAGTTATACATGAAAATGCTGGAACACAGCAAAATGAGCACATACAATGTACGCCTCATGTTCGTTGGTCTATATGCGGCTGGAAAGACAAGCACAGCAAGAAGAATCATGGGAAGAAGTGTTGATGGCATTACCAGCACTGATGGCATCGATGTGTACATCGGCAAATGTCGGGTAACAATCAGAGATGGGACATGGACAACACTGGCTGGTAATATGTGATTAACTAGCATGTTCTGTTATTTCATAATAAGTGGATGCTTCAGTTTCACTGAATCATTTTGTCAACATGCCGTGTTGAAAAATCATTTCGACATGACAAGTGTATATAGGTAAATTCGTACCTACATACCGAATACGTTATAATACATTTAACCTGCTGAGAAAAGTATTGTTCACGCACTTCATTTCTGATCGACACCATTAAGCAGGTTCGTCTACCAAATAGCTATATGAGTGTCAAACAGTCTAGATCCGGATGAGACCCCGAGTTTGCAATGGTAGTGATTGTACCGTCGGCAACATATTAAAGGTTAACATGAGATTTGAGATTGATTTTACCATCGTTTTGCTAAAATGTTCTTATTTATTTTAAAAGACACCCAGACAAATATGCCTTATGAAAAGCTGTCTGAGATATTTCTCACCGATGAAGAGTCTGCAAGCAGAGTCCCTGACATAAAAAACTTGGAATTTGGAGAAGGAGAGGGATCTCAACAAATGGTTACTGAGTCTGAGATAGGCATCTCTGCAACCGCTGGTACACTCGCACCTGGAAGTTATGGAGCGGACTCGCCTACACCAATATCAACAAAGAAGCGCAGACGAATGGAAGTAATTTCCCAGGAAGGGGCAGAGCTAATGGATGTGGATCCTTCAGGTGTATGTGTATTTTCTCATAATACACCGTAAATCTTTCTTCATATTTCAGCAATAAATAGTTCATCTGTTGAACGTGCTTGTCACATTATACTTAAGTCTAATACAGTTGAACTTCGATATCTTGAACTTAAAAGGACCATGCAAACTACTTCGATATACCAGAAGTTCATAGACACGGGATTTCTAATCTGTTTAATTTCCCAGGTTCAAAGCTTAACCCTTCGCTTGCTGTTCACGTCAATATACCTACCTATAAATAGTGAAGACCCAGATGCAGGAGCTGTCTCATCAGGGTCTGCACTGTTTACAAGTTGATTGTGCAACCAATGCACTCCACAGCAGTGATTGCACAGCTAAATACTTGTACACAGTGAAGACATGTGTAATTATACAACATGGCATGGGTAAAGAAGGAGAAATGTATTTTAAAATTCAGCAAGAGAAGGGTTAATGCAGGTCTAAAGTAATGCCAAAAGCTCACGTAGAAGCCGTCACATGTGTTTCTATATATGGGTAATGATGCATATTATAACAATTCTGTATTATCAATTTTGGAAGTGCCGAACTTTTTACTTCGAGTTATACCGAAGTCCGAGTTGTGCGAGTTCCAGATATCAAGGTCCATTGTATAAACAAATGTACAGTAAACCCATCTCAACCGGAATTCTAAGAATTTATGCTTTAGGCAGGTAGCTACTTAACCCATTCCCTCATATTGACGACTTTTTACGACTTTGGAAAAGTCACTTTGTTAAACCATTGCGATAAATAGAGCATTTGCTCCTATAAGAGCAATTGCTCTATTTATCACAATGAATTCAAACTACAAAATTAAAATACACCCTTTTCTCAAGTTAATGCTCCTTTTCGGTAGATTTATTCACATAGGTTGTATCTAAAAATAGCCTATGAGGTAAAGGGTTAATGTATGGCGGACATCATATCATAGCAATTTGAACGTTCAGTTAAGATAGGTATTACTGTATTTCCATCTCATTTAAATGTTTGCTACTGGTTATTTTCATTTACCTGACATATTCTGAAAGAATTGATTATATGCATTTCAAAATTAAAAGAGCCCGGCCATATTTCGAGTAGATCGACATACGTTTATCCAATCGGCTGATTTGGAAAAGCGATCTGATGATATTTTAACAATTCCAGGTCAAATCCCCGGCTAGCACGGATACGACGATGTCATCTTTGTCTGACTTTGAAATGATCGAAGCCATGGGGACCACCAGCGAGTCCATGAGCATCGCTCAGAGAGTGATCCAGAGCAAAAGCATGAAAATGGGTAAGTAATCAGTTGACAGACGTAAACATAGTACTTAATTGTGCAAAAACTTGACCCTTTGTTGCATTACTCATACATGTACTTATAAAATGAAATAGGATTAAATATGCATTCATCAGTGAGTAAAAAGTGAATTATTCAGGTTCCCTCAACTTCATCATTCATAATTAATAGTACGTGAATGGGAATTTGAAATCAATGTCTATGTGTTCCTATTAGATGACATTGCTGAGTGACGTCTTCCAGAATAATTTTTTTTCACACATAAATGCATTTGATATACACGCGTTTTGTTAGTTTCCCTGGACAAGATGTACAATGTAGTTTATTTGCCAAACTAATTTTGGAACTTTCTAGTTCTTGCAAATGATGAACTAAGATCAGCGTTTTACATTAAATTTTCTCTTCCATCCACAGGTTCCTCCCAAACAGAAGCTCATGTTTCTTTGTGGGACTTTGCTGGCCAGTTTGTATACTACGCGACACACCAATTGTTCTTCAGCCCCAGATCCATTTACCTGCTGGTCCTCAACATGGAAGAACATTTGGACAAAACTCTAGAAGAAGACTGGTACCAGGACCTCCGTGGAATAGAATCTATAGAAACGCAAGGTAATCATTATCACATCCCATAAAGGGCAACAATACGTATTGTCAACTCGAGGTTGTTTATGTCCACCAAGGCGTGAGCCGAGGTGGACATAACCATACCGAGGGTTGACAATGCGTGCTGTTGCCCTCCATTGGATGTGATATTTATTTTATTATACCAAACATCACAATCAATGGCAATAAAACATTTTGAATAATTCCGGATTCAACATTTAATACTGACTGTAAGTCCAGTTATATACGAAAATAATGTCTCCTATCCATGGAAAGGGTAAGTCAAAGTGCAATTCAGTTTGAAACAATTCCGATAATAACTACCTATAACACGTTTTGTGCTAGCTGAATCCCTTTCACTGTCTAACTGAGCTTATTCTTCCTTCCGAAATGGTTACAAAATGCGACATTTCTGGATTTGTTTACAAGCTGTCAAATTGTCGTTTGTCGATCAAATTGCAAGCGTCGGATGACGTCACACACAAGTGCTCACTCATCTAGACGGGTACTTTCGCCCGTAGTTACCTCCCGTGCGTGGTATGTTGTGTGGAACAGTACGAATTGTTTCATGACAGGTATATGGGAAACTTATATGGGAAATTCACGTGAAGTATAATAATATAGATTAACTAGTCAATATATACATGGTTTCCATTTACAGGGTTACCACGGTCAGGAAAAAGTCAGGGAAAATGTAAAAAAAAAGGTCAAGGAAAACTCAGGGAATTTTAAATTTAGGCAGGTAACTCTGAAATTGTACTGAAAGTCAGGGAAAGTTAGGGGAATTTTTAATCGGAATTCGGGGGTTGTCCATGTTAAACAGCTTCTGCTTGAGCCAAGTGTTCTGTGTTCATATGCCATTATCAGAAATAATGTTATTAATATTCTAACGTCATTATTTCTTACATAAATATACAACAGGGAAAGGGTTAAGGTTACAGTCTTTTGTATTCTGTGATAGTATCGAAATGTTTTACCAAACTATATAGGCGTCCAGAGGTACTTATGATAAATTCTGAGGAGTTGTGATACCCCGAAAGCAAAAATTGCAATACAAAAAGAGAAAATTGCAGACTTGGTAAGATGAGTAAATTTAAACATTTTCAACAATAGCTCCTTTATTTCTCCACCAAACCCTATACTGTGACAACGCCGTAAAATTGTCTCTACGAGGCGATTCTAAAGAGTGGTCATAGTATAGCGTTTGATGATGAAATGACGATTTAACCATTCGCTTGCTGAATTTTAAAATACAGTTCTCCTTCTTTACCTATGCCCTGTTGTATAATTACATATATCTTCACTGTGTACAAGTATTTCGCTGAGCAATCACTGCTGTGGAATGTACTGGTTGCACAATCAATTTGTAAATAGTGCAGACCTGATGGAGCTGTCTCATCTGGGTCTTCAGTATTTACAGGTGGGTATATTGACGTGAATAGCAAGCGAAGGGTTACGTATTTGGGTACGCAGTGCTATGCACCTTTATCTGTAGCTCTGGAATTCTTCACGATTTATTTGTTTCACTACGAATACACATCGTTCGTCAAAATAAGCAGATTTATGTAATGCATGTTTATAACGTTATATTTCTACCAGTCTTGGATAAACAATTATATTCATAACAAACCGTTACTGCTTTTAGTGAACTATTAGTCTTGTTTTATGTCTGACATAGGTGGTGTTATGTTCTGGCTTAGATCCATCTGTACCTATGCAAAAGGTTCCCAGCCAGGGATTCCACCGATAGTTCTTGTAGGGACCCACAAAGACAAGCTTGAAGGGGTTAGTGTGTGTTTTGATATTTCATAGCATGACACTACACGTGTCTAAGTTAAGAAGAGTATAACGGGTTTATATTTTCTTATACTAACTAAGGATAAGCCAGTCGTTTTATTTGTCATTTTGTTTGTGTAATTATAACAATTGTAGGTGATGTAAATGCCATTTTTGAACTCATTGTAGAAAACGGTATTAATATAATATTTCAAATAAAACACTATATAAATTGACAACTCATGCCTCACTAATGTATGTTTCTATAATATCTATTGTAATGCCATGCAATCACGTTATTCAAATGAAACATGTGATGTACGTTACTTATAGTTAAACTTTAAATGGAAACAACTCCTGGCATGGTCAAGCTGATTCATAACCCCCCCTCAAAATACACATATATTTATATTAAAAAAAGCACAGTTAGAATTGCTGGGGTATTGTAAACAATATAAATATACATAAAAGAGTACAATGCATCTTTATAAAGTACTGTAACGATGGAAAGTAAATTTGCAGATTTTCCAGATTGAGTACAATATATTATATTTACATATTATATACTTCCGAAATCATCTCTTTTCTAGGATGAAAAACAAAAGCGTAAGGTTGCAGATGCTTACTTCAGGAGGATACGAAATGCATTCCAAGGAACACCGATAGCCTACAATATCCACAGGGAAACATTTCTATTGGATAACACGTCTGAAGATGAAGAGCTCGATAAATTGAAAACTACAGTTCTCGATATCTCAAAGACAATGCCATTCTGGGGAGAAACTATTCCAGCAAGATGGGTTGAGATGGAGCAGGCTTTGGAAGACAGACGTCAGGATGGAAGACCATTTATCACAATGCGAGAGCTTGCTGAGATAGACAAAGGTTTAGCTAAGCCCATAAGAGATAACGAGCAGCTCAGACTATTTCTAAGGTTCCATCACGAAACTGGAACACTGATATATTTTGACGATGCCAAACATTTGCGGGATATAATTGTACTCGATCCTCAGTGGATCATTCATGCCTTCCGATATCTTATCTCAGCTGAGGAGTTTGGAAGAAAGTATGGAGAAATGGAGCATGACTGGAGAGATTTTATGCAGACCGGACAACTTCGAATGGAACTTGCCATGGAGGTATGGAAACAAGACCCTGTGCACCATTTCTTCGAAAACCATGAAAAACTGCTACATCTGTTAGAGAAGCTAGATATTATTGCAAGGGCAAGCACAATTAGAGATGACGGTCAGACTCTCGAGCATCTTCCGTTTTACTATGTCCCTTGCCTCCTGAAGAGGTCTCCTGAAACAGACATGCTCAAGATGCCGATCAAAGCTTATTGTGTCAGCACACCTGTTCTTGTACTGTCATTCAAGGGCAATTTCCTTCCCCCAGCTGTTTTCAACAGATTGATGGCTGTCTGTCTTGGAAAATGGCCTGTTGCAAAACAAGGGAAACGAAATTTGATCTACTGTGGATGTGCTGTATTCGTGGTGAACCATGGAAAGAATCAAGACAAGCATCGGATGACCATCTTCTTTAGAAAATCCAAAATAGGTGTTAGAATTACACGCTACAGCAGCAAGGGTGCTCGCATAGTCGACACCTCTATTTGTGACAGAGTTCGAAGAATTGTGTCTGCCGTCGTTAGGCGAGAATTCAGCAGATTTCAATCGACGGAATCCAGCTCTGTTGAACCGTTTGATTACGTACTGCAGTGTAAAGACACAAATGAGAACGACTACCTTGATGAAGGCTTGCTGGATGTTGGAAACCTCGTGGATACAATAGAATCAGATTATTTCTGCGAGGAGCACTCGGACAAGAATGAGCCTCATTCCGTCTCAGCTGTGGAAATGCTTCAGGAGTGGTTCCCAGACAGGGTACATATATATATAGTTTATATGATTGCAAGTATATTGAGTGATTTTATATTCACATGAATAATTGGATATGTACAATTAAATGCAAAACACAGAGCAGCAACTTTTCAGTATCGTGCAGCTAACTTCACACGCGCGCTTATTTAGACACAGTAATGATTCTGAATTCTCCATTAAGTCTTGATATAGACTGTCATATGGGAATAATAAATTTTGCATTCATTAGTAAACATAACTGTAATTGCGTTTAATAAGGTACTCTCTGCATTTTATTACAGATACCTCCGAATTTTCGACTGGATTCCAAATCAACTGTTGGTAAGCTTGATTGTTTGATTGTTTACTCCTTCTTGTCTTGCGGTAGGTCCGTGGTTCTTCTGCGCACGAAACAATGCAATTTCTCCGTGCACAGAAGAACCTTTTAGGTCTTCCTCCACCTTTGATTAGCTGGACGTCATGACATGACTGAACTACTGTTAAAGTGTATAAATAATATTAGTACGGATAATACTATCACACTTGAAGATGAATCAGTAGTAAAGTCAAGCAGGAAAAGACACGCAAAACGCAACCACCACCAAACGACCGTCAGAAAGCAAGCAACACATACACATAACCATACAGACATACACAGACACACATGCACGCCTACAAACACACGAGACGAATACATCAAACACGTACAAACGCGCATGCACAAAAACATCTAACAAAAAAAGCAAGGGTGACAAATAGAGTACTTTCTTGGAACGGTCAGTGGCAAAACCACCATGGGGGGGGGGTTATACGAGGGGTGTTCCAAAAATAATGTCACTTGCATCGGTGCTCATATAGCGGAAGTGCTTTTGTTCATTTTAATTTGCTCTGCCCTTCAAAATACTCTCCGCCAGCCAGAATACACCTTTTTAGCCGATCAATCCATTTTTGGAAGCATTTTTCATACTCTTCAATGGGGACACCCATCAGACACTGATAAACAGCAAATCCAAGGGCATTTCTCGAATTGTATCTCTTTCCAGATAAATGATATTTAAGTTTTGGAAAGAGAAAATTGTCGCAAGGAGGGTGCGGAAGGACGGTAACCTTCTCTGACTCCAAAAAGTCAGTCACAATACGTGCCTTGTGAGCGGGTGCATTATCATGCAAAAGTCGGACATACTTAAGTCCTGTTTTGGGGCGGCTACTTTTGTAGTAGTTCTTCAATTTTCTCAGAACAACGTTTTTATAGAACTTGCCTGTGACCGTTCTGCCTTTTGGCACCGGGATTTGAATAACTGGACCCTTATTAGTGAAAAAAATAGCATACAAAACCTTCTTTACCGTTCGTATTCGTTTGGCAATACTTGGGCGTCTGGCATTTTTAGTGGCCCATATTCGGTTGGAAACCTTCCGCTTTGGTTCAAAATAATACACCCAGGTCTCATCACCAGTGACTATATTGTCAAAAGCCTTTTTACTATATTTTGGGTACATTTTGAGAATTTTTTTTGGCATTGTTAGACGCGTCTTCTTTTGCTCATCCGTTAACAAATGGGGTATCCATCTTGCGTTTATCTTTCTAACTTTTAGGTTTTTCTTCAAAATTGCATGAACTCTTGCTAACGACAAGTTTGTCATTCGAGCCAATTGTCTTACGGTGAATCGAGCATCAGCTTTGATGATATTTCGGATTTTTTCTATGTTATCTTTGGTCGTAGTTGTTGCAGGACGACCTGGGCGAGCAGCATCTTTCAGTTGCTGCTGCCCAGCACTAAATTTAGCTACCCACCTACAAACAGTCCTGTGGGACATTTGGCCCTCCCCATAAATGTCACACACCTCTCGGTGAATATCTACAGCCTTTATGCCGAGTAATGACCTACCTTTTATATAGGCCCTAATTTCAAGAACATTTTCAGCTCATTTTCCTGTCATTTTGTGTATAGTCTAACGAATAGGCTATGAAACGATGTACACTGTACCGAGGCAAGTGAACGTGTGGACGAGATATTTACCTGTGTCACGAGCCAGTGATCACTCAATCGACATGAGGTGGTTTTGTGCTTGAATTGCACGATTTCCGCGAAATAAAGCACAGATGACATTATTAATGGAACACCCCTCGTATCTGGATAATTTAAACTTGTGATCATAATTATGTCAAAGCACTGTAAGGCGAATATTACTGGGTATTAAACATCGGTTGCATTTTATTTGCTTTATGTTTGACTGTAAAATGATGCATTGCTCATTCAGATACATGGCTTGAAAAGCTCCCGGATGATGTGAAAGCAGAGAAGCTGGCCGATGCAACGCTGTCAAAGATGACACGGGCCATTGGTAGAAACTGGAACTTTCTGATGCTTGAGTTGAACGTTCCGGTATGTCGTTCCTATGTTATACTGAAATGTACACTTATAAAAATCATTTTAGCGTTCTACATTATATAGATTGTACATTATGTTACAAGGCTGACTATGTACTTAATATGTTTTCATGTTATATTGATTCTACTTAATATATGTTCATGTTATATTGTTTCTAAACACAATATTTTCTGAAGTGCATCAATTCTATTTTCTTAATTTGATTCTGTATAATCTTTTTTATAAATCATCATGGTAGCAGTTTCCGTTGACTAGCTATACTGGAGGAACGGTGCAAAAATGTTAACGTTTATCTGTGCGTTCTCTTATAAGGCTGTAATAAATATACAAAAATAAACAGTGGATTCATGAACTGCTTGGGTGTAATATTTTGAGCTTTGTTCCATGAGTACTCATGAAAAAACATGATGACATCGTGAATATTACTTAACTGTAATGGCACTGTATACTCTGATTTAATTATTTCATGAGCATACAGAGCAGACCCTAGTCCGTCTGATCTGGTTTGCAAATGCGTAAAACGACGTATTTATGGACTAAAGGATTAAATAAGGTTTTTATTACCGTTGTCATCAACAACCGATGTGTATTTTAATAACAGGAAGTCTATCTACAACAAACAGATGAGAACTATCCAAGGAATGTGAAACAGAGAATATACCACTCCTTGCGGTACTGGAAGTACCATGTGTTGAAAGACGAAACTCTGGCAACCAACGAAGCTTTGATAAGTGTCATGAAGAGAAGGGAAGATGTATACATTGAGTGGGAAACAGTTCAAAACATTATTGATGGCATTGAATAAACCTTAGACGGAGTTCATCCTAAACAATAATTGATATAATAGACACATGTGTTAGTAGGCACCCTATCAGCCTGGGGATTCTCCGTTTAGCGGTGATGTTGTTTAAAAACAGTTGAACTTCGATATCTCTATCTCGGATAACTCGAACTTCGGGATAACTCGAACTTAAAGTTCGGTCCTTCCAAAATCTTACAATACAGAACTGAACTAAAATGTATCACTGTGCATATCTAGAAACACATTTCATAGCTTAATACAGGTCTACGGTAATGCTGAAAGCTCCTATAGGAGCTTTCAGCATTACTGTAGACCTGCATTAAGCTGTGAACTTGATAAATTGTTCAGATTAGAAATCGGGTAAATCGAACTTCCGTTATCTCGAACTAATTTATATAGTCCCTTGATGTTCGAGATATCGAAGTTCAACTGTATTGATGTTTAATTAAATGTTGCCAATGTGTCTTTTGATGACAGGAATTATTTCTGTAACATACACAAAAGATATACCAGGCCGTTGGTTATTGGAGGTACCATGCGCATGAAGACCAAAGTCTGGCAACCAACGGCATTGATACGTGTTATGAAGAGCAGGGAAGATGTATACATAGTACAAAACATTACTGAAGGCATTGAATAAAAGCCTAGATGTTTAGTGCCTCGTTCAGGCACAAATAAACTTATAACATATTTGTTTTACTTTGTACGAGGTTTAGAGTTAGTTAATAATGTAGCACGACGGGAAGGTAATGGTATATTTTCTATACTGTGTGCGTAATCAATGAAATAAAACGTGAATTATATTTTGTATTGTATACATCAAGATGTAATAACAGCTAAATGCGCACATGCGTGCATTTGTCCATTAACCCCTGACCTCATTGAGGTGTATTTTCAAACACCATGGACCCAGCTCAGAGTCTGCTGTGTCTGCTTATGAAATAATATCGATTGAGTCAAGAATATTTATCAAATTGTTTATTATACAATTACAGAAGTTCAGATTATTAATATTCATGATACCATTATTTTCTACATAAATATTCGTTATGTAAAGGGTTCATTAGTGTGATTGATTCATCTAAGGATGTCGGGAATTAACACTCATGACATGTATTTATGTTTAATGAATGAGAAAAATATTGGTTATATTTGTGCTTCAGTAACTTTTTTCGAAGTAACTACGGTACTAAAGAACGTGTACAATTAGCCATGTACTCTATGAATATTCATGAAAGAACTATCATGAATGTTAATTAGCTGAATTGTAATAATGACATATGAAATTAAGATGTTTGGCCAAGGCAGAAGCGGTATACTTGCATGTATATATTTTATAAGTATAATGCCCCAAAAATGTGTAAAGAATTGAAAAGAAAGAGCGACAGGGAGAAAGAAAGAATGAGAGAGAATCATAGATAAGGAATGATAGACAGAAATAATAACAAAGAAATGTACATGACAGACAAATGATTAAGCATGGGAGTGGGTGAAATAATGGAGGAGTGAATTATATTTGAGAGAATGTGCAGTGATAAAAAGGTAGTTTTAGAGAAAAATTGTTTTATAAATGAAATGTATATGATATTTTTCCATAATTTGTTAATATCCTGATCATATTAGAATGTATACCTTTCTTCAAACTTTGGGGAAATATGTAGGAATGTAACATATGTTAGTGTTGATTGCTTTTCCTTTTAAGTAACTATTGGGCTATTGTGTAAAAGGCTTGCCTGTTGAAAGCTGCTAATTATAATAACAACATTGTAACTTAAGCACCTGACTTTTAGTCTCCATGCTGGACACTTTAATTACCTACAGTTAAAAGTGTTAATAGGTTGGCTTGGAAATAGGGTTGATAGTGTTAACATGCTATCACCTTGTTTTCATGAAACTTCACACTTCTAGATTGTGGACATTTTAAGTAAATGCCACAATGGACTCGGTATGCTTAAAAGGAAAGTAATACTCAAATAGGAATTTGACATCTGTTGAGCAGATTTGGGATATAAACCCGAGCAATTTCAATGTACAGCATAATATACTGTACAAGAAGAAATAAACAAACAAGAAATTGAACTCGGGACCTCTGCTCTTTTCAGGTATGTTAAATATAATTATGTTATCTTCTTTTCTAATAATGTACCTACATTGTGGTATGTTTGTTACCAATTTAATGATTGGAAATTGTATCATTTGTAGCAGAATTGTAACTAGCGTTGCTGCAGTTTTCAATAAGTATCTGAAATACTATATTTGCTGTAATTTATATCAAAATTATAGCTAATATGGGAGAAGCCTGATATTTTACTAAATAAACTTTGGCTGCACTCGGATACATGTTATCACTAAATTGGTGATACAGAACATCAAATGGAAGTCTGCTCATTTACAAAGTTGTAAAACTGCTACATTTATAAATTTGCTACACTTATCCCATGGATTATGTAAATATGTTTGATCAGGATTATCTGTAACTTTAAATTAATCCTTAAACTGGTTTTATATATACACATGTATCTCATTCATTTGAGCCTACAGGCTCCTGTAAACTGATAGAGGAATACAGAGTAGACCTAGACCAGAAGCCACTCAAAGAGTCCTGGTTTGGGTCAGCACTGTTTGCAGAGTTGTTCTATTGTCGAATATAGTTCAGCTACAATTACTGGTTTTGTAATAGACAGGGACATACAGAGTAGACCTAGACCAGAGGGCTGTATGAATAGCTATCTGGCTAGGGTCTGCACTATATGCATGATTGTGCATGACTTAGTCATCTGAATCTATATGATATGCTGAACGTATTTCATATGGTAGATTACAGTTTTAAAATGACATTTATTTTTGTCTAGTAAAGCATATACTGTTTTAGGTTCAGCTTAGTATTAAGGTACTAAGTACTTTTGGTTAATAGAAATACATGTTTGTTTCTATGTAAATCATGGATGAAGGAATCAAGTATTTAAATTCATTTAAGTCTGTGAGCGTTGTCTGTGTCAACCTCTCGCATGTTTAAGTGAGTCTTTACCTTTTCTGTTAATTCCCCATTTAAAAGCAGATACTGTTAACCCTTCATCTTTGGTTTAAATTATGCAATTGATTTGATAGATAATATACTGTACAAGAAGAAATAAACAAACAAGAAATTGAACTCGGGACCTCTGCTCTTTTCAGCTCGCCCCTCGTAACACTTATAAGTCACAAATAAGCTTCTAAGGGACCGTGAATCGACGGCATAAAAACGCGGTGGAGTAGTCAACGATCCATGACAACGCCAAGGAATAGGTACTACCTTAGAAGCATCCAAGATTCGGACTCTGAGACATCGGACGGTGAGGAACAGCCAACTGAGTACTGCTCACTAGACGACTCAATCAATCTAAGTGACATAAGTGATTCCGAGACAGAGACATCAATGGCCAATCTTGTTAAGCTTAGTGCCTTTACGGGTGGAAATGGTGAAAAGGCGTCAGCATGGTTGTCCGAGTTCGAGGCATTTATAGCACTGAACAAGGTGCATAATGACCTCAGAGCAAGTACCCTGCCCTTCTACTTGGACGGAAAAGCTAAAGTGTGGTACAGGTCTCTCAATGAGGAGACCAAGACAAACTTTGACCTCCTCAAGGAAGCACTACAAACCAGGTTCAATGGAGATGATGGACTAGGCTTTGATTTTGCCATTTGGGCCCTGCATAAGCTGCCCCATGAGCCCGTAGACGACTACTTCATGAGGGTCCAAACTTTCTCGGCAGAACATTACCCATCATCGTTTCTGGTCAACGCAGCAATGCGGGGACTTACTGAGGACCTCCAGAGAATTGTTATGCCACAAGGACTGACAACTCTGGAGGACCTGCGCAAGGCAACACTCCTTGCAGAAAGAACTTTAACAAATGCTGGACCAAGGGTAAATACCGTTCGACCAACAGAAATGGATGATATCAGGGAACAACTGGCTGACCTGGTTGAAACGGATGGACCAGTGCATGAGCCCGAGACATCCTCAGGAAGAGAAAAGGCCACAGCGACGGATGGAAGGACCCAGACGCCCAAACCATGCAAGAAGCTACGCCTGCAGATATTGTAGAGGTATGGTTCCTCATTCTCTTAAACAATGTCCAGCATTTAATAAGCAATGTACTTATTGTAGGCGCCCCCATCATACTGAAACAGTATGTGAAATTAAAGAGAGAGAAAGGGGTTTAGGTAACCAATAGGGGTGCGAGCCTGTCCGTAAGTTGAAACCATCTGCGGATAGGCAAAGCAATGAAAAGTTAGCAGACTCGGCTACTGGGTCTAACTCAAATTCAAAGCTTAAGGCTAAAATTAGAGTTGATAAAGTGTTAGAAAGACAAAATCGAAAATCTTCTGCCAGTAAATCACATACTGCTCAATCTGTTATAAGAGATTCTAAACCAAAGTTAAACTTAGAGCAGTCAAAAACACAGAGTAGTTTTAAAAATTCACAAAAAGCAGAAAATACGATTAGGGTAGCTACATCTTTGACAAGAAATCTGATAAATGTAAAAATGTTTGACAAAAATGTTCAGGTTCTCGTAGACTCTGGAGCAAGTATCAGCTGCCTAGACAGAGGCATGTTTGAAAAGTTAGCATCTAAAACTCAGCTGAAACTTGAACCTTCAACTCTGCGAAATGTGGTTGGTGTTGGTGGCGAAAGGCATTCAGTGCTAGGTGATGTTCATATTCCTGTAGTGATAGCAGGATTTAAAATCATTCAGAAATTTGCTGTCATTGGTGGGCTTCACCAGTCTGTAATTTTAGGCTTGGATTTCATGACTGAAAACCATGTCAAAATTGACTTTCACAGCCGTTTGCTTTCCATTGGCGATGATATTGCTGTGGTTACTCTCAAATGTGATAGTAAATTTGGTTATGCTAGGCCTCGTGATAGGGTTACTATTTCGGCACATTCTGAAACAGTCATTCCTGTCAAGCTCTCAGGGGCTTACAAGAATGCAACTGTTTTGCTGGAACCTTCAGAAATCTTCAATCCATGATGATAGCAGGAGCAAGGTGCTTAGTATCACCAAACAAAAAGAAGGCATCTTTCAAAATTTTGAATCCATCTGTCCAGGATATCACTCTGTCACCAACCACAGTTGTAGCAAACATAAACTTGGTAGATAATTCAAAAGTGTTTCCTTTTGGGCAAGAAAAACATGCGTCTGTGCATAATGTAAATCTGACCGAGTGTCGTGCAGCACATCAAAAATCTGACTTGCAGTTCAATATAAATAGTTCAAATCTAACAGAATCTGAACGACAGAAACTTGAGAACTTTCTCCATCAGAATAGTGATGTTTTTGCTTCATCATTGTCAGAAATAGGAAAAACTGGTAATTTCAAACATAAAATTGACACCGTGCCAGGATCGGCTCCTGTTCATTTACCACCTCATAGAGTAGATCCAATTAAAAAGAAGGAAATTGAACGCCAATGTTTGGAAATGAAAGAAGCTGGTCTGATTGTACAATCTGATTCGGTTTAGCATTCCCCAGTAGTTTTGGTCAAAAAGAAAGACAGTTCATGGAGGTTTGCTATTGATTTTAGGAAATTAAATAGTATAACTATCCCAATCTCTCATCCATTACCTAGAGTTGAGGATGTCTTTGATGCTCTAGGGGAATCAAAAGCAAAAGTATTCTCTACTCTAGATTTAAACTCTGCATATTTCCAAATTGAGCTTGACCCTGAAACGAGACATAAGGCTAGTTTTGTCACACATGAAGGGGTTTTTGAATTTTTAAGGATGCCTTTCGGCCTTCGGAACGCTCCCCAAAGTTTCCAATTTTTGATGTCTGTTGTTTTCCGAGGGATGAACTGGAAATTCGTTCTGTGTTACATAGACGATATTCTGGTTTTCAGTCCAGACTTTGAAACACATTTGGAACATTTGGATGAAGTTTTCCAGAGGTTACGGGATGCAAATCTTACCTTAAAACCCACAAAATGCAACTTCGCATCTGACAAAATCATGTTTTTAGGTCATGTTATTTCGGCACAAGGTGTTCAGGTTGATGCGTCCAAACCAGAAAAGGTTCAAAATTTTCCACAGCCTAAAACTCAGAAAGAACTGAGAAGTTTCATGGGACTATGTAACTATTACAGACGTTTTGTGTTAGACTACTCTAAGATCTGTGTACCACTCAATAAGTTATTAAAGAAAGATGTCAGGAGAGTTTTCTCAGTCTCTGATTGGACTGTTGAGTGTCAAACTGCATTTGACACATTGAAACAAGCCTTAGTTAGCCCGCCAATATTGAAATTTCCAGACATGAATAAACCATTCATCTTGACGACTGATGCAAGTGGCTCTGCAATTGGCTACATACTTGGTCAGCTGGATGAAGCTGGTAGAGAGACTGTAATTGCTTATGGCGGTAGAGCTCTAAGGCCTGAAGAGATGAAATGGGGTATCACAGAATTAGAGTGTCTAGCTGTTGTCAATGGGATAGAAGCATACAAACACTACCTGACATCTAATAAATTTACAGTTTACACTGATCATTCAGCTCTGAACTATCTGTTTAGTAAGAAAGAACCAACTGGTAGACTATATTGTTGGGCTTTAAAACTTCAGGCATACAAAATGGAAATCAAGCATAGGAAAGGCTCAGCTAATCAAAATGCAGATGCAATTTCTAGGATAGATTACTCAAGGTTAGGGTCTACTGTTAATGAATCAAATGCATCTGTACATGTAACCGATACCAAACTGTCAAATGCAAACTCTTGGGTAAACTCTGCAAGCCCTGCTAAAAGTGTGGTAAAGGAAACCCCTGAGAATAATGTAGAACAGTCAAATATTGCAGAATCTTCAACTGAAAAGGTCATATCCGATACCTGTCATATTGTTGGAAATAAGTCTGAAGAATTTGTGCAGTTATTGGAACCAAATGAAGCTGTAGAAGTTAAACGGTAGAAAAACCCATAGCATGAGTTTTTTCATGGGTACAATTTTGATTTCCATTCAGCAGACCATACTAAACACCCTGGTACCCATGAAAAAAGTCAGACGGGGTGCACGGTAACCCTTTCTGGCCCCCGGGGTAAATGCTCGTAATCATTCATATATGCGATACATTGGAAATGAGACAGGTGTGTTCGACTACACACTAAAGGAAGGATACTCGAATCGCAATTATCTCACATTCTATCATATCCTACTAAAATTCTACTTAAAAGGAAAACTGCTTAGTACATTGTAATTGTCCGAAAAGGTGGATATAGAAATTAGCTGCCTGTCTGTCTCTCTGTCTGCCCACATTTACAACCTGAAATTATCTGCGATAAGAGATCGTTATTGATTGTGATACGTTTCCTTTCGACGGTTAAAGTTTTTATAAATGATTCAAAAAATATTTGAAGCAACAACCACGTAGTATCAAGTAGCAAACGATGTATTTTATATGTATAAAATATAGGCTAATTAAAAGAGTACATTTGAGAATGGTATATTATGTATATTATGTAACAATATTTTATGTTTTTAATTTTGCGGTATGTGCTTGTTTTTACGGACCTGTATAAAGTAAGTTTACAGGTCCGTAAAATACATAAATTTACCTCAACGTAGGTCTAAGTCAATAACTGAGTTTTAAGTATCTCGCCTTAAATTTCGAAAACAACTTTTGTTCCAAATTCCGATTCAAAACTATGCTTATATACGATTTGTTTTGTTTGGTTTAACCTCGCACTGACATATTATGTCATATGGCGACTTTGTCAGCTTTCCATGTTGGAGAAAGACCCAAGGTGCCCTTTCGAGCTTATTTACCGACCTTCCGCAAGCCAGCTGAATGGCTTCCTCGGGTGAAACAGTTTGCCACTCCAAGTGAGAGTCGAACCTACAGCGGTTTGGGGCAAGTGGTCAGCGACCTTAACCACTCGGCCATGGAGGCCCCTAAATGATCTAAGGATGAAAATGAGTAGACCTTCCCACACGATTTATTCAATCGGAACTATATATAAAACACACAATATCGCCATTTTCCGAGAATTGCTGTTTTCAGATTTTTTTGAAAAGCACTTACAACGTGCATGAGTTCCCAAAAGAACCCGGTAAATGCCATAGTTATGGAATATCGGGCCTCACAGAATGTGCAAGACGCGACATTCCGAGGCACGATATTGTAACACGAGATCTCGCAATATCGCAGTGTCACATACCACGAGATTTCACAGTAGATTATCGTGCCTAACACCATTTTTAACCAGAATCTCGCTGTTCGTGTCTTATGGTAAAATATACCTCAACACTTCGTGCCTGTACTTCCCAAAGGGCTTTCTTGTCGAGGCACGGGATGCGAAGCAATGCGCAAGATTCTGGCGAGATGCGAAACGAGTCACGATATTGTATCGCAGATGTTCAAATCTTCAGATCTAATATTGTGCCTCGCTTTGTGTCACGAGAATTATGCGATATTTCATTTCAGCGACATAAAATCTTGCCTCACTTCGTGTCTCGTCCGATTCTCGCAACACAAAGCGAGGCACGTTTCACGCGTGTTGAGTCATCCGGTGAACCACTATTTTAACACGTTGTAAGCGTTTTCTATTTAGTTTTATTGTAAACATGGCTATCACTGATACATACATATTCAGTGAAAATTACTTTAACATTGTCTAATCGATTAAGATTGAATAGCATCGAATTGCGTACTGAAGAATCGATTCTCGTGGTTTGAACATCTGCTGCGACACACGAGAATTGGGCGATATTTGAACGATACAATATAGTATCTTGCTTCGCATCTCATCAGAATCTCACATCTCGCTTCGAATATCGTTCATCGACAAAAAGGCGCGATATTTTACCGTGAGTAACAAAGCAAGACGTGATATTCTACCGCGAAATTTCATTGTATGGGGTCTCATGGTATGGGATACTATGAGAGTAACGAGATCTCGTGTTACAAAATCATGTCTCGCATTGCGTCTCGCATCGCGTCTCGTCGGAATATCGGATTTCGCTCGATTCTCGTGTCTCGCACTAAGAATGCGAGGCACGATATTCAACATGACACTAACAAGATTCCGTATGTGCTTGTGTACACCTTGTGGTTCAGCCAAAATACTTGACAGAGTTATGTATTCTTTCCTACAGATGCAACTTGTAATGGTGAACGAGTGAGCGGACACTATTTTTGAGTTGAAGGTCACCGTGACTTACCGTGACTTACCATCTTCAGTGATATTGACTGGCGAGCTTTCTCAATTTGTAAACCGTAAGTCGGAAATTCTCACTGAGTTCGTACAGGAGAACAATTTGTGCGGTTTTCTACAGTTAAGATCACCAAGTAATCCGAATTATACGTACGTGCCCTCAAAAACGCTGATCAATCACATTCTAGTCGAACGTACCTGCATGCGTTTATAATACAGCAGAGTCTCGCTAATGTGACAACATAATTTATTAACATAGGAGTCTGTAAAAACAGGTGGTTGCTTAACGCAGAGGAAAAGTAGTGCAGAAAGCTCCTACAGGATGTGCTCTGCTTGCTTATAACACAATATAGATATGATTCTACAGATTGTGTCAAAGCAAACACATTTCTTAAAAAGGTTAAATTTTTAAAAAAAAGCAGCTAATACATATTCATTATATCATTATTTCTTACATGGAAATTAAACAGGGAAAAGGTTAATGCTTGAGTCACCCCATAGGAAGACTTACCAAAAAAACCCAACAAAGATCAGGTCCAACACCGTGTTTTTCTTGATCTGGGTCTTCAAAACAACTTGATCGATTTTCTTCGAAGGATGATAGTCAACTGCTTCGAAAGCAGTTTAATCACATATTTTATATATAAACGTGCCAAAAGCGCAACAGAAGCACAGCTTGTGCACTTAGGTCGAAGCAAGGTCGTAACAGCAACGTAGTAAGCGTAGACGAAGCGTAGCCTGACATCCCGCAAAGGATAAACATAATTTGATCTAATTTGAATGCTGAACTTTGTATTATATCTGCAGAGCGAAACGAATTCAGATAACATTTTTGTATGCTGTATTTTCACCTGCAAAATTGTCGTCTGAAAAAATGCCGTCTGCTGCAATTTTCAACGTTTTCCTTGAAGCAGATTTCGTTTCAACACTGATAAAAAATTCCCTTTCCCTATTCTGAGTTTAATTCAAAGTTCAATGCCTGCTAAATATTAATGATATATGGAAGATCGAACATTGTAGTCATTTTAGAAAGTAAAGAAACCGATCTTTCAAATTCCACTAGCAAACAGAGTAAACCCTGACCCTTAACGGCTCCTATAAAAGTCATCTGATATGGGTCTACTCTGTTTTCAAATGCGTGAAAAGGCATTTATATGAAGAAAAGGATTAACCTATTTCATATTGTACACGACATAACTACACACAGTTTGATTCAGTTGCTACCGGAGTAGATCGGCCTCCCACCGGGATCTAAGCTGTTTGACAAATGGACAACCCTTTATTTTTTTAAAGCTTGACGGAATTTGAAATAAATCGATACAGAAGATGGTTATGTTTATTGTCTAACGATAAAGGCAGTTTTATATTCAAGGATGTAAGCTGCTAGAGGATTTTGACTGACCAACAATTTGGACTCTGCTAGGAACATTTTGGTCTAGATTTACAGTGTTTGTAAATGCCAGTAGACTGGCATCTAGTATTCAGATGGTTAAGTTTAAAATATATAAATAGCATGCTGAGAAAGAATTTATGTTTTGAAGAGATGCTAATCAAATATGGGTCTCTTCGGGATTTTAAACTGCAGTAAAGCTTAAGTAAAACATATGCGATACTTCAACTTTTTAATAATGAATGCAGGTGGCTGTTTATTGCAGGGTGAACGTCATATAGAAAGCTCCAAGAGGAGCTTTCTGCACGACCTTCACTCTCCATTAAGCTGCCACCTGCTTGAAATACCGATATAATGATACTTGTTTTAATGTTCGTACTATCGGGCGTTTACTGTACAGGATAAATTGCATATTTGTAGAGATTGTAATCGTATACCCTGTACATGACTACATTTAATTTGAAAATGAACATTTATGTAATAAAAAACAGTAGAACCTTTCTTAAGCGACCATCAACAAAGAGGTCTAATTATGGGCCTGTAGGACAGGTGGTAGCTTAATGCAGGTCAAAAGTAATACAGAAAACTCTTGTAGGAGCTTTCTGCATTACTTTTACCCTGCATTAAGTAATCACCTGGTTTTTAAGATTTCTGTGCTCAATTAATTCAAAGTCGCTTAAGACAGGTCCTACTATACTTGCCAAGCTTGCTAAGATACCATTAGGGAAACATGTGACAACCTTGACAGACAGTCTAGATCCAGATATGATACGGCCCCGATTAAGATCCAGGCTTCTGACACTATATATGATATTTCTGAAGATAACCTAGAGAAACCTTACGTAGACGGTAAGTTTTGCAGACTAAATTTGTTTTGCGACCGTGGGGTTAAAAGGTCATGTATTTATACTATTTGAGCAAGTTGTAGCCAGCCATGCGTTTCGTTCACAAATCACGGTTAATGGTCTGTACGTAACTTAATCCATATCAGGTAAGATAAATTTACATCGATTGAGCAGTGAGCAAAACCGTGAAGTTGTACAACGACTACGGATGCACTATGGCCGAATTACAAACTCTTACATTGGAAGATATACCGAATGAAAACTTTGGAGTTTTCTTGTTGAAACGGATGCGAGGATTTGGTGACAAAATTGCACTAGTAAGTTACTGTCTATGTGAACTATCTTAAGCGTTTTTTTACCTTACATGAATCCTGTGTAATACATACTTTCAAGTGTTTAGGTTGCTTGTGTGGCGACCGTAAAACGTCGCCCCGTACTTCATTCTCAGTGTTGTTATACCTTCTGATCCTTCGAAATCATGATTTGCAGTACTTCCTGTTCTGAAAATTGAATACCGCTTAAGCCCGTGCTAGGGGGCGTGAGCAGTGTTGCACTTTCAATCACTGTTCATGAACAGACTCAATAAAACCGAGCCTGCAATTTTCTCTTTTTGTGTTGCAATGTTTGCTATCGGGGGATCACCTCCCTTCAGAATTTATTAATTCTAAAAATGATCATATTTGACCCGAGTCGTGTTGAATGCGATTTAATTGCAATGTTAACCCATTAGTGTCCAGTTTCCCTTAAAAGGACACAGACAAACATGTATTCCCAGATCAGAAGGATCCCAAAGAAGCCCTCTGTTCAGGGACTGCACTGTTTGCTGAACCAATCGACTTATACCAGCAACTACAGTAAAACCCCTCTAATGCGACCACCAAAATAGTGGCAAAGGCAGGTGGTAGCTTAATGCAGGACGAAAGTGGGAGCTTTCTGCATAACTTTCGTCCTGCATTAAGCAGTCACCTGCTAATAAAGGCAGAAATGTTTATTCAATAAGTGGTCGCAATAGAGGGGTTGATCTGTATTTTGTTTGATATGCCTCGACAACATGACATATAGGTGTATTCCAAAAATATGATCTGGACGAAAATATTCCTGAAATGATATAGGAATAGATAAGTCAAACAGTCTGACATCCAGGCGAGACTCAGGTTAAGAGATGCGTTAAGAGATGCGTTAATTAAATTTTGCAGTAATTCAGAGTTTGAACAGTCATCATTTTCACAACTGTATTTTCAACATTTCCATTTACATATAAAAATACGAGAAAATGATTTCCATGTGGATTTGTAAATCGTGTTGACTCAGTAATCTCATCTGTTGAGAGGCGGTCACTGGGTCCGATTAACCCGCTTTAAGAGACCACTTAATGAATTAAGATAGCTGTCTTCACAAACAGGTGTTTGCTTAACAAAGAAAAGTATGCATTTAAAAGCAATATTTAAGCAATATTTTCAAAAGAAGAATTATTATTCTTGTTTTGGTCGTGCAAAGATGTTTAACGGTGATTCATTCTGACTCTAACGTTGAAAAACTGATGGCTATTCCCAATTGACAGGTTAATTCACCAAACCACCTGCTTTGAAAACACTTGATTATTAATATCGTTTTAATTTTCAATCCCCTGAATGCTGAAATTCAACCCCATTCAGTGCCATGAAGACGGGTCTATATATTATATGAAAACAGTTTGAAATCAGATGAGATGCCAAGTAACACGGCGTCTCATCAGGATCTTAACTGTTTGACACACTGTTTACTGTTTTATAATTAAGTTAACCCATCCCCCATATGCTATGTTAAGAGCCAACCTCTTTGAATAAATCCACCAAAAAGGAGCATTTTCTAGAGAAAAAGAAACTGTTAGAATTGTGTAGTATTTAAAGTATTGTAATAAATAGAGCATTTGCTCAAATGCTCTATTTATCACAATGGTTTCAAAAATTAACCTTTACCGAAGCGTAGAAAGACGTATGTATGGAGGAAAGGGTTAAACAAGTGTCCATTATAATTTTTTAAGCAGACGACAATGCTTGCACTGAAAGGGTTAAATATGGCTTGTAACGTTTTGCTTGGAACCATCACAAAATGAATGTTGATAACAGGGGTTCATTATATCCACTTCTGAATTGAACAAGTGTCCACTCTAAACCCTGAAGCAGACGGGAATGTGTCCAGCAGACGACAATTCTGGCACTGAAAGGGTTAAATTGAAGCAGTCCCTCATTGTACATCGCATTCAAGGGTTTATCGTTTCCCTGTTTAATATTCATTTAAGAAAAAGTGTCTTCATGGACATTTATTAGCTGCAATTTTGTAATGTTTTTTTTTTTCAAGAAATTAATTTGCTTTGACAGAAACTGTAGAATCAGATCTATATCATGTAAAATGCAAACAAGGCAGATCCTGATGAGACATCTGATCTGATCTGATCATGAAAAAAGCGTTTATATGAAGAACATTGGTGAGAATATTGCCGCATTGTTGTTATTTTTATTTTTTTTATATTTTTTTAAAAAAACACCAACAACCCGGGTTCCTGATTTGTTTTAGAAAGCTATAAGAAGAGTGGAGAACAGTGGAGATGAGAACCTGAGTCAATGCTTATAAACCTTTTAGTTGAGTCTGAGTTCGTTCTCAAGTTTTTGATTGGTCAGATTTGAGGCTTTGGCTCAAATCTGATCAATCAAAATCTTGAGAACTCAAATCTGACCAATCAAAAGCTTGAGAACGAACTCAAGACTCAAATAAAAAGCTTTATAAACATGGACCCTGAGCTTTTGTCAACTCATCATGATCCAAGTTTATCACAAATACAAACATTCATTCAACAATCTCCAGCATAGTCAGGGTTTAGCACCTTGTCGTGGAGTTTGAGGATGTACCGGCTAGTGACTATCACAGGTACCCACTGTAACCCGGGGTGGATAGTAGGCAACCCCGTGCGGTGGGAGACTCTGAAAAAAACGACTCTGAGATTTCGAGCTGGTCAAGCCGGGATTCGATCCCCGGACCCCTTGGTTATCAACTGAACGCTCAACCACTAGACCAAGCCGCCACCACAAATGATGAATTGGACACCGCGTCGCATTTAATACACTTTGTTGCATTTATATCAGATTAAGTATTAAGTTTTACATGTAAAAAATGTACATACTCTAATGTATAGACAGATGCAGTGACCGAAAAGTCTTACACATACCAAGAGGTCATCCAAAGAACTGAACGTGTAGCAGCCGGGCTACAGACGATAGGCGTGATGAAAGGTGACGTCATCTGTATTGCATCGCCCAATCACAAGGATTATATGATAGCAGGCCTCGCAACATGCCTTGTCTCTGCAGTTTTCCAACCGATAAATCCTACCTATACCAAAGGTAAGCTATGCTCATTGTAAGCGATGATTAGAGAGTTAAACATTTCGTAACACGCAGAAAATGTTTTATATTTCAAATACTGTTTCGAAAGAGATAACCCATTTTCCCACAGTCTGTTTTTTGCAGAAGAAATGCGTGCGTGCGTGCGCGCGTTCGTACGTACGCTCGCTCGCTCGGTTGTATAACTGTGCGCATTTGTTTGTTTGTTTATGTGAAGGCAAATGACATTACATGCGTCTATACTCTTGCCATGTATTTACCCATTAGCTCCCAGTGGATTCTTCTATGCCCATACATTGGATAAGTCCATTTTTTATCTAAGGGATGTCTTGTCTAGATTTTCAATTTTGTTTTGTTTTATACTGAATTTCCTACCAACAAACAGTGTTGACTCTGATCAGACGCCGCACGATGTGGCGTCTTATCAAAGCCTACACTGTTTGCCTTCGTCCCATATATATATATGGGATCTTGCGAGCAAATGGGTTAAGCAGCCATCTACCTAAATGTCATCATTTGTTTGCATACGTTTCGATTTAGCGATGTTTTACTGAATGCTATCAGTATGTCCGATACAATTCTATATACAGAGGTCCAGAAAATCTGCGTAAATTAAAACATTTTCAAGACTAACACGTCGTTCAAGACCAACACGTTTGGTGGAGAAATTACGAGTTTAGTACTTGAGAGCGTACGTTTATATAATCATTTCTGCGACACATGTAGTTCGGATATACATGTATATTTAACGCCTTCAAATGTTTTGGCAAACAAAGTAGACCCAGATCACATGGCTCCTGTAGGAACCGTCTGATTAGGGTCTGCTCTGTTTGCTTATGGATTATATAGATTTATTTCTTTAGTTTCTGCTATTGTTAAACTGTCCTTAGGTCATATGTCATTATGAAATATAATCTAAATAAAACCAAATTATGCCAGTAGGAAATATAATGTAAACAATACCAAAAGATGTCATTATTTGTTACATTAATACTCATAATAATGAGTTATGGCATTTTACTTGATTATTCAAACATTGTAGATGACATCAGCAGATCTGCCAAGAATTGCGGTACCAAGTTTATGATCACTATCCCACAGTTATTACCCAAAGTGAAGGAGGGACTGGCAGAATTTCCTTCGATTAAGGTAACCCTTTTCTTCCCTCACTGGAATGATATTTATTCATAAGTAATAAGTAATACATGGCATTAATCATTTACACAATCAACTTGTAAATAGTGCAGACCCTGATGAGACAGCTCCTGCAGGAGCTGTCTCATCTGGGTCTTCACTATTTACAGGTAGGTATATTGACGCGATTAGCAAGCGAAGGGTTAACTAACATGGGTTCGATTCTCCAGTTTATGCCATTACCAAACTAGCAATATCAAAATTCAGCTGTTTATTTATTTTGGTGCCAAATTTCTAATTGTCGTCTGCAACCCAGGTTTGTTAAAACATTTCGGTAAATTAAGGAAATTACTACCGATATTTATACTAAATTAACCCTTCGCTTGCATAATTTTAAAATACATTTCTCCTTCTTTACCCATGGCCTGTTGTATAATTACATATATCTTCACTATGTACAAGTATTTCGCTGTGCCATCACTGCTGTGGAGTGCACTGGTTGCACAATCAACTTGTAAATAGTGCAGACCCTGCTGAGACAGCTCCTGCAGGAGCTGCCTCATCTGGGTCTTCACTATTTACAGGTAGGTATATTGACGTGAATAGCAAGCGAAATGTTAAATTGTTTGCCCGGTTTAGAGGGGATTTACTGTACGCGTAATTGCATGTTTCATATAGCAGTCAGTATCAGATAATATAATTGCCACGTCTTCAGTCTTGAGCACTACATTGAGTTCTATTATATGCAATGTCTACAGCATAGCTATTCATTTCAGATTATTGTTTTCGGAGAAGCTGATGGATGTATTCCGTTCGAGAACCTTGCTGATCCGAAGCATGGTGGGTACACAACCCCAGAAGTTGATCCGAAAACCACAGTCTCCTTTTTGCTATCTTCTTCCGGTACTACAGGCTGGCCAAAAGCTGTCCAAATACCACATTACACGGTCATAGCTCAAATCATGCAACTGAGGTGAGAACTTGATATTAACATAATATCAATATGCAAGTTTAGTTACAAGGCGGTGGAGACGTTTAATAGCAAGGAAACCAACGTTGAATTGACAGTTTCTTGTTAATCTCATTCTCCTATTTTACATATAAATTAAGCATGTCAGCATACTAATTGATGGTGAATATGATCATACAGAGCTTTCAGCACCCACAGCTATGTATGTAATCATATAACATTTGAAATAATTTTGTTCTTGCTTCCTTTAATCCAATACTCCTTGAATGCTGAATGTCAAAGTGAAATGACCCATCATTGTTTAACCCTTGTTGCGTCAAATTTCTTATTGTTGTCTGCAATGTATTTTTTTTTAAATCATTTGGTAAAAAAGGAGATGGGATAAATAAATGCAAAGTTCAAAGGAATAAAACACAGATATAGAAATAGAGATTGAGACAAAAGGGGATGTCCCTGATCAGACACCGCGCCTTGAAAAGGCGGCGTCTCATCTGGGGCTGCACTATTTGTCGTGGTGCATTTTTATGCGACACTGGTGGTGGAGGGGTTAATGATGGCGTTCATTTAATACGAAAGTGCGAAATTTGCAAGAGGTATTCATTTATAAAAACGACGTGTACAGACTCGTAATATAACCCACTAATCTGGAATCACACTGTTTGTTAAAAGTGGTGACTTCCGAAAATCAAAGGATTAAGTATTATCCTGTAAGTCGCAATTCGATATTGACCTTTGACCTTGATCCAGATGCAACTGTATTTCGAAATTAGGGTCAACATTGTTTGCTTCTTGTGAAAAAGTTAAAAGGACAGTTACGGAAATCGGATAAGATTTAAAAAAGTAGTGGGCGAGACACAGTTATCATTATATTCGGACGGACAAACCTCGGCAAAGAGAGCAAACACATCCAGATAAAACCACTCCTGAAGGATTCTTCACAATTTGTTACTTTGTCAGTGTACTTTTACCCTTTCCCTCATATTGAAACCTTTTAACAAATCTGTAAAAGTCACGTTTTGAAACCTTGTGATTAATAGATCATTTGCTCCATAGGAGCAAATGCTCTATTTCTCACAATGGTTTTAAAACTACACTATTCTAAACGTTTCCCTTTTTCTAGTATATGCTCCTTTTCAGTAGATTTATTCAAAGAGGATGGGTCTGAAAATAGCCCATGTGGTAAATGGGTTATAGTTATCAACATGGGGCCAAATTGAATCATGCAATGTTACTTACCTGTTGAGGTTGGATTATGTATTCAGAGGTTCAGATAAGATGTGTCAATTAAAACAGTTTCAAGAATAACTTCTTTATTTCTCCACCAAACCCTTTGCTGTAACTATTATAAAGAGTGGTCACAACATAGGGTTTGGTTGAGAAATGACGATTTTAGTATTTGAGTATCTGTTTCTCTGGAATCGGACTGGTTAGGAATAAATAACTCCCACTTTCAGAATAGTATCATCATGGTGACTTATTCGTTTTCATTTAGCGCTTCTGGTGTGGTGAAAGAAGATGACGCATGTATGCTGTTCCTGCCGATGTTTCACATCTATGGACTTGTCGTACTCGCTTTCTTAAATTTGGCTAATGGGGCCAATAACGTGATCATTCCAAAGTTTGTTCCTGACGAATTCCTACGTGCTGTTGAAAAATACAAGGCAAGTGTCTACATTAATACATTTAGAAAGGAATGTCAAAAGTAACAATTCAATTCGAATGCTTAATGTGATTTATGCAACTAATACTATCGACTGAGTGATGTTAGTCGTCAAATGTACAAATGTACATTCATTTAACCCTTTATTCTATAAATAAACATTTTATATATAGTGAACCCTCGTTACAACGGAGGTGTTTGTTTCCAGACATTTTGGTCGTATAACGAAGTTGCCGTTATAACGAGTTTAAATATGATAGGAACCATATGGCCATATTTAAACTAGTACCAACAGGTGAACGCTTAATGCAGAACGCATGAACTTCTTTTGTTCTGCATTAAGCGATCACCTGTCTTATTGGCATTGCACCTATTTATTCAGCGGTTGTTTCAAAGACTTAACGGTAATTTTGTTTCAAGGCATACTGCCGGTATAACGAGGGTGCCATTGTAACGAATGCCGGTATAATGAGGGTTCAATGTACTACAGTTTTATATATTCTTTGCATGTTTTGTTAGATATCAGCCTCAGAATAAAATAACCAATCTTCGGGACTTTGAAAACAATATCGACCCATTCCAGTTGCTAAATAGTTGCATATTTATTTATTTTCACTTAGATATACGACATTACTTTATCTGAACGTTCTCATTGGTAATTCATATTTAATTAAAGCAATAAATTATATATCCTCAATTTTAAAACGTATACATTACTTATTAAAAACCCAAAATGCATCTGCTTCAGCCTAGGGTTCTAAACGTTGTTCCACCTGTTATGGTTATGATGGCCAAACATCCGAGGATATCCGATTATGATTTATCCTCAATCAAAAGCGTAACATGTGGGGCAGCCCCGTTGAGCAATAAAGTGGAGGATGTTGTGAAGGAACGGTTGAAGCTAGACCACATTACCCAAGGTATTTGTTCTACATTGATAAGAGTTTTTGTAGAATTTAAGGCAGTTACATAACTAACCTTCAGATTGAACGCAGTATGTTTTCACTGACGGCTGATGGGTGTGCGTGTGGGAAGGTAATTTACACATGATTCGAAGTGTCCTGGGATCAACCATTTATCATTATATGAGAATTTACTTTTTCAAACTTATAAAACCCTTTTTAAAAGCTAAATCAAACAACTGCAATAATGTGCTTAAACCTTTTTGTGTGTGGCTCTGCCTGTTTTGCTGTTTTCCACACTGATATATAAACAGGATGCGTTGAAGGCTTTCACAATAATAAGTAATATATATATATATATATATATATATATATATATATATATATATATATATATATATATATATATATCTCTTTATTTCCTCCACTCATGGAGAGCATTACATACACTGTACATGTATACAAATTCATATAGACATAGAAGAAAAAATTATAAACTCCCTGCATGTTCAAATGCACTTCATCATATGACAATATAAGTCCAAACACTAGAACATACCCTAACTTATGTTGTACATACCTAGTAATCAGTATAATCTTTTCAGAAAGGTACAGTAAAACCACTCTATAGTCCTGCAGCGAAACTGGATTTTTGGCCAGAAGCTTCGATTGCGGTGTATAGTTTTTTTTATTGTCGATATAAGTAGAGGATAGGGTCCTGATTCAATACCTGCCGGGTGCCACCCTGGCACCCTTGAGGGTTTTGAGATATTACACTTTTACCCCACCCACCATATTTTACATTAGCAAAGTTCGGTAAAGCCATATATTTGCGGTATTATCCGATTAACTACAGCTGACGTTGTTTATAGTTTAGAAATTAGTAGAAATGTAATTTGAAGTTATAGCAGAGACACATTCTAATATATGTGCATGCCAATAAACTCATTTATAACATAACTCGTGGCTTCAGCGTGACGTAACACTATCATTTATTTTTTGATAATCACGGGCATATATTCACTAGTGAATAACATTCGAACGACCGAACTCTATTCATACGCGCTGTCAAAACAAACTGGCGGACGGTGATCGACCTACCTGTCCACGATTGAGTCACGATAGATGGCAAAGGATTGTTGGCACTTGCGCCTTAATTTCGATAAAATAATACAAATTGTAATCGCTGTCAGGAATCATATACAAAATGTATGCCAAAAAAGACCTACCAGCTACTCTGACCCATACAATCCATTCTACATTTAAAATGCCTCCTCAACTTTGCATTTTCTTCACCGCATGCCCCTTTGTTTATGCAGATTTCTACTCATAAACATATCTCATCAATCAACAACTATAGTCATCTGAATCCAACACAGCACAAACATATTTCAAATATGCTATACTCACTAACTCAGCTGATCGCGAAAATCTTCCTCCTGTTCCAACATATTTTATGCAGCAGTTCGTACTGAATCTTTTGTCCATTTCAAACATTTTCACTGAACTTGAATCGAGATTTTTTTCTCGGTGGAAATGTCCATGTCCATGTGTATACATACAACACTAATGAAGGGCTTAATGTACCAAAACGAAGGCGCATTTCGAATCCCATTGACAGTGAGTGTCGGACGTGTTGGCGACTGTATGTGGGTCTTCATGTAAATGGCGCGCTTTACATAGACACATGTTGTGTACAATGACGTCATAATTTGACGTGTTTGTAATTATGTATGTCAAAACTGTAACTCAAAATTTATTTTGACGTGTTTCTGTATGTTTTTGTATCATAAACTATCACAGTTAAATTGAATACCAGAGAGGTCTGAATTAGATCCTGGTTGATATGACAGTAAGTAAAAAAATTGTTGGAAAATGTGGACCTACTTTGTCCCAGTTACCTAGCGAACCTAATAACACCTTTCATTCATCATTTCTACATGTAAGGAGAATTTATAACAATCCACGTTACTGCTGAAATATTGGCTGCAAATAACATTTGTGTGTGTTATGTTATAAATAGGATCTTGCATTCGTGTTCATGATTATTGGATTTATTAAATTCGTCTTTTTAAAACGATAAAAAAACTCGCTAAAGCTCGTTTTTTATCGTCTTAAAAAGACTCATTTAATAAATCCAATAATCAAGAACACTCATGTAAGATCCTCTATTTATATACTTATGAATATTAATTAGAAGGTAAAAAGTAATGATAGAAAACTGGTTTCGTGCTAAACTCTAAGTGTTTTATAAACGTTTATTATGTTGCCTTATCAACTCTTCCTTTTTATTATTATATATTTATAAACAATGTAGACCTTCTTCAACAATCTCCGAATGACAACATATTTCATAAAGCTATCCATTAAATGAGTAATGTTATAATTTTTAGGCCTTTCAATTTTACCCCACCCACCATATTTTACATTAGCGAAGTTCGGTAAAGTTATAGATGTGTTGCGGTTTTATAATTACTACAGCTGACGTTGTCTACTAATCCGGACATTCAATTTAGTACAAATACCGGTCCTTGAGACAAGCGGCAGCTCAATGTAGGGTGAAAGTCATGCAGAAAGATCCTCTCGGAGCTCTCTGCACGACCCCCATCACCCATTAAGCAGCCGCCTACCTAAATGTATCTAAATTCTCCTTCACTAGAGTTCCGGTTTCGAAAGGTTTTACTGAAATTACAAGTATCTGATCAGGGTCTGCTTGCCACTGTACTTATTCGGATCTACTTCAAATAGAACATGAGCCAGCTTACATGTGGATCCATTATGCAGACAGAGAAAATCAAGATTATAGGACTCCTAAGAGACCTCTTAAAACAGGGTCTTCACTGTTTGACGATTTACACATATATTTGAAACCTTCCATTACAGGTCATTGTATATTCGACTGTCCCACTTTTTCGGACATACCAATTGAATATTACACAGTGAACGTATTAACATTGTGTTTCAACATATATTTCAACAGCACACAATTTCAGAGATACGAACGTACTAAGTGTATCATACTTATCTAACACACATCATTTTGTGAATTAATATCATGGACGATACAAGAATATTGCCCTCTTTCCCGACTGGACAATAACCAGACATGCCAGTAAAAAGATGAATGGTCTGTATCTCAGGGCGTGTTCTGGTCCACATTCCATACTGTGTTTCCCCACAATGTTCAATAATAATTGACCATAGTTTATGCCTTCCAATAGCACAACTACGACAATATAAAAGTCTGTGAACAGTAGTATTTTCTACTAGCAAGCCACATTTGCTACATATATCAGTTCTTGCCCAGGAAAAAAGACCACATAAAACTCTGACACAACTAAAGGATGCTGACTTAAGATCAGGATTACTCTAACAAACGTTCCATAGTACACAGGTCTGATGTTTTATAAAACTATTATCAATCAATTGTAAATTGCTGCCCGTTACATTGGCAATTCTTGCCATCCGCTCATAAAAATCTGTTGAATACAATTATCTTTTTCCATTTAGCACTTGGAGGAAAATATCCAGTTCTTGCATATGCATCTAAGTAATGGAACAAATCATTATCTCTAAGAATAGCACAGACATCAGGTAGAAATCCAAATGTCTGTCTCTCCCAGTTACCTAAGAACCTTATAAGCCTATGAACGAATACCTGCTTTGAAACATAAATGGGAGGTAGTCTACACAGTTGACCCAGAAACAACAGTTTTCTATACCCGATATCTGTTAAAATAGAAGCTGAGCCGACAGACGCAAGCGCTATATCAGTATTACTGGAAGGCGGCAAATTCTGTATAAACTTAACACAAAATCTATGGGCTCTTTCTAGAACAAATACATTCGATCTATTCAGCGACTTCCAGAGTTAACACCCAAACAAGGCTTTGGACTGAATCACCGACTGGTACAACCGTATCATGCTATGGGGCGCTAAGCCACCAGGTCGAAGACCGTTATTAACAAGGCTTAGAAACGTACCGCGTAGTTTCGTACCCGCCTGACGCAAACTACCCGTTACATTTAAAAAATTGTTACAGGTTATGCCGAGATGTGTATACTCGAGCCTCTCAGCGATAACCTATTCTCCAAGATACCAAGTACGCGTTGACCTTTTGAATTCGCTTTCATTTTCATTAAAAACCATAACGGCACATTTACCAGGATTATATTCAAGATACATTCGGGTACGGATTAGAGCCAGAACAATATATACACATCCATGTACAATAAAAGATAGTGTATAATATCTATGGATGTCAAACAACATAGCTAGTCAAGGTTTACACTGTTTGCCGATCGGAAAGCATTGTGTAACGGCATAGAGTATATTCCGTAAGTTGCACACACGCAGGCCTATATTATGTATGCTCATACATATCTTATTGCAGGGTAAGCTATTTGCTTACAAATGACATTTTCACATATTTTCGGCTTTGTTGTTGATCAACGGTATGCCTTTGGATACAACGATTGCATCCATTACCGAATTGGGCATGACACATTAAGTGACGAACATTGTAATCATACATTGGGTAATTTATGTTGTTTCTTATTGGAATTTCGTTGACTTTTGTGTTGGAATCAAATAGTTTTATTAAATCAAATACCAATAGCAATTAAATTAATGGCATAACAGGATATGGCATGACGGAAGTTGGCGTTACACACCTCAACACTGAAACAGACTATAAGTACAAATCAGTTGGGAAGTTGGTACCTCTTGTCGAAATGAAGGTAAGTGACATTGGACATTGAACAGGTAGGCACCATTTAGCCTTCACATCGAAACTACCTATGTTGAAATCAGTGCAAAAGTTGTAATATAAAATGATCACAAGCAGTGCAGTGCAGCAAAAACTGAGTTTTTCCACGTGGTATCTTTATACCGACCGAGTGAGTGAGTCGGTTGAGTTTTACAGTTCCGCTACACTATATAGGAATGTATGTCACTAGACAGCCAGACCCACATCTCATTTACATCGATATAAAATATGGGGCATTGAGCCAGAAATTTAACACCTGTTCGAGAATCAGGCACGCCCGTCCAGTACCACATATGACTACATGTACTATTTTATGGCATATTAGATGCGGTTCTGTGGTAGCGATATAAGTAACGACAGTACATGTAGTTGTAAAATGTAATTGTTATTGTTATAGGTACATTGTTTTATTGTTGTAGATGCATTGTTTTATTGTTATAGGTACATTGTTTTATTGTTGTAGGTGCATTGTTTATTCTTGTAAGTGTATCGTTTAATTGTTGTAGGTGCATTGTTTTATTGTTGTAGATGTATTGTTCTATTGCTATGTTTTATTGTTATAGGGGTGCATTTTTTGTTGTTACAGATGCATTGTTTTACTGGTGCAACTGAATTGTTTTGTTATAGGTGCATAGTTTTATTGTTATTACTTACTTAATCCTCTTAATCTTGATTTGCGCATTGGACCATTACCAGAGATCTCCAAAGCAGCTTGTCCTTTGCCAATGTTTGTATTTGGTCCCAGCTAAAATTTTCCCTCCTCACCTCCTTCTAGACTGCACACGCCAATATTCTTTTGGCCGACCCCTTGTTCTACGTCCAGTGGGAGTTCGTCGCATTGCAACCTTGGAATGGATGTCTCTTCTATTCTTAATACATGGCCGACCCATCCCTATCTTCTGCGTTTTATCTGATATAGGAGTTGTTTCTGTCCTGCGATAAAGCTCTGCATAGGTGCATTGATTTATAGGTGTAGGTGTATTGTTCTATAGTTGCAGGTGCATTGTTTTATTGGTGCAGATGCATTATTCTATGTGTGTATGTGCATTGTTTTACTGGCGTAGGTGCAATGAGTTGTTGTAGATCCTTAATTTTATTGCTATATGTGCATTGATTTATTGGTGTAGGTGTATTGTCTATTGTTGTAGGTGCATTGTTTTATGGCTGTAGGTGTATTGTTCTATTGTTGTAGGCGCATTGTTCTTTTGTTGTAGGTGCATTGTTTTATTGGTACACTTTCTATTGGTGTAGGTTCATTTCTATTGGTGTTTGTGTATTGTTTAATTTGCGTAGATGCATTGTTCTATTTGTGTAGGTGCATTGTTCTGATAGTTTATGTGCCTTGCTTTATTGGTGTAGGTGCAACGTTTTGTGTATGCAGCAGTGCAATCAACGGAAACCATATATTAAACATGTTTATGTCGACCACTTTTGAAAGGAAATCTTGTTTGTGAACATTTCAGGCAGGTTATAGCTTATTGCAAGACGAACGCACTGCAGAAAGTCATGGTATTTCTGTAATACCATTATTTATTCATGACGTATCCGCTGTAAAAACGAGTTTATATGTAACAGACTCATAACATCATGCATCAAATGGAAGGGTAAGATTAACTGTATACGGTTGTGTTAACTGTTCTAAAAACGACCATTCAAAAGAAGTCAAATTCACAATTTCTTGGTTTCTGAGGCAAATTACTACAGGAATATAGCTTAAGAACTTTCTGCACTACTCGCGTCCTACATTAAGCAACCACTAGCTTTAAACCTGCGGTCATTTTATTAGGTGGTTGATGTAGATAGGTTCTGCTGCATTTATCAGAGACCATGAGTCACTAACCGTATAAAGTGAAACATGTCTTAAGCGGTCGTCAAAAAGTTGTCTATATATGGGCGGAAACCCAGGTGATAGCTTAATGCAGGTCAAAAGTAATGCAGACAGCTCATATAGGAGCGTCTTTGCTTTACTTTTGCCCTGCATTAAGAAACCACATGTTTTTCAATAAATTAATGGCCGCTTAGTAAATGATCTACTATACGCATATAGCAAATGTCGACAGATATCAGGATATCCAGATAAGCAATGCAGGACCAAAAATGTGTTGTTTGTTGAATTCTGATAACATGGTGTTTTGTTATCTGCTACCGCCAGATTGTTGACACAGACTCAGACAAGACCCTTGGTACAGGCGAAAAAGGGGAAATATGGGTAAGGGGTCCCCAGGTGTGCATTGGCTACCTAAACATGCCACGAGAGACAGAGGAAATGTTTCTGAAGGACGGATGGGTCCGCACAGGTTTGTGTATACGAATGGAGTGAATATAAAAAATATAAAAAATCTCTCTTCAACGATCGCATACACTATAAATATGTAATACAGCAGTTAGTCTTAGTCTATTTATTTTACTCTTCTCTAATTGTACCTGAGCTTTCAGTATTACTTTCGACCTGCATTTAGATGTCGAGAATGTTCCAAAGTTAGACATATGCTGATTCGAACGCCTGTTATCTCGAAGTTATTTGTATGGTCCCTTAACCATTTCCTTCATATAAACGCATTTTTGCGCATTTGCAAACAGAGAACAGAGTAATCCCAGATCAGACGGCTCCTGTAGGTCTGCTCTGTTTTCTGATGGCATTTGGTAGATCTGTTTTTTTAGTTTCTAAAATGGCTACAATGTTCCACTTTCTATTTTTGATTATAACTAAACCGACCATGAATATTCAGTAGGTATAGACATTTCGAATAAATATAGAACATGGAAAGGTTTGAATTTAGGGATATCGAGGTGTTACTGTGTTCGTGTATTTGATTGATGCATCTACAACATTGATTTCAACTTATACGAATATCAAACAATTTTCTGTAGGTGACGTAGGGTTTGAAGATGAAGACGGGTTCCTCTTCGTGTTGGACAGGCTCAAGGAGCTAATCAAGTTCAAGGCCTTCCAGGTGGCGCCAGCTGTGCTCGAGGACGTGTTGCTCCGCCATGACAGTGTACTGGATGCCGGAGTGGTGGGTTTGCCGGACGAAGATGCAGGCGAATTGCCTAGGGCTTACGTAGTTAGGAAGGAAGGATCAGAAGTAACAAGAGATGAATTAATAGAATTCGTGGCAGGTTAGAAATAATATCACTTTTCTTAGAATTCTTCAGTCCAACGTACATGTACATTGCATCATATTGTATGATAGTCCTTCTTTATCTGTCGTACACTTCAATAATCCCACATATATTGTTGAATAATGTCGTATACTATGAGGAAATATATAGTAATTCTTTACTGAAAAATCAAATCTTTACAACAGCAGGTGTTAAGTGCTTGTATGGCGGCCGTAAAACGTCGCCCGTACTTCATTCTTAGTGTTGTTATACCTTCTGATCCTTCGAGATCATGAATTTCAGTACTTCTTGTTCTGAAAATTGAATACCGCTTAAGCCGGTGCTAGGGGGCGTGAGCAGTGTTGCACTTTCAATTACTGTTCATGAACAGACTCAATAAAACCGAGTCTGCAATTTTCTCTTTTTGTGTTGCTTTTTTTTTGCTTTCGGGGGATCACGGCCCTTCAGAATTTTTAATATAATTAGGTTGGGATTGTATTTTGGTCAGTCAAGTTGAAATCATCGACGAATAGTTCACATGGCATGTAAAGTTTGTCGTGATGGACGTATTGTTTGTGTGATCGCAATGAGACGTAGAGTATCTCGGTGTTTCATCTGGGTCCATGCTTATAAAGCTTTTAGTTGAGTCTGAGTTCGTTCTCAAGCTTTTGATTGGTCAGATGTTCGTTCTCAAGCTTTTGATTGCTCAGACTTGAGCCAAAGGCTCAAATCTGACCAATCAAAAACTTGAGAACGAACTCAGACTCAACTAAAAGTTTTATAAGCATGGACCATGAATTCAAATTGTTTGATAGTCTGTCCGTGTGTTGTAGTAATAAAATGTGAAAGTGGGTCACCTTTGCCAACAACAAGTTTGCTCAGCAGGCTAAAGGTCAAATGTACTTTTGTTGATACTTCATTGTTCTACATATACAGGTCAAGTAGCACCATTCATGAAGCTTCGAGGTGGAGTTGAGTTTCTGGACGCAATACCAAGAAGTTTATCTGGAAAAATTCTGAGGAAATCACTGCGCCAGCTCGCTCAAGGAACAAGTACAAATTGAGAACTCGCGGAAGGCAAATTGATACAGAAATCAAAGAAGTTCCTTTCGGTAGTAGGATGGCGAGTTCGAATTGTGTAATACTATATTAAGAAATATATTTACTGTTTAGCAATACGCTACAAACTGAAAGGTAAATAAGCCTATAAATAACGAGCCGTTAGAAAATATAGTTGAACTTCAATGTGTCAAACTTCAGGGGATCATACAAATAATTTCGAGACAGCAGAATTTCGAGTCATCAGATTTCTAATTGGTACAATTTCTCAAGTTCACAGCTTAATGCTGGTCTGAAGTAATGTCGAAAGTTCCTGTTGGGTTGCTGTCACATGTGTTTCAAGATATGCGTAGTAATTTCCTTCAGAAAAAAATCTGTATTGTTAATATTGGAAGGATCCAACGTTTACTTCGAGTTATCCTGAAGTTCGAGTTATCCGAGTTCGAGATGTCGAAGTTCAGCTGTATTTACAATTGTGTTTGTTGTTTAGCAATACGTTGCAATTTCAATAGTAATAACGCGTCTTTTTAAACTATCTCATAACCATTGAAATTATACTGTTCGGACCATTTTTTATGAAGATTTCCCAGAACATCTTATATCATAAAGCGCATTTGTCAATCAATGATAACGGTTTACCTCTATGGAGTGTCAGCCGTTGGAACATATATATGAAATTTACAACATATATATATATATACGTTTATTGGAATATTTCAACGCATGGCACGCCATATACCTCTATACTTGTGAAGTTTAGTCGTCACAAATGTTAATACTGAATTTAGTACCTTAAAAATGTATAAAGTAGAACATCTAATTAAGCGGCTGTCAAAAAGAGGTCTAATTATTGGTGTGTAAGGCAGGTGGTAGCTTAATGCACTCAATCGTAATTCAGAAATCTCCTATAGGAGCGTTCTGTATTATAGTTGCCCTGCATTAAGCAACCATCTGTTGTTAAGTCTTCTGTGTTCAGTAAATGAATGACCGCTTAGGACAGGCTCTATTGTATTAATAGTTGGTGGAAATGTGACTGGCCGCTGTCTAATTGGTACAATAAAACCTCTCTATAACGGCCACTAAATTACATTAAGTATTATGTGTTAAAGGCATGTGGCTGCTTAAAGCAATATGAAAGTAAAACAGAACGCTCCTGTAGGAGCGTTCTGTTTTACTTTCATATTGCTTATAGCAGCCATCTGCCCTAAATACCAACCAATTAACACAATTAAGTGGCCATTATAGAGAGGTTTTACTGTTCATGTAAAGACCAGGTTACACTGCACGTGTAATTTTGGGACGTGAACAGCCAGCTTGGTACACATAACAAGATAGGGGTTCAGGGGAGAATATGTGACAAATACTGGAACCCCCTTTCTTACGTTGCCTTAGTGTATATTTCACGCGTGCATCGAATTGTTGTTTCCAACTGCTAAAATAACGATCTAGACAGTGATCCATTTTTCGTCTGATTTTTGTTGCTTTTACTGAACTTATACACCGTGATGATGACTAATACATTTTGAACTAAAACAACGATTTAGACAGTGGTCCATTTTTCGTCTGATTTTTGTGGCTTTTACTGATCTTATACACCGTGATGATGACTTATACATTTTGAACTAATGTTGTCTTCATATATACATGTATGTACAAATGCAGTTTAATTAATCCCCTAAACGGATTGTTATCTTAATTGATGGATATTTGCATTGATGTAGTTTCCGTAACATACTTTTTACCCGGCATAACGTGGAATGTTTGACCTTGTGTATAGTTTTAATGCAGTGTTCCATAATCCATGAATAATATTGACTTTTTGTATATGATGCAGTGCCATGTATGTCAGTCCTGTGTGGAACCTGTGAGGTGAAATGTATAATGACACAAATACGACTATATGTCTGCGTTGCATAACATACACACAACTTCATACAATAATGTGTGTTTATCTAAAGGCTGTGTGGTAAAGTGTTATAGAACTGTCATACCTCAAATGTTTAACATTTTTGGAAAGTAATAATGTGGTAATATTATGTATAAACTTATAAAACCTGTGTGGTAATTTGGTTAACGAGTATATGACAAACATGTGGTGTAACAGTAATATGGACCCATGTTCAACATTATCAATTATTATTAACACTGAGGAAGACTTCCAGCTGACTTGTGGTAGCTCGGTGGTACTACGCTGATGCTCTTCTATGTAAGAAACAGTGCAGTGTTTTCCATGCACTGAAGAACCCTCTTGGGTCTCCCTCCACCTGTAATTAGCTGGACGTCGCGATATGAATGAAATAGAGTAAAACCCCTCTAAAGCGACCACTTTATGAGCAGACCTTAATGTTGTTAAAAGCAGGTAATAGCTTAATGCAGGACGACAGTAATACAGAAAGCTCCTGCATGAGCTTTCTGCATTACTTTCGTCCTGTATTAAGCTACCGTCTGTCTCTAAGACCCATACTTATATCTCATTTTGCTGGTCGCATTAGAGGGATTTTACTGTACTGTCAAAACGAAGTAAAACCAGATATAAACAAACAAGTCAATATTGTCGTTTCCAGAGCATCTTCATCATTATAATAGTACTATAAAACTGAAACTGCGGTTTTAAGTCATTGATAGTATTATGTCAGGTTGATATATTGAGAATATTTGTATTATACAAGGCTGATACAGTATTGATTTATAAACATACTTAGTATGGATAATGAATATAAATAGAATATGCGAAGCATAAGAACATTATATTCACTACATTGCCTGAATAAATATGTACTGATTATTATGGGCTGCCTCATTTCTCAATCCTTGAACTCTGCATCACAACAATACCGTTCCATTTTAATAACTTTCTAACTTGCGTTATTTATAGGCACACTGCCTTTAACCCATTCCCTCACATTGACGATTTTTGACGACTCTGTAAAAGTCACTTTATGAAACCATTGTGATAAATAGTGCATTTGCTCCTATAGGAGCAATGCTCTATTTATCACAATGGTTTCAAACTACAAACTACAAAATTCTAAATTTTTCCTTTTCTCTAGTTAATGCTCCTTTTTGGTAGATTTATTTAAAGAGGTTGTATCTAAAAATAGCCTATGAGGTAATGGGTTATGGTTAAATCCTCTCTATAAATATGCCTTCTGATGCCTTTACAAAGGGTATACCCGGATTAGACAACTCTGTTTGCCTACGATATAATACAATCATGGTAATGCTTCCTGTGTTTGTATGCCAGTTTAAAAATGAGTCTGATTGATATTCATGATGGCATTATTTCTTACATGAATATTCATGGGGTAAAACGTTAAGGTTCGGGTTAACTCTTCCATTTGGCTTGATTTTGCTTCTATCATACAGTTTCTTATCTTCACTAGTTTCGTTTGTGTTACACATCTATTGATGAGGAACCTCACTAAAATGGCCAGTTAATGAATAATGAACGGATAACTCCAAAATCAGGCTTTATTTAACCCATTCCCTCGTACAAACGCTTAGTCAGCCTTTGCAGAGTAGACCCAGACCAGACTGAATTGATAATTGTTTGCTGACCTCTGATTCGATATGACCCGGACCTGCTCTGGTTGCGTATGGTCCAATACTACATTTTCTACCAATACCAAAACCAAAGCTTCGTATGTACATATGCCATTTAAAACATCAGCTGATAACTTTTCATGGTGTCAGTAATTCTTACATGAATATTCTATAAGGAATAGGTAAATAAAGGAGAAAAGTAATGTAGATAACTCTTAATGAAATATGGAAGGCCGAACGTTGTAGCCATTTCAGAAAATAATGAAACAGATATATTAAATTCCACAAGCAAACAAAACAGACCCTAATCAGACGGCCCCTATAGGAGTCGTCTAATCTGGCCTGCTCAGTTAGCAAATGCGTGAAATCACGTTTATATGACGGAAAAGGTGACATGACAAACAGTGCAGTCAGAGCGCTGCTCATGGGGTCCTCTGAAATGGATCTACACCGTTTGCAAATGAAAGCTTGTTTCCTGAGTTCAAAGGGTGAAATATGAATAGATCTAGCAAAATGTTGTCGTAATGTATTACTGTGTGTAATTTATGTCAGTGCTCAATAGCAATATCAATGGAAAAATGAGCAATTGAACACTTGTGTTTTGAACGTGGCGCCACTGTTTATCAAATTTTATAACACGGGCCACGCTTCCATTGAAACTGATACACCAATTGTGTAACATGCCTATACATTTGTACAAAGTTACAAAATGCTTAGTTCGAAAAAGGATATGAGCTTAAATAGTTTGTGCGTTTACTTAGTTTTTATGTTTTATGTGATCAACGAAGAAGGGCTTATCTGTTTATATGAATATTTAAAAAGTTTAGCTAATAAATGTCCATGATTTTATTATTTCTTACATTAAGCACACTGCGAGCAATGTTCTTGATAACCATAAAACCATCGTTTATGAGAATCTAAGCTAAAGTATTGCCGTCTAGGAGCACCGTAACTAATCTTTTGTGATAAACATTGTTTTTTAAAATATGCCTAATATGTTCAACCCTTTAATTGCATATTTGTAGTGTTTTGAACATATTCACTGTGACGTACAACCTCTCTTCAGTGAGCATTGAACCATTTAATCCTTGAATATTCTGTGGAAAAAAACCGATATCACGAACATTAATTTTTGTAATGGCACATGGACACACCAGGTTCCTGCATGGTAGAAACTGTAGAATCAAGGCTATATTGTACCACAAGCAAACAGAAGAGACCCTGATCAGACCGCTCCTACAGAACCATCTGTCAGAACAGACCCTGATCAGACCGCTCCTACAGAACCATCTGTCAGAACAGACCCTGATCAGACCGCTCCTACAGAACCATCTGTCGTGATCAGCGTAAGCTCTGTTTTCAAATTCCGTGTTTATGGAGTAGGAGTAGAGTTTTCAAGTTCAATTCTTTCCATTTATCGTATAAATCAATAACACCAAAAGATGTATACATATACATAACATGAAAATAATGTCTACGGCCCATTTTGGTCCGCTGTACATACGAGTATGTATTCTGCTACATAAAACCGATATCTAGGTGACTGCTTAATCCTTATAAACTCGTCGACGTTTTAAGAAATGGAAAACTGAGACATAATACGCCAAAAGAGTAAGACATGGTTGGGTAGTCGCCTTAGAGAGGTTTTATTGCGGTAAATTTTGTAAGAAAGTTGTGTAATGAATAGAGGATCTTACATGAGTGTTCATTACAAATTGTTTTTATGAAACGAATTTATAATTACACGAATGTAAGATTCTTTTTTTTGCCATAGAAAATGAAACAGGTTATATAGCGTATGGCTGTTTCGGCCATTGCTTACAAACAGCGTAGTAATACAACGGACACATGGATTGCTACGATTTGCTTACGCTTAAATGAGCGCTACGATTGGCTAACGATTGCTAATTTGCATACAAAAAGCACTAGTGTATTTTTTGCGATTTAAGGCACTCTGTTACGCCATTCCCACTAGGCAGATTATGTGATAAAATAGTGTTTGCTCTTTCTGATATGTTTTGTCATTATATGCAGATATGCAAACAGTTTGGATCCAGATGAGATGTCGAGTTTTGCGGCACAGATCCAAGTTCAACATTCCATTAATTATTCAATAAATAACGAACAATCATCCACCTAAAAAATTGAAGCAGCCGCAAATATGTACAGCAGACGGCACTTCTGGTGATGAACGGGTTAAAATATGACTCGGACTCCCATAAACTATTTGACTCTGATTATGTTTCAAGAATGAATGCAAATAAACCTCCAGTTTGAAACTTCAGCTGAAGCAGACGATAATTTCATAAAAAAGTATTATTTGAGACGAATCTGCATGCGTTTATAATACAGCAGAGTCTCGCTAATGTGACAACACAATCTATTAACATAGGAGTCTGTAAAACAGGTGGTTGCTTAATGCAGAGCAAAAGTAATGCAGAGGAAATGTCATACAGGAGCTTTCTGTATTATTTTTGCGCTTCATTAAGATACCACATGTTTTAAAAGGCTGTGAGTGGAGGTATTATAGAGACATTTTACTGAATCGCATTCTGGCCAGCCATGCATGCAGTTCAACCACATGTATGTCCTAGTCTGGGTTAATGTCCTGCAATGTAGCTTAACCCATATCAAATAACTTAAAGGTTATATTTGTACACGAACTGAGTCAGCACAGAAAAATAGAGATGTGGAATACACACATAGGTCAATGGTACCTCTTTGTACATTGAATGAGTCAGTATTTGAAATACATATGTGTAATACAACAAAAACTATGGCTGAATTACATACTCTTACAGTGGAAGATATACCGAATGAAAACTTTGGAGATTTCTTGTTGAACCGGATGAGAGGATTTGGTGACAGAATTGCACTAGTAAGTAACTGACTATGTGAAAAATCTTTAAATTACCTCATAGGCTATTTTTAGATACTTCTTTGAAAAATCTACCGAAAAGGAGCATTAACTAGAGAAAAGGAAAACTTTAGAATTGTGTAGTTTTAAACCATTGTGATAAATAGACCATTTGCTCCTATAGGAGCAAATGCTCTATTTATCACACTGGTTTCACAAAAGTGACTTTTACAGAGTCGTCAAAAGTCGTCAATATGAGGGAATGGGTTAACAGGGTTGTTTTACCTTACACGGACCCTGTGTAACACCTGCTTTCAAGTGTTTAAGTTTCTTTTACAACAGACTGAAACAGACAAAGTGATATTAACTCATATGTTGTCTATCATCTGCAAACAGTTTGGATCCAGATTATACGCCGAGTAACTCGACGTCTAGTCTGTTTCCAAGCTGTTTCACACCCCGTCAACACCTTCTGTTAAGTTTGATCGAATCAGAGGTCAGTAAAAGTTAAGTAATACAGAGATTGAGCAGACATCAGTTTTTCAGCATGTGTAAAGCTATTACCGGTGGGACCCGAATCCTGTTAACCATTCCATACACATAAACGCGTTTTCATGTATTTGTAACAAAGTAGACCCAGATCAGACGGCTTCTAGAGGAGCCGTCTGATCAGGGTCTGCTCTGTTTGTCAGTTGAATTGAATGGATCTGTTTGATTTCTTACTAAGATGACTACATTGTTCCACCTTCCATATTTCATTATGACTATTTTGTCCATGCATATTCATTCAGGCATTAAACTTTGAAATAAACATAGAACAGGGAATGGTTAAATACGACACGCCTCTTCAGTCCAGATGAGATGTCAATGGCGAGGTGATGATAACGTGTGACGAAACAGTCGGTCCATAACGTCTAGATTACTTCAACCCTTCTCATGCAGAACGAAACGCCCGTAACTTTTATCGTTCTATATTAGGTCGGTACATGTACAGTAAAACCCGTCTGAACCGGTCTTTAAATTTAGTACAAATATCGGTCTTGAAGACAGGTGGTAGCTAAATGCTCTTCTGAAACTTTCTGCACTAAAAAAACACCTGTCTAAAAGTATATAAATTATTCTCTACTGGAATTCCGTTTTAGATGGACATTCTTTTTATTATTCTATAAATAAAGAACACGCATCTACTCTAAAACTTGAAGTAGATGAACATATGTCTAGCAGACGACAATGCTGGAAATGAACGGGTTAAATAACACATGCTTCAATTCTTTTTTTATATATATTTCTTGAGTGTATTTCAATTTACATGTGAATTAAATCATGAATAATTTACTACGATATATTTGTTCAATATACATTTACAGTATGTACATGAATAGACATTTCATAAAAGAACGGTGAAAAGCCTTAATCTTAAGTTGAATATGTTAGCTGCACAAATAAATACAGTAAAATATGGATAATTCGAACCTTAATATAGAAGAATTCTGACACATTTAGGCAGGTGTCTGCTTAATGCAAAGTGGAAGTCATCCATGGAAGCTTTCTGCATTAAGCTGTCATTAAGCTGCATTAAGCTGTCATTAAGCTGTCATTAAGCTGCATTAAGCTGTCACCTGTCTTCAACAGCAATATTTATATGCACTTGAGTGTTCGAATAATCGAGATTCTAATGTATTATGAACACATTTTAACCCTTTCGCTGCCAATGCCGGATCTGTGATTACAGTACAAGCCCCGCGGACTTTTTGTTTTCCGCGGCCCATCGCAATTTTATCCAACGCGGACACGGGTATTTTTGTCCGCGCTGATATGCGGTCTTCCGCAATCGAGCGCGGGTTGTGATGGGTCCGCGCTGGTCCCTCCGTAGGGGCACTCGTCGCCGGGCGCGATCGTTATCACCGCAGGTCGCGGTGGTATCATCGTGGACCACTGTGTACTACTGCGGATCGCGCTTGACCTTACCTGGATTGATATTTATATCCTTTTCATCCTTTTATATCCATTTTCACGGCTTATCTTTCTCTTTACATGTATATACATCCACATTTTGCAAAATTGATATGAAATGTATGAAATAAAACACTCGAGAAATGGTTCGTTTAGACTAATTCCAAACCGAAACTGTTCTGCATTCGGCAAACACAAATTAATTCATCCATTATTTTTGGCGCGTTTGATTGTACTGGAATATAACCTGTCCGTGAATTGTCTGATTCGTTTCTGCATAATATGGGTGCGATATTCTAGTATGCTTTCTATTTCAATTATTTGTTGTTCAATACGTAAGATGTTTTATATAGAAACACGGAACACCCGTTAAACACAAAACACACACAAAATAAGTTACTAGGTTGTATAACTTGTATCAGGTTTGCATACGTTTGTGCACATTGTTAGTGAATTCATCTTCATTTCGACTCCATCTTTTAGGTTCCAATTCTAATTCCCAATCGATTTTGTTTTCAGTTTCACATCAGTGTAAATTTTAATTATCAGAAATCTACTGGAAACGACCAACAAAACCTATTGATTCTGTTATGAGAATAGTCCTGACTGGTCTTCTTATGATTTCTGTATAGATCTACATGTATATAAATATTGTTCTGGCAGACGAAAGAATTGGGGGATTTTATTTACTAATACATCTAATATCAATTCAGCCAGGTGAGTTGTAAAGTTAGAAGTTTTCTCCATTATTTAGTCTTGGTTCGGCAGCTTAAATGTACGTTTTAACCAGTTTCAATAGCCATTCGAATAATACTTGTATGGTTGTTTTATTACCCTTGTGCTTAATATTTTACTGTGTACAAATGTACCTGTGTACATGTTTTGTCTTTCTGCTTGATGTACATGTACTGCATGTTTAGATTCTGCTCAATCGATTCACTGCCATGATGTACCTGCATCCTATGGATTAAAAAAGATAATCCATTTTTTTCTAAAAACGTAGATATAGATGTAAACCAGTTTTTGGTTCTGGTTTGATAATGAGATATTGGACGTCTGGTCTAGATCTAAAGTGCTGTTAATGTCATGGCAACCGAATTCTGGGAGTGAAGGGGCATAATTAAATTAATCAATGTTATTAAAGAAGCGTATACAGTATGTACATGGTTTATCAAACCACGGACCTCGTACACCCACATTCTTTCGTTAAACGGATATGTCTAAACCAACGTGTCGCCTGCTTAAATTCCATGACGTATTCCTTATCTAGAAATAGATCACAATTTCCCCATTGTAAGTTGTATTTACTATTAAACCCTTCCATGTCAAACTTGAAAACTCTAATGTTTGCAAACAGTTTGGATCCTGATCAGACGCCGCGTCTGATAAGGATCCAAACCATTTGACACTTATATTAAGGTTTCTAAGACCCATTCCTCCATACATGTAGGCTCAATTTGGATCCAACTTCTTTGAATAAATCTACCGAAAAGGAGCATTAAGTAGATAAAATTATTGTTTTTAGAATTTTGTAATTTGAAACCATTGTGTTAAATAGAGCATATACTCCTATACGTGTAGGAGCAAATGCTCTTTTTATCACATTGGTTTCAACAGGTGACTTTTACAGAGGCGTAGAAAGGAGTATTTATGGAGGAAAGAATTAAGTAAAAACTATCATAATTTTTTTTTTAAAGAAAAGTAGATGAAACATGTAAGCAGACAATGATTTGACAGTGACTATTTTAGTGGATTATTACGTCATAATGACAGTGAAGGGGTTTATAGCATACAGTACAGATTACAGCAAACACCTCCTTTCAACAACACTTTAAATGAATCCCCAAAACTTACAGTGGAACCTCTCTACATCGATACATGTACAAATAAAATGTCTGTTATAAGACAGGTGGCAGATTAATGCAGGATAAAAGTAATTTTGTCCTGCATTAAGCGGCCACTTGTATTCAAAAGATCCCATGTATTCCTTACTGGGTTGTCTCTTGAGAGAGATTTGCCATGTAACTCCGATGAGCAACAACCTCTCTACAACGACAATACAGAAGTTTATATCCCCCACAGTGTTGCTTTGCAGAGGTAATACTGTAGTTATCATTTATTAATATATACGTACAGCAAAATATATCTCTCATACATGTACGCCAACTTTCTTTCTTTTTAAAAGCATATTTCTTAATTTAAATGCCAATTTCTAGTTTTAAAGTAAGCCGGTGGTCTAATATTCGATGCGTTTAAAATGTAACTGCCCCTGATAATAACAAAATTACTGCATAACCTTATAAAACGAACCCTGTGACCATACCGAGAAAATGACCTGATTAGAGAGGTTCTCAAACCGGTGTAGCGAAGTAAAATAACAATTCAAAACAGTTGAACTGGCTGTCATTTAAAAAAGGTGGTAACTAAACACAGGATACATGTAGCTCCAATATCGGTTTAGAAAGATTATCGGTTAAGGGGCGGCGATTGTAAACAACCATTCTTAAAAATGTTGATTTGACGATCGTTTAAAACAGATGACAGCTAATTGCAGAATTGAAGTAATTTAAAATGCTCCGTACCTATGCAAACAGTTTGGATCTCGGCGTCTCATCAGGATCCAAACTGTTTGTTACTGTTACTATGTTTTTGAAACAAAAATGAAGAACATCAAAAGAATGCAAACTTGTAGCAGACGACAAAGTTAGCAGACGACAGAGTTTGGCAGCGAAAGGGTTAATAAAATTCTGAAAGGAGGTGATCCAACGAGAGCATAAATTGCAACACAGAAAGAGAAAATTGCAGACTCGGTTTAATTGAGTCTGTTCATGAACAGTAATTGAAAGTGCATCACTGCTCACGCCCCCTAGCACCGGCTTAAGAGGTATTCAATTTTCAGAACAAGAAGTACTGAAATCCATGATCTCGAAGGACCAGAAGGTATACATGTAACAACACTGAGAATGAAGTACGGGGCGACATTTTACGGCCGCCACACAAGCACTTAACACCTGCTGTTGTGAAGATTATAAATTCTGAAAGAAGGTGATCCAACGAGAGCATAAATTGCAACACAGAAAGAGAAAATTGCAGACTCGGTTTTATTGAGTCTGTTCATGAACATTAATTGAAAGTGCAACACTGCTCACGCCCCATTACTTACTTCTTGTTAATCCTTTCACTGCCCATGTCGCATAAATGCACTAAGACAAATAGTCAAGGCGACGTCAGGGACATCATTTTTTGTCTCAATCTCTCTATATAATTATGTGTTTTATTCCTTCGGAATTTATATTTATTTATCCTGTTTCCTTATTGTACCGAATGATTTAAAACAAAATTGGATTGCAGACGACAACTAGAAATTCGGCGCCGAAAGTGTTAACTATTTGTTTGAACACTGTGTTCCGTAACTGATTGATTGTTTGCAGATATGTTTGACACCGTGTCGAATTTGCTACACTTTGTTTCATTTATTAAAGATTAAGTGTTAAGTTTTGTAAACTCTAATCAAGACAGATGCCATCACCGAAAAGTCTTTCACATTCCAAGAGGTCAGCCGAAGAACTGAACGTGTAGCGGCCGGTCTACAGAAAATAGGTGTGGTGAAAGGTGACGTCATTGGTATTGTATCGCCCAATCACAAGGACTATTTGGTGGCTAGCGTCGCAACATGTCTTGTGTCTGCAGTTTTCCAACCGTTAAATCCCACCTATACCAAAGGTAAATTATGCGAAATGAATGCGAATGCTACATTGTAAACCAGTTCTAAACTATAAAAACTGATAAAACGGTTATATATCAATATCATTTAGAGACAGGTTATATCAATTTTCTCCTTGCCTGTTTTATACCCGACAACGTTATTTTGTCTGTACCAGTATAAGTGCTTCGGAACATACCACTACACCGACGACAGGAATTGTTTCAAACAAGTGAGATGTGCACAAAGGAAGGTGTTGTGTCGAGCTCACATTTTGTAGAAGTATTGTCCTTTGATATCTAATTATTTTCATCGGGTACAGCAGAAATTACTGGGCGCACAGCTCAATTTGGTCAATTTGCACATTTGATTGAAACTGTCGCAGATTACTTATCATGATGTGCAGATGCGCATAAATGGTGGAATCAAAACATTCAAATAGGTATCGCTATAGATAAATACCGTGCTGAAATATGTATGCCAAAAATCTGATCTGTTGCCTTTTTACCTACTGATAATTCGTACAAGCGTTTGAGAAGCTGTTGGGCGAGTATCAAATAATAAGATCCTGATTAGACGCTGAGTTACTCGGAATGGTAAAGTATGTTATAAAACCTCTATACATGTATAGCCTATTCTAGTTACACATATACAGCCAGGCCACCTAGATGACATATCAGCACAGCGTACGAAAATTACCCGAATATAAAAATGTTTTTGTGACGCATGTAGTTGGAATATATCTATTTTAGATATTTTATGCAATCCATTTTTACTTGATTATTCAACCATTGCAGACGACATCAACAGATCTGTCAAGAATTGCGGTACCAAGTTTATAATCACTACCCCGGAACTATTATCCAAAGTAAAGGAAGGTCTCGCAGAATTACCTTCAATTAAGGTAACTGTTCTTTCTCAATCAACCATTTTCTCTATAAATATGATTCTGGCATGTCAAAAATGCGTGTTCATGTATCATTATCTTACCTCCTACTAAATCCTAGTCATTCCATTTGTCTATTGAGGTCACGTGACCCCCCCCCCCACACAAAAAAAAATAATCATATGGGGTTCCTAAAATCCATATTATGTCTTTACAAGAGTTAATTCCCTTGCTTGACATCTATTTGCTTTTCTCATATTATAATAATTGTTTATGTTTATCCTAACATAGGTTTTGAAAGTGCATATATATAATGTATGCTTTATTGACATTGAAATATAAACATTAGTTACTTTTATAATGATAAAAAACAAAATATATAAAAGACATTTGAGTAAAAATGTATATTGTTCGTTTTTCGATGATAGGGAGGTAATGAATTTACAAGAAAATGATTCTGCTTATTGTGATATCAAGATCGCAAGAGTTAATTCCATTGTTACTCCTCGGAAATACGTCCGCTAAAAGCCATACATGTAGGCCTATAATGCAATCATGCATGTAAATGCTTGAAATTAAAGGTAGTCGGTAAGATAAATACGTTATGCAGTGTTTAGTGTCCCTTATATAGAATATAGACTGCTTCGCCTCGTCCCATATGAATATTTGCTGGCTATATTCCATATTAGGGACACAAAGCACTGAATAACTAATATTATAAATCTAATTAATATCAATGATGGCATTATTTCTTACATGAATATTCATGTAGGAATGTGTGAACCGCATTATTCCCGCGTCCCCATAGTTTGGACATTGGCAAACAATCTTGAACCAGATCAGATTACTCTAGGCGGAGCCCTCTGACCAGGGTTAAGACTGTTTGTTCAGCCCATGGATGCCAATGGTTTAAACCCTTTCGGCGCCAAATTTCTGATTGTCGTTTGCATTCCTAATTTGTTAAATCAATCACTAAAATAAGGAAATGAGATAAATAAATGCAAATTTAAAAGGCATGAAGCACATATAGAGAAATAGAGATTGAGACAAAAAGCGAAGTCCCTTGTTAAGGCGGCGTCTAATCAGGGACTGCACTATTTGTCGTGACGCATGTATGCGACATGGGCGGTGAAAGGGTTAAACCAGTACATGTATATCATTTGTTTGCAATACCCCCTCGATATGACAAACGGGTTGGGTTCAACATCAGGTTTGGACGAGTAAACTGTAGATAATATGGGACATACAGGGGTGATATCTCAATTGATCAGTGTATTAAAATTGTTTCAACCATTTACAACCACTATAAACAGAGTAAACGTCTAATCAGGGTATGTCGTGTTTGCTTATGGATAAATATAAATCTGATTCTTCAATGTTTGCTTTGGCAAACACTTTCTGTGTTAATATACCATTAGACGATTTAATCTAATACATATTCACGGTGTCATCATTTCTTACTTGAATATTCATGGAGTAAATGGTTAATACTCGTCTCGTATGCTATTAGTTCTTACATTTGACCATGAGAAGAAAGAGTGAAAATAAATATTGCAATACATTATTCATTTCAGGTTATTATTTTTGGCGACGCTGATGGATGTATTCCATTTGAGGACATTGCTGATCCGAATCATGGTGGTTTCACGTCCCCAGAAGTTGATCCGAAAACCACAGTAGCCTTATTGATGTCTTCTTCCGGTACTACTGGCCTGCCAAAAGCTGTTCAACTATCCCATTACGCAGTTATAGCTCAGATCAAGCAATTGATGTAAGACATTGGACATTTGCATTTATTGTCATATTATTTGAAATAAAGCCGTCCAGATCTTACTTTGGAACCAATCCTTATTTCACGTGGAGAGGGCACAGCAAACAAAACATATGCTGCAATAAGCCAATTGGTTCAGACATAGGTTTAGTAAGCAGTACAGACTCTGACGACAAGAGGGTTCCGTCTGGGACCCTCTAATCTACGTTTACACTGCTTGCTAATTGCCTATGTCATTTTTAACCATTTTCTTTATATAAACGAGTTTTCATGCATTTGCAAACAGAGTAGAACCAGATCCTATAGGAGCCGTTTGATCAGGGTCTGTTCTGTTTGCTAGTGGAATTTGAAATATTTGTTTCTGTACTTCCTAAAATGGCGACAATGTTCCTACTTTCATATTTCATTATACCTCTTTTGCCCATGAATATTCAGTAGGAATTGACATTTTGAATAAATTTTGATCAGGGAAATGGTTGGGGACATGGGGAACTAATGGATTAACAGTTACAGTGATGCTATTTATATATAATGTGCGAACAGCGTTTTGTTGCAAATAAACCAATAAATTAAATGTCGAATGGATAGTTTAATCTGATTCAGCTTTTCTGCCGTTTTACAGAAATAAACATTGAACATTTCAACATACTAATTGGTGGTGAATACCATATTCTGTACGCCCAGTTATACGCACAATAGGCGACAAATGTCAATTTGAAAGAATGTTGTTTCTTAACTTTCGTTTAACCTTTACTCCATAAATACAATTCCTCTCAACTGGACGTTAAATTTAGTATACATATCGGTCTTGGAGACAAGTGGCTGCACTAGAAGATTTCTGCATGACTTTCATCATGCCTTAAGCAGTCACCTGCCTAAAAGTATCGATTTTTTTCTGTACTCTAGAATTCCGGTTTAGAGTCGTTTTACTGCATGCCTTTGCACAGAGAGCAAACACAGATCATTTAACAGATCCTATTTTTGATGTGGTTATGTGTGATTTGAAAGCATTTTATATAAATGAACTTGACCCTTTTACTCCATGAATATTTATGTAATAAATAATGACATGGTTATAAATATTAATATATTAAACGTTATACATGGGCACAGGAAATGTTTGGAATCACAGAAACTGCAGACTTATTGTTATTATATTACATGTATATTAAAGCAAACAGAGGAGATCTGATCAGACGGGCTCCTATTGATCTAGATCTACGCTGTTGGCAAAACGTTACAATGCGTATATATGGAGTAAAGGGCTAATGCGAATTATTGGTCTTCATTTAGCGCTGCTGGTGTGGTTAAAGGGGGCGATACATGTATGCTATATCTACCCATGTTTCACATCTATGGCCTAGTGGCACTCGCTTTCTTAAATATGGCTAATGGTGCGAAATCTGTGATCATTCCAAAGTTTGTGCCTGACGAATTCCTGGGCCTGATTGAAAAGTACAGGGTAAGTGTGTTCAAATTAAGTCGATGTTGATAGGAACTTCGACAGAAACAGTGTAAATGCTTTATGCTTTAGAATGAATTATTTACTCTATAAATACACTTTTCTACGCCTTTGCAAACATAGTAGGCCCATATCACACGGCTCCTATGGGAACAGGGTCTGCTCTATTTGCTTATTATATAATATAGATATGATTCTACAGTTTCTGCAATGACCAAACAATCCTATTAAAGTGTCATTATAATGAAATAAACTAATCAATATCCATGATGTTATTATTTCCCTCATGAATATTCATGGAGTAAAGGACTAATTCATCAAATATCAAAGAGCATAAAGTATAAAAAGTGTAAAACATAATGTCTTCTCGAATTAGGGTCTGTTCAATTTTGACCATGCCAGATTTGAGTAAGCTTTTTGGAAACTATTGGTCGAGTGTCAAACAGCTTGAATCTTCATGAGAGACCGAGTTACTTCGCGTCTTATTTGGATTCAAGCTGTTTGTAAATGCGAGTCCGGTCACGCTTTGCTAAAATGAACATACTCCAAGGAAATAATGTTAACCCTTTCGCTGCCAAACTCTGTCGTCTGCTAACTTTGTCGTCTGCTACAAATTTTCAATTTTTTTTATTTTCTTCATTTTTATTTTAAAAACATAGTAACAGTAACAAACAGTTTGGATCCTGATGAGACGCCGAGTTACTCGGCGTCTCATCTGGATCCAAACTGTTTGCATAGGTAATCACAGATCCGCCATTGGCAGCGAAAGGGTTAATTGATATTTCAATTGAGAATATCGATTTCAAATTTATAGTATCCGTGCTACACTTTAATCTACACGTAGTATAATTTGTTAGATATGAGTCGCAGAACAACATTTTTTGTTCAGGACTTTGACAGCGCTATGTGTTCATTCGAGTCTAATGATACATATTTATATAAACAATAACTTGAGCATTCCCGGGTTTAAACGTATACAATCAGAGGTCCAGAAAAGATTTAAACGTTTTCAAAAACACAGCTCCTTTATTCTCAAGCAAACCCTATACTGCGATCACTCTAAAGTGTGGCCACAGTATAGGGTTTGGTGGAGAAATGACGATTTTAATATTTGAGTATGCACATTTGTATGCTATTTGCACCTGTAGCTTTGGTATACATACCTTATTAATAAAGGTCAATCCCCAAACTGCCTTTTGCTTCAGCCGAGGATTCTAAATGCTGTACCACCCGTGATGGTTATGATAGCCAAACATCCGAGGATATCCGACTATGATTTGTCTTCCATCCAAGGCGTGACATGTGGGGCAGCCCCATTAAGCAATAAAGTTGAGGATATTGTGAAGCAACGCTTGAAACTAGATCACATTACTCAAGGTATACATTTACATTGACAACACGTTTGTAAAAGCAAAAACAAACGTATCTGTACACGGATAGAACAAGTCAGTTCCGTACATTGATAATCATGTATTTGACATAGTATCTTCCTTCAATCTTCACGCTAGTGCTAAAATCAAAACAATACTTAACCCTTCGCTTGCCATTCACGTAAATATACATACCTGTAAATAGTGAAGACCCAGATGAGACAGCTCCTGCAGGAGCTGTCTCATCAGGGTCTGCACTATTTACAAGTTGATTGTGCAACCAGTGCACTCCACAGCAGTGATTGCACAACGAAATACTTGTACACAATGAAGATATATGTAATTATACAACAGGGCATGGGTAAAGATGGAGAAATGTATTTTAAAATTCAGCAAGAGAAGGGTTAACCCGACTAAGCGCGACCCGATTTGCATTTGAAAACAGTTTGGATCCAGATGAGACGCCGAGTTACTCGGTCAACAGTTTCCCAAAGACTTCTGTGAGCAAAAAGTAAATACAAATGCAACAGATCAGAGTTTTGGCAGACATAGAGATAAGAAATAAAGTAAATGAGGATAAGTAAGGGAACAATGCATGCGTTCGTTCTACGTTTAATCTAATACGAACTATATTTTAGACATATCCAATTATACCGAGAGCTTTATTAGTTTTATTAGTTTTGATGTTATTTGTTTTGAAAAAGTAAAAGTCGCCCCGTACTTCATTCTCAGTACTGTTATATTTTCTGGTCCTTCGGGATCATAAGTTTTGATGGTATTTGTTTTGAAAATTGAATACTGCTTAAGCCGGTGCTAGGGGCGTGAGTAGTGTTGCACTTTTAATCACTGCTCATTAACAGACTCAAAAGGATCACCCATTATCAGAATATATGTACTTCACAATAACAGGTGACTCAATAGAACCGAGTGTCAATATAGCCGGCGCAAGTGGGCGTGAGTAGGATTGCACTTTTAATTACTTCTCAAAAACAGACCCAATAAACCGAGTCTTCAATTTTCTCTTTGCATTTCTACTTTTGCTTTCGAATAATCACCTATTTTTTCAATATATTTACAATAGACAGCGTGGCATGTGCGAGATTTGAAGTCCTTCAAAATATTCTTATCTCGTGGAATTGTTAACAGTTTGGTCCGCGTTTTCTTTTAAAACAGGTTTTGGCATGACGGAAGTTGGTGCTACACACTTTAACACTGAAGCAGCATATAGAAACAAATCAGTTGGGAAGACGGTACCTCTGGTCGAAACGAAGGTAAGTGACTCATAACAGGTAGATTCTGTTGAACTTCGATATCTCGAACTCGGATAACTCGAACTTCGGGATAACTCGAACTAACAGTTCAGTCTCTCCTAAATGAACAATACAAATTGCTCTAAAATGCATTTCTATGCATATCTACAAACACACGTGACAGCTTAATACAGGTCTAAAGTAAAGCAATTACTTAAGACTCTCATTAGTCTTTGAATCCAGATCAGAAATCGGATAACACGAACTAATTTGCTTGGTCTCCTGAAGTTCGAGATATCGAAGTTCAACTGCACGTACCGGTTAGCTTGGTAATACTGGTAATCGTTGGCGGCATCGTTTTCAGTATTAATTAACAATAAGCGGATAGTAAATGAATAAACAATGGGATTGTTTTGTCAAGATCAATTGGCAATGTAGTTCTTCATATCATGAAGGGGCCTTTGTAGTACGTTGTCTTGCACAAAGCACCCATCAATCTTAAATGCCAGTAATTAAACTTCTATCGCCCCCTCTTGTGATCGACATAGATAGATTTATTGTAGTTCGTTGATGATAGTGCCCCTACAACAACAAAACAATGCGCAAACAATGCAGTAGAGCCTGCCTGCAATGACCATACACTCAGCAAAACTGCTAAACTGTCACTTTCAACATTCTTTTTTAAGAGAAAAGTACTTCACACAGTCTTCATTTTTAGCTTAATTATAGTCCCTAGTACCCTATTCTCTACCGATTTGTCTAATGACTGGGGAAGTCAAGCCTAACTGCTGGCTTTAAACCGCAAATTGTCCAAAAAGGAGTTGCATCCCTTTACAATATGATAAAGCACAAGGTGATGGTTTAGCAGTTTTGTCTACTGGAGTTATACATGGTTGCTGAAGGCAGGTCATATTTATGCAGAAAGCTCCTATTTGTGGAATACTGGAGGAGCATTCCGCATAACTTTCATCCTGTATTAAGCAGCACATCTGTCTTAAAAATAGAAGTAGACTTATTTTAGTGGTCGCTGTAGACAAGCTTTATCACACATCGAATGGACGGGTAGGGTTTACAGTGCAGTGATGATGATGATGGTGATGATGATGATGATGATGATGATGATGATGATGATGATGATGATGATGATGATGATGTAAACCTATCTTAAGTAATTGCCTTAACCCATTCTGTCTTACTAACGCCTATATGCGCCTCTGTAAAACTCATATTTTGAAACGATTGTGATAAATACAGCATTTGCTCCATAGGAGCAAATGCTCTATTCATCAAATGTATAGATGATAAATGTACAGTATTTGAATAAATACCATAAACGGTGCAAAACCGCCACTGTCGTTCTGTTTGTTCATTTATGGTATCACACTATATAGTTATACATGTATCTGCTACTGACAGATTGTTGACATAAACTCAGACGAGATCCTTGGTACAGGCGAGAAAGGGGAAATATGGGTTAGAGGCCCCCAGGTGAGCATTGGCTACCTAAACATGCCGCGAGAGACAGAGGAAATGTTTCTGAAAGACGGATGGGTCCGCACAGGTTTGTTTCCTTCGGCGAGAAATAATTTTCGTTTTCAAACAATGTCGTTTCATTATTTTTTCTTAAACATTTAAAGTTGTATATCATATAGTTTCGATCAATTTTCTAGCGTCTCATCTGGATCCAAACAGCTTGCAAACATTAATCACAGATTCATCAATTGCATCAGATGGATGGGTTCGCACAGGGTGGTTTTTAACCCTTTACTCAATCAATACGCCTTTTTACGCCTTTGCAAACAGAGCCACATAGGAACCGTCTGATCAGGTTCTGCTTTGTTTGCTTATGACATACTATATATATATGATTTTACAGTTCCTGTGTCCGTGCTTTTTTGTAATAGTTAGTCTTATCATCATTCATGACGTCATTATTTCTTACATGAATATTCACGGAGTAAAGGTTTACGGTAAAACAACATAGTCAAACATATCTTCAATAACTGCATACATAAGATATGTAATTAACAATTTGTATTGGTCTATATATATTACGCTTCTCCAGAGTTGATACTTTCATGTCATGAAATTTGTATTTAATATTTAAAATAGTTCTTTAAATCTTTGCATGCAAAGTAATTTTTCTTCTACAACATGTGTCGCCAACAACAATTCTTAACATAAAATGAAATAGAGGGTTGAATTGCTTCGTATTTACTCACGAAATATCCACTTTAAAGAAGCTCCAGTGTATGATAATAATGTCGTAAATAAGATATGTTAGTATATTGTGATAAGATGCGTGAATTCAAACAGTTTCAACCATAACTCCTTTATTTCTCCACCAAACCCTATGTTATGCTACTCTTTAAAATCGTCTCTTCGAGACGATTCTATCGAGTACTCACAACATAGGGTTTGGTGGAGAATGACGAGTTAAGTACTTGAGTACGCACACTTATCTATTGCTCTGTGTACGTAGCTAAAGCTAACTTTATTCTTTAGGTGACGTGGGCTATGAAGATGAAGACGGGTTTCTATTCGTGTTGGACAGACTCAAGGAGCTGATCAAGTTCAAGGCCTTCCAGGTGGCGCCAGCGGTGCTCGAGGACGTGCTGCTACGCCATGACAGCGTACTGGATGCCGGAGTGGTGGGAGTGCCGAACGAAGAGGCGGGTGAATTACCCAGGGCTTACATAGTTAGGAAGGAAGGATCAAAAGTGACGAGAGATGAATTGGTAGAATTTGTGACAGGTTAGAAATATCCATTTTCTTATGAGTTCTCAGTCCAGTTTTATCTAGTTGCCACAGAAAATTTACATTTTAACCCATTCGCTAACATTGACACCTTTTGTTCAAATGGTTTCAAAACTACAGAATTCTAGAATTTTCCGTTTTTCTCGTAAATGTTTTTGTCACTAAATCAAGTATCACCTTCGTATTTCGTTTTTGTCGTACCGTTCATTACTTTTCTACAGCTACTCTGTTTGCAGCTCAATCATTGAGTACACTGGCGATAGGTAGATACCGTATATTGCACTTAAATGTATTCGTTTTACATGCACTTTACCACTGTATTTGCCATCGCGGTTGTTGTAGATTAGTCGGAGAGGGGATACGTATAGTCTTTTAGGGTGGGATGAAATAAGTGTGAGGTTGGGCGCTCCTAAACCGGTTTAACACCCCCATCGACTTTTATCACTGACCGTTCTAAGGCGGTACTTGCATCTTCTCCCTATTGTTTGTTTGTTTTGTCTTTGTGCGTCTCTTTATGTTTTTGATAGTTATGTACATTTGCTGTATTTATTTGTGTTGCTGTTCGGGCGGCCGTTTGTGCTGTATGTGGTGTTTCCTGCATGTTTCATATTTGTACTTTTACCATACAGGTCAAGTAGCGCCATTCATGAAGCTTCGAGGTGGAGTGGAGTTTGTGGACAAAATTCCAAGAAGTTTATCTGGGAAAATTCTGAGGAAAACACTGCGCCAGCTTGCTCAAGGAACAAATACTAACTAAGAACTCACGAAGGACAATGCTATAAAAGAATCTGCATTTATAAACTGGTCTATCATTATTTAACACAGCACTCCAAAATTACGCCTTTCTACGCATTAGCAAACAAAGTAGACCCAGATCAGAAGGCCCCTGCAGGAGCCGTCTGATCAGGGTCTGCTCTGTTTGCTTATGATATGTAATACAGATACGTCTCTACAGTTTTTGGCCAATATTGTCTGTGTCCATGTGCTATTATAACAATTCATATATTAACCCTTTCCCTGTTCTATGTTTATTCCAAATTCCAATACATACTGAATATTCAAGGATAAAATAGTTATAATGAAATATGGAAGGTAGTATAATGTAGCCAATTTACAAAGTAAAGAAACAGATATATCAAATTCCAATAGCAAACAGAGCAGATCCTGTTCTGTTTGCAATTGCGTGAAAACACGTTTATATGAAGGAAGTGGATAACATATTGTATTTGCTTGTCTTTTCAAAATCTAGATTGGAGTTACAGATTTGGATTATAAAGTCGGTATCTCCTCTGTATCCTAACTGTCCGCAAATGTCGTCCGGAAAATTGCAGTTTCAACAGTTTGCAATTAACCCATGACCCTTTCTCTGTTGCATAGTCTTGTAACGAATAAAACCATCATGAATATTTATTAGTTTATGTTTTCTAATGGCATACGTAGTTTTGACCAATTCAGAAATTGTAGAATCAAACATATATTATTCCATTACCAAACAGAGCAGACCCTAATCAGATGGCTCCTATAGGGCTCCTATTCTGCTTGAAAATGCGTTTATATGAGAGAAAGGGTTGAATTGCTTTTCTCGTGCATTTGAAGGGTTTCACAAGTGTATTTTGTATTATACTGTATTGGCCATATGATTTATTCTCATACATTTTACCATAGAACCACTCTAAAACAGTCACTTGATAATGACGGACATCTTCAAAACCAACTTGTAGGAAGGTGGGGCGGGGTGGGAGTGGTGAACCAGAAACAATCCATGGCAGCTCTCTCTGTGGTAACAGTCCTGCATTTAGTTGCGGCTTGTATAAAGACAGGGGTCCAGATAAGATGCGTAAATTAATTCATTGTCAGGAATAATACTTAAGCATGCACCCAATCAGATGCTTGAGAATGATCTCAGACTCGAGCAAACAGCCTGGGCTGGTACACTTCTGCGAAACCCTTTGACTCGGTCTGTATTGTACTCAACAATCTATAATACCTATATAATACCCAACAAATCACTGTTTAACCTCCATGAAAACAAACAATATTCTATATATTCTTTAACCCTTCACTTGCTGAATTTTAAAATACATTTCTCCATCTTTACCCATGCCCTGTTGTATAATTACATATATCTTCACTGTGTACAAGTATTTTGCTGTGCAATCACTGCTGTGGAGTGCACTGGTTGCACAATCAACTTGTAAATAGTGCAGATCCTGATGAGACAGCTCCTGCAGGAGCTGTCTCATCTGGGTCTTCACTATTCACAGGTAGGTATATTGACGTGAATAGCAAGCGAAGGGTTAAACCTTTACAACATAAATACGCCTATCTACGCCTTTGCAAACAGAGTAGACCCAGATCAAACGGCCCTTGTAGGAGCCGTGTGCTCAGGGTCTGCTCTATTTGCTTATTAAATTATATAGATATAATTATACAAGTTCTGTCATTGTCAAAAACTTCCACGCCGCATGATATGTGGATCTTATTTAAGGAAACTTGTATTTGTATATTCACGAATTAACTGCCGACTCGAAGTATATGGTTGTTCGGTTTCGTGTACCAAAAATTGTATCTCTCCGTTCATTGTGTGAGAATATACGAATTAGAATATTCATATGTAGGGGTGTGTACGGCGAATATATGTTATGGTGTACGGTGAATAGCGTATCTGGTGAAATTTAGTGTACGGCAAATAACTTCTACAGTTTCCGAAATAAATGCCTTTAAAAGGGATAGCATTTTAACAGATAGTGTAGAACAAAGACATGCAAGTTAAATTACGTTAATATTCTACTTAAATATTTAAAGACATTGCTTTTGAATTGATCAATGTGCTCATTCAAATCGGAATTATATTCTTAAGTGTTTTACTTATAAATTTTAAATAATACACGTCCTGCTTTATAACAGCCTTGCGTAAACAAATAGAGCAGACAAATGAATCTGGTTCGACTATGTTTGTAAAGGCTTAGATGTGTGTTTCTATATTGAAAAGGTCTGAGATTTGTTTCTGACAGAGAATATGGTAGAAAATGTCTTAATTTACCACCTAAAATGTCTAATTATGGGTCTGTAAGGCAGGTAGTAGTTTAATGCAGGCCAACATTAATACAGAAAGCTCATAGTTTCTGCATTACTTTTGCCGTGTATTAAGTAACCACCCGCTTTTAAGACTCTTGTGTTCAATAAATGAATGACCGCTTAGGAAAGGTTTTACCGTATGTAGATACAGTTACTTTTCATAGTATTACTATACTATACTGTCTACTAAAAAAATAAAAATAATTATTTTACCCTTTATCTGTTCAATATTTATGCAAGAGTAATGACATCATGAATATTAGCCAAATTTTTGCAATGTAAAATTTTCAAGTGAGGTTTTTATTTTTACAAAAACCTAGACTTTGATATATAAATCTACACATGTAATATCATAACCAAATAACAGATCCTGATCAGACGGCTCCTAATTGCCATCTGATTTTGGATCTACTCAGTTTGCAAATGCGTGAAAAGTTGTTTATATGAAGAAAAGAATTAATGATTTAATCAAGATTTCTGTAACCAGGGTTTCTCTAAAGAAAACATACGAATTGTTACAACCTGAATTGTAATAACAACCGGAATTGTAATAAAATTTATTACAAAACTGGTTATGATGCGAAAACATTATTACAATTGGTGGTCAACCTGAATTGTAATAACAACCTGAAGTGTAATAAAATAATTTTGCGTCTGTATGTGTGTGTCTGTGTGTGTATGAATGTGCGCACGTGCTAGTGTGTGTATGTGTGTAGTTTATAGGGGAGGGACGCATGCGTGTGCGCGCATGTGTACATTTATGAAGTAATACATTAATTATTCTAGATGAACAATGCATTGAATATACGTTGAAATGTTTGGTCGACTGCAAGCGCACTTCTTCACTACGAGGAATGGTGTGCAGTTTGTAAGGCTCCCAACACGAGCAGTATTTATGCAGATTTTTTATCCTTACAGTTTCACCATTGATAAAGTTTCATTTGATTATTATTGCACTTAAAAGAAGCACATTACTTTCCTGGACTACTTTCGTATGGCATTATAACTTTACTGTTTACTACACTTTCACGTGGAGTGCGAAGAGACCCTTTTCGTTTGTATAATGAAACAGAAACAAGACGAATAGTTAGTAGACAAGATGCTTGAATACCATGGAACATAAATACACAAAATGAGACACATCTTTCTGAAAAATGTTAGTTACATAATGATAACCCATTATCTTCCTTTCATTGTTTCTGGCCTTGATGACGTGACCTTACATCGTTCAGTGTTGACCTAATTACAGAGAGTCTTCAGAGTCTATCACTGAGTATTGATATTAAATAACCGACGACGGATTCGCCTTCTAAAAAATCTATCTTCAAAATAAATTTACACGAAAAATCTAACTCGAAAATACTCAAAAATAAATCACCTTGACTTACTGTTTCACTACACACAATAACTAATACAATGAAAATGGGAGGAAACAATGCCTTTATTTGGAAGTCATACTACGAGTGTTTCTAAATATGGCAGTGTGAAGTAATAGTAGGGCGTGCCAAACTCTAAGTTAGTGTTTATTAAGAAAGTATTTAACGATTAAGAAGCCGTCACTCGCTTCGCTCTTTCTGGCTTCTTAATCGTTGAATTCTTAATCCTTTCCCCCATATAAACGTGTTTTCACGCATGTGCAAACAGAATAGATTCAGATCAGACGGCTCTGTTTACTAATGGAATTCGAGAGATATGCTTCTTTATTTTCTAAAATGGCTACCATGTTTCACCTTCTGTATTTCGTTGTAACTAAGTTTTCCATGAATATTCAGGAGGTATTGAAAGAACAGGGAGAGAACAGGGTTAATAAAAACTAACTATTACTTAATGCTCCGTTTCGGTAGATTAATTCAAAGAGACCGGGTCTAATATAGTCCAGGAGGGAATGAGTTAAATGACTTAATTTATTGTCACTATGTTGATTTGAGAGTAGTTTACATCAAACGTTTATTTGTCAGTTTTAACTCTTTCCACGCCGAAGTCTAAGTCGCGGAAAGCGAATAACAGGGCTGCAATGGCGCAATTCATTTCAATACAATATTTTATTTCCCCATCTTGTATTTATACAATAAACATGAGGAAGTTTCATACTACAGTAAAACCCCTCTAATGCGACCACTTAATAGATACACATAGGTTTCTTTATAAGCAGGTGGTTGCTTAATGCAGGACAAAAGTAATACAGAAAGATCCTCTCTGCATTACTTTTGCCCTGCATTAGGCTACCGCATGCCTCTACCATCCATAATTATACCCTTTTTAGGTGATCGCATTAGAGGGGTTTTACTGTATATACATACATCAATGTATACATTGTTTCTTCTTCTCAGTGTCACTTGTAACACATATATTAGTCCAAAGACAGAAAATAAAGATAAAAAAATAATAAAAAAATAATAAAAGTTGCATGGATTTTACATTAAAAAACAACACCCATTCTTTTCTACACTCTTACATACTCGTACCGTTTCGCATAAAATAACGTAGTATACATACCTTAATTAACGTGTTTGTAAATGTTTTATACTGATCCTTAAAATGATCTATATTTGCAATTACCGCTTGACCTCTTTTTTATGGTCGCTTAACACATTCCCTCTTATCGACGACTTTTGACGACTTTTTAAAAGTCACTTTGTGAAACCATTCTGACAAATAGAGCATTTGCTCCTATAGGAGCAAAAGCTCTATTTATCACAATGGTTTCAAACTAAAATTTTCTAAAATTGTCCTTTTCTCTAGTTAATGCTCCTTTTCGGTAGATTTATTCAAAGAGGTTGTATCTAAAAATAGCCTATGAGGTAATGGGTTAAGACAGTCAGGTTCTACTGTATACACAGTTCTGTAATATATCTAAGTAGTGTCCGTGTATTATGAATCTAAACATTTTGATGAATGTTTGACTTACCATTCACAAAGCTTTATAATGTTAATACATTAACACTTTCTGTCTGTCCTATGTTTATTCCAAATTTCATTACCTACTGAACAATGAAATATGGAAGGTGGAACAGTGTAGCCATTTCAGAAAGTAAATAAACAGAACTATCAAATTCCATAAGCAAACAGAGCAGACCCTGATCAGACGGTTCCTCTAGGAGCCGTCTGATCTAAGTCTGCTTTGTTTATATGCGTGAAGACACGTTTATATGAGGGAAAGGGTTAAACTATTCTCTCCTATTGACGCCTATTTGCGCCGCTGTATAACTCAAATTTTGAAACCATTGTGATACATTGAGCATTAATTTTGCTCCATAGGATGTAGATGAGATGCAGAGTAACTAACCCTTTCGCTGCCAAACTCTGTCGTCTGCTAACTTTGTCGTCTGCTACACATTTTCATTCTTTTGATTTTCTTCATTTTTGTTTCAAAAACATAGTAACAGTAACAAACAGTTTGGATCCTGATGAGACACCGAGTTACTCGACATCTTATATTGTTCCAAGCTGCAAAGACACAAACCAGACCGCACTTAGCAAGATAGTGTTTACAAAGTAAGGTTAAGCTTTGTGAGAAATGTTATATTACATATTTCCAAGTTGTACTGTCAGTTTTGATTTGCACATCTTGGTCCGTGTAATAGGCGATGCCTATAGTTACTCAGCGTCTCATCTGGATCCAAACTGTTTGCATAGGTAATCACAGATCCGGCATTGGCAGCGAAAGGGCTAAAAGACACGCCACTTATGTTTAAGAAATTGAAGTAAATTCCATTATAAAGCAAAAAATATACGGCATTGTTTGCAGAAGAAAATTATTTGGCGCCATTAGAGTTAACCCATTACCTCATAGGCTATATCTTTAATCTACCAAAAGGAGAAAGGAAGGTAAAAGTTGTAATTGTGATATTTTGAAACCATTGTGGTAAATAGAGCATCATTTATCACACTGGTTAGGTGCGGATCCAGGAGTTCAGATTAGGAGGGGGGGGGGGGGGGGGGTTGTTAGATTTTAAAAGTTTGATGACATCACTAGTGTCTTTGTAATTAGCACTGTCATCAAACTGCGAACTGGGAAATAAAATCTCAGATTAAAACATTGATGTTTATTAGATCTAGATCTAATAAAATTACTCAAATAAGTTTGTTTGGGTAATTTAGGGGAAGGGGCGTACGCCGGCTCCACCCCTCTAAATCCACGCCTGCTTTTTTGAAAAAGTGACTTTTACAGGGACGCATAAAAGCATCAACATGAGGAAGTGAGTTAAGGTTAATGAATGTGGAAAGGGAATGAACCGAGTTCGTTATTCAGTATTACATTCTATGTTTCGTTATGAGATAATCCTTCTCATTCTAAAATGAAATATCTGTTAAATCTGATTTCCTGAACTTTTCAAAGACTTCCTTCCGATTCGATCAAATGGTTGAACAACTATTTACCGAGTGTTCAACAGCCTGGATCCTGATGAGATGCCGAGTTTCTCGTCGTCTCATCTTGATCCAAGCCAAGAAAATGCCAGCACGAAAATTGTTCAGTAGTTACACGGAAAATAAACATAGACGTCCTCGCAAGAAGGTGACCATTTAAGCCTTTTACCGCCAATGTCGCAAAATGCACCACGATAAATAGTGCAGTCCAAGATCAGACGCCGCTTTTTTAAGATGGCCACTTTTTGTCTCAATCTCTAGTTCTATATATTTGATTTATTCCTTTGAAAATTGCATTTATTTACAGTTGAAATTCGATATCGATACCAAGGGACTATACAAATTAGTTCGAGATAACAGAAGTTCGAATTATCTAATTTCTAATCTGGACAATTTCTCGAGTTCACAGATAATACAGGTGTAAAGTAATGCTAAATGCTCCTGCAGGAACTTTCAGCATTACTTTACATCTGCATTAAGCTGTAACATGTGTTTCTATATATCCGTATTGATACATTTAAGAGAGCAAATCTGTATTGTAAGTTTTGGAAGGACCGAACTTCGAGTTATCCGAGTTCGAAATATCGAACATCCATTGTTTTCCTGCATTGTTTAGTGGTTTACTTCAGAGGTGCGTTACTACAATGCGAACGTAGGGGCGTGGTTTCGGTGTTATGCAAAACTGGGTAGAACCAGACAAATGATCGTTTCTGAAACCGTTTGTTGTCAAATATTGTAGACTCTAATTTAAACAAAGCGGTGGTCTGTGATTGCAGTTTTTCTACTTGCTCCTACCTCCACTCATACGTCCATTGAAAGACAATTCCATTTGCTTTATCGCAATAGATCTGCTATACTTTAAGATTAACATCCCTTATCATTTATCACAATTTTCCTGGTTGGTTTTGTAGAAGCCATTTGTGGATATGCCGTATGATTCCAATCTCTTCTTTAGACTGCTGATCGAATCTTGGTCTAATGTCCTCTTTCTGCTCAATATCCAGCTGAATTCGGCAGTTGCCTCCCCTATCAACTCTATACACGACCACACGAGGGAGTAGTTGTCGTAATCAGTCTCCACAATCCAGTATGGCGCTTTAGGAGACGCTGCAAACAGGAGTAAATACAGTAAAACCTCGATTATTCGAATTTTCGGTATAGAAGAATTTAGACCCTTTTAGGCAGGTGGCTGCTTAATGCATGGTGAAAGTCATGCAGAAAGCTCCTAGAGGAGTTTTCTGCATGACTTTCACCATGCATTAAGCTGCCACCTGTCTTAAAGATCGATAATAATACGTATTTTAGTGTTCGAATAATCGAAGTTTTACTGTATATTAAAATTGTGCTTCGGCGGGAGTAATTGCATTTCTTTGATGTCCAGTTAATTTAACAATTATTCTGATGTAAGAAATAGTCTACTAAAGTCCTGATCTGAGTCCATGCTTATAAAGCTTTTTAGTTGAGTTTGAGTTTGTTCTCAAGCTTTTGATTGGTCAGATTTGAGCCAAAGGCTCAACTAAAAAGATTTACAAACATGGATACTGTTGCAAGTTCACTTAATTTCAATCCGTTTAACACTTTCCATACATAAATATTTGGTTTTGGTAGAAATTGTATAGTCAGATCTATTAGTTTCATAGGCAAACAGTGGTCTGTGATCTCTGTTCAGTGGTCTCTGATCAGGGTTTACACTGTTTGCAAAGGCGTGAAAAAGCATTTGTATGCAGGAAAGCGTTATGAGCTTCTGATGGAAACTATTGACTGGATGTCAATCGGCGTGGATCCTGATGAGACGCCGAGTTACTCGACATCTTATATTGATCCAAGCTGCAAAGACACAAACCAGACCACACTTAGCAAGATAGTGTTTACAAAGTAAGATTAAGCTTTGTGAGAAATGTTAACATACTTCCAAGTTGTACTGTCAGTTTTGATTTCACATCTTGGTCCGTGTAATAGGCAATGCCCGTTGTGTTTTCCACTTGGTTGTTCTGGCTTAAAATGAAATTAGTAAAACACTCTCAAAAGTTTGTACATTTACCCATTACCTCGTAGGCTACGTTTAGACCAAACCGCTTTGAATAAATCTACCGAAAAGGAGCATTTACTAGAGAAAGGGAAAGTTTTAGAATAGAATAGTTTGGAAACCATTGTGATAAATAGAGCATTTTCTCCTGTGGAGGAATGCTCTTTTTATCATAATGGTTTGAAAAAGTGAATTTTACAGAGGCGCCAAAAGACGCCAATATCAGGGAATGGGTTAACGTGTCTTATCTGTTGCATGGTATTCTATCTGACACATGTCTTGCTGCAATTGGTCAAATGTGTAATTATCTTAGCAAACAGTTTGGACTTAAACAATACACCGAGTAAATCAGTTTCTCATCGGGATGGTACAAACTGTTTGACAATTCATGCACTTAAGTTCTCTTCTTGAATGTACTTGTTTTAAACCTTTCGGTGGCAAATTTAAAATTGGCGTCTGCAAACCACTTAAACTCTTTTGTAAAATAAGGAAATGAGATAAATAAATGCAAATTTCAAAGGAATAAAGCACAGATAATTAAATAGAGTTTGAGACAAAAAGTGAAGTCCTTGATCAGACGCCGCCTTGAAAAGGCGGCGTCTGATGTGGGACTGCACTATTTGTCGTGGCGCATTTTTGCGACATTGGCGGTGAAAGGGTTAAAATGACAAATAGTAACAAACTTTCATAATCTTCTACCTGATCATGTCTTAAAGTCTCTAAATACTAAGACTAATCATCTGCAAATATTTTGAACAGTTTCAAATTTTATTTCATTTCATTTCAAACATACTATCAATATGCCAAGCACTGAATTTCGATGAGACACCGAGTTGTTCAGTCTAAAATCAATGCCGAGTGTTTACAAAAGTCATCAACATGATTGAATCAGTCAGGCGTTCAGTTAAAAGATAGCAACTCACATCAGTTCGTAACGTGTTTTTTCTAAACGCTCGACGTTGCAAGCGTTAAGGACCATTCATTTTGAACAAAAAAAAACAAAAAAACAAAACAAAAACGTTTTACACGCTGGTCATGTTTCTGAATTTTTTTGAAGATAATTCGACTTCAAAACCAGGAGCAGACGATAATCTTAGCAAACGAACTTTATTTTGTGACAGGTAAACGGGTAAGACATACGTTATAAAAGGGTAAGTCATACATTATAAAAGGGCAAGACATACGTTATAAAAGGGTAAGACATAAATCTATAAAAGGGTAAGACATACGTTATAAAAGGGTAAGACATACGTTATATCCTGATTTATGACGTCAATCTTTCCATCTGCTCGCAGGGTATACTCGGCTACCACGCATCGTTTATTCATTTGACCGGCGAAAAAGAACTTTTCAATATCATACCAGCTGCCTGCATACTGAAGAGAGAAAATTCTATGAGTAAAGAGCTAAAGAGTAACTTCTGAGCAAATTCTCATCGATAGACTATACATTTACAAAAAACACTCTGATGCGACCTCCAAAATCGGGCACAATTCTGGATTGCAGATGCGATGGATGCATAATGCAGGACGAAAGTTATACAGAAAGCTCCTACAGGAGCTTTCTGCATAACTTTTGTCCTGCATTAAGCAACCATATGCTTACAAATACTGGCATGTTTATTCATTAAGTGGTCGCATTAGAGGAATATTATTAATCATTCTCATTAGCATGCTTACCGCGCCCTGATTAGCATTTCCAACCATTTTCAAGAATATCTCCACCAAACCCTATATTATGACTATTCGTTAGAATCGCCTCGAAGAGACTATTCTAACGAGTGGTCACAACATAGGGTTTGTTGAAGAAATTACGATTATAGTTTTTGAGTACGCACCTTTATCTGTTGCTATGCAACAAACTTTTCCCCACAAAGTCACTCGATCAATAGATTCTCAAACATTTGATAAAACCGGAAGTCGGTGGAAAGTTTAGAAAGTCATAGATTTAGCACACATTTTTGGGATCTGTGTGTTAACACAGATACCAAATCTACCGAAACGGCGAGAGCAAATCAGCCGGTCCTCACGAAACGATTTACTCAGATGTGTAATGTAGTTAGGTAATCAGCTGAACTTATTACAAAAAGTACTTTCGTGGACCGTTTTTTAAGACAAGCAGTTACTGTATTTGATCATTTTTTCAACAAATATGACGAATATTTTTAAAATGAGGCGATATTAATAATATTGGGGTATTTATGCTCACTTATACACGAATCAATTTTTGATTAATTGATCGCCGCCATTTTGAATATCACGTGACTTTACGCCATAGGGAAACGCAACCTCCAACGCAGTTATCTCCCCTAATAGACCGCAGGCGTGGTGACAAGGGAGATCACTGTGAGGAGTTTGCAAATCGAGTAGGAGAATGAAAACTTTACGCAGAATTTGTTTACCAGACACGCATTTTGGATGAGCTTGAAAATCGTAAGTACATATACATACAAACATTAACGCTTAGGTTATCATTGTCTTCTATTTATAGTTCTGCTATGACTTTCGTGAACACGATTTATTATCTTGAATCTTCCGAGTTATTACAATGCTGTGAAAGAATATCTGCAGCACCTGCGCTATTAAGTTTTTAACTTATTCATCCCTGATACTTTAAGTTAAACCCCTTCCTCCATAAATATGCCTTTTTACGCCTTTGCAAACAAAGTAGACGCACAACAGGTTTCTGAACGACTCAGCACCAAACTAACCGGGTCCCTAGACAATTCGGCCCCAAAACGATTCGACACCATGGTCAACTCGGCCCCTCCCAAAAATTTACCCTAGACGATTCGGTACCTATTTATTTTCATGAGTTTTTGTTATCAAATTTACATTTTCCCTGTCAATCAAGCAATAAAATGAACTTATAAGGTGGATACAGATCATCATTATAAATTGTTATTACGGAACACAGAATTGGATTAAATCTATACCCGTAAATTTTTCGCACCAGTTTTGAAAACTTACAGGGATGACAGTTTTATTTGTTATAATAACAAATAAAACTCGTCTCAGTACTTTTTCAACTTATAAGGGCCGGCATTCTTCTTGGGGGTTTTAGACCTTAGAAATAATATGTATTATCATCACAAGGCAAACAAAAATATGAACAGTATCTTCTGCAGGGGCAATCTGATCTGGGTCTACTCTGTTTGCAAAGGCATAAAGAATTAAACTTATCATACCTGCAAGTAATTACCACCTGACTTTTAGGCATAATTAGACATGCTTTGCCAAATTGGTGGTCAATTTAAAGAGGTTTTATACTGTACAATGGTAATTTTCGTGGATCTACTCGTAGACATTGTTATAATGGTTTTGCACTAATTTCTCATGGTAGTTGTCTGATCAGGGTCTGCTCAGTTTGCTTATAATAATATTGTGTTATATAGATCAAATTCTATGGTTCTGTCTGTACCAAAATATCCTTTGTTAATAATATGCAATTTAAAAAAATTATCCAATAATATGATACCAATGATGTCATTAACCCTTAAATGAATATTTAAACAGAGAAAGGGTTAATTTATGGACATATAGTGAAATCTGAAGAAAATCTGTACAAGGCCTTCCTATATTGTTGTTATCCTGGTAATACACACTGAGAAAGTTAGACATTCTGACCAGCCAGGTGCTTTAGTATCATTTATATGCATTTAGGCTTGTGAAAAAAAAGGTGAATGATGTGTACAATTTTAAATATAAAATGTTTTATAGTCATTTACTCAATCAACAGGCCTCTTAACCCTTTCCCTGTTCTATGTTTATTTCAAATTTAAATACCTATACTGAATATTCATGAACAAAATAGTTATATGAAATATGGAAGGTTGAACATTGTAGCCATTTTGGAAAGTAAAGGAAAAGGTCTACAAAATTCCATTAGCAAACACAGCAGACCCTGATCAGACGGCTCCTATAGGAGCCATCTGATCTGGGTCTACTCTGTTTGCATATGCGTGAAGACACATTATATAAGGAAACGGGTTAATGCCTTTGCAAAGAGCATATATATCCATATCAGATATAGTATATATATCAATATAAGAGCTCTCAGATCAGGGTCTGCTATGTTTGCTTAAGTTATGAAATAATTAAGATGATAATACAGTTTCTAGCATGTTTAAAACAGAATTGTCTGTAGTGTCATTATAAATATTCAGTTAATATCAACTATAAATGTAATTATTACATTTGTTATTATAAATAGTAACATTTTTACGTTATAAATGATCCAATATCATTTAAAAAAATAGAGTTGTGTGGTCTGAGCAGACCAATACAGACCTAGCAACGGACCAATAACAGATATTGTGCCCGCTGCCAAGGTAATCATTCTAAATCTATATCAACAGAACCCTGATATGCGATGAAGGTCTAATTTTGCTCCGATGATGCAAATGTTATCAAAGTTCTCGTACACAGTATACCGAATAGTCCCCAAACCATGGCTTTTACAAAGACAATCCTCACCCGATTCGATTCAAATTTACATGCCCAATACATGTGCACGTACCGGTGAATAAAAAGAGCACTCTGTCCGCTCTTTCCAACGCCAAGTTTTGAATAATATGAACCCGTCATAATGACGTCATCTAAGGACTGTGTGACTTGATAGTGCTGATTCTTTCAATCCTTTGAGAATCTATTGCACCTAGTACATGGAGATCCAATTTGACCCATAAATGTAATAAACAGGTTATTACACAGGTGACTATAGGGCCGCAGAGTGATATAGTCCCTTACCTTGATGTAGTAACTCGGGCTAAGCCCTCGGGCCAATTGCAAGGTGGCGGGCCAATATATCACGCTGCAGCTTTAGTCACCTGCGTAATAACCGCTATTTGTTTGTTGCGGCCCTAGTCACCTGCGTAATAACCCCTATTTATTTGTTATATGAATATTTATGGTGTAGGGGATTAAGAAATATTTCCAGAAATACATTTTAATCATAAACATTAATTTTATTTGCAGGGGACAGTAATTTCGACAAGATTCCAAACAACAAGGGACCTGACACGCCAGTTTTCTAACAAAGCCCACTATGCTTTAAATGCCACAGAAATGGAGAATAATATTGCTTTATTGACAAAGAGCTTTCAATGTCGAAACACAGTAATTGTCGCCACAAAGCAAGACCAAATCAATGAAACATTTTTATCAACATCCAAACAAGATTTCCCAATACTGATCTAAGTATGAAAAGCTTGATCAGCTGGTGCTGACTTTGTGATATACGAATTGTTAAAATCTACTGAACTACTTTAGATACTAGCAGCCAGTGTTTGCTGATCTCCAGATGGAACAGTAGTTGGTTAAAGATTGTCGGAACATTGAAAAGCTTTAGACTGTGTGACTTGATAGCGCAGTCAGTAGAGTGTTAGCATGGTAAGCCACAGGCCCTGGATTCAAGTCCCAGTCGAGTCACAACTTTTTCACATGTACCAGTTTATTGCAAAACAATTTAGTCAAAGACAGTATGATGGTAATTCTAAACGGATAATTAAATAGAATATGTTGGCATGCTGAGAGAGATGGGCAGGACTCTGAAGCATGATGTTTGTCAACAACTTGGACATATTAAAAAGCAGAAAGGACTATCAGAAGCTATCCCAACGTTTTGTAAAATGAGCAACCAACATGTCTCAGAATGAACCTAATGAACTACTTGGGATACAAGCAATCAGTATTTGTTTGTCGACCCTGTAGATGATGCTCAGTTTGTAAAACCATGCAGAGTTGTCATGCCATGGTCACAGTGATCAAAACTTGATCATAGCAGTTTAGCCTTTACTCCATGAATATTCATGGTAAGAAATTATCATATGACATGAATATAAATGGGTTGAGTTTTAAAATTTTGCAACAGCATTTTTAAAACAGGGGTTTTTGGCCACAGCAGAAACTGTAGAGCTAAATGTATGTTATGTCAGAAGCAAATAGAACATGCCCTGATCAGATGACTCATATAGGCAGAGGTACAGATAAGGGTGTGTTCCCAAATACTAAAATCGTCATTTCACCACCAAACCCTACACTGTGACCACTCTTTACAATCGTCTCGTCTAGAAAATTACTGAAGAGTGGTCACAGTATATAAGGTTTAATTGGTGGATAAATAAAGGAGCTATTCTTGAAAATGTAAAGGCATCTTATTTGGAGCTCTGTATAAGAACTGTCTGATGTGGGTCTACCCTATTTGCAAAGGTGTAGAAAGGCGCATTTATGGAGTAAGGGGTTAACACAGTATGAGTGGTATATAAGGAACTAGACTGACAACACCCAGATGGTGATATATATATATATATATATATATAAGAGCTGAATATCTTGGCAAAAAGAGTATACCCATAGCAGACAGATGTGGGAGACTAGGAGCCGTTTGATTGGGTCTGCTCTTTTTGCTAATAGAATAATGTATAGATTAAAGTTTCTGCCATTACCAAAATTCCTGTTAAACGTTATATCAAGAATAATATTACAATCAATGTTCATATTGTCATTATTTCATGTAGCAATGGGTTTAGAGACATAATTTATCTGACAATGTTCAATACTTTATGTCAATAAAGACTTTATTCCATGAATATTAATATTAATTTATATGTAAGAAAGTATGACATCATCATGATTATGAATATTAATTAGGTTAATTTTTGTAAAAGCACATGGACACTGGAATATTTTGCCATGGCAGAAACTATAACCGTATAGATCTACATGTATATTATATCTAAACCCTTTCCCTGTTCATTATTCATTTAAGAAATATTGATGTATCATGAATATTTATATAAGCTGAATGTTAATATAAACCTTCTAAGGAATTTTTTACTCTGAAAAGAACTATAGAATCATATCTATATCATGTCTGACAGTCAGGTCAAGTAAAGAAGAGCAGACCCTGATCAGACAACAACTATAGGAGCCGTCTGATCAGGATCTACTCTGTTCGCAAAAGTGAAAAGGCATTTGGTAAACCCTTTCCTCCATAAGGCTAAGGCTTTGCAAACTGTTAACAGAGTAGGTCCAGATCAGGATCTACTCTGTTCGCTCATGAAATAATATATTTAATTGCGATTCAGGACAATTGCCGATTCTCCTAGGACAGATTGCCATCGCATACAAGTATGTTAAAGTCACTTTTTTAAACCATTGTGATAAATAGAGCATTTGCTCCAAAGGAGCAAATGCTCTATTTATCTTAATGGTTTAAAATCTACAAAATAATGAACATTGTATTTTATATCCCCACAAACAAAGTTTTGGGGGGTTTACTGGAGTAACCATGTCCATCCGTCTGTTCATCTATCTGCCCGTCTGTCAGTCCGTCCATTCGTCCAGATCATAACTTCCAAAGTATAAAAGCTATTGACTTCAAACTTCATATACAGATAGATCACATGGACTGCAAATGCATTGCACAATGTTCGTAACTCTGTCTTCAGTACTTCTGGAGTTATTGCCCTTGTTTATTTTTCTCAAAATTTAGCTTGTCCGGATCATAACTTTCAAAGTGTAAAAGCTATTGACTTCAAACGTCATGTACAGATAGAACACATTGACCACAAATGCTTTGCACAAGGTCCATAACTCTGTCTTCATTATTTCAGGAGTTATTGCCCTTTGTTATTCTAGTGAAAATCTGGTTTGTCCGACTCATAGCTTCAAACATATAAAAGCTATTGACTTCAAACTTCATATTGAGATAGATCACATTCACTAAAAGTACAGTGCACACGGTTAGTAGCTCTGTCTTCAGTATTTTTGGAGTTATTGCCCTTTGTTATTTTTTTTTTAAAATCTGGCTTGTCCGGATCATAACTTTCAAAGTATAAAAGCTATTGACTTCAAACTTCACATACAGATAGACCACACATTGACCACAAGTGCAGTGCACAATGTCCATAACTCTGTCTTCAGTGTCTTTGGAGTTATTGCCTTTTGTTATTTTTGTCAAAAATTGGCTTGTTTTAATAAACAAAGCTTTTTTATACGCCCACCTAATAAAGGTGGTCGTATATTGTCGTGGCCCTGTCCGTCCGTCCGTCCGTTCGTTCGTTCGTTCGTCCGTCAACATTTTGTTTGTCCGCTGTTTTCTGGGAAAACTATTTGACAGATATTAATGAAACTTCACACAAATGTTAAATGCATCAAGATCTGTAGCTGAGTTGATTCTGAGGTTCATTTTATTTTTCATTTCAGAGTTATGGCCCCTGTCTTTAAAAAATATGCAAATAGTTTGTCCGCTGTTTTCTGGGAAAACTATTTGAGAGATATTAATGAAACTTCACACAAATATTTAATGCATCAAGGATCTGAAGCTGAGTAGATTCTTAGGTTCATTTGATTTGTCGTTTTGGAGTTATGGCCCTTTTACTTAAAAAATAATGCAAATACATTAAAAAATAGTTTGTCTGCTGTGTTCTGGGAAAACTATTTGACAGATATTAATGAAACTTCACACAAATGTTTAATGCATCAAGATCTGAAGCTGAGTTGATTCTGAGGTTCATTTGATTTTTCATTTCAGAGTTATGGCCCTTGTCCTTAAAAAAATATGCAAATAGTTTGTCCGTTGTTTTCTGGGAAAACTATTTGAGAGATATTAATGAAACTTCACACAAATGTTTAATGCATCAAGATCTGAAGCTGAGTTGATTCTGAGGTTCATTTGATTTGTTGTTTCGGAGTTATGGCCCTTTTACTTAAAAAATAATGCAAATAGTTTGTCCGCTGTTTTCTGGGAAAACTATTTGACATATATTAATGAAACTTCACACAAATGTTAAATACATCAAGATCTGAAGCTGAGTTGATTCTGAGGTTCATTTTATTTGTCGTTTCGGAGTGATGGCCCTTGTCCTTAAAAAATATGCAAATAGTTTGTCCGCCGTTTTCTGGGAAAACTATTTGAGAGATATTAATGAAACTTCACACAAATATTTAATGCATCAGGATCTGAAACTGAATTGATTCTGAGGATCATTTGAATTTTCGTTTCAGAGTTATGGCCCTTGTCCTTAAAAGATAATGCAAATAGTTTGTCGGCTGTTTTCTGGGAAACTGTTTGAGAGATATTGATGAAACTTCACAAAAATGTTTAATATATCATGATCTGATGCTGAGTCGAATTTGAGGTTTATTTGATATGTTGTTTCGGAGTTATTGCCCTTTTACTTAAAAAAAATGCAAATATATGCAAATAGTTTGTCCACTGTTTTCTGGCAAAACTGTTTGACAGATATTAATGAAACTTCATAAACATGTTTAATGCATCAAGACCTGAAGCTAAGTTGATTCTGAAGATCATTTGATTTGATGTTTCGGAGTTATGGCCCTTGCACTTAAAAAAATAATGCAAATCTATGCAAATATGAGGATGGCCATAACTTTTTCATTTGAAATGATATTTACTTCAATTTTTTTACATGGTTAAACCTTAATATGAATTTTCACATATATTACGGGGATTTTGATATGTCATTTTATTCAAAAGTTATGGTCCTTGAACTTCATGTGTTCATTGCTTTGTTAGTCGGTCAACTTTTAGTTTGTCTGTGGTTTTCTGGGAAAAATATTAAAATGATATAAATGAAACTTAATACAAATGTATTTAAGCAACAAAATTTGAAGCTGAGTTTATTTTGAAGTTCATTCAGTTTGTCTTTACAGGGTTATGGAACAGATAAGCGTTGGCACCCGCTTGTGCTCTGGTTTAATTACTTTCAAACAGATGCTTTACTTGCAACATATGTTTATTTGCTGTTTTATACTTTTTCTTGACATTGTCTACAATAAAATTTTCATCATAAATACATTTACTCTTTTTTTCTCCCATTTCAAAATCTGTTAACAATTTCAGGTGATTGCCATTATAGATTGTAAAACTATACAACCATTCTTGATTATCTACATGAATTGTTTGCGAGGTTCCAATATTTAATTAATTTTAAACTTATTTTTGTATACATTTATATAAATGTATTTATATATAATGTTTTCAGAAGATCAAGATTTCTTGACACTGTTCAACTTATACCTTTACTAAATTATACTTCAAATTTGGAAATTGGGTTTGAAATATTTACATAAAACATGCAAAATGCCAGCTACCACCAGATAAGATTTCAGCATCTGGGAACATAAAAAAATAACTCGCAAACAAACACCCAAATACAGTAGAATCTCTCTAGACCGAACAGAAAATAAACATTATGTTCGAGGATTCAAAACAGGTGGCTGCTTGATGCAGGCTGACAGCGATACGGAAACTTCTGCCGGAGCTTTTTGTATAGTTGGTCAGCATACAGCAGTCTTTAATGCCCAGTCATAATGTTTATATTCGTCCGGTTTAGAGAGGTTCTACTGAATAACACACGTTTTCTTTCCAAAAACACAGATCCCTTCAGTACTATCAGTACTTTGATTTACTTCAGTGCGAGAAGGTTTAACCCTTTCTCTGTCCTATGTTTATTTCAAATCTCAATACCTACTGAATATTCATGGGCAAAACAGTAATAAAGAAATATGGACAATGGAACATTGTAGCCATTTTTATAAGCGAAAAAAAAACCCCACACAGAGCTATAGAATTTCACTAACACACAGAGCAGAACCGGATAAGACTCCAATAGAAGTCGTCTTATCTGGCTCTGTTCTGTTTGCCTATAAGAGAAAAAGCGTTTATTAAGGAAAGGACTAATGCAAAATGTGTCTCTTCTCATGAACAAAAGTCAAATCTGCTGTAGGTTATATTTTTACATACCTCCGATTTGTTCGAATATGAGTAACTATTGGCCGAGTTTCATTCAATTTGGATCCTAACGTGGTGCAGAGTTACTGGGTGTCTCGTCTAGATCCATTCTGTTTGCAAATGTCAGTCAGGTCGCGCTTAGCATAAGCCGAATTATTTTTCCGAGTTGCTTTTGAAAAACAAAGACAGGAACTTTACAATCAGGGTCCCTGCTTATAAAGCTTTTTAGTTGAACCTGAGATCGTTCTCAAGCTTTTGATTGGTCACATTTAAGTTCTCAAGCTTTTGATTGGTCAGATTTGAGCCAGAGGCTCAAATCTCACCAATCAAAAACTTGAGAACGAACTCAGACTCAACTAAAAGTTTTATAAGCATGGACCCTGATTTATACTATTCTATAAGAAAAATATACATTGATCAGACATCTCCCACAGAAGCTGTCTTATTAGTGTCCACTCTGTTTGTCAATGTGTCAAATACGTTTGTCTGTGCACAAAAGAAGCCTTCACTTTAAAAAAATAGATGGAGATATTGTACCGCTAGAAATCCTGCTATAACTTGTATGATTCCTTGAAGTTCCAGACAATGAAGTACAACTGTAGTTCGTCCGCACATAGAACCTTTCATTTAAGTATTTACGTCTAGGGCATATGCTCGTAGCAGAGCTACAGATAAAGGTGCGCACCGAAATACTAAAATCGTCATTTCTTTATCAAACCCTATACTGCGACCACTCTTTAGAATCGTCTCGTAGAGACGATTCTAAAGAGTAGTCACAGTACAGGGTTTGGTGGAGAAATAAAGGAGCTATTCTTGAAAATGTTAAAATTTACGCATCTTTTCTCGCTTCTCAGACGTGCTAGATAAGCTGAGTTACTAAAATTATCCGTACTAGAAATCCTTATCTGGAACACCCCTTGTCTGGTGTATTCAAACGCGCGATTATGTAAAATTAATAAAAGGGAAGTAACTCTTACAGAATTAAATCAACATTTCTATAGGAAACAGCCTTATAAATTAAACTTAATATAAGTAATTAACACGGATATGAAATTCTATTTATCATATACACATTTTAAAAGCCTATTTAATTAACCTAAGACGTTGTTTTGTAGTCACTCAGTCATTTATATTTTACGCCAAAACATAACGTTTATGGTTGTCGTATCAAATGACGTCATATGGTGTCACGCTTTTATGCTGCAGTTTGTTGCTATAGGACACGGAAGTCGTGATACGCAATGTAAAGTAGTACTTCACAAAATTCGTTAATTTACTTGGTTTTTATACCCTCGGTTGGTCTGTTCCTGCCGGAAACTCGCTAAAGCTCATTTCCGACTGGAACAGACCAATCTTGGGTATAGAAACTCCCGTCTTTAACATAACCCATGCTTGATTCTATTAATCTGGACATCTGCTTGTAGTATCTTAATTGCCCTAAGTATTCAGACAGTATTAGTTATACAGATCATTGGCGGGGTATCTGACTTTTTGTTTCCTGCTGAGAAAAATCATGTTGCCCGAGCCGTTAGGCGAGGGTTACATGTATTTTCCTCAGCAGGAAATAAAAAGTCAGATATCCCGCCAATGATCTGTATAACGATTTTATTATACTGCAAAGTTTAATATTTGTAGCAGTTAATTAGCGTTGTTAATGTAGGCGTCGTTTTGCTTCCCCTAAGGGGCCTCTTACTGTAAGGTAAGGGCTTATATATATCACTCTGCAACCCTAGTTCATCGTGTATAATAACCAGTTCATTATATTTGCGGATAGAAAGGGGTCTTCCAAGTGCATTAGTTTATCAAGGGATTGAAAGAATCAGACGTTAGTAAAACTTTCAGCAGATCAGCGGTTAAGCAGACACTATTTAACTTAATTGGGGGAATTTTGGCGCGTTTCCGACGTCATTTGGATGACGTCAAAATGACGGTTTTATAATATTCAAACAATGGGCGTTGGAAGGAGCGGCTATACTGCAATTTACAGGTACGTGTACTATGCATGTACATAAATAAAATCTGAATCGAATTGGGTGTGGATTATCTTTGTAAAAGCGGGGTTTGGGGGCTAATCGGTACGTGCAAAGCACTTTGACAACATATGCAGCATCAAAGCAGAATAAGACCTTCGCCACATATAGGGTTCATTTACATTGTTATACAACAACTATAACAAAAATGTTTCTAAATGGATAACCTTTTTCCGCCCCAAACTCTTGTTATTTCGTTTGAAAGCGGTTGTTTGAATCGAATCGACGAAGTGAAGCTGGTCGGCCATTTTTATTTTGTTATATCAAGGAAGCGAGGCCCTCGGCGGGGGAAATTCCATTGTTGCTCATGACTCCGTATATACATCAGAATTTAGAGGGATACACGGCTTTTATACATGGCTAACTGACCAATCAAAATCGAGGATTTTACTTTGCGTTATAATAATATTAGTTATACAGATCATTGGCGGGGTATCTGACTTTTTTGTTTCCTGCTGAGGAAATTCATGTTGCCCGAGCCGTTAGGCGAGGGCTACATGTATTTTCCTCAGCAGGAAATAAAAAGTCAGATACCCCGCCAATGATCTGTATAACGATTTTATTATACTGCAAAGTTTAATATTTGTAGCAGTTAGTTAGCGTTGTTAATTTAGGCGTCGTGTTGCTTCCCCTCAGGGGCCTCTTACTGTAAGGTAAAGGGCTTGTAAATCAATCTGCAACCCTAGTTCATCGTGTATAATAACCAGTTCATTATATTTATGGATAGAAAGGGATCTTCCAAGAGCATTAGTTTATCAAAGGATTGAAAGAATCAGACGTTCGTAAAACTTTCAGCAGATCAGCGGTTAAGCAGACACGAATTAACTTAATTGAAGGAATTTTGGCGCAGTTCCGACGTCATTTGGATGACGTCAAAATGGCGGTTTTATAATATTCAAACAATGGGCGTTGGAATGATCGGCTATACTGCAATTTACAGGTACGTGTACTGTGCATGTACATAAATAAAATCTGAATCGAATTGGGTGTGGAATATCTTTATAAAAGTTGAGTTTGGGGCTAATCGGTACGTGCACAAGCACTTTGACAATATTTGCATCATCAAAGCAGAATAAGACCTTCGCCACATATAGGGTTCATTTACATTGTTATACAACAACTATAACAAAAATGTTTCTAAATGGATAACTTTTTTCCGCCCCAAACTCTTTATATTTCGTTTGAGAGCGGTTGTTTGAATCGTATCGACGAAGTGAAGCTGGTCGGCCATTTTTATTTTGTTATATCAAGGGAGCGAGGCCCTCGGCGGGGGAAATTCCATTGTTGCTCATGACTCCGTATATACATCAGAATTTAGAGGGATACACGGCTTTTATACATGGCTAACTGACCAATCAAAATCGAGGATTTTACTTTGCGTTATAATAAACAATCTTAGGCAAATAGTGCAGACTCAGACAAAAAAACCCCGAAGGAGTCGTCCGATCGCGGTCTATACTATTTATTACTATGTCAATCTAATTCAAAATTATCAAGTTGTTTCAATTTGAATTGTTTAGCTTTACACACCAGTGGAGAGGAAATACCGGGTGTCTGAATAATTATTTATTTACCACATATATACATTTGTTTCTCCTTTGCAAACATAGTAGACCTAGATCAGACGGTTCCTGTAGGAGCTGTCTGATCAGGTTCTGCTCTGTCTGCTTATGATATAGTATAAAATAATTATAATTCTACAGTTTCTGCCATGGCCGAAACTTCCTGTGTCCATGTGCTATTATAACAATTAACCCCTCGCTTGCTATTCACGTCAATATACCAACCTGTAAATAGTGAAGACCCAGATGAGACAGCTCCTGCAGGAGCTGTCTCATCAGGGTCTGCACTATTTACAAATTGATTGTGCAACCAGTGCACTCCAGAGCAGTGATTTCACAGCGCAATACTTGTACACGGTGAAGATATATGTAATTATACAACAGGGCATGGGTAAAGAAGGAGAAATGTGTTTTAAAATTCAGCAAGCGAAGGGTTAAGATATATTGATATTCATGGTGTCATTATTTATTACATGAGTAGTCATGGAGTAATGAGTTAATGTAATTAGATTAAGTAGGGTATATATAACAAAAACTTGTATTAACTTACCCGCTCAACGTCGAAGTTTGTTTGGGTTGTGATGTTTTTACACTTGCCAAAGTGCACTTGCTGTCCATGACTAAATGCAATAAAAACTAACACTGCCAAAAGCGATAAGAACATTTTGTCAGTATAATAATGCGTTTGTCCCTAACAATACTGATTGTGGCACCTTTTATGAAATATATAATTTAGAATAAGCTTTGTCTGAATATGACTTATATATACTGTTACTGTAGGAGCTGTTGGTATAAATCCGATTTTGTGCTTAATGCAGGACACTATCTATCGGACCCTTTTCAATTTGACACGTGTTAAGTTCAGTCAATAAATATCCATCACGTGACAAACTCTTGCATAATTATTCAAAAGGGAACTGTTTAAGCTTACTTCGACACATGGACGTAAACGTGTGTCCCTATAGGTATTACTGCTATGTTCTGGATTCTAATACATGGAAAGTTACAAACCCGGTCAAAGGTTATAAAACTCTTTGCTTGAGACACAAATCTTTCTCAAGCATCGAATTATTCAGTTTTTCAGCAAACTAAAACACTAACTTATCGGATATTTCAGAATAAACTCAAGCTAAAATCTAACCAATCTGATACTATGAAATAAACCCAAGCCCAGACGTTTAATAACATAGAACCTTGTTATAATTTTGTAGCAACGATGTAAACGAAATCAGATTTGCCCTTTCACCGCCAATGTCGCATAAATGCACCACGACAAATAGTGCAACCCCAGATCAGACACCGCATTTAAAAGGCGGCGTCTGATCAGGGACTTCGCTTTTTGTCTCAAACTCTGTTTCTGTATAGGTGTTTTATTCCATTGAAATTTGCATTATTTATCACATTTCCTTATGTTACTGAAGGATTTAACCAAATTGGGTTGCAGACGACAATTAGAAACTTAGCGCCGACAGGGTTAATTCAGTATTATATTTTGCACGTGTATGCAGTAGAACCTATGTCCTAAGCGGCCATTCATTTATTTTAAAAAGGAGTAGTAAAAAGCAGGTGGTTGCTTAATGCAGGACACAAGTAACGCAGAAAGCTTCTATAGGATCGTTCTGCATTACTTTTGACCTGCATTAAGCTAAAACCTGCCTTACAGACTCATAGTTAGACCTTATTTGATGATCACTTCACCCTTCGCTTGCTATTCACGTCAATATACCTAGATGTAAATAGTGAAGACCCAGATGAGACAGTTCCTGCAGGAGCTGTCTCATCAGGGTCTGCACTATTTACAAGTTGATTGTGCAACCAGTGCCATCCACAGCAGTGATTGCACAGCGAAATACGTGTACACAGTGAAGATATATGTAAGTATACAACAGGGCATGGGTAAAGAAGGAGAAATGTATTTCAAAATTAAGCAAGAGAAGGGTTAAGACAAGTTCATCTGTATTTCTTTACAATATATTATGGGAAATATATGACACTGTGCAGTCTCGAACAGGCGTATAAGAATGACACATGCAGATATAAATGTCTGTCACGTGTCACTTTTTTATATTTGTTCCCCTTTTTTTGTGTGTGTTTTATACCGACGAAATTTAACACATATTGTGGCATGTATACTTAATTTAAATTGTTTACTAGAAATATGTATTAGTTTCAGGTCCATGAGTTGTTTCCAGGGCACAATTCAATTAAATCAAATGAGGTAATCGTCTGTTTTAAACAAATTAAAGAAAGCTGGTAATCGGAGTGCTGCTTGTTACAGAGTACAGAAAGCCCCTTAAACGTCAGCATCAAATATGGGTCTAATTCTAATACAGATAGCGGGTATATGAAACTTAACCATTTATACGAGAACAGTTATAATGTAATAATGAATATAAAAATAATGCATTTGGGAAAATTATTGAGTATATTCATTAACATTTTTTTTATAATGACATTAACAACGGCAATTTCACAACATTAAACACTAGAATTTAATACGCCGTCTGATCTGGGTCTACTCTGTTTGCAAATGCATGAAAAGGCGTCTATGTGAAGTAAATGGTTAATGAAGGACGACACATATGCAACAAAAGGTTCTATAGGGATCCTCGTGTCTGCAAAAGTTATAACAATGTTGCCCACAGCATAACGGTTAATTCGCACACTAGACAGTGGTTCTTTCTGCCCTAATTCTCTCTGTTCATTCATTGAACAAATGGGTCTTAAAAAGCAGGGAAAGAATGGTACAGAATGCTCCTATAATGAATATAAGAACAAGTATTAGAAAATTATGAATATAAGAATATTCATTAACCCATTCCCTCATATTGACGGCCTAAGACGACTCTGTAAAAGTCACTTTGTGAAGCCATTGTTGTAAATAGAGCATTTGCTCATATAGGAGCAAATGCTCTATTTATCACAATGGTTTCAAACTACAAAATTCTAAAAGTTTCCTTTTCTCTAGTTAATGCTCCCTTTCGGTAGATTTATTCAAATAGGTTGTATCTAAAAATAACCTATGATGTAATGGGTTAACTGTATTTTTATAATGGCATTATTGACACAGGAATGTTTACGATAATAAAATATAAACTTTCTTAAGCAAACAGAGCAGAACCTGTTCAGGTTTATCTGTGAAGTAAATGGTTAACGAAGGACGAACATTATGTAAAAAGGTTCCTGTAGGGACTCTCGTGTCTGCAAAAATTATCACAATGTTGCCCACAGCACGTTAACACCCTTAAAAGTGGTTCCATCTGTCTCGCAAACAAAAACAATATAGGACCTAGAGGAACTGCAAGGGTGACCCGCATTGTTCTCAGTTACAACTACTTACATAAAGGAGTCACGATTTGGGAAATGTGGTGCATCCATTGGTTGTCTCTACAGCGGAAAATTATCTCTTGTGTGTATCTTTGTACATGTATACAGTAGAACCCCTCTAAACCGGAAGTTCAAAGTAGTATTAACGCTGGTCTGTGAGACAGATGGCTGCTTAATGCAGGGCGACTTTCATACAGAATGGAACTATTTGCACGACGTTCACTCTGCATTAAGAAGCCGCCTGTTTAACCCTTTCCCTGTTATGCATGTATGTTTATTCCAGATTTCAATACCTACTGAATAATTATAGCCAAAATAATTATAATGAAATATGGAAGTTGAAACGTTGTAGTTATTTTAGAAACTAAAGAAGCAGATCTATCAAATGACATTAGCAAACAGAGCAGATCCTGATCAGACGGCTTCTGATCTGGATCTGCTCTGCTAGCAAATGCGCGAAAAGGAGTTTATATGAGGGAAAGGGTTAACAGCGGTCCCCCTGTTTTGCAAACAAATTCATTATAGGGCCAAGAGGAACTGCAAGGGTGACCAACAGTTTTCTCAGTTACAACTACTTACATAAAGGAGTCACGATTTGGGAAATGTGTTTGCATCCATTGGTTGTCTCTACAGCGGAGAATTATCTCTGCTGTTTCATCTTTGTACATATACAATAGAACCCCTCTAAACCGGAAGTTCAAATTAGCAAAAAAGCTGGCCTCTATAAGACAGGTGACTGCTTAATGCAGGGTGACAGTCATGCAGAAAGCTATAAAAAGAACTATCTGCTAGACTTTCACTTTGCATTAAGCAGCCACCCGTTTAACCATTTCTCTAGTATATGTTTATTCCAGAGTTCAATACCTACAGAGTAGTCACGGAAAAAACTAGTTATAAAACAAAATGGAATGTAGAACATTGTGGCCATTTTAGAATGTAAAGAAATTATCTATCAAATTCCATTAGCTAACAGAGCAGACCCTGATCAGACGGCTCCTACAGCAGGAGCCATCTGATCATGGTCTACTCTTTTTGCAAATGCGTGAAAAGGCGTGTATATAAGGAAATGTTAAATGACCTAAATTCTTCTTTATTAAAATTCCGGTTTAGACTGGTTTTATTGTATATTGGTTTAACCCTTTACCTAATACAAACTGTTACTACGCCTTTGTAAACAGAGTAGATCCAGATCAGACAGCTCCAGTAGGAGCTGTCGGATCAGGGTCTGCTCTGTTTGCCTATGGAATTATAAAGATCTGGTTCTGCATATTCTACCAAAGCCAACCAAAGCATTGTTCAATGGTAAGAATTGAGTCAAATACCTTCCATGAAGGAATACATTCTTGCATAAATCACTATAAGATTACGGGTTAAAAGGTCGAGGTTACACCATTATATAAATAATGGTCAAGTACATCCCAAATATTGTATTCACCTGATAGACACGACAGAAGTTCTTCAAAACTTTCAGCGCATTTGGGACATAATGAGGACAATTATTGGAGTGCTGTGTTTGGCTGCTGTTTGCTATGGCCAGGTGCCGCATTTTGGTGCATGCCCGGATGTGACCGTAGTGAACAATCTGGATGTTGGGAGAGTGCGTAGAAAGCTATTCTTATACGTTTAATTTGCTTGTGTGTTTGGAGTAAGGTCGGTTTCAATCATTTTTTCAAAATTATTGTTATCAGAGTAAGAAATACAAACACATTATTAAGACGCATTTTGATGGCCCAAACAAGAGGGCTGCTATAGGAGCCGCTTGGTCTGGGTCTTTTATATTTGAATGCTAACTACTATATTTTACTATAACTACTATATTTTAATATGTAATTATAAAAATCACCTTTTAAAGCATTTGCACCCGATCATATACATATACATGCATAGAGTTATATACATATGTACATTTGTATACATATTTCCTATGATATAGAGCTTTACCGTGTATATAGTAGGCTTGCCATAGAACTACAAATCGTTGTTGAGCTAGGTCCAGTGCATTGACAGTACTTCCGGTAACTGCCACGTGACTCGCATTTGCAAACAACTATGACTCAGAAGAAACGCAGAGTGGCTCGACATCTCATCACGATCAAATCATATTGATATTTGGTCAATACATGTAGTTTTTCAAAAGCTTGTTTCATGATACCTGAACAGTAATTTCTTAAAAGCCTGATCAAGTCCGAAGTACATGTAATTAAAAGTACACCAGACCAAAATTTGAGGAATTTGTTAACAGTGAGCTAAGGTATTATATTCATGATGTCACTATTTCTTACATGAATATTCATCGTGTAAAGGGTTAACACATTCCCTCCTAGTGATGCATTTTGGCGATTCTGTAAAAGTCACAATTTGAAACCATTGTGATAAATATTTATCATAATGGTTTCAAAACTAGACAATTCTAAAATTTTCCTTTGTTTCTAGTAAAAAGGAGCTTTCGGTATGACTTTTAACCTGCATTAAGCTTCCACCTGTCTGACAGACCGATAAGGTTACTAATTTAACGTCCAGTTTAGAGAGGTTTTACTGTACATGTACAGTAAAACCTCTCTAATGCGACCATTTAAAAGAGGTATACATTATGGGTTGTAGAGGCAGGTGGTAGATTAACGCAGGACAAAAGTAATACAGAAAGCTCCCAGAAGAGCTTTCTGCATTACTTTTGTCCTGCATTAAGCAACCACCTGCTTATAAAGACATCTATGTTTATTTATTAAGTGGTCGCATTAGAGGGGTTCTACTGTATTACAGTAAAGGTTTGCTGACATAAATATTCGTCCACCTCACTTTCTCATCAGGATTCAAGCTGTTTGACACTCGGTCAATTGACGGAAAAGCAGAAAAAAGTGTCTTCGAAAATACTTGTCTATAGCAACACTTAAAGCAGGTCTCATTTTGCTTTTTTAAGACAAGTGGCAGTGAAATGCAGGACGAAGGTTATGCAATAAGCTCCTCGAGAATTTAAAGGGAGAATGATTTAAAGCTAACTAGGGTCCATGCTTATAAAGCTTTTTAGTTGAGTTTGAGTTCGTTCTCAAGCTTTTGATTGGTCAGATTTGAGTTCTCAAGCTTTTGATTGGTCGGATTTGAGCCAAAGGCTCAAATCTGACCAATCAAAAACTTGAGAATGAACTCAGACTCAACTAAAAGTTTAATAAGCATGGACCCTGACTGGTCAGAACACCAATCAAAGACTACCCCTTTAGCCTTCGAATGCTGTTCCATTTTGACCATGCTAATTAATGATCGCACCTTTCAGATTTGGTGTTATGCACGTGCGTAAGTACTTATCGCTAGCCACGCCCCTGCCAGTACGCTCGTCCTAATCAGAGTATGGAACTCATGCTTTTATTATATTGATGAGACATTGCAAACATATTATGCACTGGTGTAAATCACTGACATCCATGGGTTCAGCAAACATTCTAACCCTTGATTAGTGGGATTCTATAGGAGCCCTCTTATCTGGGCGAACACAGTTTTCTTTTGTTCCAGCTACGGGATCGTAGGAGTTAATTTTAAATATTGAGTCCGGAGTTCTGTACACATCTGTTGTTGGTTTTCTTTTTCAGTACCTAGGAGACTGGTATGAGATCAAGAAATTCTTCTTTTTCATCGAAATTGGAGAGACTTGTATAAAAGCAAATTATAGCCTTAAAGCTGACGGTCATATTCAAGTGTTGAACAGAGGATTGAAGTAAGTCGCTCCCTTGTCTTGTCATTGTCATTCACTCTCTGTCTGTCTGTCTATCTATCTGTATGTCTGTATGTTTCTCCTACCTCTCTGTGTGCCTGTCTCCATCTCTCTGTCTCAATATCTCTGTCTCTCTCTCGCTCTGTGTGTGTGTGTCTCTCTGTGTGTCTATCTATGTGTCTCTCTGTGTCTCTCTTTGACTCTCTCTCCTCTTTTTCTCTCTCTCTCACTTTTTATGACTTGATCTCTGTGTCTGTCTATCCCCTCCCTCCCCTTTCTGACTCTCTTTCTGTCTGTCTCTCTCTTGCTCTGTATCTCTCTATCTATTTTCTCTCTCTTGATATATAACTCCCTACTATCTCTCTCTCCCTCCCTCCCCTCTGTTTCTATGTCTGTATGTCTCTGTCTCTCTGTTTCTGCCTCTCTCCCCCTATCCCTCTCTCTTACTCACTCACTCACTCATTCTAAAGTCATGCAGAAAGCTATATGCTTTTTAATATCCTTCGCTTATTCCTGAAACCCTGAAAGAGACGTACAAGCGTGATTTTACGCAAGCGTAAAATGGCTGCCTAACATGTATCAGGTGGCAAGATCAGCACTTAAATGTCAATAAATAAAAAACAAAGAAGCGGATTATATAGTGAACTTGCAGAAAACTTGCAAATGAATGGAAATCAGGGAAAGAACATACATGTATAACACTTTTATTAACCTGTCGTGTTTGAGAGGTTTTGTTGTGTTTGCATTTTTATTATGCAAAGTAACTTTGAAATAAAAAGTTTGTATTCAACTAGTTACCAAATTCAGCTGGCAGTTAACTTGTTGACGTCATTTCATCAGCAAATCAGAGTTAAGGTGCCATTTGTGTAAGTGTGGAGTAGGTTCTACACACGGGACGATGTGTGTATTTAATGTCTGGATGCTAATATAAAATGGATTTAAAACAAAAGCACGTTAATGTCAAAATAAGAAATAAAAAGAAACAAATGACATATGAAAAGAAAAACAAAATTTCGTATCTACCTAGGATCGAACCCGTGTACCCTTTTTTCAAAACAAAATTTCGTATCTACCTAGGATCGAACCCGTGTACCCTTTTTTCTACCCCTACGTCACGGTGCTTTATACTATAAATGTGTTTCAATTATAACTATGTCACTAACATTTGAAAAACCGCTTTCGAAGAACGTGTTCATAAACATGTGCATATGAAATTAAAATGCAAAATCATGCGGAGTTTAAACAGTAATAAATGGGTACGTCATACATTTTGAAAAAACAACAACATAATTTTCGTGAATTTTAAAATAGACGAGATAACAAAAAAAATCCGTAGCAGTCGGCAGTTATAGAAACACAGGACCGCGGTTAATCATGCAACATTTCCAAAGGCGTATATGTATGGGCTGCCTTTCGGCAGCCCAATAAACAGAGTACACAAATATCGACAAAAGACCTATATCGTCAAATTTGTTCGTTTATAGAATGTAATGGATCTGATTCTATACTACTTGTTATAGTAATGTGTTCGCTTGTTTTATTTAAAAAGAAAATAAGTTAATCAATAAGCATAATGGTTTCCAGAGTCTTGCCATGAATAACCATCAAAATAAGGGTTAAATAAGAGTTACTGTGCTTTTTGTCCTGACGTTCTTTAACAATGTTACGTTTTAGGTCACTAAATTAACAGATGACGTCACAGTAACGTCAATATAATTTATCTCTTTACACTCTATCGCGCTATCGGCGAATTTGAAATTACCTTTGCAACAGTTTGAGTAACTCGTCATCTCATCAGGACACACGCTGTCTGCAGTTTTAACCCTTTCCCCGTTCTATGTTTATTTCAATTTTCAATACCTACTGAATATTCATGAACAAAATAGTTATAATGAAACATGGAAGGTGGGACATAGTTGCCATTTTAGACACTACAGAACCATATAGATATATCAATTTTATTAGCAAACAGAGCAGACCCTGATCAGACGTCTCCTATAGGAGCGGTCTGGTCTTGGTCTACTCTGTTTGCAAATGTGTGAAAATGCATTTGTATGAAGAAATGGGTTACGGAGAAATGTAAGTTAAATTGACTTTAAGTTAACTCTTTCCGCCATAATAACGTCTTTCTACGCCTCTGTAAAAGGCACTTTATGAAAATATTTTGATAAATAGAGCATTTGCTCCCATGGAGCAAATACTCAATTTATCACAATGGTTTTAAAACTACACAGTTATGTCATTTTTCTGTTCCCTAGTAAATGCTTCTTTTCGGTATATTTATTCAAAGAGGTTGGGTCTAAATATAGCCTATGAGGGAATGGGTCAAACAATTATAGCAGACAACAATGGTTTGCAGACGACAATTACTAGACGTGCAAAGAATTCAAATAGCTTCTTCAAATGACAATCTGCATGACTTGCAGCGGTAGAGAATATAATATCGTTAAATTCTAACGAAGTCAGGCGCGGATTTAGAGGGAGCGGAGCCGGCGTACGCCCCCACTTAAATTGCCAAAACAATTTTTTAGTAATATTTTAGATCTATATACAGTAAAACCTCTCTATAACGACCACTAAATTATGTTAATTAGTTGGTATTTAGAGCAGGTGGCTGCTTAAAGCAAGGTGTAATAGGAGCGTTCTGTTTTACTTTCACCTTGCTTTAAGCAGCCATCTGCCTTTAACACAGCTCTTTTTTAACATGTATTACAAACACACTATTTATTTTTGTCATCCAACATAAAAATCTACGCCCCCACCCCCTCAAAAAAAAAAATCTACGCCCTCCTAATCTGAAATCCTGGATCCGCACCTGGAAGTTGCCCTCATCCCCGAGCTTAGTCACATTTGCAAACAGCTTGCATACAGATGAGACGTCGCGGATCCAATCTACTTGGTCAATAAAGAAATACTTAGAACAGGTTAAGATTCCCTTATCTGTAACACGTGTAAGATCACTTTAGAATATATATGACGTCATACGTCATATATATGACGTCAAACCATGGAAACCTATGTTTACATGTCATTTAAACGGCGAAAATACACTTTTTTTTTGATATTTGAGAAAAAGAATCTGATGCTCGTTGTCTTTTAAGATCACATGTTCCTAAACTCACCAAGAAAATTACATTTTCTAAGGCTCGTTTAGGAACATGTGATCTTAAAAGACAACTCGCAACAGATCCTCAATATATATAGGTCTTATCTAATAGTTGGACCACTACGGGCTTTTATCAAAGATTACGGCAACATGATAGCCTTTGATTCAGATAACGGCAACATGATAACCCTTGATATCAGATAACGGCAACATGATAATCTTGTGACAAAGGCCCTATAGTGGTCGAAATATTAGATAAGAGCTATTTAAGTATTTCTGTATTATCTTAATTCCCTTTATGGAATATTATCTTCATTGTGAACTTGGTCAATAGTTTATCAAAAGTTTGTATCATTGCACTTAGGCTGTAGTTTCTCAAAAGTGTGTGCCATGACACTTGGTCTATAGTTTCTCAAACAGTGTGTGTCATGACACTTAGTCTATAGTTTCTCAAAAGAGTGTGTCATGACACTTGGTCTATAGTTTCTTAACAGTTTACGTCATGACACTTAGTCTATAGTTTCTCAAAGGGGTTGTGTCATGACACTTGGTCTATAGTTTCTCAAACAGTCTGTGTCATGACACTTAGTCTATAGTTTCTCAAAAGAGTGTGTCATGGCACTTGGTCTATAGTTTCTTAACAGTTTACGTCGTGACACTTAGTCCATAGTTTCTCAAACAGTCTGTGTCATGACACTTAGTCTATAGTTTCTCAAAGAGTTTGATAAAATCGGTAGTTGTCAAAATTGAACATATCCAGACTTGAGCAGACCTTAAATTATGAGAACGGGATATAGGTTAATCCTTCTCAGACTTAACCCTTTACTCCATGAATATTCATATAAGAAATTATTTGATCATGAACATTAATTATATGATTTCATTCACAATGACAAATGATCACAGAAATTCTTCGTCCTGACGGAAAGAGTAGAATTAGATCTACATGTATATAATTTCACAAGCAACCCGAGCAAATCCGGATCAGACGGCTCCTTTTGGGTAACTGTTTCGTTGCCAAGGTCGCATCTGTGATTACCCATGCAAGCAGTTTTGATCCAGATGAGACGCTGAGTAACCCGGAGTCTCATCAGGATCCAGACGGTCTGTTACTCTGACTGTTTTTGAAACAAAAATGAGAAAAAATAAATAAATTAAAATTATAGCAGACGACAGTTTGCAGACGACAAAATTTGGCAGCGAAAGAGTTAATTCCCACCTAGTCTCAACGTTGCCCTTGTTCATAATGCTTTTATTATATAAATATGTATAACATAAAGAGCTATGAGGTGAAGGGTTAACCTATTCCGTCATAGGCTATTTTAGATCCATTACCCCATAGGCTATTTTAGCCCCAACCTATTTGCATAAATCTACTGAAAAGGAGCATTTACTGGAGAACAAGAACATTATAGAATTGTCTAGTTTTGAAACTATTGTGACAATCATTTTGAATCACTATAGAATCAGATATACATGTATAAAATTCCATAATCAAACAGAGCAGCCCTGATCAGACGGCTCCTGCTCTTTACTCTGTGTGCAAAGGAATGAAAAATGCATTTCAATCATCTTTTCACGAGCATATAGCGAACATCGCACGAGCTACTTTGGAGTTTATACGAAACTGTCAAATTACGTATTTTTCAGATCTGACGGAAAGGTTGATGAAGCTATCGGCGATGCTGTTCCAGAAGACCCCAAAGTACCTGCAAAACTCTCAGTGTCCTTCAACGGTAAGAACATATACAGCTGAACTTCGATATCTCGAACTTCAAGAGGTCTACAAATTACTTCGAGATAAACGAAGTTCGAGTCATTCAATTTCTAATCTGGACTAATGCTCAAGATCACAGTTTAATGTAGGTCTAAAGTAATGCTGAAAGCTCCTGTATGAGCTTTCAGCATTACTTTAGACCTACATTAACCTGTCACGTGTGTTTCTCGATATGTGTAGTGATGCATTTTAGAACAATTCTGTATTGTAAATTTTAGAGGGACAAAACTTTTAGATGGAGTTATCCCGAAGTTCGACTTATCCGAGTTCGAGATATCGAGGTTCCACTGTACAGTCTTCTCAACCATTTACAGTAAAACCTCTCTAAAGCCGAATTCTAGTATAGAAGAATTTAGATACCTTTAGGCAGGTGGCTGCTTAATGCTCCTCGAGGAGCTTTCCGCATGATTTTCACCCAGCGTTATGCTGCGACCTGTCTCCAAAACCTATATTTATACTAAATTTAACGTCCGGTTTAGAGGGATTCTACTACACCTGTTTAATTTTCAAATAAGAAATGATGACATCATGATCATTTAATATGAATTAATAGTACAGTGCCTCTATGGGAATCGACCATCGACATTTTACATTATGAGCACAAGAATTTGTACCGCCTGAGCAATGAAGTAAACAAAAAAAAATCAAATTTTAAGAAAGTAGATGTATGTCAAGCCATACTTAGTACATGGACGCAAAAGAAATGGGAGGTAAATGGATTTTGACAAATTGTGGATTCGAATCTTGGACCCTCGTAGTACAAGTCCGTCGACTTATCCACTGGGCCTCCATATTAAGTTTAAAATATGGAGAAAGCACAAACATTTGAAATGTCCTTGTTCAGAGGAGATAATAAAGGTGTTTATTTTTCTTCCTGATGAAAAGGCGCTTTAAATGCACACAGTTTCTAAAATTTAAACTATTGTACACAAATTTAAGATCCTTTTGGACCCAGCGTGCAAAAAATAATACATAGTCTGGAAACATGCAACTTTGTTGTAATGAGGGTTCACTGTATTGGTAAATACGTCTTTGAGACTCTGATAAAAAGTCACCCTGTACTTCGTCCTTAGTGCTGTTATCTATTCGTACATTGTGACCCTTCTGAATAAACTAATGCAAGTTGTTGAATTAGCCTTTTCTGGAAGGCACTGACAATGTTAGTAAACTCCATAACTGGCAATGAACAATCTAAATGAAACAGACACTACAGTTTTTAGTCTTCCATCCACATATTTTGCATCTGAATGATCATATCACTATCATTAACCTGTCTCTGTGGAAATAAATATGAAAAAAATGTTAACGTATATTATTCCTCCTGCAGTAGGAAATATAACTCGAACAGTAACCTGTGAGAGGTGGGAATAATGGCAGCAAACCATTTACTTCCAGCACACACTTTAGTTTGCTTATTGTAACAGAAAGCTGAACAGACTATTATCACATTTATATTTACAAGTAATCCACAGATGATGTCATTATAAAACATTAAGATTAAATACATGACATTAGCCACCTTAAAAAACACACTATGTTAGGTAAATACACACTACTAAATGATATACATACAAAGTGCACAGAAAGCAAGCAAATGCATGAAGTTAAACAGTGATACGAAATGAGTATATGACCGGTCACTTTACTTAAGTAAGCAATTATTCAAACTCTGTATTTACACATGAGTGTATCAATTGCATTTATCTAAACAAAAGTGCAGTCTTTATGCATTCAAGTAAACCAACTCTTCTACAGAATTTTAAATTCCATTGATTTACTCGAATCAGTTACTTACATCTCATAGTACTGACAAATAATTTTAGACAAGAAAAAAACTGGCTATCAGAGTACACCATATAGCAAGATTGATGTTCTGTAGTGTTACCGGGTACACCGCACACTCCATAACAGCTACTTTATTATATACATTAAATGTTTCAGTGGCCTATGATAACGAACCAGTATTTCCGTTTATACTATATAAAAAAAGAGTAATATTATATCAATAAAGGAGTTGGTTTTATGAAGAATTTTGTATTAAAAATGTGTATCGTTAGAGAATGTTCGAAGAGGTATGTCAAACATGGCTATCAAACATGGCTACCTATTGAACTGAAATTGCAGTACCTCAAAGGTTATGGAGAACTACTTTTTGAATGAAAGATGCATTGCTTGAACGATAACTGTTCTTTAATTGAAGTAATAAAATCCGAGACAAACATTTTCTGGTCTGAGTCAAAATATCAGATATTAAACTAGGTTTAATCAAAAGTAACTAAAAGCAGTTATCTTCCTTGTACCCATGCATATGCAACAAATATGTATATACATGTAAAGGCAAACTATTATAACGTAAATATCCCATTACTTACCAATACTACGAGCCGTATTTTGGGGCCAACTGACAGGCTCAGATGAGACTGTTTCTGTTGAAGGCGTCCACTACCGGAACTCCATAGTCTTATCACCATAGTTCTACCATAATGATCCAAATAAATTCCTTGTGATGAGTGCACTACTCGCCGGGTAACAGTGTGGAAAAATATGCTATATATTTCAAAGTACAGAAAGGGGAACAACTCCCTAAAATGCAATTAGAGTTACTATCCTTGCTGACTGCACTTTCTCTTCTCAACATCTATCAATGTTTAAAGTTTCACAATTCTACTAACATTTGGTTAGAAGTTATACCCCTTAAAAATGCTTATGAAAAGTAACAAAGGGGAATAACTTTAAGTTATTTTGAACGCGCATATCCTGTGTGAAAAGAGCGCTATATAAATGTGGTATTATACTACTACTAATAATAATAATGATGAATGCCTCAAAAATGAAATTAGAGTTACAACCCTTGTAGACCGCACATTCTCTTATCATCCTCTATCCATATATAAACTTTCACAGTCTACAATATTCTAAAAACGGGTGATCCCTCGAAAGCAAAAGTAGAAATGCAAAAAGAGAAAATTGCAGACTCGGTTTTATTGAGTCTGTTCATGAGTAGTAACTAAAGGTGCAACACTACTCACGCCCCCTAGCACCGGCTTAAGCAGTATTCAATTTTCAAAACTAATAACATCAAAACTAATGATCCCGAAGGATCAGAAAATATAACAACACTGAGAATGAAGTACGGGGCGACTTTTTACGGCCGCCACACAAACAACACTTGAGAAGTTATGCCACGGACCAAACAATAATTCTGAAAAGTAACTAAAGGGAATAACTCCCTCAAAAATGAATTTAGAGTAACAAACCTTGTTGAATGCACATCCTCTTATCACCCTCTATCCATATATAATGATTCACAATTATGACTATAATACATTAGACATAATGTTCCGGACAAAAGTCCGGACGGACGGACGAACACACTAACATGCGCGATTCCCATATAGCCCCCATTTATTTAGAAGTGGGGGTATAAAAAGTGATCCTTAGTAAAATTTGAGTAGTATATATAACCAGGACAAATTCTAAGCAAAATAATAAACAAAAATACAACCACAATATTTGACATGTTGAATCGCAAGAGGGGCTATGCCCTCATGTCGTAAGGCGGTATCGATGTGTATTCCCCGAGACATATTGAATACTTGTAGCGATTTGGTGGTATGTAGTGATATCTGCTATCAAAATATTGAACCCTTTTCAGGCCAACATTTTGTGGAAAGTGCAAGCCAGTCCATATGCATTCATTAAGGCAGGTATTGGTTCATATACAGGACATGGTACCTAGTGTTAATACAAAAATATAGCAGTGCCAATATATAAAAACGTTATCATCATGTAGGGCTATAAATGCTGACCTTATGCATGCTAAGTACTCCGTTAAATAACAGCTTTTAAATATTTCATTAAACAGACCAATCAAATAAATGACACAATGATTGCCCAAATCGTGATGTAAATGCTTCGCAAATCACTCAAAAGGTGACGCGCATTCTATACATACTGACAAAGTAATTTCTGTGCTCATGTACCATAATATATAAATTAATATCCATCATGCCATTATTTCTTACACATATGATTCATCTGCATCCACTATCATTTCGATTTGATGTAGAATCTATGGCATAACAATATTCGAAACTCCATTTGAAATTTGAATCGGACATTTAATAATTAAGTGGCGTACAAAAGAAATATGCTGAGATTTAACTGAAACGCCATCTTTAGCCATGTATACGTCTGATTATAGTTAATACACCTTTTTTATAAAAAGAAGAAAAGGGAACTGAGTGAAAGGGTAGGATGGTGGATTTCAATTTTTGGTTTTGGAAACGATTCGTCATAAACGGTGTGAAACGTAAAAATAAATAGATCGTGAGAATCACCAATCTATAGACTTGCCTCGAGTCTACAACCCTTCCCGTTACACTCACCTAATTTCTAGGCGAGCTTTGCGTCTAGAATATTGACCTCTCTTAATACAAACAAACTGGCATAAATGATAAACCTGTAACATCACTTTTAAATTGTAAGATCACATAAAATAGTTTATCTGACAATAAAGTATTATTTATACACGGCACTATCATGCTTCCAAACAGTCTTGCCATTGTCCCTACATCCGTCCGAACGTTTGTACGGCCAAACTCATCAATACACAGATGGGATATTTTGTTTTAACTTTCTTGGATGACCAACGTTGATGTGAAGATTGTCGAAAAGAGGGAATCTTTTATTTTGCTGCTACCAATTTAACAAGAGTTACGGTACATCTTAAATGTTAAACTCCTCAGATACCACACTGAGCATTTCCTTTCAACTTTCACACATACACAGCACTGGCACTAGATCGAAAAAGACTAGTCTATTTATAACGCAATAATTACATTAGGAAATTATTAATACCAAGTCATACATTTCAGTTACTGCTGACGAAAAGACCATCGTTTCAGACCATGTCAAAAAGTGTGAACAACTTGGAACCAATATTAAAATTACACAACATAAACTTCCTACAATGTATTGGTTACCAAAACTACATAAAACATATAAAGCGCGTTTCATTGCAAATTCTAGTTCATGTACAACTACTAAATTGTCTATACTTTTGACTTCTTGTTTAACGAAGGTAAAGGAACATGTAAAATTCTACTGTGATAAGACATGAAAATTCTGGAATAAATCTCTTCTGGTCTATTAAGAACTCTTCAGAAGTCTTAAACAAACTTAAGAACAAAAGGTATCTTGCATCCACTGTAAGCACGTACGATTTTTCTACTCTGTACACAACTCTTCCTCATATTTTAATTAAGGATACGCTTACTAACTTAATCCAGAATGTATTTGCCCGGGAAAAAACATCATTCTTGGCATGTAATACTTAAAAAGCTTTCTTTACTGACGAGCAAATGAAATATTACACCAATTGGACTTGCTCAGAAGTTTGCGAATCACTAACCTTTCTTTTGGATAACATATTTGTACGTATGGGAATGCTATATACCGTCAGGTAATTGGTATTCCTATGGGTACGAATTGTGCTCCACTTGTCGCAGATTTATTTTTGTACTGCTATGAGAGATATTTCATGTTGCGTTTGAATCCTCAATCACAAGAAGATGTTATGAAAGCCTTCAATGCAACTTGTCGATATTTGAATGATATTTTTAACTTACAAACTTCGTAAAATTATTGGACATACCCATTTTCTGACTTTGTTCATCAAATATGTTAAAAAATTCATTAAAAAGGGATATGATCCGGTAGTACTACAACATACTGCATGTTTGGTTGTGAACCCTTTTACAGTTGGCAGTCACGCTGGCCTCTTTGCATGTACGCCGACAAGAAAGGTTTAGTACTCTATGAAGGCGACCTCTTAAATCCAGAAATGGAAGGAGAACGTCGGATATCTGTACTATTTCGTTTTTGTCGTACCCTTTATTACTTTTCTACAGTTACTCTGTTTGCAGCTCAATCATTGAGTACACTAGCGATAGGTGGATACAGTTTGTTCACTTAAATGTTTTCGTTATACATGCACTTTACCACTGTATTTGCCGTCGCGGTTGTTGTAGGTTAGTCGGAGAGGGGATACGTTTATTTACACCGTTTGTCTTTTAGGGTGGGGATGGAATAAGTGTGAGGTTGGGCGCCCATAAACCGGTTTAACCCCCCAGTGACTTTTGTCACTGACCGTTCCAAGACGGTACTTCCATCTTCCCCCTATTGCATGTTTGTTTTGTCTTTGTGCGTATCTTGTTGTTTTTATAGTTATGTACATTTGCTGTTTCCTTGTGTTGCTGTTCGGGCGACTGTTTGCTCTGTATGTGGTGTTTCCTGCATGATTCATTTGTGTACTTTTAGATAACCCTTTCTTTGATGCTCTGATTCCTACAATTTATCCTAAAGAACTCAAATTGAATAAAGCTAATCCGTCCGACAATTGTGCAGCGTTTCTTGATCTAGACCTTAAAATTGATAATGGAATGATTTCTTCTAAAATATATGACAAAAGAGATGATTTTAATTTTAATATTGTTAATTTTCCTCATCTTGACGGGGATGTTCCCCGGGCTCCATCTTACGGGGTTTATATATCTCAACTTATTCGTTTTGCTAGAGCTTGTTCATCTATTGACGATTTTAACAGTCGAAATCTGATTTTAACTGAGAAACTGCTTAAGCAAGGATATAGATACCATAAACTAAGAAAAACTTTCTCTAAATTTTACTATCGAAATCTCTCGCTTATTGGCAAGTACCAATGTAATCTCAAGGCGCTTCTGCGACACGGTATTTCACATCCTGAATTTTATGGTGATGTGATTTACAAACTTCGTAAAATTATTGGACATACCCATTTTCTGACTTTGTTCATCAAATATGTTAAAAAATTCATTAAAAAGGGATATGATCCTGTAGTACTACAACATACTGCATGTTTGGTTGTGAACCCTTTTACAATTGGCAATCACGCTGGCCTCTTTGCATGTACGCCGACAAGAAAGATCACCACCCTTCAGAAATTAGTACTCTATGAAGGCGACCTCTTAAATCCAGAAATGGAAGGAGAACGTCGGATATCTGTACTATTTCGTTTTTGCGTACCCTTTATTACTTTTCTACAGTTACTCTATTTGCAGCTCAATCATTGAGTACACTAGCGATAGGTGGATACAGTTTGTTCACTTAAATGTTTTCGTTATACATGCACTTTACCACTGTATTTGCCGTCGCGGTTGTTGTAGGTTAGTCGGAGAGGGGATACGTTTATTTACACTGTTTGTCTTTTAGGGTGGGGATGCAATAAGTGTGAGGTTGGGCGCCCATAAACCGGTTTAACCCCCCAGTGACTTTTGTCACTGACCGTTCCAAGACGGTACTTCCATCTTCCCCCTATTGCATGTTTGTTTTGTCTTTGTGCGTCTCTTGTTGTTTTTATAGTTATGTACATTTGCTGTTTCCTTGTGTTGCTGTTCGGGCGACTGTTTGTTCTGTATGTGGTGTTTCCTGCATGACTCATTTTTGTACTTTTAATATAATACAGTTTTATTCAATAGAAAACATATCTAATTATATCGTAAACGTGACGTTTCGTTCCAAACACGAACATTTCTGGCAGTAATCAGACGTTTGTTTCGACAATTTAACGTTTTCGCCGATGTACGCTTCTTTAAAATAACCCTTTCACCGCCGCAGTTGCATAAATGCACAACGAGAAATAGTGCAGTCCCAGATCAGACGCCGCCTTTTCAAGGCGGCGTCTGATCAAGGACTTCACTATTTGTCTCAATCTCTATTTCTATATGTGTGCTTTATTCCTTTGAAATATGCATTTATTTATCTCATTTCCTTATTTTACTGATGATTTAACAACCTTGGATTGCAGACGACAATTAGAAAATTGGCGCCGAAAGGGTTAATCCCGTGTCGGCCTCGTCTGACCCTGGGCAGATGTTACCCGATTGGTTGACCTCTTAAGTTACTATGAAGCTAAGGAACATAGACAAAATAATATTTAAGATTTCTTTTGCAAAGCTCACGAACAGAGACAAGTCATGAATGAAACAGTTTCAAAAACTATCCAGTGAAGTTATACAATGGTAAATAAAGATATTCTTGAATTTTAATATTTTATCGTATAAAGACAAAATGCAAAATGACCCTAAATTTCATTTACAGCGAGCCCTCAATGAGAATAAAAAGAATAGTAACAATATTTACTAACAATTGGCTGTTGAATCCTCTCCTGTAATGACTATATTGTGTCTTTCGGAAACTTTTTCAACCGCCGTGGATTGTTTTTCTGTAAAGTTGTGTCATATTTGCGAATGCGTGTAGGTTAGCATGACAGAGTAGCTGAACACACCTTTCTTATTCATCCGATGAAAACATCTATTTCAATAGACACTGGTGAATGTCGATTAAACCGGAAACTGGAACGGGATAGAAGTACAGATAACCCCAATTTAAACAAGAGTTTTCGGCGGAACACATGTGTCACCTGCTCGCAACACAAAAAAATGTTAATATGCTAGAGTGCGAAAATCGGAACAAAGGGGAATAACTCAAAAGGAATTGTATGCAGAGTAATGGACCTTGGTTACATCAAAGGTCATCAAAGAGAGGAAGAAACAAATGAAATTTGAAAGCTCTATTATGATTGGTTTAGAAATGACAGCCAAAACAAAAGTGTGACGAAAATCTGACCAAAGGGGAATAACTAAAAAAGTATTGCATTCAGAGTGATGGATCTTAGTTACATCAATGGTCCTTAATGAGAGGAAGACACATGTGAAATTTGAAAGCTCTATAATAATTGGTTTAGAAATGACAGTCAAAAAAAGAAAGTGTGACGGACAGACAGACAGACGGACAGACGGACGGACGGACAGATAGACATACATACATACAGACGGACGGATGGACGGAAATTCCAACGGATTCAGTGTATGTGGCTATTCTTTTGTTCGAAATAGTCACATAAACTGAAAAAAAGCCACATAAAACCGATGAGAACAAAAGACCTTTTGTTCTCATGCAATTATCTAGTCCCATAAACAGGAATTGTTAGCGCGGACGGACATATGAGAGCGGACGTAAGAATTATATTTGACTATATTGAATTTTCCTTCTCCTTTGGCATTTTATGCTTTACTGAAACACACCTTGATTCAACTGTCATTTATACTCCAAATTCAGTAATTCGTATAGAAAGGATAGATATAACCATGATGGAGGAATATTGGTGTACCTTATCCAAAACACTTTGTATCCGAGAATGGAACAAATTACTGGTATTTGCAATTTGAGTTAAGATTAAAACAAAATCAGATCCATACCTTTTAGGGGTATTTTATAACCACATAACTACAGATACCGGCTCTTTGGAAAATTAAGACAGAAATATGAAAAAAGCTTCTAAGATCTCAAGAAATGTGACAGTATTGGGAGACCTAAATGAAGATCTTCTGAATCAAACTTTTCATAACCTAAAAACTTACTTCTTACTAACGGTATACAGAATGTTAAACTTGCAACCAATTTCATAAAAAATATCCAATTTCATTGACATTTGTCCGCATACTAAGAGTTTGTCGCCATTTCCAGTGAGTTAAATATCTATTTTGTAGAATTCAGTCGCACAATTTATATTAGTCTGTGTCGTTTTTGAAAAGAGTACGTAGGGACGGAGTTGGTTCGTACAGCCTTGTTTGCCACGATGCAATTAATATATAGGTGTTATATATAGACAATAGTCTTTTTCGATCTAGTGTCATTGATAAACAACTTCGATTTGTAATTCGTCGTCTTACCAAGACCCAAAATATTCGTCACTTTAATTTGATGAGAGCGGAAGTAAGAATTATATTTGACCATATTGAATTTTCCTGAGTTGGCTCCCTTTGACTGTTATCAAACAACCCAAGCTATGTGATTTTTTCTTTCTTGTAATATCTTTTGCTTATTTATCTATCATCTACCCTTTTCGTTTTCTCTCTCTCTGTCTATTTGTGTCAGGTGTTTCAGTCTGTTGGCTGTGCCATGTTTTGGTTTCAGTGGTTCACCATCCAGCTGGTGTTAAGCTGTATCCTTATAGGTAACGACTTCATGGAGAACTGCCACTGTAATCCATCATGGTAGAGGGCATAATTATAGAAATAGGGCTCAGTTCAAGGTCAGACTGTTCTAATTATGCCTCCCCCATTTATAACGGGGAGATACATTGTCCGTCTGTCCGCCTGTCTGTCACACTCGTGTCCACTCCATATCCCTCACAAATATGGAAGGATTTCAAAATGATTTGGCATAAATGTTCGACTCAACAAGACGATGTGCATAGCGTTTGATTCAGGAACGTGGGTCAAAGGTCAAGGTCATAAATCAAGGTCAAATGTGTTTAGCCACACCCTTCGTATCCGCTTCTTACCTCTTAAACCCTTAGGAGGATTTCAAAATGCTGTGGCACAAATGTTCTCCATAACAAGGCGATGCGCAGATAGCATGAATCAGTCACATTCTTCAAAGGTAAATGTCACAATCAAGGTCAAATGTTTAAGCCTTAATTTTCATGTCTGTTCCACATCTGTATAACCCTTGGAATGATTCCAAAATGCTGTGACACAAATGTTCTCTTTAACAAGCCGGTGTGCAGACAGCAGGAGTCAGGCATGTGGGTCAAAGGTCAATTTCACAATTCAAGGTCATGGTCACACTTCAGGGACAATTATTCACATTTTCTTGTCCAGACGGTAACTCCTACATGGCTAATGCCATTTGATTGAAACTTTATACATTGGCAGAGCATAATAAGATAAAGTGCCCTGTATAAGGGTCATAACTCTGGCTTCAATACTTTTGGAGTTATTGCCCTTTGTTACATTTTTGTCCGATTAATAACTCCTGCTCTACTGATGCTATTGGAATGATATTTCATGTATGGAAAGATCGTGATGGAAGAAAGTGTTATGCACAAGTATCATAATTTTGGTTCCAAACATATTGGAATTATTGCCTCCCATTTTCTGCAGAGTTATGGGACTTTGAATTTTTACATGGACATTTTGTCCGCAGGGTTTCTCCAAACCCTTTAAATGGATATTCATTACATTTCATAGGATAGATAAGCACCATGCCTAATTATGCATATCTTATCCCTGTCCCGGTTTGATGATTTTCTGCAGAGTTATGAGACTTTGAAATTTTTACATGGAAAAATTTGCACGCGGGGTTTCCCCAAAATTCTTTTATCGGATTTTCATGAAACTTCATAGGATTGATCAGCGCCATGCCTAGTTGTGCATAGTTTATTCCTTTTCCGGTTCGATCATTTTCTGCAGAGTTATGGAACTTTGGAAAATTTTGTCCACGTGCTGGGGGAGACATCAGTTTTTGTATCAAAAACAATTCTAGTTAATATTTGAAATCAGTGTTAAGGTATTGATGGGTAAAAACTAGGAATGTTAACGGTTAATCGGTTAACCGGTTAACCGTTATAACCACGAATAAACGGTTACACTTTTCCTTCAAAAGGTTAACCTGGAGAAAAAAAGTTGGGTCATAATGTTCGCTGCATTTGCTCCGGTAGTAGCGGACGACACCGCTCGATTTACTGCCTTGACATCTGGTCGAATTAACACGCATCGGGCGTGTATACCTCGTCTGCTGTGTTTGCCATGGAACCGTGACAGTGATTGGGACAAATGACTAGGTCGCCAATTAAATGGTGTTATTGTTGTGATGATAAGTACCATATTGTTTGGGGAGTTTGGGTGTTTGGGTAATTTAGTTGTAACTTCACACACGCCGATCAATTAATTAAGCGTTTTATCAATTACATGTAGAAAAGGTGTTGAAAACAAAACTCGTAACGATGTGTTAACGCTTTTGTAATCAAGACGATCTTGTTTAGAAATCAGTGTTGTTCCATATCAGTTAGGCCTATAGTAACATAATTATAGTAATATAACAGAGATCGAGGTTCACACATGAAAATTGAAAAAACCACGGTGTACACATTGAAAAGAATCTGGTCAGGGTGTATACTGTGCCATTTTTCATCTTTGATGCAGTGTTTGTAGAGCAGTTTGCGAAAAGAGATTTTTTTTTCTCTTGACGATGAATCATATGGATCCATACGGATACAGTACCTGAAATTAATATATTGACAATTTTATCGGTTCAGCAGCGAAACGGTTTGGATCCAGATGAGACGCTAATGCCAACTCGGGGTATCATCTCGATCCAAATCACTTGCAAAATGAATAACAAAGTTTAATTCGGTGTGGTTCCGATTCGATTGTCAATTGATTAATTTCCGTATTGTACCATTCACAAGCAGGTTACATAACTAACGTTCCGAATTGTCGTCTGCTACATTCTGCACCCGCGTGGCGAAAATGTCATGCGCTGAAAAAATCTTCTTGAACTTCGTCTGTCTGGCTTTATTCGGACCTGGTGATTATCAAACCTATGATGTATGCATATTCTTTGTCAATCTTTAACACACGAATTTCAGCGTGCATGTGGAAAATGTAGAACTTCAGAACTGGAACACGTTCCTTGAAATTTATACAATGTAAAGCCTAATAGAACACCTCCCAATATTTTGTACACTTATGTGTAATCGATGTCAGTATACATAATTTTAATGATTTTCAAAGTAGTCTGGATCCATAGACTGGATCCAGAACGGACGCAGTCTGATCCGAATTCAAGGTATTCAACACTGGTCATTAAATTCTTCAAAGAACTGATGCCTTTCATTCACGTTTTGAACATCGGATATACACATTCTTGTCGACATGGCAATGGTTTTTTATGTCAGGTTAACCGGTTCGGTTAACCGGTTTTTACTTACGATTAACCGGTTACAATTTCAGTAACCGTTAACATCCCTAGTAAAAACTATTACTGTTATGATAATTTTATTCAGGACAAGGTCATGTGTCTTCAAGTTGTAACTGTTCTTTTATCTAATGTAACATTAGGAGTATTCAGAAAAACGTAGAGAAATGTAACGTCCACGTCTACCTTAAAACCCTAGTAGGGTTTTAAGGTAGACGTGGACGTTACATTACTCTACGTTTTTTCCGAATACTACTAATGTTACATTGGAAAACAAATTGTGGGTTTGAGGTAGTACAAGCCCAGGATTTGACTCAAAGTCCCCGGCTTCAAGTAATAGAAGCAATAGAACAGTAATCAATATACGTGTAAATAGTATTAGCCGTTGACGTTATCAACGTGTAGGATTGCTTCTAGAAGTTTTAACAAAACGTGTAAGTTTATCATCGTTTAATGCCTATTTTTCACAGCTTTTGAGTAAAATGTGTTGATAGAATGTTAGTACCAACCTTTCTCTTGATGTCACAACAGGTAATATACTTGAAAAATGAAATTAAAGGTGTTTAATATCATATACCGTGACCCAGTTGAAAAGTTCACCTGAACCGAGTCATGCTGTGTTTTGTCAATTTAGCGTTGTACTAAATCTGTATATATATGCTTCGTAATTGTGATTCAGCCTGTCGGTCCGTCCATCCGCCCACCCGTCTGTCTTTCAATGTGTCTGTCTGCCTGCCTGCCTGTCTGTCTGTCTATCTGCATGCATGTCTATCTGTCTGTCTGTCTTTCTGCCTGTTTGTTTGCCCGTCTGTCTATATATCGGTCTATCGATATGTCTATCTTTCAACCTGTATATCCGTCTATCTATTTATCTATCTACCCGTCTATCTTTTTGGCTGTAGTAATCGGCCTATGTAAGGCATTTTAAACAGTCTTGCTGTTGGGTTAACCCTTTAGCATCATTGTTAGAGTGTCAGACTTATAGTCCAGAGGTATGGGTTTCGAATCCTAGACCACTCCAGTAACTGAATCTCCGCCTTAGAATTACATGTACTTCATTGCCGACAAGGATAACTCGATTTGTATGCGGGTGCATATAACGACTTAGGGGCATTCTGTTTGCAGGGCATGTGTATATACATGGCTCCTTAAAAGGTTAAAAGGTAAAGGAGTGCAATGATCAGCCTATGTAAGGCATCTGTAACAGCCTTGTTGTTGGGTTAACCCTTTGCCAAACATGGTTAGAGTGTCGAACTTGTAGTCCAGCGGTCAGGGGTTTGAATCCTCTTAGAAGTCCGTAACTTTCTCCCTTAGAATTACTTCATGTCCGTCTATCTGTCTATCTGCCTATCAATCTATCTATCTGTCTGTCGATCAGCCTGTCTATCTATCTTATCTGTCTCCCCGCATGTCTGTCAGTCTGTCTGTCCGTTCGTATATTTATTTTCTTTATATGTTTGTCTTTGTGGCCTTATTATCGAACTTTATGCAATTTCTTGTTTTCTTCCTAATCTCATTAATTGTATTTAAAGAAAATGGCATTGGCTCGCAAGAAGTCGTAGCGTATGGCAAATTATCCGTTACACGTTATCTGATTTTGAAACATGATTTTGAAAATTCAAGAACGTGTACTTATACGTACACCCACAAGTAAGAAATCGAAACCTCTCTAATATTTATATACCGATAGCGAAGAAATCCGAAGCGCACCAAATATCCTAAAGTACAGAATGGCGACGTGGATAGATAAATGTCGACAAGTGTTAAACAATCGCTGATTAAGGATTTATACGAACCTTTCAAGTAAAAAGATTACCAAATATTCACACTATATGGTGATACCGGGTCAAATCATAAGGGGCCGGATATTAGTGTGTAGACAGGAAGCTGTATCATCGCAGTAGATAGTGAAACAGAAAGAGATGGAATATAAGCATGTAGATGACCGTTTTGGAGGCTGAATACGGAATATTTATGATTAAGGTACTGAAGTATATTAATCTAGAATCTCTGAAGGATACATCGATTTACGCAATTATTATATGACAGATAATACAGTTACAGATATCATATTAGTTTTTCATGTGATAAGATTTTCTCCCCCGATTTCTACAGTAATTAAAAGATTATATTTCAGAATTTGGCATTTTATGCTTTACTGAAACAGACCTTGATTCAACTGTCATTAATGATCCAAATTTAACAGTGCGTATAGAAAGGACAGAAATAACCATGGCGGAGGAATACTCTGCATCTACAGAGCTACAGATAAAGGTGCGAACACAAATACTGAAACCACCCTTTCCCCCTTTCTTATATTGCGACCACTCTTTAGAATCGTCCAAGAGACGATTCTAAAGAGTGGTCACAGTACAGGGTTTGGTTGAGAAATAAAGTTACTATTCTTAAAAATGTTAAACTTTACGCATCTTATCTGGAGCTCTATTATGATACTTTACATAAAGTCAATTTGGGTAAAGATTAAAACAAAATCAGATGCATACTACTCAGGGGGCCATGGGGTCTACCGTGCACCCCCACTAGACCTTTTTTTTCATGGGTACCAAAATGTTCAGAAAAGTGTCCTGAATCAGAATCGCGAATGTACTCAAGTTTAAATTCTTTTAGGTTATGTGTATTTAACCGTTTCCATGGCAAACCCCCAGTTTTCATAATGATGACCCATACCTACAAATTCGCCCATATCATAGCCAGTGTTTTGTCCTAAAACTATAAAACTGGTACCAAATGCAAGATAAGACATTGTGCTTTTATTTCCAGCTTTTTTTAAAAAATTACCTTATTTGCATATTCATGAATATTAATGAGAACATTAAAAATAGTTAAAAAGTAACGCAAACCTTTCGTTTTTTATCCTACAAATATCAGAAAATAACTTCAAATGCAGTTTAGCATGATGACAGAACCCCCAGGAAACAAAATATCCAATTTGACGACCAAAGCATTAACTTAACAGCCAGTTTTTGTCCTAAACCTATAAAACTGGTACCAAATTGCAGATAGGACATTGCACTTTTATTTCGAGTTTTTTTTAAAAAAAAATACCTTATTTACATACTCTATTCACTTTTTATCCTACAAATATCAGAAAACAACTTCAAATGCAGTTTAACATGATGACAAAATCCTCAGAAAACAAAATATAAAATTTGAGGACAATTTTTTTAACTCTAAGTAACTTTTTAACTGTTTCCATAGTAACCATTCATTTCACTCTGTTCACACATATTTTGTTAATCGACACCTACCTGCAAAAATCTTCCATATCACAGAATGTTTTTGTGCTAACTGTATAAAACTGGTACCGAATACCTTGTGCTTTTGTTTAAAGGCTATACTGAGGATATACCTTATTTGCATACACATAAATATTTATGAGAATAATTAAAAATAGCAAACAATACAGAAATAACGTAAACATCTCAATTTATCCTACCAATATCAGAAAACAACTTCAAATGTAGATTAAATTGATGACAAAATACTGAGAAAGCAGTGTCTTAACTGATCGTAAGAAACGAAAGGTTTACGTTATTTCTATACTTGCTTTACTATTTTTAATGTTCTCATTAATATTCATGAGTATGCAAATAAGGTAATTTAAAACAAATATACACATAGCCTAAAAGAATTTAAACTTGAGTACATTCGCGATTCTGATTCAGGGCACTTTTCTGAACATTTTGGTACCCATGAAAAAAAGTCTAGGGGGTGCACGGTAGACCCCATTGGCTCCCTGAGTATACCTTTTAGGCGTATTTTATAGCCCCAAAACTGCAGACACCAGTTATTTTAAAAATGTAGGCAGAAATCTGAAGAAAAAAATTGGAGATCTCCAGAAATGTGACAGTACTGGGAGACCTAAATGAAGATCTTCTGAATCCAACTTTTCATAAATTGAAAAACTTACTTCTTACTAACTGTATGCAGAATGTTATACTTGAACCTACAAGACAAGATGCCATTTTAGATCCTATTATTTTAACACTAGATGATCATTTTTTCAATGCTGGTGTACTCCGTATTCCAAATGAAACAAGACAAACATTGGTGCAAGCATCTGGATCGCCCCAAAAATTTTGTTACAAGGAAGAATTAATATGACACCAGGTGTGGGACACTTAGGAATCCGCAGTTCAGAGAAGGAATCCAAACAATTTGAGTAGACCCCATCAAAACTTGAATATATATGTAACAATTTTGTGAAATTAATGAAACACTTTAATTTGTTATTGTCTAATGCTAATGGCCTGTTTTTACTTACATATTTATGTACAGATATCAAATATCATGCATTTTCTTCGTTTTTCTGCCTAGATGTTCTATATAAAAAGATAAAATCTAAAATAGCTTATGAGGGAATGGCCCGTAACTCGAAGTTTGTTATTCTCTATACATGTATATGTTTTAGTTATCTGCTGGAGTGGGTTTACTTAGGAATAAAATCACTTGTTTTTGCTTTTTGATATACTAGTAGACAGTTCTCTATGGAATGGATGTTTTAGGAATATAAATTAGCAGTCTGTACCGTGGATTAATACACGGTATTAACTGATGAAAACACAATTTACTACTACATACTAGCACAGATGAATATGTAAATTACAATGTAACATATTTCCTAATTAGTGAAAATCTAGAACAAGAATGAAACTAGACAGCTACCGCATTACTCTCTTTAATTAAATAAAATAAACTATTCGGTGCTAAACTGATCATCAGTATTTAGGAGAAATCATTTGCCAGATAGACTTTACTCTCTTAAACTATTCGCTGCTACACTCCCTGATACATTCTTGAGAAACTTGCCACTACCTCTTACTCATAGCAGAAATAAAAAAAAAATACATTCCATAGAGATCGCCCCCCTCTAGGGGCGATCAATTAGCGACCACCATACACATACATGAGATGAACACAGAAAACATTAAAAAACACACAAGTACTAGAGATGAATATTCCAAACATGAACACAAGCACAAGTATGAAACGGGATGAACTTACCAGACTCATGTATTACATTTTCCCTGTCGTGCCCTTAACGGCTTCCCTGCAGTTGCTCTGACTTCATCAAAGTCATTGAGTTTATAGTTGACGGACCTTTCACAGTTGTTATGCTTTGTTTTATATATTGGCATGTGTTTACCGACTTCTATGTTGTGGGAACGTTCGGCGGGGATGCCTTTATTTACACTATTTGTTAAGCTAGGGGGACGTTGAGATAAGTGTGAGGTTAGGACGTCCGTAAACCGGTTTAAACCCCCAGTGGTGATTTTGCCACTCACCGTTCCATGGCGGTACTCTCTTTGTCACCCTAACGTATAAGACCTGACGACCATACCTGGTTAGACAGTGCAGTTAGAAAAAAATCAAGAAAACGAGATCGTTTTAGGGCAACCGCCAAAACATGGGGTAAACCCCAAGACTGGTCAAAATTTAAAAAAACTTAGAAACATCGGGGAGTAAAATCGGGAACGGCGATATTAAACACATGGATGTTTTGTCATTGGATGGGTTTTCTTGTAATATATTACTTTTCAGCATATAAACAAATGAGTTTTGTATATTTTAGGTGTTTTTTGAAACGCGTCAAATGTTGGGACTTCCCCTTTAATGGGGACACATTAAAAGCAACTACCAATTCACTATCATAGTGTATGGTATGTTAATAAATGTTTATCCCTGTTGTATAGAGCGGGGTGCGATGGTTGGCCCGGAGGGTGGTGGGGGTGGTGGAGGGTTTGATTCACAGCATAAATGAACGCTATCTCGGACTCTAATCAGGCCCAAACTGTTAACTCTTTCCTTCCTTCAAACGTTTTTTCACACATTTGCAAACAGAGTAGACCCAGATCAGACGGCTCTCATAGGAACCGTCTGATCAGGGTATGCTCTGCTAATTTGTTCATAAATATTCAGTAGATATTGAAAACTTGAAATAAACACAGAACAGGGGAAGGGTTAACCTTTAGCCTGCTATGGAGTAACTCGGCGTCTCATCAGGATCCAAACAGTTTTACACCCTGATTGCATTTCGGTAGACATATTGATTATAGCTTGAATTTTCAAAATGTAAAATGTGAGTAATTCTGTAAAAATAATTTGCTCAGCAGGCTAAAGGTTAAGAAACATTATCGTTCATAATTATAGCAGACGATAGTAATAATGATAATATTGGCAGACGACAGTAATAATGATAATATTGGCAGACGACAGTAATAATGAAAATATTGGAAGACGACAGTAGTAATGATTAAGTATAGCAGACAACAATAATAATGATAATATTTGCAGATGACAGTAATAATGATAATATTGACAGACGACAATAATAATGATAGTATTGGCTGACGGCAGTGATAATGATAACATTGGCAGACGACAGTAATAATGATAATATTGGTAGACGACAGTAATGATGATAACATTGCCAGAAGATGATATCCTTACGACCAACGAAACTCGGATCACATTTGTTGCAAGGATTGACGGTCTGTTATATTTTTTCAGGATCTCCAAGAGTTCCATACTGGGTTGTGGACACCGATTATGACAACTATTCCCTGGTCTGGTCCTGTGCTGATCTTTCTGGACTGTTCCAGACCGACTTTGCCTGGATTCTTAGTCGCAACAGGACGTTAGATCAGTCCACGACTGACAAACTGATCAAAACCCTTGGCGGCTTTGGAGTGGACACGTCTATTTTCCTGGATACTGATCAAACTAACTGCAACTTTTAGCCCCAACCTGTATCGCACCGATACATTTGTAGACGACAGCAAATGCCGTCCATATTAATTATAAATTGCACTTTTTACTTTCCTTTATATTCTCCAGATAAACGAACCGAGTGTCAAATCATTTTGATCCTGACGAGACGCCGACTAACTTTGCGTCTCAACTCATTGAAACAGTTAGCTAAAGTCCACGGCATTAAAAAGTACTAAAATCGTCATTTCTCCACCAAACCCTATGTTGTGACCACTCTTTAGAATCGTCTGGAAGAGACAATTGTAAAGAGTGGTCATAACGTAGGATTTGGAGGAGAAATAAAGGAGTTATTTTTTAAAATGTTTAAATTTACGCATCTTTTCGGGACATCCGACATATACTTAATCCCCGTCTTCAGTGTTTGCTGCATGATAATGTTAATAATAATACATGTACTCTTCTATTCAATTTAATAATGGAAAGTGAACGTTATGAATGAGCCCCGCTATACCACTGGTAGCTTAATGCAGGACAAAAGTAACGCAGAAAGCTCTTAGGAGCTTTCTGCATTACTTTTGTCCTGCATTAAGCAACCACACTCAACCACACTCATTAATTAGACTGAGCAATTCTACACTGTAACACTATTTGTCAAAGAGGTAGATAAAAAAGCACAAATTATGATGAGCGACACAAAGTGTAGATCGTGATCAGACACTCACTGTAGAATAAGATATATATAATGTCAAAAGCAAATAGAGCAGACCCTGATCAGGAGCCGTCTGATCTGGGTCTACTGTTTACAAATGCGTGAAAACACGTATATATCTGGGAATAGGTTAAATGCCTTTTTCTGGAGCAATTATGACTACTTCCGAATTTATCAAGCTTATGAGAAGCGAAGCTATTGACTGAGTCTCAAACAGCTTGGATCCTGATGAGACGCCGGGTTTCTCGACATCTTATTTTGATCCAAGCTCTTTGCATATGCCAGTTACATGTCGCGGATATCGAGACAAGGCTTAACACTTTCACCGCCGCAGTGACATAAATGCACCACAACAAATAGTGCAGTCCCAGATCAGACGCCGCCTTTTCAAGGCGGTGTCTGATCAGGGACTTCACTATTTGTCTCAATCTCTATTTCAATGCATGTGCTTTATTCCTTTGAAATTTGCATTTATTTATCTCATTTCCTGATTTTACAGAATGATTAAACAAACTTATATTGCAGACGACAATTAGAAATTTGGCGCCGAAAGGCTTAATCGGAGATTGCACTTTTTCAATTTCCTTCATATTCTCCAGATAAACGAACTGACTCAACTGAGTGTCAAATTATTTGGATCCTGATGAGATGCCGAGTTGCTCATCTATATCTAAACAGTTTGCTGAAGTCCATGCATCCAAATATTTGAGCAAGCTATGAAACTCGTCTTTCACTCAATACGTCATCTGCTTTGTTCTTAGAGTAGTGACCGTATTTTCTCCCACTGCCAAAATATAAGTTATTTCTTTCAATGCAATTTGGAGATATTTGATAACCTATGCAAACAGCTTTGATCAAGATGAGACGCCGAGTAACTCGGATTCACTAGGCGTCTCGTCAGGATCCAGACTGTTTGTCACTCTGATTGCATTTGTTTTTCAAACAGAAGGCAATGCGTAGGATAGAAATACCGTAGAGCCCCTACAATGCGCTCACTTAACCAATTTAGTTTAAACATATTTTATTTCAATAAATTCACAATTCAGCAAGATCATCATGGGTACAAAAAGGATTGGATCGAAAGCAAAACTGCTTATATAGGTCCTCTCCCCACACATAATGCCAATACAACGGTGGACATTTGTTGAAATTACATTTCGTGTTGATAAACAAATATTGCAATGAGATTATTCATTCAACTATAAGCACGTGATTACACATCATTTTTTCATTCAAAACTATCAAGCTTAAAGTTTTACAAATGAAATGACATAGAAACATGACACAAGACAAAAAAGAGAGGTGGTCATATGGATGTGAGAAGGGGACAACGAGGAAATGGGGAGCCTGGTGGGATTCTCGCCCAAAGTACTTAGCTGAACCGCTTTGATTCCAATATAAAGGTTTGCACCACCACTTGAAAAATAATGGAGTACTGTTACTTTCTAAGTCTAGTGATAAGTCTCCATTTAGGAGAAGCTCCACTGTTACAGGACATATTTGTCTGACAGTATTCCAGAGACGAGTGCGTGGGATTTGGTAAATTTGGCATATTAGAAGAAAGTGTTCAGTGCTTTCAATATCACCACATATGCATAAAGGAGAATCTACAATACTCTTTTGGAAGAGCGGAAGATTAAGAGAGCCACAATTTATTCTAAGGCGTGTGTGAAGTATCTGTGCTTTCCTGAAAGTATGGAGGTGTGAGCTTCAAAGTGAGCTTGAATGTCTGACTTCCAGTGGGAGGGAATTCCATTCTCTGACAGCCGAGGGTAGAAAGGAACTTTGTTCTAGCATGCACAGTTTGATGGTTGTTTCGGTTTCATAATGGATAATCGGTCTCTGAACCAACAAGAGGGGAAACAAGGAAGGACAGGTATTCTGGTGTATCACTATGACTCATTTTGTAGATGAATACTAGTTTATGCTTTCTCCTTCTGTCCTCTAGAGATTCCCAACCTATTTCCTTTTTGAGATTAGTTTTGTTGCACCGATAACGATTCGTGCGGCCTCAAATTGAATTTTGTCTAGGTCATGTTTCTCAGTTTGTGTGCAGTTATCCCACACAACATCTGCATATTCGAATAAAGGTCTGACAAAGCTTAGGTAAACTATTTTAAGAGATTTTCTATCCAGAACATATTTTAGTTTGCGCATAACATTGATTCTTTCCCATGCCTTTGATTTTATGTAGTCAATATGGATATGCCAAGACCCATCATTTGAAAGATGAACCCCGAGATGCTTATGTGAAGCGACCTCGGCGATCTGCTCGTTAAGCATTTGTAAAGTAGGATGTACAGGTTTGTTGCCTTTCCTTGAAATTAACATAGACTCGGTCTTTGTTGGATTAAATGAAACGAGCCAAGTTTTTTGCCCAGTCAGTAATTGTGTTAATGTCAGCATTTAAAGTATTTGCAGCCATATCTGCTTGTTCTACAATAAGGTAAAGGCTAGTATCATCTGAAACAGTCTAATATTAGATTGTATATCGCTAACAATGTGATTGATACATATTAAGAAGAGAAGAGGCCCAAGTATAGATCCTTGTGGTACCCCAGCTTTTATAGGTAGCCAGTTGGATTTTGCACCAGCAATAACCACACACTGTCGTCTGTTATCTAGATAATTAGAAAACCATGGTAGAAGTCTTTCTGAAATTCAAGCAGCTTTAAGTTTTGCTAAAAGGCCAGTATGATATACACGATCAAAAGCTTTACTACAGTGCTCCCTCCCTACAACGGCCCTCTCAATAACGATTCCCTCCTTACAACAACGCATGTCACTGTTTCCGAAACAACTCCAGACACAACTTTTTTCCATCGTATTTTCTTTATGCCTCCATCAAACCCTATGTTGTGACCACTCTTTAGAATCGTCACTTTGTGACGATTCTAAAGAGTGGTCACAACATAGGGTTTGATTGAGGCATAACGATTTTAGTTCTCGAAATACACCTCCTTTGGGGGTCCTCTAAACAATCTTATTATGTTTGATTTTCCCTCCTTATAACAACTCCCTCTGAACAACACATACAATATTCGTATCCCAAAGGGTGTCGTTGTAGAGAGGGAGCACTGTACTATCAAATAAGATAACCCTTACTTCTTTACAAAATGTATTATAAAGGAATGTTAACTGGTTTATCGTTGAGTCACCTGGAATAAAGACAGACTGAGTTTTCCACCAGTCCCTCGGACAGAGAGAATCAGTACGGAGTTTCTTAGATAAATTATCGACATGTAGCTTTTTTGCGTCACGAATTAAACCAACTATTTCATTACGAAGCAATTTGAACCGAGTCCAATTATTCGGAGTATTTGTTAACCTGACTTTTTTATATACTCGCTTTCTTTTTCTAATTTTCGACTTTATGTTTGAATTCAACCAAGGTGGCTCATGCGGCTTAATTCGGACCGTTTTGCTAGGGATACATTGCTCTGTAAGTTGTAAAAGTTTGTTTGTAATATTCCTCGAATAAATATTAATGTCATTGTCTTTAAGATTTGTCCAATCTGTTGATCGTGCTTTTTCTCTGAGGTCATAGTCTCCTTGTTCGTATTTCCAAATTTTTCTAGTGTAAGAGTTAAATTTTGGCTTGGTGTGTCGAAATAATCCATAAATAGGACAGTGGAAACGACGTGCTTGCTGGAGGAAATGATCTTGAAATTATATTGTCTCTGTTTTTTACAAGAATGATATCAATGAGTGAAGATGGATGTTCAGTGAAGTGAGTCGGTTCGTTTATAACTTGAGTCAAGCCAAATTGCTGGCATAAACTGTTAATTTTGCGAGCTCTTTGGGTATTAAGCATATTAAAATTAAAGTCACCGGTAATTATAATGTCATCTATACCCGTGTCAACAGCTAAGTGAATAGAATTCTCAATCATACAATAATAGTTAGCATCCGAATTAGGAGGTCGATAGAACACACCAATTAAAACATGTTTATGACTAATATAAAGATCAACCCAAATACACTCTAAACCTATTATTTCGATATCCATACGACGAGTGTAATTAATATCATCTTTTACATACAATATAACACCTCCATGTTGATCAGAAAGGCGGTCTTTACGTTCTGGATGTTGATAAAAGGGAATGATGAAATCTGCTGTTAAGACAGAATCACCCAATCAAGTTTCTGTGAAGGTAAGTATATCAAAACCATGAAGTTCAGTTGACAGAGTATCAAGTTTAGACAGCATACTTTGGACATTATAATTCACTAAAGATAGATTATTGGCTATTGACAACATCGATGCTGATGAATTGTGATCGGATGAGTTAAGGGATAACGAAGATGAATCATCATCATCATCATCATCATCACATACATCATCATCATCATCGTCGTCGTCGTTGTTATCATCATTTTCATTATCATCACCATCATTATCACATCATCGTCGCCATCATCATCACATGCATCATCATCACCATCATCATCACATGCATCATCATCACCATTATCATCGTCGCCGTCGTCGTCATTTTCATCATCATCACCATCATCGGAATTATATAGGTTTCATTATACGGTTTCTGAACTAGGCAAAACTTCCCTAACTTTTTTTCCATTCTTAAAATTATTCATAAAGGAAAGGGTTAAAAGAACAAATTGTGTCGTTCTTTAACATATTTTGTCTGGTGTCAAACAGGAGCTTTTACCGCGGGTCTGTTCTGTTTGCTCCTTAAATTAAGCGATCTAATAAATATTCATGATAACATTATTTCTTACATGAATATTCATGGAGTAAAGAGTCGAAAGAAGTGCTCTTATTAAACCTTTACACCATAAATACGTCATGAACGCCTTGCGAACAGAGATGATTATGATCAGACATCTCGCATAGGAATGGTCTGATCAGGGTCTAATCAGGGTCTGTATGCTTGTGAAATAACATAGATCTGATTCTGCAGTTTCTTCTATTTATTTATAAATCTAACCCCCATTACTTGCAATGCCATTATAATTCAACCAGTAAATATGCATGGTCATTATTTTATATGAATATTTACGAGGTAAAACGCGTTTGCATTTAATGAGCATATTCTGTTGACATTGAATGTTTTGGCCATCCTTTCACATTCTTGACACTCATTCTTAATTCAATTTCTGATAGAATAACATGATTCTAAATTGTGAAAAACTTCTAATGTGATCTTACGACTCAATAAAATCGAGTCAGGGTTAACAGAACTATGTAATAACCAGACAATCTAGAATTGATTAAAGTAACTAGATCTGTTACATGTACTTGCTAACATCAGACTTCGATTTAAATTCAGTAACGTGCATTCAAAAACACACGTGTTTGTAAATAAATCACGCGCTATAGAGAGGTTCCACTACAGTGAACCCTCGTTACAACGGAGGTGTTTGTTTCCAGACATTTTGCTGATATAACGAGGTTGCCGTTATAAGGAGTTTAAATATGAAAGGAACCATATTGCCAGTGTTAAACTAATACCAACAGGTGAACGCTTAATGCAGAACACAAGAAGTGCAAAAGCTCCCTTTGGGATCTTTTTGCACGTCTTGTGTTCTGCATTAAGCGATCACCTGTCTTATTGGCATTGTACCTATTTATACAGTGGTTGTTTAAAAGACTCAACGGTAATTTTGTTTCAATGCATACTACCGGTATAACGAGGGTGCCATTGTAACGAATACCGGTATAACGAGGGTGCCATTGTAACGAATACCGGTATAACGAGGGTGCCATTGTAACGAATACCGGTATAACGAGGGTTCACTGTATATGATAATGCGGTCAGCGAGTTTATATCTAAAACGTATCAAGTTATAATCGTTATAGTCTACTTTCAGTTCGAATGACCGCTCAGCGACTGTACATTTACTCCGGTGGTCATTGAGCCATTCGCCTACAATTTGAGCACATTATGGCGCAATCATGCAGCCGCAGCACCGGCTAGTGGCCCTCGCAGGTACCCATTTTATCCCCTGTGCGCAGAGGAGGCAACCTCGTGTGGGTAGGAGACACTGAAAAGCGTCTATAAAATGTACGGGAGGATACGGGATTTGAACTCTGGACCCCCGGATTGGTAGCAAAGCGTGTTACCAGTAGACAACCGCAACACCTACACATATCCGGCTATAATTATGATTGTTTTCTATCTAGTTATCTTTCAATTTATCACCAACATGCATTTGACATGTACTTATGTAGTATGGCTTTATGCGTCATTCAAATATTCATTGCAATATGCGCAGGCCTAACTATTAAGATTGTTATCAGTGTCATGAGCATGGGTGGAAAACTTCGATTTATGATGCGTTACTTTAATGCTTTAATAAATAAACAAGGACTAGAATATACACTGCTTTACAATGCCCGATATGAACATTCCATAAATTCATACACTATTCGTTATGAAAATATATGTTGGATTAAGCAAAAATCTGCTTGTAAAGACAGCCATGTTTATTCATTAACCCATTTGCTCCCACGATCCCATATATGGGACAAACAGTGTAGACTCTGATCAGACGCCGCATTGTGCGGCGTCTAATCAGAGTCTACACTGTTTGTTGATGGGAATTTCAATATAGAATTTAGGCCAGGCACCTCTTAGACAAAAAATGGACTAATCCAATATATAAACACAAAATAATCCACTTGGCGAAGATGGGTTAAATGAGCGCATTGTAGGGGCTCTACGGTATTTCTATCCTACGCATTGCCTTCTGTTTGAAAAACAAATGCAATCAGAGTGACAAAAAGTCTGTATCTTGACGAGACGCCGAGTGAACCCGAGTTACTCGGCGTCTCATCTTGATCAAAACTGTTTGCATAGGTTATCAAATATCCTCAACTTGCATTGAAAGAATTAATTTATATTTTGGCAGTGGGAGAAAATACGGTCACTACTCTAGGAACAAAGCCGATGACGTATTGAGTGAAAAACGAGTTTCATAGCTTGCTCAAATATTTGGATGCATGGACTTCAGCAAACTGTTTAGATACAGATGAGCAATTCGGCATCTCATCAGGATCCAAATAATTTGACACTCAGTTGAGGCAGTTCGTTTATCTGGAGAATATGAAGGAAAGACAAAAAGTGAAATCTCCGATTAAGCCTTTCGGCGCCAAATTTCTAACTGTCGTCTGCAATCCAAGTTTGTTAAATCATTCAGTAAAATAAGGAAATGAGATAGATAAATGCAAATTTCAAAGGAATAAAGCACATATATAGAAATAGAGATTGAGACAAATAGTGAAGTCCCTTTTCAAGGCGGTGTCTGATCTGGGACTGCACTATTTGTCGTGGTGCATTTATGCGACTGCGGCGGTGAAAGGGTTAAGCCTTGTCTCGCTATCCGCGACATGTAATTGGCATATGCAAACAACTTGGATCCAGATAAGACGTCGAGTAACCCGGCGTCTCATCAGGATCCAAGCTGTTTGAAACTCAGTCAATAGCTTCTCATAGGAGCCGTCTGATCTGGGTCTACCCTGTTTCCAAAGGCGTAGAAAGATGTATGTATGGATCTCCAATCCTCATCTTCATTTCAAGAGTGAGAGCCACTATGTTGCCTTAATTACGTCAAGCGTGTCACGTGACTAAAGGGTTTAGTTGTAATTGCGAAATTGTAAAATTGTGAAGTCATGAAATCGAGAAATTGTGAAGTCGTGGAATTGAAAAATTGAGAAATTGTAAAATCGTGAAACTGTGAAATTTTGAAGTGAAATCGTGTAATCGTGAAATTGTGAAATCGTGAACTTATGAAATTGTGAAATTTAGAAATCATGAAATTGTAAAATTGTGAAGTCGTGAAATCGAGAAATTGTGAAGTCGTGAAATTGAGAAATTGTTAAATTGTGAAATTGTGAAAAAGTGAAACTCTTAAATTCGTGAAATCATAATTTTTTAAGTAAAATCGTGAAATTTTGAAATAGTGAAATCATGAATTATATTTTGTGACATCTAGAAGTGGAAATGTCACCGCCGGTCAGTCGTATGTGCGTGTTATAGGGTAAATAAACCATGACGCAAAAAAACTACAAACATGTTACGTTCACAGTCTGACATCCGTTTTAATGTATATAGAGATCTACATGAACCCATGACATGGCCTAAGTTTTGAATAGAAACACACAGAGTATATCACAAATAGCGATAATTCAATTAATACATTTATTTTCATTATCAAGATTAGGCTCCCCTTACCCATAAACATTCAACCTATAATAAACATTATCTAAATTACATTAACCTGAGAGTCGCTTTCCGACGAGTTGGGTGATGGACGAATTACTTAATACCACTGACTACCTGTTTCATTTCATTTCGACTAAATAAAACGTTGATAAATGAAATGAGTACAATATTAACCCTTACACCGCTGTGAAAAATAAATTTGTACAATATTAACCCTTACACCGCTGTGAACAAATAATTGAGTACAATATTAACCCTTACACCGTTGTGAACAAATAATTGAGTATAATATTAACCCTTACACCGCTGTGAAAAATAATTGAGTACAATATTAACCCTTACACCGCTGTGAACAAATAATTGAGTACAATATTAACCCTTACACCGCTGTGAACAAATAATTGAGTACAATATTAACCCTTACACCGCTGTGAACAAATAATTGAGTACAATATTAACCCTTACACCGCTGTGAAAAAACAAATGAGTACAATATTAACCCTTACACCGCTGAAAATAAAATGAACAAGTACAATTTTAATCTTTACACCGCTGTGTAAAAATGACAGGAGTACAATGACAACCCTTACACCACTGTGGAACATTGAAATAATTACAATGTTAACCCTTAAACCTCTGTGAAAAAATAAAATGAGTACAATATTAACCTTTACACCGCTGTGAAAATATTAAACTGGTACAATGTTAACTTTTATACCCCTGTGAAAAAAAATTACACAAGTGCAATGTTAACCTTTACACCGCTTGAAAAAATAAACAAGTACACTATTAACACCGCTGTCAAAAGCCCGAATAAATACAATGTTAACCCTTACACCGTTGTGAAAAAATGATGTCTGTTTAAATTCTGATCTACTGCAATATTAAATATGTACGAATATTTTGTGCATTTGAAAACAATTTTAAGCAAGTATTAACCCTTTCCCTCACATAAAATTGCAAGCAGACTAGACCCAGATCAGACGACTCATACAGGAGCCGTCTGACCAGAGTCTGCACAGTTTACTTTTGACATGATCTTTTACCTTCTGATCCTTCGAGATCATGAATTTCAGTACTTTTTGTTCTGAAATTTGAATACCGCTTAAGCCGGTACTAGGGGGCGTGAGCAGTGTTGCACTTTCAATTACTGTTCATGAACAGACTCAATAAAACCGAGTCTGCATTTTTCTCTTTTTGTCTTCAGAATTTATGATATAGATAATCCATGTACTCTACAGTTATTGTCGAGGCAGATATTCCCTTGATAAATTTATATCATACAAATAAGCTAATAAATATAAAGGGTACATAGCATAACGTATGCTGGTTAAAATATGCGAACTATGTTTTGGGAAGATCATCTGGATCCAAGTTGCTTGCAAATGCGAGTCAGTATCCATGCTTATAAAACTTTTTAGTTGAATCCCAGTTCGTTCTCAATGTTTTGATTGGTCAGATTTGAGCCTTTGATCAATACTTTCTCTAAAGCTTGTCAAAACTGAACAGCTATACATTTGAGCAGATAGTATTATCATCAGTGGGGTAGAGAAGGAAATACCTTTACAATGTTCATTTTAATTCGTCTAAAAGGATACTAGTTCGCCCTGCTCTCAACCTCCATTTTTCTGAAACAATCAGCGTTCAATAGCTGTGACACACATCAATTAGGCACAGTGAAATCATATATTCCCAAATTTTCCAGAGACTACCCTAAGAGCATAATGAACATCAGCGAACCGTTCCAATAGTTGCCGAATCAGATGTGCTCAAATATCATATTCATGATTTGGCTATACAGTAAAACCTCTCTATAACGGCCACTAAATTACATCAAGTATTTTGGTTAAAGGCAGGTGGCTGCTTAAAGCAATGTGGAAGTAAAATAGAATGCTCCTATAGGAGCGTTCTGGTTTACTTTCACATTGCTTAAATCAGCCACCTATCCTAATACCAACTAATTAATACAATTTAATGACCGTTATAGAGAGGTTTACTGTACTATATCCATCTATTAAAGTTGTTGTTGATGTGGATTGACCGCTCTGCAATTATGACACCTCTGCTCCTTATCGTCTTATTCGATATCCTCCACGTCACTACGAATATCTTCCATCTGTAATACATATAAATCATACAAAGCATCACAAAGTACGAATTGTTATCCGTTTCAAAGCTGTATTACACGAAAGACTGTTTTCGAAAAGGAAATAATGACAATGTTTGTGGACGAAGGTCTTAAAACTGAATCCGAACTTTCATATAAACAAGAGATGTTTGTAAAACATGTATGCCTGCATTTGCTGCCTACGTATAGGTATAACTCTTGAACTTGAAGTGTGATATTGCACTTGATATGACACGACTCTAACGCTGCATCTCCGTGAGATGGATACGTATGTCAAATACGATGTTCTTATTTCTAATATTTCAAAGGTTATGGTCAAAGTTAAATTGTAAAAAAGTTAACCGTTGACTTTGAATTTTACCTTGACTTCACGTACTGACAGCAACATGTATATAGGTCGTAAACTCATTATAACCAACATCCTTCTAAATATCAGCTTTCTAATGAAAATGTAGACTTTTGCTTAAAACAAGTTTGAGAAAATTAGGTCAGACTGTTCTCAAGTCATTGATAAACTATTTTAAGTTCATCGTGAACTTGACTTCAAACGCTATTGGGGTCATATACGAGTGATGACGAAAAAGCGTACTAATTTTAAAATCCATGTGCCTTTGCATTCCTCTGTTATAGGGTGAAAATTATATTACTGGCCAAGGTCAGAGTGACCATTGGTCTAGTGATTGAAGACTTTTTCTTCCAAATAATTAGACCTTTAAATCTCTTTCCGCATTTCTGATTTTTCAAAAAAATACTCAATTCTCTTAATCAATCATGCTGAGTATTGCCAGATTCTGCAATTACTTACTTTATTTCGTCTAATACACTTTTTGTACCTTTATAGAATTCTTTATGAAGTTTAAACTAGTTTAACCCCTTACCTGCTGGGCATTAGGAAAGTTTGTGCCCTTTATGTAAACTCATTAACTACGTTATTGTGTTAAATAAACAATTGAATGCATTGGCTACAAATTATATAGAATCTTTAGGGTTAGGGTTAGATGTCTGAAATGTAGCACAAATAACAGAAGCAGACCCTGAACAGACGGTTTCTATAGGAAAAGCCACACACAAGATTCAATCAATATCAAAACATCGGCAGAAAATAAGTGACACACACACAACTACTCACACAAACACACATACGAGATGAAAAGTTTAAACATCAACAAAAGCATAAGTACAAAGACACCAGACAGGAGCCGCCTGGTCTGAGTGTACTCTGTCTAAAAACTTGGAAAGGCACTAAATCCGTCTCTATTAAGTTAAGTGTTATGATTAAAAAAAGGAAGCCAGATGTATGAGTGCAACGACTTTGGAACACATATGGAATGATACTTACCTGTCCGGTGGAAAGTCTATTAATGGCTCCTTTTGCGATAATGTACGTCCACATTAAATGTAAAGCCATCAGAAGGTACAGCATGATATTAGCGAACGAATAAGCAAAGTATACCTTCCCAAAAGTGTTGAGGGACTCAATCGTTGTACAATACAGGATCCTGAAACATTTGAAAGGATTGGAATATACAAACGCGTCCGGCCGGGTTTGTAATAACACAGTCTAAGACTACGACATTTACCAATACGTACATGAGTGCATATAATTGCGTGTGTTTGTGGTGTGTGTGAATGTGTGTGCATGCGTGTGTGTGTTTATCCGTGTTGTAGGTGGTCTTTTACTATAACTGTAAGGATGATACCTTTGAAATAATACCGATTATGAATGAACTAGAACACTGTAAACCAGTATCAGCAACCACTTGGGACATTATTGCACGTGATTTGAGTTTAATGTGTTTGTTTGTCGCCAGAAAACTGAAAACGGTGATTTGCGACCGCTCTAGTGTTACATTGTTTGCGATTTAACCCTTTCACCGCCGATGTCGCATAGTTGCATCACGACAAATAGTGCAGTCCCAGATCAGACGCCGCCTTTTCAAAGCGGCGTCAGATCAGGAACTTCAGGTTTTGTCTCAATCTCTTTCTCTATATATGTGTGTGCTTTATTCCTTTGAACTTTGCAATTAGTTATCTTTATATCCTTATTGTACCGAATGATCTAACAAAAATTGGATTGCAGACGACAATTAGAAAGAAATTTATGTAAATTCACAAAGGGACCGATATAGAGATGATTTCTTGTAAAGGATATTAACTTGAATATTTCACAGACGTTGTCGCATATTAAAGTAAAAGCTCTCTATGACGTTAACTAAATTGTATTAATTAGTTGTTATTTAGGGTAGGTGACTGCTTATATCAAGGTGAAAGTAAAACAGAACACTCCTAAAGGAGCATTCTGTTTTACTTTCACCTTGCTTTGAGCAGCCACCTGCCTTTAATACAAAATACTTGATGTAATATAGTGGCCGTTATAGAGAGGATTAACTGTAATATGTAAATTTTCGAGTATTCCGATTTCTAATCTGAACAAGTTCTGAAGTTTACAGCTTAATGCAGGTCTAAAGTTATGGTGAAGCTCCTCTAGGGCCTGCTATAAGCTATCATGTGTATTTCGGGATTAGTGACACACTTTAGAATAATTATGTATTGTTAATTTTGAAATGACCGAAGCTTTACTTTGGATCATCCTGAAGTTTGAGTTCGAATTCTAGATATCGAAGTTCAACTGCATAACATGACCCATTCAAATATCTTGGTTCAATATGAGCCGACGGGTCTCATCAGGATTGACAAAGTGTGTTACAGTGCTCCCTCCCTTCAACGGCCCTCTCAATAACGATTCCCTCCTTACAACAACGCATGTCACTGTTTCCGAAACAACAAGGCTCCAGAAACAATTTTTTCCATTGTATTTTCTTTATGCCTCCATCAAACCCTATGTTGTGACCACTCTTTAGAATCGTCACTTTGTGACGATTCTAAAGAGTGGTCACAACATAGGGTTTGGTTGAGGCATAACGGTTTTAGTTCTCGAAATACACCTTATCTGGGGATCTGCAAACAAGCTAATTATGTTTGATTTTCCGTCCCTATAACAACTCCCTCTTAACAACACATACAATATTCGTATCCCAAAGGGTGTCGCTGTAGAGAGGGAGCACAGTACTATGGTAATGAGTCGATAGAAAAAAAAGGGAAGATGATTAAACAAGCGAAAATTGTAGCATACGACTTATCCTGTAGACGAAAATATGTATTGTAGGACACACTCACTTGACTGGAAAGAAATATAGTCTACTAATAGCCCAGACAATGATGAAGCCGAAATACCATCCTGTGCTGACGTTTTGAGAAAGTCTGGTGTAGCGACACATTTTTGCAGCCTAGAATGAGACAAAATCCCAATACTGTAGCTCTCCAAACCGGACACACTAGTTGCGGAAATCCTCTCTAAACAGGACAAAACTTCCATGTGTTTGATATCGAAGACACCGCTGTTATTTGCCAAAGTTTTATTCGGGTTTTGTTTTAGTCTAAATCTGTTCGGGCTACCTCGCATCTCCATCTCCAGCGACTTCCGATATAAGCCTCTAGGTAAACAATGGAGTAATCGAGTAATCGTCGGCAAATAAGATTATAGCATTGATGAAATCAGTTTATTTTGCATCACATGGGCATTGTTTGATATCGGTTAAAATTGACAATCTTCATAATAATGACTGTACATAACAAATACCAAGTTTTATGATATTATTGAAAATATGTGTTCATTGTAGGGACTTTCTCTTTAACTTACCCTTAAATACTGAATATCAGGATGAACGTTTGACCGTCCCATTAACACAATCTAGTAGTTAAAATGTAACACTTCGTATCGCCAGGTGCTGGAATACCACGGTCTTATAATCAATGTCAATAATGACATCCGTCGTGTGATAAAGCAATGTGTGAAAAATACAAACAATGTCTGATTGGTTGATGCAAAGGGGCATCGCTGGCAATTGTTTCTTAATTATAGCGCCGAAGTATGGGGAAATCACAAAGCAAACGATATTGAAAAAAACAACCACAATGGATTCTGTAGAAATGATATAAGGGTTCATCTGTTATAAATACAATAAACCAATAAGGAACGTTATTTTTAACTACAATAAAATTGTATCTGACTTAAATATTGACGTCAATACCCCTACTTCTTGAGACTGTAGCACTTATAGCTTTTGTTATAAACCAGTTGGTCACGTCATTACTGGTAATTTTAATATAATTAAAGATAAACGTCTCAGGACCCTCCTTACTAAAGGACCCAAATATAGATTACCTCCCCTTATTAATTTTGACACTTGTCGTACTCATATTGCTGAAGCTATTCAATAATTCTGCATCAAATGGTGTCGACGAGAACATGCTGATGTAAATGCCCTTTCGGATTGGAAAAAACATGTTTTAGACATTATTGATACACGTATTGCTTTCTACAAATCTAATTACCATCTATTACCACCTCGACCTAGATCGATATCTGAAGAAAGATATTTCGAACATTCACTAACAATTAAATTTATAAGGCACTTTATTTTAGTGGTTGAACGGTACTGAGACACTAACACTATCTATAACCAATAATTTTGTCACATGTCTATTCAACAGAAGCGATCTGTCGTCGGGTTTATAAAACGTCTGGAACGGACGATAAAGGTTGAAATCTGACCATTCTGATGCATGAGGCTTAGACTCAAGACGGAAGGGTTTTATAACCTCGGACCAAGAATAAAAATCAGTGAGGCTTCTACAGCAACACGAAGTTGGCGTCTGCATCTATATTGATTGCATCAGCTATCACGCTTTTCGCAAATTGAAAATTGAGATATGCATTTATGTTTGACTCACTGCCAACAGGGGATCAGCCGCGTCATGTAGGCAGAGAACCAGGGTACCAATTCTAACATAGTTGTCTATCCAAGACAAATAGATGAGAGAAAGAGTGACAACGTGGTGGCATACCATCTGCATGAAATCCTGAAAATACATTTAAAGACAGAAGATATAAGCACCAATACATAATTGGATGTCCATACATAGACTATCGATATAACTCATAAGGCCATAAGAGATCATGGCGCAATTTCAATAACTAATATATGGGAAGTACATTCTGAACTATATGAATTAATAGATTTTGATCAGATGCTTTAGAATAAACATAGACTCAAGAGATGAAACGTATTCCGAAGCCGAATCAGATAATATTTAAAATTTCGCCATTGTCCTGTTATTCTGGTTATCCTGTCATCATGGAAAACGTGAATTCTTTTCATTACATGACTTTTGGAATTGATTTCTATAACATGGTCCACAACCTACCGTTAATCAATGCGTGAAATAGTTGATCTGTCACAAACATGTTTTCGCTTTATTTTTGTTACCTTCCATCCCCAGATATAAAAGGGAGTTTATACCAGAGAAAGGGTTAACGCTCTACTAATTAATATCAATCATATTTTGCGGATGGGTAGAACTATTTGATATTAAATAGTAAAGTGTTAACCCTTTCCGTGATATAAACGCCTTTTTGTACCTTTAAAACCGGGTCAATTGCTGCACTCACCTTTCTCTTACTATCAAAGGGCATGGTAAACACTAAGCTCCAGTAGAAGGCTGCTTCTAACATGACGTACCAGTAGACACTGTTTGGTATATAATGCTGTGGTAAAGAACAACTTGATTTTCATTTGCTGTTTGCAGTTTCACAAATGTAAAATTCCGCGAAAAGTAATGGCTTAAATGAAAGTTTTGAAAAGAAACCGATTGTTTCTAACATCAAATTATACATTGAAGCCGTTTACCTATAAGGACCCATTTGAAGAGTTTTAAACAGAATAGATATATATAGTAGTTTACGAGGACAGTTGTTGAAACTAAATAGATTAAGAGGGGAGTGTTGTCGTTAAGTAACTTTATGTTTAATCAGCATGGCCAGAATAATGAATGTCATTGAATATCTAAACACTGTTTTTAAGAGAAGTAATCAGAGTATTTGACAGTCCATGGTAGCATTTAAATAAAAACATCTGCCTTACATTTAGCCATGTTCTTGATATTGAGTAATCATTAAGGAAACAGTATCATCATATATGTTTTGCCTCAAATTTTTCTGCCTGTACACATGGTCACCCGCTTCAAGTTTCAGAATTGATTTTCTTTGCTGTTCTATTAACTTATTGAATGATACAGCTACCATGATGATATTCACAACCCATTTGGATCACAGTGACACGTCCAACAACAGGGTATATATTCGTCCAATCTGTGACATTAATCATTTGTTGTTTTTACAAAACAAATTATAAAAGTGTTCATTGATTGATCCAATTAAGTTTTAATATGTAACAAAACTATATAAGTTTGTCAAAATGGTTGAACATATGCTTGTTCAATCTATTATTTCTGTTGGCGGAAAATATGTTTTGTCTGCAGAATTTTCCTCTCTGTATCACAGAAGACTTTCCTTCATTTTTTCTGCACCACCTAAGCGGTGCGTGAACCAGTTTGGATAATAAAGAGAAGAAAAGCTATTCGGGGTATCATCTGGATTCAAACTGTTTGCACGAACGTTACATATTCCTGCATTGTAGATGATTCCTGCAACTCGCTTTCCGGCTACTTTTGTGGTAAAACAAATAAGGAGTGCATGTTTATCATAAGTTGTAATGTACAGTAGAACTTCCCTATGCGGTCATTCATTTATTGAATATAGGATTGCTAAAAAGCAGGTAGTTGATTAATACAGGACAAAAGGACTGCTGAAAGCTCCGGTATGAGCTTTTTGCATTACATTTGATCTGAATTAAGCTACAACCTGCCTTACACATAACTAGACATCGGTTTGATGGCCGCTTAGGAAGTTTTTAACGCATGTGCGATTCCAAATTAAAGAAAAGGAGAGTTGCATTAATATGCAAATTGCCTTACTTTAGGCCATCCTGGCCAGATAAGTTTAGTATCAGCAAACCATGGTTTCTGAAAAGCAAATAGAAACATTCATATTGCTTACATACATGTATTGCATTGTCATCATTCCACGCGTATAGAACATCTTAGTGGACCAATATACAGTTGAACTCGGATAACTCGAACTTCGGGATAACTCGAACAAAAAGTCCAGTCCTTCCAAAACTAACAATACAGAATTGCTCTAAAATGTATCGCTACAGATATCTAGAAACACATGTGTTCTGGTCTTGACAAATCGTTCGGATTAGAAATCGGATGACTCGAACATCTGTTATGTCGAACTAATTTGTACGATCCCTTGAAGTTCGACTTATCGAAGTTCAACTGTATACCTAGCCTCATTTCCACGTGCATACACACGTTATTAAGGCTTCAGGTTGAATGCTTCAGTAGCAAAACATCTAGAGTTTTATACAGAGAAGTCTGTGTCATACACAGAAGAATAGGGCGAATCAGACAAGCAATTCCATATACGAAAACGATCTTATATTTCATTTCTCATGTTGTCACACAATATCTATATACCTTAGGATCCATTAAATATCAGTTATAACACAAAGCACAGTAAATGCCCTCTAAATGAAAAGGTAGTAAAGTCAAGCAGGAAAAGTTACACACAACACACAACCATCACCAAAACATCGATAGAAAACAAGTAATATACAATCACACACACAAACATTTCATACATACGAGATGAAAATTTTAAACATAACCGTACAAGTATAAAGACACAAAATACACTTCACAAATATAAAAGTAAGGGTAACAAAGAGAGTAAGGCCTTGGAAGGTCAGTTTACGGGCGTCTAGTCCTAACGTCTAATTTATCTCAAAGTAACCCTAGTTAAACTAGTAGTGTAAAAAAGGTATCCCCGCTGAACTTTCCCCACAGCACAGAATGTAAACATATGACAAAATGTAAAACATAACATAACACCAGCACCTATGTACTCAAAGACTATGCTGAAGTCAGAGCAACTGCAGGGAAGCCGTTAAGGGCAGGCAGAGAAAAGGCTATACATGAGTCTGGTAAGGTCATCCCGTTTCTGGTTAAAGAGTATACCATCATAGAGAACTACCCTTGGCCTGTCATCGCACAAGCAAAGACGGAAACGTAATGCGTTTAATAAACAATCATGAAAATGGATATGACCGGATGACCCCGAGCTTTCCTAAGTTTGTAGATAACATCACTATAGACGTCTGGATGAGAAATACACCCAGTAACGTCCGTAGATTGCAATTATATTTACTTATGAGAGGTTAATTTTCGATAATAAATTAAAAAAAAGCTTTCAAAATTTAATGATATATATAACCTTGCTTAACAGGCTAATAAGTAATAAGTTATAACTAAATTACGACTATTAAAATCTAGCAAATATTAAAATTGGGCAAAGCGAATAAGTTGCGAAATGTTAATCCCGGAAGATGTAGAACGTGGCACATCTCCATCTTGAAAAGGATATTGGTATGGCGCTCGTCCATCCGTCCTTCCGTCTGTCCGTCCGTCCGTTCGTTAGTCAATTCTTTGTCCGCTCAATAACTTGACACCTAATGGGTGTACTTAGTAGGCAAATTGGTCATGACTAGTAGATGGCGCTATTGATTTTGAGTCCAGTCGGTCAAAGGCCAAGGTCATGGTGACCTTCAACTCAAAGAGCTTAATTAAAATCACAGCTACGCGAACACACCAATATGTATTTATACAGCATGGAATAGAACAGGCAAACTCCGAAGGACCTATTCGTACAACTGACCGCACATACGCTGATGTTCTGCGTATAGCGTGTTCCCATTAATGTCTACATACAACCCTTGACATATAAATAGTTCTCCAGTTATACGCTCATGTAAAAACAGTCATGCAGAAGAGTAATAGAAGGAAAAAGTGTGCTACATGAGAAAATAATGATTAATAGAAAAAGACAACCAAAAAACTTAAAAGCAACTTCTTTCTCCTTCTAAATTTGACATGAAAGTGCACACTCCTTCAGTTACCAAAGGAACGATGTAGACGTGCCGATCTTTAATAGAAGGACATACTATTCGGTTTTCAAAATGGTAAATTCACGGTAAAGCAAAGTATGAGTTGGGTGACGAAAATGTCATTCACAGTATGTGTCATACTTGTATTTTTTATATTTGGCAAACTAGTAATGAGCTAAATTTAAGAATGAACTTACATATTATTAGGCAACAAACGAATACGGAAGCAATGCGTTTTCTGAAAGTGAACAAACATTTTCACCAGTATTCTATTATAGAGAGTGATTTTGCACTTTCTTGCTGCATTTTGGTGAAGATTCGTCGCATTGTTTTTCTGCTTAAAATGTGTTTAAGCATCATACAAATTTACTTTATAGCAGTATTTTATATAACCTACTTTAAATTCAATACAGTATTGAATTTAATAATATTTATTAACTCCCTCAGATGGTTATGCCATATATTCTTGGACGTATTTGTATATATCACACTGTGAATGTTATGTGTTTTTCTTTAGTTTATGGATTACTTGTAATATACAATTATTTTTTGCCGCGTAACGTCGTATTCTGACGTTTCCCATATTCTAATGACGTCACGTAATACATATTTTTTTCCTCCCGTGCATTCTGAAGTTTACCGTACTTAATTACATTACATCATATGTTGTCATACGTGTTACCATTTTATACGTTAATACTGTCTGAAGATGTGTTGAAATTGAAAGCGCTTACAGAAATAAACGTAAGAAACTTTAAAACTGGATTTCTAATGGGTTTTTTATACATTCTGAATCCACACAAGGACTATATTATTATGTTTATATATAATGTTATCAACGGCAAATAATTTTAATTCGCAATATAATGTATGATTCTTTCGAGTCACCATCGGAGTCTTATTGAAGACTGTTAGAAAACATTTAATTGGCAGTTACAATTACTTTTGTTACTGTCAATATTTTTATAATTATCATTATCATGATTATAACCATTATGAAATGATAATAATAGTAATCATAACACAAGTGAGAAATAACATGGTTTCTAATAGTAGTGCAGTCTTCAATAAGTCTCTGAGGATGACTCGAAAGAAACATATCATTATTATTATTATTATCCTAATAATATTAATAATTCCGTGTAAATAATTGTTTATAGATATAGCATATACACAGCAGTCAACATAAACACTTCAGTCAGGTTGTGCAAACGAGTGGCAGCCGAGGTCTTTATATAAATGACACTCGAGATGTTTATCATTACATTTATGATTGTGAACCAGCATTTACTTTGAATATATATTTTATCCAACTTGTTCAGCATGCAACACATACTCTAATTGTAGGTATTCTGATCTGGTTATTTCCTGTTTGTCTATGCCCCATTTGTGGTATAACTAATATAAATGGTCCAAATGGGTTGCATTTGGCTGCAGGGAGCGACAACATTAAACGTTAACGGAAAAATTACATGCAATCCTCATGTTGAAATACTCACGTCCCATAACACGCATAATCCACCGAAAAACGCTAATCCTTGAACCAGACAGTACCACCTACAACGAATTAAATAAACATAATCTAACACCATAACCATGGCGTATACTCATTGTAAAATATATTCATAGGTTTGACTGATGTTTATAAACACCTAATTCAACATGTTTGCAAAGGTAGTCGCAATATCGATGCTTGCAAAGGTACTCGTGATGGGATTTCATGTTAATTAGTCTAAATCTACACAACCACCACGACAAAGTAATTCTGAAAAATAATCCTGTTTATTAAATCTCTTGTAAATGGTTAAGTGTTTAGTGTGAAGATTAGTTATGATATAGATAGAAAGTAGTCTATTGCTATAAAATGTTCTAACTTGAGATGCGCCACGCTGTAGCATTCAGTATGTGGGTTGAACGGGTCGTTCTTTAAAACCAAGGTTTCGTGAACATAGTTACCACTGCCGGATCAAAAAGGTTCGCAATTTCTTTATTAGAATGTTCGTTATACAGGACATTCTTTGTTTCGGTTTTCAGCCTGTAGAACGAATTCTTTATGATCATAATAGTACTAGCAATTTTAAATCTAAAGCTCGTGATTCACACATCATTCCCATATTTTAATGACGTCACGTAAAACATATTATTATATATTGATATAAATATATTGACTGCTGTGTATATGATATAAGTATACACAATTATTTACACGGAATTACTAATATTATTAGGATAATAATAATAATAATAATAATAATAATAATATGTTTCTTTCGAGAATGGTGAGGTTAGGACGTCCGTAAACGGGTATAAACCCCAGTGGTGTTTTTGCTACTGACCGTGCCAAGGCGATACTCTCTTTGTCACCCTTCCTTTTGTTTGCCTTACGTCTCTGTGCTTGTGATTTTGTTCATGTGTGGAGTGTTTGTCCCTAGTTCTTGTGTGTCTGTTGATGTTTTCTGTGTTTATCTCGTATGTGAATGTGGGTTTGGGTGTGTGGTTGTGTGTGTCATGCTGTCTATCGGTGTTTTGGTGGTGGTTGCGTCTTGCATGTGGCTTTGCCTGCTTGACTTTACTACTTTTCCATTACACAAACTGGCAAACATGATTTGCTTTCTTATTTAATGCCTTTGCCTTTGCATGTATTAGGTCAATACACAGTGAAGCTGATGAGATTTACAAGTGTACAGATCCGCTTATTAAAACTGCCTCACTTATACAAAGCTAATCACATCATGTTCTTCGTCCTCCTATTGATAAGGAATCTGAACATAAACGGCATTTTCTGAAACATCAGTTTATAAACAAAGGCATGTATCAAATAAACATTTTTCTGGCTGGCCAGAAAAAATAATTTGTAACCGCAAGAGACTGGATAAAGGTCAAGCCCTCTGCTTTCTGCAGCGAGACATTATGTAACATGTATAGGCTGCAATCTGGTTAGGATCAAGCATGCTGCTCTCACAACAGCGGGATATTATATAATGATTAGGTAACACTGTCTACCAGACCTCTCATGCTTTGATCGCATGATGGGAGCAGGGAACCACCCTTTCGGAGTGGAAACCAGCAAATATCGCACGGTCTAATATTACTGACCAATAGCTGTAGGGTCGTTCCGCCAAATATAGAAGTATGACGCGTAATCTTTAGTATTGACCAATCAGAGTCGGGCTCGCCCCTGAATTGGACGCGCTCTACATTTCTCTGTCATCAGTGTTTGGCGGACTTTATAGTTAACAGGTCAGTTTATTTGTTTCTTTTGTCCGTCCACCTCCCTGCCTCCAACGACTTTAGGGCCTGCTTGATCCTGTTCTGGATTTATTACACTATATGTAGTTTGGATGTCTTTCTGAACAATCACTCTAGTCTCTTATATTTAGTTCCACTGTGTATTATATTCATGTATATGCCTTATACTAGGGGTCAATTTTGTTGCTTAATCTATGCTAATATATGCTAAGCAAAATATTTCAAAATAAACTGTCTAGGAAATTTCTTCTCCTAGACATTTCCAAATGCACCCATGATTTGCTGTTGAATTATATTGCCCGGCATTAAGCCACAAATGAACTTCAGGGAACCACTGTCGCTAGCCATTGATATAATATATAAATATAATTATATTTCTTGATAAGAATGTCATCAATACTATTCCCAAATAGTTCATGATTTCTCAATCACCTATCATCTGTTATAAATATAATAAACTAAACATATAATGAACATTATTTTCAACTACAATAAAATCGTCTCTGGCTTAAATCATGATGTTAATACTCCTACTAATTGAGATTGTAGCACATCACGCATTTACTATAAACCATTTTACCATGTCATAACTGGCACTTTTGGTATCATAAAAGATAAACGTCAAAGGACCCTCCTTAATTAAGGAAAAACTCCCCTTATCGATTTCTGACGCTTGTCGTACTCATACTGTGGAAGCTATTCAAGAATTTTGCACCAAATTGTGTCGACGAGAACATGCTGATGTTAATACCCTTTAGGATTGGAAGAAACGTATTTTGACATTATTGATAAACGTATTGCTTTTTACAAATCAAATTACCAGCTATTACCACATCGACCTAGGGTAGAATTCGATATTTGAAGAAAAACATTTCGAACTTTCATTCAATTTATGTTGCTATTCATGCTGACAAGGCATCAAATAGTTTAATAATTATTTGAAGATTGTATTATGTGGATGTTTTAAAGAAGGAGTTAACTGGTTCACAAGCATACATTACAATGCAAACCCGTGAAAAGGTTATAGTCTCTTTTAAATCTGATCCTAACATATAACAACAGAAACGTTCTACCATGTACTGGATTCCGAAGCTACACGAAACCCTTAAGATTCTAATGACATTTTAGCTAAATTTGAAAATGAACAGTACAGCATTTCTTCATTGTGCTCTTATGAATTCTCTATACACAGTACTTCCCTACCTCACCATCTTATAAAGGGTAAACTGATTAAATTAATATAGAAAAACTTTTGCCAGATAAAATAAAATGTTCCTTGCTTGTACTGTTTAACGTTCGTTCTTTTCGAATTCAGAAGTTGAACATAACACAATGTAGACTTGCCTTGATGCTTGTAGATCTCTAACTGTTCTCTTAGATAACATTTTATTTGCAATATGGGGATACCATATATCGTCAAGTGGTTGTGTATACCTATGAGTACAAATTGTGCCCCTCTTGTTGCAGATTTGTTTTTGTATTGCTATGAGAGGGAGTTTTTGCCAAGCTCAAAAATTGTTACACACGCTGATATTGTTAATGCTTTTAATACAACGTTTAAAAGGTATTTAGACGATATTTTATATTTTGATACTCCTTATTTTGAAACTATGGTGTTTTCTTTTTGCCCGAAAATCTGCGTTAAAGGGGAGGATTTTAATTTCAAATTTGTTAATTATACTTTTCTAGATGGAGATGTGTCCCGTGCTACATCTTATGGAGTTTCTATTTTTATGCCAGAGTCTATTCTTTGCTAGAATTTTTTAACAGTCGTAATTTAATTATAACTGATAATCTTCTTAAGCATAGTTACATATATCAGAAAATTCGGAAAGCTTTTTCTATCTTTTATTATCGAAAATTACCTCTCATTAGTAAAATATAATTGCGATGCACAGACGTTACTGCAACATGGTATTTCTCATCCAGGAGTGTCCAGGATGTTATCTACAAACATGGTTCTATCCATTTTCATGATTTGTTTATTAAACGCATTAAAAGTACAACAAGAGATGTCACAGTCACGTGACAATGCCCCCCAAAATTGTACCATGTGACCTTGACCCTTGACCCATGGACCAGGGAGTTGACACATCGTCTTTGTGTGGTGAACGTTTGTGCCAGGTTCCTTTGAAATCCATTCACACATAAACAAGTAATTGTACCCTGTGACCTTGACCTTTGACATATGGACCAGGGAGCTGAACGCGACACATCGTCTTTGTCTGGTGAACATCTGTGCCAAGTTATAGTGAAATCCATTGATAGATAAAGATGTTAGAGACCGGACACGAACTTTGTGACAAAGTAATTGTATTCTGTGACCTTGACCTTTGACCCTTGGAAAGCGACACATCATCTTTATCTGGTTAACATTTGTGCCAAATCATATTGAAATCCATTGATATATAAAGAAGTTACAGACCGGACACGAAATATGTGACAAAGTAAATGTAGCCTGTGACCTTGACCTTTGACCCATGGACCAGGGAGTTGAACGCGACACATCGTCTTTGTGTGGTTAACATTTGTGGTAAGTTATATTGAAATCGATTGATAGATGAAGAAATTACAGACCGGACACGAATTTGGGACGGGTGGAAAGACAGACGGACGGACAGACAGACAGACGGACGGACGGACGGACAGACGGACGGACGGACGGACAGACGGACAGACAGACAGACAGACAGACAGACGGAAGGACGGACAATGCGATTACTATATGCCCGCCTTTTGGGGCATAAAATGAGTCATGCAAGAAACACCACATACAGAACAAACAGCCATCCGAACAACAAAACAAGGAAACAGCAAATGTACATAACTATAAAAACATTAAGAGACGCACAAAGACAAAACTTTTGCTTTCGAAGGATCACCCATTTTCAGAATATATTTACTACTTTTGAAAATAAGAATTATATGTTTAATAAATAAATGGCCAGATAGGGTATGTTTAAATACATATGTACATTGTATATTTAAAATGGTGAAGACGTAAAGTGTGCTCAACAGATTGACTGTGTATTGATATATTTTGTTGTTATTGTTGTCGTTGTTTTAATATATTCAAACGTTCCAATAGGATATTTCTCCCCTATAAACCCAACCAACCGTACGCTACCATTTATCGTGAATGAGACCATTTTTGGTGCTGCTCTTGTTTCCGTATTACACATGACAATGGGTATCACCAGTGCAGTTCCTGTTTACCATTGTGTCTGGCGATGTGATTGAATTGTAATCATTGTTTGCATGACACTGTGAGGTATTTCCTCGAGGCAACATATACGTTATTAGCTGATACGTGGGCGGCGAGCGAAACTCGGGCATGCATACATTAGATGGGCTTTTATAATGGCAGTTTGATCATGAAAATATTTTGCTATGCAGAAATTGCAGAATAATAGCTATAGTACCTCATAGGCAAACATAGAAGACCGTTCTATAGGATTTAATATTCAATATTCAAAACACGTTTTAGTAACGTAAACAATGACATGTTTCTTGTTACATGATACAATTTTTGTATATGTCACAGCAATGTAATCTGTATATAAATCTTACAAATATGAATACAGTATATGTACGTACCTGCAAATATAAAGAACTTAGTATAACGAAAGAGATTTTTTTCTATATCTTAATAAAATTTGAGACTGGACATTACTATATATATATGATGAAGAAATAGTAGAACTTAATGTATATACATAAAAAGAAATAGAGGAAGAAAGGAAAGAAAGAAAGAAAGAAAGGTAAATAAATAAAGAATGAAAGAAAGAGAGAACGAAAGAAAGAAACGTCTGATCGCACGAGTGTTCTGTTTGCAAAGGCGTGACAGGATAGGACAGTGACTTTCTACATCTAATACTATAAATAATGGTTCTTCATTGAAAAACGTTTGGAGTAAGTATTAAACTCTGTATAAAAGTGTGACTTATGTTAACGCAGCACTGACTTTGGTTAAATTTAACCTAAATAGTACTGGTTGATAAAAAGTTATAACCAAATGCTAATTTATCTGTTAACCAAATAAGTCAGATTTTAACCCATTAGTTAATAGTTAAGCCATTGTTAATTTATTTGTTGCATGTGCAGTTGGCGGCTGGTAAATAAACAATTGTTCTTTTGTGTGTCTGTGTGTGTGCGTGCCTGCGTGTGTACGTGCGTGCCTGTGTGTGTGCGTGCGTGTGTGAGTGTATGTGTATTACTTGCTTTCTATCAATGTGTTGGTGATGGTTGCGTCTTGCGTGTGGCTTTTCTTGCTTGACTTTACTACTTTTTCACATAGAACTATACATTCGGTCTAAATATTCTGCTACTGACCTTGAGATACCAGTTGTAAACTTTTTGGCTAAACATTTGGGATGGTGTTTACATTTGTAACTCTGCGTTTCCATTTTCGTTTTAGAGATTTGACTTATTAAGGATCGTTCGACCGAAAAGATCGTAGGTTCTAACATAGGACAATTGACTGGAAGTTGCGATCGTTGCGTATGATAATTTCTACCCACCCGAAGGTGACCTTAATTCTATATGTACAGAAACGATTGCCGCCAATTAGGAAATATGATTGGTTTGGTCGCACGTACGATGTTTAATGAAACCGGTTCCAGCTCCCCAAAGTGTTGCAATGTTCCCTTCTATTGGCTGATAATGTGATATTTTCTTCGTCGCATAATGCCTTCTAAATAAGGTTTCTTCTATTTCGTTTTAAACACATAGCTATATTGAACAGCTGCCGTGATCAAGATGAAATTCCGCCTTATTAGGATGAAAAAGCTTAGAAAGGTAATCACATATTGTAAATGTGTTATAGCTTAAATTTAAATAACGCATTCTAAAGCATACCTTACTCTTTTGAGCTATATGCCATTTCCAGCTTCCCTTGTGGCTATGTAATACTTAATTTATTGTATTATGCATGGACACTGTCTATCTGTACCCTAGCAACCATATTTTTTCCTGATAATGTCGGTTGTACATAGTAAGATACAAACCGACATACATTATTGAATTATAAATGGTAAAACAGGGCCAACATTTCCACCTTTGGTAGAATCATTGATGGAAAAGTAAAAAATGGTATATATTCAAGGCAACATATCTAATGGAACCAACTTGATTAACCTGGCTACACATTGGCAGATTTTACAGATTTCTTACTATTTATTTATGCCGCTACTATTTTGATTTTTAACCGACTATGTCCGATTATAGACCGATTCGATCCCATGCTAGGTATACTTTATATTTGACCTGAAAACCTATATTACGTAGTTCTTTTCTACAAGACAGATCTGTAAGTATAAACATTTGTTGCATGTGCATTAAAAGTACACCGCATTTATAACATGAGGCATAAACAATGGGTGTACATTAATCAATTTTTAACCAAATACCATGATGCGACTACTCGTTAAAATCGTCTCGAATATATTATCCTAAATAACGGTTACTACATTGGCCTTGGTGGCGTACTGATGATGCCAGTATTTGTAATACAGTAAAAACCTGTCTGAAGTTGGCATTCGTGCTTAATGAAAGGCAAGAATTCTATAGATATCTCACTATTTGTGGCCGCTTAAGACAAGTTGTGTTGTATAGTAAAAAATCTCTAATGCGAGAACCAAAGAGGAGTCTCTTTCTTGGTTGTATAGGCAGGTCAAGGTTAATGCATGACAAAAGTTATGCAGAAAGTTCCTATAGCTGCATCGTGCATCAATATCTTCCTGCATCAAGCAAAGCAGCAACTTGTTTTTAGAGACACGTATGTGTATTTATTAAGATTTCAATGTAGAGATGTTTGAGTTTGTGCCTTTTAGATATAACTCAAAACCTGCATGTCAATTTTATACGTGTTACATGTGATAATTTAACCCGTTCACTGCAAGTCTACATGATTAGATGCCGTTTAACTACTTGTAAATATTTAAGGACAGATTCGCCATAGGCAACGGAATGTTTGACTACTGTACATGTGCAACTCGTGGATTTATTGCATCTTTTTACGTCATTCTAAATGATACATGCTATTTTATGGTTTATTATCATTATTTGCACAAATATTTTAATATTTATCAGTGCACGTGTCTGTTAGGCAATGTTGAAAAGTCTCATAGTTTAGCCATCCAAAATACAAACTCTACAATCGATGCAATAGTATCACATATTTGGTAACTCTCTAGATGTGCATCTTGTCTAAACTTAAAATTATTGTCATTGGATGGTACCGACCAGTCCTACTGTTTTATGACCTACAACAGATATACGAATTATCAAGTTATTTTTAAGAGAATTCGCAAATTCAATCTAATTGTTCCCCTTTAAGACAGATGAATAATTCGGAGCGAAATGATTGTTTTTATGTCACATGTTCTTTTGTTTTACATAAAGCTTGCAAAAAGTATCCATGCCGAACCATCGAAGTTGTCATTTACAAGAGATTTCCTCCGCATTATAATTCTCTCAAATATATACATATATATGGCGACTGTATAGAATAATTGCTTTAATAGCTATAAACTGTCTGTGGCTTGCTGAGCAAATTCTCGTAAGTCTTAGTTGACCTGTTTAGTGTTTAAAATCATAAGCATTATACATTTATACCATTGATTACACACACATACACAATGTGTGTGCTACAAAGTTCCGGTCCTGATGAAACCCTGTAAGTCTGTGCCTCAATTGAACCAGGACTGTAGTAGCACACTACAGGTTAATTCAACTGATCTTACCCGCACTCGGTAAACTTGTTGATTGGTTTTGTTGAGTCATTTTGTTTTCGTTTTCTGAACCAAATCTGTATCTGCTTCTCAGTCATGTCCGTGGCTTTGGCCAAGGCCTGTGAACGAAGCAAACATGTAGCTTATGAGTCACTCCATCAAAAGGTCCCTTTGATGTTTTGTAAATAATATAGACCTCTATATCGAGTTAGAAACGTGGTTAATGATCGTAACAAATAGCATAAGCAAATGAGCGTCAAGCAATTCCAGAACCGATTAGTCAGGATCTGCAGAGTTGCTTAAGAAATGATATAGATCACTGATTTATAATTTATTTAATAGCCAAACATTCCCGCGTTAATTTGCCATTTTAAAACCTTTTCACCCATTTTCAGAATATATGTACTTCACAACAGCAGGTGTTAAGTGCTTGTGTGGCGGTCGTTAAAAGTCGCCCCGTACTTCATTCTCAGTGTTGTTATACTTTCTGGTCCTTCGGGATCATTAGTTTTCATGTTATTAGTTTTGAAAATTGAATACTGCTTAAGCCGGTGCTAGGGGGCGTGAGTAGTATTGCACTTTTAATTACTACAGTGAAGCTCACTTATAACGAAGTCCTCGAGACCCTCTGATTTCTTTCGTTATATCTAAATTTCGTTATATCATGTCCGTTTTACTATATGTAATCAGAGAGGGGGAATAAATTCTATTTTGTTATAAACAGTATTTCGTTATATCCAAGTTCGTTATAAGCGAGCTTCACTGTACTCATGAACAGACTCAATGACATCGAGTCTGCAATTGTCTCTTTTTGCATTTCTACTTTTGCTTTCGAAGGATCACCCATTTTCAGAATATATTTATCAATATTGTGACAGAGACGCGGCACGGTTTATTTGTGAGGGTCTATGCAAAGTGTATTGTTCGAAAATGAATAAGAATGAGCGTCAAATGTGATATAGTTTGAAGTTCAAATTCAAGTTCATTGAAGAAAAATAGCATATATGAGTGGTTCAACGTATTCAAAAACGATCCTTCACATTATGTTACTGACCGCCCAAGATCTGGACGTCCTACCACAACGTCAGGAAAGCCGACGAAATAAGGTACTTGCTGCAGAGTGATAGAAGGCTAACAAAAGAGATATAGGCTTAAAGGTTGGGCTTAGCACATCTACAGTACATTCGATTATTACAAGAAAACTCGGTATGTCTAAGGTTTGTGCTCGCTGGATACCAAGAATTTTAACAATTGAACATAAAACAGCTGAGAGTAGAAGCCGCAAACTCATTTATTAAACGGTATCGTAACCATGGCCGTCGTTTCATGAACTCAATAATTACAGCCGACGAAACCTGGATTAGTGTATACGACACACAAAATAAACAAGACTCGTGCATCTGGAAACATCCAGATTCTCCGTCACTAGTAAAGGCCTTAGTAAACCGCTCATCAAGAAAACTGATGTTCATCCTTTTTTGAGGCGTGATTTTGAGTCGTGTGGTACCAGCAGGACAGACAGTTACAGCAAAGTATTATTCAAAGGTAAGTTTAGTTGAATGTTGCTGACATGTATTCTATCTACATTTTATTGCTTAAGTAAATATTTGGTACCATGATAAAAAGTATTTGGTCTGATAACTGCATCACATGTTCAGGTTATCAAGCGTGATCTGGTACCAGCAGTAAAGAAGAAAATACCGGATGGTTACTTCCTTTTACACCATGACAACGCTCCGCCCACTCCTCTGTGGTAACTAAATAAACACTCAGAGAGTTAGGCATTGAGACCGTGAAGCATCCTGCATATTCACCGGATCTAGCTCCGTGTGATTTCTAGCTTTTCCCAACCTCGAAATCAGAGCTGCTAGGCAGAAGGTTTGATGGTGTTGATGACCTACAAACGGTAGTCAGGGAAACCATCCGTAAAACTCCAGAGAAACGTTTCAGGTCATGCTTTGACAAAAGGATACGTAGATGGGAAGAGTGTGTATTATGTAAAGGAGAATACTTTGAAAAGATTTAACGTTTAACTATTATACAGATGCCATATTTCCTTCATGAGAAAGTTGTCCCGCTCATTGTTACATGACGTTGCCCCGCTCAACGTTACCCGACGTCACCATAGTGACTAAAGATTTTGCATCTGTGTAATATGTATCATGTTTTCTATTTGATTATGTAATATAATATCAATGTATGACTTGTGAAAATTGTGTCCTAATATTCGCATTAATAAATAAGTTATGAACCTTTTCCGGGTACTTTTTGAACACCCCTCGTACAGTGGTAAAGTGAATGTAATACGAAAACATTCAAGTGAAACAAACTGTTAACCTTTACTCCATAGATAGACATGTTAATGTTTTATGCAAACATATTTGACATAGGTGAGATGGATGCTGTAGGAACCATCTAATGAGGACCTGCTTCTAATGTTTCAGCCATGACATAACATCCCGTGCTCTTATGCTATTGCAGCAATTCATCCGGTTTAGATTTCGTACATTAATATTTATAGAGTAAAGAGTTATATTAAGTCGTGCAATGTCTAGAGGTAGTCGATACCACTCTACATCTGCAAGGAGTAAGAATATGTCGGAGTCGTATCCAGCCGCGATATTATAAAACGTTCTGCAAGCGTCTGACAGAATTCGGAAGCATATCAAGCAAGCTGAATATCTGGCCATCATATACTTTAGCATAAAATTATACTCAGGTTCGGTTTGCAAAGGTACGTATGAATTAGCGTTATAAATTCAGTTGCAAATCATTACCATTTCGACGTCAAATTTTGTCGTCTGTACACTTTGTCGTCTGCTACAGATTTATTTGTTTGCATTTCATTAATTAAATTTGCAGATATAATAACAGTTGCGCAATTGGCAGCGAAACCGGTTTTGAACCATTGCATATTTTGAGAAAAGCGTTCGTAAATAGTTCACATGTGTTTGCCATATTCAAAACATATATAATGCACACCAGATATATGCCAATCAAACACCTTATTTATTTCAAAATAAGAAAGGGTTGTTGACGCAAACAATGAGCCGAGTCGAGTATTTATCATTTAGTAAGTACCGGTATTCTAAAGAACATGTATACAGATTGTCGAGCCGATGTCTACCTCAAGGTCTTTCTCTTGAAGAGTTTTCTTTTGTCTGTATGTTGATTCCAGGGCTGGATTTGGGGCTAGTATGTGTTTCGATCCTTTTGGTACGCCAAGGTAGAGGCCAAGAGGCCTGATGATCACTCTGAAATTTCACGGGCAAATGCGTTTAATCTAAACAATTACATTCAATTATATACTCTTTAAATACTAATACATAAACACTTGAATAACTATGATCTAATATTTCGACACTAAGGGCCCTTTTCAAAGATTATCAAAATACACGTAACATTTTTGTTACTTGAATGCAGCCATAAAATCAAAGAGAACAATGTCATGACGCTATTTCAACAATGTTCTCTTTGATTTTATGGCTGAATGCATGTATTGAGAAGAATATTGCTTGACGCTTAATCCTTTACTCTATAGATATTCATGAAAGATATAATGCAGCCATACAATTTAATTAGAGTATTTGTTATAATCAAACATGGATACAGGAATACTTGACCATGGCAGAAACTGTAGACTCATATCTAGACCATGCAATAAACAAACAAAGCAGACTTTGATCAGACGGGTTCTACAGGAACCGTCTGATCTTGATATTCTTTGTTTGCAAATGCATAGAAAGGGGCATATTTGAATAAAGGTGTAAAGTAGACACCAATGTCCAATGTATGCAGACGAGAATTATATAGATGTATGCATGCTTTTCCGAACAGCTTGGAATTGGTTGCAAATATAAGTTCATTCTTTACTCGTATTAACCCTTCGATTGCTATTCACGTCAATATACCTTCCTGTAAATAGTGAAGACCCAGATGAGACAGATCCTGCAGGAGCTGTCTCATCAGGGTCTGCACTACTTACAACTTGATTGTGCATTCAGTGCACTCCACAGCAGTGATTGCACAGCGAAATACGTATACACAGTGAAGATATATGTAATTATACAACAGGTCATGAGTAAAGAAGAAGAAATGTATTTTAAAATTCAGCAAGAGAAGGGTTAAGTCTTTTTCTACCAAATAGTGTTCGTCTGCAAAAATTATCGTCTGTCTTAGTTTTAGAGTGGAGTTTCTTTTAATGTTTTTTTTCTTCTAAGACACGAAGAGGTGTTATCCTGCTTCTAATCCAGATCCATACTGTTGTTTTATGTTAGGACCAGACTTAAAATTATTGCACATTTTTACATGTTCCGAGACAATATCTTTTTCAGGTGTTTGAACTGTTATATAAGTTTTTGAATCAGTTAGCTCCTTCTTTAAAACATCAACATAATACAATCTTCAAATAATAATTACATTGTTTGATGCCTTGTCAGCAGGAACAAGAACATAATCTGAATGAAAATTAGAAATGTTTTTCTTCAAATAGCGAAATGTAACTCTAGGTCGAGGTGGTAAAAGATGGTAATTTGATTTGTAAAAAGTAATACGCGTATCAATAACATCGAAAATACATTTCTTCCAATCCGAAAGGGCATTAACATCAGCATGTTCTCGTCAACACCATTTGATGCAAAATTCTTGAATAGCTTCCGCAATATGAGTTCGACAAGCGTTAAAATCAATAAGGGAAGGTAATCTATATTTAGGTCCTTTAGTTAGGAGGGTCCTGCGACGTTTATCCTTAATGATATCAAAATTACCAGTAATGACATGACCAAATGGTTTATAGCAAAAGCTAGAAATCCTACAATCTCAAAAAATAGGGGTATTAACATCAATATTTAAGTCAGAGACAAATTTATTGTAGTTAAAAATAACATTTCTAATAGGTTTATTATATTTATAACAGATGATAGGTGATTCAGAGTTGATGAAATATTTGGGAATAGCATCGATTACATTCTTATCACGAAATATACTTTGAATATCAATAAAATCGATACCTTTATTTAGGAACTGAAGTTTCAGAAAATGTCTTTTATGTTCATAACCAAACATGCAGTGTGTTGCAATATAATAGAGTCATAACCTTTCTTCCTAAAAGTTTTAATACGTTTAATAAACAAATCGTGAAAATGGATATGACCACGAAATTTCCTAAGTTTGTAGATAACATTACCATAGAAATCTGGATGAGAAATACCTTGTTGCAGTAACGTCCGTAAATTGCAGTTATATTTACTAATGAGGGGTAAATTTCGATAATAGAACTTTGAAAAGGCTTCCCGAATTTTATGATATCTGTAGCCTTGCTTAAGAAGTTCATGAGTTATAACTGAATTACGACTATTAAAATCTACTAACGAAGAACAGGCTCGGGCAAAGCGAATAATTTGAGAAATGTAATCCACATAAGATGTAGACCGGGGAACATCTCCATCTAGAGAAGGATAATTAACAATTTTGAAATCGAAATCTTCCCTTTTATCGTATATTTTAGACGAAACTTTATCATTTGTAATTGAAAGATTCAAATCTAAAAATGAAGCCTTAATGTTAGATAGGTTCGCTTTGTTTAAAAAGACAGTTGGGTAAATTGAAGAAATCGGCTTAAGCGGTATTCAGTTTTCAGAAGAAGAAGTACTGAAATTAATGATCTCGAAGGAAACCATATTTTCAAAATAAGGGTTATTCAAATTCAAAATATCGTCTAAATACCTAGACGTTTTATTAAAAGCACTAACATGAAATCCTTCCCAAAGCAATATAAAAACAAATCTGCAACAAGAGGGGAACAATTTGTTCCCATAGGTATACCAACAACTTGACGATACTGGTATCCCCATAGCGCACATGCTATCTATCTAAAAGAAATGTTAAAGATATACAAACATCAAGGCAAGTCCACATTGTGTAATTTTCAACTTCAGAATTCGAAAAGAATGAACGTTGAACATTACAAGCAAGGAACATCTTATTTTCTCTGGCAAATGTTTTTTCAATCAATTTAATCAGTTTATCCTTTATAAGATGGTGAGGTAGAGTAGTATAGAGTGTAGAGAAATCGTAAGAGCTCAATGAAGAAATGTTGTACTGATCATTTTCAAGTTTAGTTAAAATATCATTTGAATTTTTTATGGACCAAAAAGCATTAATACCAGAATTGTCATATATTTTATCACAGTAACGTTTAACATGTTCTTTGATAGAAGTAAGCCACGACGTTAAAAGTTAAGTTAGTTTAGTAGTAGTACAACAACTAGAGTTAGAAATAAAACGCGCCTTATACGGATATTTATGTAGCTTAGGAATTCAGTACATAGTATAAAGTTTATGTTGTTTTACGTTAGGATTAGACTTAAAAGTATTGCACATTTTTACATGTTCCGTGACTATATCTTTTTCAGGGGTTTGCACTGTAATATATGTTTCTGAACCAGTTAATTCCTTCTTCAAAACATCAACGTAATACAATCTTCACATAATTATTACATTATTTGATGCCTTGTCAGCCGGAGCAAAACATAATTAGAATGAAAATTCGAAATGTTTTTCTTCAAATATCGAAATGTAATTCTAGTTCGAGGTGGTAATAGATGGTAATTAGATTTGTAAAAAGCAATACGTGTATCAATAATGTCAAAAACATGTTTTTTCCAATCCGAAAGGGCATTTACATCAGCGTGTTCTCGTCGACATTTGATGCAGAATTCTTGAATAGCTTCAGCAATATGAGTACGACAAGTGTCAAAATCAATAAGGGAAGGTAATCTATATTTGGGTCCTTTAGTAAGGAGGGTCCTGAAACGTTTATCTTTAATAATATTAAAACTACCAGTAATGACGTGACCAACTGGTTTATAACAAAAACTTGAAGAGCTACAGTCTCAAGAAGAAGGGGTATTGGCATCAATATTTAAGTCGGATACAATTTTATTGTAGTTAAATAATAACGTTCCTTATTGGTTTATTGTATTTATAACAGATGATTCAGAATTAATGAAATATTTAGGAATAGTATCGATTACATTCTTATCACGAAATATACTTTGAATATCAATGAAATCGATACCTTTATTTATGAATTGAAGTTTAAGAAACTGTCTTTTATGTTCAGATTCTTTATCAATATGAGGACGAAGAACATGCTGGGTGTAACTTGAACAGACTCAATAAAACCGAGTCTGCAATTTTCTCTTTTTGCATTTCTACTTTTGCTGTCGAAGGATCACCCATTTTCAGAACTTTAATATTACCAATTTTCAGAATATTTGTATATAAGTCAGGCAGTTCTGATAAGTGGGTCTGTACGCATAACAATTGTATCAGCCTCCTCCTCAATTGACTGAATACAATAAAATGGCAAAGATGATAAACAAGAAAGCATAGCATGTTTGCCAGTTTCTTTAAGAATAGTATGTAAACCGTGAACTGACATATTTAGACGTAATTTGCGCTTAATATTACCATTTCTACGTTTACCATGTGATCTGCTTTTACGTTTTCTAATTGAAAATATTGAGAAAATATCGATGTTATGATCTTTAGATATATTACCACTTTGGTAAATGTTGTCATTCAAACCTAGAGGGAAATGTGTTTGTAATTTTTTAATCCAGTCTAGCTCTGTGATAAAACGAGCTTTAGATTTCAAACTACTGGTAGTATTAGAATCATAACAAGAAAATCATTGATGCGAAGCATCAAAAGGCGCGTATTACTGAATAATTATTAAACCTATTTTACATAATATTTAAATATGGGTTAAAGTAACAACCAACATTTTTTTTATTTTACTGCATACATGTTTCGATTTACATCTTCATCAGGACATAACAACTATAATATACTTAACCTCACGGAAGTGACGTCATATATTTTAATATAATATTAAGTAATGTAAAAAAAAGTCTAAATGTTTTAGACTACTCATATGGTCTTAGTAACTTATCAGTTTCATCACAAAGGGCCCTTGAATCGGCAGCCATTTCAGTCGGTTGACCCTAGTTATACCCTTTCAGTCTCACACTGGACACCTTATCCCTTTTCAGGCTAAATATTCATGTAAGAAATAATGACAGCATGGATATTTATTATCCCACCTTTTATAATGGCATGAGCACACAAATATTTAATTTCTAATCTTAACACTTTCTTAAGTTCACAACTTATTGCAGGTCTAAAGTAATGCTGACAACTCCTGTAGGTTTTTAGACATAATAGTATTAATTTCATACTGTATATTATCCAAATCGAGATAGCAAAGTTCAACTATATGTCTAAATGAAAAGCCAAGGAGTATCTATATTATTTCATAAGTAAACAGAGAAGATTCAGTAGGAGCCATATATAAATGACAATTGTGATATGATTGAAATGAATACGCAGAAATGAATCCAATAAAAATAAGGACATATGTTGTTGTTAGATGTTAGCCTTAAGCCTGTTGCTGGCGGATGAATTATTAATTTTGCAAACACTTTGGGTCCAGATGATATGTTGAGTAACTCAGTTTCTTATCAAGATTCAAACTGTTTGGCACCTTGCTTGCATATAGCGGGTGCAAATTTGTGTAAAATAACAACTTTCAACCAAAAATGTGCATCCATAATTAAAATTAATCCGATCACACATGTGATACATCATCAAAGAAATAACCAATTAAATAATTAGTACAAACTGTCGCGGCTATACACATCTCTGATGACACTAGTGCAAACAGGTACCACCATTAACAGTAATTTGCTATTACAACATAATTCAAACAGCGATTGATTTTGTTTGTTTGATACTTATAAAGGTTATATTTTAATTACAATTAAACCATTATCTTCTGTCTATATCGTTGATTCTGTACAATCTTTGACTAACAGTTTACAAAATCATTAATATAATTACATTTTTAAGCAATTATCAATATTTGCAGCATTTTTAAGCAAACATTAAATACTTCATTCTCGTGGGTTTATTTTCGTCATATAGAGTGGAAACAGATGGTACTGTTGAGGAATAACTAAGTGCAAAAGTTGAATCCGGGTCAAGTCGGCCTCGGGTCAACTCGGCCTGGGTCAAGTTAGCCGGGTCAACTCGGCCTGTTTTGGGTTGGGTCAACACGGCCCGTCTCGGTCGGGTCAACTCGGCCCTTTCTCCTTGAAGACTTCAGACAAAGTTTGCACATCTTTTTGCCAGTAATAACCAATTAATTTTAGCGGACGAAAACAAAGGTGATAAGTATGTTGCATGAGATTAACGAATAAAACAGTTGACATTTAGTAATCAGGTTAATTAGATCAAACTGATAAGCCAAACAAATAGGTGTGAAAATGAGCAGCATCAATATTTTTAAGTGAAATTAAGTATAATTAATTGTTTCTCTGTTTCATTGAGTGTCTGTAAATAAGAACAATTAATGCGATTGAATGAATGTAATAAAATATTATTTTGGATACACTTGTAAGACCGAGTTACTAGGAATTTCATCAGGATCCAAACTCTTTGCAAAGATATGTGGGTAACGTTATTGGCATTGTTTTTGTATCGTGCATCTATAAAGTGCTTCTTTTTCTGATTAATGTTATTGGGCTGTTGCTTAGTCCTGGGAATGAAGTGTATGAAACTGATCATGGTACGCGTCCTTATCTGTTATTTCCTTATATGTTCATTGGTATCTGTAGTTGGGAAACACAACATTAAAGTAATTCAAAATAAAGAATATACCATAAAAATGTAATTAGGAAATAATATTTGCGGGCCGAGTTCACCCAGGCCGAGTTGACCCGACCGACTTGATCTGAGGTCGACTTGACTCAGGCCGAGTTTACCCGAGGCCGAGTTGACCCGGGACCCAATAGCTGAAATTTAGGAACTGTCAAATCTGACTGTATTTCTCTTCGCGTTCTTTATTTCTTGTCAAGAGTCCATATTTGAGAACATATTGTGCTTAAATAAAATTCGATGTATGTTACTGATATATTCCACGTATTCCTTGGTCGTTTCGGTCCCAATCGTGGCCGAAACAACCAAAGCCGAAACCCGGAACCATTAATTTTGAGTCTACTCTAGGTTTATCCTGTTTGCAAAGATGTATCTAAGAAGTAAAATGTTGTGCCTGGGTCTTAAATCATGCTCTAGCATAAAATATGTGTATATATTAATTAAAAACACTAATTATTACATATTATTAATAACCCGCAATTATTCACTCAATTACACTCCTTTCGAGGGATTTACTGTGGTGAAAGGAGTAAATAATCCGTTTTCCCTGTAAATGTCATCAATATATTAATGATGTGTTCATATACGCAGGCTTCTATCAGTATATTAATGCCAAATAAATTTAAAATATAAAAATAATGTACATATCATTTATAATAACTAATAAATAGCCGCTATTAGTTTTTAATCCTCCTTTCGCCTCCTTTCGCCCAAAGTCATCCTTTCGTATTTTAGGCATACTCGGTTTCGCAACATCTTAATCATTTCCTCGGTGATTATCCTTGATGATCTTGCCGTTGTGGTATTATACATCTGTATTAGCCCCGACCATAGGGGAAATTATTTTCTAACATTTTCATTTCCGAAATACATACAATTATACAGTGGAAACAAATATGTCGACCTGTTTCCAACTACATATAATTGTATTATTCCAGCCACTCTGTTTTACACTCATAAACCACAAATTACAACTCCACAACAGTTTCACAACTTTTTTTATACGAAAATGGTAATTATGTTCGCGAAACCTTGTTTTTAAAAAGCGACCCGTCTGACCTTCATACTGAATACCACAGCGTGTCGCATTTCAGGTTATAGCATATATAATATTTGACGATTTTCAGTCTACATCAGAAATAATCTTCACACTAAACACTCTACCATTTACAAGAAATTTAATAGTTGATCTAGTAGAAATAAAATTGCAACACATACACCTCTTACTATTGCACTTTAAACAAGGAAATTATAAGTAAGAAGCAATTTTAGAAGTAATTTTAGCAAACTGTGTTTCTGCTACTGTGTGGTTTTAGAAACTAAAATACAATATTAGACACAGTGTGAACTGATAAACATTTGAGCTGGTACTCTGTGATTTTGTTATTGAAAATAATTGTTTGAGGAAGTAATTAAAATTTAAGAGTAGTCATCCTCTTATGTGGACATTTCCAAACCCTGGCAGTCTGATACCAAATTGCATCCATCGTCGCAACGTAAAACATATACCAAAACTGAGAATGAAGTACGGGGAACTTTTTACGACCGACACACTGTAAGCATACAACACCTTCTGTTGTGAATTACATAAGTTCTGAAAGTAGGAGATCCTTCGAGAGCAAAAGCAGCAGTGATAAAAGAGAAGTTTTGAATCAGTTGCAGGTTGTTTTCCAGGACACTCAATACACGTTTCGAAACATTATAACTATACTAGAGATGAAATAAAACGATGTTACATTGATTAACACTATAGCCATGATATTTATTTATGCGTATGCTATTCAGCTACAAACCAATCTTAGATAGCATGCAAGTGTGCCAATGGCCTGCTGCGGTGTTATTTATATGGTGCGAACCGAGTAGACCATTACTAGACAGATAATGCAGGAAAAAAGGCAGTACATAAATGTATAGATGAAAAATAGTTGGATATTGATGAGACAACATAGCATTTATCTATCTATTATGCTTGTTAATGAACTCACACGAATGAACTATTATAAAATGGGACCTGGCATTTGGGACGTGCAAATCAAAGGTGCTAAATAGCTTCTGTTTGCTAAGTAGACATTTGTGACTTTATCTGAATCGAAAAGTAATAAAGTCAAGCAGGCAAAGCCACATACAAGACGCAACCACCACCAAAACACCGATAGATAGCATGACAAACACACAACCACACACCCAAACGCACACTCACACACGAGATTAACACAGACAACACCAACAGGCATACAAGAACTAGAGACAAACACTCCACACATGAACAAAATCACAAGCACCAAGACGTAAGGCAAACAAAAGGAAGGGTGACAAAGAGAGTACCGCCTTGGCACGGTCAGTAGCAAAAACACCACTGGGGTTTAAACCGGTTTACGGACGTCCTAATATCTTTCAAAGTCACCCTAGCTTTACAATTAGTGTAAATAAAGGTATCCCCTCCGGACTTACCCACAACATAGACGACGATGAACACAGGACAACATGTAAAACATAGCATAATAACTGTGACAATCTGTCAAATATATACTCAATGACTTTGCTGAAGTCAGCGCACCTGCAGGGAAGCCGTTAAGGGCACAGGGAAAAAGTAATACATGAGTCTGGTAAGCTCATCCCGTATCTGAGTTTAAGAGTATACCATCATAGAGTACTACCCTCGGCCTGTCATCGCGCAAGCAAAGAGGGAAGCGTAGCTACCGACTGTAAACGGGTCGATAACCAAACATACAGTGCGTTGCATTATAATGGGATCATAACCTTTCTTCTTAAATGTTTTAATGCGTTTTATAAACAAATTATGAAATGGATATGACCCTGCATTTTCATACGTTTGTAGATAACATCCCCATAAAAGTCTGGTTGAGAATTGCCTTGTTGCAGTAACGTCCGTAGATTGCAATTATATTTACTAATGAGTGGTAAATTTCGATAATAAAATTTAGAAAACGTTTTCCGAAGTTTGTGATAACTGTAACCTTGCTTAAGAAGTTTATCAGGCATAACTAAATTACGACTGTTAAAATATTCAAGCAAAGAACAAGCTCGGGCAAACCGTATAAAAGTACAAAAATGAGTCATGCAGGAAACACCACATACAGAACAAATAGTCGCCCGAACAGCAACACAAGGAATGAGCAAATGTACATAACTATAAAAAACAACAAGAGACGCACAAAGACAAAACAAACACGCAATAGGGGGAAGATGGAAGCACCGCCTTGGAACGGTCAGTGACAAAAGTCACTTGGGGGTTAAACCGGTTTATGGGCGCCCAACCTCACACTTATTCCATCCCCACCCTAAAAGACAAACAGTGTAAATAAACGTATCCCCTCTCCGACTAAACTACAACAACCGCGATGGCAAATACAGTGATAAAGTGCATGTATAACGAAAACATTTAAGTGAACAAACTGTATCCACCTATCGCTAGTGTACTCAATGATTGAGCTGCAAACAGAGTAACTGTAGAAAAGTAATAAAGAGTACGACAAAAACGAAATAGTACAGATATCCGACGTTCTCCTTCCATTTCTGGATTTAAGAGGTCGCCTTCATAGAGTACTAAACCTTTCTTGTCGGCGTACATGCAAAGAGGCCAGCGTGATTGCCAACTGTAAAACGGTTGACAACCAAACATGCAGTATGTTGTAGTACTACAGGATCATATCCCTTTTTAATGAATTTTTAAACATATTTGATGAACAAAGTGAGAAGTTTGTAAATCACATCACCATAAAATTCAGGATGTGAAACAGCGTGTCGCAGATGCTCCTTGAGATTAGATTGGTACTTGCCAATAAGTGAGATATTTCGATAATAAAATTTAGAAAAAGTTTTTCTTAGTTTATGGTATCTATATCCTTGCTTAAGCAGTTTTTCAGTTAAAATGAGATTTCGACTGTTAAAATCGTCAATAGATGAACAATCTCTAGCAAAACGAATAAGTTGAGATATATAAACCCCGTAAGATGGAGCACGGGGAACATCCCCGTCAAGATGAGGAAAATTAACAATATTAAAATCAAAATCATCTCTTTTGTCATATATTTTAGAAGAAATCATTCCATTATCAATCTTAAGGTCGAGATCAAGAAACGCTGCATAATTGTCGGGCGGGTTAGCTTTATTCAATTTGAGTTCTTTAGGATGAATTGTAGGAATAAGAGCATCAAAGAAAGGGTTATCTAAGTTAAAAATATCATCCAAATATCGACAAGTTTCATTGAAGGATTTTATAACATCTTCTTGTGATTGAGGATTCAAACGCAACATGAAAAATCTCTCATAGCAGTACAAAAACACATCTGTGACAAGTGGTGCACAATTCGTACCCATGGGAATACCAATTACCTGACGGTATATAGCATTCCCATAACGTACAGATATGTTATCCAAAAGAAAGGTTAGTGATTCGCAAACTTCTGAGCAAGTCCAATTGGTGTAATATTTCATTTGCTCGTCAGTAAAGAAAGCTTTTTCAGCATTACATGCCAAGAATGATGTTTTCCCGGGCAAATACTTTCTGGATTAAGTTAGTAAGCTTATCCTTAATTAAAATATGAGGAAGAGTTGTGTACAGACTAGAAAAAGTGCTTACAGTGGATGCAAGAGAAATAAGTTGAGAAATATAAACCCCATAAGATGTAAAACGGGGCACATATCCATCTAGAAAAGGATAATTTACAATTTTAAAATAATTTTTTTCTCTTTTATCGTATATTTTGGACGAAACTTTATCATTTGTAATTGAAAGATTCAAATCTAAAAATGAAGCTATAATGTCAGATTGATTAGCTTTGTTCAAAAAGACAGTTGGATAAATTTAAGAAATTGTAGTTTCAAATTAAGGATTATCTAAATTCAAAATATCGTCTAAATACCTTGAAGTTTTATTAAAAGCATTAACAATATCGGTCTGTGTATCAGGGTTTAAGCTAAGCATAAAATTATAATTGAAGCATAAAGAAACGCTTGTTCGTAAATGACCCAGTAAATACATATTCTTTGATATGGAATACGAGATAATTTGAGTTTAAGTCCCATTATGCCAGCTGTTCAACACCAATGTCTGCGACTTTATATTGTGCCAGTGAAAAATGGTATTTCACCAAACCTTACAAACTCCAGCGAATTAATAATCCGCCGCCGAAGACGGAGGGACATTCTTTTTGCGTTGTCCCTGCATCTTTTCCTGTGTCCCGGACTCATTCTCAGAAACGGCTTTGAATATTGTTTTAAACTTTATGTAAATGTTCAGTACCATAAAGGAGCCCTCCAGTATCAATTATATTGAATTTTAAACACCAGATGTATAGACTTTTGTTCTGCGGAATATATAACGTTGTATCTCAGCAACTGATATTACTTTTTCTATGAAACTTTGTGAACATTGTAAAAACTCATAAGGGCGTGTGGTCCTGCAAGTATCGTTTATATTAACAATGGAACACTAGAGTTATGGTCCTTTGCTTGCCTAAATTGTGACGTTATGTCTGTCCGGAACCTTTTCTCAGAGGTTTCTGTGAAACCTTGTGTACATAGTATACGTACAAATATGAATCATGAAGGAAATCATCCCAAATAGAAAAACAGTCGCTCGAACGGCACCACAATAGGAAAACAGTAAATGCACATAACTACCAAAACACAAAGAGACTCACAAACACAAAACAAACAAACAATAGGGGAAGATGGAAGTATCGCCTTGGAACGGTCAGTGACAAAAGTCACATGGGATTGAACCGATTTAGGGGCGCCCAACCTCACTCTTATTCTATCCACATCCTAAAAGAAAAACAAAGTATATAAACGTATCCACTCTCCGACTAATCTACAACAACCGCGATGGCAAATATATGTACAGTGGTAAATTGCATGTAGAACGAACATTTAAGTGAAACAAACTGTTGCATAACGACATACGGCCTTAGAAATATTATTTACATTGACCATAACAAATTACTAGAGCAGAGCTATGACCTTTTATGTGCCAAAAATGTAATGGTTTTCAGAACCTGTTTGGAAATTTCCCATGAAACGTTTGATATTCGTTAGATATCATAATTCAAGGCGGCCCTGCAAATATCATTTACATTAATCACGGAAGAAAAGAGCCACGGTCCTTTATGGTAATACTCTATGATGGTGAACTCTTAAAACCAGCAACGGGGTGAGTTTACAAATATTCTGAAAATGGATGATCCTTCGAAAGCAAAAGTAGAAATGCAAAATGAGAAAAGACTTATGTATGGATTTTTCTCTGGCGTGCCCTTAACGGCTTACCTGCAGTTGCTCTGACTTCAGCAGTCACTGAGTACATATTTGACGGATTTTCACAGTTCTTGTTATGCTATGTTTTACATTTTCCCTGTTTTACCGTCTTCACTATTCTGTGTGGGGCAGTCCGGCGGGGATATCTTTATTTACACTGTTCGTTAAACTAGGGTGACTTTGTGGTAAGTGTGGATTAGGACGTCCATTTAAACCCCAGGGGTGGTTTTGCCACTGACCATTTAAAGACGGTACGCTCTTTGTCACCTTACATTTTCGTCTGTCTTGTGCCTTTGTGCTGTTGTTGACGTTTGATTTTTTATACGCCCACCTAATAAAGGTGGTCGTATATTGTCGTGGCCCTGTCCGTCCGTCCGTCCGTTCGTTCGTTCGTTCGTTCGTTCGTTCGTCCGTCAACATTTTGTTTGTCCGCTGTTTTCTGGGAAAACTGTTTGACAGTATTAATGAAACTTCACACAAATGTTAAATGCATCAAGATCTGAAGCTGATTTGATTCTGAGGTTCATTTGAATTTTCATTTCAGAGTTATGACCCTTGTCCTTAAAAAATATGCAAATAGTTTGTACGCTGTTTTCTGGCAAAACTATTTGAGAGATATTAATGAAACTTCACACAAATGTTAAATGCATCAAGATCTGAAGTTGAATCGAATCTGGGGTTCATTTAATTTGTCGTTCCGGAGTTATGGCCCTTTTAATTAAAAAATAATGTAAATACATGCAAATAGTTTGTCCGCTGTTTTCTGGGAAAACTATTTGAGAGATATTAATGAAACTTGACACAAATGTTTAATGCATCACGATCTGAAGCTGAGTTGATTCTGAGGCTCATTTAATTTGTCGTTTCGGAGTTATGGCCCTTGTGCTTAAAAAATATGCAAATAGTTTGTCCCCTGTTTTCTGGGAAAACTATTTTAGAGATATTAATGAAACTTGACACAAATGTTTAATGCATCAAGATCTGAAGCTGAGTCGATTCTGAGGTTCATTTCGGAGTTATGGCCCTTTTACTAAAAAAATAATGCAAATACATGCAAATAGTTTGTCCGCTGTTTTCTGGGAAAACTATTTGACAGATATTTATGAAACTTCACACTAATATTTAATGCATCAAGATCTGAAGCTGAATTGATTCTGAGGTTCATTTGATTTTTCATTTCAGAGTTATGGCCCTTGTCCTTAAAAATATGCAAATAGTTTGTCCGCTGTTTTCTGGGAAAACTATTTTAGAGATATTAATGAAACTTCACACAAATATTTATTGCATCAAGATCTGAAACTGAATTGATTCTGAGGATCATTTGATATTTCGTTTCAGAGTTATGGCCCTTTTAATTATAAAGAATGCAAATACATGCAAATAGTTTGTCCGCTGTTTTCTGGGAAAACTATTTGTCAGATATTAATGAAACTTGACACAAATGTTTAATGCATCAAGATCTGATATTGAGTCGATTTTGAGGTTTTTTTGATTTTTCGTTTCGGAGTTATTGCCCTTTTACTTAAAATATATGCAAATAGTTTGTCCGCTGTTTTCTGGCAAAACTGTTTGACAGATATTAATGAAACTTCATACACATGTTTAATGTATCAAGACCTGAAGCCGATTCTGAGGATCATTTGATTTGTTGTTTTGGAGTTATGGCCATTGCACTTAAAAAAATAATGCAAATCTATGCAAATATGAGGATGGCCATAACTTTCATTTGAAATGATATTTACTTCATTTTTTTATATGGTTAATCCTTAATGTGAATTTTCACATATATTGCGGGGGTTTTGATATGTCATTTTATTCTAAAGTTATGGTCCTTGAACTTAGTGTGTTCGTTGCTTTGTTAGTCGGTTAACTCTTAGTTTGTCTGTTGTTTTCTGGGAAAACTATTTAAATGATATAAATGAAACTTAACACAAATGTTTTAAGCAACAAATTCTGAAGCTGATGTTATTTTGAGGTTCATTCAGTTAGTCTTTACAGAGTTATGGCCGTTGGACTTTACAAAAATCTGTAAAAATGAGGATTAGCTGTAACCTTTTTATTTAATAAGATATTGACTTCAATTTTTTTTCAAAATAGTATCACCTTAATATGGAAATCAAGATCTGAAGCACAGATTAGAAAATGTCAACACTTATAAGGCATGTTGAATCAGAGAAAGTTTGCAAGTGGGCGTATTATGTACCGTATGCGGTACTCTTGTTATCTCCTGTGTTTGTGCATTTGTTTAGGTTTTAGGTGTGTGCGTGCGTGTGTGTGTCTGTCTGTGTGTGTCTGTGTCTGTGTGTGTCTGTGTGTGTGTCTGTGTGTGTCTGTGTGTGTCTGTGTCTGTGATGACGTGTGTGTGTTTGTGTGACTGTGTGTGTGTGGGTGTGTGTGTGTGTGTGGGGTGTGTGAGTGTGTGTGTATGTGTGAGTGTATATGTGTGTGAAGATATGAAGGTGTGCGTTTGTGAAGCTGTGTGTGTCATAACTCAGAAACCCATGAAACGTTGTGTAAATGTTTGGTACTGCAAGTTATGGTAATTATATCGTGAAAGACGTGACCTATTTTGTCCATCTGGTCAATACCTCTGAGGCAAGCACTTTTTTGTTGGAGGGGGATTCAATTCAACGAATTTGGTTGTTTTATTTGTATCTGACATATTGGTTTACTCCTATCCTCATGAAACCATAATAATGTTCAAACTCCGATCTGCTGTAAGTTTAGAATGTCCGTTAACCGGTTTAAACCCCAAGCGACTGATCTGTTTGTCATCCTTACTTTTATCTATGGATTTTGTGTTTGTACTTATGCGTTTGTTGATGATTGAAATGTTTATTGTTTTGGCGGCGGTTGGGAATTTTTTTGTGCTTGACTTTATTACCTTATCAATTAATGATTCTAGTGTCAGAGTGTCAAAGCATTCAATAAGCCGTCGAGGCTTACTGAATTAACAGAGGCTCAGATAAGATACATAAACTTATTGATTTCTCCATCAATCCCTACGAGACGCTTCCAAAGAGTGGTCACAACACAGGGTATGGCGGAGAAAGGACGATTTAAATATCTGACTACGCACTTTTATCTGTTGATTTGTTGTGTCACACACTTCATCCTGTAGTGTTAAAACCTGATATAAATGAAAAGGTAGTAAATTCTGAAAGGGGGTGATCCCCCGAGAGCAAAAATTGCAACACAAAAAGAGAAAATTGCAGACTCGGTTTTATTGAGTCTGCTCATGAACAGTAATTGAAAGTGCAACACTGCTCACGCCCCCTAGCACCGGCTTAAGCGGTATTCAATTTTCAGAACAAGAAGTACTGAAATTCATGATCTCGAAGGATCAGAAGGTATAACAACACTGAGAATGAAGTACGGGGCGACGTTTTACGGCCGCCACACAAGCACTTAACACCTGCTGTTGTGAAGATTATAAATTCTGAAAGGGGGTGATCCCCCGAGAGCAAAAATTGCAACACAAAAAGAGAAAATTGCAGACTCGGTTTTATTGAGTCTGTTCATGAACAGTAATTGAAAGTGCAACACTGCTCACGCCCCCTAGCACCGGCTTAAGTGGTATTCAATTTTCAGAACAAGAAGTACTGAAATTCATGATCTCGAAGGATCAGAAGGTATAACAAAGTCAAACAAGAAAAGTATATGTGTTGTAATAATGTGGTTATTAACATATTCCTATACAATTACACATTTTGCAAATAGAGAAACCCCAGATATTGTAGAATCCGTCTGAATAGAGTCTGCTCTTTTTCTTTATTGAATAATATAGATCTTATTCGAATGTTTCTTAATTAATATCATTATTTCTTTTATGAAAATGCATTAGGTTAATGAATGAATATACGCTTGAAATGTATGTACGAGGGGCTATCCAGACGTTCGTGGACACATGTAAAGACATTAACAAAAACTATTTGATTCGTATGAAAATATTTTGATATCTCTATGAACGGTTCTCAAAATTCCATTCAAAAATGCAAACTATTAAGTACTTTATATACAAGTGACTGATGTCATGTAAAAGGATGTGCCGCACGTCAGAATTTCAAATAACGTCGCGACATTAGGTTTTCTCAAAATACACTATACATTTGCGATGTCGCTCGATCCACTGACGATACACTTGATCAAACAACTCCATTGGATAAGAATAAAGTTTTTTTGTTGATTCCAATCTTACGTAGTTCATCCAAGTCATTAAACCACAACTCGAATTTCAATTTAGGGAAAAGTGCGAAATCACAGGGCGCGAGATCTGGTGAATACCGTGGATGAATAAGAACTTCCGCCTCTAGTTGAATCTGAATTGTCGTCTGCACTTCCTGTAAGGCGTACGTGGGTAGGCTGTCCTGGTGTAAAATAAACCCGCTGTCAGGTCGCTTCCTAGATAATGCTCTAGTTAGATCACGGCGAAGAAAAAGTAAAAGTCGGACGTAAACAACTTTGGTTTCATGTATGTTTGGAATAGTCATGATGCAGTGAATAGAGTAAAAGTACATGTATGAGTCATGCAAAACATGCAAAATACAAAACACGCAGCCGCCCGAATAGCACCACGACATAAAACAACAGTGAATATTGTATATGCATATCAACAGACACAAAGATACGCACAAAGACATAACAAACAATAGGAGGATGATGGAAGTACCGCATTGGAACGGTCAGTGACAGAAGTCACCGGGGTTCAAACCGGTTTAAGGGAAGTCAACATCACGCTTATTCAAACCCCACCCTGGAAGACAATGCAAATAACCATAACCCCTCTCCGACTAATCTACAACAACCGCGGTGGCAAATACAGTGGTAAAACATATTGAAGTGAAACAAAATGGATCCACCTATCGCTAGTGCACTCAGTGATTGATCTGCAAACAGAGCAACTGTAGAAAAGTAATAAAGGATGCCACAAAAACGAGACAGTACAAAAATCCGACGTTCCCCTTCCGTTTCAAGATTTAGGAGGACGTCTTCATAGAGTACTTAGCCTTTCGCGTCGGCGTACATGAAGAGAGGACAGCGTGATTGCGCACTGTAAAAGGGTGACGTCCAGACATGCAGTATGTTGTAGTACTACAGGATCGTATCCTTTTTTAATGAATTTTGACATATTTGATGAAAAAAGTGAGAAAATGGGTATGTTCAACAATTTTACGATGCATGTTGTGGTGTTGTCTGGAGGGGGAATTTTATTTACATTTTGACTTTGGTGAAAGTGGGATAAGGACGAGGTTGGGTACCCGTAAACCAGGTTTAAGTCCCCCAGTAGCTTATTTGGGTTGCTGGCCGTTCCAAGGCGGTACTCCTGCTTTCAGCCTACGGTCAATTTTGTTGTTTAATATGTTTAATATTTAATGTTTTTCGTCTTGATATGCGTCCTGTTATTTTTTTGTTTTGTGGTTTTACCGTTTCTTGTTTGATGGTGTTTGGTGCGGTGTCATTTCGTGTGTGGCTCTCCCTGTTTGACTATTTTTCCATATTGTATCACATCACCATAAAACTTAGGGTGTGAAATACTGTGATTACACTTGTATTTGCCAACAATAGTCCTGCAGCAGTATAGATGAACCTTCGATTGCGATGTATAGTTTTTTTTATCGTTTGATTATTGTCAGGGATTGTTAGCACTCTCAAATATGCTGGGTGCCACCTTGGCACCCTTGAGTGTTTCGAGAAAATCAAGATGGCGTCCAAAATTGCTTTCGCGAGAGAGAAGAAAATAATAAAAAATATGTTACAATTTAAATAAACGTAATGCTTTGAAACTTATGGGCTTTCAGTAATTAAATTGAACCAAACGTGTTATAAATAACGTTTGATACTGTTAAATAAAGCATATTCACCAATATGGCTTCCAATATGGCTTCCAATAAGGCGGCCAGAGCGTTAGCAAAGCACATGTATTATCTACTTGATAAATGATGACCATTCCGATGGATTTATCAAAAGTACGATTTTTGTCAGGGAATTTTGTCACTCTTTAAATATGCCGAATGCCACCTTTGCACCCTTGAGGGTTTCGGGAAAATCAAGATGGCGTCCAAAATAACGTCGACGAGGGAGGAGAAAATAATAAAATATATGTTACAATTCATACATATGTAATGTTTTGAAAATTATGTTCTGACAGTTATTAATTTGAACTACATCTGTTAAAATAGCGTTTCCAATATGGCTTCCAATATGGCGGCCAACTCGTTAGTAAAGTACATGTATTATTTACTTGAGAAATGATGATCATTCAGATGGATTCATCAAAATTACAGTTTTCTCGTTTGATTATGGCCAGGGGTTGTTGTCAATCTTTGAATATGTCGGAAACCACCTTGGTACCCTTGAGGGTTTCGAGGAAACCAATATGGCGTCCAGCATGCGTCCGCGACGGAGGAGAAAATGATAGAAAATGTTACAATTCACACATACGAAATGTTTTGAAACTTATTGGCTAACAGTAATTTCATTTCCCCCATAAGTGCCCTCAGGACCCCTTGAGATGACGAGTCACGTGATATGTGGTCAGTACGAAGTTCCACGGAGTACATGTGGTCAGCCTTTGTTACATAAGGAAGATTAAATTGATTTATTTACGTTAAAACTTTATTCAGAATTATTGGATTTACATCTATTGGATACTTTAACTCACGGGACACCTGTTAATCGTATTTACCTCACTCAGCAATCTGAGCCCTGAGGCTATTTATCGATTTTATTCAGTCGAACGGAACGTGAGCAAACAATGGCTGAAATCAGCCCAGCTCTCACAGACTTGGACAAAACATCCGATAATTCGGGTCCAGCTGCGTCTAATGAAGAGGGCGTACAAACAATAGATCTCGGCAGGTCGCGTCCGTGCAGACGCACCAAAAATCAAGGTGAAAAACGATACAGAAAGCGATCGAGGTCACCGACCGTTAGTCGCAGAAAATGACAGAAAATGATGGAACCGCCATTACATACGGCTACACCATCGCCCACTTCGCCGGGTGCAAATGACATGGGAACCGCGCATGCGCAAAATGTGCTTATGCCAAACAACGCACCTGCTCGCGAGATATCGCGGGATCCGCAATGGCTGCCCCATCGGAAGATTCGCTACAGGGGCAAATGCTGCAAAATCGATTGATGCTAACCCAGCTTTCTCAATCAATCGCCTTAATCAATAACAAATTAAACATTGCACAACCCCCTGTTCGTTGTGAAACGGTATCTCACTGCCCTACGTCCGATGAGGACTCTGACAATGATGATTTCCTTGCCGATGGTGACAGTTTTTTGCAACATGTAGACAAAGTGCATTCGGCACGTTCAAACAAAAATTCCGAAGACAAAGAATGTGATGATCTGTTTGCCATAGAACAACAGTTCTATGAGGACACGGAAACAACCGGCCCAGCTGTTTCGGATAGGGTGGCAAAAGTTGTCAACTCTGGTTGGAGAACCAAAGTCAGTGACGAATCGACAAGGTTGGTATCAGAAAAATACCCTAAACCCCAGAATTGTTCGAACCTCACTGTGCCTAAGATTAATACAGAATTCTGGCCAAAGTTGAAAGGGCATACAAGGTCAGTGGACATAAAGCTGCAACAAACACAGAATTTTATTCTTAAAGCCACAATTCCTATGGCCCAATTAATGGATAAACTGTCCTCAAGTGAATGTGACATTCCACTAGGAACTCGTCGGCAGAGTGTTGGGTTAGTCATGGATGCAGTGCGACTTCTGTGTATTGCTAATGCCAGCATGAATACGCGACGCCGTGACCTGCTAAAGCCGGATTTACATGAACAGTACAGGCAATTGTGCGCTGCCAATAACCCAGTTACAGATTTTCTGCTGGGGGACGACTTAGAAAAGCAGGTGAAAACCATTAATGAAGTGTCTAAAGTTGGCTGCAAAGTGTCCGGAAAATATTTTCACAACACCAAGAAACACAGGCCTTCATTCAGGGGATTCGGTAGGCAGAATTTTACCAGGGTGCCTTTTTTACAGCGAGGCCCTGCCCGGAATTACAGTGCATTCCGGAAGAAGGAAAGGTTCCCGACGAGAGGGAGACTACCGCCTCCAACAAAGTACAATTAGACCTACCATTTGATGAAAGTAATGAACGCAATACGTTACAATATTTTTTAAAAAACACTCCTGACAATTTTATCGGTGGAAAAATTTCATTCTTCCATCATCATTGGCAATATATTACGTCAGACAAGTGGATTTTGGATTGTGTTAAGGGACATGAAATTGAAATTTTACAACACCCAGTGCAGTATTACATTCCTAAACCTATACATTTTCTTATCACTGATACGCTTCTTATAGATAAAGAAATTCAGAATATGCTGCGAAACAGAATTATAGAACTTATCCCTCCTGAAGTGTCAGACGATGATGAATTTGTATCTAACATTTTCTTCAGGCTTAAAAAGCAAGGCAGCATTCGGGTTATACTTAACTTGAGATCCTTTAAAAAACGGTCGACTACCATCATTTTAAAATGGAAACTTTGCATAGTGCACTGAACTTAGGAAAGATTCATGGTTTGGCAGTATTGATCTTAAAGAAGCTTTCCATTCTGTTAGAATATCACCCAAACACAGGAAGTATTTACGTTTCATATGGAATGGACTAAAATATCAGTTTACATGTATGCCGAATGGCCTTGCTAGCGCTCCTCGGGTTTGGACTAAATTATTAAAGCCGGTATTTTCTTTTCTTCGTAAACAAGGTTTTGCCAATGTTGCCTACATAGATGACAGTTTTTTACAAGCCGGCACTTATGACGAATGTGCTCTCAATATCCGCGAAACAGTGCAGCTGATGGACGATTTAGGGCTTACAGTTCATCCAGATAAATCTGTTTTCATTCCTACACAGGAAATAACGTTCGTAGGGTTTGTTTTAAACTCTGTATTAATGACAGTTCGTTTAACAGAGCAGAAGGCAACCAGTTTAGCACATTCTTGCATCTTGATATTACGGAAAACAAAAATCACTATTCGAGATTACGCACAAGTGATTGGAAAACTGGTAGCCAGTGAGTCCGGTGTCCAGTAGGCCGCATTATATTTTAAATCTTTAGAAATTGAGAAAAATGATTTTTTAAAACTGCATAAGGGCAATTTTGATGCTGAGATTAGCCTGTCTTCAAATAGTCGCTTAATGTTGCAATGGTGGATTGACAATATTACAAGCTGTTCCAAACCTATTTCCCACGGTCGTTCAAACATTATGCTGTCCACAGACAGTTCTGGTTCTGGATAGGGTGGAGTAAACCAAACCCAAGGCACTGAAACACATGGCCACTGGTCACATACGGAGCAGGAGCTCCATATAAATATTCAATTTGGCTATCAGCAGCTCATATTCCTGGAGTGTTGAATAAAGAAGCAGACAAACTTTCCAGATCTACGAATATAGAAATGGAATGGAGTATTATGCCTCATGTGTTTCTGAAAATGCGACACATATACCAAGGAATGGATGTTGACCTTTTTGCTTCAAGGATAAATAAGAAATTACCACTGTATGTTTCTTATTCTCCAGACTCTCACTCATATGCAGTAGACGCTTTTTCTCTAGACTGGTCGTCATTTAAACTTTGTTATATCTTCCCGCCTTTCAGTGTGCTGGGTCAGTGTCTGCGGAAGATTATGGACGACCAAGCAGAAGTAGTATTGGTTGCCCCACTTTGGACAACACAGCCGTGGTTTCCAATACTACTATCTCTCATCATTGATCAGTGCTTTATTCTGCCCAAAACGGCAGACCTCCTTTATCTCCCACAGAAACCGGAACATCGGCACCACTTGAAAACAATGAAACTAGGTCTGTTCCGCTTGTCAGGGAATACTTGTCGTGTCAAGGGCTATCACAAGACACTATTGACATCATCACAGCATCATGGCGTGACTCAACAAAAACTCAGTATAGGAGTTATCTCAACAAGTGGTTGCACTTTTGTGCATCTAAACAAATTAATCCACTTGAACCATCTGTAAATAATGTTTTAGATTTTCTGACTAGTTTATTTCATAAGGGTTTAGGTTATAGTGGTTTAAACTTAGCTAGATCTGCATTGTCATCATTTGTTTATATGAATGGGCAACCAATTGGAAATCATGTTTTAATTAAACGGTTCTTAAAAGGGGTTTTTCATAAAAGACCGTCTTTGCCCAAATACACCGTTACATGGAATGTGTCACAAGTGTTGGTTTATCTTCAAACACTTTTTCCTGTAAATAGCTTGTCTTTAGTAAAATTAACGTTGAAACTAGTTATGTTACTTGCTTTGTTAAGTGGACAAAAAGGGCAGACTTTATATACATTAGATATTAGAAACTTAGATTTAGATGATACCAAGTTAGTTTTCCGATTGGGTGATTTATTGAAAACGTCTAAACCAGGTCGTCACATCGGTGAAATAGTTATAGAAGCTTATGGGGAACAATCACTGTGTGTTGTCCGGACATTGAGAGCCTATTTAGACAGAACTAGACTGTTGAGGGGTGACACAACCCGTTTGTTTATTACGACCATAAAGCCCCATAAGGCGGCAGCCCGAGACACTATTTCAAAATGGATAAAGAAAGTAATGCAAGCTGCTGGTATTGATATTTCAATATTTAGCCCTCATAGCACGCGGGCAGCGTCTACCTCTGCAGTATCTAGTAGAGTACCCTTGCAGACTATACTTAAAACCGCTGGATGGACAAATGATTGTACATTTCGAAAATTTTATAAGAAACAGGTAGTTGATAAAACAGCCTTTAGTAAGGCAGTCCTTCATAATGCCAAATAGATATTGTTTTGTAAATATAGATTTTGATGTTTCATAAAAGGTGGCGTTTGTCATCTTCACATTCATCTACCCTTTTTCTCTTTTCTTTCCTCTATGGATACATCAACTCTGAACTCTCAAGGGGTCCTGAGGGCACTTATGGGGGAAATGAAATTTAAAAGTTAAACGAGACTTACCTGGAAGTTGAAGTTTAACTGTAATTTCATGAGTCCATAAGTGCCTGAGGGATCACTTGCCCACCCTAATACATGGTTTTGGTTGCATAATTCAATTTAATTAATTCTGTGTTACACACTACGGTGCAAGTTGTGTTAAATTCAAGGAAAAGTTGTGTGTGTGTGTGTTTGTGTGTGGATTTATATCCAAGGAAATGAATTATATCATGGACTGCAAAACCCACCCTATATTCCTTGATGTATCCAAAGTTCGCTCTGAAGACTGACCACATATCACGTGACTCGTCATCTCAAGTGATCCCTCAGGCACTTATGGACTCATGAAATTACAGTTAAACTTCAACTTCCAGGTAAGTCTCGTTTAACTTTTAAATTAAATTGAACCAAACCTGTTAAAGAATAACGTTTAATACTATTAAATCAAGCATATTTACCTATATGGCCTCCAACATGGCATCCAATATGGCGACTAAAGCGTTAGTAAAGCACGTTTATTTTTACTTGAGAAATGATGACAATTCCAAAGGATTCATCAATATTATAAATTGAATGAATGAATTATGAATAATAAATAACTAAATCAATAAACTAGTATTGTTGTGGCGTCCTATATTTTAGCAGCTGCAAAATGTAGTGCAAATCATGTTTTCAGTTTTGCAACTGCACATTCGTATATTACAGGGCATCGTACTGTGACAAACGTAACAAATAAATATAAACATTGGTACTAGGTCTATTATTAGGTAAAGTCACCGGCTTCAGACGTGATGACCTTTCAGCCTTCCTCAATCTAAAGTATGCTGAGCGTAGTTAAGGAAGGTTGTTATCTTGCAGGGAACTCCATCCGGCTGATTGAACGTTGGATGTCTTGACATTTTCTTCTGCCGGGTGGAAACATGATTTGCACTACATTTTGCAGCTGCTAAAATATAGGACGCCACAACAATACTAGTTTATTGATTTAGTTATTTATTATTTATCATTCATAATTCATTCATTCAATATCGTTGCTTGAGATATACTTAGTGCAAGGGGAGACATGAGAAAGACTATATCGTAATGTCTTGACAACTTGTCCTTACCTGTGCTGTAACACCCTGCAGCAGTGTCACATCCAGACATTGAACGAGTAGGCAAAAGATCTTCGATAATGCTAGTGTGTTTTTCAACAGTAATACAGTGTCAGTATTGACCCTTTATAATGGATTACATCAGTATTACATTTGTTATTTCGGTTTTATGGTAGGAGAAAGTAGAAGAACAAACACATCAGTGCCCTCACACAATAAAGATATCTCTGCACAAGGGTCAATTCCGACACAATCTACTGCTTGCTGATAATTACGTTACCTACCCTCTTCATACCTGGTTTCGATGTTTTTCCTTGCAAACAATACCCTTTTGTTAATCTGCTGATATGTCATCTGGGTCTGTTATTACATATTTTTTCAACAGATTTTGACAAATCAGCTGTATGAGCTGTATAGTCTTGTCCATGATAGAGAGCAGAGTTTTAATAGGAGGCGACTTTGTCAGAGTTATCTGCTGTGTACAATTTATCATTGTTTAAGCAGTCTTTGACTAAGCCTACTGCAGGGTATGGTTTTATCCGAAGTAGCACCGACCTGTCTAAGACATGTGCATCAATTGCCCCTGGTGTTCTCTTGTAGCTAGTCCTTTAAAGCATTTGATTTTGCAAGCCTCATGTCGCCATTTTCGTCAAAACGAGTTTAAAGTGTACCGATTCGTGTCGTAGAACATGGTTAATATCAGTATTGCGACCACTTGATTGAATGTCTAAAGCACTAAATAGATTATTCAAACACATTAGCTTGTCCAACTTTGATATGTGTTCTAGTCTCGTTCATGGTAATAATGTTATTCTGTATCGTTGAATAAAGGCTACAGAATGTATTGCAAATTATGTCATTCTATCATTCCATATTCGTACAGCATCATGCACATTTTTGTCATTTGAAACGACCTCTTCATTTATAATATTGATCACATTATTTGATGATACTGGCTGTGAACTACAGATTATCAATGCCGCTATTTAGTTTATTGCGGATACCTATATAAGAATAAAAGTAAAGCAACACAACAGACGGTTAAAAAGCAAACAAAAATACCCTAGCGTTTAGCACGAAACCAGTTTTCTACTATTACCTTTTTACTTTTTAATTAATATTCATAAGTATGTAAATGAGCTTATTAGCATACATATATCTTAGAATGTGTCTCCACTATTTTTTTAAACAGTAGACAGCACGAGCTGTACTAGTTGGTACTTCGGATAAAATCGCAAATCTATAACTTTACCGAACTTCGCTAATGTTAAATATGGTGGGTGGGGTAACATTGAATGGTCTAAAAATATTACATTACTTATTTAATTGATATTTTTATGAAATGGTGTCATTCGGAGGTTATTGAAGAAGATCTGCATTGTTTAGAAATATATAAGTATAAAAAAGAAGAGTTGATAAGGCAAAATAATAAAACGGTTATAAAACACCTAAAGTTTAGCACGAAACCAGCTGATAATTACTTTTTACCTTCTAATTGATATTCATAAGTAAATAAATGAGTTTATTACCATGCACATATCTTAGAATGTGTGTCTGATATAACAAGCAAATTACAGTTCTACTAATTTCCAAACCAAATACAACGTCAGCTGTAAAACAAATCGGATAAAATTGCAAATATATTGCTTTACCGAACTTAGGTAATTTAAAATATGGCGGGTGGGGTAAAAGTGTAAACCCTCAATGGTGTCAGGGTGGCACCGGGCAGATATTCAAGCAGGACCCTTTCCTCTACTTATATTGACAATAATAAACATATACACCGCAATCGAAGCTTCTGGCCAAAAATCCAGTTTCGTTGCAGGACTATAAGTGTCGCATATGCGCCTTAAGGTTAGACTTATACTTGCCAATAAGCGAGGAATTTCGATTGCAAAAATTATAGAATGTTATTTCTTAGTTTATAATATCTATATCCGTGATTAAACAGCTTTTTTCAGTTAAAATGGTATTTTGACTATTAAAATCCTCAAGAGAAGAACAAGCTCTGGTAAAACGAATAAGTTGCGATCAAGCAATTATACGAATATCTTACCTTTCTGTTATGTAGCGCGCAACAAGAACTGCCACTGCAAGGACCAATGACAAGTTCAAATCCCATAGTTGTGGCAAGTACCCCTCCGCCTCCGGATGATTTTCCAAATCCTTCCATGTCCAGTTCGTGTTATCAGGAAACCAAAGACTTTCATCCCATACCCATTCAAACATGTTTCCCTTTGTTTATATGCCTATATAATCAATCCAATGGGGTATAATTCAAGATACCCTTCGTCTGTATTGCCGATCTATTTGATAAAACTGGATACAGTTTATATTTGTACAGAGACGACGTCCTTGTAATTGCAATCCAATGGCGTTTAGTTGAAACCGCCGAATCTAATTGGTTGATAGTTTACATTCATTTCTCAATGAACGGAAAGAGCTGGTTCGTTGCCGTTGTTCCATGGTTTACACGAAGCTGGCAACCAGTAGCCGATATTACTTCTTTGTTACTATGTAATACTATCAGATCTATTTGTAAATCTACGCTATTTTGACCAAACAACAATACGTGGTTTGAAATTTTATTTTGCAATGATGTTTTAAAAAAATGATGTCACATACTCCACTCGCCTCTCGTCACTCACACGCCTATCTATCACTCTTACTGAACTCCCTACGCTTGATGTAAAAGTACAACAAGAGTACCGCATACGGTACATAATACGCCCACTTTCTCAGATTCAACATGCCTTATAAGTGTTGACATTTTCTAATCTGTGCTTCAGATCTTGATTTCCATATTAAGGTGGTACTATTTTTAAAACAATTGAAGTGAATATCTTATCAATTGAAAAGTTACAGCTAATCCTCATATTTGCAGATTTTTGTAAAGTGCAATGGCCATAACTCTGTAAAGACAAACTGAATGAACCTCAAAATAAACTCAGCTTCAGATTTTGTTGCTTAAAACATTTGTGTTAAGTTTCATTTATATCATTTTAATAGTTTTCCCAGAAAACAACAGACAAACTAAAAGTTGACCGACAAACAAAGCAACAAACACACAAAGTTCAAGCACCATAACTTTAGAATAAAATGACTTATCAAAACCCCGCAATATATGTGAAAATTCATATTAAGGTTTAACCATATAAAAAAAATTGAAGTAAATATCATTTCAAATGAAAAAGTTATGGCCATCCTCATATTTGCATGAATTTGCATTATTTCTTTTAAGTGCATGGGCTATAACTCCGAAACAACAAATGCATTAAACATGTGTGTGAAGTTTCATTAATATCTGTCAAACAGTTTCCCCAGAAAACAGCGTACAAACTATATGCATATATTTGCATCATCTATTAAATAAAAGGGCCATAACTCTGAAACGAAAAATCAAATGAACCTCAGAATAAACTCAGCTTCAGATCTTGGTAAATTAAACATATGTGTGAAGTTTCATTAATATCTCTAAAATAGTTTTCCCAGAAAACAGCGGACAAACGATTTGCATGTATTTGCATTATGTTTTAAGGACAAGGGATATAACTCTGAAACGAAACATCAAATGATCCTCAGAATCAACTCAACTCCAGATCTTGATGCATTAAACATCTGTGTGAAGTTTCATTAATATCTCTCAAATAGTTTTCCCAGAAAACAGCGGACAAACTATTTGCATGTATTTGCATTATTTTTTAAGTACAAGAGCCATAACTCCGAATAGCTCAGAATCGACTCAGCTTCAGATCTTGATGAATTAAACATTTGTGTGAAGTTTCATTAATATCTCTCAAATAGTTTTCCACAGAAAACAGCGGACAAACTATTTGCATGTATTTGCATTACTTTTTAAGTACAAGGGCCATAACTCTGAAACGAAAAATCAAATGAACCTCAGAATCAACTCAGCTTCAGATCTTGATGCATTAAACATTTGTGTGAAGTTTCATTAAAATATCTGTCAAATAGTTTTCCAAGAAAACTGCGGACAAACAAAATGTTGACAGACGAACGAACGAACGAACGAACGAACGGACGGATGGACGGACAGGGCCACGCCAATATACGACCACCTTTATTAGGTGGGCGTATAAAAATGAGTCATGCTGGAAACACCACGTACAGAACGGTCAGTCGCCCGAACAGCAACACAAGGAAACAGCAAATGTACATAACTATAAAAACATCAAGAGACGCACAAAGACAAAACAAACATACAATATGGGGAAGATGGAAGTACCGCCTTGGAACGGTCAGTGACAAAAGTCACGGGGGCGGGGTTAAACCGGTTTATGTGCGCCCAACCTCACACTTATTCCATCCCCATCCTAAAATACAAACAGTGTAAATAAACGTATCACCTCTCCGACTAATCTACAACAACCGCGACGGCAAATACAGTGGTAAAGTGCATGTATAACGAAAACATTTAAGTGAACAAACTGTATCCACCTATCGCTAGTGTACTCAATGTGTTATGCTGTGGGTAAGTCCGGCGGGGATACCTTTATTTTACACTATTTGTAAAGCTAGGGTGCCTTTGAGAGAAGTGTGAGGTTAGGACGTCCGTAAACCGGTTTAACCCCCCAGTGGTGTTTTTGCTACTGACCGTGCCAAGGCGGTACTCTCTTTGTCACCCTTCCTATTGTTTGCCTTACGTCTTTGTGCTTGTGATTTTGTTCATGTGTGGAGTGTTTGTCTCTAGTTCTTGTGTGGTTGTTGGTGTTTTCTGTGTTCATATCGTGTGTGAGTGTGCGTTTGGGTGTGTGATTGTGTGTGAGTGTATGTCATGCTATCTATCGGTGTTTTGGTGGTGGTTGCGCCTTGTATGTGGCTTTGCCTGCTTGACTTTACTACTTTTCCATTTATATTTTCTGGTCTTTCGAGATCATTAGTTTTGATGTTACTAATTTTGAAAAGTGAATACTGTTTAAGCCCGTGCTAGGGGACGTGAGTAGTCTTGCACTTTTAATTACTACTTATGAACAGACTCAATAAAACCGAGTCTGCAATTTTCTATATTTGCATTGCTACTTTTGCTTTCGAAGGATCTCCCACTTTCAGGATATATTTATTGAGTCTGTTCATGAGCAGTAATAAAGTACAACACTACTCATGCTCCCTAGCACCGGCTTAAGCGGTATTCAATTTTCCAAACAAATAACATCGAAACTAATGGTTCCGAACGACCAGAAAGTTTAACAACATCGATAATGACGTACGTGGCGACTTTATACGACCGCTACACAAGCATTTAGCACCAGCTGTTATGAAGAAAGGAGGATATCCTTTGAGAGCGAAAGCAGCAATGTAAAAAGAGAAAATTGCAGACTCGATGTTATTGAGTATGTTCATGAGCAGTAATTCAAAGTGCAACACTACTCATGCCCCCTAGCACCGGCTTCAGCTAAGTTTGTATTTTGCAGTTGCAAATTATTGCCGTTTGTATTGTACGAAATTGTTTATCTTCTTGGATTATGTAACAAAGACTAACAAAGATGACAGCTAAATTTCTGTTGGTATCTCTAGTGAATAGTCTTAGGTTGTCCTGTTTGTCAAAATTTGTCACGACGTTTTGCTCAATCTCCCAATAAAGCAGTACACCTTTAAAGATCTTTCAAATTTCCTTTTTTACCAAATTGCAGGGTAAAACTTGCGACAAATTAAAAATTCAGTCATAAAATATTTGTTTTACTTTTCCAATTACTGTAGCCTAGGCGAAATTTGGAAAATTCTGACCCCACTAGGCATTTCGTGTTAAAAGTTGGCAAACAGTTGTTTTACATAATTTGAGTGTGCTAAATCCGAATATGCTGTTTGCTAAACTGTATTTTCCGTATTTAAGGTACAAAGTGGCGGAAAACAAAATGGCCGCCAACGAACAGTATTTCCAGCCAAACAAGGCTACACGTCATCGAAAATCTTGGCGTAACACTAAACTGTTCTGTTAATATGTACAAACGACCAATGGAAGACAATTTATTAATGCGGGATATCCTTTATTGCATTCAAAGTTATTTCCCGAGCGTTGAACTAAAATAACGGAAAACAAAATGGCCGCCCAAAACCCTTAATGCAGAAATGTGTTCATAGATTTTATAAATACAAAGTCGTTTTCTTCTTATTTGTGTTTGATTCAACAATGGTTGAACTTTGCGGAAAAAGTAGTTTTTAGCTAGTTGTTTATCTCCCTACACTGACATTCAAATAGTGTGGGTAAATTAGACCATCTCTTCGCAAGCACATTGCTGGCGAGCGCCAATTAACACAAAACATGTAAAAAGGTGATGGGACTACATTTAAATGCTTTAACTGTAATAAAAATGTAAATATTTCTCTATTGAAAACTGATTTAGACAGAGAAATGGTACTCAGATATTTGTTTCTTAAAATTACTTATCATATTTTGTTTATCTCATATCCGATACAGGCTATGTTTTCGAGGGGTAATGAGTTGGCGGGGAAAAGCAGAAGGCACATGAGATGATTTAGAAATCCGAGAAATAGTAAATTGCCATAATCTTATTCCCATCATGTATGGTAAACTTCTGTCTGTCTTTCATCTGTCTCCAATGGAGATATATTATATTTTATTATCATTCATTCTGATTATCGATTTTCCGATAGAAGATGTGGTTGTAATGTGTAGAAGCCTCTTGAAATAATTTAATTAACCCATATACTTTACTGATTAGCAATAAAGCTGTAATAAGCCCATCTGTTTGAATCGTACACTAAACGTTATTGGAGAGCAGCCCTGTGACTGGTAACAGCTTGTTTTTGAAATATATTAAATTAACCAATATACTATAATGCAGAGCAATAAAACTCATACAATCTTGTTCACGCTCTTGCAAACAGAGTAGACCGACCTAATGTAGGAGTCATCTGATCAGGGTTTGCTCTGTTTGCTTATGAAGTTTTAAGAGATCTGATTCTACAGTTTCTACCAATACACATATGCCATTATACAAATTCAGGTAATACATATTCATGATGTCATTATATCCTACGTGGATGCTCTGCAGGGAAATGAATAACTGTTTGGATTCTCTCTGATCACGTGTAATGTATTCATGCAGTTTGAATCCAGATAAAACGCCATGAATAGTGGGTCTGATCCTAGGTCAAAACTACTAGTCACTTTACTTCTGTAATTGTCAAGTTATTATTTTACGTAAACAATAAGATGCAATTTTTGATTAGCATACATACTTAGACAACTGTAATTTAGTTCATTTAGTGATTCATTATTTTGTTTATAAAGTTTTTGAAAGCACATACACTCAAGCTAAAAAGTATTGTCCCCTATGTTGTGTGACTTATTACTAATGGAAAAGTAGTAAAGTCAAGCAGGCAAAGCCACATACAAGACGCAACCACCACCAAAACACCGATAGACAGCATGACACACACACAATCGCACACCCAAACGCACACACACACACACGAAATGAACACAGAAAACACCAAAAGACACACAAGAACCAGAGACAAACGTTCAACACATGAACAAAATCACACGCACAAAGACTAAGTTACTGTTAAATGAAACACATAAAGTGATATACCGATTTAAGACTTATTTTATTCACAATAAGGAAAAAATCATGAACAACAAAAAATAAACCTAAAACCCAAAGTGTATTACGCAAAACAAGTGGCAAAGCATTAAAGTGAAATTCACATCAGTAAGATATATCCTACCAAATAGCTTGTAAATCCATCATTTGCTTGCAGCACTGGCACTAGATAAAACAACAAATATAGACGAGATCATCGGAAGTCGACACGGGATTCAAGAAACAAAAATCGGCAAAACGTAAACATGTAAGTTTTAAATCGATATTTATTCATTTAACAGTAACTTAGTAATACCTCGCACAACACAAGGACCAAGACTTTTGAGCTTGAGTATATATGGTATTATTTTCATGACAGATTTGGTTGTTTCATTGCCGCGTTAATATCTCTATAGTGTAACTTGTTCCATTTCTTTGTTATAATTTAATGACCGACATTACATGATCATGATTTTGATTTTTGGTATTACCTTCTATTTCAGTAGCTAAGTTTGTATTACTATTTTGCAGTTACAAATTATTGCCGCTTGTATTATAAGATTATATTCTGAAAATGGGTGATGTTGTTTATCTGCTTTGCTTTTTGACTTACAAAGACTTACAAAGGTGACAGATACATCTCTGTTAATATTTCTGTTGAATAGTATTAGGTTGCCCTGTGTCAGTTTGCTCCATTTCCCAATAGAACAGTACACATTTAAAAACTTTTCAGCTTTTTTTTCACCAAAATGCTCCATCTCCAAAGTAAATATTGCGAAAAATCTGTCATAAAATACAAATGTATATTTATTTTTTTTATATTTCCAAATACTGTTTGTCAGTACGAACAAGCAGATATAATTTCTATGTATTAATAATGAGAAATGATAAAGGCATGATCCTTTAAATTTAAAACTTTGCGAGCTGTTTTCTCCAAAGCTGAAAATGGTAGATGGAACATCGTTCCACTCGTGCGACAAAATGGTTATTAACATTAAAAAAGTAGTTGGCACCTTTTTCAGATTTGAGTTTGCTGGGTAAGGCTGATGCAGTAAACTGACAAGTATAATGATGTTTTATTGGTTAAATAATAAGAGCTATAAGAGTCCCCAAATCGTTTTAAAATACATGTACATCTAAATAGCATATAAGAAAGGGACGGGACGGGACGCTCCTCTTGTACCCACAACATCGCGTCTCTGCGGCTCCGTGATCCCAATCTTCAAAACTTGCCTACGCGCCTTGCTATAATACCGAAGTATTACACACACAAAATAGAAACAAACATTTGCTGGGAGTAATATGAGAGTACTGCCTTGAAACGGTAAGTGACATCAATGTGAATTGTTAGCAACTGTGTTACACACTGTTGATTATTAATTCAATGCGTTTATTTACATTATACAGAAATTAATTGCCTTGTAAAATACTCCCCAGAGTAGTACAGATTCTATGACAGGAGTCCATATTCTACTGGAGGGGAGTCCATATTCTATATAGAATATGGACCACCGGGGAGTGCGTTTTCTACGTCGAATAAGGACTGGGGAGTACAAATTCTATCAGAGTACAAATTCGTCATTACACCGGCTGAAAACAGGGGTGTTCCTCTACCAAGCAGATGAGACAATTGCTTAGCTCAAAACTGATCCTGCAAGATTTCTGCCCCAACATCTTATTCTGTGTGCACATTATTGTAGGTTGTGTTGGTTCATTGGAGAAAAAGTGGTCAAATTGTCTGTTTCAGATGTTGAAATTAAAATGTTGGGATCCAAACACGAAGAGACTAACACAAGGATGATAATCATTACTATTATTATTATTATATATCTTTTCACACAGGATGTGTGCGTTCAAAAGCGCTTCACATAAATAATTTGCACGTACAAAACTGAGTATATACAATGCTTACAGACTATTTAAAACAAATGAAATTTAAGATAGAGATATCGATAAAAATATTAAAAATGGAATGTTGTGACTATATTGTCTCAGTCCACTCAGATCACTGAATCTGTAATGACACATTATATATATGGTCAGTGCCGGTACGCCAGAACCACCTGGATTGGCATACAACACTATACATTAAATATTGTCTTACTTAGGTAGGACAATGGGTTAACAGAATAGGACAATTTTGTAGCTAATGCATACTACACAATGCAATACAAACATTACAAACCACCCACCAATATAATTATACAGCCAACATGCAAAACTGGCGAAGGAGTATCATAAAATCAGTCCAGCCGACACTGAAAAGAGGCACACAATGCCGCTCGAGCCGCAAACCGGGTGGTTTCAAAGAGATCAGGGACTATCCCTACCATCAAGATCCACCACCCGCACAACACGAGCCACACATCAAGCGCCCACAAACAGTGCGCAACTAAAACAACTGACAAGACACTCCTCAACCAATATTTTGCAAGCAGGAAATTTCCGAAAGGAGAGGGATTTTAAATTGTCCCGACAGTCACAAGAGAATGGCAGGATCGACACTCCGTGGCTAAGGCAGCAGTTATCATGATTAACAGTTATTATCTACATTTTCCTGTCCTTGCAATGTCTTAGTAAAATAGGTTGAAGAAATGCGTTTTCAGACATTTTTAAAAGATGCAAGTGAGCTGGCGTCTCTGATGCCTGACGGTAGAGCATTCCAAAGTTTTGAAGCTGCATGCATGAAACTCCTATCCCCGTATTTTACCATACGACTTCCTAGTACAACCAACGACACTGAACTACTTGCTGGCCATAACTCTCTGCGAGGCCTGTACACGTCAAACATGCCGACAATGTACTTGGGGGATTAATTGTGCATGGCTTTGTACGTAAGTGTCAAAATTTTGCATTCGATACGATGTTAAACCGGAAGCCAGTGAGGTTCCTTCAAAACCGGAATGATATGATTATATCGAGAAGTCTTGGTTATGATACGGGCTGCTGTGTTTTGCACCCTTTGAAGTTTGCGCAGCATGCTTTTTGAAATTCCATGCAACAATGAGTTGCAGTAGTCAAGTTTTGATGTAACTAGGCAGCTTACCAAAGTCTTGGTAGCATCAGGTGATAGGTATTGTCTTATATGGCCTATTTGCCGGAGCTGTGAGTAACTAGATCTACACACGGAATTCACGTGCGGTGTCATATCCATTTGTGAATCAAGTCTTGCACCAAGATTCTGCACACACAGCGATGGTTTGATTTTTTGATAATCCACTGTTTGAATGCAAACTATCATAGACATATGTGGCTGGTGAAGATTTGCTTTTCTAAGAAGAAATCGGACCGAATATGGAAGAAAGCTCACTGTTTCCGTTCTTATTAGGGCTACCGGCAGTTCCTGGATCTTGCATGGAACTTATCTCCTGCAAGTATACCACAAGGTGCATGTTTGCACATTGCAAATGCAGGAAGGCCCGTATTGGATAATATGCGTCACAAGTATTTGTGAGATAATCAGGTTGTTACGCAAAATGTATACATTTTGACAAGTTTAGTTATGAAAGTACAAAAATGAGTCATGCAGGAAATACCACATACAGAACAAACACTCGCCCGAACAGCAACACAAGGAAACAGCAAATGTACATGGGTAGAAAAAACAACAAGAGACGCACAAAGACAAAACAAACATACAATAGGAGGAAGATGGAAGTACCGCCTTGGAACGGTCAGTGACAAAAGTCACCGGGGGTTTAAGACGTGAAGACGTGAGTTCGCGAATTTGTATATGCAATCGTGTTTATATGTGTATTGATGTTGTGTACATGTTCATTTTAAGGAATTGTTTCAATGTATTTGTCTCAAAAAGGCCAGACAACTTTAGGATCAGTGCAAAATTATGCATGTTTTCGATGTACAAAAAAAATAGGCGATGCCAGCATAAAACTAGCATTTGTTCTAGTTTGGAAACACTTCCTGATGATTATTACGTGTATGTCTCTGCGCGCATGCTTGGCTATGTGCGTGCTTGTGTGCCTGTGCTTGTTTTGTGTTTCACTGAATAGATATTTCAATCAGATGTATTTTACGTTGTTATAAAAAATATCAGTAAAACATTCCTACGTTTTTGTTAATTATTGTTCATAGGCGGCCATTTTGTGTCCCGCCGTCTTCCCATTATAATAATATACTAACCATACAGCTTGGCAGGCAGCTTATAAGCCCTTAATTATTGTCTAATACTTGAAATCAGTCTTTAAACAATGTCGATTGTACTGCTATATAGAACGTGTATAAGTGTTTGACTGCAAACAGTGTTTACTGGCGGCCATTTTGTTTTATCGCCAGTTTGGCGAAACCCTTGGGATAAAATTCAGAATGCAATAAAAAGAAATTAAGCTTTTAAAAATTGTCTTCCATTGGTCGTTGTACATTTTAACAAAACATTTTAATGTTACACCCAGATTTTCAGTGTAGTGTATCCTTGTTTGCCTGGGATAGTGTTCAATGGCGGCCATTTTGTTTTCCGCCATTTTGTATCTTAAATACGGAAGATACAGCTTGGCAAACGGCATATTCGGATTCAGCACACCCAGATTATGTAAAAACGACTGTTTGCCAACTTTTAACACGAACTGCCTATGACTCTTTCATTTTTTACAATTTCTAGAAATCCCGCTAGACTACTGTTTTTCAGTACACATTTGCAGATATAAATTCTATGCATTATCAATGAGAAAAGATAGAGATATGATCCGTTCAAAATTAGAACTTTGCGATCTGTTTTCTCCAAAACTGAAACAAAATGTAGATAGAGCATCGTTCCACTCAAGCGGCGAAATATGAGTTCGCTGAGTACGTCAGACGCCGTAAATTTTCAAATATGATGTTTGATTGGTTAAGCTAGCCTAAAACAGTCCCTAAATCGTTTTAGAATGCATCTAAATAGCACATAAGAAAGCATTAATTTTCAAAAAATTAAACATGGGAGGGTACATCCGTCCTGCACCCACCACACCACAGCCCTGCGACCCAAATCTTCAAAACTTGCCTACACACCTGACATATGCATACTTATATAGGTGTGACTTTTATTCAGACCGATTCAAGGATCTTGAATTAAGCATATATAAGACCATCTGCACCTCAGAAGGTTATACATGATCTAGTTGAAACTGAATCCGTTACAGAATGGCCCCTCCGCCACTCAAAACGAAATAAACAACAGGTATTTTAGCAACATTTAGACCAACCACATTCCATCAATTGGTTACCATGGCAATCAATTTTCGGTAAAATCGATCAGTATCTAACTCTCAAGGAAAAAAATCAAAACTGACCAATCACAGCCGACTATTCGGTTAACCATGGCAAACACTACTTTTGTAACACGTATCAATCAACCTGGAGTACTGAAATATCCAAACATACTAAAGTTCAATAAAATCGAACTATATCAAACTTCTCTCTCTCTCTCTCTCTCTCTCTTTTTCTCTCTCTTTGTGTCTTTTATATACATGCACATTTGCTTTTTGTAGTCGTGGTGCGGTTGTGTGTTTTGTATGCGGTGTTTCCTGTGTTTTGTATGCGGTGTTTCCTGCATGACTCATACATGTACTTTTATCTTTATCAATTTGTTCATCTGTTGACGATTTTATCAGTCGAAATCTCATTTTAACTGAAAAGCTGCTTAGGCAAGTATATAGATACCATAAACTAAGAAAAACATTATCTAAATTTTAATATTGAAACCTCTCACTTATTGGCAAGTACAAATGTAATCTCAAGGCGCTCCTGCGACACGGTATTTCACATCCTGAATTTTATGGCGATGTGATTTACAAACTTCGTAAAATTATTGGACATACCCATTTTCTCTCTAACTAAATACGTTAAAATCATTAAAAAGGGATATGATCCTATAGTGCTACAACATACTGCATGTCTGGTTGTCAACCCTTTTACATTTAGCAATCACGCTGCCCTCTTTGCATGTGCGCCGACAAAGAAGGTTTAGTACTCTATGAATGGAAAAGTAGTAAAGTCAAGCAGGCAAAGCCACATGCAAGACGCAACCACCACCAAAACACCGATAGACAGCATGACACACACACACACACACACAACCACACACCCAAACGCACACACACACACACACACACGAAATGAACACAGAAAACACCAAAAGACACACAAGAACCAGGGACAAACGTTCCACACATGAACAAACCACAAGCACAAAGACGCAAGGCAAACAAAAGGAAGGGTGACAAAGAGAGTACCGCCTTGGCACGGTCAGCAGCAAAAACAACACTGGGGGTTTAAACCGGTTTACGGACGTCCTAACCTCACACTTCTCTCAAAGTCACCCTAGCTTTACAAATATTGTAAATAAAGTTATCCCCGCTGGACTTACCCACAACATAGACGACGGTGAACACAGGACAACATGTAAAACATAGCATAATAACTGTGACAATCCGTCAAATATGTACTCAATGACTTTGCTGAAGTCAGAGCACCTGCAGGTAAGCCGTTAAGGGCACGACAGGGAAAAAATAATACATGAGTCTGGTAAGCTCCTCCTGTATCCAAGTTTAAGAGTATACCATCATAGAGTACTACCCTCGGCCTCTTAAATCCGTTTTTGTCGTACCCTTTATTACTTTTCTACAGTTACTCTGTTTGCAGCTCAATCATTGAGTACACTAGCGTTAGGTGGATGTAGTTTGTTTCACTTAAATATGTTTTCGTTTTACATGCACTTCACCACTGTATTTGCAATCGCGGTTGTTGTAGATTAGTCGTAGAGGGCATACGTTTATTTATACTGTTTGTGTCCTGCATGACTCATACATGTACTTTTGATAAAAGGTTTGACACACCATCTCATGAAATCTATAGTGGATGACCCTTTTTGACAGGATAGAATACAAAAAAAGTAATTATTGTATACAGATCTACAAATAATGTCTGTCTAGAACATATGAATTACAAATTTACTTATCGGGTGATGTGAACGGTCTTCATTCATTGAAATCTGGAGTGAACAGAGAGCTCAAACTAATCTTGAATGTTTTTGAGATTCACTGCTATATTCAGATCCAGTTATCTGGAATAGGATTCCCAAATCTATACGCTATGCAAACACCTTGAAATAATTTAAAATATCATATCTTAGGTGCCAGACGTTAAATGAAAACTAACAGTTTAAAGTGCTATAGTTGTACAGTTGTTGGTCTGGGTCCACACTGTACTTTAATGCTTAAACCATTGTGTGGCTAATACAAACAATGAGTATTATATCTTTATGTTATGCGCTTGGTGAAATAAAGATTATACACTACATGATTGATCATTAATTTAATTCTAATAATGTCAAATTTTAAAGGATGTTTTTACTTTTGCCTTGACAAAAATCTATATCATTCCATAAGCAAATAGAGCAGACCCTGATCTGATGACGGGTCATATGATCTTGGACTGCTCTTCTTTAAATCTATTGATGGGCTCCCTGTTGACAACAGAGTTGATCGAATTAGACGGCGTTATGTATACAAAATTAAACATAATCTGTGTCACCTGATTATATGCAGGATTATTTAAAATTACAAAACTCTGTACACTCTTATAATACCAGATTAAAAGGAAAAGGTGGTATGTCTCAGTTTGCCAAAAGTAAAATGTGCTGCATCATTTTTTTTCTTTTATACTGGATCTAAAACTTGGAACAGGTTATTAGTAGAATTTACCGAGATAAACAACGTATCTAACTTCAAGTCAACAATCAAGAGTCATTTAATGAGCAATATTACTTTTTAATATATTTACACAACACTTTAATCCACTCGACTGCTTATGGTTTTTATAACTTTCAGCAAACAACTTCTTCTATCATGCATTAAAAGTACAAAAATGAGTCATGCAGGAAACACCACATACAAATAATATCACGTTACTTTACTGGTGCATAACTTTTATTATTAAGGTCCTAAATTAAGGGACTGTGATATAACAATGGTGTACTCATTTTTGTCTGTGATAGTATTTATAAATGTAACCTACAATTTAATTTATGTGAAATAGCATCCACTTGTAATAGTATACATATTATATCTTAAAACCTCTCTATGTCATGCTACATGTATTAAGGAACACAATTAAAACATAAGATCTCTTTCATGTGTTATCATTGGTATAGAAAGCATGCCATGTTTTTTACAATGTATCATTTTACTTTACTTATCTCTATTTATTATGATGTGATACATGTTTTGTGAACCCTATTATGTTTTCTATTAGCCGAAATAAATCTATTTATCTATTTATCTATCTATCTATCTATCTATCTATCTATCTATCTATAACCATACGCTTGCATGCTAGATGGTTCAATATCATGAGAGGTCGTCTCTCTAGAAATATAAATATTATATAAACAATATCTAGTTTTTATCAATACATCGGCTGTACAGACGAAGGATATGTTAAAATATTATTCATTGGACAGCTTATATAGGCATAATCTAACGTAGGTTTTTCCAACGTGCATTTATCTTTAATACGTGTGTTTTAAAGAAGACACAAAAAGAGTGTCAAACAGTTCAGATCCTGGAACAACGCCAAGTTAATCTCATCTGGTTCCAAACTGTTTGCAAAGATTATCTTGAATTAATCTTAAAACTATAATGAAATGATAAAGTTTACAACAAGTACAAAATGAGTTATGCAGGAAACACCACATACAGAACAAACAGTCGCCCGAACAGCAACACAAGGAAACAGCAAATGTACATAACTATAAAAACATCAAGCGACGCACAAAGACAAAACAAACATACAATATGGGGAAGATGGAAGTACCGCCTTGGAACGGTCAGTGACAAAGTCACTGGGGGGGTTAAACCGGTTTATGGGCACCCAACCTCACACTTATTTCATCCCCACCCTAAAAGACAAATAGTGTAAATAAACGTATCCCCTCTCCGACTAATCTACAACAACCGCGACGGCAAATACAGTGGTAAAGTGCATGTATAACGAAAACATTTAAGTGAACAAACTGTATCCACCTATCGCTAGTGTACTCAATGATTGAGCTGCAAACAGAGTAACTGTAGAAAAGTAATAAAGGGTATGACAAAAACGAAATAGTACAGATATCCGACGTTCTCCTTCCATTTCTGGATTTAAGAGGTCGCCTTCATAGAGTACTGAACCTTTCTTGTCGGCGTACATGCAAAGAGGCCAGCGTGATTGCCAACTGTAAAAGGACTCACAACCAAACATGCAGTATGTTGTAGTACTACAGGATCATATCCCGTTTTAATGAATTTTTTAACATATTTGATGAACAAAGTGAGAAAATGCGTATGTCCAATAATTTTACGAAGTTTGTAAATCACATCTCCATAAATGTCAGGATGTGAAATACCGTGTCGTAGAAGTGCCTTGATATTACATTGGTACTTGTCAATAAGTGAGAAATTTCAATAGTAAAATTTAGAGAAAGTTTTTCTTAGTTTATGGTATCTATATCCTTGCTTAAGCAGTTTTTCAGTTAAAATGAGATTTCGACTGTTAACATCGTCAATAGATGAACAAGCTCTAGCAAACCGAATAAGTTGAGATATATAAACCCCGTAAGATGGAGCACGGGGAACATCCCCGTCAAGATGAGGAAAATTTACAATATAAAATCAAAATCATCTCTTTTGTCATATATTTTAGAAGAAATCATTCCATTATCAATTTTAAGGTCTAGATCAAGACACGCTGCATAATTGTCGGACGGGTTAGCTTTATTCAATTTGAGTTCTTTATGATAAATTATAGTTAAAAATATCATCCAAATATCGAGAAGTTTCATTGAAGGCTTTTATTCAAACGCAACATGAAATCTCTCTCATAGCAGTACAAAAACAAATCTGCGACAAGTGGTGCACAATTCGTACCCATAGGAATACCAATTACCTGACGGTATATAGCATTCCCATAACGTACAAATATGTTATCCAAAAGTAAGGTTCGTGATTCGCAAACTTCTGAGCAAGTCCAATTGGTGTAATATTTCATTTGCTCGTCAGTAAAGAAAGCTTTTTCAGCATTACATGCCAATAATGATGTTTTTTCCCGGGCAAATACTTTCTGGATTAAGTTATTAAGCTTATCCTTAATTAAAATATGAGGAAGAGTTGTGTACAGAGTAGAAAAATCGTACGTGCTTACAGTGGATGCAATATACCTTTTGTTCTTAAGTTTGTTTAAGACTTCTGAAGAGTTCTTAATAGACCAGAAGAGACTTATTCCAGAATTTTCATGTCTTATCACAGTAGAATTTTACATGTTTCTTTATCTTCGTTAAACAAGAAGTCAAAAGTATAGACAATTTAGTAGTTGTACATGAACTAGAATTTGCAATGTTTTTTATGTAGTTTTGGTAACCAATACATTGTAGGAAGTTTATGTTGTGTAATTTTAATATCGGTTCCAAGTTGTTCGCAATTTTTGACATGGTCTGAAACGATGCACTTTTCGTCAGTAGTAACTGAAATGTATGACTTGGTATTAATAATTTCCTGCTTCAAGATATCGATATAATGTAATCGTCAAATAATAATCACATTATTCGATGCCTTATCAGCAGGAACAAAAACGTATTTTGAATGGAAATCCTGTAAACCCTTTTTAAGATGTCTAAAGGACATTCTAGGTTTAGGCGGAAGAAGGTGTTTATTAGAGCTATAAAAGGAAATGCGTTTATTAATTATATCAAAATTTAGTTTTTTCCAACTAGATAGAGCATTAGACTCAACATGTTATCTTCGACACCATTTAATACTAAAATTTTGTAAAGCCTCCGCAATCTGAACTCGACAAGAGTTAAAATCTATCAAGGATGGTATTCTATATTTGGGACTTTTATTCAAAAGAGATCGTAGACGTTTATCTTTAATTATCTCAAAATTACCAGTAATCACATGACCAGCCGGAGAATAGCAAAATTTTGAGGTGGTGCAATCTCAATTATCAGGAATATTATCATTAATCTTAAGGTCGGCCACAATTTTATTATAGTTGAAAATTGTATTTCTGATGGGTTTGTTATATTTGTAGCAGATGATAGGTGGTTCTGTATTTTTAAAGTATTTAGGAATAGTGTCAATTACATTTTTGTCTCTAAAAATACTTTGGAGGTCAATAAAAGTAGAAAAATGAGTCATGCAGGATACCTTTATTAATAAAAGGAATTTTCAAGAAGAATCTTTGGTGTTCAGATAATTTGTCAATGTGCGGTCTGAGAACATGTAGAGTAAAGCTTTGTATCAAACTAGCCGTTCCTATGAAAGGATCTGATCTAAAAATAATTTTATCGGCTTGCTCGTCAATTTCTTTTAATGAACATATAGATAAGGAGGACAGTCTAGAAAGCATGGCATGTTTACCAGAAGTTATACGTAAAGTATATAGATCAAGAATAGTCATTTTCAAACGAGATTTTCGTTTAATATTACCATTTTTGCGAATGCCATGTGATCGAGATTTGCGTTTTCTTATATAAAAAAATGAAAAAATATCTATATCTGATTCTTTTGAAATATGTCCAGTCTGGTAAATATTATCGTTCAGTCCTAAAGGAAAAGGTGTTTGCATTTTTTTGATCCAATTTAATTCAGATATAAATCTAGCTTTCGATTTAAAGCTACTAGTAGCGTCCTTATCATATGTTATATACTCAACAATTTGTACTAAAACATCTTTAAAAGAATGGCCAGATTTCCGAAAGTGTTGGTATAAAAAATTGTTTAGTTTACGACACTGATATGCATGCTCACGAAATCGAGTCTTCAAAGCACGTCCTGTTTGTCCTACGTACTGTATACCGCAACTAGGCGCGTTTCAAGTAAAAACATAAATAACGTTAGTAGTAGTACAATCAACGTCTGAGTTTATCTTGACATTAAATGTTCTACCATTAACTGTAGATTTTATAGTGGAATTACAAGAAATGTTACTACAACATATGCAACTCTTAGTAAAGCACTTTTGGATAATCGGATACACTCTATGTCGCTTGTATAAGGACCGTTTACGAATAGAAGAAACATTTTGGATAACAGATTTTAAAGGTGAAAGTATAACTATTGGTCCATTAAAAAAATATTAATAGAAAGAGACGGTATGTGAAAAGATGATGCCGACTGAAGATTAAGTTATTTTAAACGAACAAAAGGTTGAAGGGAAGAGAAATTAGAAATATTTCTGGGTACTTGTACAGACGACACAGATTGCATATTTATAGCTTTCAGTTCTATCAGAGGTATTTTAACTTTATTCATAGTGTAAAGTGATAGAGGGGCACCTGTATTGTGTTCATCAACACTTCAATTATATTAGTGTAGCTACAAAGTGCATCAAATTGTTGGTGAACCCAACACCTACCACGAGGTGCATGACATACTTACGATGATGTAAGAGGCGAATAAGAGTTGTTTATGTTACTTGCATATCCTGCCAGAGAATGATAACAACATCGATTACGTGTACGGGGAGACTTTTTACGGCCACCACACGGCACAAGCAACACTTATACAAGTTTAATTCGTTTCACGGGCATTAAGCCTTTGCTGCTCGATGCGAGCTAATTGGCATTAATCCTATGCTGTTAGATGCGAGCTAACTGGCATTAAACCTTTGCTGCTAGATGCGAGCTAATTGGCATTAATCCTATGCTGTTAGATGCGAGCTAACTGGCATTAAACCTTTGCTGCTAGATGCGAGCTAACTTGCATTAAACCTTTGCTGCTAGATGCGAGCTAACTGGAATTAAATATTTGCTGCTCGATGCGAGCTAACTGACATTAAACATTTGCTGCTAGATGCAAGCTTACTGGCATTAAACCTTTGCTGCTAGATGCGAGCTAACTGGCATTAAACCTTTGCTGATCGATGAAAACTTACTGGCATTAAACATTTGCTGCTAGATGTGAGCTAACTGGGATTAAATCTTTGCTGCTCGATGCGAGCTAACTGGCATTAAACATTTGCTGCTAGATGCGAGCTAACTGACATTAAACATTTGCTGCTAGATGAGAGCTAAAAGGCATTAACATTTACTGTTAGATGTGAGCCTACTGGCATTAAACCTTTTCTGCTAGATGCGAGTTTACTGGCATTAAACCTTTGCTGCTAGATGCGAACTGACTGGCATTAAACATTTGCTGCTAGATGCGAGCTAAAGGCATTAAACAGTTGCTGTTATATGCGAGCTAACTGGTATTTAACCTTTACTGCTAGATGCGAGCTTACTGGCATTAAACATTTGCTGCTAGATGCGAGCTAACTGACATTAAACATTTGCTGGTAGATGCGAGCTAAAAGGCATTAAACGTTTGCTGTTAGATGCGAGCCTACTGGCATTAAACCGTTGCTGTTAGATGCGAGCTAACTGACATTTAACATTTGCTCCTTGATGCGAGCCTACTGGCATTAAACCGTTGCTGTTAGATGCGAGCTAACTGACATTTAACATTTGCTCCTTGATGCGAGCTAACTGGCATTAAACCTTTGCTGCTAGATGCGAGCCAACTGGCATTAAACCTTTTCTGCTAGATGCGAGCTGACTGGCATTTTCAAACAACTTAGATACAGATGAGACGCCAGGAATATCCGAATTTCAAAAGGATGTAAGCTGTTTGAACACGATCAATAGTTTGTAAGAATCTTGGAAGAATAAGAATTAATTGGAACACAGCAGAGATTACACAGGTATCAAATGTATAGAAGGCAAGGGGCAAGAAATACTTTATATTTTAATCTAGTACTGTATTTGTAACAGTAATAAATAAAGGTAAACCTGTTTGAATGACTATGGGATGAAATACTTATAGGAGCTTTCTGTATTACTTTTGACCAGCATTAAGCTACCATCTGCCTTACAGACCCTAAATAAGACCTCTTTCAATGGCTGCTGCTTATTACAGGTTCTACAGTATACACATTTAGGTCAGCATCTCTTAATCTGAGTTAATTTTAAAGGATCTCAGAAAACGTGTGGAAGTTTGTCACTCATTCCACAATAAATATCATTTTATTGTAACCCTTTTGTTTCATATATAAGAATGAATTTAGCACTGAACAGACAGAATAAACTCAAATCAGGTGGATCCTGAAGGAGCCGTCTCACCAGGGTCTACTATGTTTGCTTATGACATAATAAAGATATGACTGATTATACCGTATGAAAAACAATCGAGGGCTTGGTGCAAAAGTATTGTAACTCCTTCACTTTGTGAAGGAGTTACAATAGTTTTGCACCAAGCCCTCGCAATGAAATAATGAAATTATCCCTAATGAAATGGAAAACAAATCCATTTTCCATTGACCAGTTCACAAATTCATCCCGAAGTTGCGAATTCTAGTATAAATATTCATCAGAGAAAATGTGAAACATCAATGAATGATTCCTGAGAAGTCAATCCACAACTAGCTACCTTCAAATGAATGTAGCCGTGAAAAGGTATGGTTGTCATGGCTACTAAATGAATATCAGATTGTTAATATTCTCAGAAACCACTGGTCCAATTTCAAATTGCAGGCCCTGCAGCGAGGGACCCCATTTATTTCCCCCGCCCATTTAATGTCCATCTCTGCGGAGAACCACCCCCTCCACATCTTACAAGCCTGCATACAAACCATACATTTACAAGCAGTACAAAGAATGGATATCATACATATAACGAATATAAAGATAACAACGTTTTTGTAATGTTAAGCTAGTGTTAGGCATAAGGCTCACATCTTACTAGTTTTGGTTCAAATCTTTTATGATACTTTTAATCTTTTTGTCTAAGAACAATCATTCAAAGGCAGTCGCTACAAGAACCTGTTCAGCTGAATATTAACATACTGAACAAAGAAAATAAAAATAACTATAATAAAAAAACACCACCAAAGACAAAAAAAACCCACTTGGTTACCAGGCCGGTTATTTGTTTATTATGCTTTTATTGTTTACACCCTACATGTATTAGTACACTGATCTTTTAAGATCTTCGTATAAGACACACTGTATTTTAAGATTTTTGCAACAGATGTTCTATATTTTACCATGATTTTTTAAGTATATATTCGTTGTTAATTTGTACGGCGGTCTGGCTAAGCAGATTGTATTTAAAAGATATGTATTTTTGTGCACCTTGCTCAGTTGGAAGAAATTTCAGGTTTCTGCATTGAAAAATATACATTTTGAAGAACATGAGCACGAGATCATAAAGTATTTGAGTATCCAAACAACATAATTTCTAAACTTAATTCTCTGAAATGGTGTAGATCAAACATATTTTGTATTAGGCTTAAGGTAATTTGGGAGTGCCAAAACAGATGTTCAATCGTTTCTTGATTACTTTTACAAAAGTACAAAGTGAATCGTCCGTGTATTTCATTTTAATGAGGTATGAATTTACTCCTAAAAGTCTATGAATGACTCTTACCTGGAACCACTGTATTTGTGTATCGGTAGTAATTTTGAATGGCAGCGAAAATATGTATTTCCATTTTTGTCCGAGATATGTGCTGTTAATTTGTTATTCCAAGTGTAAATACACTTTGGCTCAATTTTATTTATATTCAAAGGTTTGTAAAATCGTTTGGCACCTTTGCTGTCTTTAATAATAAGATCAATATTAGGCGGTATATAGGGTTTGTGCAAAGGTTCAGTTTCTTTCAAAATTATATCCAATTTCCTTGCTGTTACTTGCAATGCACATATAACACCATTATAAGTTAAAAAGTTAGATTTAAGATTGTATGTTTCTTTCAACTGTTCTAACCCTATGATCGAGTTGTTCTCGTTTAGCAAATCACCAATACAGTGTATTCCTGCACGAAACCACGATTTTAGGAAAACACTCTGTGGCCTAATTAAGAGCATATGGTTATAGAAAAAGGGAAAGTTGACAACCGGTTTAACCCCCAAGTGACTTTTGTCACTGACCGTTCCAAGGCGGTACTTCCATCTTCCCCCTATTGTATGTTTGTCTTGTCTTTGTGCGCCTCTTGATGTTTTTATAGATATCTACTTTTGCTATGTCCTTGTGTTGCTGTTCGGGCGACTGTTTGTTCTGTATGTGGCGTTTCCTGCATGACTAATATTTGTAATTCAAAAACATGTACCCAGAATTTATTACTGCATTTAAATGATAATAGTTCGGGATAATGTTTACCACAATTCATTAATCTTTCTACGTATACATATTTCTTGGTAATTGTTGACCATCTGCTTTCACAATGTACTAATCTTTTTATCCAAGTGATCTTTAAAGACTCTATAAAAGCCTTGATATTCACCGTTCTAAGACCACCTTCTGTGTAATCTTTGACCACTATTTATTTTTTAATAGTGTGAGGGCCATTCCAGATAAAATGAAATAAGGTATTTTTTAGTTTCTTCAAAATTTCATCAGATGGGTTTGGTAATGAAATGAATAAATGATTTAGCTTGCAATTATTAGAGATTTAACAACTGTATTTTTTCCTATGGGAGATATAATACATCTGCCCCACTTTTTAATTGTATCTTCTATCTCTGCAATTTTTAAATTATAATTCAAGTCAATCATTTTAGTCAGGTCGACATGACAATGCATGCCTAGCATACTAAACTGCTGTTGATTCCATGTCAGTTTCCATTTAGTTTTAATTGTATCTGAGCAATATTTTTTCTTACCTATCCAGACCACCTTAGTTTTATCAAAATTTACTTTTAAGCCTGATATTAAAGAGAAATTTGAAAGTGCATTCAGTGTTTCATTTAGTGACTCACTAGATCCGTCTAATATAACGCTTGTGTCGTGTCGTCTGCAAATTGTGATAATGTATATTCTGCATTATTAATGGTAATGCCAGTAATTTTAGGATTAGATCTTAAATGAATAGATAAAATCTCTGAACATAAAATGAAGATGTAACAACTTAAAGGATCACCCTGTCTAGACCCCTACGGACATTGAAAAAGTCCGAAAGGAAGCCACATTGAGTTACAGTAGAGGTTGCATCTTTACAGAAAAGATTAAACCATCTTTCTATATCATGTCCAAAGTTAAAAGGTTCAAAGTTTTATTTACAAAAGACCATGAGAGGGAATCAAAAGCCTTTTCGAATTCTATTAAAAGTAAAATGCCAGGAATGTCGTTTTCTTCGGTATAATGAAGTATATCGTATATTAGTCTAGTATTTTCACCAATGAATCGACCTTTAAGGAACCCTGTTTGGTCAGAATGTATTATGCTTGGTAACAAAGATTTAAGTCTGTATGCAATACACCCAGTTCCAATTTTATAAACAGTGTTCAGTAATGTGATGAGGCGCCAGTTTTTAAGAAGGCATTTTGATTTACTTCCTTTTGGAAAACATGTTATTAAGCCTTGTGTCTGAGTGGTTGCCAATACATTCATATTAAGAGCTTTAACAACAAAAATACCTTACTTAGCCCAAAATACCTTATAGAAATCTGCACTGAAACCGAAAGTCCCCGGGCTACGATTGTTTTTCATATTTTCAAAGTATTCGATGCTTCATTCAGTGTTATTTCACCTTCTATACGTTTTGACTCTTGATTCCTCAGTCTAGGTATATTTTAGTTTTCAAAAAGACTTTTAATTGTTCTTTTGTTCCTGTTTCATCTCTTGTTTTGTATAAGGTTTCGTAAAAAAGTTTTGTTTCAGCTGAAGTATCTGTTTGGTTTATGATTTCCGACCCATCCTCTCTTATATTTTCTGAATTGTCTTTGATATGATATTAGATTTCTCTAGTCCACACAAATATTTGGTTGATTTTCCCCTTCTATACTCCATTTAACTTTAGACCTTATGACTGACCCTCTCATTTTTTCGTCGTTAATATTTCTTAATTCCTTGATTAAAAGTGAATGCTCTTCTAAATTATGTTCCGCTAAGTTTGCTCTAAATGGAAAAGTAGTAAAGTCAAGCAGGCAAAGCCACATGCAAGACGCAACCACCACCAAAACACCGATAGACAGCATGACACACACACACACACACAAACGCACACGCACACACACACACACGAAATGAACACAGAAAACACCAAAAGACACACAAGAACTAGGGACAAACGTTCCACAACATGAACAAACCACAAGCACAAAGACGCAATGCAAACAAAAGGAAGGGTGACAAAGAGAGTACCGCCTTGGCACGGTCAGCAGCAAAAACACCACTGGGGGTTTAAACCGGTTTACGGACGTCCTAACCTCACACTTCTCTCAAAGTCACCCTAGCTTTACAAATATTGTAAATAAAGGTATCCCCGCTGGACTTACCCACAACATAGACGACGGTGAACACAGGACAACATGTAAAACATAGCATAATAACTGTGACAATCCGTCAAATATGTACTCAATGACTTTGCTGAGGTCAGAGCACCTGCAGGTAAGCCGTTAAGGGCACGACAGGGAAAAAATAATACATGAGTCTGGTAAGCTCCTCCTGTATCCAAGTTTAAGAGTATACCATCATAGAGTACTACCCTCGGCCTGTCATCGCGCAAGCAAAGAGGGAAGCGTAGCTACCGACTGTAAAAGGGTCGATAACCAAACATGCAGTGTGTTGCAATATAACCTTTCTTTTTAAATTTTTTAATGCGTTTTATAAACAAATCATGAAAATGGATATGACCCCGAATTTTCCTAAGTTTGTAGATAACATCCCCATAAAATTCTGGTTGAGAAATGCCTTGTCGCAGTAACGTCCGTAGCTTGCAATTATATTTACTAATGAGAGGTAAATTTCGATAATAAAATTTAGAAAAGGTTTTCCGAAGTTTGTGATATCTGTAACCTTGCTTAAGAAGTTTATCAGTTATAACTAAATTACGTCTGTTAAAATCTTCAAGCAAAGAACAGGCTCGGGCAAACCTAATAAGTTGAGAAATATAAACACCATAAGATGTAGAACGTGGCACATCCCCATCTAGAAAAGGATAATTAACAATTTTAAAATTAAAATCTTCTCTTTTATCGTATACTTTGGACGAAACTTTATCATTTGTAATTGAAAGATTCAAATCTAGAAATGAAGCATTAATGTCAGATTGATTAGCTTTGTTTAAAGACAGTTCTTTTGGGTAGATTGAAGAAACCATAGTATCAAAATAAGGATTATCTAAATTCAAAATATCGTCTAAATACCTTGAAGTTTTATTAAAAGCATTAACAATATCGGTCTGTGTATCAGGTTTTAAGCTAAGCATAAAATCCCTCTCGTAGCAATACAAAAACAAATCTGCAACAAGAGGGGCACAATTTGTACCCATGGGTATACCAACAACTTGACGATATATGGTATCTCCATAACGCACAAATATATTATCTAAAAGAAAGGTAAGAGATCTACAAACATCAAGGCAAGTCCACATTGTGTAATGTTCAACTTCTGAATTCGAAAAGAATGATCGTTGAACATTACAAGCAATGAACATTTTGTTTTCTCTGGCAAAGGTTTTTTCTATTAATTTAATAAGTCTATCCTTTATAAGATGGTGAGGTAGAGTAGTATAGAGTGTAGAGAAATCATAAGAGCTCAGTAAAGAAATGTTATACTGTTCGTTTTCAAGTTTTGTTAAAACATCATTTGAATTTTTTATGGACCAAAAAACATTAATACCAGAATTTTCATATATTTTATCACAGTAGCGTTTAACATGTTCTTTGATCGTAGTAAGACAGGACGTCAAAAGTATAGATAATTTAGTAGTGGTACAACAGCTAGAGTTGGCAATAAAACGCGACTTATAAGGGTTTTTATGTAGTTTCGGAATCCAGTACAAAGTAGAAAGTTTATGTTGTTTTATGTTAGGACCAGACTTAAAATCATTGCACATTTTTACGTGTTCCGAGACTATATCTTTTTCAGGTGTTTGAACTGTTATATAAGTTTTTGAATCAGTTAGCTCCTTCTTTAAAACATCAACATAATACAATCTTCAAATAATGATTACATTGTTTGATGCCTTGTCAGCAGGAACAAGAACATAATCTGAATGAAAATTAGAAATGTTTTTCTTCAAGTAGCGAAATGTAACTCTAGGTCGAGGTGGTAAAAGATGGTTATTTGATTTGTAAAAAGTTATTCGTGTATCAATAATATCGAAAATACATTTCTTCCAATCCGAAAGGGCATTAACATCAGCATGTTCTCGTCGACACCATTTGATGCAGAATTCTTGAATAGCTTCCGCAATATGAGTTCGACAAGCGTCAAAATCAATAAGGGAAGGTAATCTATATTTAGGTCCTTTAGTTAGGAGGGTCCTGAGACGTTTATCCTTAATGATATCAAAATTACCAGTAATGACATGACCAACTGGTTTATAGCAAAAGCTAGAAATGCTACAATCTCAAGAAATAGGGGTATTAACATCAATATTTAAGTCAGAGACAATTTTATTGTAGTTCAAAATAACATTTCTAATAGGTTTATTATATTTATAACAGATGATAGGTGATTCAGAGTTGATGAAATATTTGGGAATAGCATCGATTACATTCTTATCACGAAATATACTTTGAATATCAATAAAATCGATACCTTTATTTAGGAACTGAAGTTTCAGAAAATGTCTTTTATGTTCAGATTCTTTATCAATACGTGGACGAAGAACATGCTGTGTGTAACTTTGTATAAGTGAGGCAGTATTAATTAACGGATCTGTACGCATATAGATTTTATCAGCCTCTTCGTCTATTGACTTAAGACAGGAAAAGGGTAAAGACGATAAACAAGATAACATAGAATGTTTACCAGTTTGTTTTAGAATAGTATGTAAATCATGAATAGACATATTACGACGTAATTTACGCTTAATATTACCATTTCTACGTCTGCCATGTGATCTACTTTTACGTTTTCGAATAGAAAATATAGAGAAAATGTCGATACTTGGATCTTTAGAAATATTGCCGCTTTGGAAAATGTTATCATTAAGGCCTAAAGGAAAAGGTGTTTGTAATTTCTTTATCCAGTCTAGCTCTGTGATGAAACGAGCTTTAGATTTTAAACTACCAGTAGTTTTAGAATCATAATAAATTTGTTCTACTGGTTGAACCGAAACATATTTGAAAGAATGTCCTGTATGACGAAAATGCTGGTAAAGAAAATTGCGTACTTTTTTGATCCGGCAATGGTAACTGTGTTCACGAAACCTAGTTTTTAAAGAACGTCCTGTCTGACCTACATATTGAATGCCACAACGTGGCGCATTTCATGTAAGAACATATATAATATTATAATAAAAGTCACGTATTTTATTTATTCATTCTATTTCTCTAACTTTTTGTTTGTTTGCCTTTTTTAAACGAACCATATGAGATTAATTTACCTCTTATCTCCATTAACAAAGTATCCAGGAATAATTGGTCACTATTGCTAATTGTATTTCCTGTTTTTGGTATATATCTTTAATTGACTCTCTATTATAAACTGATAATGCATATTGTTATATTACATCATCTATTTTCTTGTTTATTGTTTGCATATATACTTAGTCTTTAAGTAAAAAAGTGTTGCGCTTCCAAAGTCCAGACTGGTGTTCAAAATTGTTCAATTGAAACATTGTCGTAATTATGGAGTGGTCTGATTGAAAACTATGTTCCATAGAGGAGTTACTAGAATAAACGAACAAGGGTTGCGAAATAAGGGGAAAATCTAAACGAGCTTGCTGTATGTGTTTTTGTTTTCTCCGAGTATAACGTTTCTTTTCTGAATTCATTTCCCGAAAAGGATCTACATGTAGTAAATAGAAAAGTAGTAAAGTCAAGCAGGCAAAGCCACATACAAGACGCAACCACCACCAAAACACCGATAGACAGCATGACACACATACACACACAACCACACACCCAAACGCACACTCACACACGAGATGAAAACAGAAAGCACCAAGACACACAAGAACCAGAGAACCCCTATTTGTAATGTGACTTAAAAGAACTTCTCGTGATTGGTTGTTGTTAAGATGTTTATAATTATAATAATCTAGATCTGGATCCAAAACTAAATTAAATCGCCGCATATTACATATGGAAAAGTAGTAAAGTCAAGCAGGCAAAGCCACATACAAGACGCAACCACCACCAAAACACCGATAGACAGCATGACACACACACACACACACACACACACAACCACACACCCAAATGCACACACACAGCCACACGAAATGAACACAGAAAACACCAAAAGGCACACAAGAACCAGAGACAAACGTTCCACATATGAACAAAATCACAAGCACAAAGACACAAGGCAAACAAAAAGAAAGGGTGACAAAGAGAGTACCGTCTTGGCACGGTCAGTAGCAAAAGCACCACTGGGGGTTTAAACCGGTTTACGGACGTCCTAATATGTCATATTTCCGATGCTATCTATGATGTCAAAAATGTTATTATAAAAAGAAGGTGTATCACTATTTTGTCCATATATCGATACTAGAGTAAATCTAACATCTTGTAACTAACATTCAGTAAAACATAATTCCCATACGGATCAATTATTTCATTAAAATCACATTTTCTAAAAGATACTGCTACTCCACGGACATTTGATGAATTACAGCTTAAGTAAACTTCAGACCCCCATTCTGTATAAATAGTTTTGTACAGATCTTGGGTACAATGGGTATCTTGAAGACAGAATATAGCATATTTCAGGGATTTGAGATGGAAAATTTTCACTCTTTTCTGTTTACCGTGCAACCCTCTACAATTCAGATACAGGATTCCCAGACTCTCCATTTCCAGTTTTGTTGAAAGGGGAACCATACATTAATATGCATAAAATATTTGTGTCATTGACCTGGGCAATAATACTCACGCACAAACATTTCACTAAAGAAATTCAATGGCAGAAATCACACATCTAAAATACCCTGAAACAATATTCAAAGATTATAATACAAGTAAATTCCCAATTAAGTATTTCTTTTTAAGCTAGTGTTTACCATGTTGCCGCATTGTTTATAAATAAATCTGATTTGTTTATATATTGGCATGTATGCAGCATATCTATAAACACATCATTAATTTAATCATTTGCTATAATATCGCACACATACATAAGGCTTAGGTCAGCAGACAACTAACTTTAAATCCAAAGTACTTTCCTATTCAAGAAAATAAAAAATGACATTGGAGTCATGGGTCAATGTCACTTGAAAGTTATTATGTTATATCACACTGAGATCCGTCACGATACATTCATATATGCCACACGTATGAGGCCTAGATAAAAGAACACAAACTGTTTAAGCATGACGATGGCGTCATATTTAAGATACATATATTTGACCCTGATGTTCCATGTCAAGGTACCTGACACTTTTAAAATCATGATAATGCATTCACATAAAATATCTAAGCCCTTACTTTGTCAAAAGAGAAGAAAAGTTTTGGCATGAACAATATGTATCTATTTAAGGTCACGTGAAGACCAACATGGTGTATCCGATACTTTGACTCATGATAATACATCCACAAATGAAAACTAAAAGATCTTGTCAAAAGGCAAACCTGTTCTGGCACGGATATAGATGATCTGCTGCGAGCTGTCCTTCAAGATCACATGTTCCCAAACGAGCCTTGGAAAATGTTATAAAGCGAGCCTTTGCCTCGCTTAATAACATTTTCCTGGTGAGTTTAGGAGCATGCGATCCTAAAAGACAACGACCATCAGATTATTTTTCTCACATAACCAAAACAGTGTAGATCTAGATCTATTTGCGCCCCTTTTAATGACATGTAAACATCGGTTTTCCATGTTTGACGTTATATATAACGTATGACGTCATATATATTCTAAAGTGTTCTTACACGTGTTACTGATAAGAAAATCTTAACCCGTTGTTCTAACCCGGAGATAAGGGAAATTATGTGAGAAAATTGTTTCTTACATCAATTTGAACTTGAAGTTAAACATCAATATCATGCAAAGGCCATCATGGTATGTGACACTTAGCCTCACATAAGTTTGATCTATGTCACGGGAAGACGTCACGGTGCATTACAACTGGTTTCATCATGACATATTCACATGTCAAAATGTCCAACACCTAGGTAAATAAACAAAGACTTTCGGACCATATAACAGTTCATTAAAACTTTAAGGTACGAATACTTGACCTTGAGGTCACGTGTCAGGATCACATGAGAGTCTGCATGGAACATGCCACTTATCTCAGTATAATGCATCTGCATTTCAAAATTCTAAACCGTTGTCTAAATACCAAAAAGTTCTGGCATGGCATTATTGGTATATAAAAATGACCTAAAGGTCACTTTTCAATGGCACATGGTGTCCCCCATGGTGCCTAACATGTCAACTCATCATGAATAATCCACAAGTCAATGTTTTGTGCATTGGTTAACATGATTTTTACCATTTTATTATCATAAATATGATGTAAAATGTAATCTAGACGATATACATTATGTATGGGTTTTGAATAACATAGCTGTTCTGTTAGAAGACAAAAATGCTATAATACAGACAATAGTCTTCCACAACTTTGACATTGAAGTCAAACATTGAGGTCCAAAATTCTAAGGTCTAAGTATACACTTTGTCTAATGGTTATACATCAACATGTCATATCCCTAAGACTTATATCAAAAGACAAAACAGTTATGCCCCAGACAATGTCTATATAAGAAAACAGGAGAAGAAACAGAAGAGAAAAATCATACTAAAAAACTCCCTTCTAGGAGTATTCGCTAACAAAAAAGTTACAATGAAAAACGGGGGGGGGGGGGGTGCTTTTCGAAACTAAAGATACCGATCCAAGATCCATAAGTAAAAAGGTAAACGATAAACAGTGCAGACCCTGCTAAGACGGCTTCTATAGTAGCCGTCTAATCTGTGTCTACTCCGTATGTAGATGTGTAAAAAACTCATCTATTTGAAGGTAGGGTTAACCGATATTTAAGATTATGCCAATATAATAAATGCAATACACCTATTGACTATCATGTAGAATCAGACTCATATTATATCATGAACAAACAGAGCAGATCCTGATCAGATGTCTCCTACAAGAGCCGATTGATCTGGATCTAGTCTGTTGTACATTCCGATATGAAGGTCTCCTGTGGAGTTTTCCCATCTGTATCGATATCTTCGTCTTTCTGTTGAAAATTCCTATCGTGTGACAGACTGGTGTAGTAAAGTATACTACAGAATAATACAATATCGTAGCATAATACAATAAAACGGTGTACATAACGATATGTACAGCGGAGCATTACAAAGTATGCGTAAAGATATATTATTCCTTTTTATACGCCCGTTTGAAAAAACGCGACGTATTATGGAATGGCGCTGTCTGTCCGTCTGTCCGTCTGGTTGTATGTCCGTCTGTAACATCTCTAACTCAAGTTCCGCTTGGTGGATCCTTCCTAAATATAACCAAACTGTTTATCTAGACATGCTACAGTAGCCTGCCAAGTCCCGGCTCATTTATCCAAGGTCATTATCGCTTAATTGGACTTAGAATTTGCGTTTAGCATTTGCGTTAAGCAAAAATGTTAACCTCAATTTATGTGGAACAAGTCCACTTATTTACACTTTGTGATAAAGCTTTGAAACTTGGAACACTTTTTCACCGTCACAACCTTCACCTGTAGGCAAGAGTAAATAACTCTGTCAAGCATTTTGACTGAATTATGCCCCTTTTTAACTTAGAATTTTTGGTTAAGGCTTTCTTAAAGTCCATTTATTTACATAACCCTTTGAGATAAAGCTTTTAAACTTAGAACACTTGTTCACCGTCACAACCTTCAACAGTAGGCAAGAGTACATAACTCTTTCAAGCATTTTGACAGAATCATTCCCCTTTTTAACTTAGAATTTATGGTTAAGGCTTCGTTAAAGTCCATTTATTTACACAACCCTTTGAGATAAAGCTTTTAACCTTGGAACACTCGTTCACCATCACAAGCTTTACCTATAGGCAAGAGTACATAACTCTGTCTGACATTTTGACAGAATTATGCCCCCTTTTATCTTAGAAATTTTGGTTAAAGTTTTGGTTAAAGTCCACTTATTTACATAACCCTTTTAGATTAAGCTTTTAAACTTGGAACACTTGCTCACCATCACAAACTTTACCTGTAGGCAAGAGTACATAACACTGTCTAACATTTTGACATAATTATGACGCTATTTAGCTTGGAATTTTTGGTTAAAGTCCACTTATTTACATAATCCTTTCAGATAAAGCTTTTAAACTTGAAACATTTGTTCACCATCACAAGCTTCATCTTCATCTCAAGCATTTAGACACAATTATGGCACTTTTTAATTTAGAATTTTCGGTTATGGTTTTTTGTCAAAGTATGCCTATTTACAACCTTGAAACTTGGTCGCAAAATTGGACATAGAATTTGAATTTAGCAAATACGTTAACCCCAGTTTATGTTGAACAAAACCTCGACGGGCGTATATTGTGCCCAACTGGCACTCTTGTTCTCACTATAAACAAGCTTATTATACATAGGTCTACTTTTGCCGTAAATACCCGACTAAAATACTATGAGGTGTGGGTTACTTGTCTAAAAGGTATGCATTCGCACTTAGACAACCTGTGTAGATCCAGGTCAGAGACTTCCGTGAGTTCTCCGCTTAGGATCCATACCGTTTGTACATAATTTAGGAATTACGGCAAATGTACTATGTCACTATATTGTGATAAGCAACTTCAAAATCAGTATGACATGGTTTCATGTGGCAGGACAAACAGTGTAGATCCGGGTTATAGACTTTTAACCCCTTTATCATTTACTAATTCCTTAAAACAGTCATTATTGTGAAACACCACGACATGAGCGGGATAAATCTTTTCTCTACAGTCACATCTTAAAAGTTAAAATATTTTAAAATGTTTTCCGGAGTTGTACGGTGATGTCATATACAAACTCCGCACATATTTTGATATTTTATTTGTCAAACGTATAAAATCCATTAAAAAGGGATAAAAGCCCTGTATACTGCAGCGCACTTCATCCTTGGTGGTCGACCCTTTTACAGTTGGGCATTATGTTTACCTCTTTGCTTGTGCGACAACGGGACATACTTTATACTCTGTGATAGCATCCTCTTCAACCATTTTACAGAGAGAGAGAGAGAGAGATAGAGAGAAAGCTGGATATTTATATTTAGCCATTTCTGTCCCACTCAAATGACTGCCTCTGGATGGTCATCGAGTACATCGAGTGGTCTTAAGTATGAAAAGCTTCACTTTGCTAAATAACTTTGATTATAAAACTTTTTAGTTGAGTCTGTGTTCGTTTTCAAGTTTTTGATTGGTTACATTTAGGCCTTTGGTTCAAATCTGGTCAATCAAAGGCTTGAGAACGAACTCAGAGTCAACTAAGAAGCTTTTTAAGCATGGATAGATAACTTTGAATGACAAACAATGAAGACCCTGATCACAAGGATTTCATGGAACCCCCGATTTTGGTCAACGCTGGCTGCAACTGTCGTAATGGCTGGTATTAATGAAAAGCTTAAAGAGGAAATTAAATGAAAAACAGCGTAAACCCTGATCAGAGGGTTCCTACGCTGTCTGTAAGTATTAGTACACTTGTTTCCAAAATGCTAACCGTAAGATATCATTGATGCTTAATTTTTGCACAAGCATCAAGCATCTTACCGTGGAACAAATCCCATTTGTTTGACATGTCTTCAATATGTCATTCATAAAATCCTATTCTGTTGATATAAGAAACGCATGATAGCAATAAAATAATATTGTGCTTTTTGTAGACAATGTCATGTTACCTTTTGACCTGGTCCTGTGTGCCCCAAAGAAACTAGTTATCCGTATTAGACAATTTGTATTACTTCATCTTATATTATCTTCCAATATTTTGTACCCTCATTTCAATCGTTATAGTGCAGAAATGATTGTCCCCCTCTTTCAAATATGGCAATCTGTGATCTGTTGCACTTATTTACTTCTGATTTGAAGGAACGTTTTGGAAACTGTTGAACAGTTTAGATTCTGATTAGATTTTGCTCGGTGTCTCATCTGTATCCAAGCTGTTCGCAAATGCGTTTAGTGTTATATGGGTTAATAATCTCATGACAGGGCATATGTATAAGTGCATAAATGCATAGAAACATATCTTTCGTTCTTTTAGAGTCGATACCTAATTTGACCAGGGTCATTTTTTATATACATTGTATATCAAAGCTCATGGTATATCTATAACGTGATGGAAATCTGAACATCGGTATATGAGAACAAATGTGCTTTATTATTATTAGCTTGCAAGATAATCAATACGAATTAGTTTTTATCTTGATCAAGAATCAGATCGAGATCCAGATACTGCTCTTATTCCTGATCATGACCCTGAACCTGTCCCTGATCCAATCCCTTTGTTCGATCCTGACCTTATCCCTGATTCTGACCCTGACCTTGCTCCAGGCCATGCCCTGACCTCGACCCTAACACTGACCCTTACCTAATCCTGATCCTAATTCTGATTCTGACCACGTCCCTGACATTGATTTGATCCTGGCCCTATATCTGATCTAGATTCTGATCATGATCTTGAGCCTGGAACTCATCCAGACTATTATTTTTCAATCCGCTAGGTTCAGATAAGATGACAGATATCGTCAGCAATAACAAGAGCTGTCACAGTCACGTGACAAATGCCCCCAAAAATTGTACCTTGTGGCCTTGACCTTTGACCCATGGATCAGGGAGTTGACACATTATCTTTGTGTGGTGAACATTTGTGCCAGTTACGTTGAAATCCATTCACAGATAAACCAGTAATTGTACCCTGTGCCATTGACCTTTGACATATGAACCAGCGAGCTAAACTCGACACCTCGTCTTTGTCTGGTGAACATCTGTGCCAAGTTATATTGAAATCCATTGATAGATAAAGATATTACAGTCCGGACACGAAATTTGTGACAAATTAATTGTACACTGTGACCTTGACCTTTTACCCATGGATCAGGGAGTTGAAAGCGGCACATCATATTTATCTGGTGAACATTTGTGCCTAGTTATATTGAAATCCATTGATAGATAAAGAAGTTACAGACCGGACACGAAAGTTGTTACAAAGTTATTTTACCATGTGATATTGACCTTTGACCCATGGACCTGGGAGTTGAGTGCGACACATCGTCTTTGCATGGTGAACACTTGTGCCAAGTTATATTGAAATCCATTGATAGATAAAGAAGTTACAGACCGGACAGGAAATTTTTTACAAAGTAATTGTACCCTGTGACCTTGACCTTTTACCCATGGCCATGGGAGTTGAACGCGACACATCGCCTTTGTGTGTTGAACATTTGTGCCAGGTCATTTTGAATTCTGAAAGGAGGTGATCCCCCGAGAGCAAAAATTGCAACACAAAAAGAGAAAATTGCAGACTCGGTTTTATTGAGTCTGTTCATGAACAGTAATTGAAAGTGCAACACTGTTCACGCCCCCTAGCACCGGCTTAAACGGTATTCAATTTTCAGAACAAGAAGTACTGAAATTCATGATCTCGAAGGATCAGAAGGTATAACAACACTGAGAATGAAGTACGGGGCGACGTTTTACGGCCGCCACACAAACACTTAACACCTGCTGTTGTGAAGATTATAAATTCTGAAAGGAGGTGATCCCATTCACAGATAAAGAAGTTATAGAAGGGACTCGAATTTTGGACGGACAGATGGAAGGACGGACGGACGGACAGACGGGAGGACGGACAATGCGATTACTATATGGGAGCATAAAAAGAAGCATAATGTCAGAAGAAAGTCAGACTGGACAGTAGGGGTCATGATGCCAGTAGCACGATAACTTTTGCATCAATTTTATAAATCGTATAACGGCAAACTTGAGGATTTGCTTGGCAGGACGCTTCATAAGTGTCAATAAGTTTATTATTTATTAATTTATAGTTATCCTAAACCTTTGCTCCATGCATTTTCATGTAAGAAATAACAAGGCATATTTATACAAATGTATATTCACACTTAAACACATTATCGGCAATTGCAGTAACTGTAGTATCATATCCATATTATATCCTAAGTAAACAGGGTATACACAGATTAGATGGCTCCTACAGGAATCTATATCCTTAAGATATAATATGGACATGATTTTACAGTTTCTGTCATGGCTAAACTTTCCTGTGTCCATGTGCTGTTATAAAAAAGTAATCGAACTGATATTCATAACGTCATCATTTCTTATATGATTATTCATGGAGAAACTCTAAAGATGTGTGAAGCTTTTGCATGAAGCGGGCGAACTGGGAACGACCTAAATGATTATCCAATGTAACTCCAGACTTCCTCACATTCTGGTGTTGAAAAGAAATTTGTACTATGAACATTTAAGCGGACTTTTTTACATACACCACTTTGTAAAGATGTTTAAACATTTATCAGTAATGTCCTAGAAGTGAACATAGTAATAACTATCTATATCATCAGGTGTGTGCTATATGGTAAACGTTGCTGAATAAAGACAAAACCAATATTTGTGAGGCTTTCCCAGACAGATTGTTCCTACCACTTCACCATGTTACGTGGAAGCTCTCGGCAACGACCGTTAGTGAATAAACCAGATGTCTCCATGAATATTCAATAAGGTAAAACGACGTCATGTTTATCAATTAGATATTTATTTAAACAATAACATGAATATTATGAACAGAGGAGACGTCTGATAAGGGTCTATTCTGTTTGCAAAACAACACGTTAAAATGCTTACCTATTTGTTAAAGGGTTACCTCCCTTCAGAAATTAAAAGCAGAAGGTCGCTTAATGCAGGACAACAGGCATGCAGAAAGCTCAAGTGGGGCCACCTACCTTTAAGACCTGTAGTTATACTTCTTTGAATGTCTGTAGTGGAGATTTACTTGCATTGTAACAAACAACAATGTTATGATCATTGTATTTGACCAAGACCGGATATATTTGAAGGCTGATACATGTAATTCGCAACTAGTCCCAGTTTACATCAAGTAATTTATTTTGTCGATATTTATCCCTACTTGAAACTTGATACAATATAGAACTACAATGGTAGTTTCTATATGATCAATCATATAGTGACTTATAGGCCCTCAGGGCCGGCTGCTACTTGTGAATTTGTTAATTGATTGACATTGATATGTTTGTTTTCGTGTCTCACTATCGATTAACCCTTGACTTGATATCAACGTACTTTGCAGCCTTTGCAAACAGGGTTATCCCTGATAAGACGGCTATTGTAAGAGCCATCTGTTTGCGTATAAAATAATATAGATCTGATTCTACAGTGTGTGTCGTGTTGAAAATGTTTATGTCCATGGTGTCGTTGTGAACATTCAACTTGTATTTCCTGCATGACTCATTTTTGAACTTTTGTTAATATCCATCAATTCGATAGATTCATAATAAATATTTCGGAAGTTAAGGGTTAATAGTTAAGCCATTCAATCATTGGCTATGTTTGGACCCAACCTCTTTGACTTCGGGGATTAACAATCAAAGAGGAATCTGTTAGACAGGTGTATATGTATACTCTGTGTACATTCATGCATATATCGAGTCTCATTGTGCCAAATATTCAAGAGTTTGAAAACACTATCATCTGACGATATTTAAAAATGAGCATACTACAATGTAAGAAGTACTCAAGCAAGCAAAAATATCTACTTTTGAAAACGCATATATTGTTTTTGTTCATCATGATTGTCAGGTCCTATTAAGATGTCGGGACCTCATTTATAATCCTCTGTTTCTGTTTCCTTGTGTTGCTGTTCGGGCGGCTGTTTGTTCTGTATGTGGTGTTTCCTGCATGACTCATTCTTGTACTTTTACCAGACTTGTGTATTCATTTTCCCTGTCGTGCCCTTAATGGCTTCCATGCAGTTGCTCTGACTTCAACAAAATCATTGAATACATATTTGATGGAATTTTCACAGTTCTTACGCTATGAACATATTGTCATGTGTTTACCGTCTTCTTTGTTGTGTGAAAGTCCGGCGGGGATATCTTTATTTGCACCATTTGATGAGCTAGGGTGGCTTTGAGATAGGTGTGAGATTAGAACTTAGTTAAATCGGTTTAAACCCCAGTGGTGATTTAGCTACTGGCCGTTCCAAGGCGTTACTCTCTTTGTCACCCTTACCTTTGTTTGTCTTATGTCTTTGTATTTGTGCTTTTGTTCATGTTTGGAATGTTTATCTCTGGTGCCTGTGTGTTTGTTGGTGTTTTCTGTGTCTATCTCGTGTGTTTATGTGTGTGGTTGTGTGGGGGTGTATATGTGGGTCACATGCTGTTTATTGGTGTTTTTGTGGCGGTTGCGTGTGGTATGTGGCTCTGCCTGCTTGACTTTACTACTTTTTTCATCTATACCATCAACACTAATGTTCTCGAAGAAACAGACATTATAGAGGAGTCGTTGTGCATAAGTTTGTATGTAAGTGTCAGAGAGTTGAACCCAATTCGATATTGAACCGGAATCCTTCTAAACTGGCGTGATATGATTATATTTAGAGTCCTGCTTATGATATGGGCTGCTGTGTTTTGCACCCTTTGAAGTTTTTGCAGTTAGGTTTTGTTTTTGAAATTCAATGTAGCGATGAGTATTTTCCGTGTAACTAGAGAATTCACCAAACTCTCGGTAGCACCATGTGAGAGGTATTGTCTTATATGGCCTGTTTGATGGAGCTGTGCGTAATTAGACCTACACATGGAATTGACGTGCGATATCATTTCCATTTGTAAATCGAGCCATGCATCAAGATTCTTTACACACAACGATGGTTTGAATTTAGAGGGCCCTTCTTGCGCAAACCTTTGTTTGCTATATTCCTCCATAATTATTTTAATGTATTTCTAAAAGGGTATATCGTACACGAAACGTAAGCCTTTTGCTACATTCCTCCAGAATTATTTTAACGGAGTTGTAATTGGACATATTGTACACAAAGGATATTTTTACTTCATTCCTCCATTATTATGTTAACGGAGTTGTAATGGGGTATAATCGAAGATTATTTAGGGAGATAAAAGCCCTTTTATTGGAACCGTAAAGGCTTAGCTAACATTGAGCTAAAATGGTTTCCCATATACTGTTTCTACGACATATCCCATAAGCAAATTGGCAAACGAATGATATCGAACCAACTGACACTGGTTGGCAGCAGTAATCATAACTGATAATTACTTGCTACGTTTCCTGAACTGTTCTAGTGATAAATGTTGAAGAAATGCGTTTTCAGACATCGTTTAAAGCAGCTAATGAGCTTGCGTCTCTAATTCCTGATGAAAGATTATTACAAATTGTTGGAGCTGCATTCCTGATACTTCTCTTACCGCACCATACGACTTCTTGGTACGACCAACAACAAGGAACTACTTGCTGACCTTAAATTTCTGCGGGGCCTATACACGTCAGGCATGTCGACAATGTACTTGGGGGATTCTTTGTTCATGGCTTTGTATGTAAGTGTCAGAATTTTGAATTCAATTTGATGTTGAACCGGAAGCCAATGAAGTTCCTTTAATACTGGTGTGATATGATTATATCGAGGAGCCCTGGTTATGATATGGGCTGCTGTGTCTTACATCCTTTAACGTTTCTGCAGTGTGGATTTTTAAATTACATGCAGCAATGAGTTCATTAAAGCCTTCTTTGCATCAGTCGGAGCTGTGCGTAATTAAACCTACGCACGGAATTGACGTGCGATATCATATCAATTTGTGAACGAGCCATGTGCCAAGATTCTTTACACACAACGATGCTTTGATTTTAAAGGGTCCTACTTGCACATAAATCTCTTCAGGTACGTTTGTGTTGTTTTTTGTGTGAAACAGGATCACTTCAATTTCGTATTGAACACTCATGTAAGATTCTCTTTATATGCAATTGTAAAGAAATGAAAAAAATCATGAAATTCAAGAATTTGCGGCAATTACAATAAAACCTCTCTAACGCAACCACTCAATAGATCATAAAAAAATCTGGTGGGTGGTTGCTTAATGCAGGACGAAAGTAATGCAGAAATTCTGCAAAAAAACTTTAGTCCTGCATTAAGCTAGAATCCGCCTCCACATCCAAGAGTTGGGTCAGATTTGGTACTCCCATAACGGTTTTTGTTTGCAGTCAGGAACAGAAACCTTCTGACCTTCATTCATTCACAATTACATACTGAAATATGGAAAGGCGTCCGGTTACAGTTGACGTTTTACATTTAGAAATAGGCACCGGTGGTGGTTACTTTATACATGTATTTATACTATGACGTCAACATAAACAATACAGTGTTAGTGTGGCTCAATTCGTTACAACACAACGGATTCGAAATAAGCATTATTAATTCTTTATCAAAAATTGAAGACTCTGCGAACAGTGTCGTTGTCATGATATAACGAGTTAACCCTTTCAATGCTGAATTTTCAGAGTGGAACAGCCAACCAGTGTTAACTATAAAGTCCACTCAGTATGTGTTAATCTTGTTTGCGGATAGTGAATGACCATCAGTTTAGACCCTGATCATAGCCCACCTCTGGGGGCCCTCTGACATTGGTCTACACTGTCTTTAAATAACAGTATATGCGTGTACTGCATTTAAAGGGTTACTCCTTTACTCCATGAATATTCATGTTAGAAAAAATTACATCATGAATATAAATTAGATTCATTTTACTATTAGCACATGGATGCTGTACATGAATATTTGGCCATTGCAGAAACTATATAATCATATCTATATTATACCATAAGCAAACAGAGCATACCCTAATTAGACAGAGTTAGACCAATAATTAAACTATTGGATTTATATCTCCGATATTTCGTAACACGTTGTGAATTAGTGGGAAGCAGTGGTCAATGTGATCTAGTGGGAAGCAGTGGTCAGTGTGATCTAGTGGGAAGCAGTGGTCAGTGTGATCTAGTGAAAAGCATTGGTCAATGTGATCTAGTGGGAAGCAGTGGTCAGTGTGATTTACTGGAAAGCATTGGTCAATGTGATCTAGTGGGAAGCAGTGGTCAGTGTGATCTAGTGGGAAGCAGTGGTCAGTGTGATCTAGTGGGAAGCAGTGGTCAATGTTATAGTAAGACAGTATCCTCTGAGAAAGAAATTGAGTTGTGTGTATTATTGTATCACTATACACAGAACAGAGAAACATGAACGTGATTCATAATAAACTAATATATACGAAATTTGTCATCAATAAACCTTTACACATGGAGCATTTTTGTTGAATGTTGCAAACCGTGCAATATTTTAATCAAAACGTTACACATTATTCAATCTATATTTCCATTAGTGAAGGTTTTAACGATAGACCAATAATCTATCAACCCATCTACCCATCCACCCACTGATCCACCTATCTATCCATCAATCTATCCATCCATCCATCCATCCATCAGACACGGTTTGTATTTTATATGAAACTATGTAGAAGAGATGTTAAGAATTTATTTAAACACAGACAGAACATCGAGAAATAATAAATACATAAATACTAGCAAGTCAAACGTACAGCTCGAAAATTGGCACTGAATACATGCATATAAATATGACAATTGAGACTTTATTTCAAGAATCTTAGACACCATTCATAGCAAAGAAGACATAATGATAGTATGTGTTAAGTACTGTCAGTTTCATTACTGTTTCAGTATTGAAACTGAAAGTACAAACTACAAATTCAATTTAAACACAAAAACCAACATTATAGATAGGCAATGAAAAACAAATCAGCTATTGACAGAGGTCCAGATAAGTTGTGTAAATTTTTACATTTTCAAGAATGACTCCTTTATTCTCCACCGGACCCTATACTGTGACCACTGTTTAGAGACGATTATAAAGAGTGGTCGCAGTATAGGATTTGGTGGAGAAATGAGGACTTTAGCCCTTCGCTTGCTATTCATGTCAATATACCTACCTGTAAATAGTGAAGACCCGGATGAGACAGCTCCTGCAGGAGCTGTCTCATCAGGGTCTGCACTATTTACAAGTTGATTGTGCAACCAGTGCACTCCACAGCAGTGATTACACAGCGAAATACTTGTACATAGTGAAGATATATGTAATTATACAACAGGGCATGGGTAAAGAAGGAGAAATGTATTTTAAAATTAAGCAAGTGAAGGGTTAGTATTTGGGTATGCATCTTTATCTGCAGCTCTGGTTAGGATATATTCGTTAGTCGTTACAATTAGATGGAAACTTATATATGTACCCATATATAAACTTTATCCTAATGGTGTTTATACATGCGTGAAAATGCCTATCTATAGAGTAAAGAGTTAACAGAGAGTGACAACATCTGCATTGTAAAATAAAACAAATGATCAAGGAATGAATAGACAAAGATGTATGGGATTCTTTACAATGAAACGATTAAGAGTAGAAGATTTAGATATATGCTAAACTTCCAGAAAAGATAGCATTTAAATAGAATGAAACTAATTTAAGTGTAACTATGACAACCTTTATTAGAAATAAGGTAAGATACGTAAATTTCAACATTTTCAAGAATATCTCATTTATTTCTCGACCAAAACCTATTTTATGACCACTCGTTGGAATTGGCTCTACGATACGATTCTAAACAGTGGTCTCAGCATAGTGTTTTGATGGGAAATAACGATTTTAGTATTTGGGAACGCGCCTTTATCTGTAGCTTTGTCTCATTCATTTCACATTAACAGACAAGAACCCCGCACATGCTAAATGTAATAAACATGTGTCTTTTATTTATGTGTCCTCTTGAGTTAAGTAATATTCTTATATAACCTCTCTTAACCGGATTTTCAATGTGGTATAAATATCGTTCTATGAGACAGGCGGAAGCTTGATACAGGGTGAAAGTCATGCAGAAAGCACCTTTATGCGTTACTTTCACCCCGCATTAAGCAGCCACCAGCCTAAGAGTTTCTAATTTTGTCTCTAGTTAAATTCAGATTTATAGGGATTTTACTGAACATTAATTTCACATGGATGAAGTAAACACTTTCCCTGTTGAATATGCATGTAAGAAATTATTAGATCAGGAATACTTAATAGCTGAATTTTAACAATGGCATATGTACACAAGACGTTTTGGTATTGGTAGAAACTATGGAGTCGTATCTATCATGTCACAAGCAAACAGAGCCGACCCTGATTAGAATGTCTCTTTAGGAGTAGTCCGATCTTGGTCTACTATGTTTAAAAAACGTTTATATGTAGGAAATGATTCACAAATAAAGAAAATCCCTTTTGTAATTATGGGTAATACATTTGTTCTGCGCTTAGTTACCACTAGTCCTAACCATTTCCGCCATGAATATTTTAGTTGAGTCTGAGAACGTTCTCAAGCATTTGATTGGTCAGATTTGAGCCTTTGGCTCAAATCTGACCAATCAAAAGCCTGAGAACTCAAATCTGACCAATCAAAAGCCTGAGAACGAAACTCAGACTCAACTGAAAGCTTTATAAGCATGGACCCTGAATTTAGTACAATGTACTCCATAAATATTTCATTGGCTAAATGCTAAGAATTACTCATTTGCAATGAAACATTTGGCTGCGGCAGAACGTTCAAATCAGGTGTTATTCCACGTGCAAAAAGAGCAGACGATGATTAGACAGCTCCTACAAGAGATGTATGATCTGTGTATACTGTGTTTGCTTAGGTGTCAAAACTCGTCTATATGAGGAGAAGGGCTAAAGTGTTTTATACTTATGAGTTGTAGCTTTGAACCTGGGAACCGAGCGCAATAATTGGCAAACACTACAGACCCGATCAGAGGGCTCCTAGAAGTGCCCCTCCCTGATCAAAGCCTGCTCTGTTCCTCATTCAACATCCTCTCGCAAAGTATGCCATTCCATATTGAATGCACTCTATCGTTTAGAATGATTGACTATTCAGAGTTCATATGGTTTGACTGTAGTATGAAACATCCTCAGTGGCATATATATAATACAGTAAAACCTCGATTATTCGAATTTTCGTTATAAACGAATTTAGACCCTTTTAGGCAGGTGGCTGCTTAATGCATGATGAAAGTCATGCAGAAAGCTCCTAGAGGAGCTTTCTGCATGATTTTCACCATGCATTAAGCTGCCACCTGTCTTAAAGATCGATAATAATACGTATTTTAGTGTTCGGATAATCGAGGTTTTACTGTATGTCAATAATTGATGGGATTTAGTCTGGATAGAAAAACGATGGTAGCTTCAACTTGTGTCAGACAATAAATATGTTCAAACATTTTTAGGAGTATATAAATATTGTTATGTACATGTTAGTGTTTATATGGCTATATGACAAAACTTTATGTTCAACGGATTGCAAAAAATACAGAACACTTGTCACTGGTGTTCAGAAGATTAAACGTTATAAGCGAGAGAAACGCTTAAAGTTCACGACTCTTCGGAAAATATCCTGAATTTGACCAGTGTTGCTTATTGATGTTGCTCTTGCATCAGTCTCCATGGCAACATTGTCACCAGACACCTCAACATGGCATCTTAAACAAAACGTTATAAGGTGCACATGGGCATTTAAAGATCTCCGACAATATCCATTGAAGTCTTGTTCCAGGGGTTATCTTCTGTAGGGCCTTTCTCCTGTAAAATAATAAACATCATAAAAGAAATGAGACTATTTAAAAAATGGCGAAAACTGATAAAAACTGTTGTCAGTTCTTAACAGTGTGATAATACATCTGAAAGGGACCACAGAGAAATTAAAACAAACTCTTTTTTTGCAGAATAACAGATTAAATTAATCCTTTACACAATAAACACGGCTATTCAAACAGAGTAGACCCAGGTCAGACGGCTCCTATATGAGTCGACTGACCAGGTTCTGCTCTATTTGCTTGAAATATAGTGTATGTCTGATTCTGTGGTTTCTGTCACAATGCAGAGATTATTTTGTTCAAAGTACCATTATAAAATGCAATTAATTAATATTCATTTTGTCGTCATTCTGTCGTCATATCTTGCCCGGATATTCATTGAGTGAATGGTTAAATTTAAACCAATTTTTTCAGAATGTCTCATCTGGATCCAATTTGTTTGAAAATGTCAGCACGGCTTCGCCTTCGGCGGCGAAAGAGTTGATAGTTTCTCAAAAGCTTGAACGAATCGGAAGTAATTAAACTTGACGGTTTAGCAGCTTTGCTGAGTGTATTGTTTTATCTATTCTAGAGGATTTCACGGCTCCTATTTGGAAGTGTCATTGCGTATCGTAGTATTCATGGCTATGAAAACTGTGTGCCTTGTTGAAGAAAAAATGCATTTTTGAAGTTGCAATTGTATGGCAGTTAGCATTTAAAGTATTCATATTTTTATATTTTGAAATTTCTTTTTGTTCAAACTAACAGAAACATTTCATAGTTTGAATTGCGACCAGGTTTTAGAAATTAAAACTAGTAGAACTATATTCAGTAAAACCACAGCCGCCTAGAAAAAGCATGATCAGTAAAACCAGTGAAACCACAAACAGTAATGAATTCTGATCAGTAAAACCATGATCAGTTAAACCATGACCAGAATAACTAGCGGAACCATGTACAGTAACAAAAGCATGATCGGTAACATCATCAATGATCAGTACAACCATTATCAGTTCAACCATGACCTGAATAACTAGTGGACCCATGAACAGTAATAAATATATGATCGGTAACATCATCAATGACCAGTAAAACCATTACCAATAAAACTAGTGAAACCATGGTCAGTAAATTCGTGGTCATTACAATCAGGATCAGTAAAATTATGACTATTAAAACCATATTCAGTAAAATCATGTATTGTATATAAATTCTGAAAGTGGGAGTTCCTTTGAAAGCAAAAGTAGCAATGCGAAAAAAGAAAATTGCAGACTCGGTTTCATTGCGTCAGTATGTTGGTCATTCACATAGAATTTTGCTTTGCTTATTAGTGTTGCAATTTACACACCACTTTCTCATTCACATGTACGTTTGCCTTTCTGACCTGTCATCAAGGAACATCTGAATTTGTCGCTCATATAGAATATTGCATTTCATATAACATTCAAATTAACATATTGTTTAGCCATTCATACAGAATTTTATTTTTATAATAAATATTACAAAATCAATATTTCATTCACACATTCAAATCAATATTTGCCATTCTGATTAATATTGCAATAGACGTCTTATTCAGTCATTCATATAGAATTTTGCTTTTCTGATCAACATTGCAATAAACATCTTATTCAGTCATTCATAATGATTTTTGCCTTTCTGATTAGCATTGCAATTAATATCATTTAGAATTTGCCTTTCTGTGTAGCATTGCAATTAACGTATAACTTCATATAGAACTTTACCTTTCTGATTAGCATCACATTAACATCTAACGTGGTCACTCGTATAGAATTTGCCTTTCTGATTACTTTGCCTTTCTGATTTTCAATGCAACAAACATATAACTTAGTACTTTATACGGAACTTAACATTTCTGATTATCATCACATTTGGTCCTTATTATGATCAGTAAAAGAAGAAGTTAAATCATGATCAGAATACCCACCAATGATCAGTAAAATTAGACAAACCATGATCAGTTAGCATGATTTGTTAAGTCAATACCAATAAACTAGTAAAAATATAATCGGTATATTCATGATCAGTAAAAACCATGATCAGTTAAACTTTAATCAACAAAACTGTGATCAGTGAATTTATTGAATATGGAAACAGTCAGACAGGTTGAGCCACATACGGAAGGACACGGCACCAAACGCCATCAAACAAGAGACGGAACAGCCACAAGACAAAACCTAACGGAACGCATATATCAAGACATTACACATGTTAAATAGCAAAGCTGACAAAACACATGATCAGTAAAATTATGATCGACAAAATCACGATAAGTAAAACTTGTAAAACCAGTAAAAATATTAGTAAAAGTGGGTCGGTAAAACAAGTAAAATAATGATTAGTAAAACAAGGGATTTTATGCTTAGCTTAAAACCTGATACACAGACCGATATTGTTAATGCTTTTAATAAAACTTCAAGGTATTTAGACGATATTTTGAATTTAGATAATCCTTATTTTGATACTATGGTTTCTTCAATCTACCCAAAAGAACTGTCTTTAAACAAAGCTAATCAATCTGACATTAATGCTTCATTTTTAGATTTGAATCTTTCAATTACAAATGATAAAGTTTCGTCCAAAGTATACGATAAAAGGGAAGATTTTAATTTTAAAATTGTAAATTATCCTTTTCTAGATGGGGATGTGCCACGTTCTACATCTTATGGGGTTTATATTTCTCAACTTATTAGGTTTGCCCGAGCCTGTTCTTTGCTTGAAGATTTTAACAGACGTAATTTAGTTATAACTGATAAACTTCTTAAGCAAGGTTACAGATATCACAAACTTCGGAAAACCTTTTCTAAATTTTATTATCGAAATTTACCTCTCATTAGTAAATATAGTTGCAATCTACGGACGTTACTGCGACAAGGCATTTCTCAACCAGAATTTTATGGGGATGTTATCTACAAACTTAGGAAAATTCGGGGTCATATCCATTTTCATGATTTGTTTATAAAACGCATTAAAACATTTAAAAAGAAAGGTTATGATCCTATTATATTGCAACATACTGCATGTTTGGTTATCGACCCTTTTACAGTCGGTAGCTACGCTTCCCTCTTTGCTTGCGCGATGACAGACCGAGGGTAGTACTCTATGATGGTATACTCTAAAACTTGGATACAAGAGGAGCTCACCAGACTCATGTATTACTTTTTCCCTGTCGTGCCCTTAACGGCTTACCTGCAGGTGCTCTGACTTCAGCAAAGTCATTGAGTACATATTTGACGGATTGTCACAGTTATTATGCTATGTTTTACATGTTGTCCTGTGTTCACCGTCGTCTATGTTGTGGGTAAGTCCAGCGGGGATACCTTTATTTACAATATTTGTAAAGCTAGGGTGACTTTGAGAGAAGTGTGAGGTTAGGACGTCCGTAAACCGGTTTAAACCCCCAGTGGTGTTTTTACTGCTGACCGTGCCAAGGCGGTACTCTCTTTGTCACCCTTCCTTTTGGTTGCCTTGCGTCTTTGTGCTTGTGGTTTGTTCATGTTGTGGAACGTTTGTCCCTGGTTCTTGTGTGTCTTTTGGTGTTTTCTGTGTTCATTGCGTGTGTGTGTGTGTGCGTTTGGGTGTGTGGTTGTGTGTGTGTGTGTCATGCTGTCTATCGGTGTTTTGGTGGTGGTTGCGTCTTGCATGTGGCTTTGCCTGCTTGACTTTACTACTTTTCCATGATTAGTAAACTTATGTTCAGTTAAACTAGTAAAATGTTAATCAGTAAAAAACAATCAGTCAAGCTAGTACAAACATGATCATTAAAACTAGTAAAACAGAATCAGTAAAACAAGTAAAATTATGATAAGTAATAGTAAATCAGTAAAATTGTGATCAAGTCAAGATAAGTAAAGCTATAAAACCATGATAAGTAAAACTATGATCAGTAAATCTAGTAAAGTTGTGATAAGTAAACGTAGATCAGTAAAATGTGACCAACAAAGCCATAAGTAAACTAGTAAAACCACGATTAGTAAAACTATGATCAGTAAAACTAGTAAAACAGAATAAAACAAGAGTGCCAATGGGCACAATATATGCCCGTCGAGGTCTTGTTCAACATAAACTGGGGTTAACGTATTTGCTAAACGCAAATTCTAAGTCCAATTTTGCGACCAAGTTTCAAGGTTGTAAATAGGCGTACTTTATCAAAAACTCTTAATCAAAAATTCTAAATTAAAAAGGGCCATAATTGTGTCTAAATGCTTGACAGAGTAACATTGTATTTACTCTTACCTACAGATGAAGCGTCTGTTGGTGAACAAATGTTTCAAGTTTAAAAGCTTTATCTCAAACGGTTATGTAAATAAATGGACTTTAACAAAAACCTTAACCAAACATTCTTAGTTAAAAGGGTGATAATTATGTCACAATGCTGGACAGAGTTATATACTTTTGCCTATAGGTGCAGGTTGTGATGGTGAACAAGTGTTCCCAGTTTAAAAGCTTCATCTGAAATGGTGATGTAATAAGTTGACTTTAACCAAACCCTTAACCTAGATTTCTAAGTTAGAAGGCGCATAATTCTGTCAAAATGTTGGACAGTTATTTACTCTTGCCTACAGGTGAAGCTTGTGATGGTGAACAAGTGTTCCAAGTCTAAAAGCTTTATCTTAAAGGGTTATGTAAATGAATGGACTTAAACGGGCATAATTCGGTCAAAATGCTTGACACAGTTATGTACTTTTGCCTACAGGTAAATGTTTTGACGGTAAACAAGTATTCAAAGTTTCAAAGCTTTATTGCAAAGTATTATGTAAATAAGTGGACTTACAAAAGTGTGAACTTCGCAGGCTACTGAAGCATATCTAGATAAACCTTGAGGTTAAATTTGGGAAGGATCCACCAAGCGGAACTTGGGTTAGAGATGTTACAGACAGACAGACAGACAGACAGGTTAACAGTTTTGCTAAACGCAAATTCTAAGTCCAATTGTGTGACTTTGACCTTGAGTATACGAACCAGGACTTCGTAGGCTACGGTAGCATGTCTAAATAAAGATTGTGGTTAAATTTGACAAGGATCCACCTAGCGAAACTTGAGTTAGAGATGTTACAGACGGACAGACGGAGGGACAGATAGCGCCATTCCATAATACGTCCCGTTTTTTCAAACGGGCGTATAAAAACTTGTAAAATTATGATAAGTAAAAGTAGAGCAGTAAAACTATGATCAACAAAAACCATGATAAGTAAAACTAGGAAAACTATAATCAGTAAAACTCTTATCAGTAAGCCCTGTTTTGTAAATGTATGATCAGTTAAACTGTAATGAACAAACCCGAAATTAATAAATTTAATAAAACATTGATCAGCAAAACAATGTTCAGCAAACCATAATCAGTAAAATTAGTAGCGCCATAACCATTAACAAAAGGACCAATTATCAATAAAACCCGTATCCCCATTATCAATAAAACTAGTAGAACCATGATTAGTAAATAGTAGAACAATGATCAATAAAACCATGGTCAGTTAAACTATTAACACCGTAATCAGTTAAACCGTGATCAGTAGAACTAGTTAAACAATGATTGGTAAAACCATGATCAGTAAGACTAGTAACCCCTTTCACAGTAAAACTAGTAACTCCATGATCAGTTAAGCTAGTAGAACCGTCATCAGTAACACTATTAGAACGAGCATCAGTAACCCCATACCCTGTAAAACCAGCCCAACGATCACCAGTAACCCCATGCTCGGTAAAACCAGTAGAACGATCATCAGTAACCCCATGCTCGGTAAAACCAGTAGAACGATCATCAGTAACCCCACGCTCGGTAAAACCAGTAGAACCATCATCAGTACAACCATACGCAATAAAACTAGTAGAACTATCATCAGTAACCCCATGCTCGGTAAAACCAGTAGAACGATCATCAGTAACCCCATGCTCGGTAAACCCAGTAGAACCATCATCAGTACAACCATACGCAGTAAAACTAGTAGAACGATCATCAGTAGATTATTACAATGTAGAACCATGATCAGTAAAGTCATGATCAGTAACACAAGTAGAACCACCATCAGCAATTCCATGCTGGATAAACCTATTCTGTATAACCATTATCAGTAACCCCACACTCGGTAAAACTAGTAGAACCATATTCAGTACATCTAGTTGAATCATCATCAGTAAAACAAGTAGAACAATTATCAGCAAAACTAGTAGAACAATCTTCAGTACAGCCAGGGTAGGTAAAACTAGCAGAACCATCATCAATACATCCAGTGTAGGTAAAACTAATAGAACCATCATCAGTACAGCCAGGGTAGGTAAAACTAGCAGAACCATCATCAGTACAGCCAGGGTAGGTAAAACTAGCAGAACCATCATCAGTACATCCAGGGTAGGTAAAACTAATAGAACCATCATCAGTACAGCCAGGGTAGGTAAAACTAGCAGAACCATCATCAGTACAGCCAGGGTAGGTAAAACTAATAGAACCATCATCAGTACAGCCAGGGTAGCTAAAACTAGCCGAACCATCATCAATACAGCCAGGGTGGGTAAAACTAGCAGAACCATCATCAGTACAGCCAGGGTAGGTAAAACTAGTAGAAATATGATCAGAAAATCATGCTCAGCTGTAATATGTACCTATTGCCGATTCACTCAATTTGTTGCCAATGTTTTGACAGGCAAACAGCTTGTATCTAGATGAAACATCGAGTTACTCTGCATCTTATCTTGGATCCAGGCTACTAGCAAAATTTAATATGAATCAGGCTGCGATCAACGTGAATGTATAAATAAAACTAATCCTTCAAAGAAGCAACATTAAAGTGTCCGTGTGAGTCATGTATTTAACTCTTTTCCCACTGTGAAGGAAATATTTTATGTCCAATTTAGACCTGGTGTAGATCGTGTGTAGATCTGGTGAAGTGTTGACTACCTCTGATACAACCGGGCCTTTAAACGCTATTGATATAGTTTCAAGCAGCTGGATCCTAATGAGACGCCGATTTAATCGGCGTCTCATCCGAATCCAAGCTGTTTGCAAATTCAAGTCAAATATCGCATAACGGGATAAAGGTTACTGTAAAAAGCATCTAAGATGTGATGTTTCCGTAAGGTATCATTTTGACTCACGTTTATTTCTGTGTTGTTTGAATAATAGTATTAATACTGATCCTGAATGTAAATATGTAACGGGCAATGCGCTGACTCTACACAGTCTTTAAAATACAGACACTATATCTACACGGTCCATAAAATATCTAGCTCTTGCTATCAATAAATACTTTTAGGCAGGTGACTGCTGAATACAGGGTGAAAATCATGCACTACAGCTCCTAGAGTAGCAGAAATTAAACGAAATAAAATTGTAGCAGACGACACAATTTGCAGACGAAAGTAATAACTTACTTTTAGTGCTGCTGTATATTAAATTTCATAATTTGCAATTTCAATTTCCTACATATGGGGTTGTACTATAGAGTCTATGTAAGTTTATGTTTATGATAAAGGTTTTGGTAATTGATATTCAGTACAAACTGTCTAAAATGGGGAATCTTAAAAAAGGAGATGGTTGTTTAATGACTGGCAAAAGAAATACAGAAAGCTCCTATAGAAGCTTTCTGCATGACCTTTGACCTGCATTAAGTTACCGACTGCATTACAGACCTATAATTAGGCCTGTTTTTGGTAGTCGCTTAAGCGTGTTCTACTGTATGCCTTAAGTAATTAGTAGTTTGATGTGACATATATCATATCATATTCTGAATAAGTATTAATCAGTAATTGGCAGCGAAAGAATTACATTGCTATCTGTGATGTTATATATGAATGCTATAGTTTGCATAATCAGTTTCCTACAAATATATTTATACGGTAAAGTTTGGTTAGTGTGATCACATGTTTTATTAACTTATGAGTCTGTTAAATCAGATGGCTGCTTAATTGAGAGTTCGGTAAAAAGTTTGTTCTGCATTAAGCTACCATCTGTTTTAGTTTTAAATATCGGGAATTGTTTTTGTATAAATGGATTCAATATTAATCTCCAACATAAAGATTTGTCAAGTGGATTGATATTTATGATAAAGCTTTTAGTAATTGATATTATACCTGACGTGACTTATATATTGCATTATATTCTTGCATAAAACGTGCTGTTATAGTCCCGATTAACCGTGTATCAACAAGGCATGTCTCAGTTATTTATTCATATATATTAAATAATATACAAAATATACGAAACTAAATTCGGGAGATTAAAGCTTCAGCGCTATATATACTCAAAGCTTTGCGGGGATAAACGAAATATGATTTGATGATTGAAGCACGTGACAGTAACTTAATGGATTAACCCATTTGTGAAAAAGAACATACGACAACAGTAAATAGCCTGTCCCGAGGGATGCTGTTGGGGCTCTCTGGTCAAGGTATTTCAATCTTGTTGTTCAACATTTTACCTTAGGAAATCTGTCATACCAATAAAAATCATTAGATTCGCTGAAATTACTGATTTGGAAAAGTTCAATTAGACATTTGGGTTAATGAAACTAACCACTACAGATGGTGTGATTCTAGTCCATTTACCAACCTGGTCAATCCCAGTCTCTGAAAAACACATACAATATGATAACACATGCATCGTGTTTAACCCCTTACTCCATATATACGTCTTTGCAAACAGTGTCGACCAAGATCAGACCGTTCATCTCAGAGCCGTCTGATCAGGATCTGTTCCGTTTTCTTATGATATAACACTCGTACAGGTATGATTTTACAGTTTCTGCCATGGTCAAGCGTCCCTGTGTCCATGTGCCGTTATAAAGAATAACCTAATTAATATTCATATTGTCATTATTTCTTACATGGATATTCATGGAGTGAAGGGTTAAATACACTCATAATGCCATAGAAATGAAAGTCAAATGTTTCTGGGATCTCAACAGTAATATTGTTCCTTTTGTCTTTTTATGTCACCTTATCGTTAATCTGCTGTGAAATTTTAAAACATTATTGGATCCCTTTAAATTTATTTAACCCATTCGGCACCAAATTTCTAACTGTCGTCTTCAGACCAATTTTGTTAAATCATTAGGTAAAATAAAGAAGTGAGATAAATTAATATAAATTTCAAAGGAATAAAGCAGAGATATAGAAATAGAGTTTGTGAGACAAAAAGTGAAGTGCCTGATCAGACGCCACCTTGAAAAGGCGGCGTTTGATCTGGGACTGCACTATATGTCCTGGGGCATTTTTACAATATTGGCGGTGAAAGGTTGTGTACAACGACGTCATAATGTGACGTGTTTGTAACTATGTATGTCTAAACTGTAACTCAAAATTTATTTTGACGTGTTTCTGTATGTTTTTGTATCATAAACTATCACAGTTAAATTGAATACCAGAGAGGTCTGAATTAGATCCTGGTTGATATGACAGTAAGTCAAAAACAAAGTTGGAAAATTTGGACCTACTTTGTCCCAGTTACCTAGCGAACCTAATAACACCTTTCATTCATCATTTCTATATGTAAGGAGAATTTATAACAATCCACGTTACTGCTGAAATATTGGCTGCAAATAACATTTGTGTGTGTTATGTTATAAATAGGATCTTGCATTCGTGTTCATGATTATTGGATTTATTAAATTCGTCTTTTTAAAACGATAAAAAAAAACTCGCTAAAGCTCGTTTTTTATCGTTTTAAAAAGACGAATTTAATAAATCCAATAATCACGAACACTCATGTAAGATCCTCTATATATGCGACATTTGTCATCAATAAACATTTACACATGGATCATTTTCAATATTGTAATCAAAACTTTACACAGTATTCAATCTATATTTCCATTATTGAACGGTTTTAACGATAGACCAATGATCTATCTATCCATCCATCCACCCACCCACCTATCCATCCATCTATCCATCCATCAGACACGTTACTGCTGAAATATTGGCTGCAAATAACATTTGTGTGTGTTATGTTATAAATAGGATCTTGCATTCGTGTTCGTGATTATTGGATTTATTAAATTCGTCTTTTTAAAACGATAAAAAAAACTCGCTAAAGCTCGTTTTTTATCGTTTTAAAATGACTCATTTAATAAATCCAATAATCAAGAACACTCATGTAAGATCCTCTATATATGCGACATTTGTCATCAATTAACATTTACACATGGAGCATTTTCAATATTTTAATCAAAACGTTACACAGTATTCAATCTATATTTCCATTAGTGAACGGTTTTAACGATAGACCAATGATCTATCTATCCATCCACCCACCCATCTACCTATCCATCCATCAATCTATCCATCCATCTATCCATCCATCAGACACGGTTTGTATTTTATAAGAAACTATGTAGAAGAGATGTTAAGAATTTATTTAAACACAGACAGAACATCGAGAAATAATACATACATAAATACTAGCAAGTCAAACGTACAGCTCGAAAATTGGCACTGAAAACATGTATATAAATATGACAATTGAGACTTTATTTCAAGAATCATATATACCATTCATAGAAAAGAAGACATAATGAGATATGTTTGAAGTACAGGAGCTCTCTCATCCGGGTCTTCACTATTTACAAGTTGATTGTGCAACCAGTGCACTCCACAGCAGTGATTACACAGCGAAATACTTGTACACAGTGAAGATATATGTAATTATAAATCAGGGCATGGGTAAAGAAGGAGAAATGTATTTTAAATTTCAGCAAGCGAAGGGTTAGTATTTGGGTATGCATCTTTATCTGCAGCTCTGGTTAGTATATATTGGTTAGTCGTTACAATTAGATGGAATCATATATATGTACCCATATATAAGCTTTACCCTAATGGTGTTTATACATGCGTGAAAATGCCTATCTACAGAGTAAAGAGTTAACAGGGAGTGACAACATCTGCATTGTAAAATAAAACAAATGATCAAGGAATGAATAGACAAAGATGTATGGTGTTTTTTTACAATATAACGATTAAGAGTAGAAGTTTTAGATATATGCTAAACTTCCACAAAAGATAGCATTTAAATAGAATAAAACTAATGTAAGTGTAACTATGACAACATTTATTAGAAATAAGGTAAGATACGTAAATTTAAACATTTTCAAGAATATCTCATTTATTTCTCGACCAAAACCTATTTTATGACCACTCGTTGGAATTGGCTCTACGATACGTTTTGATGGGAAATAACGATTTTAGTATTTGGGTACGCGCCTTTATCTGTAGCGTTGTCTCATTCATTTCACATTAACAGACAAGAACCCCGCACATGCTAAATGTAATAAACATGTGTCTTTTATTTATGTGTCCTCTTGAGTTAAGTAATATTCTTATATAACCTCTCTTAACCGGATTTTCAATGTGGTATAAATATCATTCTATGAGACAGGCGGAAGCTTGGTGAAGGGTGAAAGTCATGCAGAAAGCTCCTTTATGCGTTACTTTCACACTGAATTAAGCAGCCACCAGCCTTAGAGTGTCTAATTTTGTCTCTAGTTAAATTCGAGTTTATAGGGATTTTACTGTACATTAATTTCACATGGATGAAGTAAACACTTTCCCTGTTGAATATTCATGTAAGAAATTATGAGATCAGGAATACTTATTAGCTGAATTTTAACAATGACATATGTACACAAGACGTTTTGGTATTGGTAGAAACTATGGAGCCGTGTCTATCATGTCACACGCAAACAGAGCCGACCCTGATTAGAATGTCTCTTTAGGAGTCGTCCGATCTTGGTCTACTATGTTTAAAAAAACGTTTATATGTAGGAAATGATTCACAAATAAAGACAATTCCTTTGGTAATTATTGGTAATACATTTGTTCTGCGCTTAGTTACCACTAGTCCTAACCATTTCCGCCATGAATATTTTAGTTGAGTCTGAGAACGTTCTCAAGCATTTGATTGGTCAGATTTGAGCCTTTGGCTCAAATCTGACCAATCAAAAGCTTGAGAACTCAAATCTGACCAATCAAAAGCCTGAGAACGAAACTCAGACTCAACTAAAAGCTTTATAAGCATGGACCCTGAATTTAGTACAATGTACTCCATAAATATTTCATGGGCTAAATGCTAAGAATTACTCATTTGCAATGAAACATTTGGCTGCGGCAGAACGTTCAAATCAGGTGTTATTCCACGAGCAAAAAGAGCAGACGATGATTAGACAGCTCCTACAAGAGATGTATGATCTGTGTATACTGTGTTTGCTTAGGTGTCAAAACTCGTCTATATGAGGAGAAGGGCTAAAGTATGTTATACTTATGAGTTGTAGCTTTGAACCTGGGAACCGAGAACAATAAATGGCAAACACTACAGACCCCGATCAGAGGACTCCTAGAAGTGCCCCTCCCTGATCAAGGTCTGCTCTGTTCCTCTTTCGTTTGACTGTAGTATGAAACATCCTCAGTGGCATATATATAACATGTCAATAATTGATGGGATTTTGTCTGGATAGAAAAACAATAGTAGCTTCAACTTGTGTTAGACAATAAATATGTTCAAACATTTTCAGGAGTATATAAATATTGTTATGTACATGTTAGTGTTTATATGGCTATATTACAAAACTTAATGTTCAACGGACACTTGTCACTAGTGTTCAGAAGATTAAACGTTATAAGCGAGAGAAACGCTCAAAGTTCACGACCCTTCGGAAATTATCCTGAATTTGACCAGTGTTGCTTATAAATGTTGCTCTTGCATCAGTCTCCATGGCAACATTGTCACCACACACCTCAACATGGCAGCCTAAACAAAACGTTATAGGGTGCAAATGGGCATTTAAACATCTCCGACAATATCCATTGAAGTCTTGTTCCAGGGGTTATCTTCTGCAGGCCCTTTCTCCTGTAAAATAATAAACATCATAAAAGAAATGAGACTATTTAAAAAATGGCGAAAACTGATAAAAACTGTTGTCAGTTCTTAACAGTGTGATAATACATCTGAAAGGGACCGCAGAGATATTAAAACAAACTCTTTTTTGCAGAATAACAGAATAAATTAACCCTTTACACAATAAATACGGCTTTTCAAACAGAGTAGACCCAGATCAGACGGCTCCTATAGGAGCCGACTGACCAGGTTCTGCTCTATTTGCTTGAAATATAGTGTAAAGCTGATGTCTGATTCTGTGGTTTCTGTCACAATGCAGAGATTATTTTGTTCAAAGTACCATTATAAAATACAATTAATTAATATTCATTTTGTCGTCATATCTTGCCCGGATATTCATGGAGTGAATGGTTAAATTTAATCCATTTTTTTCAGAATGTCTCATCTGAATCCAAACTGTGGCGAATGAGTTGATAGTTTCCCAAAAGCTTGAACGAATCGGAAGTAATTAAACTGGAACAGAGATAACTGTATACAGCAAAATAATGATGAACATCATGTGGAATATTATATGATAACCTTATCCGTTATCTAAATTTGTCTTATACGAACTAGCATTGGAGAAAATATTGACCATGTGTCATTACATAAGCTTTTAGGAAACTATTGACCAAGTGTCAAATAGCTTGAATGCTGTGAGACGCCGAGGGACTCGGTATCTCATCTTGATCCAGGATGACTAAAGGTTGGAGTTATCGGGACAAGGAGTGTCGTACTTCTTTATATATAAGACTTAACACTTACAGCGCGGGACAGGAGTCCTTTGCTAAAGTGTATACTCAGGGTCTGCACTGTTTGTCATGTTACACTTTTCTTTACAAAAATCCTTAAATAGTCACAATAATCTTGACCTGTTTGAATTTGAACATTTACCACTGTAAGACTTAAATGACGATGCCTTTTTGTGTTCCTATGGTTACATCTTTTCTATTAAGGGGTATAATGCCCTGACTACATAAGTTTTGTCTCTTTCATGTAAACCTGGATCATATTGAAATTAGTGCGCTAGGCTGACTTATTTATAAAACCTTAAGCAGTACAAACCTCCAACTTAATAAAATGAAACCCCAGGGACCGAACAAAGTACCTGTAACCCGACCCCAGCTGAGTTATGTGCACTTCATGTGAGAAGGATATACTAATTAATAATGATACTAACTAGGTATTGTTATACTGTAGAAGAAACTGCTCTAAACCGTCATCTTGTTGGGTTTTTTATATCATATTTTAAAGGGATGCAGCATTTTTTTCTATTTTCGCGTAAAAATTAACGCTTTCCCTCCTCAGCCATTAGACGGCAATTTTATTTGTGTAATTCTGTAGAAAATAGCGTAGGAGTATATGCTAAAAACCCGAGACGGTGTGAAGTATTTTTCTCTGTAAAATAGAAAGTAGTTACAAGTGACGGTTTAGCAGCTTTGCTGGGTGTATTGTTTCATCTATTCTAGGGGATTTCACGGCTCCTATTTGGAAGTGTCATTGTGTATCGTGGTATTCATGGCTATGAACACTGTGTGCCATGTTGAAGAAAAAATGCATTTTGCAATTGTATGACAGTTAGCATTTAAAGTATTCATTTCTTTATATTTTGAAACTTCTATTTGTTCAAACTAACAGAAATAATTCATAGTTTGAATTGCGACCAGGTTTTAGAAATTAAAACTAGTAGAACTATGTTCAGTAAAATCACAGCCGCCTAGAAAAAGCATGATCGGTAAAACCAGTGAAACCACAAACAGTCATGAATTCTGATCAGTAAAACCATGATCAGTTAAACCATGACCAGAATAACTAGTGGAACCATGAACAGTTAATAAAAGCATGATCGGGAACATCATCAATGATCAGTAAAACCATTATCAGTCCAACTATGACCAGAATAACTAGTGGAACCATGAACAGTAATAAAACATGATCGGTAACATCATCAATGATCAGTAAAACCATTATCAGTTCAATCATGACCAGAATAACTAGTGGACCCATGAACAGTAATAAAAACATGATCGGTAACATCATCAATGATCAGTAAAACCATTACCAATAAAACTAGTGAAACCATGGTCAGTAAATTCGTGGTCAGTACAATCAGGATCAGTAAATTTATGACTATTAAAACCATATTCAGTAAAACATGTATTGTATATAAATTCTGAAAGTGGGAGTTCCTTTGAAAGCAAAAGTAGCAATGCGAAAAAAGAAAATTGCAGACTCGGTTTCATTGCGTCAGTATGTTGGTCATTCACATAGAATTTTGCTTTGCTTATTAGTGTTGCAATTTACACACCACTTTCTCATTCACATGTAAGTTTGCCTTTCTGACCTGCCATCAAGGAACATCTGATTTTGTCGCTCATATAGAATATTGCATTTCATATAACATTCAAATTAACATATTGTTTAGCCATTCATACAGAATTTTATTTCTATAATAAATATTGCAATATCAATATTTCATTCACACATTCAAATCAATATTTGCCATTCTGATTAATATTGCAATAGACGTCTTATTCAGTCATTCATATAGAATTTTGCTTTTCTGATCAACATTGCAATAAACATCTTATTCAGTCATTCATAATGATTTTTGCCTTTCTGATTAGCATTGCAATTAATATCATTTAGAATTTGCCTTTCTGTGTAGCATTGCAATTAACGTACAACTTCATATAGAACTTTACCTTTCTGATTAGTAAGGTTATGATAAGTAATAGTAAATCAGTAACATTATGATCAAGTCAAGATAAGTAAAGCTATAAAACCATGATAAGTAAAACTATGATCAGTAAATCTAGTAAAATTGTGATAATTAAACGTAGATCAGTAAAAATGTGACCAACAAAGCCATAAGTAAACTAGTAAAACCACGATTAGTAAAACTATGATCAGTAAAACTAGTAAAACAGAATAAAACAAGAGTGCCAGTGGGCACAATATATGCCCGTCGAGGTCTTGTTCAACATAAACTGGGGTTAACGTATTTGCTAAACGCAAATTCTAAGTCCAATTTTGCGACCAAGTTTCAAGGTTGTAAATAGGCGTACTTTATCAAAAACTCTTAATCAAAAATTCTAAATTAAAAAGGGCCATAATTGTGTCTAAATGCTTGACAGAGTAACATTGTATTTACTCTTGCCTACAGATGAAGCGTCTGTTGGTGAACAAATGTTTCAAGTTTAAAAGCTTTATCTCAAAAGGTTATGTAAATAAATGGACTTTAACAAAAACCTTAACCAAACATTCTTAGTTAAAAGGGTGATAATTATGTCACAATGCTGGACAGAGTTATATACGTTTGCCTATAGGTGCAGGTTGTGATGGTGAACAAGTGTTCCAAGTTTAAAAGCTTAATCTGAAATGGTGATGTAATAAGTTGACTTTAACCAAACCCTTAACCTAGATTTCTAAGTTAGAAGGGGGCATAATTCTGTCAAAATGTTGGACAGTTATTTACTCTTGCCTACAGGTGAAGCTTGTGATGGTGAACAAGTGTTCCAAGTCTAAAAACTTTATCTTAAAGGGTTATGTAAATGAATGGACTTTAACAAAAACCTTAACCAAACATTCTTAATTAAAAAACGGGCATAATTCGGTCAAAATGCTTGACAGAGTTATGTACTTTTGCCTACAGGTAAATGTTGTGACGGTAAACAAGTGTTCAAAGTTTCAAAGCTTTATTGCAAAGTATTATGTAAATAAGTGGACTTACAAAAATGTGTTTCACATAAATTGAGGTTAACATTTTTGCTTAACGCAAATTCTATGTCCAATTGTGCGACATTGACCTTGGAAAACGAATCGGAACTTGGCAGGCTACTGAAGCATATCTAGATAAACCTTGTGGTTAAATTTGGGAAGGATCCACCAAGCGGAACTTGAGTTAGAGATGTTACAGACAGACAGACAGACAGACAGGTTAACAGTTTTGCTAAACGCAAATTCTAAGTCCAATTGTGTGACTTTGGCCTTGAGTATACGAACCAGGACTTCGTAGGCTACTGTAGCATGTCTAAATAAAGATTGTGGTTAAATTTGACAAGGATATACCTAGCGAAACTTGAGTTAGAGATGTTACAGACGGACAGACGGACGGACAGACAGCGCCATTCCATAATACGTCCCGTTTTTTCAAACGGGCGTATAAAAACTTGTAAAATTATGATAAGTAAAAGTAGAGCAGTAAAACTATGATCAACAAAAACCATGATAAGTAAAACTAGTAAAACTATAATTAGTAAAACTCTTATCAGTAAGCCTAAGCCCTGTTTTGTAAAATGTATGATCAGTTAAACTGTAATGAACAAACCCGAAATTAATAAATTTAATAAAACATTGATCAGCAAAACAATGTTCAGCAAACCATAATCAGTAAAATTAGTAGCGCCATAACCATTAACAAAATGACCAATTATCAATAAAACCCGTATCCCCATTATCAATAAAACTAGTAGAACCATGATTAGTAAATAGTAGAACAATGATCAATAAAACCATGGTCAGTTAAACTATTAACACCGTAATCAGTTAAACCGTGATCAGTAGAACTAGTTAAACAATGATTGGTAAAACCATGATCAGTAAGACTAGTAACCCCTTACACAGTAAAACTAGTAACTCCATGATCAGTTAAGCTAGTAGAACCGTCATCAGTAACACTATTAGAACGAGCATCAGTAACCCCATACCCTGTAAAACCAACCGAACGATCACCAGTAACCCCATGCTCGGTAAAACCAGTAGAACGATCATCAGTAACCCCATGCTCGGTAAAACCAGTAGAACGATCATCAGTAACCCCATACTCGGTAAAACCAGTAGAACGATCATCAGTTACCCCATGCTCGGTAAAACCAGTAGAACCATCATCAGTACAACCATACGCAATAAAACTAGTAGAACTATCATCAGTAACCCCATGCTCGGTAAAACCAGTAGAACGATCATCAGTAACCCCATGCTCGGTAAAACCAGTAGAACCATCATCAGTACAACCATACGCAATAAAACTAGTAGAACTATCATCAGTAACCCAATGCTCGGTAAAACCAGTAGAACCATCATCAGTAACCCCATGCTCAGTAAAACCAGTAGAACCATCATCAGTACAACCATACGCAGTAAAACTAGTAGAACGATCATCAGTAGATTATTACAATGTAGAACCATGATCAGTAAAGCCATGATCAGTAACACAAGTAGAACCACCATCAGCAATTCCATGCTGGATAAACCTATTCTGTATAACCATTATCAGTAACCCCACACTCGGTAAAACTAGTAGAACCATATTCAGTACATCTAGTAGAATCATCATCAGTAAAACAAGTAGAACAATTATCAGCAAAACTAGTAGAACCATCTTCAGTACAGCCAGGGTAGGTAAAACTAGCAGAACCATCACCAGTACAGCCAGGGCAGGTAAAACTAATAGAACCATCATCAGTACAGCCAGGGTAGGTAAAACTAGCCGAACCATCATCAATACATCCAGTGTAGGTAAAACTAATAGAACCATCATCAGTACAGCCAGGGTAGGTAAAACTAGCAGAACCATCATCAGTACAGCCAGGGTGGGTAAAACTAGCAGAACCATCATCAGTACATCCAGGGTAGGTAAAACTAATAGAACCATCATCAGTACAGCCAGGGTAGGTAAAACTAGCAGAACCATCATCAGTACAGCCAGGGTAGGTAAAACTAGCAGAACCATCATCAGTACAGCCAGGGTAGGTAAAACTTGCCGAACCATCATCAGTACAGCCAGGGTAGGTAAAACTAGCAGAACCATCATCAGTACAGCTAGGGTAGGTAAAACTAGCAGAACCATCATCAGTACAGCCAGGGTAGGTAAAACTAGCAGAACCATCATCAGTACAGCCAGGGTAGGTAAAACTAATACAACCATCATCAGTACAGCCAGGGTAGGTAAAACTAGCCGAACCATCATCAATACAGCCAGGGTGGGTAAAACTAGCAGAACCATCATCAGTACAGCCAGGGTATGTAAAACTAGTAGAAATATGATCAGAAAATCATGCTCAGCTGTAATATGTACCTATTGCCGATTCACTCAATTTGTTGCCAATGTTTTGACAGGCAAACAGCTTGTATCTAGATGAAACATCGAGTTACTCTGCATCTTATCTTGGATCCAGGCTACTAGCAAAATTTAATATGAATCAGGCTGCGATCAACGTGAATGTATAAATAAAACTAATTCTTCAAAGAAGCAACATTAAAGTGTCCGTGGGAGTCATGTATTTAACTCTTTTCCCACTGTAAAGGAAATATTTTCTGTCCAATTTAGACCTGGTGTAGATCGTGTGTAGATCTGGTGAAGTGTTGACTACCTCTGATACAACCGGGCCTTTAAACGCTATTGATATAGTTTCAAGCAGCTGGACCCTAATGAGACGCCGATTTAATCGGCGTCTCATCCGAATCCAAGCTGTTTACAAATTCAAGTCAAATATCGCATAACGGGATAAAGGTTACTGTAAAAAGCATCTAAGATGTGATGTTTCCGTAAAGTATCATTTTGACTCACGTTTATTTCTGTGTTGTTTGAATAATATGATTAATACTGATCCTGAATGTAAATATGTAACGGGCAAGGCGCTGACTCTACACAGTCTTTAAAATACAGACACAATCTCTACACGGTCCATAAAATATCTAGCTCTTGCTATCAATAAATACTTTTAGGCAGGTGACTGCTGAATGCAGGGTGAAAAGCATGCACAAAAGCTCCTAGAGTAGCAGAAATTAAACGAAATAAAATTGTAGCAGACGACACAATTTGCAGACGAAAGTATAAACTTAATTTTAGTGCTGCTGTATATATAATTTCATAATTTGCAATTTCAATTTCCTACTTATGGGGTTGTACTATAGAGTCTGTGTAAGTTTATGTCTATGATAAAGGTTTTGGTAATTGATATTCAGTACAACCTGTCTAAAACGGGGAATCTTAAAAAAGGAGATGGTTGTTTAATGCCTGGCAAAAGAAACACAGAAAGCTCCTATAGAAGTTTTCTGCATTACCTTTGACCTGCATTAAGTTACCACTTGCATTACAGACCTATAATTAGGCCTGTTTTTGGTAGTCGCTTAAGCGTGTTCTACTGTATGCCTTAAGTAATTAGTAGTTTGATGTGACATATATCAAATCATATTCTGAATAAATATTAATCAGTATTTGGCAGCGAAAGAATTACATTCGTATCTGTGATGTTATATATGAATGCTATAGTTTGCATAATCAGTTTCCTACAAATATATTTATACGGTAAAGTTTGGTTAGTGTGATCACGTGTTTTATTAACTTATGAGTCTGTTAAATCAGATGGCTGCTTAATTGAGAGTTCGGTAAAAAGTTTGTTCTGCATTAAGCTACCATCTGTTTTAGTTTTAAATATCGGGAATTGTTTTTGTATAAATGGATTCAATATTAATCTCCAACATAAAGATTTTTGTTATGTAGATTGATATTTATGATAAAGCTTTTAGTAATTGATATTATACCTGATGTGACTTATATATTGCATTATATTCTTGCATAAAACGTGCTGTTGTAGTCCCGATTAACCGTGTATCAACAAGGCATGTCTCAGTTATTTAATCATATAGATTAAATAATATACAAAATATACCAAACTAAATTCGGGAGACTAAACCTTCAACGCTATATATACTCAAAGCGTTGCGAGGATAAACGAAATATGATTTGATGATTGAAGCACGTGACAGTAACTTAATGGATTAACCCATGTGTGAAAAAGAACATACGACAACAGTAAATACCCTTCCCCGAGGGATGCTGTTGGGGCTCTCCGGTCAAGGTATTTCAATCTTCTTGTTCAACATTTTACCTTAGGAAATCTGTCATACCAATAAAAATCATTAGATTCGCTTAAATTACTGATTTGTAAAAGTTCAATTAGACATTTGGGTTAATGAAACTAACCGCTACAGATGGTGTGATTCTAGTCCATTTACCAACCTGTTCAATCCCAGTTTCTGAAAAACACATACTATATGATAACACATGCATCGTGTTTAACCCCTTACTCCATAAATACGTCTTTGCAAACAGTGTCGACCCAGATCAGACGGTTCCTGTCGGAGCCGTCTGATCAGGATCTGCTCCGTTTTCTTATGATATAACACTCGTACAGGTATGATTTTTACAGTTTCTGCCATGGTCAAACGTCCCTGCGTCCATGTGCCGTAATAAAGAATAACCTAATTAATATTCATAATGTCATTATTTCTAACATGAATATTCATGGAGTGAAGGGTTAAATACACTCATAATGCCAGAGTAATGAAAGTCAAATGTTTCTGGGCTCTCAACAGTAATATTGTTCCTTTTGTCTTTGTATGCCACCTTATCGTTAATCTGCTGTGACATTTTAAAACATTTTGGATCCCTTTAAATTTATTAACCCATTCGGTACCAAATTTCTAACTGTCGTCTTCAGACCAATTTTGTTAAATCATTCGGCAAAATAAGGAAGTGAGATAAATTCATATAGATTTCAAAGGAATAAAGCAGAGATATAGAAATAGAGTTTGTGAGACAAAAAGTGAAGTCCCTGATCAGACGCCACCTTGAAAAGGCGGCGTTTGATCTGGAACTGCACTATTTGTCCTGGAGCATTTTTGCAATATTGGCAGTGAAAGGGTTAATATACTGACCAAAAAGCAAGTATATAGTGGTCATGATCAGACGTCAAGTGACCTTTTTTTTATTTGGGTCCAATCTGTTTGCAAATGCCATTGATGTGACAGCAATTAGGCCCCGAGGTTATAAAGCTTTTTGCTTGAGTTTGAGATCATTCGCAAGCATCTGATTCGAATCTGACCAATCAGATACTTGAGAATGATTTCAGACTCAGACTCAGAAGATTTATAACCTTGGACCCAGGCAGATACAAAATAATATTTGTTCTGAAAAATGATTAACCCAGATGCCAACTGGAATGTTGTAAATAGCTATTGGAAAAATAGATATTCCATAGTAGTCTGAACAATGAAAACACGTTTGAAAATCGTTCTTAATATAATTAGCGAATTAGAATTACAAATGTCGTCTGGAAAGATGTTATAAGGCGTTTTTGAATTTAATAGCAATGATACCCATTTAAAACTTTTCAGATGTTCTATCATTACCAAATATTTACAACAACATATTACTCATAGGTAGCCAAAGTGTTTTATCAAAATATTGGTATGAAAGGGGCATTCGATATATCAATGATCTGTGTAAAACGGTCAATGTTTGCAGGAAAATGAAATCTCCAAACAACATTAGAGTCAATTACCTCCATTATCTAGGGATAAGAACAGTCTTGAATATTTTCGTACAGTCGTTTGAAGCAGAACAAGGTACAAATCTAAGTACTGAACAATTATCAATGCCTTTTAAACTTTATCATTTCAATGTTATTTTAAAGAATATTTCTGGAAGTCGATCCATGTACGATATATTTAATAGAAATGCAGATATCCCTACAGGTAAACATAAATGGTTGCTCAATACAAATTTACAGATCTGCAATGGAAGAACTTTTATAGCATGTCATTCAAAGTAACAAAAGATAGCAATCTTCAATGGTTTCAAGTTCTAATTTTGCACGGAATTCTAACACTGAACAAATATCTTAAAACGCTAAAAACAAAAAAAATGTTGGCGTTTGTACTCTTTGTACTAAGAAAACAGAAACAATCATACATTTGTGTTTAGACTGTGAAAAAGTAAAAAAAAACTTTTTTAATCATATTAAAGACAACCTAACAAGACATCAGTACAATATCAAATTAGACAACGCAACTTTTTTATTCGGTTCAGCTGATATTGAAATAAACCTTATCACAATATTTCAAATATTACATATATATTGAATTACACTTATATATATATATATATATATATATATATATATATATATCTTCAAACATTAAGACGCTAGAAATATTTTACAAGAAATAGAAATTAGTTTTTTACTTTTACATAATATCATCAATCCGAGAGAAGTCTTTTTTCTTACTTTAAGTGTGTGTTTATTAATGTAAGGATGTTCTTATTTATTTCGTCTGTTAAAATGTTCCTCTCCCAAACAAAAGATAATAAGATACTACAGTAAAACCTCTCTATAACGGCCACTAAATTGTGTTAATTAGCAGCTATTTAGGGCAGGTGACTGCTTAAAGCAAGGTGAAAGTAAAGCAGAACGCTCCTATAGGAGCATTCTGTTTTACTTTCACCGTGCTTTAAGCAACCACCTGCATTTAACACAAACTACTTGATGTAATTTAGTGCCCGTTATAGAGAGGTTTTACTGTATAGTGATCTGATGATCACACGTTGTGTATATTTGTGAGTATCTGTATGCATGTACATGTATATCATAACATAGGAATAGGCATATTAAATTTTGTATATGTTAGGTGTGTAATGGGATGGTTCCCCGACCCATCCTCACCAATGACGGGGAGAAACAACAATTAGCGAACTCATGGACATAAATGTATTATGAAGAAACCTACTTTACGACTTTAATTCACACTTTCACACTTAAATATACATATGCTAATAAATTAAGCATAATATTTTACAGACCAGATTCCTTCAATGAGAAAAGATTCATCATTCCGTCGTTAGACCGCTTCCCCGGGCTGTAACAAAGGACAAATATATACTGATCTTTTCAAATTCAGCCATAGCCTGATTCTAACCCTCACCATGCTAAAATACATGTCTGCTAAAACTCTGATCTGTTGCATATTTGCTTACTTCTAACTCTAAAAGCGTTTAAGAAACTATTGACTGAGTGTCAAATAGCTTGGGTCGAGATGAGACGTCGATTTAAATATGCTATTGGTGAAATCCGTGATTAAGTTTGCAAAACGCTGCGATAAGATGAGATATCGCATCTTATAAGGACCCAAGCTATTTGATATTCCAATAAGACTTTTGAAAAGACACGGAAGAAATTGAGTTTTTAATATTATAGTAGAGTGCAATAGTTACCGGCCAATATACTGTGCTTGGAGACATAAAGCAAATAGGAACTCTAAGTAAGAGTGCAATTTAAAAAAAAAGTTTATGTTATATATACTGGTTTTCTTATTTCTCATTCAAATAATATTTTCTTGGTACTTAATAGATCTGAATCAATGAGGCAAGTCCAATGAGTACAAAATAAATGGGCGCTTAACTCATTCCTTCATATTGACGCCTTTTGACGTCTCTGTAAAAGTCACTTAATGAAACCATTGTGATAAATAGAGCATTTGCCCCATAGGAGCAAATACTCTATTTATCACAATGGTTTCAATACTACACAATATAAATGTAATATATCTTAAGCTACAACACACGGTTTCGTTGAATTTATTACAATTCAGTTGACCAAGCGGTATCAATGCAGCCAACCATTGTTATAGATTAACTAAATTTGAAAAACAAAATCATAGCGAAACGTGACAAATGTGAAACATTTTTACAAAACGTATTGATAAAACAGAAAAACGCCACACGAAACGAATTCGATAATAAATGTTGGCAGCAAATTTGACAGCAAATATCTCTGAATCATACGAGCTCAGTTTTCTTTTAATTGAAACAAATTCATAAGAATCCAAAACCAACTATTTTCCAGAGTGCTTGACAGTTTGAAAATGACTTCGATAAAATTGATACTCTTGACATGTGACGCCGATTTCCAATTTTGGAGACAAACTACTTAGTATTCAAAGGTGAAAAAACAGTTGATTAAAACGAATAGTCAATTTCATATATATACCTCATGAATACATGTTCATTCGATCTTTTGCGGCGGCAAAATATTATTACAACGACGACAAGGACAATTATGACTGCGACGCCGCAACCAACCCCGATGCCGATCTTAGCTTCATTGCTTAAATACACAGCTTCTGTAAAAAGAGAAAAAAACAACGTAAGTAAATTCCCAAATGTGTATTTAACCCTTTCCTTCATATAAACGCATTTTCACGCCTTTGCAAACAGAGTAGACCCAGATCAGACGGATCCTATAGGAGCCGTCTGATCAGTGTCTTCTCTATTTGCTTATGGAAACCTATAAATCTGATTATACAGTTTCCACAATAGTTAAAAAAAATCCCTTTCCGTGTTCCATTTTAATGATATGTTCATAAATGTTTATGAGGTGAAGATACCTTGAATAAATATTAAACAGGAATAGGGTCAATACAGTTGGAAGCTGAATGTACAAAAACAAAACCTCCCTGCTTATAAAGACATTCGTACATGTATTTATTCATTAAATGGTCCATTAAAAGAGAGTTTGTTAAAGACAGTTTTGAATTACACAGTATAACCTCATTACACTTAATGAACAGTCCTGCATGTATCTAAAAGTACAATAGAACTTATCCTAAGCGAGCATTAACCCATTTATTCCCATATTACTTAAGATAAACCCGTTCAGATCTTACTTTGGAACCCATTCATTTTCCATGTAGAGGGGAAACAGCAAACAAAACATTTGCTGGAATAAACCATTGATATTGATAGGTTCATCAAACAGTACACATCCTAACCAAAGGGATCCTTTAACCCATTCCCTCATATTGACGTAGTCTGATGCCGCTGTTAAAGTCATTTTGGTGAACCATTGTGATAAATGGAGCATTTGCTCCACAGGAGCAAATGCTCTATTTATGTCAATTGTTTCAAAACTACACAATTCTAGAATATCCATTTTCGCTAGTAAATGCTCCTTTTCGGTAGTATATAATATTTTTTCAAAGAGGTTGGATCTAAATGTAGCATATGAGGGAATGGGCCCTCTGATATGGGTCTACACTGTGCGTACATGTCCTTTTTAAATGACGCTGTGTACCAATGGTTTAAAAAAAGGCATAATTATTGGTCTTTAAGACAGGTATTAGCTTATTGCAAATCGAAGGCAGTGCAGAAAGCTCAAATTGAAGTTTTCTGCTTCACATTCGCCCTGAATTACCTGCGTCTTAAGACTCATATATTAAATAAATGAATGTCGCTTTAACAGGTTCTACTATAGACGAATATGTAAGGCAAATGAATGTAATGCAGACAATACTCAAATAGGTGTTCTCTGCATTACTTTCATTTCGAATTTAGCAAGCGACCACCTGTTTATATGACTCAAAATTAAACCTCTATTACCTGGCCGGTGTAGGGTGCGTTTACGGTATGTAGTTACATTTTAGCACTCTGAGCAGCTAACACATAATAAATGGTTACTTCAGACAGTTTAGTTTGTTATAAGAAGTTCTGATCATGTATGTAAACATTATGAAATACTGAAAACAGTTCCTCGTAGTTCTAATAGTTATCTTGAATAGTTGATGTTGATGAAAATGATGATAAACGGGAAAATAATGCCAATAAAGTCAAAAACGAAATAAATGCTTTCCATATTATTTCCTAATAAACGTTCCCGTGGGTACATTTATCAAAAGGAGTTTGATGCATTTTGTACGCAGGTGGTTGCTGAACGAAGAATGAAAGCAACGCCGAAAGCTCCTTCGACAGTTGTGTCCCTTACGTTCTGTCAGCAAACACCCGTACTTTTGAAAAATAAAACTGTATTTCTTTAATGGTTAGTATATAGGGTTTCAGTAGTTTCATCGCCCCCACCCACCCCCAACGAAGTAAGGGGTGTTATTAGAGTGGTCGTTTATTACAGAGACTATGTTATATATGGCAGTATATAGGGAGTGCCATGTACTAACTGATATTAAACTTTAACTGCACCTCGCGCTCTCCAACCACCATCGATAGAAGACGTTCGTGTCACACATTATACATATACTTTACCTTCCTTTTCTGTACATGTTTGACCATCCATTTCTTGGTAGCCATCCTGACACACACAGTCATAGCCATTTTCCCGGTTTAAGCACACTCGATGTTCAAACGCTGCACAAGAATGGGAACCAACTGTGCATTCGTCTACATCATCGTCACATATCTGTCCTCCCCATTCAGGTTTACAGAGACATATACCAGTCCTTCGGTCACATGACTGAGTTTCATCAACAATGTTTGTCATGTTACATTCGCATCTTCCAGAACAGTTGTAACCGAACATGTTACTAGGACAAACTGTTTAAATGAAATATATACACTATAATGAGGTCCAGATAAGATGCGTTAATTCAAATACTTTCAAGAATAACTTCTTTAGTTCTCCACCAAACCCTAAATTGTGACCAGTCTTTTGGTGGAACAATGACGATTTATGTACTTGAGTACACGTTTATCTATTGCTCTGCTTTATGTTCAGATAACTAAATATTTACAATCGATTTTACCTGGACGAGGCCAAAGCATAGATCCGACCGTAAATAACAACAGATTATTATGTACATGTATATAGAATAAGGAAAGTAAAAATGTTGATGTTTCTACCAAGACACTTACTAAACCAAAACTCTAGAACCAGTGTTTAACCTAACAAACACATCACTTCCGACCCCGTGAAAAGAACCAAACATAGTGTCACGATCTCGTGAATGGTAGCGGGCTTTTAATAACAGCGGATAAAGATAAAAATAATGAAACAAGATTCTGATTAAATTTCTACCTTTTATTATATATTATTCACTTCTAAATCTGTTCTATAATCAACTTTAAAATCTTAATTTAACTGAAGTCTAATAATCACATTAATCAACTGAATCTAATTTTATTAAAGTTCTCACTGTCTGAATTCTGCCAGGCGTGCCTTTTTATACCAAAAGGGTGAAGCTGGCGGAATTCAGCAGAATACTGCGGAAAACAGTCTCCGCGAGTTTTACCAGCGGAAGTCTAGCAGGATCCTAGCAGAATTCCTGCAGAATTCTGCATAATCCCGTCGATAAACTTCTAGCAGAAAAATTATAAAACTGTATTAAAATTTATATAAATGAAAAACAAACATCTATGAACCAATTTACCTGATGGAATACATTTCTTAGAACTATTTAGCAGGAAAAGGTGAGATAACTATATTGACAGATGTCGTCTGATTTTGACAGCATCAAAATAAACATGACCTAGAATGTAGAATTCTGGTTAAAATTGACATCACTTCCTGTAGAAATGGAGGCAAAAATAGCAGCTGATGTTATGAAGAATTCACTTCTTGTTCAAATTCTTCATAAGTTCGCCGAGTTAAAGGAATTGGTTCATAGATATCGGATTACTAATGGATGTGAACTCAATCAGTACTTCCTACATTATGATTCAGGATGAAAGGTGAGTATAAGTTAGACCAAATCACTCGACTTTACCCCACCCACAATATAGCCAACATGCCTATAACTACAAGTGAAACGGAGATGTTACAATAGTAATAAATGACGTAATTTCTAACGAAAATTGAAGGTGTAGAGAACTGTGACTGATACCAGAGCGAAAGACAAGATGCCAACTCAACTACTAACATCTTCATTTATCAACCAAACCCTATGTTGTGACTAATCTTTAGAATTGTCTCGAAGAGTTTGATAGAGAAATAAAGAAGTTATTCTTTAAAATGTTTTAATTTACGAATCTTATCTGGATCTCTGTGATACTATGAACACTCACGGAAGTCTAAACAACACTGTGCATAGGACTATGGACAGGCATATCAGAAACCCCAATTATAGAAACATCCAACTTTGTCATTAGGGATGTGGTCATAATGATCAGTTTTTTCGTGTATTAGAACCAAACTTTTTCCATATGATTTCTATACAATAACCCCCTCTCAGCGGCCACTTTAGGAACATGCAAGCATAAACAAAGCAGGTAATTGTTTTCGTCCTGCATTAAGCTACAACCTGTTTTAAAAACCTAACATTAGACCTCTCCTCTGTGGTCACTTTAGAGAGGGTTTATTGTACATTAAAACCCCTTTAATGCGACCACTTAAGGAATAAACATAGCTGTCTTTAAAAGCAGGTGGCTGATTAATTCAGGACGAAAGTAATGCAGAAAGGTCCTATAGGAGCTTTCTGTATCACTTTCGTTCTGCATAAAGCTATCACCTGTCTCTGCAACCCATAAACATGCCCCCTTTTGGTGGTCGTATTAGGTGGGGTGGGGGTACTGTATATATCTTCGAAAGTTGTATTGATGATCATGTATCAAGTTTGAATGACATATAATCACACGTTCAACCTCTTGAATCGGGGAAACGAGTGTGCTATCATCTGCAAATAGTGTATACCCAGATCAGAGGGCTGATAGAGGAGTCCTCTGACCAGGGTCTGCACTGTTTTTCATTCAAAATCCTCTCGTAAAGTGTACCCTTACAAACTGTATGGGCTCTACCAATAAACAATGATGGTATATTCAACTCCGAAAATGCACCGTTTAAAGGGTTATAAAGATCTGAATGACATTCTGTAGAATAAGCAAATGTTGCCAAGAGTTTATTCTCTATCCTGTTGCGTGCGATCTGACTTACATTTACCAGCAGCTTGAATCCAGATCAGATTAAACAACTGCAGCATCCACAAATATAAGGGTAAAAACAGAAACAGAAGACAAGTTGTTTTGTTTGCAATAAATGATGTTGTATATAAACGTACCAACACATTTGCGGTTTTCAAACCGGAATCCATTAAAACAGTCACACTTAAATCCACCGTCCGTGTTCTTGCATGCTTGGGAACAGGAATGAAGACCAAGGTGACATTCATCTATATCTGTTATTCAAATTAGATATAAAATATATTAGTACATCAGTAAATATCAACGCACATTCATAAGAAAGTTGTTTCAGTCGCAAATATAACTTTCGCCCGTCAAATCTTACCCGGTATATCATCCTACATCGGGACAAAAACCCGGAGAGAATATGTAGATTGGTCATTTCATATTCCTGGGTATTAAATCCACTTATGCCCAGAGTCCCTTAAAAAGAACACAGGCAAACCGTGTAGATCAAGAATGGTAACTTCTACTGGAATAGACAAATTGCCATAACGGAATTCAAATTTCTCCACATATATTTAGCATATGCTCTACATCGTCGCTGTGCTATTGACCAATAAGGTTGCGAGATTTCAGGGCGTTGGCTTCAGTACTATATTGCGTAAATTTCTGTCCATTTCATCGTTAAATGACAGCTGTGAATGGCAACTGTCAATTTATCGGTGAAAACATAAAAGGATGGACTATGAAAACTGCAAATACAGTAGCACCTTTCTACACAAATTACTAAATGCAATTGTATTTGTTTGAATGGTAAAAAAAATTAAACGATTATGTTAAAAAGATAATTTGCTCGAAAGGAGCTGCTGCCTTAGAGCAGTTTATCCTTAACATCATTCATTTTAAGATTAAACAATGTAAAACTTTTAAACAATTTACTATGAAAGTTGCAAATACAGTAGCTTGTTTATTGTGTGTGTGTGTGTGTGTGTGTGTGTGTGTGTATATGTAATATATCTATACTCTCCTGATCTAGAGGAAATAAAGATTATTATTATTCTAAATGAATTACTAAATACAATTTACACATATTTCCAACTGAATGTTCCGGTACTCGGTCCGCTCTCTATACATTCGCATGCTCCACGACTTTGCCTTTTGTGATTTGCGCGGCATACGATCACTTATGCACTTTATTAATTCCGCATCTGATACCGGTTTTGAACAGGCGAGGTGGAAGTTTCCTCGTGCTTGTATTAGAATGTAAATATCGTCCAAATCGTTGTTTTGAATATTTCCTTAGCGCCTTCAAGTAATACGCCGAAATTCAGTGTTTTGTCCGCCATGTTTCAACGAAGAATGAGGCTTGATGAAAATGCTTGTTCATTTCATTTACCGAAATGCCAGTTTATATTGTGGCGGGAAAATTGACGGCGACGGTAGAGCATTGTGCTAAATAGCTCAGAGCATGTTTATTTCATACTACAGAATATAGTCCTCTCGGCGCGTCCCGCGCCTTGAGGACTATATTCCGTAGTATGAAATAAAAATGCTCTAACCTATACGTAAATTGCCCAATATTAGAAGTAACCTTTGCCATGCAGTCGAGAAGTTTATAAATCCACTCACTAAACATCAACTATGTTGGCCAGTTTTGATGTTTTTGCAAACAGTTTGGAATTAAACGAGACACTCGACGTCTAATCAGTATTCAAACTGACCGACACCCTGGTACTAGGTTTTGAAACATGTATATTCTATTTCTCATGAAATTACTGTAGTAATAATTAATGAAATGCCGCTGACGATATCCCAGATAAAGATGCAAACCCAACTACTAAATTCGTTATTTCTCCACCAAACCCTATACTGTAACCACTCTTTAGAATCATCTCTTCGAGACGATTCGAAATAGTGGTCTCAGTATAGGGTTTGGTGGAGAAATAAAGGAGGTACACTTCAAAATGTTTGAATTTACGCGTCTTATCTGGACCTCTGATACACTAAAGTAGAAACTATTTGAAATAACCAACATACCCACGCATGTATCAGTCTCATTCAGAATGAAACCTTTTGAGCAATAACATCGGTAAGATCCAGGCACGTTTCGACATAGTGCGCCCCCTGTTTCACAAGGCATATAAGATGAACATTCATCAACATCAACAGAGCAGTCAGGTCCCGTCCAGCCAGGCCGACAGTGACAGGTACCATTCACATTGTCGCATCTTTCTGTATGATCGTCAGAACAAGTGCAGTTCTCAATACAACTAACTCCCCAATGGTCAATGTCACATTCTGAAAAGGAAAATAATCACTTTACTATTTATCTAAGGCAGATGTAACAATTTACTAGGAAAGTCGTTGTATATCCTCCAGTTACCTCAAATCGGGGTAGAGTTGTTTTCGTGTTGCCGAAAATCATTTCGATATCGCACACGCTGTTTTGATTCTGACGTCATAAACTTCAGAGCAAGTGGACAACACCCACTCCCCCAAGTTGCCACCAAAAATTCTAAGAATCAAACTTGGAGGGGTAAATCACCGCTAATTTTTTGTCTATGGTTGCAAAATGTGACATTTTATTTAATTCTGTTTGATGCACTATAGCTTTCATACAATTTTCTGATTAAAAAGTCCATTCAACAGCCCGAGTTACTGTCATCTGTTTGTAAACACAATACTACGCAACATCAGGGTCAGGTGTACCGATTCAATAATTCTGTTTACCATTGCAAGGGAGTTAACTGTGGTGGTTTTCTTATGAGGCCCTAATACAAATTTTGTTGGAAATAAATCACGAATGCTGATGATGATTATGAATAACATTAGATAGTTTAATTATAGATCTATGTAGATTTATAGGTCTGTTTTGATCAGTTTTAATTGGTTTTTGAGTAGATTTATTTCTTACTTAGACATATACTTTTAGGTTTACAACACCCCACCTCCTGCAAAGATGTACCGCCTTTAAAACCTCCCCTTCCTCGATGACATCTGCGTCATCAGTACGCCTTGGGGGCAATATGTCCAAAATTGTTACAAAATATTGTTGTGAAGATAAAAACATTTTACAGTGAATGAATAAATAGATATGACATTTTTTTCTCTCTATGTGGTGGTTGTTTACTTGCAACCCCATCAGGGCCTCGATTTTATTGATTTTTCTGCTGTCCACGAAAATAGGTATACCCGCCTGTGATGACGTCATTTGCTGTACTGATCAAAATGACAGCGCTTATGCCAAAATTATCGCCACAATTTGTACATTTCTTTAGGGGCAAAAGAATGCAATATTTGCTGTGTTTGTTGGCGTGTTTCATTTTTAAATTGTTGTTATCTCGTCATATTAATCCGTGATTGAATGGTTATCCACACGAAAACTGGTAACGCGAGGGTACTTTAAATTAAGATTTATGAGGTTCTGTTGTATTGTACTACTGCGGACGATGTGATGTCACATCTTGACTTTCGTTTCCCATGTGTTTGGTTGCGTTTTGGTTTAACGGTGCTGTTTTATGCTATTGAAGTGGAACAGGCAAATAACTATTTGGTGAAGGTCGTGTATATATGTGTGAGCGCATATATATGTGGTGTTGCTGTTGACTCTCGTGCGCCATATCCTAAAGCTCTGTCTGAGGGCTGTTTTATTTTTTCAAAGTATTGCATGGATGTAAGTAGATCACCAATAAATTAATCAGTAGATCTTTTTAGAGACGAACTTTCCCACAAAGTTGTACCAGTAACTTTATACATTTGTATTTTATATTAACCTCTACTGACATCGTACAGGGTATGTATCCGATTCCAAAACCATAAGTATCATTTATCCCTTCAGTGTCATGAAAATGGGTCTGTGATATCATATGCAAATAGTTCAGATCAACATGAGACGCCGAGTAAATCGACGTGTCACCAGGATCCAGACTAGTAAACACTCTGCTTATCTTTTTATAAAGCAGTTGAAGAAACCTCAAGCATACGAAAATGTGTCCAGCAGACGACAATGCTGGCATTGAAAGGTTTAAAAAATTTAAATTCCGTATGAAACACTTAAACTTCCTCCTCCTCCTATTGTATGTTTGTTTTGTCTTTATGCGTCTCTTGTTGTGTTTTCTACTTATGTACATTTGCTGTTTCCTTGTGTTGCTGTTCGGGCGAGTGTTTGTTCTGTATGTGGTGTTTCCTTCATGACTCATTTTTGTACTTTAAGCATTTTGAATGAAGAACAGTGCATACCATGATCAGAGTGCTCATCTAGAAGTCCACTGGTCTGGGAATATACCGCTTGCAAATGACAGTGCATGTCTGTCCTGATTTAAAAGGGTTTAAGTACACATATTCTAAAACACTGACAGCAGCTACACCACCCATAGGAAGCGCAAAATACTACAACGTAAAATATTACAATAACAACAGAACGGAAGTTGACAGTAATAATAGTTTCAACAGTAGCAAAACAACACAAAAACAGCAGCAATGGCCAGATTTACCCTAACTAGTCAGTACTTCTTACTGATCTCCAAATAACTACATGTAGTTTGAATAAGTATAATTTACAGAGGAGGAGTATTTAACATGGCCTTTTATCAATAGTTGCGAAGCATTTAGTAAAGTATCATATTAGTAAGACTCATCGGGTCTGGTCTACACTGGTCTTCAAATTTAACCCATTACCTCCTAGGCTATTTTAAGATCACACCACTTTGAATAAATCTACCGAAAATGGGCATTAACTAGAGAAAATGAAAATTTTAGAATTTTGTTGTTTGAAACCATTGTGATAAATAGAGCATTTGCTCCTATAGGAGCAAATGCTATATTTATCACAATGGTTTCAACAGGTGATTTTTACAGAGGCGTAGAAAGGCGTATTTATGGAGGAAAGGGTTAAACAGGATACTAAACACAAATGGATTAATTATTATAACCCTGACTTATGAGAGTGGAATAACCCAGTGGGGTGCAACTAAAGAGTCCAGTCGGTATGAAAGGATTAAACTTACAAAATGATTTGGAATGGCAAACTGTGCATACTCTGAAGAGAGGGATATTCTAGGAGTCATCTGACCTGGGTCTATATTGTTTGTAAATATTAGTGCATACATGGGTTAATAATTCTGACATCAGTAAAACCAACCAGCACACATTCTGCCCACGGTCATCACGTAACCAGCTTCACAGGAACAGCTGTACGATCCCAGTGTATTTCTGCACTCAGATTTGGCGGGGCATGTAAACGTGTTTTCACTACACTCGTTAATGTCCTCGTCACACGTGGGACCTGTGGAGCCTGATTTACACGTGCATTCTCCAGTAATTTTGTTACAGCTAAGGGTGTTGACATCCGAACACGAGCATCTGTAACGGCATTGTGGACCCCAGGATCCATCATTGCATTCTGTAAAAACATTGGACAGTATAACATATACTGCACAGCAGATATAATTGCCACCTACAAGATGATGATGGTACACACCTAAGTTCAAAACTCAATAAAGAAAGGAAGGGAAGGGGTATTACAAATACAATATTTCTCTCATGACTATAACTACTCATTAGATCAAACTGTTTTATAACGATTAAAATGAGTAGTCATAGCGACAGTTTAAGAGGACGGAAGGCAGACTGTTGTTTTAACATGTAGATTTGCTTCTACATGGAACCCTGAAATGTATAAACTATAGGGCTAGATGTACTCTCTTAAATCAATTTTCTACTCTTTGCATTGCATTAAGGAAGATTTACTAACCCTAGGCAGGCATGCACTATCATTTGCAAACAGTGTAGGCCCAGATCAGAGGGTTCCTAGAGGAGCCCTCTGAACAGGGTCTACACTATTCATCTTTCAAAGTTCTTTAGCAAAATGAGCATTTCATACTGAGTGGACTCTATATTTAAACACTGATGGACTATTCCACTCTCATAATGCAGGGTTCAAAATGTTAATAACATACCTTTGCAAGTTTTCCGGTCCTGATCAAGGTAAAATCCGTCACGGCAGCTGCAACTATAGCCTCCGATTTCCTCGTTACAAAGCTGATCACATACACTCGGGGACATATCACACTCTCGAATATCTAAAGAAGCATACAATAAAATATCAGTGGTAATCAGTGACATATTTGTCTAGCGACCATTAACCATTTCCTTCATATAAGTGCCTTAGCATGTCTTTGCGAAATGAGTAGACCCAGATCATACAAGGACCGTCTGTTCAGGGTCTGCTCTGTTTGCTTATGTTACAATATAGATCTGAGTCTACAGTTTCTACCTCAGCCAAACTGTTTGTGTTCATATGTCATTATAAAATATAATCTAATTAATGTTCATGACCTACATGGCTATTCAACAATATTATACTCATACAAGTATTGTACACATGTACATTAGCATTTTGAGAAAATGTCTCATTTTCTTTAATACGCCAGTAATTTTCAAAGTTTATTCATCCGATAAGTTATAGAAATATGAAATATTTATATATTTCAAAGATTTATTAAACTTTTCAGCATACCCTTAAAGCAAATATCAAGCATAGCATTGTTTCGCATAGCCATTTTAAAATAAGACTAGATAAGATAAGATTGCAATGTTTGTCGTTGGAAGTTCCATGTTTCGACATTATTGTACCATACATAAAATATATGTGTTAATGTTTAATCTTTCATCACAAACTATCTTAGTCATGTCGTCATTTTTCTTGTACTTTATACTTCAATAATAATCACGGTTGCTTATCTTAGATATATCTGAATACGTCTTTACTTACCTTGGCATGCACCGTCGTCATTCAGGTTTCCTTGGTAACCTTTCCAGCATGAGCATGTTGGTTTAAAGTTGAATATCACACAACTTGCATTTTTGCTTGCACATTCTTCTGCTTGCGTCGTGTTACACTTATCAATTACTGTCAATGATAATAATAATAATAACATTTAAGCTTGTATAAATATATGAACCTTTGAATGAAATGAAAAGATATTATTGTGCGATGAAATAGTTCTGCTCACAGTTTATCAATTGCTTATTAGGTTTATTTAATTGGCCTGTTTATATCTGCAAGACTAGCCATTTAACATTTTCCTCATATGAATGTGTTTTCATGCATTTGCAAACGGAGTAGACCCAGGTCAGACGGCTCCTAGAGGAACCGTCTGATCAGGGTCTGCTCTGTTTGCTAATTGGAATTGGAAAGATCTGTTTCTTTTCTTTCTAGAATGGATACAATGTTCTACCTTCCATATTTCATTATAACTATTCAGTAGGTATTAAACTTTGGAATAGACATAAAACAGGGAAATCAACACAAACAAAAACAGGGAAAGGGTTAAGAACTTAGAATAAATATTGATCACATGATCCTTAAATTACAATTATTTCATAAGGCACTCGATAATGCTACTATTTATATGTACTTATTGTTATATATTTTGAACCAATATTTATAACAATTCTTCATTATACGAATTGGATGACAAACTATCAATAAAACGTCGATATTTCACTGAAAATTCTATATAAATCGAATGCCCTTCAATTACAGAAATATTGTTAAACGAATCGATACAATTGACTGTTCATTTCATGTACTTACTGTCTATACGTGGAAATAATCAAAGAAATCCCGTTGATATATGCTATTTCATATACAATAAACCTATTTATGCCAATAATGATATAAATGGAATAAATGAAAACAGTTTCCACCCGACTAGTTTTAGTGTTATGAACGTCTACAATAAACTGTTGTATTCAATAAACAAAACAATCCGGTTGTTAACCATAATAAACCTGAACCTGCTGAACAATTTAAATTATCTCCTCCCAATCTAAATATTAATTGAACAAAAGGCCGTTTCAAAATTTATTTTGATGAAAAGGATTTATATGACAAACAGTGCAGACCCTGGTTAAAAGGCTCCATCAGGAGCCCAATGATCTGGGTCTACACTGTTTACAAATGTTTTATATACTCGGTTCAAGCACAGTAAGGGTTAATTCATTTGTATAGTGTGTGCACATTTTGCTTCACAAGTTACATCTCAACAGTCACACCATCAAGTAATGCTTGCAAAACATCCTTTCGAATGAAAATCAAATTTCTCAAAATATGTATACAGCACGTGCACTTAGAAAAACTATTCTTCCTGCAATCTTGCCGTTAGTGCGTACAATTTTGCATTTTTATTTTTTTCTTCCATTTTTGTTTCAAGAACAGTCACAGTAACAAACGGTTTGAATCCAACCTGTTTACTGAGCTAATCACACATGCGACATAGGCAGCGAAAGAGTTAATCCTTTACTCCATGAATATTCATGTAAGAAATACATTGACTTCATCAATATTAATTAGCTCAATTCTAGCTATTATAATGACTCATAAACACATGACATGTTTGCCGTCGCAGAACATGTAGAATCGAATCTGTATCATTTCATAAGGAAATAGAGCAGACCCTGATCCCATAGGAGCCATCTGATGTGGATCTATACTGTTTGCCAAGGCTTAGAAAGGCATATTTATGGAGTAAAGGGTTAATTTGGCTATATGTTCATAAAGTGATAAACATCTTTAACAATCATCATACTATATAGTATATGTCGTTACCTATGCACCTTCTCCTGTCTGAGAGGTTGAGTCTGTATCCTTCTCTACACGAGCATCTATAGCCTCCCAATGTGTTGTAACACAGTTGTTCACAATTATGCTGTCCTGCACATTCGTCAATGTCTACAAACATTTTAATGTTTATTTTATCTTATTATTTAAAGGAAAACATGTCTAGATCTTATTTTGGAACACATCCATTTTTATGTGGAGGGGTCATAGCAAACAAAATATTGGATGGTAAAAGTCATGGCCATATGTATGTTCACATGTATGTGCAGATCCTGGTCAGTTAGCTCCTTCAGAAGCCCCCTGATCTGGGGTTTTCTGTTTGTCTATGTTATTTTAATGGATACTGGACACAAATAGGTTAATTCAAATTTAGTTAATTCATATTATATTCTTACAAGCGACTTTCGGGATCTTTCAACCACTGGCAGTCTATTAACACTTATCCCGCTATCCGCGACCTGACTCGCATTCGCAAAAAGTTTGGATCAGTTGACACGCCGGTTCCCTGCTGTCTCATCAGGATCCCAACTGTTTGACAATCAGTCAATAGTTTCTTAACCTTTAACCTGCTGAGCAAAATATTTTTACAGAATTTTTCACCTGATACATTTTTTCAAAAATCAAGCTATAATCAATTTGTCTATCAAAATGCAATCAGGGTGTGAAACAGTTTGGATCCTGATGAGACGCCGAGTTACTCGGCGTCACATCTGGATCCAAACTGTTTGCATAGGTATTCACTCATCCGCCCATAGCAGGCTAAAGGTTAAAATGATTATCGAATCAGATAGAGTCATAATTGCACCATATCCAAAATCGGGGAGATGTTCTATTCTTCACATTGGGATAAGGATTAAATTCCGACCAACAGTAGAATAAAAGTGAATGTTTTCATATGATTAAGACTATTGCTAGAAGACACAGTTTGAATGTTATTGACACATAAAGAGGAAAGATATGGCTCGAGATGAAAAAGCCAAAGACAATCAGATTGCCAGTGATAATGCAAATGTAAAGGTATTTACAATGGATACACAGTATGTAGTTTTGCTGTGCCCAGCTATTCAGGCTAGTGCCGTTTACTTTATAACAAAATAGCATGCCATAATTCCACCACTTATAACTTGGCATCAAAGGAAGTTGGCTGTTATTTCTGGCACGCACGAGGAAAAAGAGCTAGGGCTCGCTGCAAATAATTTTGCCTCTTGCATTGTGAATCTTGTGAAAGACGTTCTGACTCCTAACGTCGAAGAGTTGATAATACATTCACATTCAGCAATGTACCTCGACGACTGGTTGACTGTAATCTGTAATTTGTGTTCCATGCATAGGCTTAACTTTAATGGATGGTGAATAATCAAAGTTGATTGTTCTTGACTGTTAGATTGTCAGGATATTGTTGTTAAGCTGTATACTGCATTTATATTTCAAGAAAATTGTTAAATATGTACAAGGCATTTAGGAATTACATGTACATATATGCATAACATGAACCTAATTCAATACCAATATGTTTTATGTATTGCATTAAAGACATCGTTCTTCTACTGCCTAAGTGCCTAGTACATATGAACAAAAACAATCTTAAAATGTAAAAGCCGTAATATACTTTTCAGTGTATAACATTATGGAAGGGACTTTCCGCCAAAAGCCTCTTGATGTAAGTGACATTCTTATTCTTGTTTCTTCATAGTTCTATATTCTTACTTGCAATTGCATGGCTGGTAATTGCAAGTTACTTGATGTCAACGCCATGCACTATGGTCCTATGTTTGTTTTGTCATAGTTGTATATTACTAATTGAAGTTGTATGTGTGCTACTTGCAGGTCTATTGATGTAAACGCCATACATTATGGTATTATGCATTTTTCTTCTTAGTTGTATATTCTTAATTACAAGTGTATGTATGATGCTTGCAAGTCTATTCATCTAAATGAAAACTCTTAACTTGACCAATTTCAAAAATTCGATCGGATATTACATAATGCATAATTCCCAATTGAAGTAAAAGGACTTGCAGGATAGACGAATTAGACATAGCATTAGAACGCATATGTGTGTAACTTTTAACGCTAGGTGTCGCCAAAGTAAGTTTAGAATTAAGGACTGTTCCTCTTCGTTAGGTAGGATTATTCCGTGGCAACATACACTTCCGTCACAGGCGCGGGCGTGATATCAAAGTACAGTGCTCCCTCTCTACAACGACACCCTTTGGGATACGAAGATTGTATGTGTTGTTCAGAGGGAGTTGTTATAGGGAGGGAAAATCAAACATAATTAGCTTGTTTGCAGATCCCTAGAAAAGGTGTATTTCAAGAACTAAAACCGCTATGCCTCAATCAAACCCTATGTTGTGACCACTCTTTAGAATCGTCACAAAGTGACGATTCTAAAGAGTGGTCACAACATAGGGTTTGATGGAGGCATAAAGAAAATTGAAAAAATGTTGTGTCTGGAGCCTTGTTGTTTCGGAAACAGTGACATGCGTTGTTGTAAGGAGGGAATCGTTATTGAGAGAGCCGTTGTAGGGAGGGAACACTGTATTGCATTTCTGCATATTCACCGTGTAATATTTCCCATTCGAACGTTTATTTCTCATTGAATTTGCAATTGTCGTGCAACTATCCGTCTATTTATCGCTAGGTTGTAAAATGACGGGATTGTTTTTTTACAAGAGATGTTCAAAATTACCAGAGCGAACATGCGCTCGATTCGGCAACGATTCTATTCGTACCTGCTGCACTTAACCGATGTCGGCAGTCGAATTATTTACGAGTGTAGATCTAGTCCAAACCATAATTATACGGTAGTGATTTGTCATAAATATCGGCTTGTCTTTACTACAAACCAACTAGATTTCTATATGTACCTTAAATACTAATTTCAACTTCTTCCGATCTACCTATACACACCAAAAACATAGAGAAAATACCTTCCAGCAACATACAGAACCCTTACATAGACTATTTTTAACATATCTATTATCTAAATATTTATAGATAATTCGGCACAATCTGTCAAATTATTATCCAATATTACTGCCAGTCGACTACTTTGAGTTACTTAACAGGAAGGTCATATTGGTCTTGTGCTGCTCATCCGATTAATAGATCTCATATGACCTACTTATTCAACAATCATGATTTAACCCTTTCCTTCATGCAAATGCCTTTTCAAGCATTTTCAAAGAGAATTCATACAGGAGCAGTTTGACCAGGGTCTGCTCTGTTTGCTTAAAAGATATAATGGATCTGATTATATAGTTTCTATACGAGCCAAACTGTCATGTGTTCATATACCATTATAAAAAATAATCTAATTAATTTTCATGATGTCATCATATCTTACATGAATATTGAACTGGAAAGTGTTAAAGGTTTTTAGGTTTTTTTTAATCTATTGTAGAAAATATATTTTAGATTGTCTGATCTACATAATGCAACGAACAGGAACAACCTATATAAGTTTCATGGAAGGTTAACTGAAGATACTGTGAAAGTTGGTTGAAATCCATCCAGTGGTTAAGATGTCATTTAAAGAAATTTATCTTCAAAATCCATTTAGCTCCTATGACCTACTTATGCAATGGAACTGACCAATTAACTTTCATGGAGGGTCACCTGCATATCATTCCGGTAAAATTTGGTGAAAATCCAGTTACAGTTTAGGAGATTTTTAACAAGAGGGCCATGAATGTTCTATATTGCTCACTTGTGAATTATAGTTCTAGATAGGGATGAATTAAAGAAATTGTTTATGGACGAATGTTGGATGGACAAACAAACAGGTAGACGGTTGACAGATGGATGGACGCCGGCTGTAAAACAAGTGTGATATATACACTTTGATCTTTCACACAGGTATACTTTATATTAGAAAAAAGACATATCATAAACATATTAGCAGAATAATATTTCAAGGAATGATCTGCTCTAGTTTGTCCTTTGGTTTTACAATGATTTTGGTCCGTTGAAATAGAAAAAGAAAACTAAGTGCAGAGAACTTTCACAAATAATCTGAAAAATCTGTCATTTCTGTAGCCAATTGATGCAAATTAACAATTTCAATCAGAATGACTTCCTTTACTTTATTATCTAGATCATTGGAACGACATTACCAAATTACTCAGTATCAAACTGACCGGATGCCTTTGATAATACAGATAACCATTTCCCTCATATCATAAATGCCTTGACACTCCTCTGCAAACAGTATATACCCAGATCAGAAAGCTCTTGTACAAGGCATTTGATTTGAGTCTACTGTGTTTGCCTATAAAATCATAATTCAAATGACTACAGTTTGTTTCTACTGATACCAAGAAATCCTGTGTACATTTGCCATTTTAAATATTCAGCTAGTAAATATTCATGATGTCATTATTACTCACATGAATAAAGAACAGGTAAAGGGTTAACCCTTTCCTTCAAATAAACACTTGTTCATGCCTTTGCAAATAGAGTATACCCAGATCAGATGGCCCCTGTAGGAGCTGTCTGATTAGAGCTGGTCTGTTTGCTGATGAAATTATAGATTGAATCTTTACTTTCTGTGACAGTCTAAATTCCCTTGTTAATATTGCTTAAAACTGTTTGGTTGTGTCATGTTCATGTCCATGGTGTCATTATACATGACTATTCAACAGGAAAAGGGTTAGATTTGTGATGAAATAAATGAACTTCTCTACCACAGCCACCAAAACACGCATGTTTGGGGCATTCCACCCTTTATTCCATAAATACGCCTTTCTTTGCCTAAAAGCAAATAGAGTAGACCCAGATCAGATGGCTCCTATAGCACATTCCCTCGTATTGACGCCTCCGCAAAAGTCACCTGTTGAAACATTTGTGATAAATAGAGCAATTGCTCCTATTTATCACAACGGTTCTAAACTACAACATTCTGAAATGTTCCTTTTCTCTAGTTAATGCTCCTTTTTGGTAGATTTATTCAAAGAAGGTGTATCTGAAAATAGCCCATGAGGGAATGGGATAGGAGCCAACTGATCAGGGTCTATTCTGTTTGCTGATGGGATATATATGATATCAATATGTTTCTACAAAATCTGTCCTGATCAAACCAACTTTTCTGTGTTCATATGCCATTAGAATAATTCATCTAGTTATTAGTATGCGTGGTGCCATTATTTTCTGCATAAATATTCATGGAGGAAAGGATGACATGACCATTACTGATCTAGATCTACACTGATAGCATAGCATTATTTTAAATATTATATAACATGTATGTGCTTTCAGGTCTGGCTGAATAGTGAACTTTTGTTGTTTTGCCTTGTGACATGTTCTTAGGTTTGCCATGTAAACGTTTGCCATGTGATGTATGTCTAATCTATGACTCTATGTGATATTGTTTGTTAACAGTGAGTGTACACGTTTTTGTGTAAATGAGGGCGGGGGGGGGGGGGGGAGGTATACAAATTATTTGAAAATTAAAAACGATCGATAAGTGTCTCGAGCAAACTTACCTGTGATAAGAATGTTCTTTCCTCATTAAAGTGGTGCTATAACTGCAGAATTTCTAACAATTTATTTGATCTTACGAAGTTTAGTGAAAAGTCCTCAGCTACCTAAACAGTAACAAAGTATCTGTACACCGGTCACAATTTCATTTGGGGAGCAGTTAATGGAAGTTGAGCTACTTCCCTTCAATTAAAAAGGCCTTATGTCAAGGCTGGTTCTCGGCTTAAGTCTAACAAAAAAGCAATAGCAACAAACACGTTCGATTTCTAATAGTACATGTATCGATAAGCACCGAAAACAAAAGCAATCGACCTAATAAGAAGGTTTTTGCAAATAATACAATACGAGAACACCACGAGCATTTTCATCAATAGAATTGTCATTTACATCAATAGACTTTCAAGAAGCATACTTTCAGCTGCAATTAGTAATATACATCTATGACAAAACATACATAGGAACATAGTGTATGGCGTTTATACCCAGTAATATGCAATTACCAGACATGTAACTGCTAGTGAGAATATACAACTATGACGAAACAGGAATAAGAATGTCACTTACATCAAGAGACTGTTTGCGGAAATTGCCTTCCATATAATATTGCATTGATAATTCAAGATGAGTGTTATATATATACAAGGGACATTGTTCACCAGAAGTGGTCTCGTTGGCATAATTTTTAACATAGATTTAATATGACCATGTTTCCTACAATGTTTACAAGACAACATAGTTGTATTGTAATACACGCTCAGTTGCATAAATTACCTTTATTGTTCTTCAGTAATTAAAGTTCATTGTTCTCGATTAATCAAATTTTGATACTGTTTTTGAGTAACCAACGGTTATAGTTCTTGAGTTTATTGATCTGGAGTATTGACTTCCCTGGGATACTGTTGAGGTCATTGTTGCTAAAATGTGTACTTGTACTTGTAAGACTGCATTTAGATTTTAGGAAGACTGTCTAAGTTTTACAAGGCATTACAGCCTAACATGTATGTTGTCCTGTTGGCATTACATTAAACATGTTCGATACGAAACATATTTTCAACAGACCTATCTCTCCTGACTGCACATGAAACAACATTCTTGAAATATGAAATGAAATATCATATATTAACATCTATCTTTTAGGATGACTGTAAATGCAATGTTAAACATTTTAGCAACATCACCATATCGGACCATATATGTGGTATATCATAGTTTATTAGAGTTTAGTGTTCGAGAGATATTATATCATTGACAAATTGTTGGCATTTAGTTGTTAATTTGTCATGTTACTTTTCGAGTACACATCCGGCTTTGTCAAACAGCCTACAACACTTATAGTAATCCTTCCTGGCAAGACTGGCATGTATGCAAGTAAATATGATATGCATGTATATACATGTATATATATATAGAGAGAGAGGGAGAGATGTTTGAGTATGAGGTGATGTATAAATAGACATCTATAAAACCATTCTATTTCTGGTGGGGACAAGCATAATTGAATACATGGAAAACAATAATACTGGTATTCACAGTATTATTTACTGCTACATGTTTATTGCAATACCACTTTACATTCATTCATTTTTCTCGTATATGGTACAGTTTGCATTAAAATGGAAACTTATTTAATGACAAAACACTGTATCTCGCGTTTCTCGGATATTGCATCCAAAATAAATACAAAAAGCTGTAAGTCCAATTTCTAGCAACTTCAGTATGTTACATTGAATTTTACATCGTTGCCTAAAAGGCAGCATGGTTGTGACTAACATACCTGGATTTGAAGAAAAAATTACCAGTTTAGCAAAGGTTAAACAGTTTTTTCTTCTTCCTGAAACCTATGAAAGATAAGTTTATGTACTTCCATCTTCCCCCTATTGTATGTTTGTTTTGTCTTTGTGCGTCTCTTGATGTTTTTATAGTTATGTACATTGCTGTTTCCTTGTGTTGCTGTTCGGGCGGCTGTTTGTTCTGTATGTGGTGTTTCCTGCATGATTCATTTTTGTACTTTTAAATGCTTTTTGTGGAACGTTTGTCCCTGTTTCTTGTGTGTCTTTTGGTGTTTTCTGTGTTCATTTCGTGTGTGTGTGTGCGTGTGCGTTTGGGTGTGTGGTTGTGTGTGTGTGTGTGTGTCATGCTGTCTATCGGTGTTTTGGTGGTGGTTGCGTCTTGCATGTGGCTTTGCCTGCTTGACTTTACTACTTTTCCATTTAATCTGACACCGACGTCATGTGTCCTTATTATATACACATATATCAGAAACCTTTATTTTTAAGTACAACACCAACAATGGAACATAGTTACAGTGGACTCTCGATTATTTAACCTTTAGCCTTCTGAGCAAATTATTTTTACAGAATTCTTCACCTACTACATTTTCAAATTTCAAACTATAATCAATTTGTCTGCCAAAATGTAATCAGGATATCAAACAGTTTGGATCCTGATGAGACTCATTCGCCCATAGCAAGCTAAAGGTTAAGACAGGTGACAGTTTAATGCATGGTGGAAGTCATACAAAGAGCGCCTCTCTACGAGCTTTCTGCATGATATTCACCATGCATTAAGCAATCACCTGCCTAAAAGGGTCTAAGTCTTTCTATACAGAATATTCGAATAATAGGGATTATCTCGATCTTCGGTTAAAGTTCCGTCCCTTCCAAAATTTGTAATACAGATCTGTTTTTTAAATTTCAACACTGCATGTACCTATAGAGACACCAGTTTATGAAGCCGATGACTCGTACCTCACATCATCATCACCCAGTAATTTGCACTGTCCCTAGAAGTGAGAAATATATCAAAGGTCAATGTATTTGTTTTTAAAGTTGAAACTGACCCACATCTGTACTACCACCCAAAGTAAATAAATTATATATTAATTATTGAATACATATAGTATTACTCGGTCTACAAGTTTACCTATACACTGTCCATTTTCATAGATAAATCCTGTCTGGCACCGACAAACGAAACTGCCTTCGGTGTTAGCACAAATCTGGTCACAAGTGTTCAGAGAGGGCACGATGCACTCGTTGACATCTGGAAAATAACACGTATACACTGACATACAATGACATATACAGTGATACCTGTTTAAACCTATTGCTCAAATTAGTATCAATAACTGTATGTAAGACAGGTGGCGGCTTCACCAATTACCTCATACGATTTTGTAGATACAAACTCTTTGAATAAATCTACCAAAAAGGAGCATTAACTAAAGAAAAGTATTTTTTTTTAAAAAAATTGTAGTTTGAAACCATTGTGATAATTAGAGCATTTACTCCTATAGGAGCAAATGCTCTATTTATCACAATTGTTTCACAAAGTGACTTTTACAGAGTCGTCAAAAGTCGTTAATTTGAGGGAAAGGGTTAATGCAGGTTTAAGGTCATACAGAAAGCTCATAAAGGAGCTTTCTGCATGACTTCAACCTGCATTAAGCAGCCACTCCCATGCAATGACCCAAATTCTTCTTTATTACAATTCTGTTAAGAGAGGAGTTTACTTTGCTAGAAAATGTAGTTCCATATATCAGTACACATCAATTGGATTATTTCATGAATAGATAACTTGAATTGCACGAGTACCGATTTTGCAATACACGTGTACACTGTTCGCCCGGTTGCACAAATTTGTTTTGTATTCATTTGCAACTGTTTCTTTGCAATAAATGAAAATCAATCTAGTCAACCGTCAATCTTTGATGAATGAAAGTTATCATTTCTTGAATGCTAACTTGTGTTGCAATCAGCCACCTAGTACGTTAGCGCAAACTGGTTTGGAATAAAATAATTTATGGAAACTTTATAATCTGCACTGACCTTTGCACTGTCCTGCTGCGGTTTTTCTGTATCCTTCTTGGCATGAGCAACTATATCCACCAGGCTCGTTCACACATATGGAAAAGTCTCCTTTTGAAATTAGAACAGTTATATACCGTGATACAGTATGAGCTGTCATATACAATTATACATTTATTGAACATAGACGTTTTAAAAGCAGGCGGTTGCTTGCTTAATGCAGGGCAAAAGTAATACAGAAAGCTCTAATTGCAGCTTTCTGCATTACTTTTGACCTGCATTAAGTTACGACCTGCCTCACATACTTTTATTTACATGTCTTTGATGACCGCTTAAGACAGGTTCTACTGTATAACATACATGTTTCTGTTTAGTTATAAAACACTCAGAGTACTTTTGTTTAACATTTGTAAATAGCTAAGGTATTACAGTACCTCGATGTTTGTTCTACGAACCAATTCCGAGGTAAATAAAAACATATTCTTTCCTCAAAACCGATTCAGATGACGATTTGCAGTCAATAATTACTCATATTCCGTGAGCTCAATATATTCATATTTTTTCAAATATTATTTACCTTGACAAATATCCGGGTCGCTAGCACATTCATCCTGGTCAATATCACAGTGTTTTCCAAGCCAGCCAGACTTGCAGATACAACCTCTGATTGGATCACATCGCTCTGATCCTCGCCCACAGTCACATCTCTCCTCGCAGTTGTCCCCGTAATGAAATGCATCACATACTGGAAAGTACAGCAATTTATTAAAGATATTGAAGTCAATCCGTTCCCTCATATTTACGCTATTTGATGCATCTGTAAAAGGGACCCTTAGAAACCATTGTGATAAATAGAGCATTTGCCCCAAAGGAGCAAATACTCTATTTATCACATTGGTTTCCAAACTACTACAAACTTATAAATATTTCCTTTTTTGTAGTAAATTTTCTTTTTCAGTAGATTTATTCACAGAGGTTTGGTCTTAAATAGCCTATTAGGGAACTGACTGAAGGACAATTTTCACATGCAGAAATATATTACGAACAATACACACGAATGTTTTACAACTATTAGAGCTGAGATATCATTGGGAAAATGCAATTACATAGCCGGTTTTGTTTGTTCGACTAAATTAACCTCTAATTAACGTTTTAGTATCTAGTTAAAAGAAACATGACAATAAAAGGTAGTTTACCTCTGCATGATCTTTCGTCATTCTGCAAATATTGACCTGTAGGACAAGAACATGTGTACCCGCCCACGGTGTTTGTACAAAGCCCTGGGTAGCTACATTTATTTAGGGTGTTTGAGGTACACTCGTCCACATCTGGAAATGTTTTGAAAGATATCTTTAAGTAATTGTTTTGTATATATGATTCAAAACTTAACTATAATATGATGCAAGCTTATCACATGTATGTTCCTTTTTATGCTCACAAAAAATTCGCTTATTTGTATTCAAATGAGCCCATTATATAAATCGTCCATGAGATTTGGAAGTACATTTTATATGTCAGTAACGCAATACATATTTTAAAAATACATGTTTATTTATAAATATAAATGAATAAGGTGAAGCCATACAGTAAACATCTAATAGCTCGAATACTAACCTTGGAAACATTATCAGTCTTTAGGACAGGTGACAGCTTAAAGCATGGCGATAGTCATAAAGAAAGCTCCTATAGGAGCTTTTTGCACGACTTTCACTCTGCTGTAAAGAAGAAGTCCCTACAATGAACGGATATTTTCAATATCATAAAACGTGGTATTTTGAGCTTATATCGAAAAATGTTCCTGTGATACAAATAAACCCATTTCATCAATACTGATAATTTTTGGTCTACAACACAATATTATCGGCATTTTCCGTTTAATTCTTCTGTGTTTTGCCGATGATCATCCGATCCCTCCATTGTTTACGTAATGATTTTCTCGGAGGTGGTTGGAGAATCGCGAATAGGGCGAACAGTTACGAAACTATTACCCAACCCGAATAAAACGGAAACATCGGGGAGTAAAAACGGGATCGGCGATATCAAACACATGGATGTTTTGTCATTATAAACGGTAATTGGACGAGTTGTTTTGCTGTATATTACTTTTCAGCATATAAACAAATGAGATTTGTATATTTTAAGTGTTTTTGAAACGCGTCAAATGTAGGGACATCCCCTATAAGCAGCCACTTGCCTACCAAGGCATCAATTCTTCATTTCTTATATTTCAAAGAATTGAGGTTTTAGTGTATAATAAATCATCGGCGTATAAACTTACCAGAACACGTTTGCTCATCGGTATCGAGTTCAAATCCAAAAGGACATGCACAATGAACCTCTGTGCTCTCGACCACACATACATGACTGCAGTTTACACCACCAAACACAGCACAGATATCTTTAACTAACAAAAGGAACAAAAACGGAATATATATAGACTATATATTTCATACAACAAAGGTAACAAAGCTGAAATCGTCACTGACCGTTCCAAGGCGGTACTTCCATCTTCCTCCTATTGAATGTTTGTTTTGTCTTTGTGCGTCTCTTGTTGTTTTTTCTACCCATGTACATTTGCTGTTTCCTTGTGTTGCTGTTCGGGCGAGTGTTTGTTCTGTATGTGGTATTTCCTGCATGACTCATTTTTGTACTTTTCGTAATATTGTATTATGATCACCATGGGGGATATTGTTCTGTTGCACATCATCTCACTTGACATATACTAACAAAGCTATACCAAATGAAAGGTAGGCGCTTTCAGCTGGATTACTATTTCTCTTGTATTTTATTGAGATGTTGCCGTTTACTAATTTTCCTTAGACTCTAAAAATTAAATAATTCAACAGGATTATAGTCCAAGAAAGTATATATTAACAAATGTCACACTCATTTTATAATTCTTATATGAGATATTCAAAGCCAAGTGTGTTTTGTAGCACAAAGGGATCAACGATAAAATCAGAGGAAACCAACTAGTAGGACCTGGACGTTTTGGGAGCCTATTCAGGGGAAATTACTTAACAAGATCCATCAATATATTATGGAAGAAAATAAATTAGCATGTTCCCTGGTCATATCTCGATGCGTCATACAAAACAGACCCAACATTCGCATGCCAATTCGCAGCTTAATAATGGTCAAAAATAATGACGAAAGCTCCCGCAGGAGCTTTCAGATTTACTTTCTACATTCATAATACTGTCATTACCTTTTTCTAGACATGTGTAGTGATACATTATAAATAAACTCATGTATTGTATAGTTTGGAAGAACTAATCATTTGTTCAAATCATCCGAGTTAACATGGCCATACATACCTTTTCTGCACGAAGCTCTATCCGAGTTTAGGACATATCCGAAATAACAATAACAGTTATACTTTCCATTCACATTCTCACATATTTGATCACAGGTTGCAATTCCGGCTTCACATTCATCGAAATCTGGCGAAAGAAACAATGTAACAAATCATTTCACAGAGGCCCAGATAAGACGCGTAAATTAAAACATTTTCAAGAATAAAATCTGCATTTCTTCACTAAACCCTGTGTTGTGACCACTCTTTAGAATCGTCTCTTCGAGGATTCTAAAGAGTGGTCACAACATAGGGTTTCGTGGAGAAATGACAGTTTTTAATATTTGAGTATGCACCTTTATCTGTGGCTTTATATTAATTATACAGTTTGTTTTTAGAATTTAGATGCAGAATTTAGATGCACACTTATCGGATATAGCCGAAATTATTAACAGGATTCTTAGCTCTTCCCAACTTTGAAGAAATAATGACTACTTTAATTGGATATGGTGACTACTTCCGACTAAACAAAGCTTTTTAGAAACTTATGACCTGGGTTCAAAAACAGCTTGTACCCAAATGATACACCAAGTTATTTAGTGACTCAAATGGATCCAATACACATTTGCAAACTGTGAGAAAAGTCGCGAGTAGTGGGATAAGGGTAAATAAATATGCCCTCCTAAATGAACAACTTGAAATAGTGTGAACAATGTAACAGAGGTCCAGCTAAGATACATAATTGTTTTTAAAGAAAAGCTCCTTTCTTTTTCCACCAAATCCTATACTTTGACTACTCTTTAGAATCGTCTCGATCTGTATCTCTGAATGTAAAATACAGTAAATTACCGAAACTTTACTGTAGGTCATCTGCCGCTCTAAACTACTAGAGGACCGCAATTTAGCAAAAGAAAACAGTGAAGTTTCATCTATGCTTTCCGATCTGGTTCTACACGTTTTTCAAATACTAAATAATTGGGTTTCATGTTATTTATAAAAACCCTTAGTGTGATGTACACGACACATCCTTTCATCTAGTTAGAGCATTTACTCTTTTTTGGCGAAGCTTACCTGAAATAGTCTACAAAATCCATGAATATTTTACACCTTTTTGAAGCTCGATTAATCCATTCCTGCATACAAACGCTTTTTCACGCATTTCCAAACAGAGCAGACCTGTATGAGCTGTCTGATCAGTGCCTGTTCTGTTTGCTTATGACATTATAATGGATCTTACTCTACAGTTTCTACGAATACTAAACTTCCATTTGTATATAATTATGCCACTGTGAAAATTTAGCAAATGAATATTCATGACGTCATTGTTTCTCACATGAATATTAAAAGAGAAAGGGCTAAATAAAAATTCGCATTCAGAATTAAAGCATCAAATGCATTGAGCATATTTGTTAAAAATATTAAAAGGAATTAACAAAACTTCAGCATAACCTGCCTAGAGCGACCACGTGATTCATATGTTCGGGTATCTAAGAGCATTTGTTTGCTAAATGCAGGACGGAAGTAATGCAGAAAAGTCCTGGTGGAGCTTTCTGCATTACCTTCGTTATGCATTAAGCTAAGACATGTGATAAAACCCAGAACAGGACTTATTTGGAAGGATGCTGTAAACATGTTTTACTATATTGATACCTATGCATTGTGTCGAATCACTCGGATCAGAAATGTAGCCGTCGTTGCAAGTGCAACCAAAACTACCGGGCGTGTTGGAGCATTTCTGTTGGCATGTGTTGAGGGCAATGTCACTACACTCATCAACATCTGGAAAAAAGAAGCACCAAACAAGAGTGACATGACCATACCATCAACGTGATAAGGACTTATAACAGGATGCGTAGGACTAACAGATAATTTAAATTCTGTCAACACTGAGTTATCAGAATGGAATAGTCATCAATGTTTAAACGATTCCTTAAACTGACGCCTTTCGACGCCTCTGTAAAGGTCACATTTTGAAACCATTGTAATAAACAGAGCATTTGCTCCATAGGAGCAAATGCTTTATTTATCAAAATGGTTTCAAACCTAAAAATCTAACAAATTCCTTTTCTCTAGTTAATGCTCTTTTCGGTGGATTTTATTCAGAGGTTGGATCTAAAAATAGAGTACACCTGCTAGAGTGTTTTAAATGGCGAGCAGTACAGACCCTGGTCTACAATGTATGGCTTCGTAAGATAACAAATGTGCAAAAGAGTTTTGATGGTTAAAAGAATATTAGACAGACTTTCAGATAATATGTATATTAAAGACATAAAGTTAAAACAATTTTTAACATTCTTCGTCCTGTCTATCTAGTTTTCATCATAAGCGTTTATCAAAAATGATTCTAATAGTAATTGACTCCCCTCCAATTAGCCCGTAGTGAGCAGAAACTAACGTCAAACAAACAGACACGAACGTCACATGACATAACAGAAACACACCCTTGCCTTTTTTATACAAATTCATTAGAAGCAACGTGCACATTTACCTTCACATGTGTTCCGATCTGCTGGTTGATAACCAAGTTCACATTGACAGTCATAAGATCCTATATTGTTGTCACACGCCTGATGGTCCGCACTGCACAGGCTGGAGTTGACGAGGCATTCATTGATGTCGGCATCACACTTTCTACCTGTCCACCCGGGCTTACAGATACATCCGTGTACATGGTCGCACGATGCCGTACCGTGGCCGCAGGTACATTCATTATCACAGTTGTCCCCCCAGTGGAAGGAATCACAAACTGTGGTATCCGAAACACATAAATCAGAGCTACAGTTAAAGGTGCGTACCCTAATACTGAAATCCTCATTTCTCCACCAAACCTTATACTGTGACCACTCTTTAGAATCTTTTCTTCGAGACGACTCTAATGAGTGGTCATAGTATCTGGCTTGGTGGAGAAAAAAACAGCCATTGTTGAAAATGTTTACATGTGCGCACCTTATATGGGCGTCATCATAAGTCATAACTCATTGCATGCTACCAACGAGTTTGCAATTATCTACTTACGACGTGTACCCGGATGAGACGCCAAGTGACTATGTGATTCATCAGGATCCAAACCATCTCATTTCAACTTCTTCTAGATGAACAATACACGAAATGCTAGATTTCAGAATTGTAATAAAGAACTATCACACGGCGTGCAAAGACTTGAGAATTTGCTGAATATCAAGATACAGGTAATGTACACTATTATTTCCCTTAGTGCATTTACATAGACTGCAAGGGTATTTCTGTGAATTCAACTGTTATCAAGCTTATTGCGACTATCAGATAAAATATTTTATCAAGCTTTTATAACGTACGAATTACGTGTCTCTATTTCTATATAATTATCCCCTCCACCTCAAATTGCACAATCGATGAACAGTTATCATACAAAATATAGTTATCATTCAATTCGATCCAACATATAACAATTCCAATCAAGCGACGTTTACACACAATCGCCGAATCTGATTGGTTGAAATTTGACATTCATTTATCAATGAATGTAAAGAGCTGGTTCTTTGCCGTTGCTCCATGATTTACATGAAGTCGGTAACCAGTAGCCGATACACTATGGAACTACTCCTTTTTACCATGCATAGACAAACTCCTTTAAGCCATGTTGACGTAGAATTATTGGGAGAACAATGTTGGTTTGAAGTTTTGTGGAGCGCGTATTTTGAAATTTAAGTGTAAAGAGTGAAGTTTATGGTAAAAAGCAAGTGGTTGTATATCAAGAACCAGCAGAGACAGGAGGCTCGCATGGTGTAGAGAGAAAAGGACGAGGTGAACTTATGGGAGGTGGGATACAGTGATTTTTCGGATAGAAATAAAGTGGTGATCGGCAGTGATAAGTTGATAACCGTGTGTTGATTTGGAGAAAACAAAACGAGGGCTACAGACCAGACTTAGTGTCAAAGTGGCATGGCGACTATGCCAGTAATAACAAGACACCTCTCCGTTAAATCAAGGACGACAATAGACCCCAGTAAAACGTACCTGTAGGATAGCTGTTTACCAGGCTAGAAATAACATTCTATATCTAATTCTTCGCCTGCACAGCCAGGGTTTGAATATAATTGAGAATACTTGGCTGAATATCAAACGTAAACTTTCGTGTAGAGTGTATTTCATTGATAAATAAGTTCGAAATAACAGATGTATGAGTCATTCGAATTATTTTCAGACCAATATCTCAAATACACAGCTTAATGCAGATCTAAAGTAACGCTGAAAGCTCCTGTATTCAACCTGCATTAATTCAACATTCAACCTGCACTAAGCTGTCACATGTGTTTCTAGATAACTTCGAGTTATAGAAGTTCATTTGTTTTACAATGTTCTTTACGTAGAGTACAAATAAATTTAAGCCTTTCAACATTGGGCAAACATGACATGTCATTTGCAAACAATGTAGACCTAGATCATAGGACTCCTCCGTGTCTGCGTCGTTTGTCATTCAAAATTCCTCTAGAAAATTTAATTCTTTTATACTGACTGGACTCCATTATTAAACACTGATGGGCTATTCCATCCTGACAATTCAGGGGTGAAAGGATTAATATCGAATCACACTAGTTCGAATACTTAGCAAAGAAGAACTGAGAACTTGGATAAGCAAGTGACTGCTTAATGCATGGTTAACCTTTACAGAGCGGGGCACGAGTCACTAATATTCCTCTGCAAAATGTATAGTCCCAGATGAGTCACCTGGGTCTGCACTGTTTGTCATGTAACATTTTTCTTTAAAATAATTCTTAAATATTTATTATAAGCTTGATCTGTTTAAATTTTGGAATAGTCCATTTGAAATTTAAGCGCTGTAAGGGTTAATGACCTTCACCCTGCATAAAGTTGGCACCTGTCAGGTAATGAATGTATATGAAACAAGAAATTTAGACGAAACCAAGCCCACATATTTACATTGACATGTGACTCTGTCTTCTAGTAGCCTGTATCCAGTATAACAGGAGCAAGTAAAACTTCCCACTGTATTAGAACACTTCTGAGGACAAACGTTTCTTGCACATTCGTTTATATCTGCAATAGAGGATCAACACAACATGACAGATTTGGTTTTCAAATTGGCCATTTTGGCGCCCAAATTTCTAATTGTTTGCAACCCAAACATTTCGGTAAAATAAGGAAATAAGATATAAATTCAAAGGAATAATTTTACAGATATACGAGACTTTTAAACATGTAAAGAAGTGTGTCAAGTTTGCACTACGTAATATGCATGTTTGTTTTAACCCTTTCACCGCCCATGGCATCAAAATGCCCCACGGCAAATAGTGGTCCAAGATCAGACACAGCCTTTTCAAGGCTGCGTATGATCAACTACTTAGTTTCTTGTTACAATATATTGTTCTACGAGATTTTGTATGATTCTGAGTATTCTATCATTATATTTGTTTTCTGTCTTTAAGACTGCAACATTCCATGCTTACAACACCACTATTAAACTGTCACTTTATGAATAAACAAAGAGATGTCTTTAAAGCAGGTGGTTACTTCTGTAGGAGCTTTTTGCTTTAAGCCTTTAAGCCAGATAATTATACCTCTTCTTGGTGGTCACCGTAGAGGGGTTTACTACAATTGTATATAAAGTAAATATTATTAAATTCATACGTTTATGAGAATTTCTCTTTTGATTTAAGTCTGCTTGTCTAGATGTTAGCAAACGTTTAGTACCAACTTAGGGGAACTTTGCTTCTGTTCCTATGTAGAATTGATATACATACCGATACACGCAGTTCCATTCGGCGCAAGCTCAAAACCAGTTTTACAAAAGCACTGGGGCTCTCCTGTTAGGTTTGTGCATCCAGAGGTTGAACTACAGTTTAAGCCAATCAGCTCGCAGTCATCGGTATCTGAGTCTAAAGAAATACTTTGCAGGTAATCTACATTTTACACAAAATGGATGTACATTGTACAATGAATAGTAAAATCATGATTATTCAAAAACTTAAACACGTATCATCATGAATTTTAAGACAGGTGGCAGCTTAATGCTATGAATTAAGCCTAATTTGTCTAAAAAAGTTCTTATTCTTCTATGTTAAAATTTCAAATTAAAGGATCAGATAGAATTTAAAATAAATGGATCAAATACAATTTACAAGGTAGCGTTTGCGGTTTCGTTAATTCACTGGCAACCTATCTATGTTCATATGATAAAATACTGTGAGAAACCTTCACTAACTATTACAATGCTGTCATTTCTGATATTGTGTAGCAATTAGATACCTTGCCAATATACAAATAACTGCAAACTTTTAATCAGTAAAATTGCATGGTGAGTTTCCAAAAACAACTGCTTGGTATTTACGTATTCAATGGAAAAGTAGTAAAGTCAAGCAGGCAAAGCCACATGCAAGACGCAACCACCACCAAAACACCGATAGACAGCATGACACACACACACACACACACACACACACACACACACACACACACACACACACACACACACAACCACACACCCAAACGCACACGCACACACACACACACGAAATGAACACAGAAAACACCAAAAGACACACAAGAAACAGGGACAAACGTTCCACAACATGAACAAACCACAAGCACAAAGACGCAAGGCAAACAAAAGGAAGGGTGACAAAGAGAGTACCGCCTTGGCACGGTCAGCAGCAAAAACACCACTGGGGGTTTAAACCGGTTTAAGGACGTCCTAACCTCACACTTCTCTCAAAGTCACCCTAGCTTTACAAATATTGTAAATAAAGGTATCCCCGCTGGACTTACCCACAACATAGACGACGGTGAACACAGGACAACATGTAAAACATAGCATAATAACTGTGACAATCCGTCAAATATGTACTCAATGACTTTGCTGAAGTCAGAGCACCTGCAGGCAAGCCGTTAAGGGCACGACAGGGAAAAAATAATACGTGAGTCTGGTAAGCTCCTCCTGTATCCAAGTTTAAGAGTATACCATCATAGAGTACTACCCTCGGCCTGTCATCGCGCAAGCAAAGAGGGAAGCGTAGCTACCGACTGTAAAAGGGTCGATAACCAAACATGCAGTGTGTTGCAATATAATAGGATCATAACCTTTCTTTTTAAATTTTTTAATGCGTTTTATAAACAAATCATGAAAATGGATATGACCCCGAATTTTCCTAAGTTTGTAGATAACATCCCCATAAAATTCTGGTTGAGAAATGCCTTGTCGCAGTAACGTCCGTAGATTGCAATTATATTTACTAATGAGAGGTAAATTTCGATAATAAAATTTAGAAAAGGTTTTCCGAAGTTTGTGATATCTGTAACCTTGCTTAAGAAGTTTATCAGTTATAACTAAATTACGTCTGTTAAAATCTTCAAGCAAAGAACAGGCTCGGGCAAACCTAATAAGTTGAGAAATATAAACACCATAAGATGTAGAACGTGGCACATCCCCATCTAGAAAAGGATAATTAACAATTTTAAAATTAAAATCTTCTCTTTTATCGTATACTTTGGACGAAACTTTATCATTTGTAATTGAAAGATTCAAATCTAAAAATGAAGCATTAATGTCAGATTGATTAGCTTTGTTTAAAGACAGTTCTTTTGGGTAGAATCCTTTCAAGTCGAATCCTTTTAATTGAATGTATTAAGCGGCCATTCATTTATTGCACATAGCATTAAAAATCAAAAAGCAGGTGGCTGCTTAATGCAGGACAAAATCAATGCAGAAAGCTACCGCTTGTCTTACAGACCCATAATTAGACCTATTTTTGATGGCCGCTTGAGACACTGTATAAACATACCTCTGATACAGTCACGTGTGCCGTTGAGATTGTACCCGGGGTAACAGCTGCAGTTGTATGTGCCCGGAGTGTTGGTGCAGATGTGTTCACACCTGTGTTGGGCTTCATCACACTCGTTGATGTCTACGCAGAAACAATACGACGAATTAGTCTAAAAATTTCAATCAGTTATTCCAGATGTCTCTAAAATAGGACACAGGGAAATAGTGTATACATGTACTTACACCAAATGGCTCCTTAACCCTTGGCTCTATGAATATTTATGTAAGAAATAATGATATCATTGCTTTGGTAATTTTTATCACGGCACATGGACACGGGAATGTTGGGCTATGGCAGAAATGATAGAAATCATAGCTTTGTTATTTCATAATCAAACAGAGTATACCCTGACCAGACGGCTCATCTAGTTTACCTTAAATATAGGAATAAATGGTAACGACAGTAATGTCCAAATAACCTTCTATAAATTGACGTTAAAATTGTGTTTGAGTGGTCGTTATAGAGAGGCATGATAATTCCACTGACCTTATTGATATTGATATTGGAGATATATTGATATACGCAGAAATCTCGATATCTAGGACTGTGATGGGCCATACAGATAACTTCGACATAAAGGGAGTTTGAATCAGCATATTTCTAACTTGAAACTTTTCTCGATGTGACAGTTTTATGCATGTCAAAAGTAATGCTGAAAGCTCCTGTAGTGCCTTTCAGTATGGCTTGATACCTGCATCAAGCTGTCACATGTCTTTATATATATGTTGAAGTTTAGAACAATTCTGTACAGTAAAACCTCTCTATAATGGCAACTAAATTACATTAGGTATTTTGTGTTAAAGGCAGGTGGCTGTTTAAAGCAATAACAAATTAAAACAGAATGCTCCTATAGGAGCGTTCTGTTTTACTTTCACTTTGCTTGAAGCAGCCATCTGCCCTAAATACCAACTAATTAACACACTTTAGCGGCCGTTATAGAAAGGTTTTACTGTATTACAAATTTTGGAAAGGACCAACCTTTTAACAAGAGCTATATCGAAGTTCGAGTTATTATGCGTTCGAGATATCGAAATTCTGCAGTACCTAAAAGTCATTAACTAATTTCGAAACTAATGTCTAAACAGTGTAGATCCAGATGAGAGGGTTCCTAGGAGTCTGCAATGTTTCACGTTTCTTTTAAAAAATGTCCTTAAATATTTCCCATATGACCAGTTTGAATTTTGGAATAATCCATTTGAAAAATCATCTTATTAAGGGTTAACCAACCTTCACATTGTCTTGAATTGCCAGACGCCGTTCTGAACCCTGTTTCACAGGCACAATAGAAGCTGGAGTCAGTATTGATACACATTTGTTCACACGTATCAGGGGACTGGCACTCGTCGATGTCTGTTATGAAGAGAAGAGCGGGTGATGTTTGATGCAACCTTATTTATTAACCTTTTCCCTGTTCTATATACCAAATTGCAATACCTACTGAATATTCATGAACAAAATAATCATACTGAAATATGGAAGTTGGAACATTGTAGCCATTTTAGAAACTAAAGAAACGGATATATCAAGTTCGATTAGCAAACAGAGCAGACCCTGGTCAGACGGCTCCTATAGAACTTGTCTGATCTGGGGCTACTCTGTTTGTAGATGCGTGAACACGTTTATATGAGGGGAACGGTTTAAGCCACAGATGCCAAATAAATGCGAGCATTTAATTTGATCTCATTTAAACGTAATTTCAGCAATAAAATACATGATATTTATGGTATCGATATACAGCATAGGAGAAGAGAAAATACTTCTTAATGATATTGAAGCTGTTCTTGTATGCAGTAAACCACTCTAACCGGAATTTTAATAAAGCAAAAATAGGTAATTTAGGCAGCTGGTTGATTAATGCAGAGTGAAATTAATAAACAATGAGTTTGGTCAAAATCTGACCAATCAGATTCTTGAGAATGCATCGGATCTCTATTTATATCATCAGCTTACTCAGAGAACTTTATTTGAATTCCAACCCAAGCTCTTCCGTTTGAAATCAAATGGCATGTTCATTGCCGTGATAGATTAAATATCAATCGTATAAAGAGCATATGCAAATATAGAATCACTGGCAAATAGATTGTCGGACATTATTGATTTTTTAGGAAAAAACAGTATTGACTCCGACCCGTCGGACCATGGTGTCGGATAGTAGCAGACAACATACACTTAACTGATAGAGTTATAATCAGTGTAGCCCCTGATCAGACATTGCGTTCTAACATAGCCTGGTGGTTAATCTAATATGTTCACTGTTTGCACATGGTTAAGTAAGCATCTCTTTCCATGACGAGGCGCAAATATGGTAAATCCCCTCTAAATTTGAATTTTAAGGCAGGTTGCTGCTTAAAGCAGAGTGGAAGTCATACAGACAGCTCCTCTATGAACTTTCTGCATTCCTTTCGCCCTACATTAAGCTACCACCTGTCCTAGAGACCGGCATTCATACTTATTTGAACGTCCAGTTTAGAGGGGTTTACTGCACTCATATATACCTGAACATTTGGTTCCATCATCTTCAAACCCATCTGGACATGGACCACAGCGGTAGCTTTCCTTTAACAGCTCATGCTGAACAGCATCTAAATCTTCACACTCCTGGCCAATAGAACAAGGAGACGTGGAACACCCGTCATAATCCATCTCGCAAGAAATACCTGTTGCAAATTCAAATTAACATGTAAGTCTTGCCCCGATGAAAACAAACAACTTTTGATATCTCGAATTTCAATCGACCATACAAATCAATTCAAGGTAACACGTCAGTGGTTCCTGAGTCATCAGATTTGTACATTTTACGAATATTACTAGACTTAAAATTAAAATTAAAAAAGAATTAAAAACTTTTACTTCGAGTTATTCTGACGTTTGAGTTATCCGAGTTAGAGATACCGAAGTTCAACCGTATATTAAAATACACAATTCTGAAAGTAGCTTCGAACGCAAAAGCAACAATGTGAAAAGAGAACATTGCAGATTCGGTTTTGTTGAGTCTGTTGTTGATCAGATATTTAAAGTGCAACACTACATTCATGTCCCATAGCACCAGCTTAAGTGGTATTCACTTTTTATAACTAAAAGCATTGAAAATGATTCCGAAGGACAATAAGATATAATAAAACCGAGAATGAAGTACGGGCAACGTTTTACGGTCGCCACACCGGTACTTAAAACGCTAATTTACAATGTGATCACAAGCTCTCAACCGAGTGTCAAACATACAAGATGCCGGCGAGATACCGAGCAAATTAAAGTCACGTATCATAATAATTGTCTTTTTCTGTTAACCCTTCGCCTGCTGAATTAAGAATACATTTCTCCTTCTTTACCCATGCCCTGTTGTATAATTACATATATCTTCATTGTATACAACTATATCGCTGTGCAATCACTGCTGTGGAGTGCATTGGTTGTACAATCAATTTGTAAATAGTTCAGACCCTGATGAGACAGCTCCTGCAGGAGCTGTCTCATCTGGGTCTTCACTATTTACAGGTAGGTATATTGACGTGAATAGCAAGTGAAGGGTTAATTTGTAGTTTGTCCTACAATTTGGGTTCTAAATCATATCATCTGGATCCACACTGTTTGCATAGTTAATCGAATCCCGTCACAAGCCAGAAAAGAGGGATTTGCTAAAATTTCTGTTTAATCTTTTCAAAACGATCAATATGGCTAAAGTTGAAGATGTTATCAGGAAAAGATTGTTAAATCGATATCGGCATTTCAAGAACTATGCTCTAATAGCAAACGTATAGTTTGACAGTTTTACCTGTATTCATTTCAGAATGGATACTGTGATATAGTTTCATATTCATTTTCCAAGATGATAATTAAATAACGGAATATATAGCGCAAATTCAAGTATTTAGCAGTAGACAAAACAAATGCATCATTGTAAACAAGATAAAGAAGTACACTACTGAGATTTGGTTGTTGGTTAGTTTTAACCCTTTACGAAGTATTGATATCGTGAATATTAATTCTTATAATAACGTTGTAACCATGGAAATATTTTACCATCGCAAAAACTGTAGAATCATATTTTAATTATTCCATAATCAAACACAGCACACCCTAATCAGACGGCTCCTACAGGAGCCTCTGATCTGGGTCTACTCCGTATGCAAAGGCACACAAATGCGTTTACATGTGGGAAATGGTTAAATAAGTTGGGGATGCTTATTATGATTGTCTGTGGTACCTGTCCAATATGGAATACCGTCGTGCCCATTACAAACACATCTGGCTAAATACATCGGCGATACAGTGGCATCTTCGACAATTTGTGTATAGTCGCAAATGCCATACCCGCTACAACCATTGCAGAGAACGACTTCAAACTCAAGAGCCGTAGACGACATTCCCAAGCTATCTGTACCGGTAATACTGTATCAAAACAAATGATAAAGTATATGTAAATTACAAGACCATTCAATCAAACGTAAAGTTGTATAGTACAAACTGTTTATTGCTCGTTTCACCCATTTGTTCATCGTTCCCCTTTTAACCCTTTCCGTCATATAAACGTGTTTCACGCATTTGCAAACAGAGTAGACCCAGATCAGATGGCTCCTACAGACGGCTAACAGAATTTGATTGATCTGATTCTTTAGTGTCTCGAATGGCTACAATAACCCACCTTCCATATATCATTAGAACTGTTTTGTCATTGAATATTCAGTGAGTATTGACATTTTGAATAAACATAGAATAGGGAAAGGGTTAATAAGGACAATTGAAAACAGTAAAGACATTGACCGGGGTTGCATGTAGTCGCCGCCTGATGATCGTCTATAATATTTTCATCACGAAAACAGATCTCACATTATTTGCCATATTGATGATAATTGTATTCATTCAACATACTTATTTGAGCAAGTCGAGGAATAATGTCATCACGAATAACTATTAGCTGGCTTTTAATAACCGCATATGTATACAAGATGTTTTTGCTAAAGCAGCAACTGTGCAGTCAGATCTATATTATACCATAAGCAAACAGAATAGCCTGATCAGACGGCTTGTATAGGAACCGTTTGATCTGGGTCTACACTATGTGTAAGTGCGTGAAAAGGTGTTTATATGAACGAAAGGGTTCACAAACAGTGCACCAACTACACATATGGACAAGTCTTCCAAACATTGGGCGAATTGGATGAGCCAGTCAGGATAATTATTAGAGATGATTTACCAGAAGGCAAAGTGGTAATGGATGTAAGTGTATATCTAAAGTAAGTTAGAGAAATAAGCATTTATTTACTCGAAATAGAGCAAATGATGTGAATATGTCGTTTTACCCGACTGGTGTGTCTGTTTCAATATCAGGTACCCACGTCACAACCACTGATTTGTTAGTTACGTTTCTCAGTGATGCTGTACCGAACAGATTAAATTCGACCGAACCTTCGTCAGTAGCTTCTACGTATACGTTCACCTCCTCGCCCACATTCGCATAAATCACTGTAGATCCGTTCAAAACAGGTAGGCTGTTGTCTGAAATACGAACATACTGATTCACTTGCCGATATTACAGATATATTTATCAGCTTAAGGCTTCGGCAAGGTATTCGTTCAACTATCACAGCGGTTGCTAATATGTTGTTGTTGTCCTATAGATTACATTTTCACAAACACAATCGGACACCATTTGCTGGACCGGTATCCATTTCAACCTTACATTAAAAATTCTGAAGGGAGGTGATCCGCCGAAAACAAAATTGCAACACAAAAAGAGAAAATTGCAGACTCGGTTTTATTGAGTCTGTTCATGAGCAGTAATTGAAAGTGCAACACTGCTCACACCCCCTATCACCGGCTTAAGCGGTATTCAATTTTCAGAACAAGATTACTGAAATGCATGATCTCGAGGGATCAGAAGGTATAACGACCCTGAGAATGAAGTACGGGGCGACGTTAAGTTTAATTAACGTAATAATCACAGTCTAAAGATCCTCATTATTTGTATGTTCGTGATGAAATTATACCAATGAAGCTGTGCTAGGAATATATACCGTCACATATAGTGTAACATTATATTGACCTCTTACAATATAATCAATCAACCCTTTAAACACTAAGCTTCATATAAACACATTTGCAAACAGTAGGAGCCGTCTGGTCAGTCTCTGCTCTATTTGCTCATGGTATTATATATAATCATATCTGATCCTTATGGTATAATATATAATCATATATGTTCCTTATGGTATAATATATAATCATATCTGATCCTTCAGTTTCTGTTTCAGCCAAACTTTGCTCTGTTCTTATATTGCTTTAAAAATAATCTAATTAATATACATGACGCCATTAGATAAAGGGTCAACACAGTGTTTAGACGCGTTTGGGCCCTGTTATTCAGTATCTTGCAAGGGTCTGAACTATTAGCAAGGTTATCATAATAACACCGCTAGTGTTCAGGAATTCAAATGCAATCCTGTTAACCCTTTCAACACCGAATGTTCAGCATGGAATAGTCAATTTGTGTTTATTGGGAGTCCACGAAGTACGAAAGGGTTAACTTTGCGAGAGAGTTGTGAGTTGTAACTGACGAACAGTGGATACCCATATCAGAGGGCTCCTCTAGGAGCCCTCTGATCTGGGTCTACACTGTTTTACGAATGATAGAACACTCGTTTTCCCGTATGCAAAAGGCAAACTTTACTCTCAATGGCCTTCGATCGTTTGCTGTTTATCTCCGAGTTGTTCGTAGTAGCTGCTATAGTTTTGCTCCCAGTTACGACAAGATCATATACGCAAGCTGAGTTTTGTCCACAAACCGACTCTGCATTTATCACTATATCTGTGTTCTCATCTACCAGGAATCGCGGCACAAAATCTGGATAGCTGTAGTTATTATACGTCATTCCATTGAAATAGAGAAAGAGGGTTTCGTTTGGAGGCACCATCCCTGAAAGGAAAAAGAGGTGTACATTTCCATGGAAAATATATTATAGAATTATTTTGTTTCCCGATCTCATATTGCAATATGAAGCCAGGTAAGCAAAGAGAGAGACATTTACAGTTTATATTTAGCCTGCAATGCAACTAAAGTCTGTTTTAACCCTTTCACTGTTCTATAGTTATTCCAAATACCAATACCTACTGAGTGTGCATGGAAAAATAGTTACAATGAAATATGGAAGGTGGAATATTGTAGCCATTTTACAAAGTAAAGAAACATACCTATCCAACATCATTACCAACGTCTGATCAAGGTACACTCTTTTTGCAAATGCATGAAAAGCGTTTATATGAAAAAAAGGGTTAAACTCCGATTTGTTACACCTACTTATATTTCAGGCCTTTGAGATACTACCGTCAAACGCTTTGAATCATAATGTAATATAATGGTAGTATAATACCACGAACGACAAAAACACATGCACAGAGCAGTTACTTACAGGCTTGTCCAAATGGATATATTTCCATTTCCGACGACGCAGAATTCAGTGTAGTTCCATTTGGAAAGATAAAGTCGTTATCGGTATTGTTGTCATAGTTTCCGAGTAACCCGGATGTCATTCCTCTTAGTAGCTTCGATACTTTAACTGATACTCCTAACATGTTTGTATCAACCCTGATCCTAAGCGAAACATCTGTGGAAAAAAGTAGAACATTGTTAAGACGTATGGTCCATATTTACCTTTGTCATGTCAGTGGCTCTACAAAGAGAATATGCGGTTTAGAACAAGATCAGATTACTCATGAAAGAGTCTTTTGATCAGGGACAATATTGATTAATCTGATTAATATTGATGACAACATTATTTTTCATATAAATATTCATAGAGTAAAGGGTTAAGCATACTGTTTACCAAGAACGATGTTCACATTAATCCAATGCACGCTTGCAACTATTTTGTGACAACTTATTCAATTAGTTTTGGTCAAGGTGAGACGCCATTTAACTTAGCGTCTTATCGGGATAAATAAAGGTTTGAAAGAAACATTTTGATAAGGTATTGTATAAACTCATTCGCTGCCAATGTCTTACATGTTAGTACCTATGCAGACAGTTTTGAACCAGATGAGACGCCGAGAAACGCGGCGGTTCATCAGGATCCAAACATTTTCTTACTGTGACTGTGTTTTTACGAACTGAAAATGTAGCAGATCACAAAGTTTGTAGACGACAAAAGGATAGTGCCTTTAACCCATTCCTTCATATTGATATCCTGACGCCTCTGTAAAAGTCACTTTTTGAAACCATTGTGATAAACAGAGCATTTACTCCTATGGAGCAAATGCTCTATTTATCATAATGGTTTCATAACTTCAAATTTCAGAAATGTTCCTCTTCTATAGTTAATTTTCATTTTCGTTAGATTTATGCAAATATGTCATGTCTAAATTTAGCCTATGAGGTAATGGGTTAATGTTTTGTTTACACGAGATCTTTCACTGCCAAGGTCACAACTGTGATTACTTCAAATAGTTTGGGTTCAGATGAGACGCCGAGTAGCTCAGCGTCGTATCAAAATCCAAATTGTTTGTTCATACGAGTGTCATGAAAAAAGTAAAACCTTAAACGTGTAGTAGGCAATTTTGCAGACGACAAAAATTTGAAGCGAAGAGGTTAACAAAATATAAAGCATGCTAAGGCTTTTTCCTCAACATACCTACTAAGGTGAATACTGCCTTTATGTTTTGTTTACACGGTATATTTTGCGGACAATGTCACATCTGTAATAACCTGATTTGGCGTCTCATCAGGATTCAAACAGTTTGTTAATGTGAAATGAAGCAACACAAATTACAGATGTAACAGGTTTGCAGCCAGCAGCGAAAGAGTAATGTTAATTTTGTTCTGTATTCTCGTATAACAAACTACGTACAACCAACATAAACTTTCCTCAACATACCTACTGCGGTGAAGAGTGCCTTTAATGTTTTGTTTACACGGTATAGCACTAGACTTCCGTCGGTAAAGTTGAAAGGATTTGCATGATCGTTGAATCTTGTGGACAGGTCGACGCCATTGCCATACAAGACCAAACCTGATTGGTGCCCCAAAATAAAAGATATGTTTCTTCCTTTAGTACATGAGTATGCATATAAGAAAAATAATTATAGTGGAAAATGTACTCGTGCAGAGTATCGTTTCATAAGCAAACAGAACAAACCCTGATCAATTGGAGTCATCTGATCTGGGTTTACTCTGTTTATTAATGTGTATATGGCGTAATTATGGCGTAAAGTGTTAAGCGACAGCTTTCAAAATATTATTAATGAAATAACAAATGTGTCTTTATCTCGTACTAAACATACTCCTGTCTGAACGAATAGCAAGAGCATATCGTTTGGATAGTCCTTTCAAAGAGAGATTGCTGTAAACCAGTACCAAAACAGATCTTAAAAGAATAGTTTTAATGTACTTCCAGAATATCCAATTTTGTTAATATCAAATTAGTTTAATATTAATTTACAAGTACAATTTACTTCCTTTGACCCTTTTAGTTTAGAACACGGGTCACTATTATCCTTTGCAAACAGTGTAGACCCAGATGAGAGGGCTCCAAGTGGAACCCTCTAATCAGGGTGTCTACGTTTGTCATGTTACAATTTTCTTGTAAAATATCCCCGACTATTCACGATAAGCTTGACCTGTTTGATTTTTGGAACAGTCCAATTGATTATTCGGCTTTTGTAGGGTAAATACATGTATCTGACAATGCTTAATATTACGACCTAAAGGTGAATTTTGATATCCCGAACTTGGTTAACTCGAACTAAAGTCCGATCCTTCCAAAATTTACAATACAGAATTGTTCTAAAATTTATCGCGTCATTAATCTAAAAGCTGTGAACAAGAAATATTGGTCAGATTATAAATCGGATGACTCGAACCTCTGTTATCTCAAACTAATATGAATGGTCCCTTAAAATTTGAGATATCGAAGTTCAACTGTATAACTAACATAAACAAAATATTTGTTACACGTTAATTAATACATATAATATACGTGGACTTATTTCTCGTTGTTACTCTTTGTTATATAATATTACTCTTTGTTATTGGGCTGCTGAAATCAGCCCACAATTATACGGCTTTGAATTTTGACCATGCGTTTCTGCGTTCCTGTGTTTCTATAAAAGCCAATCTTTTTTAATAACTATGGGTTACTGTGAGACAAGCTTTTATTTATATACATTCATTTATTTTACTTATTTTGATTCATACATTTTTTGTTAGCGGGGACAAATATTTTTGTCGAGGTTATTTGCTTCTTTTCTGCCATTGAAAATGCTAGTGTATTGGGTATAAATCATTTAAAAGCACGCACCACTTGTAGCAGTCAGCGTAGTCGAGGGGTTATAACGATGGCCTAGGAAATGTGAGGTCGCGGGTTCGATCCTCGGCGGAAGCATATTTTTTTTCTCTCATTTTTTTTGTTAGCACCCTTAGTTTAAGTGCTTTTGGTTTAAAAACAATTCTGTACACACATATTGTAAAAGTATAAGTCCTTTGTTTGAATTTTGTCTTTGGTAAAGTTATTTAGCTGAGACCTTTTAATCGTGGTTTTGTTGACCGTTTTGAATATTTCACAATTGTGCATAAATACCATTGATTTGTATTTACTTCGTGGTAATGTGTATTATTGGTGTCATACACAAGTATTATGCATCATGGCTCCTTAAAACATTTCCCCGTTTCTGCTGTTAATTTATACATTACAGTCATGTTTTCCCAATGTATCTGTTAATTTAAACTACTAAACAATATTGCTCCCTCTTTTTCTTCTATCCTGCTTAAAGACGTTAAGCAGCCATTTTACGCTTGCGTAAAACCTTGCTTGTATATAGTGCGATGGCCAAAGGTGTAAAGGCGGGATTCAGAAGAACGCTAAGTCCCATGGATCTTCAGTCGGCCAGACATGATTCGATGAACGATGAAACTCTGAACTAAAACATAGTCTAAGGGCTATTATCATATGCTGATTACTAAGCAAAGAGAGTTATGACAAGGATTAGGTTCTCTAATTAAAAGATAAGTATCTACTAACAGAGATATAAAGGAGGTTTTCATATTGAGTCAGGCAGAAAACAGACTTTCTTGCTGGAATAAGCCATGTACATTGATAGGTTGAGAAAAGATTCCTCTGGTTTGAGTCTACACGTTTGTCTGTCTTTTTTTAAAGAGATTCTGTGCACAAGTAGGTTATCCCTTTCAGCCTGGGTCACGCGTGCACTGTCAATTGTAAACAGTGTAGACCCATATCAGATGGCATCTAGATGAGCCTTCTTATGAAGGTCTGCATTCGTCATTTAAAATTCTATAGCAAGTTAAGCCTTTCATATGTTTTAAACTCTATGGTTAAACATAGCTGGAATATTCCACTCTGATAATTTAGGGTTAAAGGGATCAATATACATACAGTATGTACCTGCACGAATCTCGTCCAGTTCTACATGTAACGTTGCATTGATGTAGTCGGTTGCTGCGAAAGCTGTGAAAACAGATGCTTCTACTGTCACATTTGACGAAATTGCGGCCCTTTCTGTCCTTCCTTGAAGCTCGAAATGTACATCAGGCGCATTGATTACGAGAAGTCTGTATTCACCAAGGCCATTGAAAGTGTATTTCCTACCGTCCAATGTAACGATATGAGGATCACCGAAAAGATCGGCTATAACAAAAGTAGAACATACCAAAACATGTTAAAAAAGGTCAAATTAACATTAGAAAATCAGTAAGAACATTTAACGATAAAACAGTGAATTTATACCCTCCTGTTGATAAGGCGTGCATGCATTTGATATGCAATATATCTTAAATTAGAAACATGTTAAAGGTTGTTAAGCGTTTACGTAATCATATTTCGTATCCCATTAAAATATATTTTGTGCAAAATCGAAACTCATTAATCAAACGTGATGTTTAAAAGTGTTCAATTTTTGATGTTTACAGCAATGTTCGTTTCAGTATAATTATGGATCTATCGTTTTTATCGGACATGTCTGACTGAATAAGGGCAGAATTGTATTATCTAAAGCTACAACACCAAGTTCCGAGGTTATAAACCTTCTGAGTCTGAGTTTCTTCTCAAGTATCTAATTGGTATCCCAGTCACGTTTAAAATAGGTGAAACAAGTTTGCGCCATTCTTTAGGTATGGAATCACAACTAACGAAAAAACCGGTAAATGCATACATAGTAAATCGCCACTAAAACGGTATTCTAGTAAAGAATAATTTGGATAATTTAGGCAGGCGGCTGCTTAATGCAGGGTAAAAGTCATAGAGAAGGTTCTAGAGAAGCATGACTTTCACCCAGCATTAAGATGCCACCTATCTCCAACACTTATATTAATACTAAATATACCCCGTACTACATTGAACGTCCACTTACGAGGAGGTTTACTGTATATCCTTCTCCCCAATGACCAGAGTAAATGTACTAGCGGCTGTGCGGTCATTCGGACTGAGAGTAGACTATAACTTGGTACTTTACTTTACTTTTTTTCATTCTCACCGAAGCTAGATGGGATTGTATTGAAGCAGGTTCCAATAGGTCTCAGCTGTCTGTACAATGAACAGTCAGGCGAACCCGCTCGACAACAATGTTCCCTTGGAGACTGGTCAAATTTGCTGTAGAGGAGAGAGAAGTATTTCGGATGGAAAGCAATAAATCCACCTTCCGTGTGGTTTTCGGAGGCCCAACTGCCTCTTTCGTCGTAGCAACATCGCTGTAAAAACATACATCAGAATACACCAGAACAGCATCGTTACCACAGGTGGATTAATTTTCCAAAACATTTACTGTTGTCGATTTAGATAATAAGTGTTATATGTTTGCACTTAACCTCATAATCGAAATGTTTTGTACTTTTCTTCGGATATAGAACTTAGATTTCGCGACATAAAGGTACTAATTGTTTACACTTCGTGTGTATGAATTAATATGATCATAATAAAAAAAAAGTGAAAATGAAGTAAACCCCTTTATTCCATTTAACTTATGAACACTCGCATAGATATTATATTGGAACCCATCCATCTGTCATGTGGAGGGGCCCAGCAAATAAAATATGCTGGTATAAACCCTCCACATTGATGCCGTTGCCTAAGTTCTTTTTATGGGACTCCGTGTACTAATGGGTTAAAACATGCAATGTCCTAGCCTCCACGTGCTCAATATTTATATTAGTAATATTTAGAGAAGGAATATAATCACTTCCAACTTTCTCAACCTATTACCTCATAGGCTATTTTAGAGTCAACCTCTTCTGAAGAGAAACGTTTAGAGAAAAGAAACTGTTAAGAAATGTGTAGTTTTGAAACCATTGTGATAAATAGACCATTTGCTTCATATATTGGATCAAAAGGCATCAATATGTGGGAATGGGTTCAAACACATGTCAGTGTGATGTCTGATTCAAGAACAATATGCCAATACTATACAGATATAATGAGTAACATCTTTCCTATACAATTCACTTCAAGAAATAACATACTTGCCACGGTAATAAAATAAATATTTTTTAAATGAAATTGATAAATAAACAATTTTAAATATGTTTGGCTGTTTTTCGTTTCACAAAGGCGCTCAAAAACTTTAAATGAGGTAACAATATATTTCAAACACTATTTCCTGATAAAATTAAGCCCTGTTTTCGGACTTTCTTGTAAGGTTTTGTCTCAAACAAACACAGACACCTCGTCTTATTTCACGCAAAACAAGATACAGTAAAGTCCCCGTAAACAGACAACAAGGAGTCTAAAGTTGCATCTTGACCCTTACAACGCTGATTTGTTAAATGGACTATTCCAAAATTCAAGCGTATGGTGAACATTTAGGGATTTTTTAAAGAAAACGCGTAACATGACAAACGGTACATACCCTGATGATAAGGCTCCTGTATGAAAAGGCACTGTTTGAAAAGGACATATGTGACCCTTGTCCCGCACTGTAAGGGTTCAAGGCAGAAGGTAGATTAATGCAGAACGAAAGGACTACGGAAAGGTCCACCAGGAGCTTTCTGCATTACATTCGTGATACATCATGTAACATCCTGATTTTAATAATACCTATGTTTACTCATAAAGTTGCAAATTAGAGGGATTTGACTGTATGGACAAAACGTCAAATCTCATATGAACACTCACCATTGCGTTTGGCCTTATTCTCCAACGGAACCAAGTGACATAACATTGTAAGGGTGTGCCTGTATTAGAGAGTTCTTCATAAAACTGATCATCTTCCTCTAGCAACTGTCGCGTGCAAGGGCACTGTAGGAGCGACACACTTCGAATTTCGGAAATGGTCGAACGAACATTATACCATTCGCGACATCGGGTAGCACCAACAGATAAAGGTATAGTTGCCAACGTTTCCGTGCGAGGTTGCTGCATATGGTAAATAGTTATTCCCTTGACGCCTGAAAAAGTGCGAAGTCACAACTTAGAAAGTTAAATAGTACCATAAATAAAGAATTATATATAAGGCTTGATATACTGATTATTTATTCTTCTTCTTTTGAAACGCATATTGTTTTTTATTCGTCAATAATAGTAGAAAAACTCCAACATGGTGTTAAATCAATTGGTTGGAATTGTGTTTACAGCTGTTATAATATTAGTTATACAGTTCTTTCCCAGGGTACATGACGATTTATTCCCGGCTGAGGAAAATCATGTTGCCCGAGCCGTTAGGCGAGGGTTACATGATTTTACCAGCCGGGAATAAATCGTCATGTACCCTGGGAAAGAACTATATAACTAATTTATTATACTGCAAAGTTTTACGTTTCGGATAATTTATATAAATCCATTTTGGCATGTTGAATCACTAAATACGCTAATTCCCCTAAAAGCGCCCCAATACATTAATTCTACCCGAAGGTATCCGAAGTGGTATATGTATTGTATTTCATTGGCGTTCGTGTTATTATAGATGGCTGGACGATATAATAACTCTTCTGAAAACTGTTTTACTGGTCATTTCAAACAATGATGTTTTTTAATTCATTTCTGCATCTTTTTCTTTACGTATTAATAGTTGTCTATTATGAATTTTGCTATTGTGTAGCCGAGTCGAGAAGTCGGTCTTTTGGTTTCTGACCATAATATGTGGGGCCTGCCACGGGGCATGTCTATGTACCCTGTCAGCTCACAGGGTACATGGGCTCATGTACACGGCTAGTTAACCAATCAGAAGTGAGGATTTTACTTTGCAGTATGATATTAGGCTGTGTCCTAGTAGTGATGACCGTAGCATCCCCCGCTAGACTTTTTCATGGGTACCAAATTGTTCGTTGGGGTCCTCAAAACACATTTTGAGCATGCCCCAAAAATAAGTTTGTCCAAGCTATGTTTTATTTAACGGTTTCCATGGTAACCCGAGGTAATTTTCGAAACTACCTTAGTTCAGAAAATGCCTCATAACTTTGTTTTAGAAGCAATGGAAGGACAAAACAAGTACCAAAGTAAAGCAGAGACATATAGCTTGAATGTGTTATATGATTTGATTAATATTCATAAATGCATTCTATGAATATTAATGAGGAAGTAAAAAAAATGCGGGTTTTTTTTGTAGAAAAAGGGAGTTTGTTGTTTAGTCTGATGGGCTTATTAATGTACAGAAATTATTGAATTCAGGTTTAAATGTTCGTTGAGGTCATCAGAACACATTAAGAGCATGCCCCAAAAGCAATTTTGTCCCATCTATGTTTTATTGAACGGTTTCCATGGTAACCCGAGGTAAATTTCGAAACATCGTTGATTCAGAAAATGCGTAATAACTTTGCTTCTAGAGTCGCTAGAAGGACAAAATAAAAACCAAAGTAAAGCAGAGACATATAACTTGATTATGATATATAATTTCAATAATATTCATGTATGATTGCTAATTAATATCAATGAGAAAATATAAAAATAGAAAAAGGAGTTTGTTGTTTACTCTTAGAGGCCTATTGATGCACAAAAACTATTGAATTCAGGTTAAGTTGTTTGTTGGGGTCCGCAGAACAAAATTTGAGCATCCCCCCCCCCCAAAAAAAAAAAAAAATTGTGTCCCAGCCATGTTTTTTTTAACGGTTTCCATAGTAACCAGAGGTAAATTTCAAAACACCCGTGGTTAAACAAATGCGTTATAACTTTGCTTTTAGAGGCAAAAGAAGGACAAAACAATAACCTAAATAAAGCAAAGACATATAACTTGAAAATCATATGTAATTTAACTAATTTTCATACATCCATTCTTATGAAAATTAATGAGGAAGTAAACCAATCCGGTTTTTATTTTAAAAAAAACAGAGTTTATTGTTTAGTCTGAGAGTCCTATTAATAAACAAGAGTTATTGAATTCATGTTTGAATGGTTTTATGTGATCAAACAAGAAAAATAAACTATTTTTGTTTCAGGTAATATTTCTATAAAGCATGCATATCCCAGCTATTTTGCATATAATGTGCGCAAAGGAATCAGCACTTTTCTCTGAGCATTGTATTAAGTATCATTTTGAGAATACTATCTTTTCTATGATTTATTTGTCGTAAAATACCAAAAACTTGACGTACCAAAACAGACGAGAGCAGAGGATCATTACTTTGTGTATATAATTGATTTGTTCATGTCTTTTGAATATAGATGTCATATTTATGAATATTAATGAGATGTTAAAATAAACACGCTTAAATTAGCTGTTCTTATCTGTTTATTTAACTAAAATCTAAAAAATTAAAGTTATTTAGTAGAATCCCCTTTCTCTGGAGAGAGGAGGCTGTCGACCCAGAGGGACACGATAGACCTCCTCTACAATAGAGAAGGTCAAAGGGTCCTGAGTAATAGTGCGCCACATTTATGAAGGGTCGGATCGGAAGGTGCAGAAAGCGCGTGTCCCTAGGGCTGGGGCCTAGAAGGCCCAGACCCCTTAGGGCCGGAAGGGAAGGAACCCTGAGTTGCCAGTCCTGAGTTAGGGGGTAAAGGGAAGGGTCGTAACCGGCTCTTGGCCGGCCCCGCTGAGAGGCAGAATAGGGTCTGGTTGTTTTACCTTTCTTGGGAGGTCCCGTGAGAGGCTTACATTCAACCTTAGGGACTTTTAACAACAAATCAGACCCGAAGCAGGAGGGTTCCTGGTAGAACTTGTCCTGCAGACTAGAGGAAGGTGTCACGGCAACCGCAGAGCATATTCGCTATCGATGTGAGCCATTGACCAAAGGCCAGTTGGGTAGAACGGCCCAGATGATATGAACGGCACTTGGTAACTTCGGATTAACGCCCCACAGAGAACCCCATCTGTTGGATGCAACTCCTGGTGCTAAAGAAGTGAATGAGAGAGAGAGAGGGAGAGAGAGAGAGAAAGATAGAGAGAGAAATCGGGAGAGGGTCTAATGCCCGCCATTGGGCTGTCGGAATCAAGTGAGGGGATCTGATAAAACATCACAGGTCGATTTTCAATTGAAGCCAGGGAGCCCTTGCCCGTAAGAGTTTAGCGGACATGGTCCACCCAGTTGCCGGGCTGGCACAAAACTCTTCGTCCAGGTCAGGCAAACGGGAAAGGAGTCCCCTGGAAGGAGAAAGAGACTCCCTAGATTTAATTAGGTTAGTGAGGTCCACTTTTTCGACTGACACTAGCACGGAAGAGGATAGAGGATCCGTGTGAATAGGATTCAGGGGTCTAGGGAAGACAGAGTGTGGAAGGATTCTAAAACAATCTTCACACACCTTCTCAATAGAAATATATTGATGTTCAGAATCACCTGAAGAAGAAGAGGACAATGCCCAGTCTAAATCTGATTGAGAGGCTTCCACAGATTCTAATTCCCTTAAAAAAATAGGATCATCCCTAAGGGCCATAATGGACAAAGTGTCTTCCTGCCCTCCCTCAGAATCCGTCCTGGTGAACGCCACGGATGGCAGCACCCGGGAGGGGTTGGACCCGCCACAAACATAGAGGTGTGGACTGTGGGTTCACGTGAGAGCTATTCTCCCCTAGGGATGAACTCACAACATACCCTGAGTGGGGTGTAAGCCAGAAGGGGCTTGGCGGGGGCTGGGGGGAGCCGAGACGAAAGGGGAATGGGGATCACTGAGGGGAAGTCCCATGACCTTGCTGGTCAGGTCGCCAGTAAGGTGAAGCTTGCTGGTTCCCAGATTGAGTGTCGGCTAGCGAGAGCGACCAACAGGCGAATCTTAGGAGGAAGAGCGATGTCTTCGCATAGAAGAGTAATGGTAAGACCTCGATCTGCGCCTGCGATGAGAGCGGTGCAAGTGCCGGTTCCCATTAGAAGAATAAGAAGGTTTTTTACGCCTCCTACGGGGTGGGGTTGGATGGGGGCTGGGGAGTACGAAGAGTACTTAGAAGATGAAGAGTAATTGTAGGGTCTAGACGACCAAGAACGTCTAGACTTAGCCAGAGCAGCTTCCTGTTGACTTTCACCACTGTAATGTGGTGTAGAGACAGAATGCCCAGTAGAAAAGATTGGACTGGTAGATTTACCGGTCTACGTTGGTATCCCGGTCCAAAGGACCGGACAGGGACACCGGAGGCCCGTTGGAGAGCAAACTTAGGACACCGGGCCAAAGAATACAAAGAGACTTCTTAGGACACCGAGGTTCGGTAGACCGGTCTGCCAGTGATGTCATAACACGGTAGCACTAACACCAGGACACCGGGGAACGGTGACTGATAACTTGACCTAGATTCAGCGGGACCCGGCAAAATTCTCACCACAACAAGCGGACCGGGAGACCTGGTAACAATAGTACCTGGGACTAGAACAAAGGGCACCATTCAAGTGGTAAACGGGGAATCCGCGCCCGGGCAAGCAGTTGGTTGCTAACCTGCAACTAACAACTTGGGAATCAACTGCACCACAGGGGCTGTTGACGATAGAGATTTTAAAGAAAAAGCAGGCTTCTTCTGAGCTTTAGAAGACACTGTCTGTTGCTAGGGAGTCGCTGACCAAAGAGAATACTTCTTCCTCGGGCAGCAGGCTCCCACGTCTCTCATGTCCAGAGGGATGCAACTGGATAGGGAGCTGAAGCGGAGCATCCGCAGCAGGCCAGACACAGTTAATGAGTTGTCCAGCCTGTCGCGAAATGCTCGCAAGAAGCCTTGCGTTGCTCTGGTATGCTGTGGTAAATAATCAAGCAAATGCATAAGACATCGCAAGTAAGTTCGAAGTCACGCAAGGCTAATATGGGTAAACATAAGCTGATGATTGCAGCCTAGATGCTATATATTTTCTACTGTATTGCAAAACACTCATAAAAGTAATATTCTTCATAAAACATGCACGCGGCTCAATTCCTCCGCTGTATTTTCTTACAAGAAACGTGGTGTTCACATACATGTATATTACAATATAAAAGAAAAACTTACTTTCCTACAACATTTTACATTCTCATTAATATCCATGATTTTGAAAATAATATTCATTATCTACATATTTATATACATGAACATAAGTATCAAGCTATGTACTGGTTAACTAAAATAATCTCAGATAAAAAGAACAGCTCATACAAGTGTGTTTTTTTACATCTCATTCATATTCGTAAATATGCATTAATATTCATAAAAACAAAGTAATGACCCTCTGCTCTTGTCAATCTGTGTTCAATATCCGATATTTTCCTTTAAATAAATGATAGAAAAGATAGTACACTCGAAGCAATGCTACATATAGTGCTTATGTTAAATTGCTTATTCATATACGCACGTTATATGCACATTAGCTTAAATATACATGTATTTAGAAATATTACATGAACCAAAGATGTTTTTTTCTTTGTACGATGATATTAAAATATTTAAACCTGCATTCAATAACTCTTTGTATATTATTAGGCCTCTCAGACTAAAAACAAACTCGTTTTACTAAAAACGCATCTTTTACTTCCTCATTAATATTCATAAGAATGCTTAATGAGTATTAATAGAATTACATATCGTAATCAAGCCATATGTCTCTGCTTTACTTTGGTTCTTGTTTTGTCCTTCGATTGCCTCTGAAAGCAAAGTTATGACGCATTTTCTTCATCAAGATAGTTTCGAAATTTACCTCGGGTTACCATCGAAACGGTAAAATAAAATATAGGTGGGTCACAATTATTTTGGGGGGAATGCTCAAAAAGTGTTTCAGGACCCCGACAAACAATTTAAACCTGAATTCAATAATGTTTGTACATTAATAGGCCTCTAAGACTAAACAATGAGCTCTTTTTTCTAGAAAAGCGTTTTTTTACTTCCTCATTAATATTCATAAGAATGCATTTATGAATATTAATCAAGTCATATATCATATTCAAGCTATATGTTTCTGCTTTATTTTGGTATTTGTTTTGTCCTTCTATTGCCTCTAAAAGCAAAGTTATTACGCATTTTCTGTACGAAAGATTTTTCGAAATTTACTTCAGGTAACCATGGAAACCGTTAAATGAAACATAGATAGGACAAAATTATTTAGGGAAATACTCAAAATGTGTTCTGAGGACCCCAACAAACAATTTAAACCTGAATTCAATAATTTCTGTGCATTAATAAGCCTATCAGACTAAACAACAAACTTCTTTTTTCTAAAAAAACCCATTTTTTTCTACCTCATTAATATTCATAAGAATTCATTTATGAATATTAATTAAGTCAATATCATATTCAAGCTATATGTCTCTGCTTTACTTTGGTACTTGTTTTGTCCTTCTATTGCTTCTAAAAGCAAAGTTATGACGCATTTTCTGAGCCAATGTAGTTTCGAAAATTACCTCGGGTTACCATGGAAACCGTTAAATAAAACATAGATGGGACAAACTTATTTTGGGGGGCATGCTCAAAATGTGTTCTGAGGACCCTAACGAACAATTTGGTACCCATGAAAAAAAGTCTAGCGGGGGATGCTACGGTAACCACTACTAGGACCCAGCCTATAAGACTAGAGCGCTACAATTAATTAGTTACTCCTTTTCACCTGGAACAGAAGCACATGTTGTTAAATACATTATCAATCTAAGTTCAAACAAAGCTACAGGTCTAGATAGTATTCCGTCAAAGGTTTATAAGAGCTTTAGCTCCATTTTTGGGGTCATCCAATCTCCCACATTATTAATTTGTCAATCATACAGGGTACTGTACCTGATGACCAAAAGACCGGAAGACTCGAAGACAACTTGTATTGTTCCTCATTTTAAGACAAAATGACAAGACGGATATGGGTAACTATCGTCCTGAATCTATTTTATGTTTCATCTAAATATTTAGAAAAGGTAATTTGTGACCAGACTCGGGAATACCTTACCAAAAATAAGCTCACATACGAATTTCAATCAAGATATTCAGAAAAACATGCCTTATTCATTTGTATAATTACATTAGGTTTAAAATGGATAAAGATATCAACGTGTTGGTTAGTTTTACTAGACCTGATAAAGGCATATGATAACGTTGATCACCATTTTCTTTAAATGAATCTTAGTCATAGGATTCGATTTGATGGTTCAGGTCCTAATGACAGACAACAGACAGACAACAATAAGTTGAAGTTTCAGGAGTATGTTCTACCAAAACTAAGGTTACTGGCGGTGTGAGTATGGCTCATTCTATGCCTCTTGTTCTTCCACATTTATGGAAATGACTTGTCAGGAGTAGTTAAGAACAAGCTTCACCTCGTGGTAGGTGTTGTGTTCACCAACAATTTGATGCACTTGGTAGCTACACTAATGTAATTGACATGTTGATGAACACAATACAGGTGCCCCTCTATCATTTTCCAGTATGAATAAAGTTAAAATATCACTGATAGAACTGAAAGTTATAAATATGCAACTTTTTCAATGGACCAAGAGTTGTACTTTCACCTTTAAAATCTATAATCCAAAATGTTTCTTCTACTCGTAAACGGTCCTTATACAAGCGATACAGATTGTATCCGATTATCCAAAAGTGCTTTGCTAACAGGTGCATATGCATCTGTTGTAGTAACATTTCTTGTAATTCCACTATAAAATCTACAGTTAACGGTATAACATTTAATGTCACGATAAACTTAGACGTCGATTGCACTACTACTAACGCTATTTATGTTTTAACTTGAAACGCGCCTAGTTGAGGTATACAGAACGTAGGATAAACAGGACGGGCTTTGAAGACTCGATTTCGTGAGCGTGCATGTCAGTGTCGAAATCGTAAACTAAACAATTTTTTATACCAACACTTTCGGAAATCTAGCCATTCTTTTAAAGATGTTTTAGTACAAATAGTCGAGCATATAACATATGATAAGAATGCTACTAGTAACTTTAAATCGAAAGCTAGATTTATATCTGAATTAAATTGGATAAAAAAATTGCAAACACATTTTCCTTTAGGATTGAATGATAATATTTACCAGACTGGAAATATTTCAAAAGAACCAGATATAGATAATTTTTCAATTTATTTTCTATAAGAAAACGCAAATCTCTATCACATGGCGTTCGCAAAAATGGTAATATTAACGAAAATTCTCGTTTGAAAATGACTCTTCTTGATCTACATACTTTACGTCTAACTTCTGGTAAACATGCCATGCTTTCTAAAATGTCCTCCTTATGTACATCTTCATTTAAATAGATTGACGAGCAAGCCGATAAAATTATTTTTAGATCAGATCCTCTCATAGGAAAGGCTAGTTTGATACAAAGCTTTACCCCACATGTTCTCAGACTGCACATTGACAAATTATCTGAACACCGAGGATTCTTCTTTAATTAATAAAAGTATTGATTTTATATACCTCCAAAGTATTTAGAGACAAAAATGTAATTGACACTATTCCTAAATACTTAAAAAATACAGAACCACCTATATCTGCTACAAATATAACAAACCCATCAGAAATACAATTTTCAACTATAATAAAATTGTTGCCGACCTTAATATTAATGATAATTATTCCTGATAATTGAGATTGTGCCACCTTAAAATGTTGCTATTCTCCGGCTGGTCATGTGATAACTGGTAATTTTGAGATAATAAAAGATAAACGTATACGATTTCTTTTGAATAAAGGTCTCAAATATAGAATACCATCCTTGATAAAGTTTTACTCTAGCCGATATCAGATTGCGGAGGCTTTACAAAAGTTTAGTATTAAGTGGTGTCGAAGAGAACATGTTGAGTGTAATGCTCTTCCTAGTTGGAAAAACTAATTTTTGATATAATTGACAAACGCATTTCCTCTAATAGTTCTAATAAACACCTTCTTCAACCTAAACCTAGAATTTCTTTTACATATCTTAAAATTAGTTTACAGGATTTCCATTCAAACAACGTTTTTGTTCCTGCTGATAGGGCATCGAATAATGTGATTAATATCTGACGATTACATTATATAGATGTCTTGAAGCAGGAAATTATTAATAACAGGTCATACATTTTAGTTACTACTGACGAAAAGACCATCGTTTCAGACCATTCAAAAAGTGTGAACAACTTGAAACTACACTTGAAATTACACAATATAAACTTTCTACAATATATTGGTTACCAAAACTATATAAAAAACATATAAAACCCGTTTCATTGCAAACTCTAGTTCATGTACAACTAATAAATTGTCTATACTTTTGACTCCTTATTTAACGAAGGTAAATGAACATGTAAAATTCTACTGTGATAAGGCATGAACACTCTGGAGTAAATCTATTCTGGACTATTAAGAACTCTTCAGAAGTCTTAAACAAACTTAAGAACAAAAGGTATCTTGCAGCCACTGTAAGCAAGTACGATGTTTCTACTCTGTACACAACTCTTCCTCATATCTTAATTAAAGATAAGCTTACTAACTTAATCCAGAAAGTATTTGCCCGGGAGACAGCATCATTCCTGGCATGTAATGCTGAAAAAGCTTTCTTTACTGACGACCAAATGAGTTTACAAATTACTAACCTGTCTTTAGGATGACATATTTGTACGTTATGGGAATGCTATATACCGTCAGGTAATTGGTATTCCTATGGGTACGAATATTGTGCACCACTTGTCGCATATTTGATTTTGTACTGCTATGAGAGAGATTTCATGTTGCGTTTGAATCCTCAATCACAAAATGTTATAAAAGCCTTCAATGAAACTTGTCGATATTTGGATGATATTTTTAACTTCGATAACCCTTTCTTTGATGCTCTGATTCCTACAATTGATCCTAAAGAACTCAAATTGAAAAAAGCTAACCCGTTAGACAATTATGCATCGTTTCTTGATCTAGACCTTAAAATTGATAATGGAATGATTTCTTCTAAAATATATGCCAAAAGAGATGATTTTGATTTTAATATTGTAATATTTCCTCATCTTGACAGGGATGTTCCCCGTGGGCCATCTTACGGGGTTTATATATTTCAACTTATTCATTTTGCTAGAGCTTGTTCATTTATTGACGATTTTAACATTCAAAATCTCATTTTAAGTGAAAAAACTGCTAAAGCAAGGATATAAATACCTTAAACTAAGAAATACTTTCTCTAAATATTACTACCGAAATCTCTCGCTTATTAGCAAGTATCAATGTTATCTTCTCAAGGGGCTTCTGCGACATGATATTTCACATCCGGAATTTTATGGTGATGTGATTTACAAACTTTGTAAAATTATTGGACCTACCCATTTTCTCACTTTGTTCGTCAAATATGTTAAAATATTCATTAAAAAAGGGATATGATCCTGTAGTACTACAACATACTGCATGTTTGGTTGTCAACACTTTTACAGTTGGCAATCACGCTGGCCTCTTTGCATGTACGCCGACAAGAAAAGTTTAGTACTCTATGAAGGCGACCTCTTAAATCCAGAAATGGAAGGAGAACGTCGGATATCTGTACTATTTCATTTTTGTCGTACCCTTTATTACTTTTCTACAGTTACTCTGTTTGCAGCTCAATCATTGAGTACACTAGCGATAGGTGGATACAGTATGTTCAATTAAATGTTTTTTTGTTATACATGCACTTTACCACTGTATTTGCTGTCGCGGTTGTTGTAGATTAGTCGGAGAGGGGATACGTTTATTTACACTGTCTTTTAGGATGGGGATGGAATAAGTGTGAGGTTGGGCGCCCAAAAACCGGTTTAACCCCCCGGTGACTTTTGTCATTGACCGTTCCAAGGCGGTACTTCCATCTTCCTCCTATTGTATGTTTGTTTTGTCTTTGTGCGTCTCTTGTTGTTTTTTCTACTTATGTACATTTGCTGTTTCCTTGTGTTGCTGTTCGGGCGACTGTTTGTTCTGTGGTGTTTCCTGCAATACTCATTTTTGTACTTTGCAACTTGTCGGACTCATATTGCGGAAGCTATTCAAAAATTCTGCATCAAATGGTGTCGACTAGAACATGCTGATGTTAATGCCCTTTGTGGTGTTTCCTGCATGACTCATTTTTGTACTTTTACACACAATATTTTGCATTGCTACCTCAGATAATAAAGGATATATGCTTCGGACAATGTTTTCTATAGCTGATGTCGGAACTCAAGGTCAATGTCACAGTGACCTGAAAATGGTATACATTTTTTCAACATCTCAACTGTACTAACACCCTAAATTTGGGTCTCCTACCTCATGTAATACAAGAGGTACCTTCCCAACACTATTTCTCTATAGCTGAGGTCATTGGTCAGGTTCAAGGACACAGCAACCTTAAAATGATACGCGAGACTCTACCATGCCAAGTGTACTCATACACCAACTTTGGCATTTTTACCTCAATTAATGCAGGATATATGCTTCTCACAATATTTTTCTATAGCTGAGGTCAAACGTCAGATCCAATGCTACATGAAAATTGTTCTAGACACTCTGTCACACACTACCCCACTTCGATGAACTTACACACACACTTTGCCAGGTTTTCCTTTAGCTGAGGTCAGAGGGGTCAAAGTCAATGTCATAGAGAGTCATGAACATGATACGTGACACACCGTCATCCCACACACTACATTTAGCATTCCTAACACAAGAAATGTAAGAGATATGCTCCGGATAACGTTTTTCTATAGCTGAGGTCAAAAGCCAAGACCACAGTAACTTTAAATTAGTACGCGACGCCCTACCATCCCAAGATGTACTCATTAACAGAAATTAGCATTTCTACCTCACGTATTGTAGGAGATACTCTCCGAACATTTTTTTCTATGGTTTAGGATAGAGGTCAAAGTTGCAGCGAACTGAACAAGGCACTTAACACTCTGCCTTCCCAAGATGTACTCACCCACCAACTTTAGTATACCTACCTTAAAAGTACACGCGCCTAATCTATGCGCAACCTGGTGGGAGTTTATTATGATTTGTTTCCAACCAAATATTTTTTGTAACATGAGAATAAAATCTTAAATGAATCTCATGAGTAATCACATATGAAAGAATAGAATTTATTTTAAATAGTGTAGTTTGTGTTCTATAAGACACTTTTTTATGTTGAAAATTATCTGAAATTCCATAGGGAATTGTATGTTGTTATGTCGTCGTAGAGCAGACCGATGGATCAATTGGATTTGTTCTAGAAACACTGTTTGTGATTAAAAGTGTACATATGGCAATAGGTATCTTACTTTGATGTGGCTTATTCAAAGGATAAATGTAAGTATATAAACTTAGATATATTCCTTAATGTTGTACATTAAGCTCCACAAGCTGACTGCTCACTTAGTCTAGTATTATATACATAAATGAGCCTATATTTTCAAACGAAGCATGGCGACATTTGCCTTTTTACCATTTTCTAAATAATCACACATAAAACATGTATTATGTGAAGTTTGATCAACTTCCTATTGCTGGTTTCTGTAAGCTTTCTTTCATTGGATTTGAGCAATAACGTAAGAAATAGTCGTACTTTCAGGTAATAAACTTTACATTTTGCGTAATATTTTATGTAAATATCACTTTTAAGGATTGTTTGCGTCAATGTGGTATCATTATAGAAATATGAATGGGTAAAACAAAAGTAAACATTGATTTGCATATTTTAACCCTATATTATTTAAGAAAGCCAAACAAAAATGCACGTTGAGGAAAGCTACATAATACATTCAAAGTGCCTATAAAACAAAAAGATAGCATGGTAAACGATGTAAGGGCTCATGCAAAAAAATTCATAAAGATCCTATAAAATTTCATTTGGGCACGTATACCTTTAAGTAATATAGGAGCTATACTCCGGACAATGTGTACACGGATACACGGATACACATACATGGATAGTTCGATTACTATATGCCACAAAAGAAAATTTAGGGGCACACTAATGCTTATGTAGTCATTGATAAAAAAACGCTATAACAAAGGACTCAGTGATCTGAATTCCTCAAAATGAACTCCGCCTATTCTGAATTATGGGAAATACGGATGTACGTTATTATGTTGTACACATCCGTCAAAACGTAAGGTGGCGTCAAATGATGCTAGCCGAGGAGAATCGAAGTAAGTTTTAGTTTTATGTTTGTGTTAACTTTGAGAGAAGTGTGAGGTTAGGACGTCCGTTAACCGGTTTAAACCCCAGTGGTGTTTTTGCTACTGACCGTGCCAAGGCGGCACTCTCTTTGTCACCCTTCCTTTTGTTTGCCTTGCGTCTTTGTGCTTGTGATTTGTTCATGTGTGGAACGTTTGTCCCTGGTTCTTGTGTGTCTTTTGGTGTTTTCTGTGTTCATTTCGTATGTGTGTGTGCGTTTGGGTGTGTGGTTGTGTGTGTGTGTGTGTGTGTGTGTCATGCTGTCAATCGGTGTTTTGGTGGTGGTTGCGTCTTGAATGTGGCTTTGCCTGCTTGACTTTACTACTTTTCCATTTAACTGTTAAATCAAGATTATATTAAGACACGCACAGCAATGCTTGCCGTGCTTTATACGATCAGTCTAGCTACTGACTTGAAATAAATTCAAGACCGGGCCGACATTTAGTAAATGCACTATTTGAGTCGCGGTTGATTACTGTGTGAGAGCGGCACTGTAAAAGTTGTTCATCCAACGCTGACTATAGATTCTGTCAGAAATCTGACAAATATCAAACCCATGATGATAGTTGCAAGGAGTTAGTGGTCGTTGTGTTTTCCAGCATATGAATGCTGCATGTCGTTTCCACTACGTATCCCTTTGGTGAGTCATTGATAACTTGGAGTTACAGATTAAGCACTCAATAAGAAATTATTAGCTACTACACGATATAAAAACACGCCTAACGGAGGTTTTAATGCAAAAGGGTAGTGACCATGGATCGCGTCCATGGAACGAAAGTTTAGAATCAGCCGTAAGCTTACCATCTTAATGCTCTAAATTGGTCCCTGTCGGCGCACTTTAAGTGGACGTGGTTGGTAGCGCTGAAACGCCACATGAACATGACACTAACCTGATTATTAACCTCAAATACACACATGTTAATATAATTGAAATAAGAGTAGATCAAGGTCAGACGCCTCCGATAATAGCCGATTGATAAAGCTCTGCTCTGTTTACGTTTGACATTACACAGATATGATTCTAAAAGTTTGGCAGAACAAATTTAATCCTTCAAAAAGGTTTACATTATTAATTGTTTAGCTGCTAATAGATATTTATGATGACATTTCTTACATGGAAAAGGATTAAGACGATAGCAGGGCAAATTTATGTCTAAATTAACACACGTCTATAGCACACGGCTATATTTCACTACACTTCTAGAACAATATATAATAATAACACATTCATTTTCTCATTGCAAAATTTCAATAGAAATATAGGAATGTTCTAGGGTTGTTATTTGAGATAAGCTTTAATAAATGAGTCCAAAAGAAAGGTTATAAGCGGACCTTTGACAAACGAAGTAACTATTTTTCTCGACGAGTCTTAGAAAAGTGTTTACTAAAATGACATCGAGTGTCAGATTCTTTTTAATTGTGCTGCGTTAAAAATTGGGATGTCGATTATTACATGGGTTTTAAGAGAGGTCAAGCCAAGTGCACAAAACTGCAAAAACACAATAACTGTAAAATAAATATATCTTTACTGTAAATTCTCATCTAGTGTGACCTAATATTTCTTGGTGTGGGGTCGTTTCAGACCCAATCCATTTCGGCCAATAGCCATTCCCGACCCATTCCGTGTCTGGTCTTTTCGGCCTTGATGATTTCGGCCCCATTTTAAAATAAAACACTTTAAACGCAAATTTGTCGAATGGATTTGCATCCAACTGATTATAAATGGTAATTGTAATATGATTGGACGGGACGTACCAATATACGCAGAATTAAATCGAATAGGTATATGCTTGATTAGATGATAAATAAGCTTTCAACACAAGTATATGCCGTATTATAGTAATCATGTATGGGGAATGATGTATGTAAGTGTCCTGTTTAATTTGAATTACGTAACGTCAAGGCATGGAATAAAAATAAAATTGTGTTCATTTTTAAATTGGAATCTTATTGTGATAAGGAACAAACAAGAAAACACACTTATCAAACCATTAATATACCGAACAACAATGAATAAGCAAACAAACTTATCAATCAAACATATAAAGAGCAAATAGATAAGGAACACATAGCAATGTTAGAACTATATAGTATCATAATAGAAATATATATGATATTTATTTGTTTTTCATAAGCAATACATTATTTATGTTTTAACTTGAAACGCGACTAGTTGCGGTATACAGTATGTACGACAAACAGGACGTGCTATGAAGACTCGATTTCGTGAGCATGCATATCAGTGTCGAAATCGCAGACTAAAATTTCTTTTATACCAACCCTTTCGGAAATCTGGCCATTCTGTTAAAGACGTTTTAGTACAAATTGTTGAGCAAATAATATATGATAAGGATGCTACTCGTTGCTTTAAATCGAAAGCTAGATTTATATCTGAATTAAATTGAATCAAAAAATTGTAAACACCTTTTCCTTTAGAATTAAATGATAATATTTACCAGACTGGAAATATTTAAAAAGAACCTGATATAGAAATTTTCAATTTTTTTCTATAAGAAAACGCAAATCTCTATCACATGGCATTCGCAAAAATTGTAATAAACGAAAATTTCGTTTGAAAATGATTGTTCTTGATCTACATACTTTACGTCAAACTTATGGTTAACGTCCCATGCTTTCTAAACTTTCCTCCTTATCTATAGCATCAGTAAAAGAAATTGACGAGCAAGCCGATAAAATTATTTTTAGATCAGATCATCTCATAGTAACGGCTAGTTTGATACAAAGCTTTACTCTACATTGATTTTATTGTCCTCTGAAGTATTTTTAGAGACAAAAATGTAATTGACACTATTCCTAAATACTTAAAAAATACAGAACCACCTATCATCTGCTACAAATATAACAAACCCATCAGAAATACAATTTTCAACTATAATAAATTGTGGCCGACCTTAAGATTAATGATAATATTCCTGATAAATGAGATTGCGCAACCTCAAACTTTTGCTATTATCCGGCTGGTCATGTGATTACTAGTTAATTTTGAGATAATTAAAGATAAACGTATAGGATCTCTTTTGAATAAAGGTCCCAAATATAGAATACCATCCTTGATAGATTTTAACTCTTGTCGAGTTCAGATTGTGGAGGCTTTACAAAATGTTAGTATTAAGTGTTGTCGAAGAGAACATGTCTAATGAGTCTAATGCTCTTTCTAGTTTTTGATATAATTGACAAACGCATTTCCTTTTATAGCTCTAATAAACACATTCTTCCACCCTAAACCTAGAATATCTTTTAGACATCTCAAAAAATTACGCAATTTTCTTTACCAGCATTTTCGTCATACAGGACATTCTTTCAAATATGTTTCGGTTCAACCAGTAGAACGAATTTATTATGGTTCTAAAACTACTTGTAGTTTAAAATCTAAAGCTCGTCTTATCACAGAGCTAGACTGGATAAAGAAGTTACACACACCTTTTCCTTTAGGCCTTAATGATAACATTTTCCAAAGCGACAACATTTCTAATGATCCAAGCATCGATATGTTCTCTATTATTTCTTTCCGAAAACGTAAAAGTAGATCACATGGCAGACGTAGAAATGGTAATTTTAAGCGTAAATTACGTCGTCATATGTCTATGCATGATTTACATACCATTCTAAAACAAACTGGTAAATATTCTATGTTATCTTGTTTATCGTCTTTACACTTTTCCTGTCTCAAGTCCATAGACGAAGAGGCTTATAAAATATATATGCGTAAAGATCCGTTAATTAATACTGCCTCACTTATACAAAGTTACACACACCATGTTCTTCGTCCACGTATTGATAAAGAATCTGAACATAAAAGACATTTTCTGAAACTTTAGTTCCTAAATAAAGGTATCGACTTTATTGATATTCAAAGTATATTTCGTGATAAGAATGTAATCGATACTATTCCCAAATATTTCATCAACTCTGAATCACCTATTATCTGTTATAAATATAATAACCCTATTAGGAATGTTATTTTTAATTACAATAAAAATAAATATTGATGTCAATACCCCTATTTCTTGAGATTTTAGCATTTCTATTTTTTGCTATAAACCATTTGCTCATGTCATTACTGGTAATTTTATATCATTAAGGATAAACGTCTCAAGACTACTTTCCCATATTGATACCGTTCCAAGGCGGTGCTTCCATCTTCCCCCTATTGTGTGTTTTGTCTTTGTGCGTTTCTTGTTGTTTTTTATAGTTATGTACATTTGCTGTTTCCTTGTGTTGCTGTTCGGGCGACTGTTTGTTCTGTATGTGGTGTTTCCTGCAAGACTCATTTTTGTACTTTGCAACTTGTCGGACTCATATTGCGGAAGCTATTCAAAAATTCTGCATCAAATGGTGTCGACTAGAACATGCTGATGTTAATGCCCTTTCGGATTGGAAGAAATGTATTTTTGATATTATTGATACTCGTATTACATTTACAAATCAAATTACAATCTTTTACCACCTCGACCTAGAGTTACATTTCGGTATTTCTAATTTTCATTCAAATTATGTTCTTGTTCCTGCTGACAAGGCATCAAATAATGTAATCATTATTTGAAGATTGTATTTTGTTGATGTTTTAAAGAAGGAGCCAACTGATTCAAAAACTTATATAACAGTTCAAACACCTGAAAAAGATATAGTCTCGGAACATGTAAAAGTGTCAGGTCCTAACATAAAACAACATAATCTGTCTACTTTGTACTGGATTCCGGAACTACATAAAAGCCCTTATCAGGTGCGTTTTATTGCCAGCTCTAGCTGTTGTACCACTACTAACTTATCTAAACTGTCGACGTCCTGTCTTACGACGATCAAAGAGCATGTAAAACGCTACTGTGATCAAATATATGAAAATTCTGGTATTAATGATTTTTGGTCCATAAAAAATTCAAATGATGTTTTAACGAAACTTGAAAATGATTAGTATAACATTTCTTTACTGAGCTCTTATGATTTCTCTACACTCTATACTTCTCTACCTTACCATCTTATAAAGGATAAACTGATTAAATTAATAGAAAAAAACCTTTGCCAGACAAAATGTTCATTGCTTGTAATGTTCAACGTTCATTCTTTTCGAATTCAGAAGTTAAACATTACACAATGTGGACTTGCCTTAATGTTTGTAGATCTCTTACCTTTCTTTTATATAATATATTTGTGCGTTATTGGGGTACCATATATTGTCAAGTTGTTGGTATACCCATGTGTACAAATTGTGCCCCTCTTTTATGCTTAGCTTGAAACCTGATACACAGACCGATATTGTTAATGCTGATAATAAAACTTCAAGGTATTTAGACAATATTTTGAATTTAAATAATCCTTATTTTGACAATATGATTTCTTCAATTTTTAAACAAAGCGAATCAATCTGACATAATAGCTTCATTTTTAGATTTGAATCTCTCAATTACAAATGATAAAGTTTCGTCCAAAATATACGATAAAATAGAAGAGATTTTCATCTTAAAGTTGTTAATTATCCAGCTATAAGGTCCAGCGGGGATACCTTTATTTACACTATTTGTAAAGCTAGGGTGACTTTGAGAGAAGTGTGAATTTTGGACGTCCGTATACCGGTTTAAACACCCAGTGGTGTTATTGCTACTAACCGTGCCAAGGCGTTACTCTCTTTATCACCTTTCCTTTTGTTTGCCTTGCGTCTTTGTGCTTGTGATTTTTTTCATGTGTGGAATGTTTATCTCTGGTTGTTGTGTGTCTTTTGTAGTTTTTTGTGTTCATCTCGTGTGTGAGTGTCCGTTTGGGTGTATGGTTGTTTGTGTGTATGTGTTTCATGCTGTCTATCAGTGTTTTGGTGGTGGTTGCGTCTTGTATGTGGCTTTGCCTGCTTGACTTTACTACTTTTCTATTTACAGGATTTCCATTCAAAATACGTTTTTGTTCCTGCTGATAAGGCATCGAAGAATGTTGACGATTACATTATATCGATGTCTTGAAGAAGGAAATTATTAATACCAAGTCATATATTTTAGTTACTACTGATGAAAAGACCATCGTTTCAGACCATGTCAAAAAGTGTGAACAACTTGGATCCAATATCAAAATTACACAACATAAAGTTCCTACACTATATTGGTTACCAAAACTACATAAAAAACATATAAAACGCGTTTCATTGCAAATTCTAGTTCATGTACAACTACTAAATTGTCTATACTTTTGACTTATTGTTTAACGAAGGTAAAGGAACATGTAAAAATCTACTGTGATAGGACTTATAAAAAATCTGGAATAAATCTCTTCTGGTCTATTAAGAAGTCTAAAACAAACTTATTACTTTATTACTTTTCTACAGTTACTCTGTTTGCAGCTCAATCATTGAGTATACTAGCGATAGGTGGATACAGTATGTTCAATTAAATGTTTTTTTGTTATACATGCACTTTACCACTGTATTTGCTGTCGCGGTTGTTGTAGATTAGTCGGAGAGGGGATACGTTTATTTACACTGTTTGTCTTTTAGGATGGGGATGGAATAAGGGTGAGGTTGGGCGCCCATAAACCGGTTTAAACCCCCGGTGACTTTTGTCACTGACCGTTCCAAGGCGGTACTTCCATCTTCCTCCTATTGTATGTTTGTTTTGTCTTTGTGCGTCTCTTGTTGTTTTTTCTACCCATGTACATTTGCTGTTTCCTTGTGTTGCTGTTCGGGCGAGTGTTTGTTCTGTATGTGGTATTTCCTGCATGACTCATTTTTGTACTTTTAAGAACAAAAGGTATCTTGCATCCACTGTAAGCACGTACGATGTTTCTACTCTGTACACAACTCTTCCTCATATTTTAATTAATAATAAGCTAACTAACTTAATCCAGAAAGTATTTGCCAGGGAAAAACATCATTCCTGACATGTAATGCTGAAAAAACTTTCTTTACTGACGAGCAAATGAAATATTACACTAATTGGACGTGCTCAGAGGTTTGCGAATCACTAACCTTTCTTTTGGATAACATATTTCTACGTTAACGGAATGCTATATACCGTCAGGTAATTGGTATTCCTATGGGTACGAATTGTGCACAACTTGTCGCAGATTTGTTTTGTACTGCTATGAGAGAGATTTCATGTTGCGTTTGAATCCTCAATCACAAGATGTTGTAAAAGTCTTCAATGAAAATTGTGGATATTTGGATGATATTTTTAATTTAGATAACCCTTTCTTTGATACTCTGATTCCTACAATTTATACTAAAGAACTCAAATTGAATGAAGCTAACTTGTCCGAATATTATGCAGCGTTTCTTGATCTAGACCTCAAAATTAATAATGCAATGATTTCTTCTAAAATATATGACAAAAGAGATGATTTTGATTTTAATATTGTAATCTTGACGCGGATGTTCCCCGTGCTCCATCTTACGGGGTTTATATATCTCAACTTATTCGTTTTGCTAGAGCTTGTTCATCTCTTAACGATTTTACCAGTCGAAATCTCATTTTAACTGAAAAACTGCTTAAGCAAGGATATAGATACCTTAAACTAAGAAAAACTTTCTCTAAATTTTACTATCGAAATCTCTCGCTTATTGGCAAGTACCAATGTAATCTCAAGGCGCTTCTGCGACACGGTATTTCACATCCTGAATTTGATGGTGATGTGATTTACAAACTTCGTAAAATTATTGGACATACCCATTTTCTCACTTTGTTCATTAAATATATTAAAAAATCATTAAAAAGAGATATGATCCTGCAGTACTATAGCAAAATGCATGTTTGGTTGTCAACCCTTTTACAATTGGCAATCACGCTGGCCTCTTTGCATGTACGCCGACAAGAAAGGTTAAGTACTCTATGAAGGCGACATCTTAAATCCAGAAACGGAAGGAGAACGTCGGATATCTGTACTATTTCGTTTTTGTCGTACCCTTAATTACTGTTCTACAATTACTCTGTTTGCAGCTCAATCATTGAGTACACTAGCGATAGGTGGATACAGTTTGTTTACTTAAATGTTTTCGTTATACATGCTCTTTACCATTGTATTTACCATCGCGGTTGTTGTAGATTAGTCGGAGAGGGGATATGTTTATTTACACTGTTTGTCTTTTAGGGTGGGGATGAAATAAGTGTGAGGTTGGGCGCCCATAAACCGGTTTAACCCCTCAGTGACTTTTGCCGCTGACCGTTCCAAGGCGGTACTTCCATCTTTCCCCCTATTGTATGTTTGTTTTGTCTTTGTGCATCTTTTTTTGTTTTTATAGTTGCTGTTTCCTTGTGTTGCTGTTCGGGCGGCTGTTTGTTCTGTATGTGGTGTTTCCTGCATGACTCATTTTTGTACTTTCGTTGTTATTGTCTATACCTGATTTTTGCTCTTCTTTTTACTTCCTAGTATAATATATTCATATCAGCATGATAAGACTAGCCTTTCGTACTAGTATAATCAAATTATTTTACCAGTTTCTGTACTGCTTAAATTACTTTGCATTCAGAGCTCAAGTAATAACCACTATACACTTCACTCAAAAATTATTTTTACTTCCTAAGTAAATAATAAGGTTTACATAATGGGAAGCTTTGGTTTGCTGCAGCACTTACTCACTTTGCTATACATGTACATTAATATTGGTTTACTTATCATATAACTGATTCGCTCAACTTCTATATCTAGACGAAGGGGTAGAAATTCACTTGACATTTACGATGCTGGCTAGATACTATACTTAGTAAAAAGAGTATACGGTTATCGAACGTTTACCGTTGTACACACATACGTAGAAACAATAGGCTGTGTACCAGTCTACATCTTATATTACGTATGTTAGATATAAAAAAATACTCGACGATTATATTAACCTAGGGACAAGCCAAGCAATGTGATAATTACTCTACCATTGCGCTCTGCAAACTGGTCCATTCTATACGCAGCGGAGGTAAAAGAATAGAAGCTGATATCATTGAACTGCCCTCCATCCACAATGTAGCCAATCACTACCGGTGGGAATTGGCTGACAATGTTCCACTGCATTTGGTTTTCCCCATAAATATATATCAAGTACGTCGTATCCCAGTTCGTTGCCAATGCCATTTGAACTGTTGCCGTCTGAAAAAGATACTATAGATAATATATTGTGACATCTTGAAATGAGATATTATCAATTCTGAAGGGTGGTGATCCCCTGAAAGCAAAAATTGCAACACAAAAAGAGAAAATTGCAGACTCGGTTTTATTGAGTTTGTTCATGAGCAGTAATTGAAAGTGCAACACTGCTCACGCCCCCTAGCACCGGCTTAAGCGGTATTCAATTTTCAGAAAATACTCGATAAGTCTTGTCAAGTTTGCATTGCTATATAAATATAAAAATACAAAACATTAGCACATTACTTCGATTTAATATCATCCCTAACGGTTTTTCCCATATTTGCAAAAACAGTAGGCCCATATCAGATGGCTCCTGCAAGAGCTGTCTGATCAGGTTCTGCTATGTTTGCTTTAAAGGATTAAAGGTATGATTACCATAGTCATTGTAGGTTAGTTGTAGTGCGGTACATTGAATTACATTTTTTGTCTTTTAGGATGGGGATGGAATAAGTGTGAGGTCGGACGCTCCTAAACCGATTAACTTCCCTCCCCTATTGACATTTGTCACTGACAGTTCCAATGCGGTACTTCCCCCTATTGTTTGTTTGTTATGTTTGTGCGTCTCATTGTGTCCTTTATATTCATGTACATTTGCTGTTTGTCATCGTGGTGCTGTTTGGCTGTTGTGTGTTTTATGCGGTGTTTCCTGCATGACTCAGACATGTACTTGTGTCACCTTCGTGTGTTATTAGAAAAAACAACTCAGTTATGATGTAGGTATTTCTTACATGACTATGCAACTAGGAAAGGGTTAGTGCAGCTACATAGTTTATTTTGTTTGTACTTTGTTTAACTCTGATTACGTTCCAAGAAGGCTTTAACATTTATCCTGTTGCAGGCGAATGACTGATTACGTATGCAAACAATATCGATCCAAAGGAGTTGCCGAGTAAACTAACTCGGCGTTTCAACAAAATTAAATCTGTTTTACTCTGTGAATTTTGGAAAGAAATGCACGAATTTTAAAACCGATAAAGACAACATTTTCTTCTGCCAAGTGTTTGCTCGGCAGGCTAAAGGCTTAACTGATCCGATTTCTTTGTGTACCAATTAAGAGTTCACACAAATTGCAAGTTGAACTCTGTCCTGGTTTGACTGTTAAGAAACCAGATGAATTTATATCAATTGACTCATGGGGGTAATGTGGTATATGTACCAAACCTGTTTAAGCCAATCAACACTTTACTCAATAAAAGCAGCTTTGTATGCCTTTGCAACAGAGTATATTTAGACAAGACGGCTGATAAAACACACGGAAATTTCCACTGACAGTTTGATGACGTACTCCTGCCTTCACTCATGTGTTTATATCGTGTCGTTCGTGCGCGTGCGTGCGCGCTGGTGTGTATCTGTGTTTCTCTGTGTCGGTGACTGTGTTTGTATTTGTGTGTATCTCTGTGAGGGGATGGGTGCGTGCGTAGGTTTGTGTGTGCGTGTGAGCTCGCGTGCGTGTGTGTCTGTCTATTTTTATGCATATGTCTGTGTCTATATGTGTGTATATGCCTGTCAATCAACTCTTTACTCAATAAAAGCAGCTTTGTATGCCTTTGCAACAGAGTAGACCTAGACTAGAAGCTTATAAATACGGAATTTTTGACTGACCGTTTAATAGCGTACTCCTCCCTTCATTCATGTCTTTATATCGTATCGTTCGTGCGTGCGCGTGTGTGTATGTGTGTGTCCGTGACTGTGTGTATATGTTTCTCCCTTTCTCTCTCTCTCTGTATGTCTGTGTGTCTGTGTATGTGTCTATGTTTGTATGTGTGTGTGTCTGTGTCCGTGTCTGTATGTCTATGTCAGTCTGTCTGTGTACATATATAAGGAAGGCAAGCATCGTATGCAGATGTGAAGGAAGTCGACGATGACAACGCAGACGCCGGAATTACAACAGCTTATATCACTGTATGAAGCTGACCATCGCCGATAGTTGAAATTGTCACAAGGTAAACGCATTTTGGATTTGTAATGAAGAAACCTGCTCAAAAGAAATATTCCAATTCTGATTGAAATATTTATAGAGCTCGTATCATTTGTTTCTTTATAAAAAATGAGCTATAACATAAACAGCTACAAAGCTAGGATTCAGCTTAAAAACGTGAGAGCTTAAAATACCTTCTCTCTGAATCTTGCATGGTATCTTTTAGCCTCGTGCCACGTTACAATCACCAGATATTCGACCCTGAAAGACAAGCAATGCATATTTACATACTTATTTATGTTCTGAATAAATTATTGCTGCCGATTTTACGGATAAACTTCTAAACTTATAAGTTACTCCTAATTGAAAATGTTCGCCTCCATAAATGGAAAAGTAGTAAAGTCAAGCAGGCAAAGCCACATACAAGACGCAACCACCACCAAAACACCGATAGACAGCATGACACACACACACACAACCACACACCCAAACGCACACACACACACACACACACACACACACGAAATGAACACAGAAATCATCAAAAGACACACAAGAACCAGAGACAAATGTTCCACGCACAAACAAAATCACAAGCACAAAGACGCAAGGCAAACAAAAGGAAGGGTGACAAAAAGAGAACCGTAAGTTGCACATGCATGCCAAGTGTAAAGGATGTATGTTTATTTGCGACAAAATAATCATCTAAATTTGAATATGTCCGTGCAATGGCGTCAAAAATATCGCGTTCAAGTTTTGTACAAACCAACAAACCAAACAACTTACAGACAGGTAAAAAGAAAATGCCCCTTTCAATAGATTTAACTAAGATAAAAGAACATGTAAAATTCTAATGTGATAAGACTTTGGAATACAGTAAAACCTTTCTATAACGGCGACTAAATTACACCAAGTATACCGTGTTAAAGGATGCTTAAAGTTAGGTGAAAGTAAAACAGAACGCTCCTTTCGATTTGTGTTTGTACTGGTAGGAGAGATTTCATGTTACGTTTGAATCAACAATCACAAGAAGATGTTATAAAAGCCTTCAATGAAACTTCTCGATATTTGGATGATATTTGTAACGTAGATAACCCTTTTTTTGATGTTCTGATTCCTACAATTTACTTTATAGAACTCAAATCTAATAAAGCTAACCTTCCCAACAGTTATGCAGATTTTCTTTATCTAGACCTAACAAATGACAATGGAATGATGGAATGATTTCTTCTAAAATATATGACGAAAGAGCTGATTTTGAACTTAATATCGTAATTGTTCCTCATCTTGACGGAGATGTTCCCCGTGCCCCATCTTACGGGGTTTATTCATCTCAAATTATTCGTTGTGCAGAAGTTTGCTCATCTGTTGACGATTTTAACAGTCGTAATCTCATTTTAACTGAAAAGCTACTTAAGCGAGGATAAACTTTCTCTAAATTTTACTATCGAAATATCTCGCTGATTGGAAAGTACAATTGTAATCCAAAGGCGCTTCTGCGGCACGGTTTATTTTATGGTGATGTGATTAAAATTATTGGACATTTATTTTTAATAAAAATCATTAAAAAGGGATATGATATTAAAGCAGTACAACATAATGCATGTATGATTGTCATCCCTTTTACAGTTGGCAATCCCGCTGCCCTTTTTGCATGTACGCCGGCAAAGGTTTTTCACTTAAATATGTTCTCGGTTTGCATGCAATTTACCACTGTATTAGCTATTGCGGTAATTGTAGGTTAGTCGGAGAAAGGATACGATGTTTACACTGTCTTTAATGATGGGGATGAAATAAGGGTGTTGGGCGCCCCTAAACCGGGTTAAACCCCCAGTGAATTTTGTCACTGACCGTTCCAAGACAGTACTTCCATTTCCCACTATTGTTTATTTGTTTTGCCTTGTGCATCTCGTTGTAATTTTGTAGTTTTGTACATTTGCTGTGTTTTCTTATGTTACTGTTCGGGCGACTGTTTGTTCTGTATGTGGGTTTTCCCCTGCATGCCTCATATTTGTATTTTTACTAAATTAATCCAGAAAATATTCCTGAGAAAAAATCCTTTTTTGCATGTTATTAAAAAAGTTTTCTTTACTGACGAGCCAATGAAAATAAAAACCAGTTGGAGTTTCTCAGACGTTTGCGAATTACTAACCTTTCTTCTGGATTATAGGTTATTGGATATACACTGCAAGGTTATTAGTATTTATGAGGGTACGAATTGTGCACCACTGGTTGCAGATTTGTTTTTATACCGCTATGAGGGATTCGATATTAAGTTTGAATCCGCAATCCAAAGCGGATGTCATACAAACCTTCAATGAAACTTCTCGATATTTTGACGACATTGTCAACATAGATTACCCTTTCTTTGATATTATGATTCCGACCATTTATAAAAATTAAATTAAATATACTTTTGTCATTGACCGTCCCAAGGCGGTACTTCCATCTTTCCCCTATTGTATGTTTGTTTTGTCCTTGTGCGTCTCTTGATGTTTTTATAGTCATGTACATTTGCTGTTTCCTTGTGTTGTTGTTCGGGCGACTGTTTGTTCTGTATGTAGTGTATCCTGCATGATTCATTTTTGTACTTTTAACCCTTCCGACACCTTTGCAGCTTTTCTTTATCTACATTCAGCACGGGGAACATCCCCGTCAAGATGAGGAAGTTATTTACATATTTCCCTATTGTTTGTTGTATTTGTGAGTATCTTTTTGTATTTTGATAGACATGTACATTTGCTGTACTTTCGTGTCATGGTGCTGTTCGGGCGGCTGTGTGGCTGTATGTGGTGTTTTCTGCTTTATTCGTGCATGTACCTTAATAGAACAATTTAAAAAAAGCTCCTTGCTTGTAATGTTCAACATTCGTTCATTTCGAATTAAGAAGTTGAATATTACACAATGTGGAATTGCCTTGATATGTGTAGATGTCTATTTTTTCTTTTAGATAACATATTTGTGCGATATGAGGATAGCACATATCGCCAAGCTGTTGGTATACCTAAGGGTACAAATTGTGCCCCTCTATTTGCAGATTTGTTTTTGTATTGCTATGAGAGGGATTCTATCCTTAGCTTAAAACCTGAATCCTTTAAAAAAATTCTAGGTATTAAGACCATATTTTGAATTTGGATAATCCTTATTGAGATACACTATAGCCTCTTCTATTTACCCAAAAGAACTTACTTTAAACAAAGCGAATCGATCCGACTCCATTGCTTCCTTTTTAAACCTGAAAATTTCCATTATTGATGAAAAGGTTTCGTCCAAGATTTACGATAAAAGGGAGGATTTAATTTCAAAATTGTTAATAATCCTTTCTAGATGAAGATGTGTCCCGTTCTACATCCTATGGGGTTTTCATTTCTCAACGTTTTCGCTTTGCCTATGCCTGTTATTTGCTAGACGATTTTAATAGTCGTAATTTAATTATAACTGATCAATTTCTTAAGCAAGGTTACAGATACATGTATCATAAAATTAGGAAAGCTTTTTCTAATTAGCAAATATGATTGCAATCTAGGGGCGCTTCTTCAACAAGATATTTCTAATCCAGAATTCTATTGTGATGTTATTTTTCAAATTCCGGGTCATGTCCGTTTTCATGATTTGTTTATTATACGCATTAAAATATTAGGAAGAAAGGTTATGACCCCATTATATTGCAACGCACTGCATGTTAGGTCATTGACCCCTTTACAGTCTGTAGCTACCCTTCCCATTTTGCATGAATGATGACAGGCCGATGGTAGTACTCTATGATGGTATACTCTTAAACCCAGAAACGGGATGAGCTTACCAGACTCAAGTTTCAAGTTTCAAAAGTACAAAAATGAGTAATGCAGGAAACACCACATACAGAAAACAAACAGTCGCCCGAACAGCATCAAGTTTCAAAGTTTATTGTGATATAGGCCACCGGCTCTTGTATTGCTTTTTCTCTAAATGGTTTCCCTGCAGTTGCTCTGACTTCAGCAAAGTCATTGAGAAAATATTTGACGGACTTTTAGTTGTTGTCATGATATATTATACATATTGTCCTGTATTAACCGTCTTCTATGTCTTCTAAGGACGGCGGAGATCCCTTTATTTACACTTTTTGATAAGCTAGAATGACTTTGAGATAAACGTGAGGTTAGGGTTTTCGTGAACCGGTTTAAACCCTCAGCGGTTGTTTTGCCACTGACCGTTCCAAAGCGATACTCTTTTTGTCACCCTTGCTTTTATATTTTTCGGGTGTCTTTATGCCTTTGTGTTGTCCATTTGTTTATGTTTGATGTGTTCGTCTCATATGTTTGTGTTTGCACGCATATGAGTGTATGTGGTTTTCACTATCTGTTGGTGTTGTGGTGTTGGTTGCCTTTTGTGTGTGTCTTTTTCTGCATGACTTTACTATCTGTTTTATTTTAAGATTTTAAAATAAAAGATTTTCGAAAAACCTGCAGGGTTGGCCTAACCATAGATGAGACAAATATTGCATTAAAAAAATAAATAATAAAGGCAAAAAGAGTATATAAGCCCTTAACCCTTTCCCTTATATAAGCGTGTTTTCACGCATCTACAAACAGAGTAGACCTAGATCAGACGGCTCAAACAGGAGTCGTCTGGTCAGGGTCTGCTGTTTGCCAATGGAATTTGATATATCTGTTTCTTTACTTTCTACTTACTACAGTGTTCCGACTTGCATACCACCTATCATCTGCTACAAATATAACAAACCCATCAGAAATACAATTTTCAACTATAATAAAATTGTGGCCGACCTAAATATTAATGATAATATTCCTGATAATTGAGATTGCGCCACCTCAAAATGTTGCTATTCTCCGGCTGGTCATGTGATCACCGGTAATTTTGAGATAATTAAAGATAAACGTCTACGATCTCTTTTGAATAAAGGTCCCAAATATAGAATACCATCCTTGATAGATTTTAACTCTTGTCGAGTTCAGATTGCGGAGGCTTTACAAAATTTTAGTATTAAATGGTGTCGAAGAGAACATGTTGAGTCTAATGCTCTTTCTTGTTGGAAAAAACTAATTTTTGATATAATTGATAAACGCATTTCCTTTTACAGCTCTAATAAACACCTTCTTCCACCTAAACCATATAAAGCGCGTTTCATTGCCAATTCTAGTTCATGTACAACTACTAAATTGTCTATACTTTTGACTTCTTGTTTAACGAAGGTGAAGGAACATGTAAAATTCTACTGTGATAAGACTTATGAAAATTCTGGAATAAATCTCTTCTGGTCTATTAAGAACTCTTCAGAAGTCTTAAACAAACTTAAGAACAAAAGGTATCTTGCATCCACTGTAAGCACGTACGATTTTCCTACTCTGTACACAACTCTTCCTCATATTTTAATTAAGGATAAACTTACTAACTTAATCCAGAAAGTATTTGCACGGGAAAAACATCATTCTTGGCATGTAATGCTGAAAAAGCTTTCTTTACTGACGTGCAAATGAAATATTACACCAATTAACTTGCTTAGAAGTTTGAGAAGCACTGACCTTTCTTTTGGATAACATATTTGTACGTTATGGGAATGCTATATACCGTCAGGTAATTGGTATTCCTATGGGTACGAATTGTGCACCACTTGTCGCAGATTTGTTTTTGTACTGCTATGAGATAGATTTCATGTTGCGTTTGAATCCTCAATCACAAGAAGATGTTATAAAAGCCTTCAGTGAAACTTGTCGATATTTGGATGATATTTTTAACTTAGATAAGTACAAAAATGAGTCATGCAGGAAATACCACATACAGAACAAACACTCGCCCGAACAGCAACACAAGGAAACAGCAAATGTACATGGGTAGAAAAAACAACAAGAGACGCACAAAGACAAAACAAACATTCAATAGGAGGAAGATGGAAGTACCGCCTTGGAACGGTCAGTGACAAAAGTCACCGGGGGTTTAAACCGGTTTATGGGCGCCCAACCTCACCCTTATTCCATCCCCACCCTTTCTTTGATGCTCTGATTCCTACAATTTATCCTAAAGAACTCAAATTGAATAAAGCTAACCCGTCCGACAATTATGCAGCGTTTCTTGATCCAGACCTTAAAATTAATAATGGAATTATTTCTTCTAAAATATATGACAAAAGAGATGATTTTGATTTTAATATTGTAAATTTTCCTCATCTTGACGGGGATGTTCCCCGTGCTCCATCTTACGGGGTTTATATATCTCAACTTATTGGGCTGCGAAAGCAGCCCACACTGATACGGCTTTGAATTTTGACGATGCGTTTCTGCGGTCCTGTGTTTCTATAAAAGCCAATCTTTTTAATAAATATGGTTTACTGTGAGACAAGTTTTTATTTATATATATTCATTTATTTTATTTATTTTCATTCATATATTTTTCTCAGCATATTTTTGTCGGGGTTATTTATTTCTTTTCTGCATGATCCAGTTTCAGTGAAAATACTAGTGAATTATGTATAACTAATTAAAATCACATTCCAAAGCATAGCTGTCAGCGTGGTCTAAGGGTTATAACGATGGACTAGGAATCGTGAGGTCGTGGGTTCGATCCTCGGTGGAAGCTGAATTTTTTTTCTTTCATATTTTCTTAGCACCCTTAGTATACGTGCTTTTGGTTTAAAACCATTTTGTACATACAAATATAAGTCCTTTGTTTGCATTTTGGCTTTGTTAAAGTTATTTAGCCGAGACCTTTTACTCGCGGTTTTATTGACCGTTTTGCATATTTCACCATTGTGCACGAATTTGCTTCAACTTAAATATATAATTATCTTATACTAACCTCTTCTTAATTTGGGGACATTAAAAGTGAAAAAGTTAATGGGCATTGAGTCGACCTATTGGAATAATTTCATGTAGACTGTAAGTATGGGAGTTTGTATGCCTTGTGAACATCACTTAATGTGGTAACGGTTTTTACGTCAGTGTGTTATAGCAAATGAATAACATTGATCTGTGACGTAATGTGTATTAATGGTGTCAAACACAGGTATTATGCATCATGGCTCATTAAAACATTCCCCCGTTTCTGCTACATGTATTAATTCATACATAACAGTAATATTTTCCCAATATTGCTCCCTCTTCATCTTTTATCCTGCTTAAATACATGTTACGCAGCCATTTTACGCTTGCGTAAAACCTTGCTTGTTCGTTTTGCTAGAGCTTGTTCATCTATTGACGATTTTAACAGTCGAAATCTCATTTTAACTGAAAAGCTGCTTAAGCAAGGATATAGATACCATAAACTAAGACAAACTTTCTCTAAATTTTACTATCGAAATCTCTCGCTTATTGGCAATAGACCGTGAGCCAAAGCCATAATTCAGGCCGATTGGTACCATTTTGGGTGAATAAGGTTCAATGTGATTTTTTGAAAGGCATAGGTCTGTAGATTAAGGAAATGCGTGAACGCATTGCATTAGTTTGAGCACCTGTGAGTTATCTGCCCTTTAACACACCCACCCAAAATTCGCGTTTCTGGACATATATATGGGACAGGGGGAGTTTATTTCTCCCATACTTAAGAAACTTGCATTTTTTATGAAACCACATCGTTTGAATATTGTTGTGGGTACCATTTTGTGAATTTCTGATCAAAACAATGCACAAATCTAATTTCGAGTAATGTTTTAAATTAATAGACTTGAATTAACCTTTAGCCTGCTGAGCAAATTATTTTTACATATTTTTTCACCTACTACATTTTCAAAATTCAAGCTATTATCACTTTGTCTACCAAAATGCAATCAGGTTGTCAAATAGTTTGGATCCTGATGAGACGCCGAGTTATTCACTCATCCGCCCGTATCAGGCTAAAGGTTAATGGGGGACTGAAAAGAGCTGAAGGTTTACGTTGCGGGTGAGCGTGAAGGCCAAAAGCGGCTATTCACAATGACCGTTTTCAGAAAGCTGATTTGGTTGGTAGAGAGGCTCACAATATAAATCTTGTTTGGGTACTTGCAAGACAAGCGGACCCTGAGACTCAAAGCATCCCAGGTTGGACAGGTTTTAATATAAGTACTCGAGACCAAGTTCATGTCTCAGCGAATATTGTTGGATATCTTCCAACCATCAATGCATCCGCTACAGAGATGTCAACAGTATGCGAAATTTTAAACCAGTCAGAATTGATAAGAAAAGAACTGCAGTTGGAAAATGTAGTGGTAGTGTTAGATCCAAGCGCTTTACGCAAAGGCTGCTGAAATTGTCTGGAAACACAGGGACCGCTTTTCCAACATTATTCTTAGAATGGGAACGTTTCACACAATCTGCAAAGCCCTAGCCATTATTGGAAAGCGGTTTAGAAATGCTTGCCTGAGGGACATTTGCATAGGATCAGGAATAGTTGCGGAAGGGTCTATCAATGGTGTCCTTGATGGAAAGCACTACAATCGTACAGTCCGTGTTCACAAATGCATTTATGAAGCACTTATATAACTGGCCTTGATTGAGTTTGTGATGTGGATAGAGGCTAATATGAATGACAAGAGTGTAATATTAATGACTTTCTTAGGTCAAGTGACAGATATGGCTAGTGAATTGAATCAATAAATATTTGAAAGATTACTGCAGAGTCCACTCTTAACTGAGCTTGCATCACTGTGGAATGACTTTCTTGAACATCTACGTCACAACAATGGGAACTCTCATCTTTCTGGTTCTCATATGTAAATTTAGTAGAGATTGTAATTCTTGGTCTTTTTCGTGTCTCCCGTGAGGGTTACTGGGACCTACACCTTCATTGCCATCAGACACATTATTCCATGGTGCTTTGCATATGATAAATTCAATTATGCCAGAAACATGGCACCGTGTTTTGCTCAGATGACAAATCTTCCAGACAAACATCCTCAAATCTTTGAAGCCTTCCGATCAGGTCAGTTCTCTGTGCAGATGTCATGAAAGAACCCTTTTGGACGGATTCCTGTCGACCAAACTCCTGGAGGCACAGTGAGATTCAACCTGAATGCTGGTGCTATTAAGCGGTACTACATAATCGCTGAGTATCGCAGTGCATTTCTAGGGCAGTTACGGGACATGGTGCAAAGTAACAAATCAGACGTTTGCTATACAGAGTTGCATCAGATCAAAATCCAAAAGGATGAAGAGGCAATGTCTACAATTGTTGGTCTAATCAGGGATTGGGTTAACCAATTTTCAGACATGCAAGACCTTGTTAATATCTCTACTGCAAAAAAAGCACCTATAGATATTGCCCTGGACTTGTTAAATGCAAAGAAGATAGGAGAGGAAGCATATACAAACTTTAAAGCTGATAGACTAGAGAGTGATCCTCCAGCAAAGAAATTCTATGATCCAATTAAGACTAAAAAGCTGAAAACATTTAGCAACATGTTTAAGAAGAAAGAGATCAAGTCAAGAGGCAGGGTGACAATCTTAAAGGCTGACAGAACTTTGTTTTGACGCTTCATAGTGATGGCACAAGGCCGCAATCTACGGATGGAGGAAATCCTCTCTCATCCGCTTGGACCATTGCCCTGGGCTTTATCCACACCAGATGGAGTTATTGCGAAAAGCCAATAAGGCCTCTTTAGCTACAACTTTGCAGAAAATTGTAAAAGTACAAAAATGAGTCATGCAGGAAACACCACATACAGAACAAACACTCGCCCGAACAGCAACACAAGGAAACGGCAAATGTACATAGGTAGAAAAAACAACAAGAGACGCACAAAGACAAAACAAACATACAATAGGAGGAAGATAGAAGTACCGCCTTGGAACGGTCAGTGACAAAAGTCACCGGGGGTTTAAACCGATTTATGGGCGCCCAACCTCACCCTTATTCCACCCCATCCCAAAAGACAAACAGTGTAAATAAACGTATCCCCTCTCCGACTAAATGTTGCAGAACGTTTCCCAAGCAATTGTGTCACAGTCATCGATGTAATGAACTTGGTACAGCGGGTTAAAGGTGACCACAACAATTTTGGGGATATAGTCACAAAACTATTTTTGCTATGGCACTCAAAGAAGGTGCAGGGAGTGACAGGATCGGCATAGTTTTTGATACCTATGTTGAAGGGTCAATCCAGAATAGTGAGATATCACTAAGGGGTAAAGAAGCCGGCCATCAGCTTCAGAACATAAAAAACACGCAGATCGTGAGACAATGGAGGAATTTCTTGAGTTCTGTTAAGAACAAAACCAGTGTCATCACCTTTTTAGTAAATTAATGGATGAAAGAAAAGTACAGGCAAAAGCTGCAGAGGAAGATTGTTTATGCCACTGTGGTAGATAAATGTTTCAAGATCACGTTTCATTAAAGTGAAGAAGTACCAGATCTTCAGTGCCAGCAGGAAGAAGCAGATGGACTCCTACTATTCCATGCTGCTCATGCAGGGAAAGAGGGCTATCAAGCTGTGGTAAGCTGTTTTGAAGATACAGACGTCTTCATTATGTCTTTCGAATTCAGTGACAAGATTTGGACACATTTGTTCCAAAAATGTGGAAATAGAACCCGAACGAGACTGGTTGATATTCGAAAGATTGTCACCGCTCTTGGCATAGATGTTTGTCGAGTGCTCATTGGAATGCATGCATTTACAGGATGTGACACTGTGAGTGCATTCGCTGGAAAAGGAAAAGCCGGTGCTTTGAAACTCTTGACAAAAAAACTGACATTCAGGACATATTTCTAGAACTTGGTCAGGAATGGGACTTTTCTTTGTCATTGATTGAAAAATTGGAACGATTCACTTGCCTTATGTATGCACCAATATTATCATCTTCTAAGGTCAATGATCTTAGATATGACTTCAGAATTTAAGCCGGTGCTAGGAGGCGTGAGCAGTGTTGCACTTTCAATTACTGCTCATGAACAGACTCAATAAAACCGAGTCTGCAATTGTCTCCTTTTGTGTTGCAATGTTTGCTTTTGGGGGATCACCTCTCGTCAGAATTTATTCTGTGCAAAGAAAGGTGAAATAGAAAGTCACCAGCTTCCTCCATGCTTTGATTGTTTAGTACAGCATGCTCGGAGAGCCAACTACCAGGCAGCTATCTGGAGACGTTGTCTTGAACAGGACCCTACAGGCATTCCAAGTCTGTTGGTCGAGGATGGAAACTTGATTTGGAAGATGGCACTGAAAAGTCGGTTGTGCACTGGATAAATGGTCAGCCGACACCTGAAGCAGTCCTTGATTTATTAACCTGTAACTGTGCAAAGAAATGCACACTACCAAACTGTACATGTTTGTCAAATGGTCTGAAATGCACTGATATGTGCAGATTGCAAGACTGTGAAAATCAGGCTTCCGTCTTTGAATCAGACAATGAAAGAAGTGCTGATGAAGATACTCCAGATGTTAAAGAAACAGATAATGAGTCTGATTTTTAAGTGAATATTGTTACTTTCATTTACACTACATTCATCTATATATATATATAGAGAGAGAGGGTGGTGTGTAATTGCTTAGAGCTTATCTAAAGTCCTATGCCTAAACCAGTAGACACAAAATATTCTGAAAGAAATTACCTCTAGCAAAAGTTTCTGATGATCTTTCAGATTCCAAGTTTGGTAAATACACACTTATTTAAAGCATGTTAGATGTAAAAAGTGTAACTTTTGAATTTCTGTTTCTTTTTCAAAATTCATAAAAGTTTGTCAATTTTACTTATTCTCTTATTTTACTTTGAATAAGGAAAGCATCCTTAAACTGCTTTGTACAAGTTTTATCAATGAAGCATGAACTGTGATAAAAAATCCCAAAATTAATCATTATAAAAGTACATGTATGCATCGTGAAGGAAACACCGAATACAAAACACACAACAGCCCAAACAGCACCACGACAACGAACAGCAACTGTTAATGTATATAAAACACACAAAGAGACGCACAGACATAACTAGGAGATGCCTTGGAACGGTCAGTGACAAATGTCAATGGGGGGGGGTTAACTTGCAAACTCAAATTTTTATTCAGAACCTGTTTTGATTTCCCATTGAAGTTATGTGGTAACATTTTAATATTTTGTATATACTACATGCCAAAAGTTTCAGCTTGAACGTAATTCACCGCAGACACATAGCATTTTAGATACATGTTTTAATTAAAAGGGAGGTAATAACAAAATAACTCTTTAATGGACTTTTTGTATGTTTAACATTAGAAACATTCTATTCAGAAGAAGATGTATGATATATTCCTGCGATTATTGAAGAATATTATTGAAACATTTTATAATATTTTAACAAATAAGGTGTTTTTACTATGCGAGTTATCTCCCTTTTTAAATATATGAATTGCGTTTGCATGTTTCAAGACAGAGTGGTAAATGTAAATTGTTGTTTGCGAACTATTATATATAGTGTAAAGAAGTAATTCATCAGTACCTTCTTGACAATTTAGAGCTATAAGTGAATAGGTGGCGTTCGTACACTGAACAATGCCATATTTCACCTATGCTCAAAACATTTTAGGGTGGGTTTAGAAAAAACGCAATAGCACACAGGTGCTCAAGTTGCTGAAATGCTATCACATGTTTTCTTGATCTAGGGATATATATCTTTCAAAACATGACAATGATCCTTATTCACCAAAGATGGTACCGACCAACCGTGTGGCCCACGGACTAAGTACCAATGTAATCTCAAGGTACTTCTACGACACGGTATTTCACATCCTGAATTTTATGGTTTACAAACTTCGTAAAATTATTGGACATACCCATTTTCTCACTTTGTTCATCAAATGTGTTAAACAAATCATTTAAAAGGGATATGATCCTGTAGTACTACAACATACTGCATGTTTGGTTGTGAACCCTTTTACAGTTGACAATCACGCTGGCCTCTTTGCATGTACGCCGACAAGAAAGGTTTAGTACTCTATGAAGGCGACCTCTTAAATCCAGAAATGGAAGGAGAACGTCGGATATCTGTACTAATTCATTTTGTCGTACTCTTTATTACTTTTCTACAGTTACTCTGTTTGCAGCTCAATCATTGAGTACACTAGCGATAGGTGAATACAGTATGTTCAATTAAATGTCTTTTCGTTATACATGCACTTTACCATTGTATTTGCCGTCGCGGTTGTTGTAGATTAGTCGGAGAGGGGATACGTTTATTTACACTGTTTGTCTTTTAGGGTGGGGGTGGAATAAGAGTGAGGTTGGGCGCCCATAAACCGGTTACCCCCCCCCCCCCCAACAGTGACTTTTGTCACTGACCGTTCCAAGGCGGTACTTCCATCTTCCCCCTATTGTATGTTTGTTTTGTCTTTGTGCGTCTCTTGTTGTTTTTGGGCTGCGAAAGCAGCCCAAAATTATACGGCTTTGAATTTTGACCATGCGTTTCTGCGTTCCTGTGTTTCTATAAAAGCCAATGTTTTTAATAACTATGGGTTACTGTGAGACAAGCTTTTATTTATATACATTCATTTATTTTATTTATTTTGATTCATACATTTTTCTTAGCGGGGGCACATATTTTTGTCGAGGTTATTTGCTTCTTTCCTGCCAGTGAAAATGCTAGCGTATTAGGTATAATTGATTTAAAAGCACGTCCACAGAAATAGCAGTCAGCATGGTCGAAGGGTTATAACGGTGGCCTAGGAAACGTGAGGTCGTGGGTTCGATCCTCGGCGGAAGCTTAATTTTTTTTTCTCTCATTCTTTTTTGTTAGCACCCTTAGTTTACGTGCTTTTGGTTTAAAAACAATTTTGTACAAAAATATTGTAAAAATATAAGTCCTTTGTTTGAATTTGTCTTTGGTAAAGTTATTTAACTCTTGGTTTTGTTGACCGTTTTGAATATTTCATCATTGTGCATGAATACTATTGACCTGTGACGTAATGTGTATTATTGGTGTCATACACAGGTATTATGCAGCATGACTCATTAAAACATTCCCCCGTTTCAGCTGTTAATGTATACATTACAGTCATGTTTTCCCAATGTATCTGTTAATTAAAATTACTAAACAATATTGCTCCCTCTTTTTCTTCTATCCTGCTTAAAGACGTTACGCAGCCATTTTACGCTTGCGTAAAACCTTGCTTGTTTCTACTTATGTACATTTGCTTTTTCCTTGTGCTGCTGTTCGGGCGAGTGTTTGTTATGTATGTGATGTTTCCTGCATGACTCATTTTTGTACTTTTATTATAATTATTTGTCCATGATTATTCAGTAGGTAAAGCAATTTGTAATAGGTATATAAGACCATTGCAAACAGCCAAGACCAACATCAAGGTGCGTGAGCAGTGTTGCACTTTCAATTACTGCTCATGAACAGTTTCAATGAAACCGAATCTGCAATTTTCTCTTCTTGTGTTGCAATTTTTGCTTTTGGGGAATCACCACCCTTCAGAATTTATAATCTTCACAACAGCAGGTGTTAACTGCTTGTGTGGCGGCCGTAAAACGTCGCACCGTACTCAATTCTCAGTGTTGTTATACCTTCTGATCCTTCGAGAACATGAATTTCAGTACTTCTTGTTCGGAAAATTAAATACCGCTTAAGCCGGTGCTAGGGGGCGTGAGCAGTGTTGCACTTTCAATTACTGCTCATGAACAAACTCAATAAAACCGAGTCTGCAATTTTCTCTTTTTGTGTTGCAATATTTGCTTTCGGGGGATCAATACACTTCAGAATTTACTGAGGGAACCTCTTAGCAGAATATGTGCCGTTTGTCATAACTCCATGTTTACTCCATAAATACGCCATTCTACGGCTTTGTAAACAGGGTTGACCATGATCAGCCGACTCCTGTAGGAGCCGTCTGATCAGGATCAGCTCTGTTCGCTTATGTTATAATAAAGGTATGATTCTACATAGTCTGTCATAATAAAGTTATGATTCTTCAGTTCCAGTCGTAATATAGATATAACTTTACAGTAGATATAGATATGATTCTATAGTATTTTCCCTTGTATTGTCCATGTGCCAATGTCCTATAAGGAATTATATTGATTTTCATTTTCCATTATTTCTTATATGAATATGAATAGTCATGGAGTAAAGAGTTCAGGATTAATTAATCAGGTATATATCACACGATCATTCTGATACACATGACCGGACTGAAAATATGCTTACTCAAACTGACCACCCGAGCCCGACGGATTAGAACTAAACATTTGTCTTATATACTGCTCCACTTTCAGAATGTTCGTTATTTGATCGACTGTGACGGGTCGTCTGGTGTACTGGTTGTAATACACGGTGCCATTGAACCGGAAATCCATATCTGTGAACAATGGTGCCAAAATCGTCCTCTGTCTCCTTGATGCCGAGTAAGAGGCCATGTTATCAGAAGGGTACCAGTTTCTGTAACAATTCTCAAACGTCACAAGCCCGTTTGTACAAACCTGAATAAATGACAATAGCATGATATAGTATCAGCAGGTTTTCAACGTCCCTGTGTCCAGTCTTTTAAAACATTGGGGTCAAAGTTTTATGAAAATCCGCCATAAGGTTTGATATACACATGTATTACCAAACCAGAACAGAGGATGGACTGTCGGATGGACTGACATGATACTTAGGCTGACTGTGAGACCTTCTTTGATTTAAGAACTATTGAGTAGGGTTAGGCTAATAAAATTACAGTCCGTCCCCTCTGAAGTAACTTCCCTTTAATTTTGTGTATTATGATAGAATTATATTAAAATCTGTACATAAGTGTTTTGACCACTAAGCGCCATTTTATCCCTGGTATTGGTGTGCATTGCATGGCTATTCTAAAATTGAGTTAATATAAATATAAATTTTATTCATTATATTTATATTATTTTTTAGACTGGTGAATTTCACAGTTGTTATTATATTGTATTTTTATGCATCATTTTGTTTTAAATTGCCATGTTATGTATACTAGCCAAAACATTTTTTTCGAGGATTATAATGTCAAAATAGACTTTTTGTTACATGCATTTAGCCATAAAATTAAAGAGTATTTATTGCTGAATGCATGTAACAAAATGTGAAGTGTATTTTGACATAATAATCTTTGTAAAAGGCACATAATGGTCAAAATATTAGATCAGAATTATTCAAGTATTCACAGTGTTGCTTGTGCCGTGTGGTGGCCGTAAAAAGTCTCCCCGTACACATAATCGATGTTGTTATCATTCTCTTGATAATGGAATTATTTCTTCTAAAATATATGACAAAACAGATGATTTTGATTTTAAATTTTAAATTTTGATTATAAATTTTACTCATCTTGACGGAGATGTTCCCCGTGCTCCATCTTACGGGGGTTATATCTCTCATCTTATTTGTTTTGCTAGAGCTTGTTTATCTATTGACGATTTGAACAGTCGAAATCTCATTTTAACTGAAAAGATGCTTAAGCAAGGATATAGATACAATATACTAAGAATAACTTTCTCTAAATTTTACTATCGAAATCTTTCACTTTTTTGCAAGTACCAATGTAATCTCAAGGCACTTCTGCGACACGGTGTTTCACATTCTGATTTTTTTTGGTGAGTGATGTGATTTCAAGACTTTGGAAAATTATTGGACATACCCATTTTCTCACTTTGTTCATCAAATATGTTGAAACATTCATTAAAAAGGGATATGATCCTAAAGTACAACAACATACTGTATGTTTGGTTGTAAACCCTTTTAATCACGCTGGCCTCTTTGCATATACGCCGACAAGAAAGCTGTAGTACTCTATGAAGACGACCTCTTAAATCAAGAAACGGAAGGAGAACGTCGGATATCTGTATTATTTTGTTTTTGTCGTACCCTTTATTACTTTTCTATAGTTACTCTGTTTGCAGCTCAATCATTGAGTACACTAGCGATAGTTGGATACAGTTTGTTCACTTAAATGTCTTCGTTATACATGCACTCTGCCACTGTATTTGCCATCGCGGTTGTTGAAGATTAATCGGAGAGGGGATACGTTTACTTACACTGTTTGGTTTTTTAGAGTGGGGATAGAACAAGTGTGAGGTTGGGCGCCCATAAACTGATTCAACCCACAGTGACGTTTGTCACTGACCGTTCCAAGACGGTACTTCCATCTTCCCCCTATTGTATGTTTGTTTTGTCTTCGTGCGTCTCTTAATAATTTTATAGTTATGTACATTTGCTGTTTCCTTGTGTTGCTGTTCGGGCGACTCTTTGTTCTGTATGTGGTGCTTCTCTTCGTTGTACATAAGTGGTTCCAATCGTTTCAACACTTTAATAAGACATAGTGTATTTCTAATAAAAAACTATTTATTCAAGTAGCAACACATTTGAACAATTAACGTTCAACCGTTTAAGACATGGATGTACATTCAAAGTTTTAGTAGTTCTAATGCTACAGTAGAACCTGTATTAAGCGTCCAACCTAACAATTTTTCTGCATTGTTGCCCAGCATTGCGCAAACACCTTTTTTAAAAACGTTTCTGTTCCATCAATGACTTGCCACTTAAAAATAATATTACAATTGTCGAAAAACGTTTCTACATTTCGCCACCGCACCAAGACGTCACGTTGCGCCATTGAGTGACGTTAGTAACGTAACGTCATTATTATTGTTTGATGACTCATTTTTGTACTTTTGAGAAGTTATTAGATATTAGAAGATTAAAAAGGCTACAAACCAACACAATGCGAAGTAAGTTGGCGGCCGTAAAACGTCGCCCCGTACTTCATTCTCAGTGTTGTTATACCTTCTGATCCTTCGAGATCATTGATTTCAGTACTCGTTCTCAAAATTGAATACCGCTTAATCCGGTGCTAGGGGGCTTGAGCAGTGTTACACTTTCAATTACTACTCATGAACAGACTCAATAAAACCGAGTCTCCAATTTTCTCTTTTTGTGTTGCAATTTTTGCTCTCGGGGGATCACCTCCCTTCAGAATTTATTATTTATTTTCTTATACAACAATGTACGTCATTATCAATAATTTGTTTTTGACAATTTAAATTTGTATTTACTGAATAATAGAACGGTTGATATATCAAAAATGCAGTTAATGTTTAGATTCAACTCACCATAAAAAATACAAATAAGGGTTTGAGACCTTGAGAGAAGTGTGAGGTTAGGACGTCCGTAAACCGGTTTAAACCCCCAGTGGTGTTTTTGCTACTGACCGTGCCAAGGCGGTACTCTCTTTGTCACCCTTCCTTTTGTTTGCCTTGCGTCTTTGTGCGTTTGTCTCTGGTTCTTGTGTGTCTTTTGGTGTTTTCTGTGTTCATTTCGTGTGTGTGTGTGTGTGTGTGTGTGTGTGCGTTTGGGCGTGTGTGTGTGTGTGTGTGTGTGTAATGCTGTCTATCGGTGTTTTGGTGGTGGTTGCGTCTTGTATGTGTACTTTTGCCTGCTTGACTTTACTACTTTTCCATTTACAGTTGCGATTAGTTTAAGTGTATGGCACTGCAACAGAACAGGTAAGTTATATGGCTCCATCACAAGTAAATGTTCTTCTTTCCGCATCTGATTTACATCGTTGTATAAATATGGTGTATAGATAAAAAAAAACCAGTTATCAGCATTCTGCACTCAACACCTATTAGTCTGCTCATACTATCATGCAAGAAGAACTAAATATTCCCAGTATTTAGCTTATCAGACATCAAACAAGTTGAACCACATTGGACATGGCTTTAGACTCGTCGAAGCGGCGAATCTGCTAGATTATTTTGCATCGAAAACACAGATAAGGGTCCCAGAATTGACGAAATATTCATTTGTCCTTTGTTTGTTTGGTCAATTCATTAATGTTCGACCTTTTAAAATAAATGTTTTGTATTGATTGAACGAGAAGGAATTTTTTACTTATTTATATTTTTTGTTTGATTCAGTGAAAATGGGATAACAGTAAGGTTGCATGCTTTCCCTATGTTTTAATTACCAAGTGGTATTTTACCAGTGGCTGTTCTAAGGTAGTACACATGTCTTCACTCTATCTGTATGTATGTGTATACGCATCCTTTTGAACACATGGATGTGTGCGATGTGTTTTAAGGGTATGTGTGTATGTGTGTCTGTGTGAGTTGTGTATGTGTGATGTGTATGTTTGTCTGTGTGTTTATGTGCGTCTGTGTGTGAGTGATGTGTGTTCACTCTTCATTTGCTGTGACTGTGTGCTACTGGAGTTACTTTATATCAATCATCCGTTAGTGCTAATTGTCCTATGCAGTGTCGCAGTACCTTAAAGTCCAAGCCATATTCCGTGTCGTAGTGTCGTAGACCAAGCCATACACATACAATAGTTTTCAGTAAAGCGTGTTAGACGTTATGTCAAATTAATCTTGTGTCAAGTAAGGCGTCACATCTTGGATGTCTTGAAGCAGGAAATTACTAATACCAAGTCATACATTTCAGTTACCACTGACGAAAAGACCATCATTTCAGACCATGTCAAAAAATGTGAACAATTTGGAACCGATATTAAAATTACACAACATAAACTTCCTACTATGTATTGGTTACCAAAACTACATAAAAAACCATATAAAGCGCGTTTCATTGCAAATTCTAGTTCATGTACAACTACTAAATTGTCTATACTTTTGACTTCTTGCTTAACGAAGGTAAAGGAACATTTAAAATTTTACTGTGATAAGACTTATGAAAATTCTGGAATAAATCTCTTCTGGTCTATTAAGAACTCTTCAGAAGTCTTAAACAAACTTAAGAACAAAAGGTATCTTGCATCCACTGTAAGCACGTACGACTTTTCTACTCTGTACACAACTCTTCCTCATGTTTTAATTAAGGATAAGCTTACTAACTTGATCCAGAAAGTATTTGCCCGAGAAAAAACATCATTCTTGGCATGTAATGCTGAAAAAGCTTTCTTTACTGACGAGCAAATGAAGTATTACACCAATTGGACTTGCTCAGAAGTTTGCGAAGCACTAACCTTTCTTTTGGACAACATATTTGTACGTTATGGGAATGCTATATACCGTCAGGTAATTGGTATTCCCATGGGTACGAATTGTGCACCACTTGTCGCAGATTTGTTTTTGTACTGCTATGAGAGAGATTTCATGTTGAGTTTGAATCCTCAATCACAAGAAGATGTTATAAAAGCCTTCAATGATACTTGTCGATATTTGGATGATATTTTTAACTTAGATAACCCTTTCTTTAATGCTCTGATTCCTACAATTTATCCTAAAGAACTCAAATTGAATAAAGCTAACCCGTCCGACAATTATGCAGCGTTTCTTGACCTAGACCTTAAAATTAATAATGGAATGATTTCTTCTAAAATATATGACAAAAGAGATGATTTTGATTTTAATATTGTAAATTTTCCTCATCTTGACGGGGATGTTCCCCGTGCTCCATCTTACGGGGTTTATATATCTCAACTTATTCGTTTTGCTAGAGCTTGTTCATCTATTGACGATTTTAACAGTCGAAATCTCATTTTAACTGAAAAACTGCTTAAACAAGGATATAGATACCATAAACTAAGAAAAACTTTCTCTAAATTTTACTATCGAAATCTCTCGCTTATTGGCAAGTACAAATGTAATCTCAAGGTACTTTTGCGACACGGTATTTCACATCCTGAATTTTATGGTGATGTGATTTACAAACTTCGTAGAATTATTGGACATACCCATTTTCTCACTTTGTTCATCAAATATATAAAACAATTCATTAAAAAGGGATATGATCCTGTATTATTACAACATACTGCATGTTTGGTTGTGAACCCTTTTACAGTTGGCAATCACGCTGGCCTCTTTGCATGTACGCCGACAAGAAAGGTTTAGTACTCTATGAAGGCGACCTCTTAAATCCAGAAATGGAAGGAGAACGTCGGATATCTGTACTATTTCATTTTTGTCGTACCCTTTATTACTTTTCTACAGTTACTCTGTTTGCAGCTCAATCATTGAGTACACTAGCGATAGGTGGATACAGTATGTTCAATTAAATGTTTTTTTGTTATACATGCACTTTACCACTGTATTTGCTGTCGCGGTTGTTGTAGATTAGTCGGAGAGGGGATACGTTTATTTACACTGTTTGTCTTTTAGGATGGGGATGGAATAAGGGTGAGGTTGGGCGCCCATAAACCGGTTTAAACCCCCGGTGACTTTTGTCACTGACCGTTCCAAGGCGGTACTTCCATCTTCCTCCTATTGAATGTTTGTTTTGTCTTTGTGCGTCTCTTGTTGTTTTTTCTACCCATGTACATTTGCTGTTTCCTTGTGTTGCTGTTCGGGCGAGTGTTTGTTCTGTATGTGGTGTTTCCTGCATGACTCATTTTTGTACTTTTGTGTTAGATGATTTTGATTTAACAACATTGTGACACATGGGCATACGGTAATTATCGCTGAGGTGCTTTCGGTGAGGAGCTGGCAAAGAAAAGTCTATGTGAGGGATACATGTGCCATATTACATTTAGAAATTAAAAAGCTCATCATGCATCGCTCTGCTGCTTAGAATTGTTTGACAATGTACTACTCAGTGCATATCAAATATGTCAGGTTAGGTGGACATCGATGAATCATATCGTGACTTGGTGCAAATGACTCATTCTGACATGTTAATCATATGAGGGACATGTTAGGACGATTAGCCGGATGTTTAAGATGTATACTCTCATATTTCTAAGTGTTAAACACCGAGCAAACTCTTTCCTTCTTCTATATTCATTTAAGAAACTATAGATATTATGCATATTTAAACATATCAATATTGTGTTTGCTTTGGCAAACAGTAGAATCAGATCTATATCAAGTTAAAAGCAAATTTAGCAATCCTTGATCAAACGGTTCCTATAGTACCCGTCTGATCTGGACCTTTTCCATCTGCGTGCAAATGCGTGTATATATATTGTACAAAATGTATTGTATATAAAATGGTACAAGAATAAGAGAGGACATTAACACCCAAAATCGCTGTGTGATAAGCACCACAGAGTTAATCATTTTTGCCCGGTACATGTATACTGTTATTTGCATAGAGTGGATAACCCGACCAGATGGTTCTTAAAGAATCCCTCTGATCATGGTCTGCACAGTTTATTATTGTGTGGATTATTTAATTAATGTTGACCAAGTTTCATTGTTCATATATTTTGATAGTACATTGTCATCGTACGCCATATCCGCTATGCGTGTATTCGCCGTACACTCCATCGTATGCTTGATGAATGAGTGAGTCGTAAAACAAACTGGTTTGGTGAGTAAGTGAGGTCACTTTGCATGGGCACCTAATTTTAGAACTTTCCCATCCGCTCATTTCCCCGCTTAAACGGCTATCGTCACCAAATGACTTTACTAACCCGGCACTATTCATCTTGTCGTCAAGATGTAAGCCTCTTCTATCGACACATAGTAGTGCTGTTTACAGCAACCTTTTACACAATTAAGGTCATTCAGTGTGGTATAGCCTGGTAAGTTATTTGTATTTACTTAGAAAACTATCTTTATTTCGTTGTTAACTATTTGGCATATTTCGACAGCGAGTGACTGAAATATTGACATTCTTAATTGTTTGAAACCTTTGATCAATTACCTTTAGCCTGTGATAAGAGAGGTCACCCTCTATAGTGTTAGAATTGAATGTCAGCCAATTCAAGGATTGCTTACAATTTATCTCGAGGAGTTTTGAATGGGGACGGTAAAAGGACTATCACCGTCTACCGTCGTGGTCATACGTATGCGTGAATTTCGATTATATAAAAACATGCATTCATAACTATCACTAGCCAATAATTTAGGAGTTTGAATATTAAAGTATTTATAGAAAACGTGGTTGAATTCGAAAAATAACATCATTTGAATCGAGAATGTCGATATGTTAATTTCAATGGACATGATATTTTTATCCCCGACACTCTCTATTTTATTCCGGACAAAATTCGAGTTGCGATAGTCTTGGTGTCTAATTTTAGATAGGCCTACTCGTAAATCGATGGGGTTGAACAAATTCTGTAGGTTTTTGCAATTTCCTGCCCCTTCAAGAGCGTCTTAATTAAATTAAAATGTGAGTGAAAAGAAAGCATCTATTATTTATTTTTTGCTTCCTGACTTGATTCTTATTAAAAATGCCTTTTCCCCGGGGGTAAAAAATAAGTTAATAAATATATTCTGAAAATGGATGACCCTTCGAAAGAAAATATAGAAGTGCAAAAAGAGAAAATTGCAGACTCGGTTTTATTGAGTCTGTTCAGGAGTAGTTATTAAAAGTGCAACACCACTCATGCCCCCTAGCACCGGCTTAAGTTTTTTCAAAACGATCAACATCAAAACTAATGATCCCGAAGGACCGGAAAATATAATTACACTGAGAATGAAGGACGGGACGACTTTTTTCAGCCGCCACACAAGCACTTAACACCTGCTGTTGTGAAGTACATAAATTCTGAAAATGGGTGATCCTTCGAAAGCAAAAGGAGAAGTGCAAAAAGAGAATATTGCTGATAAATTAGATTGTTGTCGTAAACTTAGTGGTATATTGGGCTAGCACGCTGACTGTTGTACATCAGTATTTGATTTTATATTATCCGGCATGGATTCGAATCAAAGTACAAAAATGAGTCATGCAGGAAACACCACATACAGAACAAACAGTCGTCCGAACATCAACACAAGGAAACAGCAAATGTACATAACTATAAAAAATCAAGAGACGCACAAAGACAATACAAACATACAATAGGGGGAAGATGGAAGTACCGCCTTGGAACGGTCAGTGACAAAAGTCACTGGGGGGTTAAACCGGTTTATGGGCGCCCAACCTCAAACTTATACCATCCCCACCCTAGAAGACAAACAGTGTAAATAAACGTATCCCCTCTCCGACTAATCTTCAACAACCGCGATGCAAAAACAGTGGCAAAGTGCATGTATAACGAAAACATTTAAGTGAACAAACTATCCACCTATCGCTAGTGTACTCAATGATTGAGCTGCAAACAGATTAACTGTAGAAAAGTAATAAAGGGTACGACAAAAACAAAATAGTACAGATATCCGACGTTCTCCTTCCGTTTCTGGATTTAAGAGGTTGCCTTAAAAAAGTACTAAACCTTTATTTCGGCGTACATGCAATGAGTCTAGCGTGACTGCCAACTGTAAAAGGGTTGACAACCAAGCATGCAGTATCTTGTAGTTCCCTTTTTAATGAATTTTTTAACATATTTGATGAACAAAGTGAGAAAATGGGCATGTCCAATAATTTTGCGAAGTTTGTAAATCACATCACCAAAAAAATCAGGATGTGAAAAACCGTGTCGGAGAAGCGCCTTGAGATTACATTGGTACTTGCTAATAAGCGAGATATTTCGATAGTAACATTTAGAGAAAGTTGTTCTTAGTTTATGGTATCTATATCCTTACTTAAGCAGTTTTTCAGTTTACTTCATTCTCAGTGTTGTTATACCTTCTGATTCTTCGAGATCATAAATTTCAGTACGTCTTGTTCTGAAAATTGAATACCGCTTAAGCCATGCTAGGGGGCGTGAGCAGTGTTGCACTCTCTATTACTGTTCATGAACAGACTCAATAAAACCGAGTCTGCAATTTTCTCTTTTTGTGTAGTAATTCTTGCTCTCGGGGGATCACCTCCAATCAGAATTTACATGAGATTTCGACTGTTAAAATCGTCAATAGATGAACAAGCTCTAGCAAAACGAATAAGTTGAGATATATAAACCCCGTAAGATGGAGCACGGGGAACATCCCCGTCAAGATGAGGAAAACTTACACTATTAAAATCAAAATCATCTCTTTTGTCATATGATTTATAAGAAATCATTGTATTATCAATTTTAAGGGTTAGATCAAGAAACGCTGCATAATAGTCGGACGGGTTAGCTTTATTCAATTTGAGTTCTTTAGGATAAATGGTAGGTATCAGAGCATCAAAGAAAGGGTTATCTAAGTTAAAAATATCATCCAAATATCGACAAGTTTCATTGAGGCTTTTATAACATCTTCTTGTGATTGAGGATTCAAACGCAACATGAAATCTCTCTCATAGCAGTACAAACACAAATCTGCGACAAGTGGTGCACAATTCGTACCCATAAGAATACCATTTACCTGAGAGTTTATAGCATTACCATAACGTACAAATATGTTATCCAAAAGAAAGGTTAGTGATTCGCAAACTTCTGAGCACGTCCAATTAGTGTAGTATTTCATTTGACGTCAGTAGAGAAAGGTTTCTCAGCATTAAATGCCAGGAATGATGTTTTTCCCGGGCAAATACGTTCTGGATTAAGTTAGTAAGCTTATCCTTAATTAAGATATGAGGACGAGTTGAGTACAGAGTAGAAAAATCGTATGTGCTTACAGTGGGTACAAGATAACTTTTGATCTTAAGTTTGTTTAAGACTTCTGAAGAGTTTTTAATAGACCAGAAGAGATTTATTCCAGATTTTTCATAAAACTTATCACAGTAGAATTTTACATGTTCCTTTACCTTCGTTAAACAAGAAGTCAAAAGTATAGACAATTTAGTAGTTGTACATGAACTAGAATTTGCAATGAAACGCGCTTTATATGGTTTTATGTAGTTTTGGTAACCAATACATTGTAGGAAGTTTATGTTGTGTAATTTTAATATCAGTTTCGAGTTGTTCACATTTTTTGACATGATCTGAAACGATGGTCTTTTCGTAGGAACTTATAATCCCTAAAACTCTTCTTTTCTGTTCTCTTATTTGTATAATTCTATTTGTAATTTTGCTGTCATCCCGACACCATATGACTTAAAATAGTTCTATAGTTATAGAAATGGCTTCTAACTAATTAACCTTTTGCTACCGGAAGTAACCTAAAAGGTGGATCTGGCTCGCTTGGGTGCTTGCTAGATATCTAAACCAATGTTTTGACTGACGTTTCCGTGTGACTTAGATCTTCACGAGACAGCAAGAAGAATACAATGTAATGTTGTTTATACCCGAGAGTATCCATAATTGAGCAATAAAATACATTCTATTTTATATTGTTTTCTGTTCTAATAAACTTAAGTTTATCTGCATCCCCTTTATTACGTCGTTGGAGAAGCCTTGTGACTGGATACATTCCAATACACAGAAACATTTGTTTTTCAAAGAACTACTTGCAACGCCCGAGAGACACAGACGTGAACGCATACAGGTCGATGCCGTATGTCAGACAGATCCTTTTCCCTAACTTTATATTCTAAGCATTTTATCTCCTGGGCTAAGACGCATTATAGACATTGTCTTCGGTCTAATTATAGCTGACCAACGCCCGAGAGACACAGACGTGAAAGCATACAGACCGACGCCGTATGTCAGACAGATCCTTTCCCTAACTTTATATTCTAAGCATTTTACCTCCTGGGCAAAGACGCATTATAGACATTGTCTTCGGTCTAATTATATCTGACATACTATTTGATATGTACAAAAGTTATTTATAGAAACCTATATACGATCTGATGCCAAACCATTATCAAACGGGGCCTGTATATAGCAATTGTTTGTTAAGAAACTGTTGTAGACCTCTCTTTGTCTTCTTTTTTACCAACCTGAACATGTTGAAGTGTTCATAATGTTTCAGGCGGTTTGTTCTGCATAATTATAAATATAATTGAACTAGCAAACGACTTATCTTGTGCGCTTAACCCCCTGGTGACAGTGATAAATGATGGGTTATTCCACTCTGATAATCCAGGGATGAAATGCCTATAATACCAAATACGAATTGTCTTTGGGGACGTTTTCTTTCAGAGCAACGTTATAGTGCAAAGCGAAAATATTTTTGTGATTTTAACCTGTGCTAACAAATTAAGTTTTGAAAATCGCGGTCAATTTTATAATTTCAGTCTCTTGTATTTCAAAACGTAATACAATGAATGCCATTCAATTTATTTATATGTAAAAACATATGCAATACCTATTTCAAAACCTGAGGCATGATGAGAATTTTCACATGTTTATTATTAAAATTATTTTCATAATTGGTATATTATCACGTGACACGTTGGCTCACACCTAAACTATAGAATTAACCCAATTGCCCAAAGTGGATTCTTCAATGTTTATATATTGAATTTGTCAATTTTTTATCCAAGGGAGATCTGGTCTAAATTTTCATTTTTGTTTTGTTTTATATTGAGTTTCCTGTCAGCAAACAGTGTAGACTCTTATCAGAGACCGCATCATGCGGCGTCTGATCAGAATCTATACTGTTTGCCTACGTCCCATATAAAGGGATCGTGGACGCATATGGGTTACATCTGTATTGTACTTTAAGCAGACAGAGCAGAACCTGATCAGATGACATCTAAAGGAGCCGTCTGATCAGAATCTACTCCGTTTTCAAAGGCGTAGAAATGTGTATCTACGGAGAAAAAGCTAAATGCCAGGAAGAAACTGGATATATAAAATGCATGACATTCACTAATCACTACCATCTGTTAGGAGTATGAGATCCGCATTATGACACCGGTCAATTTTGAAATATAAATATGAGTTCCGTATTACTATTATAACATTGTTTACATTATTTGAAATTGTAGTTGTGTCTACTATACATTGACGCCCCCTCCTCGTGGGTTGACTTTATACACGCAATGGCAATACTAAGTATACGGTTGTAGCTCCTCCTTAATTTGATATCTTTGCACGGAGGTACAGTAAAACTCTTCTAGATTGATTTTTTAGTACAGAATATTTTTATCTTTCTAGTCAAGGGACTGCTTAATGCAGAATGAAGCCATGCTTAAAGTTATTTGGAAAGGTTACAGACCGGCACTAATACTGATTTGAACATTAAACCATTAATATAATCTGCATAAACAGAGGTGCCCAACTAAGTATTGTTTAACCCTTAACTCCATGAATATTCACGTACGAAGTAATGACGTCATGGATATTATTTACATTGATTTTTATATCCTAGTAGTCAAGTCGGTACACACAATACGGACGTCATTATTATTTTAAGATTAATCCCTTTTTGTCAACCCTTTACTTCATAAATACACCTTCCTTCGCCTTTGCAAACAGAATAGACCCATATCTACAGGTGTCGCATAATCAGGGTATGCTCTGTTTGCTTATGAAATAATTTAGATACGATACTAAAATGTATGTCATTGCCAGAATATTTATCAAAATCCCTATCTTCCATAGGCGAAGATGAGAGAAATGTAAATCACTGCAAACAAATGCAAGAGCTCGCCCACTTTTAAAACGATTTTCAAAGAGCAACCATTTGGTCAGTAATGCTGACTGCGTTAAGATGTCGAAGTTTTAACTGAGATTTAAATGCATATACCTGGAACCATATATCTACTTACATAAAGGTTGTTGTGGCCGATCCCGAAAATAGGCATAGGACTTGAAAATACAAGCGGACCAGCACAGCCATCATCCACCCCTCGATAGACAGTGTCGCCAGTGATGTTGCCGTAAAGTAACAGGGGAACTGAAACAGTGCATTAGAAATATGTTGCGTCCCTGTAGCCACAGTTACGTGAGTTAACATGGATATGGGAAGTGGCTGCAGGTTGTAGGATGGAATAAGTGAATACGATTAGTGTTTGGTTTTACATTTGCAAACAGGTTGGATCCAGATATGAAGCCTAGTAACTTGGTATCTAAGCAATATTCAATCTATTTGGCAATCTGCCAATAAAATATAAATAGCTTGAAGGAATTGGAAGTAAGTGAAAATCTAAAATGTCAATTTAAGCACATTATCCTTTTTCAATTGCGATAAGGGTTTAAATGTGATTTTTTAAGCTGTTGATTATGTTAGTACAGTACAAGTAATTTCAATAACCGGTATCATAGGAAATCGGTAATGTAAAACCATTATGACAATAAACAAACAATAAGTGAAACCCCTCTAAAATTGGAATTTCATTTAAGAATAGTTTAGGTATTTTAGGCAGGTGGTTACTTAATGCAGGGTGAAAATCGTACAAAAAGCTCCCAAAGGAACTTTTTGCATGGCTTTCATCCTGCATTAAGCTACCATTTTGATACTAAACTGTGCATCTTGTATATATAGAGGCGTTTAACTGTATAGTATGCGTCACATATAACGTCATATCAGTATACGTATGCTTGTGTTTTGAGTAATATGAATGCATGCATGCTCGTATGTTACAGAAATGCATAGCGTGCTTTCAATATAACTTGGAAGAACAATATCACAAATTTGGATAACTCAAACTCCGGGATAACTCGAATTTAAAGTTCGGTCCTTCCAAATTTTACAATAGAACTTTTTTTCTAAAATATATGACTACGCATATCTACAAACATACGTGAGTTTAATTCAAGTCGAACGTAATGCTTAGAAGGCTTCTACATGGGTTTATACAATAACGTTCTATGTGCATTAAGCTGTAAAACTTCTGTTATTTCTAAGTAATTTATTGGCCTCTTACAGTTCTAGATATCGTTAACTGTACATATTGGGTCATATGCTCGTATGTTACAGTAATACACATTGTACTTTCAATATATATGTAGGGCACATGTGCCATATGTTAAGACTGCTCCTTTGAAAGTTATAACAGTAAACTTCATACAGCATTAAAAGTTAATTAAGCGAAAATGGATTAAGAAAATAATATAGACCCTAAACAGGGCGTTCTTCCTGATTGCAGTACAATTGTACCAACCAGTTAACCCCCTGCATTCATAAGAAAGGGGACACGCCTACATGTAACGATTTATAATCCAGATAACGAACGTTTTTTTGTGGTGCATATATTTTATCATATATTAATTAAGCAATTTAACTGCATACATACAAAACTTCAATTGTAATTAAAGCTACAAAACTGCAAATATAATGGAGAGAAATGCGTTTCTAACGATACATCACATACTAACAGCAACCAATTATAGTAAAATCTCTCCAAACCGCACGTTCAAATAAGACATGACAACTTAATGCAGGTTGACAGTTAGCATTCTTCATGACTTTTATCATGCATTAAGCATTTACCTGACTACAAAGACCTAAATTCTACTTCAACTAGAACTGTAAGACATAGGCCAACGAAATGGCATCAGACAGTGTCATCTAATTAGGCCAAGCAGCTTCGTTTACTTTGTGAAGTGTCAACTCCAAAGTTCAAAACCTAGGTACCTTTTCTAACACAAACATTGAGTTCAAGGACTCTGACAAAAAATATTCAACCAGACCGATATTTCGACTCCAGCTGTAACTCATCTAGATGAAGCTTAATGCCAAATATGAATTTAATATCTCCAGCCACCTCTAAAAACGCGGACAATTAAAAATAACTTTGGAAAAGGTTATTCAACCGGACTGAGATTCAAAATTAAGCTGTAACTCATCTAGATTTAGCTTTATGCCTAATATAAAGTCAATATATCGAACCTGTTCCAAAACAGTCAGGAATAATTAAAAGTTCAAGGGCCATAACTCTGGCAAAAATATGTATTAAACCAGACCGAGATTAGATTCTAAGCTGTAACTTATATATATTTACTATTTAGCTGTGTTCTCAATAAATAGTTGTTATCTCCATCCATTTTTTTAAAAAAAAAATCCAAACTTGGGTCGGGGACTAAAAGGGGGAGATAACTCCTGAATTAGTCATCTGATCACGATAGAAATATTCGATGCACAGGTTTATATAATAATAAAGCTATACATAAACTTTCAACACTGTAAAAATAAGAAGGCCGGACAAAAGTCTGTCAACGGACGGACAGATGAATGAAAATTTAGTCACAGAAAAAGACAAAGACAAAAGATTGTTTGTTCTCAGTGTCACATTACCATCAATCCGAGTGCGGACGGACAACCTGATTCCAGTATACCCCCTCCCCCCCCCCCCCCCAACTTTGTTGTGGGGATATAATAAATCCCAGTTTAGAGGAGTGTTACTGTGTATTTATCTAGCTTGAAATCAAACCAGAGAAAACTGCTGAATATCAATATTGAAAGGGATGTACGCCTAAATACCTCTGCATTTTGTTGGATCCTGGCTGTCTGTCACATACCCGATGCCACATGTGCATTGGAAGGCACCAGGTGTGTTTTCACAAGTATTGACACACGTGTTTTGGTTTTCAGCACACTCATCAACATCTGTAAAGAATGTCGTCATAGAAATAATTCCATTCACTTATTATCATGTAAAATGTAAAAACCGGTTTCTTTCATAATGCATTTCTACATTCGGGTGGTGTACCATAACACCAATGTTCTAGGGAAACATTTTGAATACGCTTAAGCCGGAGTTACGGGCGTGAGTAGTAGTGTTGATAATGCTTATGAACAGTAAAAACAGTTATGAAATAAAACCGAGTCTGCAGTTGTCTCTTTTCACAATGCTGACTTTTGCTTTTGAATGATCTCCTTCTTTCAGAATTTAAGTACGTTAGCAAACGGCTAACGATTTGCATTAATGCTTAAACACGTGAGCGATATGTATGAGTGTCTATACACGTATATCTATCGTAATGTAAGCATGTAGCATTTACCGGTACATCTATTCGGTTCATCTGGGTCGATAAGGTAGCCATATTCACACAAACAGTTGTAACCACCAGGAGTATTTTCACATCTCTGTTCACAGTCATGGGTCCCCAGTTGGCACTCGTCTTCATCTAAAAGTGTCAGAAACAAAATTCAAATTGCGGCTTACACGTTGTATCACCGTGCAATAAATCATAAAAGTATTTACGGTTGAACTGTAATATTTCGGACCTCATGGGACAATATAAATTATACCGAGATAACAAAGTTGGAGTCACCCGATTGTAGGAGCTATTAGCATCACTTTTGACATGCCTTAACATTCTCTTGCTGAATTTTAAAATATATTTCTCCTTCTTTACCCGTGCCCTGTTGTATAATTACATAATATCTTCACTGTTTACAGGTATTTCGCTGTGCAATCACTGCTGTGGCGTGCACTGGCTGCACAATCAACTTGTACACTGACCGTTCCAAGGCGGTACTTCCTTATCCCCCTATTGTATGTTTGTTTTGTCGTTGTGTGTTTCTTGATGTTTTTATAGTTATATGCATTTGCTGTGTTCTTGTGTTGCTGTTTGGGCGACTGTTTGTTCTGTATGTGGTGTTTCCTGCATGACTCATTTTTGTACTTTTTGTAAATAGTGCAAACCCTGATGTTACAGCTCCTGTAGGAGCTGTCTCATCTGGGTCTTCACTATTTACAGGTAGGTATATTGACGTGAATAGCAAGCGAAGGGTTAAGTTATCCCATGCGTTTCTAGATATGCGTATAGATACATTTTAGAACAATTGAATATTGTTAAAGTAAATGTATGAGTTATGCAGTAAACATACAAAACACACACAGTCGCCCAATTTTCGAGATACCCAACTTTTACTTCGAAATAATCCGAGTTCGAGTTCAACAGTATAATGAAAAATTCATATTTGATTGTTTGTGTGTACACATAACAGAATATATAAATCTACTTCGTTTCACCACTTCATGATTTTGTTACATTATGTTATTTAACAGTCTTTGTAAAATGTCAAAATGCTGTTTTAAGATTTGAAATTTCGAAATAGTAGTAATTATTTGTCTGATGAACTCAATGAACATCCTTACTGTCTTTATACATTAAACTTGGCTGTTTTCACAAATATAATCTATGACATAATACATTGCCTTTTCACTAGCCCATCCCGTCGAAAAAAGACTGATCGAAACAACAAATAAAATAAACAAACGCGCAACTGAATTCCCAAATAAGAATTACAAAAAACAACTAGAGTGGCTACTGAAGGCAATTAATACCCCCATTTACTCAAACACCGACTTGACTCTCCAATTACAAACAAGTCTAAAATTTTGCTTGAGGTTGCATGATGACCGTCAAAAGCCGTCTTGATTAAAGTTGAAAAATATGTACATGTATCACACTGTAATATATTAGTGAACTTTAAAAACTGTAGGAAACTCTGTTGGGCTACAAGATGGCCACCAGTCAGCCATTTGGAATTCATTCACAAAGAGGAGTTATTGATAATTGCAACTATTGATCGTGTTTGATAATCGCCGGTCAATGGGTCCACGTGCTACTGCGAGGAGAGCACGATATTTTAGGAATTTTTACAGCGGCACAAGCCAGCCCCCCCTCCCCCCCCCCCCCCCACCCCCACCTGGTTTAATTATTGCTGATTATCAAAACTTCGCCGAGATATTGTTCCTGTGCACCTACTGACTTAGTTTGTTAGCGTTTGGTCAAAAAGTTATTATGCTATTCGGATGACCAGGTACGGCACGCGGCGCGATAGGGCGGGGCGACGCGAGGCAAGAAGGGATTAAACTTTTCATCTTCGTAGTCCCGACTTTATTTTCAATCGAGATCGATACATTGTTCTTTGTATCGGGTTTTACGTTCTTTATATCGAATTTGCGTCATTCTAACAAAACATTCAGTCTATTTCTAGCTATGTACAGAGAGAAGACCCAGGCAGTTTTCTGTACATTGAACGAATTGTATTATTCGTGCATAGATTAACATCCGAGCAGAACTACCGAACCACCGAACCACCAAGTTAGGAGGAAGCTTTCCTCAAATGAAACTAAGGAAAATAAAACCAATAAACAATAAAACATGATCATATACATCTTTTTATTACATACCTAGACATTTGGTCGCATTTGTTGGATCCTCTTGATACCCATCCTGACACTGACATACAAAGTTGCCTTCTTCGTTTATGCACAACTGTTCGCATGGTGGTACTGGTTGTTCACATTCATCAATGTCTGCAGTTACACACAAGCTTGGTTAGCAGAGTGGTCAAAGATTGAATACTTTGACAAAAACAACTCATAAAATGTAAAAAGTTAGCACCTGTAGCATTTTATAAACAGTAAAACCTCTCTAGACCGGTGTTCTAGTAGAGAGAAATTAAAATACTTTTAAGCAGTTGGATGCTTATTGCAGAGTGAAGGTCATGCAGAAAGTTCCTAGAGGAGCTTTCTGGATGACTTTCATCCCGCATAAAGCTGCCACCTGTATCCAAGACCGATATCTATAATGAATTTAACGTTCTTGTTTAGAAAGGTTTTACTTTAATAAACATACATATCGAACACTACATCTGAATAAGTAACCAATAGGAAGTAGAAGGTGACCACTGACTCCTTTCGAAATGGACTATTCCAAAGTTCAAACAGGTCAAGCTAACCTTGAATATTCAGGGAATTTGAAAAGAAACATTTAACATGAAAAATAGTTCTGACTCTGTTCAAAGGGCTACTCTAGGAGCGTTCTTATCTAGGTCTACATTGTCCTGTTGTATAATTACATATACCTTCACTGTGTACACGTATTTCGCTGTGCAATCACTGCTGTGGAGTGCACTGGTTGCACAATCAACTTGTAAATAGTGCTGACCCTGATGAGACAGCTTAGGTGGGAACTATTTACAGGTAGATATATTGACGCGAATAGCAAGCGAATGGTTAATATTCTAATCAACAAAAACATGAATAAACTACATATGTTTTGCACATGTACTTTTACTTCATGATTAGATTTACAGTCAAAACTCGATATTACAAAATTTTAGCAATGAAGAATTTATGTCTTTGCAGGCAGGTGACTCCCAGAGGAGCTCTCTGCATAACTTGCACCTGTGTTAAAGATCAATAATAGAACGTATGTGAGTGTTCGAATAATCGAGTTTTCACTGTTATATATTTCTATAACAGTACCAATGCAGTTTGTATCATTAGTTGCTTCCACTCTAAATCCATCACGACATGAACACTGGAAGCTACCGATGGTGTTTTGACACATGTGGGCACATGGGGAGACGCTGGTCGAGCACTCGTCTATGTCTGGAACGAACACAATACCAAAGGTTGAATACATAAGGTTGCATATGATTTGAAGCTGGACAGTCATGTTAGGGGTCACAACACGGGATGATAGGTACAGTGCATACAAGAATGCAATACTATCTTTGATATCGATTTGATGAAGGAAACGCGTACAATTGTGTAATATGAACTGCCTTTGATAATTCACCACATATGATGCATTGCGCCCTTTCTTCTTAAATGCGCCTCTCTATGCCTGTGCAAACAGAGAAGACCCAGATTAGATTGCTTCTTTAGGAACCGTCTCATCAGGGAAAGCTCTGTTTGCTTAATATGAAATGGTAAACATGCATATGTGGTCCCAGAGTGTTCATGTGGTCATTTATTTAACATGCATGATGTCATTTTTTCATGGATTAATATTCATAGCGTAAAGGTTTAAGCTTCTTACCATATTCAGTAAATTTCCACGAGCTTGTGCTGAGTTAAGTAGCACAAGCCGAAATGACTAATGGTGCAGATTCCCATTAAGTTTCAATGGAATCTAGTATGGAGATACAAGCGGAATGCATGGACAAACTGGTGACTATAGTATTATTAATCCCTTAACTCATTCCCACTATATTTAGACCCAAACTCTTTGAATTCATTAACCGGAAAGGAGCATTAACTATAGAAAAGGAGAATTTTAGAAGTGTGCAGTTTTTGAAACCATTTTGATAAATAGAGCATTTGCTCCTATGGAGCAAATGCCCTATTTATCACAATGGTTTCAATTAATGACTTTTACAGAGGCGCAAAAAGGCGTCAGTAGGAGAGAATGGGTTAATGAAAACAGTTTAGTATTCAAAGCACATGTACAAGTACAAGTTGACGCGTACATAATCTCAAGTTGCATTAGACGATTCGAAACACGTAATTACTCGTGTTATACAGTAGAACCTGTCCTAAGCGGCCATTCATTTATTGAACATAGGAGTCTTAAAAAGCAGGCGATTGCTTAATGAAGGGCAAACGTAATACAGAAAGCTCATTCATGAACTTTCTGCAATACATTTGACCTGTATTAGCTACCTCCTGTCTTACAGACCCATGACTACATCTCTTTTTGATGGCTGCTTAAGTCGACTGTGTGTGACAGGACTGACTGATAAAGACTATGCACATACTGTGCTTTTGGGGACAATCGTTAATTACAGTAGGTGCAGTAGAACCTGTCTTAAGCAGTTACCGAAAATAGGTCTATACGGCAGGTTGTAGCTTAATACAGGTCAAAAGTAATGCAGAAAACTCCTATACAAGCTTTCTGTGTCCGTTTGCCCCGCATTAAGCAACCACATGCTTTTTAAGAATGCTTTAAAGTTTGAAAATAGATCTATTATAGTATTTGAGGCTTGTGTTTCTAAAACATACGTTTCAACATACATTGCAGGTACGATCCTTTACACATAGTGCGGCTTGTATCGGTGCAAGTGCAAGGCATCAAATACAGTAAAACCTCTCTATAACGACCACTAAATTACATCAAGAAATTTATGTTGAAGGCAAGTGGATGCTAAAAGCAAGGTGAAAGTAAAACAGAACGCTCCTATAGGAGCGTTCTGTTTTACTTTCACCTTGCTTTAAACAACCACCTGCCCAAAATACCAAATAATTAACACAACTTAGTGGTCGTTATAGAGAGGTTTTACTGTATATTATATAACGTATGACTATCCAAATAAACTGTGGTAAGTATACATTTGTCGACATATAGTATAGCCATATAACTATAGCGTGCCAATTTTACATAGACTGTAAAAATACATAGTTCCAATAAATTCTGACAACCCCGTACAACTAGAAGTATTATCTAGGGCTACTGCAGATCCTTCATTGCAACTACAGCATCACTAGGTCATCACTGTTACGTCTCCACAATGAGGGTATAAGACAACTATAATCGTGACTAGACTCCAATAAGACTCGGCGTTTCACCTGGATCCAAACTGTTTGCAAAGGTCATTATTGTTACGAACCATAGATTGTAAATACAATACAGTTAAACATCGATAGCTCGAACTCACATAACTCGAACTTCGGTATAACTCGAGTAAAAGCTCAGACCATCCAAAATATACAATACAGAATTGTTCTAACATATATAACTGCGCATAAATAGAAACACATATGATAGCTTATTGCAGATTGAAAGTAATACAGAAGCGTTCAGCATTAATTTAGTCTTGCATTAAGCTGTGAACTTGAGAAATTATTTACAGTAGAAATCGAATGACGCGAACCCTCTTTTATCTCTAAATTATGTGTGTGGTCCTTTGAAGTTCCAGATATCGAAGTTCAACTGTAGCACTAAGCACTCATAGTTCCTGATGAGTGATTTGTGTAAAAGGATCAGTTTAAACAGACAAAGCAAAACAAAACTACCATTGCACATTGTTTCATCCTCCAGATCTGCCGTGTATCCTTCCAAGCAGGAACACATAAAACTACCCAAAGTATTGTTGCATACCTGGTCACAGCCAGCCGTCAAGGAAGCACACTCATCTACATCTAATAAAAACAAAACAGAAATGAAGAACATACAGAATCATACAGAGGACAATAGACTATAGTCCATTGAAATATTGGCATAGTTCCACCAGACAATAGAGTTCCGGGGACATGCTCCCAAACACCACCCCTCCCGGGAAAATTTATAATTCTGTAGTTTTGAAACCATTGTGATAAAAAGAGCATCTTCTATATTTATCACAATGTTATCAAAAGTTGACTTTTACAGAGGCGTTAAAGGTTGTCAATATGAGGGACTGGGTTAAAGCTTACATGGCAAGACAGAACGTTCATCTAAGTCTACCAACTTCCACTTAGCTTTTTGTTCCATTTTGTCCAAAACAATGTTTTCACCTCTCAGACTGATATTACGTAACGCAAGTGCGTAAGTGCGTATCGCTAGATACGCCCCTGGATTTGGGTCGGGCTCAGATAGGAACTCTTGCTTTGCTTGCAAACGAATAATTTATATATGAATGTGTAATACGCCGTTGTCCAGATGGTTCATAAGAATAAAATATATATTCGAAAAATCAGTAACGCACGGAATTATGGCGGAGTGAAAAAATGACTACCAACAGAATTATAACATACAGGGGTAACATTCATGATGGAATATTGGCCCATTGATAATATTTCTACAGCGAGTCATTTTTTATACCACTTGTATTCCCTTACCACGCTTTACTGTATTATACTTGTACAGTAAAACAAACCTCTAAACCCGAATTCTAGTGAAGAAAAAAATAGCCACTTTTAGGCAGGTAGCTGCCTTATGCAGGGTGAAACTCATACAGAAAGCTTTTAGAGAAGCGCCGTCTAAATGATTTTCACCCATCATGCATGCCAACGTTGAACCAAAGCATTGTACATTGTACAACTTAAACCTAAAACATGAGAACATGAAATATTGAACACGTGTATAGTATTATCTACATACCGAGACAATTGGAGTCATCGTCTGGGTCAACCCTATAGCCTTCACTGCACATACACGTGTAACTGCCGTCATTATTATCACAAATCTGGTTACACCCCGCAACGCCCTCTTCACATTCATCTATATCTATCAAACAATATGAGAATTGTCAGATCATATTCTTATTATTTCTAAGAGTTTGCAACCCGCATTGTATTTATTAAAGACATTCTCACATTAATGTGAAATACGCATTTTCATATGGAATATTCTAACAGACATTGCTTTCAAGGAATGACATCTAATTAAATCAAATGGTCGGACGAGATCAATACTGACACGAAAAAAGAAACACAACGCGCTATCTCTGGTGAAACATTACATCAACAAAATATAAATCATACCAAGTACGCGGATTAAATAGGGGACTTTTCATGTTAACCACGATTGTTACGACATTGTACAACCCGTAAAATATTGACGAACAATATCGTGCATGGCATCCTTAAACTTCAGTCTCAAGGTATTCCTTTGAATCCCGCGTGTCATTGAATTTATGAAGCAGATAATCTAGCCGAATGGGATAATTACCATTATTCTAGTAACATCTGGCGAAGTTCATCCAATTTAGCCGTTGGCGTATAGTCTATCAAAATTTTGCCATAAAAGCTCTTAAGATTACTTGGGACTCTACGGGAGCCATTCTAAAAGCTGAACACTATGTTGGTCAAGGAAATGCATTCTGAGCCTAATAACGTGAGGTCTGGCATTGTCACAATACATCTGCGCGTTTGGACTTCCTTCAATAAACACTAACGATACCCAAAGGCTCAAATCTGACCAATCAAAAACTTGAGAACGAACTCAGACTCGACTAAAAGTTTTATAAGCATGGACCTAGGTCTCGTCTGAGAACAGCACTTAAAGGCATCGACGCATTGGCATTGCATTCAGCATGTACATGTTCAATCAGTTACGCCTAGCTTTCAGATCAGATATGATAATTGTCCGTGTACATAATTGTAATATGCACAAAATGTGTTATAACAAAATGTTGCACTTCTTTTTGTTTCATGTTGGTGTATATAGAGAGATTGCATTGACTTTGCAAGTACTCAGAATACAGATTTGAAGTTTTACGGTGTCCGTCTCAAAGTGACAACTTGACAACCTCTAAAATAATTTCATAAATATGGTCGAAGTTTGTTTGTATATGATATTTGTTTTTTTCTTGAGCAATTTCTAACATTTTTCTTTCTAACATTTACGCTGAATAGAATAAGCATACAGTAAAACTCTTCTAAACCGGAATTCTAGTATAGAATAATTTAAATACTTTAAGGCAGGTTGATGCTTCATACATAGTGAAAGTCACCCAGAAAGTTCCTACATGAGCTTTCTTGGTGACTTTAACCCTGCATTTCAAGACCGATACTTGTACTAAATTGAACGTCCATTTTTTGAGGGGTTTGACTATATCTGAACCGTAAGTCAACATCATGATTTGTTGAATATTATATATATAATGTTTGCTAAATATCGAAAACAAATTGTGCAGAAATCTTTTCAATGTGACATAAGTATTTGCACTTTAATTTCATTTGATGAACGACTACAACCGTACCAAGGCAGTTTGTTTCATTCGTGGAATCCAGTCTAAATCCCTCACGACATGCGCACTGGAAGCTTCCGATTGTATTTTGACATAACTGGTCACATGGAGATACGCTGGACAAGCACTCGTCTATGTCTGGAACACACACAATACCACAAGCTGAATAACACAGGTTTCTTTCACATCTGTCCATGTACTTGAAGCAAGATATATTAACTTTAGTTTCACAGAAGTGGCTGTGATAAAGTGTCATACAAGAATGTCAGACAGCGGTTAAATGAAAGAACGAAACACGTACATACGCGCATATCCTCCGGATAGAACGTCCTATCACGTGAAACACAATACCATGAAGCTGTCCCTTAACCCTTTCTTTAATACAAACGCCTCCTCATTCCTTTGCAAACAGAGTAGGCCAAGATCAGACGGCAAATTGGCCTTCTGATTGGGGTCTGCTCTGTTTAGTAATGAAACAATATATAAATGGTTCTACAGTGCCTGCCTTAATAAAACATTTCTTTGCTCCATTGACATTATAAAGAATTAGTTCATGAATTTCCATGAAGTTATGAATTCTTGTAAAAATATTAATGAGGGAAAGGGTTAATAAATATTGCGAGAATGAAACGGTTATGTAATAAGTTTTTTCATAACATTTCATTGCACTTTTTTCAAAAGGAGTAGACAAACGTGGATTCGACAAACAATTCAGTGATTATAGTATCAGCAAGTCGAAAATAAGAACGATCGCGTTATCAAATTACAAATAAAATTATTATTTGAAGATGACACAGACATAGAATCAAAACTCAGATTCGAAAAAACGTGATGAACTCATCTCTTTAAGCTTACTATAAGTATTAGAATAACGAGGTTTAGATAAATTACTTCAGTTCTACAATGAAAGGTGCATAGTTGGATATAATAGACTGTTGAAGGCTAAACCTACACTGCAGCTCAGGAGGTCTTTCGAGTTTATTTTAACCTTTTTACTGCCGCAGTCGCATAAATGCACCACGACAAATAGTGTAGTCCCAGATCAGACGCCGCCTTTTCAAGGCGTTGTCTGATCAGAGACTTTACTATTTGTCTCAATCTCTATTTCTATATATGTGTTTTATTCCTTTGAAATTTGCATTTATTTATCTCATTTCCTTGTTTTACTAAATTTTTACCAAACAAATATGGATTACAGACGACACTTCGACATTTGGCGCCGAAAAGGGTTAGGATAAAACACAGTAAGGTAGTCATAATCAATCTATGCAGAGCTACAGATAATAACAAAACTTCGTCAAACCATCAAACACTATAATAAGACCACTCTTTAGAATAGTCAGTTCGAGACAATTCTAAAAAGAAGTCACAGTATAGAGTTTGTTGAATAAATAGATGAGTTATTCTTGAAATTGTATAAATTTACGCACCTTATCTGGACTTCAGTCTATGTATATGATATAGCTTGAAGTAGTTTGGAAGTATAGAAATTTAAACATAAGTTTTAGAATACATGGCAGGTGCAGTTCTATTCCCACAGTACAAAACATGTAGTGTGTCATTTAAACTCACTCACATACAACATAACCTTATATTATAATATTCAAATATAATTTCATAACCAGGTAGACATACCAACACACATAGAAGTATCATCAGCCGCTGCTGGAGCCACTCCATATCCTTCATCGCAATCACAGGTATATCCGCCTTCGGTATTTGTGCAGTTTTGTTCACATTGGTTTGGATTTTCTTCACACTCGTCGACATCTAAATGTAATTCGCATGTTTTGTTTCTAAATATGTTTATTTAAAGTATCAGAGATCTTTATTCTTATATCACTCATTTTAAAATGGTTTAGTCTAGCAAATACATGTAGCAATGTCATGTGTAAACCTGTCTTGATTGAAAGTCGGTCAGTTGAACGGGACGGAGCATATTCGTGATATTTCCTAAACATTATGGTAGTTTTAATTGTGACTATATTACGTTTCAATCTCTGCATCAATTAATTCCTAAATAAGGACGTCCTACCGAGTGCAAACACCTTAATGTCTACATATAAAAATACTCAATAAAACAAATTCGAAACAAAATATAAATATTTGAAATCATTCAATAAGACATTGAGTTATTGTTACTCGGTTTCCTTATTCAGAAACAGGTATCATCTAATTGTAAATCTGAAAACGTGACACCTTTCCAATCATTTAACAAAACCAATGTTTGCACTTATTCGTCGATGTTTAACAATAATGACATTGACTTTTTATGCATTTCTGTTTTTTTAGTAATGACATTTGAATACCACTTTGGCCACTGCTAGGGTGCGTGAGTAGTGTTGTACCTACCCATGAACAGACTCAATAAAACAACTAGCCAATTTGCTCTTTTCACATTGCCTTCAAAGGAACAACCACTGTCTCAATTTAAGTTTATTAAGCGGTTCGAAATGATAACTACATTCAATCACAGATTATTATACAGGTGTCAAATCAAGCAGATATAGTTATGTTTTAAAACAGGTCATGAATTAAGATTGTAATGATGAAATGCTTAAAACTACGAAGTTGGCGTGTATCAAATATATATTAAAGTATCTGATTTGTAAATTTATTGTGAGACCTATGCAGTTGGAGTCGTTTGTTGTGTCCGCTCTATATCCGTTTTGGCATGAACACGTGTAGCTACCCAGCGTGTTGGTACAGGCCTGTGAGCATTCGTGTGTGTTAGCCTCGCACTCATCAATATCTGAAGAAAGAAATTGTTTTGTTCCTTTATTTGTTGTTGGAACAACTACAATTACACCACGAATTTAACATTCCCCTTAACTTGGCAAAGCGTATTATTACTTTAAGGCGAAACCCATTGAGCAATGTTTCTGTTAACCACCACTTTAACAAAATGAAAAACGTTCCGGTAAAGTTTCATTCCTGTAACGCGTCTAGCGTTACAAAAACAAACTTCCTTTGAACTTCGTTCTTGATATTGTCATATTAGCTTGCAAGTGATAGTATAAAAACGTTAAATCGTGATAGAACTTTGCTACATGTACGTTATACTGTCATAAAAAGCATGCGACATAAACGATTACTCTTTATGCCGGTGTTGCTTCTAGCAGGCAATCCTTGCTGGACTTTTGTTCCAGACGAGAGTTCCAGATGAATGTGCATACTCAAACCATAAAAGTGTCATTTCTCCACCAAACACAGCCTTGTGACCACTCTTTAGAACCGTCTCTTTAAGACGATTCTAAAGAGTGGCCACAACATAGGAGTCGGTGGAGTGATAAAGATATTAATCTTGAAAATGTTTTACTTTACGCATATTATCTTGATCTCTGCTAGAGTACAACATTAATGACTCCCTTTGGTAATAAATGCTTGAAATACTAAAGGCTCTGTCTGTAAAAGAAACTTCATCAAAACGGAAATGATTTATTTTGAGATGATTCTCAGTTGATTCTTCCTCCATTTCTTTACAATACCACGTCAAACCTGTCCAACATTTTGGTTCCTATCGACCTAAGGAAATTTCAGTAGTTTGGTATGTACAAAATGTAAACCTCCTCAAACCATTCTTTATCTAATTTTTTTGTGCTCCCTTTGGTTAACGGCTTCAAATGCTCTCTCTAGTCTACATACCAGTAATGCTTGTATTACATAAATCCAAAGCCGTATGAAAAGAAATAAGAACTTCTGACACAAGGTGATCCGGGATATACCTTGCCGTACACTGTTTGCAGAGGTCTAAATGAAATGCGTAAATTTAAACATGTTCAACAATACATCCTTTATTTCTCCACCAAATCCTATGCTGTGACCATTTTTTAGAATCGTCTCAAAGAGACGATTCTAAAGAGTGGTCATAGTTTAGAGTTTGGATGAGAAATGATGATTGTATCATATGGGTACGCACCTTTATCTGTAGCTCTCTATTTGTGTTTGCGAAATTGATAAATACATTGTTTTGTTCTTGTTTCTATGATGTACATAAATAATAGAATATCTATATACCCACCTTCGCATATTGAACTATTGTTTTCATCAACCCTGTACCCAAGGTTGCAGCTGCAAGCAAATCCGCCGTCAGTGTTATTGCAGACCTGCTCGCAAGTGTGAGTGTTTTCAACGCATTCATCAATATCTGCGAATAGAAAACATATTAACCGTACAATAACGTAACTGGTTTTCCCACTTTAAAAGTTAGAATCCAACAATGTGTTGACAATTGCCAACACTTTGCATTGTATCAGATATTAGATAAGTCTTAGCCTTATTTAAACAGCTTTTTTCTACGCCTTTGCAAACACATTAGACCTAGCTCATACGGTTCCTGTTGGGACCACCTGATCAGAGTATGCTCTGGTAGCTTGTAGTATACCATATATGTGATTCTACAGTTTCTGCCATAGCCAAAACATTTTGTGTTCATTTGCTATTATAACAATTAATTTGATCAATATTCATGATATCATTATTTCTTACACATATATTTATTGCATAAATGGTTTAATATTTACATGGAATTTCTTCCGAGAAAATGACTGAAACAACACACATATACCACACCATCACCAGAGCTACATATAACGGTGTATACCAAAATATTAAAATCTTCATTTGTCCACCACACCCTTTGCTGTGGTCACTGTTTAGAATCATCTCTTCGAGGCGATTCTAAAGAGTGGTCATAGTAAATGGTGTGGTGGACAAAAAAAGCTGAGGATGTTATCAAAATCTAGCGGTTATCTAAAATTACTATGTTTCTGATATCTTTATTAAATAAACAGGTATACATTATTCGGGCAAACTTTTAGCAAATCAATATATTTAGGATGAAAAGGTTGTTCTGCATTTGCCTTTTAACCATATCCCTGTTCTATATGTATTCCAATGCCTATACCTACTAAATATTCATGGTAAAAATAGTTATAATGAAATATGGAAGGTGGACCATTGAAGCCATTTTAGAAAGTATATAATCAGATCTGTCAAATTTTATTAGCAAACAGAGCAGACCCTGATCAGACGGTTATTATAGGAGCTGTCTGGTCTGGGTCTACTCTGTTTGCAAATGCGTGAAAACAATTTAATATAAGTTAAAGGGCTGATGTCCATCGAACTGATTAAGTCTGCAAATGACAGGTGAACATAGAAAGACATAACATGAAACAAACTAACATAATCTGTATACTTACCAATGCAATAAACAGATAGACCGGTATGTAAAGACAGAAATACTATTGAATAAATTAACATCATGTTTATCATTACCGATGCAGTTCTTTCTGTCAGCAGGGTCTATCCTGTAGGTTTCGTTACATGAACAGTTAAAACCGGTGAAAAGATCCATGCAAATCTGGTCACAGTCATCTTCCTCAGCTGCGCACTCATCGAAACCTTAAATAGTGATACCTTAAAAAGTGATGCATTTCTACTTTTCTTTTCGAAGGATCACCCATTTTCAGAATATATGTACTTCACAACAGCAGGTGTTAAGTGTTTGTGTGGCGGCTGTAAAAAGTCGCCCCGTACTTCATTCTCAGTGTTGTTATATTTTCTGGTCCTTCTGGATCATTAGTTTTGATGTTGATCGTTTTGAAAATTGAATACTGCTTAAGCCGATGCTAGGGGGTGTTAGTAGTGTTGCACTTTTAATTACTTCTCATGAACAGACTCAATAAAACCGAGTCTGCGATTTTCTTTTTGCATTTCTACTTTTGCTTTCGAAGGATCACCCATTTTCAGAATACAGTTAAACCCACTTAACAGGAATTCTAGAAAAGAATACTTTAGATATGTTTAGGCAGGTGATAGCTTAATACAGGGTGAAAGTTAAGCAGAAAGCTCCTAGTGGAGCTTTATGCATGCCTTTCACACTGCAATAAGCTGTCACCAGTTTAACAGACCAATATTTATACTATTAAAATTGAACGTCCGGTTTAGAGGGATTTTACTGTATTTACATTTTGCATTATAATATAAATGGTTTGGCAAGGCTAGGTGTATACTTTATTGATTAAGCTGACATTGTTTAGCATAGGTATTAAATAGAATTAATCAACCATGTCACAAGAAATTCTAACAGACGGAAACTTCAAAATATCTTTTGCGGTATTTAGTAAAACCGATTCATAGTTTTAACGTTATATTTAAGTACTGGTATGAGTACACATTAAATCATTTCAGACAACTAGTAAACATATTTATACATTAAATGTGGGAAACAAATTATTAATGTACTTTGCAAACAGTGAATATCTAGATGAAAGAATGTTCCTAGTGACCCTCCCCCCCCCCCCCCCCAAAAAAAAATAATAAAAAATCTGGGTCTGCACTGGTTCTGTTACACTGTTTTAAAAAACAAAACATAAATCCTTAAATGTGAATTGTAAGACGGGCCTGTTTAAATTTTGGAACAGTGTCTTTGAAAACTCAGCATTGAAAGGGACCAGAGCTACAGATAACGTACGTACCCAAATACTAAAATTGTCAATTCTACATCAAACCCTATACGGTAACCACTCTTTAGAAGCGTCTCTTCGAGACGATTCTAAAGAGTGGTCACAATATAGGGTTTGTTTGAGAAATAAGGAAATTATTACTGACAGTATTCAAATATTCCTCTTATTTAGACATCTGACGAATATGAATAGGATTACAAATACAATCTCGTCAAATACTTAGTACTACCACATGTCTATATACTATATACCGACACTGTTATACGTTTCATCTAAATTATACAGATAAGAGTGTTTTTCTGATATTAATCACAGTAGTAGCACACCTTAAATTCATTATATGTGGCGAGCAGTTCTAGCCGAAGACTTACTTAACCCTTTCGCTGCCAAACTCTGTTGTCTGCTAACTTTGTCGTCTGTTACAATTTTTCATTCTTTTGATTTTCTTCATTTTTGTTTCAAAAATAGAGCATCAGTAACAAACAGTTTGGATCCTGATGAGACGCCGAATTACTCGGCGTCTCATCTGGATCCAAACTGTTTGCATATGTAAACACAGATCCGGCATTGTCAGCGAAAGGGCTATATAGTCCTAGAGGAGCCCTCTGATCAGGCTCTACACTGTCTGCCATTTCAGAATCATTTAGCGATTTTAAGCTTTTCATACTGGGTGACTTTTATAATTAACCACTGATGGGCTATTTCAGTCTGATAATTCTAGGCTGAAAGGGTTAACTATATAAATTTCTTATCTGTTATCCTGAATTATTATACATGCTCGTACCAACTGTCTGTTGCAATTCTAAAGTAATATTTGTGCCATTCCCGGAAAAGTTGCTTAAAGCATCTGAAATATTCGTAGCATCGACTGGTTCTCCACTTCCGTTTGTACTTGAATTGAAAGACATCGTTGTATTGGCGACAACACTGCCAGGCCTGAAATATGATCAGTAGACCAAGTTCTCAAGTGTTCTCAAGTTTTTATTCGAAAAGGACTGAGTCGCAAATAAATTATTCGATTCTAAACAATAAAGAGGTTGTTTCAACTGATTTGTTTTCTTTTTCAACTATTACAATAAAGCTATATCGATTGTAAAATAAACAAGACGTGTTTGTGAAACAATACCTCCTCATTTGACCTATGACATTTGACTTTGATGAACGACCTCGGCCTTAATAAGCAATCCCTATAAGCTGCACATGCATGCTAAGTTGGAAGTATGTACCTGCAATGGCTACAAAATTATCGCCAACGTTAAAATTGGACACAAACCAACCAGCCAACAAACCAATAGACAGAGCAAAAACAATATACCCCTGGGGCAGAAAAATGTTTGACTCTATAAGTTGCACATACATGCTAAGTTGGAAGTATGTACCTGCAATGGCTACAAAATTATCACCAACGTTAAAGTTGGACACAAACCAACCAGCCAACAAATCAACAGACAGAGCAAAAACAATATTTTCCTGGGGACAATTTCGTTGGATAAATCAACCAAAAAATGAGTATTTACTAGTGTAAATGAAAATGTTTGAATCGTTAAGTGCTTAAACCATTGTGATAAATAGAGCATATACTCCTTTGGATCAAGTGCTCTATTTATCACAATGGTTTCGGAAAATGACTTTTTAAGTATGATAAGTGTATACTAGCCAAATAAAATTATTATTATTATTATTATTATTACAGGGGCATTAAAAGCTCTCAATATAAGCGACTATGTTAACAAAATAAGTTGTTTGATTCATTAAAAACATAATGTTCTTGTTATTAATTAATACCAAGATGAAGTTGGTTTACCTTTTTAAGTATGTTAAGTGTATTTTTAATAACATGTGTGTATTGCTAAAGGCACATATTTACTTCAATTATTTGAGGTACGGTGTAATCCTTATAAGACGTTCCATGCTTTGCTTTTTAACCTTTATTCCATGAACATTAATGTAAGAACTAAATTTTAAGAATATCTCTTAGTATTTATATAATGACATATGAACAAGAAAATTTCTGGTCATGGTGAAACCTATACTTCCGTAAGAATTGTATAATTCCATAAGAAAACAGAGTAGACCCTGATCACACGGATCCTATAGGAGCCTCTGGTCTGGGTCTATTCTGTTTGCAAATGCATTATTAGGCATATCTATGGAGAAAAGAAAGGGATAATAAGTAAGCTATATTACCTGAATCCAAGTAGAACGGTCCCTATGTAAGACCAGTTTAGTGGACTTTGATTCATGCTATTGTCAATCTTAAAAGTAAAACAAATACTGCACTCTATTACATAATAACTAATGCATTCAAGGGCACATATGTATTAGCTGATGTTTTATAATGGCAATATGTACAACATGCATTGTCGGTGTTTCTAGAAACTGTAAAGTCTACTGTACAGTATGTAGAGATATATTAAGATTTAACCTTTAGCCTGCTGAGCAAATTATTTTTACAGAATTTTTCACCTACTACATTTTCAAAATTCAAGTTATAATCGATTTGTCTTCAAAAATACAATCAGAGTGTCCAACAGTTTGGATCCTGATGAGACGCCGAGATACTCGGCGTCTCATCTGGATCCCAACTGTTTGCATAGCAGGCTAAAGGTTAATAAGCAACAGAGCAGACCCTGTTCAGACGGTTCCCATAAGCGATGTCTGTCTGATCTAAATCGACTCTGTTTGCAAAGACGTGAAAAGAAGTTAATATGGAAAAAGGGTTACATCTGCCCCATATGAAACATCATATCACGAATAACACAGAGTTCAAAGAGTCACTTATTAAGATAAATAGTGATTTATTGTTCAATAACAATTTATTTTATGTTGTTTTAATATTAACTGTTTAAATGCAGTGCATGTTTTGGATATTAGCTTTGGTCCATATACTTACACGATATCTGACGGTTTCATACAACACAAATGGCAAGCAATACACCAGGAATATAGATACACTTTTTTCTACATTACTTGTACTACCTATAGGACGACGGCGGTTCTAGACGATTCTTACACAATGGCTTGTGTTAAAATGTACAATACTTAGACGTTACGGTGAAGTGGCCATTCTATGCATCGGGGAACTCTTATATACAGTAAAATCTCGATAATTCGAGCTCTCAAACAAGTATTATCTCTGGTCTTTCAGACAGGTGGCAGCTTAATGCAGGGTGAAAGTCATGTAGAAAGCTCATATGAACATTCTGCATGATTTTTACACTGCATTAAGCAGATACCTGGCTAAATTCTACATTAATGATATTTCGATGTATCCAGTTGTAACTGTGGTTAGATATTAACTTTTCGTAAACGTTCCAGGAATTCATTTCAACAGACAGACCATATGTCCACCTCAGTGCCCGTTTCATGGTATCAACAGCGGACGAGTTTTCAAAACAGCCACATTTATAGTTTTATTCTACAACTGCAACTGTTAAATTTCGATGATTTACTTACTTTTTAGAAGAAACGATCTAAATCGGAATAGCATTGACGATGAAAAGATGCACAAACAGTCGTCAAAAACAGAACTGAATCCACTGTTATAAAGCTTCTGAGTCTGAGTTTGATATCATTCTCAAGTATATGATTGGTCAGATTCTGAGCAAGCTCAGAATCTGATCCGCCAGATGCTTGATAATCATATCAGACTCGAGAAAGGGTTGTATAGCACCGGGGCTTAAAGGTCAAGCAGAATATATCACGCGAAAGTCCACAGCAACCCAAGACGCACAAATGATGTGTGCACATTCATACATACAAACAACCTTTATACACATAGCCCTCAAGATGTATAATTCAGTATCCCACCGGTGAACACTCCTAACAGTAATCTGACAATCAGGAGCACATCCATAAGATACTATCAAACTTGTCATAATATACATTAAACCCTTGCTAACCTTTGCTAACGGTAACGTGTAATAAAAGGTTCGCCCGTGACAATTCCTACTTTAATTACTTTGGTCAGCTGTGGATCGAATCCCGGCCTTCCACAAGACTTGTGCTAGGTCGGTGGTTCTACCTGGATGTTTTTCTGTGCACGAGCCAAAGCAATTTGGTTAAATTAGAAACAAATCGGGTATTCCTCCACCTGTAATAAGCTGGACGTCGCAACAAGACTGAAATGCTGTTAAAGCGACGTACACCTCGTTACAGTGCCCCCTCCCTACAACGGCCCTCTCAATAACGATCCCCTCCTTACAACAATACATGTCACTGTTTCCGAAACAACAAGGCTCCAGACAAAACTGTTTTACTTCGTATTTTCTTTATGCCTCACTCTTTAGAATCGTCACTTTGAATGAGGCATAACGGTTTTGATTCTCGAAATATACCTTATCTGGGGATCTGCAAACACGCTAATTATGTTTGATTTCCCCTCCCTATAACAACTCTCTCTGAACAACACATACACTCTTCGTACCCCAAAGGTTGTCGTTGTAGAGAGGGAGCACTGTACAACAAACGAACACACACAACTGAAGTTTTCCCAAAAGGCGCCCATTGCAGGATCGCTCCAGCTACCAAATATCTTATCTACCTAATCTAAAAGTTCTATTCAAGTACTTTCTTACCTCAACCTACAATACGTCCACTGGGGCTTCCACTGGGGGTAATGACCTACGAATTACAATCACCCAGTCCCTCACTGCTGTGTTTCGAATCCCGGTATGGGCATTTAGATTTTTCATGTGAGAAAGCCTTACAGCAGGTATGCGGTAGGTCTGTGGTTTTACCCGGATGTTTTTCTCTGCATGAAACGGTGCAATTCATTCCGTGTACAGAAGAACCTCTGGGACATTCCTCCACCTGTAATTAGCTGGGCGTCGTGATATGAGTGGAGTACTGTTAAAGCGCCATCAAACCCGATAAAAAATCGTCTACGGACTACAGTAAAACTCCTCTAAAGTTGACATTCAATTTAGTATGAATATCGGTGCAGCTTAATACAGGACGAAAGTTATGCAGAAAGCTCTTAGATGAATTTCACCCTGTATTAAGCATATTTCTGCCTTACAGTATCTAAAGAGGAGTTGTTTGCATGACTTTCATCCTGCATCACGCAACCACATGCCTAATAGTAACTCAATTCTTCTCTAATAGAATTCCTGATTAGACGGGTTTTACTGTATATCAACTTGCTATAGACACCTGAATTTGGGAACCAGTATTTTCACATGAAATCGCCTCTTATCGTCTGTCTGTCGCGTCTGTGAGTCTGATCTGGAATATTACTCAACTAGCACCAGGGTCGATGCTTATTAGGCTTTTACTTGAGTCTGAGTTTCGTTCTCAAGCTTTTGATTGGTCAGATTTGAGTTCTCAAGCTTTTGATTGGTCAGATTTGAGCCAAAGGCTCACAATCAAAAACTTGAGAACGATCTCAGACTCGACTAAAAGTTTTATAAGCAGGGACCTGATTTTATCAGGATAGGGATCCACATACCTGAACTATATCGAACAGTGTAGCTGTTTCAAACATCAAACCTCTTAAATAGCTACGATATTAAAATGTACCTGTAATATTATAGCTGACCCCAACCGCAAGTATTCTTCACTCGAATCATTAAATAGATCATCAACGAAGGGCACACCAACCAGCGTGAACTGTGCATTGAACTGAACAGCTGCAATAATTCAAACGTGTCCGCAATATAGATCTCAGTTGATCATGGCAGTTTGTTCTAAGGTCAAAGTACACATTGTGTATTGTATCCAAATTTTGTTCACATTGTTTATGTGATGTTTAACCCTCTCCCTGATTAGAACATTAGGACGACTGTTGGAACCTTTCCGCAGAATATACCCAGATCAGAATAGATTACAGAATAGTCAAATGTCAGACATCTTATGTAGGGTCTGCCTGATCAAGGTCTGTTCTGATTAGTTATGGAATTAAGCAGATCTGATTCCGACGTTTATGCCACATCGAAAGATTTCATAAAAATCAGTTTATGAATATTTATGAAGTTTCTTCAATTATATTCATGGGGAAAGGGTTAAACAAGTGTACCCATTGTTTGCCCAAATGTAATTGAGGGCTGTCCCATTTAAATGTGCATTGAGGGGGTGCATGTTAAAAACAGCTATGCAAGGGTGGGTTTCGCTGCAAAAACGGTACTATATGGTTGTGTATTAGTAAAAATCTTCTATTGGTGGGCCGAATTTAAAAGTGCCTTCCAGCAGCCCCATACACATTTAAAAAAATGGAACAGTCCTGAAATATAAGCATTTATCAGAGCAACAGTTAACGGTACCTAGTCACATACTAAAAGTGTCCTTCTCAACCAAGCCATATGGTGTGAGCACTCTTTAGAATGGATTCGCAATACCACCCTTTAGAGTGATCGCAACGTAGGGTTTGTTGGAGAAATTAAAAAATTATTCTTGAAAATGTTTTAATCTATGCATCTTTTTTATGAAGCATAGACTTCTTTTATTCAATATAGCTTATTATTCACGTACTATGTACATAAATACAGTCAACATAATATGACGGCATCCAATATTGTCACAGATCATTGCGACATGTATAGTCGTTGGTCCTTTGTTATATACAGTAAAACATCTCTATAACGGCCACTAAATTTCATTAAGTATTTTGTGTTAAAGGCATGTGGTTGCTTAAAGCAATGTGAAAGTAAAACAGAACGCTCCTGTGGGAACGTTGTGTTTTACTTTCACCTTGCTTTAAGAATCCACCTACCCTAAATACCGGCTAATTAACTCAATTTAGTGACCGTTATAGAGAGGTTTTCCTGTATTGCTAAAAGTGTAAGTTAGCTCAGAGTAAAACTGATTACAAAGTAAACCTAGATAAGACGCATCCGTGTGGAATTGTTTCACCCGGGTTTGTTCTGCTTAGTTGGTCTAGTTAGAAAGCTATATATCCAAGTCATAGATTAATGAAACATACTACATAAAGTAATACAGTGTTCCCTCTCTACAACGACATTCTTTGGGATACGAAGATTGTATGTGTTGTCCAGAGGGAGTTGTTATAGGGAGGGGAAATCAAACATAATTAGCTTGTTTTCAGATCCCCAGATAAAGTGTATTTCGAGAACTAAAACCATTATGCCTCAATCGAACCCCATGTTGTGACCACTCTTTAGAATCGTCACAAAGTGACGATTCTAAAGAGTGGTCACAACATAGGGTTTGATGGAGGCATCAATAAAATACGATGGAAAAAAGTTGTTTCTGGAGTCTTGTTGTTTCGGAAACAGTGACATGCGTTGTTGTAAGGAGGGAATCGTTATTGAGAGGGTCGTTGTAGGGAGGGAGCACTGTATACTTTAGATGAATATTCATATTGCAAGCGGTTTAAACCTGTTTCTGGTTTTGGAAATAACGACGCGCGAACAGCAGATACTTCGTTTCAGAAAGGTTGTAAGTATATTTCTGAAAGAGTACCACGCGGTTTGCTTTCAAGTATATAATTATTTCAAAAACTTAAGAAGAAAGAAAGCTTGATATAACTTAAAATATATTATATTTTAATCTACGCATCTTATCTGGGCCTGTGAATTCTTTTTTACATGCTACTGCTTATTGCATGTTTTCTCTTAGATCCAGCTACAATCGTTTTTAGTGATGTAAGAACAGGTTATCGTTTGTACTGTTTGACGTGATAGGTCAGTTGACCACGTGACCGAGTTCACGGAATGATATTACAGTAAAACACAAATAGTTAGAACACTAACACAAGTGTCATTATCGGTCTTTCAGACAACTTACAACTAACATCTTAATGCAGTATGAAAGTCTTACAGACAACTATTCTATGAGATTGATTACATAACCCTTTCACTGCTAATATCGCAAAAATGCACCACGACAAATTGTGCAGTCCCAGACCAGACGCCGCCTTTTCAAGGCGGCGTCTGATCAGGGACTACACTTTCTGTCTCAAACTCTATTTCTATACGTGTGTTTTATTCCTTTGAAATTTACATGTATGTATTTATTTTATTTCTTTTTATCTTACCGAATGGTTTTACAAAATTGGATAGCAGACGACAGTTTGAAATTTGGTGCCGAAAGGGTTAAGCTACCTGTGTCCATGCTTATAAAACGTTTAGTTGAGTCTGAGTTCGATCTCAAGGTTTTGATTGGTCAGATTTGAGCCTCTGGCTCAAATCTGACCAATCAAAACCTTGAGTACTCAAATCTGACCAATCAAAACCTTGAGAACAATCTCAGACTAAACTAAAAAGCTTGATAAGCATGGACCCAGAATTCTTAGGAGTGGTCGCATTAGCGAGACTTTGCTGTATTTTTCACTCTGTAATTATTTGAATTGTTTTTTATAACTGAAGTGTTTATTACCAAGATTCTTAATAAATGAACTTATTTTTCGTTCAACCCACTCTATGTTACTCGTAAAATCACAAAGTTAACCCATTCCCTCATATTGATGCCTTTTGAAGCCTCTATACAGGTCTCTGTAGTGCTCTATTTTTCACAATGGTTTCAAATCTACACAGTTCTTACAGTTTCCCTTTCTTTAGTAAACGTTCCTTTCTCCAGTAGATTTATTCAAATAGGTCAAATCTAAAAACAGCCTTTGAGGTGATGGGTTAACTGCACAGGAACATATTTACATAACTTACCTATGCATACGGAGCTGTCTTGCGACGATTGTACATATTGTGGCATACAGGAGCAGTAGTAACTCCCTTGTGTGTTTGTACAGATTTGACTACATGGACTGCTGTCACACTCATTAATATCTGCAGCGAAATGCAATCAGGCTTGACTTTCTACTTTTCCATACATATTTATTAGCTCTATTTGATATTAACAATGGTGTATTCAAACAGATTGTGTTCTTTGGAGCTATATAACAAAGATGACATCACCGGTTGCTACAGATACATGCAGGAGCTAGCTGGTCTGCTGATCTGGGTCTACTTTGTTTACAAAGGTATTGAAGGCGTAAAATGTTAACAAACAGTCCCTGAACAAAACTGTGTTTCCTGTAGCTGGTATTAAATGAAAAGGAAGTTGAGCAAACGTTTCGAGACTATATTTCAATCATAAGAATAACATTTAATTAAACAAGTTTTAGTAATTAACTATGTATACTATACTGATTTGCCAGTGAGTCCATGATTAGGTAACGATCAATTTTATTGTCGGTCTTAACCCTTTTCTCCGTGTATGTTCATGTAATAGTAATAGTAATTTATATATACTCTATATAGTAATATTAACTTTATCCTGACATGTGAGCAATGGAAATATCGACCTTGGACGAAACTGTGTAATCAGGTTTATGCTCAATCATATATGTATGCGTTCCCAAATATCAAGGTGTTCCCTTTAATAAGGAATGTTTGAGGTATAGTCCTATTTTACTCGGCATTTTCCGCCCAGTGTTGCCGAACATAACATAGAGGAACTGTTATTTTTTTGACAAATTTTAATGTGTGAATTCATCATCTACCTTTGCAAGATAGGTAGAGGGCTCGGTTCAACTTAACAGTCCTACGATAATGACTTGGTCGTATAGCGCCGGTGTATAGTGGATATTTTATTATGATTTTTTATTACAAATATATATATTTTCCGCTGTGCACGTTCAATACAAAGACGACCAAATCCACCCAACCGTACTCTTATTTAGTTCTTACTAGAGGAAAGGCTCTGACACAATTAATTCTGAAAGTTGGCGATTCCTCGAAAGCAAAAGCAGCGATGCGAAAAGAGAAAATTGCATACTGGGTTTTATTGAGTCTGTTTATGAACAGTTATTTAAATGCCGCCACACAAGCACTTAAGATACATAAATTCTGAAAGTCGGATATCCTTTGAAAGCAACAATAGCAATGCGAAATAAGAAAATTGCAAACTCGGTTTTTACTGAGTATGGTAATGAGCTCCTTGAGCAGTTTCCATATCATATACGCCTCATTGCCGTGGTAAGGTAACAAAATAGAGTCATGCCGCATACGAGAACACATATGCACATGGAAATGTACCAATATTCGCATAGTGTAGTGTCTGTGTATAGGAATGGTACATACGACCGTGCATTTTGTATAACGTGGATGAACTATCCAACTAAAATATGGCTCGTATATATCTCTGGACTTTTAGTATTGTCCTCCAAACTGTAGTGAGGCATGTTTACCACCTTGGCATTAAGCGCAACAACAGAGCGTTCCAATATTGTTTGACAGCCACGTATACATACCGATACAACTAGAATAATCATCCGCAGAAAGCAAATATCCTTCATCGCAACTACAGGTATATCCGCCTTCGGTATTTGTGCAATCTTGTTCACATTCGTGCTGATTGTCCTCGCACTCGTTGACATCTAAATGATAATCACACTGTCATTTGTAATATTCAAACATAAAACGTTTTCAAGTGAAGGTATCTCGTTAAATCCATCGGTCGAACAAAATCTATACTAACACAAAGGAAAACCCGTATTTCATTAAGTAAGGTCATATAAATCAAACCAATCACGTCCGTTAAAATTGGGGGTTTTATTAATCACAATAGATCATTTTTACTATAAGTGACACCCTACAAACAATGGGTGAACACGCCTATATCATAAGTACGTTAGGTGTTTGCACGAGTCCTGGTGTCATACTGTAACACGAAGACGACTACTTCCTTGGCGATCTCTTGTCATTCCAGTTTGAACTGCGGGTACTGTAGCTACCGCTAATTGGCAGCATCCTTGCGGCATCTTATCGTTGTTTTCAGACAACTATGACATTCTCAGACTAAGGAAATGTTAGGTCTAATATTGCTTTGGTTTTGGTATGTTCTGCGAAGAACATGTACTCTATGTATAAAGGCAAATATAATCCATCTAATTTAGTGATCAATGTATAAAATATTCCTAGTAAACACCTCACGAATTTAATATTGTCCTCCAACTGTAGTGGGCATATAAACGCATTGACATAAAGCGTTACAACATAACGTTTAAACAAAGTTTGACAACCATGTAGACATACCAATACAACCTGTAGTGTCATCTGGATCCATTGTATATCCTTCATCGCAACTACAGGTATACCCGCCTTGGGTATTTGTGCAGATTTGTTCACATTGGTTTGGATTTTCTTCACACTCGTTGATATCTAAATGAAAATCATTCGCTATGTTTGTTTAACGTATCGAGGATATTTATACTCATATCATTATTTTTGAATGTTTTAATCTACCAAAAACATTTAACCATGACATGTCTCAAACGGTTTCGATAGAAACTAGGTCTGTTGCATGTGATTATATTACCTTTCAATCCTTCTATCCGTTTATTCTAAACGAAAGATGTTCTATCAAATGCAACTAACATTCATAAATAAATCAATTTATAAAATAAATTTTAGAGCAAAACGAAACATTTTACCTTAATTCTGGTAAATGTTTGAAAATTTGGATTAGATACTGAGTTATTGGGACTCATCTTTCTATTTAAGAAAATCTGAAAAGGCGATAATTTTGATCAACAAAAACAAGGTTTGCATTTATTATTCAATGTATACATAATACCTGTCACAATGACTATAATGACAGCGTAATATCCATTGACTTTCTTTGAATGGCTTTATGGCACTGAACACGTCCAAAAGTAAAGGTACGAGTCATGCAGAAACACCACATACAAAACACACAGCCGCCCGAACAGCACCAAAACAAGAACACACAGCAAATGTACATATCTCTATCAAAACACAAAGAGACGCACAAAGACAAAACTAATAATAATAGGAGTATATGGATGTACCGCATTGGAACGGTCAGTGACAATAGTCACTGCGGGGTTTAAACCGGTTTAGGGGCGCCCATTTGATGCATGTAAAGGACCTCTAAAAGCATCGAGTGACGGCAAATAATAATCACGCGCACATACACGTGTACCATATAAACATACATAACATACACCACACAAACACACACACACACAAACACAAAGATCATTAGTTTTCATGTTATTAGTTTTGAAAATTGAATACTGCTTAAGCCGGTGCTAGGGGGCGTGAGTAGTGTTGCACTTTTAATTACTACTCATGAACAGACTCAATAAAACCAAGTCTGCAATTTTCTCTTTGCATTTCTACTTTTGCTTTTGAGGGATCACCCATTTTCAGAATATAAGTACTTCACAACAGCAGGTGTTAAGTGCTTGTGTGGCGGCCGTAAAAAGTCGCCCCGTACTTCATTCTCAGTGATGTTATATTTTCTGGTCCTTTGGGATCATTAGTTTTCATGTTATTAGTTTTGAAAATTGAATACTGCTTAAGCCGGTGCTAGGGGACGTGAGTAGTGTTGCACTTTTAATTACTACTCATGAACAGACTCAATAAAACCGAGTCTGCAATTTTCTCTTTGCATTTCTACTTTTGCTTTCGAGGGATCACCCATTTTCAGAATATACACATACACACATAGAGCACACATTAATTAATACACGAAATAAACATAAAAAAGGTAAAGACAGAAGTATCGCCTTGGAAATATCAGTTGTAAAATTACAACTTGGAATTTAAACAGTGGGAATATATGTATAGTTCTACAATATTTATAAATGAAACATATAATTAGATTATATTCTCTTCTCATTGACAAATAAACCATAACGAACTGAATGACAGCGGAACGAAGAAAAATGACTACACATAATAATGTAACCTACAGGGTCAACATTGTACATTGAATATTGACCCCGGGATCACATTTCTATATAGAGTCATTATTTTTCACTACACTGGCATTCGCTTACAACTTGCTGTAGTATAGTATATTGTATTGCGGTTATCATCGTGGGGTCCAACGTTGAACCAACGCATTGTGCATTGTACTACTATGAAATATCATATAATAATGTCTACATACCGAGACAATCAGTGTCATCAAATGGGTCAACATTATAGCCTTCCCTGCATGTACACGTGTAGCCGCCATCATTATTGTCACAAATCTGGTTGCACATCGCCAACCCCTCTGCACATTCATCTACATCTGTATGAAATAAATATCATTTCAAAACGTTTGCAACCAGCATTGATTCAGTGTTGTCGTTCTCGCACTGTACGCATTTTCAATTTGAGTAATCAAACACAAAACGTTTTCAAGTAAGGGTATCTATAACGGTACAGTTAAATCAAGTTTTTGAACGAGATCTATACTGACACGAAATAAATACTGCTATGCTTTATCTCTGATGAAACATTTCATCAAGTAAGGGCATATAAATCAACCCAAGCACGTTCTTTAAATGTGGGAGTTTTTTATATTATTCACAATAGATTATGTTTGCTATAAGTTTCAAATAAGACTACCTACAACCCACAAATATTGGTGGAAACGCTTATATAATCAGTACGTGAGGTGTTTGCACGAGTCCTTGTGTCATACTGTAATGCGAAGACAGGGACTCTCTTGGCAATCTCTTGTCGTTCCAGTTTGGATGTGATTATGTTACGTTTCAATCCTTGTATCCATTTATTCCTAACTAAAGATATAGACATACCAATACAACTTGAGGAATCATCTGGATCCACTTCATATCCTTCATCGCAACTACAGGTATATCCGCCATCGTTATTTGTGCAGATTTGTTCACATTGGTTTGGATTTTCTTCACACTCGTTGATATCTAAATGGAAATCACACGCTATGTTTGTTTAACGTATTGAGGATCTTTATACTCATATACCATATACACTTAACCATGTCATGTCTCAAACGGTTTGGATAGACACTTTGTTGGTTGAATTAGAGACTACACCATGGCATATTCGAGGTCTAAAATAGTTTTGAACGTGATTATATTACGTTTCAATCCTTGTATCCGTTTATTACGAACTAAAGATATCCTACCAAATGCAACCAACAAAATCTACATTCATAAATACATCAAATGTTAAGAGCAAAACCAAAAATTTACCTTAGTTCTGTGAATGTTTGAAAAATTCGATAATATACTTAGTTTCTATGACTTTTTTTCATTATGGGACAGACATTAGAAATCTGAAAAGGTGACAACTTTGATTAACAACAAGTAAAGGGAGAATTGAAAGCAATGACACAGTCCCCTACCGGCCGAATTTTAATTCCACTTGCTGTTATCCCGTGCCAAATCAATGTAGCGTAATAAAATTCAAACTTGATCTGTAACCAACTATAATAAAGTTATATACCAAATATCACTTCTATATATGCTAGGGTTTACAAAACAATCCAGAAAAGCTGAACTCTTCGGAAAATGTCTATGTCTAGCTGCTGTAATTCCATAAAACATCAATGTAGCTGAAATTCTAACTTGATCTGTACTTATGATAATAAAGCTACATCCCAACTATCTCTTCAATATCTGAAAGTACATATGTTATCTCAAGGCGCTCCTTTGACACGGTATTTCACATCCTGAATTTTATGATGATGTAATTAGAAACTTCGTAAAATTATTGGACATACCCATTTTCTCACTTTGTTCATCAAATATGTTAAAAACTTCATTAAAAAGGGATATGCTCCAATAGTACTACAACATACTGTATGTCTGGTTGTCAAACCCCTACAGTTGGCAATCACGCTGCCCTCTTTGAATGTACGCCGACAAGAAAGCGACCTCTTAAATCCGAAAGCTGAGGAGGACGTAGGATATTTATATCTCGTTTTTGTCGTACCCTTTATTACTTTTCTACAGTTACTCAATGGTGGAGTACACTAGCGATCCAACTCATAATGATAAAGCTAAATACCAAATGCCACTTCAATGTTCGCCAGGGTTAAGAAAAACTCCAGAAAACCTAAACTTCCTGAAATCTTCTAAGTCGAACTGCTGTAATTGTGATTGTAATTGTAAATCAACGTAGGGTAACAAAACTCGAACTTTCGGGCGGCTGTGTGTTTTGTATGTGGTGTTTCCTGCATGATCATATATGTACCTTGATCTGTAATTCACTATAATAAAGCTGCATGCAAAATATCACTTCAATATATGTAAGGGTTTAGAAAACCGAAGTGTGCCTGAGAGACTGATGAACTGCCAGACTGGCTGGCAGACAGAGTGCAAACCTAAAGTCCCCTCCGGCCTTGTCGGTAGGGGACTAAACAAGGTTTGCATTTATTTGATGTATAATAATAGTCACAATGACTATAATTAAAGCGTAATCGTCATTGCCTTCTTTGTTACTCGTTTTGAAAATTGAATACCCCTTAAGCCAGTGCTAGTGGGTATGAGTAGTGTTGTACTTTTAATAAATGATCCTGAACAAACTCAATAACACAGAGTCTGCCATTTTCTCCTTTTTGCCTTACTGCTTTTGCTTACCTACTTTTAGAATTTAAGTGTCACTGACCGTTCCAAGGCGGTACTTCCATCTTCCTCCTATTGTATGTTTGTTTTGTCTTTGTGCGTCTCTTGTTGTTTTTTCTACCTATGTACATTTGCTGTTTCCTTGTGTTGCTGTTCGGGCGAGTGTTTGTTCTGTATGTGGTGTTTCCTGCATGACTCATTTTTGTACTTTTATCAAGTGGTTCGAAATGACAATGCCAGATTAGTATCTATTTAATTGTGTCAAATCAAGCAGGTGTGGTCATAATGTATTTTTCCGACAGCACAATTTAACAAATATACTAAAACGCGAAAGGAACTGTGCATTTGGGTTTTAGGGTATTTTTTCAGGGATCCATGAATGAAAGTATATTAGTTTGGTATCACAATTTAGCTAATTCAATTGCCTACAAGATGGTATAGCTTTCTATGAAATAGCAGTTTGTATAGACGCGTGTTAATCGTTAAAGTGTGGTAGGAATAAAATCTAATATACACAAATTGTGATATCAATACTATTGTGAATAAACTGAAGGTTTAAGACTCTCCTGATGGTGTAGTTGTGATAATTTTATTAATATGGGGTACATCCTCCAATTCGACGTGTTACCTGTAAAATACGACGTCACATGGAATTAACGTAACGTTGTTCGGCGCGACGGGGAATGTTATTCCATTCGACCTGCAGAGGACGTTCTAGCTTGTGCAAATTGTTGACATGGTGCATTGACCTTACTCTACGACCAAGATGATCCCAGATATGCTCAATGGGATTTAGGTCTGAGGAAATGGCATGCCAAGACAAGACGTTAACAAATTAACACCATTTGCATTCAGATATTGCCGCGTAATGCGAGGCGTACATGCATTGCCATGCATCAATATGGCAAGAACTTACTGGTGGATACATATAACCGCTACAGGTTTCAACGCCTGATTTATTTACCTAGCAGCAATGACCAGGTCGGTTTTCCTATTCCCCTTTATGCCACCCCACACCATCACGTTGCCCCCGCTAAACAAGTTTCTTTCAACAACACAGACGTTAGCAAATCCTTTGCCTTTCCTTCTGAACACTCGCACTCTACTATCATGGTGACTAATGTTGAACCTGGATTCGTCAGAGAAAAACTTTTTAATTCCACTGACGCCTTCGCCAACGGAGATGTTGACGTGCCACGTTCAGAGGATCAACGCAATGACATTGCATGTGTATGCTTCCAACGTAAAGCTGTTTCAATCTTATGAACCAAACACAGTCTCGAAAACGCCCCAGGATGGCGTATCTGCTAATACCGTGCTGTCTCGCTGTAGCGGTAGCCGTTTTGAACCGATGTGTAGTGTGCGTCCGTTCCAAGTACGGTCTAATATGGCATTATTTACGCCAGGTCTGTCGTTTCGGGGCCAATCTGCTTTGATTGACCCTTGCATGCAGATTGCTTATAATGTTTCTGCGGCAATAATAGACCCGTGCAACATTATCAATAGATGCACCTCTATTGAGCATCATCAATGACTCGATTCAGTGACGTTCAGACAGTTTTGGTACAGCGAGTTTTAATTTTCATCTGATTGCTGTGATTTCCTACTCCTAGGTGTTGCAATAAAGGAATGAGATTATTTGACCGGTATCATATTTGACAAACCTTTGCAAGGACAAATAGTGTATATACGTAACATTTAGCCAGATACTAATCGGGTGTATTCATTGTTCAACAAAGTGACACACGTGCTTCACATGGTACAATTAAATGTCTATAACCGATATAACTATAGTTATCCTAACCGAGCACGTGCACATTTTCTTCTGCGTTTGAGTATATGTAGTGCGTTGATGGCATGGTAATAAAAAGCTCAATCTATCAATTACAAACACAAAGGAAACTTGAAAGCTAATCATGGGATACGACGTTAATATCGCATATCCCCATCAAACGCTATTAATCCCTGTTAGACATCTGCTGACGAGGTCCAAAGTAGGAGGACGAACGTTTTAGGTTAGCTTTTAAATTTTGCTTTTGTGCAATATGTAAACAGTTTAACTCATGCTTATTGAAATGCATCATGTGTTTTAAAACAAACTGATCATGTTTTATAGTTTTATTAATTAAATGGTTTTAAATAAGAGACGGGCCTGTACCACATACATATGACCTGATCTATGTTATAAATTTATTGTGAGACCTATGCAGTTGGAGTCGTTTGATGCTTCCGCTCTATATCCGTTTCGGCATGAACACGTGTAGCTACCCAGCGTGTTGGTACAATCATGTGAGCAGTCATGTGTGTTAGCCTGGCACTCATCAATATCTGAAGAAAGAAACCATTGTTTTCACTGATCTGGTGGTGTCAATACGCCAAATTACACGACGAATGTCATTTCTACTTACACTTAGTGACGCGAAGAGAGTGATGTTTCTGTTAAAAACCGTTTAAACAAAACGAGAAACCTTTCAGTTAAAATAGTTTTCTGTTACACTTCTAGCACGCCGTGTAACGTAATAAAGAACAACAACTTACTTGCAAGAGAGTAACAAAAATATGGTAAAACTTTGCTACATTTACGTAACACTTGAAAACAAAAAACACGTAGCATTAACCACTACTCTTTGCAAAGTTCGAAGTTGTTTCGCACTACCATCACATAATACATGTATAGTGCCGGTGAATAGTGATTTTCTACGATTAATTAATTCAAATAGATGTTTTCAGCAGAGCACCTGCGGTACAAAAAAGATTAAACCGATCCTTACGTACATCCGTTTAGTTCTTACAGTCAGAACAGAAGTGAGGCGACAGAAGATGCCAAATGACATCAACCCGGGAGCATAAATGAAGTGTATGCGTTCAGATACACACACTGAACTTTCACAGTACTGTTTCTTGACTGGTCACATCCGAAAGCATGTAGGCGATGTAGGCTACTCGTATGACCATAATGTGTTGCAGCAACACTGGACTCGATTTTTTCGGAGTTTAGGGCACTGCGACACTGAACACGTAGCTCCAAAACTGATGCTTATAAAGGACCTCCAAAACAACCGAGTCTCGACAAATGAAAATCGATGTACATACAACTATACCACAAACACACAGATACGTAACATAACATACAACAGCGACAGACAGGCAGACACATAGACAGGGAGACAGAGAGGGGAGCACACAGATCACACATAAATCCATAAACGAAATCAACATAAAAACAAGATGAAGACAGAAGTACCACATTTGGAATAGCCAGTGGTAAAATTACAACTGGGGGTTAATACCGTGGATATATATTTGTATCTACACCATTTATAAATGAAGCATATAGATTGTATTCTCATCTTAGTGACAGATAAACTACTATATAACGAACAGGTGACAGTGGAACGGAGACAAATGACAATACACATAAATGTAACCTACAGGGTCAATATTCTACTTTGAATATTGACCAAGAGATCACATTTCTACAAAGGGTCATTAATTGTCATTTCACCGGTATCCGCTTTCTACGCTTTGTTATATTATAGTGTGTTGTAATAGGATCATCATCGTGGGTTCCAACGTTGACTCAAAGAAGTGCGTATTGCCTAGAATAGAATGAATATATTGTATAATAATGTCTACATACCGAGACAATTAAAGTCATCATTTGGGTCAGCAATATAGCCGTCACTGCACATACAGGTGTAACCACCGACATTATTTTCACAATTTTGGCTGCACATATCCAACTCCTCCGCACATTCATCTATATCTGTCAAACAATATGAAAACCGTCAGATTATATTAATATCATTTCTAAAAGTCTGCAATCGGCTATGTATTTATCTAGGTCGTTCTCATGTGAACTATTCAAACACAAAAGTTTCCAAGGAAGGGTATCTTGATACATCAAGTGGTCGAACGAGATTGTACTGACACGTAAAAGAGGCGTTTTATCTTTGGTTGAATTTTACCAAATAAGGGCATATAAATCAAATCAAGTACGTCCGTTAAATGTGGGAGTTTCATGTTAATCATGATAGATCATTCTTGCGATTACTTCATTAGCGATCTCCAGTCGTGCCAGTGTGCCTGATCGATAATTGCGTATATACGTGATATCGTAGACCGGTGAATTCCGAGTACTATGTAGCGACCACCGTTTTGCTGCTTCCATCCAATAGATCTAGACGTTTTCAGTCAAATATGACATTCTAAGACTACATGTAATTCATTCATGTGAAGCGCTGTTGAACGCACATATCCTATTGAAAAGAGCGATATATAAATATGGTATGATAATAATGATAATACAAGAGCATCTCATACGAATGTCAATGCTTTTCTTTTTCGATTTTAACCCTTGTCACGGTGAACAAATGTGTGACGTTTCATAAGATTTGAATGAATGGTAGGGAAGTTATACCTAACGTTAAGGTTTCCAGACGACAAGGACGGCGACAACATTGCGGGCATCCTGTTTACGACAACAGCTCGTATTGTTTTCTTTCGAAAAAGATACAATTTAATGTGAAAAACATGTACCGCTATTTGACTAATGCAGTGTCCGCGTATCAGAATGGTATTTCACGTCACGTGAGGCATACAGCAACAACTGTATTATTCGATATAATAGCCAGGGGCAGTGCGAAGGCTATAGAGTTAAAATCAGACGCGGTATGTTATCCGTGTTTATAAATGCAACAAAATGTGTAAAATTAAATGGTTGCATTTCTGTTTTGTGTCTGTGCATATATTGTACATAATTTTCGATGTATTAAGAATATACAACTGAAGCTCTACCATGTCTAGACGTTGCAACTTTACAGATCTTATTTTAGAAACTAATATTGCATTGTAATGCTTTTGAAATTTCCTTTGACTCTGAAATGATTTGTAAAATATGGTCAAGTTTTGTTTCTATAAAGTATTCGTTTATTTCTTGTATTAGGAAAGGGTTTCAAATTAAAAACCCATTCCATTTTCTAGAGGTCCAGGTAAGATGCGTAAATTATGATAGGAATGATGATAGTAATTTGAGTACACACTTTTATCTGTTGCTCTGTATACATTACTCGGTATTTACTATAGTTTATATCATGCTGTAGGGAATATGTTAGGAATCTCTTAACCCTTTCGGTGTCAAGTTTCTAATTTTCGTCTGCAATCCAATTTTGTTTGTAATTCGGTAAAATAAGGAAATAAGATCAATAAATGCAAATTTCAAAGGAATAAAGCACAGATATAGAAACAGAGTATGAGACAAAAAGTGAAGTTCCTGATCAGACGCCGCCTTGAAAAGGCAGCGTCTGATCTTGGACTGTACTATTTGCCGTGGTGCATTGTTGCGACATTGGCGGTGATGAGGTTAAAATGTTAGATAATGGTGAAGCCTAGAAACCGTGCAAACGTGTTTAGAATATTCCTAAGTGTCATGTCTGCGAGTGTGTATGCGAATTCAAACAACTCTGAGTAACATTAATATGGTAACAACCTTCGCAGAGGTTTCCCAAAGCTTCATATCCCTCGTCACACGAGCATATGTATCCGTCCTCGGTGGTCACGCAGATCTGTTCACAGTCGTGTTCACCAATCACACACAGGTCCGAACCTGACATGTGCCGAATACAGAATACATATAACAACTAAAACACAGTAACAACGTAATTTCATTACAGCAGAACTAGTCCTAAGCGGCGAATCATTGATTGAACATCAGAGTCTTTAAAAAAAACATGCGCTTGCATAAGGCAAACGTACTGCAAAGAGTTCCTATAGAGGCTTTTTGCATTATTGTTTTCCTATATTAAACTAACAGCTACCTTGCAGACCCATAATTAGACATATTTTTGCAGGCTGCTTAAGACATGTTCTACTGTAGTGTAATTCACCTGTAAAGCTCGTATAATTCGCCCATAGTTGCTAAAGCAATATGTCCCCTTCCCATTGTGTTTTTCTATGGGATTGGTAAATTGTCAATTACATAGCATCAGCGTTATTTCTGATAGTTTATCTTAACCCTTTGTTTAATGAATATCTATGTAATAAATAATGGCACATATATATATTAATTAACTTACTTTTTATAATTGAACTATACGTGAAATACTTTATATCGTTTCAGAATTTATAGAATCAAGTCTTTAAGCAAACAAAGCAGACGCTGTTTAGACGACTCCTACGGGAGCCATCTGATCTGGGGATACACTATTTATAATGGCTCTGATCTGGGGATACACTATTTATAAAGTGGTTAATCCTTTTTACCATGAATATTCATGTAAAGATAATTACACCATGAATATCAATGGGTATTTTATAATGGCACATGAACGCCAAGGCAGACACTGTAGAAGCATATCTATATTACAGTAAAAACTCTCTAAACCGGAATTCTAGTAGAAAAGAATTTAGATACTTTTCGGCAGGTGGCCGCTTCATGCAGGGTGAAAGTCATGCAGAAAGCTCCTCTGGGAGCTTTCTGCATGACTTTCACCCTGCATGAAGCTGCCACCTGTCCCCAAGACCGATATTTATACCAAATTTAACGTCCGGTTTAGAGCGGGTTTACTGTATATCATGAGCAAACAGGAGCCGTCTGATCTGAGTCTTCTCTGTTTATAAAGGCATAGAAATGCGTATATAGGAAGTAATGGGTTCAATACATGACTGACATTTATAAATAGAAACAGTATTTTAGCTTCGTGCAAAGTGTTAACCTTTAGTCAGCTGAGCAAACTATTTTATGCAATTGTTCACGACTAGATTTTCAAACTTCATGCTATAACCCGTTTGTCTACCGAAATTCAATCAGTTTGTGATAATAGTTTGGATCCAGATTAGACACCGAGCTACTCGTCATCTCATCTGGATCCAACCCGTTTGCAGTTAATCATTCATCCACCCAAAGTATGTTAAAGGTTAAGTTGAAAGTAGTTATGAACGAGTGTATGTATAACACATAACAGGAACTGCTATATACTTATATATAATGCAGTTTTTAGCTTCCATGTTATACTAGCTAAACTCGTCCAAAACAGCACATATATATATGGTAAACTCGTCCAAAAATGCACACATATATTTGGTAAATACGTCAAAACATGCACATATATATATATTTGGAAAACTCGTTCAAAACTGCACACACATAAATATAGTCACTTATCCTTTAACTTCCATATAATATTTGTTAAACTCGTCCAAAAGTGCACACATATATTTGGTAAACTCGTCCAAAACTGCACACACATAAATATAGTCACTTATCCTAACTTCCATATTATATTAGGTAAACTCGTCTAAATCAGAATTTAACACCCATGCACTTTTCATGTCGGAAAGGTACTGCAAAACAAATATGTCCTACTGACAACCTTTGACAATGATTGGTATAGCTAACTGTGCAGATCATGATCAGAGGGCTCCTGAATGAGTCCTCTGATCAGCGTATTCCCTGTTTGCCTGGCGCATGTATGGTATCACAGGTGTTCATAGGTTAAACAAAACTCACCTGTGCATGGTACAGCGATATCCCAGTCAGTGCCCAAACAAGTAACAGTTTCTGCAGTATTATAGTAACTTTCATTGCAGGAGAACTGACATGTTTCATACAGAAATCGAGAGCAGCTCGACGATAGAATGCCATCGCTTATTGCTGGACACAGTGTTGCTTAAATAAAAATCAAGAATAGCATGATGATATAATATCATGATATATCATTGTGCATTATGTGTTTGCAAGAAATATAAAGTCAAGTTTGGCCAGTGGGTCTACTAATATACTCAGTTATGAAAATGGTGGCTGTAAGAGAAATCGAAACCTGTTCAATTGAATGCCATTATCCATAATGCGGGTACAAGAATATTCGGAAACAGTTTGTCCTGAAAACCGTTACAACCTATTAGTGACTCGTTCAATATCAAGTCTCTAATTCTCGACTGCAGTCCAACGTGTTAAACCCATTCCCTCATAGGCTATATTTAGAGCCAACCTCTTTCAATAAATCTACTGAAATGGAACATTTACTAGAAAAAAGGAACATTTTAGAGTCGTGTACTTTTGAAATCACTGTGATAAATAGAGCATTGAGCAGATGCTTTATTTATCACAATGGTTTCCAAGGGTGACTTTTACAAAGGCATCAAACGGCATAAATACGGGGGAAAGAGGAGTTCGATAAAATGAAGACTTCAGTCAGATCACTGCATATACCGCATTCGTCTAAAGGTTGACACAGTGAAGCGCCTGATAAGACTACGCTTTCAAAAGGTGGCGTCTGATTTGTAACTGCACTTAACTGCTTGGTCGTGTTGCATTTTGGCAAATTTGGTTAAGCACAAGATGGCAGTACAGACATTCCGAGGAGATTCGTGGAACAATGTCATGTTTCAATTTGAATCTGCGAGAGAAGTTGAGACTAATTTGAAGACAGGTCTCTACCAATCACTATATCGTATCACATGACACAGTAATGCTGAACATGATATACACATAAGACATTATAGATAGAGGTTAATCATTTATGAGAGACGAAAAGAAGCGTTGAGCGTCTATCGAAAAACAAACGGCCCCGTCGAAGGTGACACACAAAGATATTGTAATAAAAGAGGGATACATAACTACTCTGGAGAAAAACAAAATAAACCTCTGATTTTGAGTGTGAGACAGAGTTCATTCTCAAGTATCTGATTGGTCAAAATTTGAGCTTGCTAAAAACCTTATCATTAAATGCTTGAGAATGAATTCAGACTCAAGTAAATACTTTTATAACATCGGACCAGGCAAACTGTAAATAAATCCAGTAATAAAATGATAATGGGCAGAAACAGTGTACCTTGGTTACACTTTTTTCCATCTTTGCCTATTACGTCAGGGTAGTTACAACCGCAGCTGTAGGTCCCATTAAAAGATGGCAAACACGCGTCACTGCATTCTCCAAGACCGTACCTCGCAGCACAAGCCTGGTTTTCTGAATGGTATAGTACAACGTTTATCCCCTTACCCTTACATGAAAATTCAAGTAAGAAATAATTTACATCATGAATATTAAGCGATCATTAAAACGAGGTCTACAAATAAATGACATCATATATGTTAATTACATCATTTTTTATTAAAATGGCATATAACCAGACGAAACATTTGCCAAATTAGAACTGTAGAACCTGTTCTACATGTATATGATTCCATAAGTAAACAACATAGACCCTGGTCAAACGGCTGATCTGGATCTACTCTGTTGGCAAATGCATAGGAAGGCGTATCTATAGAGTAACGTGTTAAATCAACCTCTATCATTCTGAATCACACTCTTTTCAAGTTTATCGAATTATATCTTTTCGCTTTCATTTTAGGCATATTTATTTCAAATGATGTTTTAGCAAAATCCCAGAGTGAGTAATATGGTGAACAGCAACTAAATGCTGGAACTTTTCAAATAACTTTAACTCTTTCGGCGCCAAATTTCTAATTGTCTGCAATCAACGTTTGTTAAATCATTCAGTTAATTAAGGAAATGAGATAAATAAATGCACATTTCAAAAGAATAAAGCACAGATATAAAAATAGAGATTGAGACAAAAAGTGAAGTCCCTTTTTCAAGGCGGCATCTGATCTGGGACTGCACTATTTGTCGTGGTGCATTTAAGCGACATCTGCGGTGCAAGGGTTAAGTGTAGATCTGAGCCAGTTGAATGCATTAGCAAACAAAAGCCTTGTATGTTCGACTAGTCCACATTCATTTATTCCTTAACCGGACAGAACACATTTTCACGCCCTTTGCAAACAGAGAAGATCCAGATTTGCTTGTTCTGTCTTTATAGAATCATTTAAACTCTTTCACCACCAATGTCGCAAAACTGCAAAACGAAAAACAGTGCAGTCCCAGATCAGACGTCGCATTGAAAAGGTCCAAGAATTAATTTTTTGTTCTATGGCTGTGGTTTATTCCTTTGAAAATTGCATTTATTTATCTCAATTCCTTACTTCACCGAAATGTTTGAACAAATTCGAGATTGCAGAATAAAATTAAAAATTTGGCGCAGAAAGGGTTAGTATGCAGCAAAAAATATCCATGATTTCATTACTTCTGACATGAGTATTCATGATGTAAATGGTTAAATTCCATGACCATTCACATTAGCGTGTACCTCTTCTTTAAAAACTGATTTACTTTAATTAAAATACATGATTGTGTAATGTTTAATATGGGCAACAAGAAGGGTGGTGAGGTTTTGTAACAATATCTTCATTTTGTATAATAAAACAATATTCTTGAAAAGAAATACACTTATAAATAAGGATAGGATTAAGTGAAATGTGTAACGGTAAACATGGTAGTCACCAGTCCAGCTAGTAACTATCAGTAAACCCTGTTGTCACCAATCCAGCTAGTAACTACATGTATCAGTAAACCCTGGTGGTCAATCATCCAACTAGAAGCTACATGTATCAGTAAACCCTGTTGTCACCAATCCAGCTAGTAACTACATGTATCAGTAAACCCTGGTGGTCAATCATCCAACTAGAAACTATCAGTAAACCCTGGTGATCACCTATCCAGTTAGTTATTATCAGTAAACTACGGTGGTCACACATCAAGCTGGTAACTCTCAGTAAACCTAGCAGTCATCCATCAGCAGCAAGATCTCATTTGAATATAATTACGCCTTTTACGCATTAGTAAACAGAGCAAGCGCAGGTCAGACGGTTCCCGTGGCAACCGTAGCCGTCCTATCAGGGTCTGCTAGGTTTCTTATGATATGATATAAATATGATTTTAAAGTTTCTGCATTGAAAATTCCCTGTGTCCATGTGGTATCATAACACAAACACCCTTGCCCCCCCCCCCCCCCCCCCCCCCCCCCCTTGTCAACCAGAGTTTATAGTGCTTATAAATCAAATAGCCTTGTTGTTATATTGGTAAAATTATTAAAACTGTTGAAATCAGACATAACAATATTAATTGAGCCCTGTCAACCCGGAAGACGCATACACTACATTTGCAAATGGTGCAGATCTAGATCTAGATCAGAGTAGGGTGCTCCTAGAGGAGCCTTCTGATCAGGATCTGTATTGTTTGTCATTCAGAATCCTCTAGCACACTTGGGTATTTCATACCGAGTAGACATTTTTACACACTTGGGTATTTCATACCGAGTAGACACTTTTAAACACTAATGGGATATTCCAATTTGATAATTCATGATTGAAAGGATTAAATGTTTTTACATTTACCACTTCCAGTCAGTGTCCTTCTAATGACGTGGAACTTACTTGGTTTCGTGACGGAGGAACTGTTAACTGCCATACTGTCCAGTCTTCCAAAGGCACTCAAAGCAACTGTTGTATTGTCTGATAGGTTTGTTTTGTTAAAAACCAAAAGAGTTCTGAAAAAAAGTCAGCACAATGATAATATGTTTGCAGTTCAAGACAATAATAGTACTGCTCCGATATGCTTTGTTATTGTGGTTCACACACTTCGTAAGTATAAAAAGAGTAAAAAGTAGATTAGCCCTTCGCTTGCTGAATTTTAAAATACATTTCTCCTTCTTTACCCATACCCTGTTGTATAATTACATATATCTTCACTGTGTACAAGCATATCGCTGTGCAATCACTGCTGTGGAGTGCACTGGTTGCACAATCAACTTGTAAATAGTGCAGACCCTGATGAGACAGCTCCTGCAAGAGCTCTCTCATCTGGATCTTCACTATTTACAGGTAGGTATATTGACGTGAATAGCAAGCGAAGGCTTAACGACTATGAAACATAAAACATAGGCGTGTTACTGTGTATTGTTTTCAAATTATTACCATTTTAAGTTCGGAATTTCCTTATTTTTTGTTCTAGAGCAACTTGCTTTTCTATTTCAATTTCAAACACCGCTTGCAGCATTCAATATTGGGTAGTACTTTTTTTTAAAAAAAGAGAGGGCATGTGTATGAAAAATTATGTCGCAAAAAAGTATTATATGACTTTTTAAATTTTTACTATTAGCAATAAGTTGTTATTCCGAAATCCAGTAAAACCTCTCTATAACGACCACTAACTTACATCAAGTATTTTGTATTAAAGGCAGGTGGATGCTTAAAGCAAGCTGAAAATAAAACATAGGAGCGTTCTGTTTTACTTTCACCTTGCTGTAAGCAACCACCTGCCCAAAATACGAACTAATTAACACAATTTAGTGGTCGTTATAGAAAGGTTTTACTGTATGTTGTTTTAAAATTTGAATTTATTGTTGATCATATTCTTGTGTATACAAATGTACTTTGCTAATTGATTTCAACAGTGGTATGTACAAGAGTAATCTCTAAACAAATGTTCTTGGAATTATTTTGCAAAATTCGTATAAATTTACATTTCAGCTGAAAAGGCATTTGTCCTAATGATACCCTTTAGATATTTATGTTGAAAATTGCATTTTTATCGTTCGTACAAAAGTAATGTGTATACTCTTTCTAATTTAGCTGCCCTGATAATCTTCAAAACAGTTTCCACATTTGTTTTCTGATTTTACTTCAGTTTTTAGGCTCATAATTCCTTGGTTGTTTGCATAAATATCTGACGGAACGACACTTGGTTTATTTGGGCAGGACGGTCGATAAGAGAGCAGACAAGAGAGTATGCATCCTTCAATAGCGGTCTATACTAGATCGCAGACAGGTGTATATATCGTATATATTAAAGTTAATTATTTACTACAGACAGTAAATTCAAATAAAGAAGAATTTATATCTTCTAATACAAATGACTGATTATTGCAGGGTTAAGGCTTTGCCAAAAGCTTCGTATTATTTTAACCCTTTTTTATTTCTAATTGTCGTCTGCAGTCCAGTTTTGTTAAACATTTCGGTAACTTAAGGAAATGATATCAATACATTTGAATTTCAAAGCAATAAACCACAGATATAGAACTTGAGCCTGAAACAAAAGTGAAGTCCCTCATCAGACGCCACCTTGAAAAGGCAGCGTCTAATCTGGGATTGCACTATTTGTCGTGGTGCATTTATGCGACATTGGCGGTGAAAGGGTTAAGCTGTCACCCTCCTCAATCGTATATCGCTTTATCTGTGTCGTACCCGTTACCTGATAAAAATTCAATTGATATTTCATTTCTGATGTCATTATTTCTAAAGATGAATGTCAAAAACACCGCTGCATTAGTCTTTTCCCTCACATAAACGCTTTGCTTTTTTATGCATTTGCAAACAGAGTACATCCAGATCAGACGGCTGCTCTGTTTATTTAAGACATGATGTAGATATGATGTTACAGTTTTTGTCGAAGCAAAACAATTCCCTTGGCGATTTTATATTATAAATATTCAGCTAATAAATGTCCATGATGTTATTATTTCATAAACATCGAACAGGTAAAGGGTTAACAAGCGAATTCATAGAATTGATGTCCCCTGTCAAACGGCATTTCCAAGTAAACGGCAAACAATGGATTGGGTAAGTGGGTGAGTGAGTGAGTGAGTGAGTTGGGTTTTACGGCACTGCGACACTAAAACAATTGAGGGGGCTAGAGGGCTGTGATTATCCTGGATCGTCAACAAAGTTTCACTTGCCTTTGATGCATACCGAAACCTTAAACAGATATTTTGACCAACTTTATGAATATTGGGCCAAATCACTGCTTTCTAAGGCCTTTTTTGATAATAGTGTACATGTTTTGATAGTGAATGAATCACAGCAAGGAGCATGTGCCTTATTGTATTTCAAAACGTATAGACCTAGACCAGCTGCCGAGTCTCCGCTTGAGCATCTGATCCAGTCTACTACTTTTTGCATTAGTTGTAGTTTGTATACAGTTTATTCTGATATAAGTAATCATTACATAACCGGATTTGGTGTTGTTTTGGTGAAGCTATTGCTGATCTGTTTCTGAACAGTTTGAACCATGCTTTTATATGATTATGTGTATCAAAGGGTAATAACTCCTAAAATCCGCACGCCATCAATCCGCATGGGAACGATGTCAAGGCGGTAACAAATATTCAATCCATGTTGAATTTCATTGATGTCTGTCAATCCGTTATAGAGATATGACATTGGACGGGAAAATGTGATGTTTGCGTATCAAAGGACAACAACTCCTAATTGCCGCAAGTGATCTAGAAAAGTAATACATGGCAACAATGTCCCAGTGATAACAAATATTAATGTCTAGTTTCATTGAATTCTGTCAATCTGTTACAGATATGGCATCGGATGGGGAAAATGCGTATGAAAGTGCAATGACTACTAAATGCCGTAAGTGATATACACACGTAATACATTGGAAAAATGCTCCAGTAATAACAAATGTTCATGTCGAGTTTCATTGAATTATGCCAATCCGACATCGGGCGGAAAAAATATGTGATATTTGCGTATAAAAGGGCAATAACTCCTAATTGCCGCAAACTATTTGGACGATATGGCATCGGACACAAAACGGACGTTAGCCGGACAGAAGGACGAACGGATGAAAAGACGACCGGACGGCCGGACGGACGGACGGACGAACCTAAAACAATATCCCTCTGCCTTTGGCAACGGATAACAAAAGAGCTACATCAATATTTTCATAGACAAATCTACTTTTCGCTTAACCCTTTCCTTCGTATAAATGCCTTTTCGCGCATGTTCAAACAGAGTAGATCCAGATAAGACGACTCCTATAGGAGGCGTCTGATCAGGTTCTGCCTTATTTGCTTATAACATGATATAGATTTGATTTTACAGCTTTTACCAAATTGCAAAACAATCCCTTGAAATATTTACAGTTAAAAATCAGCTAATATATATTCATGAAAGCATTATTTCGTTATACATATCGAACATGGAAAAGGTTAAAACATAAAAAATACGTTGTTAACGCTTTACCTGATAAAAATTCATGCAAGAAATAATGACATCATGCATATTAATTAGGTGATTTCTTGTAAGGACCATAATAGAAACTGTACAATCAGATCTACACAATTGCACCGTCTGATCTGGATCTACTCTATTTGAAAAGGACATTAAAACGCCTATCAATAGAAAAGCGGATTAAATAACATATAAGTTTCACCTGTTTGTCCACTCTGTCACGTACAATATATCACCATCAACGAGCACGTCCATAAACTGGATTCCGGGCTCTTCCAATAAAACTACTCTATTAGTTCCATCAAGATTGCATTTCTCGATTTTGTAAAGGTATCCGTCCGCCCAGTATAACTTTTCCTCTGCAAATAAAAAGCAATCAACCCTTTCACCGCCAGTGTCTCAAAAATGCACTACCACAAGTAGTGCAGCACTACGACAAGTAGTGTAGTCCAGATCAGACGCCGCCTTCTCAAGACGGCGTCTGATCATTAACTTCACTTTTTGTCTCAAACTCTGTTTCTGTATCTGTGCTTTATTCCTTTGAAATTTGCATTATTGATCTTATTACCTTATTTTACCGACTGATTTAACAAAATTGTCTTGCATAAATTTGGCGCCGAAAGGGTTAACCCATTCCCTGATATTGACGACTTTTGACGTCTCTGTAAAAGTTGCTTTGTAAAACCAATGTGATAAATAGAGCATTGCTCCTACAGGAGCAAATGCTCTATTTACCACAATGGTTTTAAACAACAAAATTCTAAAATGTTCCTTTTCTCTAGTTAATGCTCCATTTCTGTAGATTTATTCAAACAGGATGCATCTAAAATAGCCTATGATGTAATGGGTTAACAGCAGATAATAGTTCTTCCTTTCGTTTGTGTAGCGCGACCTTACTGGCAACTTCAAACAGCTGGGATCGACAAGAGAGGTCGATTTACTCAGTGTGTCATCAGTATCCAGGCTTTTTGGCACCTAATCAATATTTTTTTCAAAACCTTGATTGATTCAGATGTACACGAACAAAGTAGACCCAGATCAGACGGTTTTTATAGGAGCCATTTCATCAGGGTCTGCTCTGTTTGCTAATATATTTTTAAAATATGTTTCTTTATTTTCTAAAATGTCTACAACGGTATACCTCCCATATTTTATTATAACTATTTTGTCTTTGAATGTTCAGTGGGTATTGAACTTTGGAATAAACATCAAACATTTTCACATTGTACACTAAGAAAAGGAGTAAAGACCACCAAGACTTTCTTTTCATTAACATTTTAGATTTTCACTGTATATAGTAGAATCCGTTTTAAGCAGCCATCAATAAAGTGTAATTGTGGGTCTATAAGGCAGGTTAGCTTAATGCAGGTCAAACGTAATGCAGAAAGCTCGTTTAGGAGTTTTCTGCATTAGTTTTGCCCTGCATTAAGCAGTCACCTGCTTTTTAACCCTTTCCCTGTTCTATATTTAGGCCAAATTTTGATACGTACTGAATATTCATTAACAAAATAGTTATAAAGAAATGTGGAAGGTGAAACATTGTAGACATTTTAGAAAGCACAGAAAAAATCTATCAAATTCTATTAGCAAACAGAGCAGACCCTGATCAGTCGGCTCCTCTAGGAGCCGTCTGATCTGGGTCTACTCTGTTTGCAAATGCGTGAAAACACGTCTATATGAGGGAAATTTTAACACTCTTATGGTCAATAAATGAATTTCCAGTTCTACTGTACTGGTGAGGGGTGATTTGAAAGACTGTTACCTTGGTAGTCTATCGCAATACCATTCGGCCAAACAATAGATAACTGAATGAGTTTTACTGCATTGGAGCCATTCATGTAAGATACACCAATGTATGAAGCGCCATGGTCCGTCCAGTAGAGAAACCTGCAGACAGATGCCATGCATAATTTCTGTAATACCTGAGACATTCATTCGCTCATAATCTATGTTACACTTTCACAACAAATAAATCATATAAAAGTATAACACAACCCGTCGCTTCAGCGTTCGGTAACACTATCATATATATTTTGATGTTCACGGGCATATATTCACTATTGAATACCATTCTAACAATCTAACTGTATTCATACGGGCAGTCTAAACAAATAAAATGGCGGACGGTGACATATCTGTCAACGATCGAGTCACAATAGACTGCAAAGGACTTTGCCGCATGCACCTAAACTTTGGTAATATAAATCATGATCGTTTTCCAGTAAATATCTACAAAAATATGTCCAGAAAAAAACTATCGGCTACTCTGACCTAAACCATCCATTCTACATTGCCGCCCTAACTTAACAATGTCCTTCACCGTATGACCTTTGATTTAAAGGAAAGCCAGTAGGAATCAACAAATTATCCTATATATTATGTGACGTCGTCAAATGTTTTCAACATGACGTTATCCAGAGAACAGCGTCGGAAGTTCTTAAGTTATACTTTGAAAGAAAATCTGTAATTTATGTAATTAGAAGTATGAAAAATGTATCCAAATGCAAAACCAAGCTAGATTTCACTTTACCGGCACGCATATTGCGCAGGTGCATAAACAACATCGGCCGCCGCCATTTTGAATCGAATTGGGCGAGGTGTTCACTCATTTAAGCGTGGTTTAGGGGCGACAGGCCCTGGTGTGAAGCAGATAAACACTTGAAAATGGAGAAACAAATATTCAAATAAACACAGCCTCTTATCCTGCCCAGTATAATGTTCCGTGTTATCTGTATTAAAGGGGAAATTGTAGCAGAAGTGCCCGTACACGTACCGGTAAATTGCAGTAGTCCCAAAAACCAATCAAGAGAACGCAGGTAAACAGAATAATACAGAAGTGTGAAACAACCGGACCAGTACTCGATTAGAGACTCTTTGATCGAATACTGGCTCCGAGGTTATAAAGATTTTTGCGTGAGTCTGAGATCATTCTCAAGCATCTGATTGGTCAGATTCTGAACTTGCTCAGAATCTGACCAATCAGATACTTGAGAATGACCTCAGACTCAGACTCAGAGTTTTACAACATTGGACCCTGATCCGGTCAGCGCGGAGTCCAGAAAATGTTGAAGACGTAACCAAGGACACGCTACAAAGGTCAGTGAAAGGATGGAACATTGTGCCCATTATGGAAACTAAAGAAACCTATCGTTCAAATTCCAAACTTAGCAGACCCTGATCAGACGGTTCCTCTAGGAGCCGTCTGATCTCGGTCTACTCTTTTTGCAACTGCGAGAAAACACGTTTATATGAGGGAAAGTGTTAATTTACCTGTATTCGAAAGTGATCAGTGAGGGTAGGCAAGATAATTGGTGAAAGTTTTATCATAGGTTCTTTTCTTATTAGTAAAACATGAAGCATTGTAGGCTACTGTAGTCAGTGTATCCGCTGACAAATTGAAAACACATACCCGAGACCAGCATGAACCACTAACTCCCTTCCGGCGTTAAGTCCAGTGAAAATCGCAATAAGCTTTTTGGTTGGTGTTATCGCGCCCACGAAGTAGATTCCATTGAAGTAAATATTCCCTGATGTCGGATCAATAACAATGCGATCGGCAAATGTACCATACACTGAAACAAACAAAGTGCGTTAGAACATGTCTGAACCCATCGCCTGCTATTCACGTCAATAAACCTACCTGTAAATAGTGAAGACCCAGATGAGACAGCTCCTCCAGGAGCTGTCTCATCAGGGTCTGCACTATTTACAAATTGATTGTGCAACCAGTGCACTCCGCAGCAGTCATTGAACAGCGAAATACTTGTAGACAGTGAAGATATAGGTAAATCACAACAGGGCGTGAGCAAAGAAGAAGAAATCTATTTTAAAATTCAGCAAGTGAAGGGTTAAAAGTACGTCGTTGCTAACAGGATAGCTAAGATAAAGCCGAAATGTCCAATAGAAGCTTTCTGCATTAGTTCAGACCTGCATTATGCTAAAGATAAAAAACATTTACCTCTTTTAAAACAGTAGATTAAGCCTACTCGTTTCTTTCTATGATTTTGCAAACAGAGTAGACACAGATCAGACGGCTCTTGTAGGAACCGTATGATCAGGGTCTGCACTGTGTGCTTATGAAATAGTATAGATATGATTCTAGTTTCTACCATGGCCAACACTTTCCGTGCCCATGTTCCGTTATAAAAGTTATCGTTAAATACGCATTATACGCATAATACGTTAATACGCATTCATGATGCCATCATTATTGCAGGAATATTCATGGAGTAGGATTACCTTTAGTAGACACCAAGTCTTACCGTGGGTTAAGATTCAACTGTACATGAACTGCATTGTAATTATTAATGGTTACAACATAAAAGAACAACAACATTTTGTAAGGACTGGCATTAGTTGAACAGCGTAGACAATACACAAGAAATATGTAGTCTAATATTGCTCTAGACTGATCAGCGGTAAAGACTGTTTGTCAGAGCTTGTCAAAGTATGGGCAATCTTAGAGACATGGTGTCTACTAGATGTAAGGGCTATTTGTTAAATATACGGCGTCTAAAGGTATGGGCTACTTGTTAGAGACATGGCGCCTAAAGGTATGGCTACTTGTTACAGACATGGCTTCTACGGAAGTTATATGGCTATTTGTGTCTAGTAAAGGTATGGGCTAACTGTAAGAGGCATGGTGTCTACTAAAGGTATGGGCTAGTTGTTACAGACATGGCGTCTAAATATATGGGCTACTTGTTAGATACTTGGCATCTAAAGATATTGGCAACTTGTAACAGACATTGCGTCTAAAGGTATGGGCTACTTGTTACAGCATATCGTCTACTAAAAGTATTAGATGCTTGTAAGAAAAATGATGTCTATTAAAGATATGGGCTAACTGTTAGAGGCATGGTGTCTACTAAAGGCATGGGCTAGGTGTTAGAGACTTGGCGTCTAAAGGTATGGTCAATTTGTTATGGACATTTCGTCTAAAGGTATAGGCTTCTTGTTACAGACCTGGCGTCTACTAAAGTTATAGGCTACTTATTAGAAAAGTGATGTCTACTAAATGTATGGGCTAACTGTTAGAGGCATGGTGTCTACAGATGGTATGGGCTACCTTTACAGCATGGTGTCTACTGATGGTATGGGCTACCATTACAGACATGGTGTCTATTAAAGTCACGGGCTACTTGCGCAAAAGGTATGCTGTCTACTAGCGGTATGGGCTACTTGTTACAGACATGGTGTCTACTACATGTAATGGTATGGACTAACTGCTAGAGGCATGGTGTCCACTAAAGGTATCGGCTACTTGTTTCAGACATGATGTCTACCAAATATATGGGCTACTTGTTAATTATGGCGTCGTCTAAAGTTATGGGCTACTTGGTACTTGGTACATACATGGTGTCTTCTAAAGTCATGGGATTCTTGTTACAGACACGATGTCGTCTAAAGGCATGGACTATTTGTAAAGTTCAGGTGTCTATGGTGTGATGGGTGTGATGGTATTGGCTACATATTAAAGGCGCGGGCTACTGATGGTATGGGCTACTTGTTAAAGACATAGTATCTTCTGATTGTATGTGCTACTTGTTAGAGACATGGTGTCTACTGATGGTATGGGCTACTTGTTGGAGACATGGTATGGGCTACATGTTAGAAACATGGGGTCTTCTGGTTTTATGGCCTACTTGTAAGAGACATGTAGTCTACTCAAGTCACGAGCTACTTGAAAATATGTATAACAAAGACATGGGCAAACTGGTAGAGGCATGGTGTCTACTAAAGGTATAGGCTACCTTAACATACATAGTGTCTATAGATGGTACGGGCTACCTTTACAGACATGGTGTTTACTAATGGTATGGGCTACATTTACAGACATGGTGTCTACTAATGGCATGGGCTACCTTTACAGACAGGGTGTCTACTAAAGTCACGGGCTACTTGCAAAAGGCATGATGTCTACTTAAGGTATTTGCTACTTTTTAGAGACATGGTGTCTACTAATGGTATGGACTAACTGTTAGAGGCATGGTGTCCACTAAATGCATGTGCTACTTGTTCCAGACATGATGTCTACTAAAGATATGGACTACTTGTTACAGATGTGGTGTCTACTAAAGGTATAGGCTACTTGTTACAGACATGGTGTCGACTAAAAGTACGGACTACTTGTTACAGACATGGTGTCTACTAACGGTACGGGCTACCTGTTACAGACACGGTTTCTACTGATGGTGAGGGCTACTAAACATATGGACTACTTGTTACAGGTATGATGTCTACTTAAGGGATAGGCTACTTGTTACAGACATGGTGCAACTATAGGTACGGACTACTTATTACAGACATAGTGTCGACTACTTGTTACAGACATGGTAATTACTAAAGGTATGGGCTACTTGTTAGAGACACGAGGGCGAGTAAAGTTATGGACTACTTGTTAGAGATACAATGACGAATAAAGATACGGACTACTTGTTAGAGGGATGAGGGCGAGTAAAGGTACGAGCTACGCGTTAGAGACACGAGGACGAGTAAAGGTATGGGCTCCTTATTACAGGCATGGTGTCTAATGATGGTATTGGCTACTTGTTAAAGACATGGGGTCTATAATGGTATGGGGTGCTTGGTACAGACATGGTGTTTACTAAAGGTATGGGCTTATTGCAAGGGACAATGCGTTTTACCAAGTTATGAGCTGTATTTCAGAGACACTGCGTCTAGTCAATGTATTGGCTAATTATGAAAGATGCGAAATGTAATGTTTGCCAGAGCTGTGGAGTCTAATAAGGATGAAATATTTTAACTCTTCGCTTCTAATTACGCCTTTCTACGTTTTGCAAACAGAGTAGACCAAGATCAGACGGCTCCTGCGGGAGCCGTCTGATCATGGTCTGCTCTGTTTGTTTATGGAATAATATAGATAATATTCTACAGATCTGTTTCTGCCATGGCCAACTATTTCTGTGTTCATGTGCCATTATAAAAAGTATTCTAATCAATATTCATGACGTCAATGTTTCATACATAAATATGCATGGGTTAAATGGTTAAGAGGCCAGGCGTCTAATCGTTATATGAAGTGTTAGAGACATGGCGTCTTATTATTGTATGAACTGTTTGTCAGAGGCACGTCGTCTAATTAGGTATGAACTGTTTGTCAAGGACATGACTCCTAAGTATGATACACATTGTTTGTCAGATACATGACGTCTTTGGAATATTTGTAATGTAATGACGTCCAGGCATAGTAAAGATTGTTTGTAAAAAAAATAAGGTCTAATCAGAGTCTAGAATGTCTGTCAATGACATAATGCTTCATTATGGTCTATTATGTTTGTCAGAGACATGGTGCATAATTAGGGTCTAGAATATTTGTCAGAGAAATGATGTTAAATCAGGGTGTTGAATGTTCGTCAGGGTATAGAACGTATAAATTTAGATACATATCATGATTGTTTGTATGAGACGTGGCATGCAATCAGGGTCTAGAATGTTTGTCGGACACAGGGCGTCTAATCAGGCCTCTAACCAGGGAAAGACTGTTTGTCAGAGACATGGCGTCTAATCAGGCGTCTAGTCAGGGTAAGACAGTTTGTCAGAGACGTGACATCTTATAATGGTACAGAATGTTTGCCAGAGAATAACATTCGACTTGGGTATACAATGTTCGCTAGTAAAATGACGTCTTATCAAGGTATGCAGTTTTGTTTGAGACATTTCGTCTGATCAGAGAATAGAATGTTTGTTAGAGACCTAATATCGTCTGATCAGGTTGTAGAATGTTATGCAGAGATGAGGCATCTGGTGAGGGTATAGACTGCTATACATAGGCGATGCGTCGGGTCAGGGTATAGAATGTTATCGTGTGAAGTTCGTCTGATCAGGTTAAGGATGATTGTAAGAGACGATGTGTCTGATTAGGACATGGATTGCTATACAGAGGCAATCTGATCAATGTATAGAATGCTATCAGGTAGTCAGTCTTAGATCGATGTTTTTTCTTATCCTGAAGCCAATATGAAAAACATGTTAAGCCAATAATATATACTCCAAAAAGAAGTTTAGGGTCACTGGATAGTTTCCCATGGAGATCAATGTATGCACTACACAAATTTGGCACTTCGTATGTTTTACAAATGTTGCTTAATCGCGACGGAATTTGCAGGAGTTATTGTCAGAGGTTCAATAAACGAAGTTTTACCTGTGAGAGTTTTATGCACCTCCATGGATCCATGATCCAAAAGTGCTTTTCAAAAAAAATGCATAGTTTTCAACATATACTTTTTTGTTCAGGATACTGACAATATTTGACATAATAGAAAATGGAAAGATTTATCAAAACGCTTGACATACCAAAGACATGTTTATGGGTATTCAAGATAAGATTAAATTGAAATTTAATTTTAAGAAAATTTCAGAAATTCACAGTTTTCATATTTTATTCAATGGATGCCAATAGGCGTAACTCAATTTCACTGGAAATAGTATTTTGAAACTTTAACTCATTTTTGTACATTTGTACTTTTAACTCTAGTACATTTTGTTGAACTTCGTCGTTGTATATGGAAAATATAGAACGCTAAAGTTGTAGGGTCATTGCATAAACCCTTTAGGAAATGTACGTCTAACCCTTTAATATGTTTGTTGATTATATGTAATTATGTCATAGAATTCATTTAAAAAATTGCAGGTGACTCAAGCATTTTTAACTTTAACAGTCCAAATCAATGATGTACAATTTCGCTCTCACCGGATAAATCAAACATCAGGATCAGCTCAGAATTGTCTAGGTACATTCTGTAAATTGGACCAGAAATGAGGGAGAAGACGATGCTCGATCTATTTCCTTGTGAAGGATCAGCCCTGCCGTCATCGAAAGCGATTCCAACAACACCAGTTACATTGCTCCAGGTTTTCTGAATTGTCGTCATATTGTTAGGATCAAACTGGTAGATAGAATTATTGCGGTGGTCGGCGACAAACAGCTGTGCTGACACGTTGCCTGGGAAAAGGAAAGTACAAAGAATGTCCCGACTACATGTACAGTGGAACATCGATATCTTGAACATAGATATCTCGAACTTGAACTAGATATTTCAATAGAGAATTGCAGTAAAATGTATTACTACGCATATCTACAAACACATGTGACAGATTAAAGCAGGTCTGAAGTATTACTATAGACTTGCATTAAACTGTAAACTTGACAAATTGTCCAGATAAGAATTCTGTTATCTCGAAGCAATTTGTATGGTTCCTTGAAGTTCGAGATATTGAAGATTTCAACTGTATATGGAAGAGTACAGTTATTCTGAACTCTCTACTTTACTAAGGCATTTGCACTGCGTACAGTAAAACCTCGATAGTCTGAACAATAAAACATTCAAAAATTTCATTCAAGCTGCAGCTTAACCCTTCACTTGCTGGATTTTAAAATACATTTCTCCTTCTTTACCCATGCCCTGTTGTATAATTACATATTTCTTCACTGTGTTCAAGTATTTCGCTGTGCAATCACTGCTGTGGAGTACACTGGTTGCACAATCAACTTGTAAATAGTGCACACCCTGATGAGACAGCTCCTGCAGGAGCTGTCTCATCTGGGTCTTCACTATTTACAGGTAGGTATATGGACGTGAATAGCAAGCGACGGGTTAATGCAGGCCGAAAATCATGCAGAAAGCCCCGAGAGGAGCTTTCTGTTTGATTTTCACCCTGCCTTAAGCAGCAACCTGACGAAAACAGTTCTAAGTTCTTAATTATTAAAACTATCGATTTTGTACTCTATGTATACAACACAGGGCAGCAGAGCTATTCCTAAATAATCATCATTAATGGGGAAACAAAAGAATCATCCATATCTCGAAGAAAATGCGGCGCTCAAAGAAAAGCGACAGGACTTGGAAAAGCATATCTGTTGACGAACATTGTTGAAGAGTTGTGGAAAATAAGAACATATTCAGATTTTTAACATTTAAACATGTTTTCTTCATTTGAAACACACCCTTTCCCTGTATGAACCAATTACCTCATAAGCTAGTTTAGACCCAGTCTCATTGAATTAAATCTACCGAAAAGGAGCATTTACTAGAGAAAATATATGTTTTAGAATTGTGTTGTTTTGAAACCATTGTGATAAATAGAGCATTTGCTCCTAAGTTCTTTTTACCGAGGCACCAAAAGGAGTCAATATGAGGGAATGGGTTAAGATGCATCACTGGCATATAGATTGTGAAAAACTACTTGTCTACATTTTCCCAGACTCAAAAAGCTTTGGAAAGTCAAGAGAAACCCCTGTTTAATGTGCTATTGGTTAAATGCACAATGCTTTATATTAAGTAAAGACTAAATAGTTCAGTTCCACTATGAATTGAAGGACCGAGCAGTCAGTGCAGACCAATATTAGCTGTATCATCTGATCAGGGTCTGTATTGTTGGTTAAGCACTACAGTTAACCACGATATTAGCTCCATGTGAATGCTTCCAAAACAGAATACTAAATTGTATATACATGCGTCATTAGTGATATTCTCTATTCCCTATCCTGTCGCTAATTAGCCAATCCCCTAATGGGCTATTTTTAGATTCGACCTCTTTGAATAGATCTACTGAAAATGAGCATTTACTAGAAACTGGTAGAAAAGGAAAAATTATAGGTGTAGTTTTGTAACCATTGTGATAAAAAGAGCATTTGCTCCTAAGGAGTAAATGCTCCATTTTTTACTATGTTTTCAAGATAGTGATTTTACAGCGACGTCAAAAGGCGTCAAAACGAGGGAATCGGTTAATAAGGTGTTGAAATTACCTGGCGGAGTTGTATGCCTTGTATTATATGCAGTATATACAGCGTAGTGAATGAGCACAAATACACATTGTTTCGACCTAGATCTTAACTGCTTTTATATAGTAGCAGAGCAAAAGATAAACGTGTGTACACCAATACTAAAATCATCATTTCTACACCAATTTCTATATGGTGACCACTCTTTAGAATCGCATCTTCGAGACTATTCTAAAGAGTAGTCACCACTCACCACATAGGATTTGGTGGACAAATAATTACGCATCTTAACTTGACTTCTGTATGGCATATGTGGCATTATTTGTTGTTGTTTTTTCAGTACCACATCAATATCATTCAACACCAGGTGTCACCGTTAACAAGTAAGACAACACTGGTATATAGCGTGCTTTTCGTCAATGTATAATTAACCATCATAGGCAACAGTCAATTGAATAAGTATTTCCATTTTTTCATTATCAGCTAACATCCTTGTATACCATCCGTTCTTATTTTACAAAATACAGACAGGAGCTTTTACTTAACCCTTTCCCTTATGTAAGCGCATTTTGAAGCAAACTATAGGAGCCGTCTGATCAGGGTCTGCCCTGTTTGCTTATGGCGTAATATAGATCTGATTCTACAGCTTCTGTCTGAGCCAAAATGTCCTGTGTTCATATGCCATTATATAAAGATAATAGTTCAGTTAACTCTTTGTCGCAGGAATAATTCAGTTAAGCATTTATCAATGCATACATATTCTGAGACCGAATGCTTTACAATCACACATTATTTAGGAACGTTTTAACTGTTACAGACACATCAGAATCAGATCTATTCCATAAACAAACAGATCAACCCCATATCAAACAGCTACTATAGTAGCTGTTTGATCTTGATCTTCTCTATTTGCAAAGGTGCAAAAAAAAGTCTTCTCTAAAGTGGAAAGCTTTCACAGCAAAGTGCACGGACAGGTCTTGTTATCTTCCCTATCATGGCTGCTTTTATCATGTTGTAACAACTCTGATACTGGTAATGTTACACAATACATATCTTGTAATCTTACCTATCCAGCCGCAGATACTAACTGCCAGTAGTATCGAAAATGGCGTCATCGTCATGCTGTCTTTTCCGAAACTAATCTGAAAAATAGAATTATTTCGCAGTTCAATGTGTACAGTGCAGACGCTAAAGCATACTACATATTATATTGAAAACCGTAATCATTGCAAAAATAGAAGGTAAAACCCAATTGTTGAAGGATTAACCATCACTAATGTAAACAGTAAACCCCAATTGTTGAAGGATTAACCATCACTAATGTAAACACTCAAATAAGAATCAGTATTACTATTTAGTGTTATCATGACATCGAAACGATACTTCAGCTGTGCACCGACTACTACATGTACTACTTACTACAACAACTATTACTATTACTACTTCCTCTACAACTACTACTATTACTACTTCTACTACAACTACTTCTACTTCTACTACAACTACTACTATTACTTCTACTACTTCTACTACAACTACTACTACTACTGCTATTACAACTACTACTAATACTTCTATTACAACAACTACAACTACTACTTCAAAATCAGTATCATAGTGATAAACAGCTTGGATCCTGATTAGATGCCAAGTTACTCGCCGTCTCATCTGGATCCAAATTGTTTGCAAAGATTATCATAAATTCGCGAGTAGAGTGACACAGATTAACACATTCATGCATTTTTGTAACATTTTTACTACTCTAGAAGATAATTTTTAACCAAGTGTCATATCTATGCCAATAAACCATGTCAAATGCCTTTTTCAAATCAATAAACAAGTAGTATTTTCTTTCGTTCGTTTTATATCATCATAAAATAAAAACGCAATCAGGCGTGCTTCATTTTATCTCTGAAACCAAACTATTATATTTGTTTCGGCCCAATAGCCTACCATTTTATCTAAGATAATTGAGAACACTTTAGCGAAAATGATTTTATGAGTTATTCCCCTGTAGTTGTTCACGTAGATTTTGTCAACCTTTCTTGGAACGGAAACTATTACCCCCTATTTATTCAAGTATCTGAATATAAACTGTTTGTGAAAAAGATTGCATAATGAAGACCAAGTACGTATGCACCTTCAATAAATATTTCAAGTAAAATAAAAAACGAAATATTTCAAGTAACAAGAGATCACTCTCCGCGCCTTTCTTTGGCGAAAACGATACTACCCACTCAACTTCCTCATGTGTAGACTAACACTTCTATAATCATGTCAAGATAAGATTTTGCTTCAAGTCTTCCTGTTACATTTTCGTTGCAAAATAAATCATCAAAAGAAGACAGGTTTTTGAAATGGTTAAACTATTAATCAATACTTTAACCATTTCAAAAACCTTTATGGTGTAGTCACTGATCGAATTATTTCGCATTTTTCAAAGAGTGATGGACTAGATGGAGAAGTTTATGCAAATTCACTTTACTTTTCTTTTGATCAATATATTTGGTCTGTCTTTATTTCACGGTATATTTTTCTTCTATCTATCAGAGATACACGTGAATATCTCGCTCTTTAAATGACAATTCTCTTTGTTAGCTTGCATTTACTGGCAACTGGCAATGGAATATTTTACATTCATTACATTCCCTCATATTGACGCTTTTTGACGCCTGTGTAAAAGTCGCTGTTTGAAATCATTGTAGTAAATAGAGCATATGGCCCATTGGAGAAAATGTCCACAATTGTGATGTTTCTGGTAGATGCTCCTTTACAACAGATTTATTCAAAGAGGTTGGGTCTATAATGGTCTATGAGGGTATGGGCTAAACCATGGACAATGACATTTATTTAGATTTGGTCGCGTGTTAGAAATGAAATGTAGATTGTGTATATCGTTTGCTGGCGTTTATACTGTGTTTGTTAACGTTTTGACTCCTTCATTAAAACTTACTTTAATGATATAATATTATATGTTATCGAAATTAGGCATTCAGTCAGTATCAGAGATAAGTTGTTTGAACTGATTGTTATTGAACTTATTTAAGGCAGTGCTTACATTAACACTTTCGCTGCCAAATGTTGTCGTCTGCAAACTTTGTCGTCTGCTACAATTTTCAAGTTTTATTTTTCTACATTTTTTTTGTTTCATAATATAGTCATAGTAGCAAACAGTTTGGATCCTGATGAGACGCCGAGCTAACACTTTCACTGCCAAATTTTGTCGTCTGCATACTTTCTCGTCATCTACACGTTTCAATTTTTATTTTTCTACATTTTTGTTTCATAAAATAATCACAGTAACAAACAGTTTGGGTCCTGATGAGACGCCGAGTTACTCGGTGTCTCATCTGGATCTAAACTATTTGCATAGGTTATTACAGATGCGACACTGGCAGCGAAAGAGTTAATTATATTCAGACATATCGCATTACATTCAGGTTGTGTGAGCACATTTATTTGAATTGGCGTGTGATGGGAACTGTCAGAAGATCATGAACTATAACATTGTCTATCAATGGACACAACGTTTCAAACATAATAATAAAATCAAAGTAAATGTATGAGTTCATGCAGGTAACGCCAAATACAAAACACACAGTCACCCCCGAACGGCATGATGACAAAAACTAACAGCAAATATATATGCCTATATTAACATTCACCATGGATTGATACGAAAGTAAATTCGCTTTCTCCAACATCTTAACCATATCTTGTGATCACTGTTCTAAACTCACTGCACTGGCATATGTATAGCAATTTAACCCTTTCCTCATAGGCTATTTCAGATTCAATCTTTTGAATAAATCTACCGAAAAGGAAAATTCTAGAATAGTGTTATTTTGAAACCATTGTGATAAATAGAGCATTTGCTCCTGTGGAGCAAATGCTCTATTTATGACAATGGTTTCACAAAGTGACTTTTACAGAGACGTCAACAGGCGTCAATATGAGGGAATGAATTAATTCAAGATGTGTTGCAGTACATTGTATCACAGTGACGTATATCTATTTCCACAATAACGTCATTGGACAACTTTAAGTTACAATTTTCAATAAATATTCAAATATTCCAACATTTTCTAAAATATCCTCTTTGGAGCTCAAATCTCCAATAATCCAAAAATTACCAAAGTGTGTATGTTTTTTAATTAACTCAGATAATTCTGACTCATTCATACAAAGCGTTGCTTGGAGGTACGTTGTGGAAACAAATGAAATAACCATTCTGAAAATTGAAACTCTTGCATAATTCTATCCATAATACATCCGATTCATTTTCGTCAACAACTTGGATCCAATGTACAATTTTATCAGTCAGAAATAAACACATACCATCATAAACTCGTTTCAAACAACTGCTAAACGATCATGTCTTCTTATGTCAATATATTTATATTCTGATATCAAAGTTTCAAATTTGTTCAAGACCTTCTGCAAAGATTCAGAAATTACCACAATATCAAAATTGTTTATGAGATCAGTAAAATCTTCATCATCAGAGCAATGTGTTAGGTCCTCTATAGCCCAAGAACCTTTTGGTAACTTTTGGTAACTTATTGTAACTTACAAATGGAATAGAACACATCAATATAAAGCCGAAACTGTCGCACGATCTTGACAAAAATTATTCAGAACATTCCACAAAATTAATCATATGTAAACTGTTGGATACTTTATTCGGGTCCATTTAAGCTTTTGCTCACAAATATTGGGTATGAAATTAATTGGAAGAGATTTAAATTGTTAATGCTAAATTCCTGAAACGAATTCTGTGAATAAGGAAATCCGCGAACACATCAGCACTCTGGGGAGAGTTAGGCCGATGTTTAAACACTGATTAAAAGTTATATCGGCGCAAAAATAGCTTTCTCATTGCAAAAGTGCATCAATACATGTCTTATTATTAATTAATATACCCCACGCATCGTCCGTCCGTCCGCGCTAACAATATCTGTTTATGTGACTATGAGAAGAAAAGATATTTTGTTCTAATAGGTTTTATGCGGCTAATTTTCATTTTATGTGGTTATTTTGAATATGAAAAGTGCTACATACACTCAATGCGTAAGAACGTCCGTCTGTTCATCCGTCAGTCCGTCCGTGCATCATAATATATTGTTGTTCATCTAGCACTTTGATTTCTTGACCAATTTATCAAAACATTGCTGTATGAATTGTCATGAATAAAAGCTTGGATAAGGTCGATTTTCAGATCAATCTATCCTGGCGAACCAATTTTCTCTGACAATGTGGCGGCGTTGGGTATGTAAGCATGCTCACTAAAGTTCTTTAATTATACTGTTAATTGTAATTTGAGCTTATCACATACAATCAATATTTGAAAAGAAATATGGGATGGACAATATCTGGATTACTGGATCAGCGAATCGTTTGTAAATATCGAATCTACATGTATCTGAACCAAGTTTGATTTGATATATGCATTTATATTCATAAAACAAGTTATGTACATGTATAACCTTTTCTTGAACACTTAACTCTTTCGGCGCCAATATCGCCTGTTGGCACCATTGAAAACAGTGCAGTCCTTTTCAAGGCGGCATCTGACCTGGGGCTTCACTGTTTTCTGTATTATTTCAGTCTAGGCATACAGGTTTTTAAAAACAAATGTTTTACTAATATACCTTTATTATTTAGTTTAGAATTATATTTAATATGAACTTATTATTGCAGACGACACTTTTAAAGTTGGCGCCAAAAGAGTTAACTTTAAATTTTATGCTGTTTTAACCCTTTCCCTCATATAAACGTGTTTTCACGCATTTGCAAATAGAGTAGACCTAGATCAGACGTCTGATCAGGGTCTGCTCTGTTTGCTAATAGAATTTGAAAGATCTGTTTCATTGCTTTCTAAAATGGCTATAATGTTGCATCTTCTATATTCCTTTATAACTATTTCGGTCATGAATATTGAATTTTGAAAAAAAAACATAGAACAGGGAAAGGGTTAAACGGTTAACACTTTACTCCATATATAAACTCACCTTTCTATAACTTTGCAAACATAGTAGACCCGGACCAGAGGCTCCTATAGAAGACGTCTGATCAGAGTCTGTTCTGCTTGCTTATGAAATAATATAGATATTGGTCTACAATTTCTGCCATGGCCAAAACGCATTGTGTTTCATGTCATTATTAATCTAAAACAAATCAATGTTAACCCATTCGTGCCCACGTTCCCATACATGGGACATAGGCAAACAGTGTAGACTCTGATCAGACGCCGCATAATGCGGCGTCTGATCAGAGTCTACATTGTTTGCTGATAGGAATTTAAATATAAAACAAAATTAAAATGAAAATTTTGACCTGGCATCCAATAGATCAAAAATGGACTAATCCAATATATAAGCATGGAAGAATCCACTGGGTGCAAATTGGTTGATACATGTAATGTCATTACTTCCAACTTGAATATACATTAAAGAAAGCATTAAAACAATATAACAAACATAACGATCACCTACCAACAAGCTGCTCCCAGTAAAGTAGTATCCAGTGGTTTTTTTTATTTCGTATTGCTGTATGTATGGATATGAACATTGTATAACATTTAATGTAATAAATCTATTTTGTATTGTTTACGATTACACTATTCTCCCGCAAACGGGCAAATGCGCTGGGCTGCTCTTAGTTGTCACTAAACATAGACCTTTTTACGTGACTAATGTTAATAAAAATTAAAGCTTACCACTTACTTCCGTAATGCATCTATTACATCATCTTTATTTGCATACCATTATCATATTTACACTACCAAGACAAAATCGCATCCTCTAGAGCTACAAACAATATATTCGACTACTACTATTACTACCACTACTACTGCTGCTGCTGCTGCTACTACTACCTGCATTTAAAGACATCAATATTGACTCATTAATTGTTCGTTTTAGAGAGGTTCTAATGTGTATTGAAAAATGTTGTGCATTTTAACCCATTCCTAAATTTCATAAATGTGTAATTTTTTTTAAATATTGTGATAAATAGAGCATTTGCTCTTATGGAGCAAATGGTCTATTTATCACAATGGTTTTAAAAAGTGACTTTTAAAGAGGCGTCAAGACGCGTCAATATGGGGGAATGTGTTAACTAAAACAGACTCACACGGAATTATTTTGAAATACATTGTGTTCGAGGGGAAGTCCCTACATTCGACTCGTTTCAAAAATAACTAAAATATACACTACTCGTTTATATGCTGAAAAGTAGTATATCGCAAGAAAACCTATTAAATCAACGTTGAACGTGACAAAACGTCAATGTGTTTGATATTGACGATCATGATTTTATTTCCCGATGTTTCAGTTTTATTCGGGATTGGTTTTAGTTTCGTATCTGATCGCGCTGTTCGTCTCGCCGACCACTTCCGAGAAAAGCTGTTACGTAAACAATGAAAGGTTTCGTAATTCATTCGGCTATTGAAAGCCAATACCATTGAAATTGCAAGAGTTAAAATCATATTTGTACTTGTGGCACACGGATGTCCGTTCTGCTAGTTGGAACCCTTGTTATTATATAGTACATATAGACCCCCATGAAGCGGTCCAGACCCCTGTGGGCAAAACGCGGAAATTTTGAACGGAAAGGCCGATAATACTTTGTTGTAGAACAAAAAATATAAGTACTGGTGGAATCGGTTTATTCTGTATCACAGGGACACTTTTCGATATAAGTTCAAATTGATAATTTTCATAATAATGATTAAGCATAACAGATACCAAGTTTTATGGTATTATGGAACATATGCGTTCATCGTAGGGACTTCCACATTAACAAATATCCATAGAAAAAGGGAAAAAAATAGTTCAGAATTATATACTGCATTCTGGGGCTACTCTTTGAGATATGTTAAATTTTAAAGTAAATTGAAACGTTAGCTTGCCCTTCCGACACTTATATTAATTTTTGTATGTGTTAAAGTGTATTACTATTGTATCTGCAAGGGTTAAAGTGTATGACCCTTGTATGTGTATGCATTAAAGTGTGTGACCCTTGTATGTGTATATGTTAAAGTGTATGACATTTGTATGTGTTTGATTTATGTTTTAACTCTTTACATCATGAACTAATGATTCCATGAATAGTAATAAGCTCATTTTGCATACGAATACAGAAATATTAAGCCACTGCAGAAGCTGTAGAATCAGAACAATAGTTTCATAATAGTTGCAAACAGAGAAGACCCTGGTCAGAAGGCTCCAATAGGAGCCGTCTGATCTTAATCTACTCTGTTTGCAAAGGCGTTAAAATTATATTTATTGCGTAAAGGATAAAGTGAACGAAAATTAAATTGACATAGAACACTATTAGAGTAAATCTAGTCATATAAAGCTATACAGAACTGGTACTTTCAAACAGCCTGTAGCCAGATGAGACGCCGAGTTCCTCCACGTCTCATCAGGATCCAACCTGTTTGACGTCCAGTTATTTCTTTCCCGAAAGCTTAAAGGAAACGAAAGTAAATGAAACTTGCCACAAATACAAAACCAAACCGAACTTTTAGTAAAGAAGAACGAGTAACTAGAGCAATGTTCTGCATTAAGCTCTCGCCTGTCTTAACCCATTTGTGTCCAGTGCCCCTTGAAACTGACATAGGCAAACACTGTAGACCTAGATCAGAGAACTCCTCCTGGAGGAGCCCTCTGATCAGGGTATACACTGTTAGCTGAACCCATCGTTGTCCATGGCTTATACTAGCAAATATGATACATGTTGTGCCCCCTTAACATGAAAAATGGATTGGTTAAAAAAACAAACGATCTGGACAAATTTCTAATTGTCGTCTGCAATCATTCTTTTGTTAAACCTTTCAGTACAATAAAGGAATGAGATAAATAAATGCAAATTTCAAAGGAATAAAACACATATTCATGTATAGAAATAGAGATTGAGACAAAAAGTGAAGTCCCTGATCAAACATCGCCTTGAAAAAGTGGCGTCTGGTCTGGGACTGCACTATTTGCCGTGGTGCGACATCGGCGGTGAAAGGGTTTCATGATATGGGGGAAACGCGTTTATAAAGACTGATAATGATGCTTCAGTTTCTAGTGTCCGGATTTAGCGTTACATTACTGTATATTCAGATCCCAATGAACGGAGTATATATACGTCTGGTTCGGTTTCTTTCTTGACAGTCAGCGTTGATTTATGCAATTGGCCATTTGCAAAACAAATTACCGAGCATGGTAAAGACTTACAATACATAAGAATTACTATGCTAGTAGTTTGGTAGTTCAGCTGTATTTTGGTGAGTTAGAAAAGTTGTTAAATGCGAGCCTTGGCGAGCATTAACTACTTTTCTGACGAGCCAAAATACAGCTGAAGTTCCAAACTACTAGCATAGTAATTCTTTTATCATGCAACTCCAAGAAAAATGGAGAAAATGAAGAAAAAGAAAGATTGCTAAAGCGGTTTCGTCCCCTGAATGAAAATACATGCAAGTACGTATTACGTGACGTCATGTTGGCATGCAGTGACGTCATCGAATTTTACAACATAAACAAACTTGATTTAATCCTTTTATATGGGCAAATAGTTGAGACAATGGTGAGCAAATGTGTTAAATTTGATGTTTATTTTTAATAATGCCTTTTTCCTCCTTCTGTTTCCCCCCTATTGGCTGAACAAAACTTGCATTCCAGTGGGGTCAGTACACATGCACCATACCTCACAAAATACAGCGTCGACGTGGAAAATATTATGCTAGTAGGAAGTGACTGTATTTCGTGACGTTGCATGATAAAATTCTTTACTTTCCAGTATTCACAATTTACAAATGAAATGTAAAACACCCTGTATCTACGTACATTATGCTTTCGTTTATAATTTATGGAGCACCTGGTATGCCAAAGGATGTTTTGTGTGATTTGAATTGGTATGGTATCGGGTTGAATGTAACCCTCTAGCTATCCCCGAGTTTGCTCGCATTTGCAAACCGCTTAGATCCAGATGAGACGCAGAGTAACTCGGTGTCTCATCAGGATCGAAGCTGTTTGACAGTTGTCCTTAGCTTGGTCGATTCGGAAGTAGTCACAATTGCACAAGATCCAAATTTGAGCGAACACATTTTTTACAGCGGGATAAAGTTCGTGTGTACTGTGCGCAGTGACTTTGCAACATGCACACACCGTGTCAAATAATTATAGTGAAACTTTTCTAAATCGGAATTATAGAAGAGAAGGATTTAGACACCTTTTAGGTAGATAGCTGCTTAATGCATTGTGAAAGTCATGTAGAAAGCTCCTAGAGGAGCTTTCTGCATGACTTTCATCCTGCATTAAGCTGCCACCTGTCTCCAAAACCGATATTGATACTAAATTGAACGCTCAATATCGGATATATATAGGGTCTACATCCTAGTATAGAGATAATTAAACCTTCTCAATAAGATGATTCCTTATTCAGTTGCCTGATTAATATCCATGTACGACTCCCACATCAATCATTACTTTGATTACTGTGTTACATATGCAATAAATAATTTATGGTCATGTCAAGCGGTATAGAATACATAACATGTAAGTAAATACAAGATATCTGATCATAGTCTACTCTGTGTTTATAGACTTCAAAAGGCGCCCTCTATAAAGTAAGGGCCACACTTTAGCATGCTGTGGGAAATTTGTAACACTTCTTTGCACACATCCTTGATCTGTATATTAGACGCCGAACAGCTCGGTAACTCGTAAGGGCTTAATCCTTTCCATGCTCTATTTTTATTACAAATTTCGATACTTACTGAATATTCGTGGACGAAATAGTTATAAACAGTGTAGCCATTTTAGAAAGTAAATAACCATCTGTCAAATTCTGTTAGGAAACAGATCCGAAATTGATCAGATAGGAACCGTTTAAGCTGGGTTTACTCTGTTTGCAAATGCGTGAAAATGCATTTACATGAAGGAAATGGTTTTAAAAGTGTTAGACAAAAATATGCACTATAACCTTGATTGTTAGAACATTTAAACTGAGCAACAGATAAAGGTGCGTACTCCACCACACCCTAACGAAGAGACAATTCTATAGAGTGGTCTCAACATAGGGCTTGGCGAAGAAATAATGAAATTATTCTTGATTGCTTTGGATTTACGCACCTTATCTAGACCTCTGCTCAACCATGTTTCATCATCGGTATTTAACCCTTTCCCTGCCAGCATGGATATTCATTAGCTGAAGATTATAATGTAAATTTTTCAGCTTCGAAAAAACTGTAGAATCAGATCTACAGTAAAACCTCTCTATAACGACCACTAAATTACATCAAGTAGTTTGTGTTCAAGGCAGGGGGTGCTTAAAGCAAGGTGAAAGTAAAACAGAACGCTCCTATAGGCCTGAGCGTTCTGTTTTTCTTTCACCTTGCTTTAAGCAACCACCTGTCCAAAATACCAACTAGTTAACACAATTTAGTGGTCGTTATAGAGTGGTTTTACTGTATATCATATCATAAGCTAACAGAGCAAACCTAGACCAGACGGTCCCTACAGAAGCCGTCTGATCTTGGTCTACTTTGTTCGCATATACGTGAAAGGGTGTTTACATGAAGGAAAGGGGTAAAGCGGATGGCAGATTTATGCAGAATAAAAGGCATGCAGAAAACTCCTCCATGAGCCTCTTGCGTGACTTTCATCATGTATAAGGCAGCTACCTGTCTTTCATCATGCATAAGGCAGCAGATTCTTCATTACTTAGTTTCTAAAGGTATCGATTTTTAACCCATTCCCTTATGCAAGCGCATGTTCGAGCATCTGCAAACAAGGTAGACCCAGATCAGACGGCTCCTATAGGAGACGTCTGACCAGGGTCTGCTCTGTTTGCTTATGGCGTAATATAGATCTGATTCTACAGCTTCTGCTTGAGCCAAAATGTCATGTGTTCATATGCCATTATAAAAATAATCTTATTAATATTCATGACGTCATTATTTCTTACATGAATATACATTGTACAACAGGGAAAGGGTTAACTGTACTTGTGATACATGGCACGATGAATATTCATGTCAGAAATAGTGATCAGTTAGCTGGGTGTTCATTATGGCATTATATCTACTGAACAATGCGATGTTTTTACCATTGTAGAAACTGCATAAGATTTCTATTATTGCATAAGCAAACAGAAGATTCTGATCAGGGTCTACCCTGTTTGTAAAGATGTCAAAAGGCGTTACATTTATTGTAATATCAAAATTCGTGAGCCTGTACTGCGACTGGAAGTTAGGACTTACTCGGCAAGCTAATGGTACAGAAAATCATGCATACATGTAGGTACAGCATGTTGTTTTTGTAATCAAATCCCTCAATTATTACATGTTGTGATTTTCAATGCATTTGCAAAGTTTTCTGAATTCAAAAGAATTTATTCAACAATGTAAAACGATAATATCAAAAGACCTTGAGAATTTAGGCTATAAAGATACAGTAAAACCCCTCCAAACCGGAATTCTACCAGAAAATAATTTAAATACTTTTAGGTAGGTGACTGCTTAATGCAGGATGACAGTCATACAGAAAGCTCCTTGGGGAGCTTTCTGTATGACTTTCACCCTGCATTAAGCTGCCACCTGTCTCCAAACCCGATATTTATACTCAGTTTAAAGTCCGGTTTAGAGGGGTTTATTTACTGTATACACAAACATAAGACAAACGATTTATGTTTTATCTTTGGTAATCGTTTAAGCCTTTACTCCATGAATATTCATGTAAGAAACAATGACACTGTGGTCAGCTTTGTTATTTAATATGGTTAATGTTTAATGTTTTTCGTCTTGATATGCGTCCCGTTGTGTTTTGTCTTGTGGCTGTGCCGTTTCTTGTTTGGTTGTGTTTGGTGCGATGTCTTTTCGTATGTTGCGCTCCCTGTTTTACTGTTTTTTCCATATCATGAATATTAATTAGATTAGTTTTATTATGATAAATGAACACAGAAATGTTTTTCCATGACATATGTTTTAGAATCATACCTATATCATTTCATAAGCAAACAGAGCAGACCCTGACTCATCAGACAGCTGCTACAAGAGCTGTCTGATCTGGGTTTACTTACAGTAATGGTCTTTTCGAACGTTTAACCCATTCCCTGTTCTGTTTATTTCAAATTTCAATATCTACTGAATATTCATGGTCAATATGGTTATATTGAAATATGGAAGGTGGAATATTGTAGCCATTTTAGAAAGTATAGAAACTGATCTATCAAATTCCATTAGCAAACAAAGCAGACCCTACTCAGACGGCTCATATAGGGCCCGTCTGATCTGGGTCTTCTCTGTTTGCAGATACGTGAACGCACGTTTATATCAGGGACAGGGTTAACATACTACTGGCCGAGTGCCCAACACCTTGGATCTTTGTCGTATCTTGGTCAAAGCTGTGTGCAATTGTGTATACATCGGTGTCTCATTAAGAGCCAAACTACATGACAATCTGACAATGTTTTGAAAATATATGAAATAATTGAAACAGTCGACATGTTGTGCGGACCAAAATTAGCTAACCCTTTACTACGTAAATACGACTTTTTGCGTCTTTTCAAACAGAGTAGACCAAGATCAGAGGGTTCCTGTAGCAATAATCAGGGTCTGTTCTGATTGCCTATGAAAGTGTATACAGTTGAACTTCGATATTTCGAACTCGGATAATCGAACTTCGATACTAATGGTTCAGCCCTTCCAAAAATTACCATACATAATTGCTCTCAAATGTATAACTACGCATATTTAGAAACACGCGTGACAGATATATATGCAGGTCTTAAGTAATGCTCTCTATCTCTATCAGTAAATGGGTTACAGTAACATATCGGAAGCATGGCAACAAATGGGTTCCGCAACCAGAGCGAGACCAGATCAGCTGCAAAACCAAAAATGCGGCATCCGAATAGGGGATGCAACGTTTTCCTGCTGGCTTGTACACTGTTGTCAGCTGCATTGCAGCTAATAATGCCAAGAGACCTCGACACAATCCGTTGAGATGTGTGCTAAATGTAGCTGCTGACACCGTCCACCTCTCCCTCATATAAACACTTATTCACGCTCTTGCAAACAGAAGAGACCTGGATTGGACAGCTACTGTAGGAGCCGTCTTATATGGTCGTCTGCTCTGCTTGCTTATAAAATCATAATATATCTCACTCTACAGCTTCTACCAACACCTAAACATCCTCTCTACATATGCCGTTACAGTGCTCCCTCTCTACAACGACACCCTTTGGGATACGAAGATTGTATGTGTTGTTCAGAGGGAGTTGTTATAGGGAGGGAAAATCAAACATAATTAGCTTGTTTGCAGATTCCCAGATAAGGTGTATTTCGTGAACTAAAACCGTTATGCCTCAATCAAACCCTATGTTGTGACCACTCTTTAGAATCGTCACAAAGTGACGATTCTAAAGAGTGGTCACAACATAAGGTTTGATTGAGACATAAAGAAAATACGATGTAAAAAAGTTGTGTCTGGAACCTTGTTGTTTCGGAAACAGTGACATGTGTTGTTGTAAGGAGGGGATCGTTATTGAGAGGGCCGTTGTAGGGAGGGAGCAGTGTATAACGATTCAGCTAATAAATATCAATGATATCATTGTTTCTGAATATTCAACAGCGCAAGGATTAAATGATGCAATGTTTTTCAAAGAGTATGCTTCTTTTACCCTTTATTCCGTATAGACACAGTTTGACACCTTTGCAAACAGGGTAGCCCCAATTCAAATTTGCACTGTTTGCTTATGAAATGATATAGATATGATTATAAGTGTTTGCCTTGATAGTAATGGCATATTTGGAGATCAAGATAAGATGCGTAAATTTTAACAATTTCAAGAACAACTCCACCAAACCCGTTGTTGTGACTACTCTTTAGAATCGTCTCGAAAAATGGTCTGACCACTCTTTAGAATCGTTTCGATGACACGATTTTACAGAGTGGTCAAAACATAGGGTATGGTGGAGAAATGACGATTTTAGTATTTGGGTACGCGCCTTAATATGTTGCTGTGTATAATACTTATATATGCATTATGTCTTACATTATATATTATATTCATAGGTTAATGAGTTAAGGCCAAGAGTTAGACCCCATTTTTAACCGTTGAAGCTGAACACTTAGCAAGCATTGTCACGCCGCATAGACGTGTCGTCACATAGACGTGACCGGTTTCGTCTATGCGGTGATTTGCAACGCATAGACAGGACCCCGTCTATGCGGCGAAAAAGCACACTTGCGCCGCATAGACGATACCAAATACATAAAATTTAGCGAGTCTGTGTTACTATACTATCGTACAAGTTAAGGGGGGATATCGCAATCGGGCTGTCATTCTGCTCATATGTCCGTCCATCCGTTTGTATGTCTTTAGACACACATTTTATCTATACAAATGTACTTTAAATACATGACCCAAACAAAATAAAATTTCATAGAAGCAGTTGTCTTTTCCAGCGGATTTTATTCTTATTTTCAGAAACTGTTTGCTGGATGTTGAAAATAATTGCGCAAAAACGTTTTCTGTAAGAAACAAAATGTTTTCCTATTTCATTTTTAGCAGAACTCTAGTTTCCGCGTAAACCAAATTGATAAACTTAATGTAATGCTATTTAACAAAACCAAAGCAATCATCATAGGTTGCAGTGATTGCGTACTTTATAATAATTCCTTTGGTGTGTGTTTTTTAACCACAATTATTGTGTTTGGTGATTCTTTTAGCTTTTTTCTAAAACGCTTAAACACATTTCTGTAATGTTTGGTTACTACAGGTCAAGTACTAATGGAGCACTGCGTGCCACAAAATAAATATGCAACAATTCAACCCCATTGAACATGTCGGGCACCAAACTCTATCTTAAATGATGTGATTAAAACGAAAACTAAGGTACACAGCTTCACATGCAGGTGAATATTTATATAAAGTTTGATGACTCTGTATTAAGTAGTAAAGTTGCTATGCTCGCTGCAAGATTATACGGTACAGACAAAATCAATTAAGACAAAGTCACAAAGTCATGGGCTAATTATGCTGCCTTAATAATGCAAAGATATGAAAACAGAAACCAAGGTTCACAATTTCGAATTCAAATGAACATATGTGTAAAGTTTAGTCAGTATATGTTAGCGTGTTGAGGAGTTAGTGTGGCAATAAGATCATATTTTATAAGATACTAATATATAGAAAATCTCCATTTTGACTTAGTCAATGGCTATAATTCTGTCAAAACACAGGTTCACAACTTTTCAAAAAAACCTTCGTGTAAAGGTTTGAGACTCTATTTCTCAAAATGTTAAGCAGCTACGCACGCATAACATTTTGGGACGTTCAGACGAACGGACGGACAAGAGGAAATCTCACCCCTATAGAGGGAAGGCCCTTAAATGCTGGCTTCAACAAACAATACTATTGCCACTACCGCCACTACCACCGCCGCCGTACTCATCATCATCAGCATCATCCTTATCACATTAACATCTTCATCATTGTCATCATCTTCATTGGAGTTGCTATATTCTCCGTTTTATATGATGAATACTTTAAGTTAGACCTGTCTATGTATGTGCCGCATAGACAGGGCGACCTGTGTACGCGTTGCGCGTCGCCGCATAGACGAAACCGCCCTGTCTATGCGTTGCAAATCACCGCATAGACGGAGCCGGTCACGTCTATGCGGCGACACGTCTTTACGGCGTCACAAAGCATTATATCATTCTGAATGACATGTGCCTGTTAACCATTTCCTTCATATAAACTTTTTCACATCTTTGCAAACAGAATAGGCCCAGATCGACGGGGTCTCTTCTGTTTGCTTATGGAATAATATATTTATTTCTGAATCGTAAAAGTATTTGAGAAACTGTTGACCGAGTGTCAAACAGCTTGGATCCAGGCTGTTTGCAAATACGAGACAGGTCAAGCTTAGCATGATAAAGGTAATAAAAGTAAATGCAATGACTAAATGTTGATAGAATTATACGAGTGTTAACCCTTTCCCTCATATAAATGTGTTTTCACGCATTTGCAACCAGTGTAGACCCAGATCAGACGGCTCCTAAAGGAGCCGTCTGTTCAGGATCAACTCGGGTTGCTAATGGAATTTGAAATAACTGTTTCTTAACTTTTTTAAATTGGTTACAATTTTCCACCTTTCATATTTCATTATAACTATTTTGTCCATGAAATTTCGAATAAGCGTAGAACAGTGAAAGGGTTAAACAATGATATGATATTTCCGTTAAAAAAACTTTGGAATAATCAGCATTTAAAGAAATTTCTTTTTCCTTCATATTCAAATAAAAGTCATTTTTCATGCATTTGCAAACAGGGTAGACCCAGACCAGAAAGCTAGTAAAGGAATCATCTGATCAGGGTCCATTCTGTTTGCGTATAGTATAATAAAGATCTGATTCTACAATTTCTGCCTGAGCATAAGTATCTGCGCTCATATGCTGTTCTAAGAAATAATTTTAATTAATACTAATAATGTCATTATTTCTAATATGAATATTTAATAGTTAATCGTTAATATTACCGTTTCTAAAGCGGGTGGTATCCATTTGTAGCATGCATATACACCAAGGACAACCTACTATTATGCGAGTAGATTGTATGGTATGAAGTTCACTTCCTCTTCTAAAACGTATACACCTGAGGGGGACATGTACAACTTAAACCCTCTCTGGCTGTAAAGCAATGGTGTCTGCTTAACCCTATCCTCCATAAATACGCTTTTCTGCGCATTTGCAAACAGAGTAGCCCCAGATTAGACGGCTCCTGTAGGACCCGTCTTATCAGGGTCTGCTCTGTTAGCTTATGAAACAGAACCGATATGATTCTACAGTTTCTGCAATGGCCAAACTTTCCCTGTGTTCATGTGTCATTATAAAGAATAAACTGTGTAATATTCATGGTGATATTATTTCTTATATGAAAATTCATGGAGTAAATGGTTAAATCACGACCTGTAGCGTGTTCACACACATTTGATAGGCTCTTTGTTTTAAGAAGGTACAAATTCGATTATTCGAACACTAAAATACGTATTATTATCGATCTTTAAGACAGGTGGCAACTTAATGCATGGTGAAAGTCATGCAGAAAGCTCCTCTAGGAGCTTTCTGCGTGACTTTCACCATGCATTAAGCAGCCACCTGTCTAAAAGGGTCTAAATTCTTCTATAACGAAAATTCGAATAATCGAGGTTTTACTGTATTGATCGGGCGTCAAACAAATCGGATTCTGGTGAGATGCCAACTTACTCGGCGTCTCATGTTGATCCAAGTTGTTTTTCAAATGTCAAACCGTTAACATCAACGGAATAACGACTGGCACGTAAACACCATAAACAATAACGACTGGCACGTAAACACCATCAACGGAATAACGACTGGCACGTAAACACCATAAACAACGACTGGCACGTAAACACCATAAACAGAATAACGACTGGCACGTAAACACCATAAACAATAACGACTGGCACGTAAACACCATAAACAACGACTGGCACGTACACACCATAAACAATAACGACTGGCACGTAAACACCATAAACAATAACGACTGGCACGTAAACACCATAAACAATAACGACTGGCACGTAAACACCATAAACAATAACGACTGGCACGTAAACACCATAAACAATAACGACTGGCACGTAAACACCATAAACAATAACGACTGGCACGTAAACACCATAAACAAAAATGCTGGCACAGTAAACACCATAAACAAAAATGCTGGCACAGTAAACAAACAACAACCTTTAACTCTTACTACGCAGAATTTTCAAATGGACTGTTCCAAAACTAAAACAGGTCAAGCTTATGGTGAATAGTTAGGGAGTTTTTTAAAGAAAAGTGTAACATGATAAACAGTACATACCTTGATAAGAGGACTCCTTTAGAAGCCATCTCATCTGAGTCTACACTGTTTGCAAATGACATAATTAGTGACTCGTGTCCCGCACAACAAGGGTTAGACAAGGTCCCGGTTGCACGAATGAGTCGGTTATTTTAAGTTTAGTAATTGCTAGACATGGCTACATTTATTTTGTATTTCACTTCAAATATCAGTCCATATCTTGCTTATTTACTATTTTGTAGGGGAATTTGTTTAATAATTCTCGTGTTAAGAAACTGTAGAATCATATATGTGTTATTTCATAAGCAAACAGAGTAGACCCTGATCAAACCGCTCCTACAGGAGCAGTCTGATCTGGGTCTACCCTGTTTGAAACGGCATAGATCGCGTATTTATGGAGTAAAGGTGTTACATCAGATAAATGAAATTTGATTATCTAGAGCCCGCTAAATGATTTTGAGCATTTCGTCAAGTACTTCTCTTGTCTTAAAACACTATTTGTCGATTATCCATTTTTAACATCAGAAATTGGTAGATATCGATCCAAAATCCTGTTTGTATTGAGGACTGCTGAATTGTTACGAGGTTGTGCATGCAAAACAAATGTTTCTGAGCGTAAACAGAAGCTCGTTCGTGAAACTGTGGTCGTTTTGGTCAAAGAGATACAGAGTATTGGTGCAAATTATTTTCAAAATACGTTACCTATTTCCTCTCCAAAAATACCTACTCCGCGTTTTCAGATGTGCTCCGCGTTCAATGTCGTATGATGATCATAGCGAACAATGGGTCGACATAGTTACAACATATTAAAAGCGATGTGCAATACAAACACATAATCTCTTCCTCCTTCTTAACACATATCCCGCTGAGTAAAGTCTTCATTTAGGAGAACACTAATTAAATATAGATCTAAATATAAATTTCATCTACTTAAATGTTCAAATTTGATTTGTCTTGAATTTTATTTGCAAAAGCACTATCCCAACCGCATTGCCAATAAACGTGTACATCTCTAACCCTTTCATCGCCAATGTCGCAAAAATGCACCACAACAAATAGTGCAGTCCCAGATCAGACGCCGCCTTTTCAAGGCGGCGTCTGATCTGGGACTTCACTTTTTGTCTCAAACTCTATTTATATATATGTGCTTTATTCCTTTATAATTTCCATCTATTTATCTCATTTCCTTATTTTACCAAATGATTTAATAAAATTGGTTTGCAGACGACAATTAAAAATTTGGCACCGAAAGGGTTAACCCTTTCGCTACATGTACAAACAATGTGGATCCAGGCTATACATCGAGTATCTCGGCGTCTCATCAGGATCTAAACAGATTTTTGGCAGATAATGGGAAGAATATAAACACACAACATTTGTAGCAGACGACACATGTTGCAGAGGAGAATATTTAAAAAGAAGTCTAAATCAGGATTTCTAAAACCGGTGGGAGCTTAACGCAGGAACAAAAGTGATAAGAGAAAGCTCTTGTATGAGCTTTCTGTATCACTTTTACCTTGCATTAAGCAACCACCAGTGGTTAAAGAGTCCTATGATCAATAAATTGAATGGCTGCTTAAGACAGGTTCTACTGCACATGTATAATCTTTAACTCCCGCTGTCCTATATATGACAGATAGACAACCAGTGTATGCTTAATCTCTTCCCTGTTGTATGTTTATTCCAAATTTCAATACCTACTGAATATTCGTTGACAAAATACGCGTAGTTAAAAATAAATATGGAAGGTGGAACATTGTAGCCATTTTACAAACTAAAGAAACAGGCATATCAAGTTCCATTAGCAAACAAAGCAGACCCTGAACAGACGGCTTCTATAGGAGCCGTCTGATCTGGGTCTACTCTGTTTGAAAAGAGCGATCACAGCATAGGGTTTGGTAGAGAATTGACGATTTTAGTACTTGTGCACGCACCTTTATCTGTAGCTCATTTGCCCAATTGTGTTTTTTTATATTCTACAAGCAATGTTTATGTCATCTCCTTTCAAAATTACGATTATATGACTAAACTGTCTGGATCCTGATGAGATACCGACTTATTCGACGTCTCACCTGGTTCCAAACTGTTTGCAAAGGTTTTCAAAAATCGTCCCGTTGAATACAGCTAGAACATCATCTAGCGCTAAGTCCTCGAATTTGCATTGTTCTGAAAATCAAATGCGTTTCGAGGTATAACACGTAACGTGCGTGTGATAGAGCATTTAGCATTGAAAAGCAAGATTGTTCGTCATACAAGGACGATTAAGATGAACAAGTGAACAATGGAAATACAAAAACATGCGGCTGTTTAAAGTAAACAAACAGCAACACCGTTTAGCTGCCTTTCAAAAGTATGCTGCGTTAAAGAGGAAGTCCCTACAATGATCGCATATTTTCAATAATATCATAAAACTTGGTATTTGTTATGCTCTATCATTATTATGAAGGTTCCCAATTTGAACTTATATCGAAAAATGCCCATGTGCTACAAATAAACCGATTTCATCAATAACTGATAATTTTTGTTCTACAACACAATATTATCGGCCTTTTCCGCGTTTTGCCGATGATCACCCGATCCCTCCATTGTGTACGTAATAGCTTTCTCGGAAGTAGTCGGAGAATCGCGAATAGGGCGAACAGTTACGAAACTAAAACCCAACCCGAATAAAACTGAAACTTCGGGTAGTAAAACCGGGATCGGTGATATCAAACAAATGGATGTTTTGTCATTATAAACGGTAATTGGATGGGTTTTTTGCGATATACTACTTTTCAGCATATAAATAAATGAGTTTTGTATATTTTAAGTGTTTATGAAACGCGTCAAATGTAGGGACATCCCCTTTAAGAGTTGTTTGTTTGTTGTTTGAACAGGGACTTTACGTTGCTTTAACCCTTTCCCTGTTCTGTATTTCAGCCAAATTTCAATACCTACTGAATATTCATTAACAAAATAGGTATAAATAAATCTGGAAGATGGAGCATTGTAGATATTTTAGAAAGTAAAGAAACAGATCTATTAAATTCTATTAGCAAACAGAGCAGACCCTGATCAGACGGCTCCTTTAGGAGCCGTCTGATCTGGGTCTTTTCTGTTTGCAAATACGTGAAAACACTTTTATGTGAGGAGAAAGGGTTAACAGTACCTCAGTCATATCACGACGTCCATCTAATAACAAGTGGAGGCAAAAACAGGTGCTCTGTGTATGGAACCAGTTCGCGGTCTTGTGAACATTAGAAGATTTAGGTAGAACCACCGAATATAGATTTAAAAGTCTTAATTTATTAAGTGTGTGGTTTTCAAACTATACAAACTGAACAAAACCGACATTAACCATGCATGAAACATTGATTTTTATCAGGGTTTTAAGTATTTGAAAGGTAATCAGGCGAGAAAACAAAACATGCAAATAGGGACGTGCGCAAACACTTATCCTCTCATCTGTCGGCGAATAACAACCAAACCACGCTCAGTAGGATAACGGTCAAACAGTGTACACTAAAAAGGCAATATGTTCCACATGGTAGCGATACATATCAGGTAACGATCAGTGTACACTAAAAATACAACATGTTCCATATGTAGCGATACATATCAGTTAACAGTCAATGTACACTTAAAAGACAACATGTTCCACATGGTAAAAAGACAACATGTTCCACATGGTAGCGATAAAACAACAGATTCATTATGGTAGCGATATATATAAGGAAACGGCCAGTTTACATGTTCCATCATTATGGTAGCGATACACATCAGGTAACGATCAGTGTACACTATAAAGACAAAATGTTCAATATGGTAACTGCCAGTGTACACAAATATGACAACATGTTCCATATGGTAGCGATACACCTCAGGTAACGATCAGTGTACACAAATATGACAACATATTCAATATGATAACTGCCAGTGTACACAAATATGACAACATGTTCCATATGGTAGCGATACATATCAGGTTACGGCCAGTGTACACTAAAAAGACAACAAGTTCCATATGGTAGCAATACATATCAGGTAACGATCAGTGTACACTAAAAAGACAAAATGCTCATATGGTAGCGTTACATATCAGGTAACGGTCAGTGTACACTGAAAAGATAGCACGTTTCATATGGTAACGATACATATAAGGCATCCGTCAGTGTACACTAAAAGATAGCACGTTCCATATGGTACATGTAGCGATACATATTAGGTTACGGTAAGTGCACACTAAAAAGACAAAATGCTCATATGGTAGCGATACATATCAGGCAACGGTCAGTGTACACTAAAAAGACAACATATTCAATATGGTAGCGATATATATCAGGCAACTGCCAGTGTACATGGTCCATCCATATGGTAGCGATACACATCAGGTAACGATCAGTGTACACTAAAAAGACAAAATGCTCATATGGTAGCGATACATATCAGGCAGCGGTCAGTGTACGCTAAAAAGATGGCACGTTCCATATGGTAGCGAGACATATCAGGCAGCGGTCAGTGTACACTAAAAAGATGGCACGTTCCATATGGTAGCGATACATATCAGGTACCGGTCAGTGTACACTAAAAAGATAGCACGTTCCATATGGTAGCGATACATATCAGGCAGCGGTCAGTGTACACTAAAAAGATGGCACGTTCCATATGGTAGCGATACATATCAGGTACCGGTCAGTGTACACTAAAAAGATAGCACGTTCCATATGGTAGCGATACATATCAGGCAGCGGTCAGTGTACACTAAAAAGATGGCACGTTCCATATGGTAGCGATACATATCAGGTACCGGTCAGTGTACACTAAAAAGATAGCACGTTCCATATGGTAGCGATACATATCAGGTATCGGTCAGTGTACACTAAAAGATAGCACGTTCCATATGGTACAACGTAGCGATACTTATCAGGCAACGGTTAGTGTACACTAAAAAGATAGCACGTTCCATATGGTAGCAATACTTATCAGGAAACGGTAAAATTAGTTATGGTGACGTAATGGATCTAACAACTTAGACATCTCAAAATATATACCCTATTCCCTAGATAAGACTGCATCAGGATCCAAACTGTCCATCACTCGTTAAAAAGTCTCTTTAAAGCTTGAACAAACCGGAAACAATGAAAACTGCACCATATCTAAGTTTAAGCAAACATACTAAGGGCCAACCAAGTCCCATCCCTTTAGACGTCATTTACATAATGATGGCTAGGTACTAGGGCGAAGCAATGGTTCGCTTTAGAGAAAACAACTGCAGAGATTTAGGCAAACATCTACATGGTATTTATAAATAAATACATCAGAGAACCCTAACTATTTGAGTTTTATTTCTTGGAAACACCCTTTCACGTCTTTACAAACAGAATAGACTCAGATCAGACGGATCCAATATACTTATTCTATATGTTCTGCAGTGACCAAAACATCATGTCTTCATATTAAAACCTAATCTACTAGACATTCATGATGTAATCTAAAATATTCATGCACGGGGGAATGGGTTAAACTCAAAAGACGAATTTGAACAGGATAGCCGACATCTGTGAGCTTAACTAACAGTCGATAAATATCTTACGAAAGACCGGCGGTGACATTTCCATTTCAAGATTTCGCACAAAGCAATTCATGACTTCACGATTTCACAATTTCATGATTTTACGATTTCACTTCAAAATATCACGATTTCACGATTTCACAATTTCACGATTTCACGATTGCACGATTTCACTTCAAAATTTCATGATTTCACGATTTCATGATTTCACAATTTCACGATTTCACTTCAAAATTTCACGATTTCACAATTTCACGATTTCACTTCAAAATTTCACAATTTCACGATTTCACAATTTCACGATTTCACGATTTCACTTCAAAATTTCACGATTTCACAATTTCACGATTTCACGATTTCACTTAAAAATTTCTCGATTTCACAATTTCACGATTTCACAATTTCACGATTTCATGATTTCAATTTGTCCATTTTAATTGTTATGACGTCATCAAAACGCGGGAAATCACAATGTTGGAGTAAAAGCCACGATGAAAGAAACGGCGGAAAACTATGACAATCTTCCCTTCCAGAACTGTAGGGCCGAGGAACTTCATATTTGGCATGTAGCTTGTGCTCATGGTCCACAATCAAGATTGTTTAACCCTTTCCTCCATGAATATTCATGTATGAGAATTGCCAATCATGTGTTTATTATGTTCAATCATTGTCTTATGTTTGTATGACACTGTATTGGAGGAGAATTTAATTAATAATAAACTGTAAGAAATAATGACATCATGGATTTTAATTAAGATTAAATCATATAGTAGTCGTCTGATCTGGGTCTACTCTGTTTGCAAAGGCGTAGAAAGATGTATTTATGGATCTCCAATGATTTCAAGGGTGAGAGTCACTCTGCTGCCTTATTTACGTCAACCGTGTCACGTGACTAAATATTTTACATGAAGTTGAAATTGCGAAATTGAGAAATTGTGAAATCGTGAAATCGTGATATTGTGAAATTTCGAAGTGTAATCGTGAAATCGTGAAATTGTGAAATCGTGAAATCGTGAAATCATGAATTGTATTGTGTGAAATCTTGAAGTGGAAATGTCACCGCCGGTCTTTCGTAATATCTATATGTTTATCTTCCGCTTTCATCGAATAAATTAACCCGAATCCCGCTATTCGCACCCAGATTTGCCTTTGCAAACAGCTTGGATCCAGATGAGACGCCGAGTAACTCTGTAGTAGCGTTCTGTTTTACCCCCACCTTGCTTTAAGCAGCCATCTGCCCTAAATACCGATTAATTAACACAATTTAGTGGCCGTTATAGAGAGGTTTTACCAAATGTGCAAAATTCGAACTTAAGCAAACTTTATTCTTTCACGGCTGGTTAATTTTGAATTCATGAACACTGCAGGTCTATCCTAAAAATATCCCTTTTCCGATGCATATTCATGTAAGAGATAGTGGCATCCTAAAGTATATAATGGCACATGAACACATGTCTGTATTATACCATAAACAAACAGAGCATGCCCTGATCAAACTGTTTCTGTAGGCGCCCTCTGATCTGGGTCTACTGCATTTGCAAATGCGTGACAAAAGCGTTTATGTGAGAGAAAGGGTTAAACATTTGATGTGGTAAAAGGCACACGCAAGTGCGCATAAAGGCGTTTATATAAGGGAAAGGATTAAATTTCAATGCCCAAGTACACCCATAATAGACTGGGTCCAAATAAGATATTTGACTAACTCTGTGTTTAGTCGAGAACCTAACCGTGTGGCATTCGTACATTAGTTTACCCTTTCCCGCATGAATATTCATGTACAGTAACACCTCTCTATAACGGCCAATAAATTACATCAAGTATTTTGTGTGAAAGGCATGTGGATGTTTAAAGCTCCTGTAGGAGCGTTCTGTTTTGCTCTCACCTTGCTTTAAGCAACCACCTGCCCTAAAAACCAACTAATTAACACATTTAGTGGCCGTTATAGAGAGGTTTTACTGTATGCTTGTTTGTTTGTTTGTATTGGGGTTTTAACAGTACGTCAGCCATATCGCGACTTCCAGCTACATGTAATTACAAGTTTTCGTTTACAGAAGACCACCATCTGTCGCAAGCCAACTGGAAAAAAAACCAATGCCCAAACCGGGAGTTAACCACAGCGACGAGTGGCTAAGTGAGTTTAAGTCGAATACCATACCCACCAGGCCACTAACGCCCATCAATATTCATGTAAGAAATAATGACATCATAAATATTTATTTATCCGCTAAATTTCCATAATGGTTTATAAACACGGAAGTTTTGTTTTTGACAGAAATTGTAAAATCAGATCTATATAGCTTCATAAGCAAACAGAGCAGACCATGATCAGACGGCTCCTACCCATGAACACGCTTAGACATCTACTCTAATTACAAAGGGTAGAAAGGCGTCAATATGACGGAACTGGTTAAGTAATTACGAATAAGTTCTCAACATACAAAATATTAAATATCAACCCGTATCATGCAGAAATAAAATATGTCTGCCAAAACTCTGATCTGCTGCAATTTTTACTGAATTCTGATTAGTACAAGCGTTTGAATAACTGTTGACCGAGTGTCAAACAGTTTGGATCCTGATGAGACGCCGAGTTACTCGGCGTCTCATCTGGATCCAAGCTGTTTGCAAATGTAAGTCACGTCGAGCTTAGCATTATAATGGTTAAACTGTTGATCTTAACCCTTACAACGCTGACTTTTCAAATGGACTATTCCAAAATTCAAACAGGTCAAGTTTATGGTGAATATTTAGGGATTTTTCTGAAGAAAAGTGTAACATGACAAACAGTGCAGACCCTGATGAGAGGGCTCCTCTAGGAACGCTCTCATCTGGGTCTGCATTGTTTTCAAAGGACATTAGTGACTCGTGACAAGCATAGTAATGGTTAAATAGAATATGAGGAGTAGGGCATGCGACAGGCGGCTATATTTGTTGCTATCTTTGGTAAATTCATATTTCACCATTTATAATTGTGTAAATGAAAAAGATTAATGATAACACCTTGCGGATATTTTTCATTTTCATAAGTATTGCAAATGGTGTGTTTATCACTGAGAAATACCCGATTTGTGTCATAATGAAAGAAATGCTGAGCGTTAGCCTTGGCATTTTGATTGTAAACCCAGTGTGTTTTTCTGTTTTTGTACTAAATACGTGTACGTTTCAACAAATCTTCAAACAGGTAAACATAATACAATTGCTGCACGATAATAATACAGCTTTGACAAAACTCCAGCAATACGTAATACTTAACAAAAGCTTGTAGTCGGCCTTGAAATTAACTGTAAAATGCAATATCATGCTTTACTTGATGAAACAAATACGTAATACCTACGATATATAAATAATAGTTAGCAGATTTATTTCAAACGTTTACTCCATAAATATGCAAGCAAGACTAAAAACTTCATGAATATTAATTAACGGATTTTTTAATTGCACTATGAACAAAATATTTTTTATCGTGACAGAAAAAAGAGAATTAGATATATATTGTATCAAGGGCAAACAGATCAGACCTTAATCCGTGTCCACTTTGTTTGCAAAGTCGTAAAACAACGTATTTGTGGAGTAAAGGGTTAAAACATTAACCAGAAAATGTTTTAGCAGGACAGAAACTGTAGAATAAAATCTACATTATTTCATTAACAAACAGAACATACTCTGGTCCGACGACTCTTATAGGAGCCGTCTGATCTGATCTGCGCCTACTCTGTTTACAAAGGCATAAAAAGTGTACAAACGAGGGAAATAACAATACAAAAAGGACCACGATGACCCTAAATCGCTCGATTATGAAAACATGGCCCTGTCCATGGGCGGTACCATTGTTTAAGCCTCCTTTTTTGAAGGGAGTGGGGTATGAGTATAATTAACATAAAATAAAGAATTTGACATATGATTAACTAACAAGCATGTCCGTTAAACCATTTATAAATCCGACTAGTAGTTTCTGAAAAGAAGAGTGTTTAAACTATCATTAATGATACGCCATTTAACACCTTTACAAGTATGATGGACCCAGGTCAGACGGCTCCTATAGGAACTGACTGATCAAGATCTGCTGTGGTTTTCGTATAAAATAACAAATATCTGGTTCTCCAATTTCTGGCATGGCCAAACATTTCTGTGTTGATATGCAATCATAAAAATGTTTTAATTGATAGTCATGATGTCTATACTCCATGAATATTCATGTAAGAAATATTGACATCATAAATACTGATTAGATTATTTTTATAATGGCACATGAACACAGGGCGCTTTGGCCATGGCAGAAACTGCATAATCATATCTATATCATCTCCGAAGCAAACTAGTTATATATCGACTCTGTCCAGTGATATAAAACCAGAAACTGTATTTTCATCATAAAATCTTAACGCTACCGACGCATTGTATAACGAAGGGAATCTTTTTACGGAAATACTGCCTGTACCCATCAAGTAAATCAATGTCTTAAAGATTTATACCAAACACTTGTGACTTACTTACAAAATACAAGCTGGCTGCACCTGTCAAACATATTATTTCAGACTCACAATATTTGCAACAGAAACGTAACTGGAAAAACATTATTAATAATGCAATAGCTATCAGTGAATCTGCTTTGTGGAACTAAAAATTGTCCGCACACAAGGACGTCATATTCTTCAGAATATTACACCCTGTGATTAAACCATGTGTTGTTTACAAAATGTTTAAAAGACAGCTCATAAAGGAATATAATTACAACCGTATCTAAAGTATGGTTCAGAACTCTTCAGCAGGAGGATGAATCAATCATCTTGTGTGGATCTGCACACTACGAATAACTTGTTCACTTCCTTGGCGAGTAAATGCATACAGAATATTACAGACAGCGCTTTATATTTTCAGACGAACTAGACTAGAAATGTTCGCTTGGACACTCAAAATTCTAGGATCGTCAATGGCACCTTTTCTGGAAAATGGGACTCACAGCGAAAAACAGTTTCCTTCAAGTTCCTTAAAGTACATTTTGTCTTGTTTCAACAGTGTATGCTTACATTACATACTACATGTATATACATTTACACCGATATTCAAGGTACAGTAAGCTTCTAGAGAGACATGTCTAAGCCTTTCAAGATGCTCAGTGGACTCAAGCATATACATACATGTGTATTGGTCCCTCTCTGTTCGGCATCTTCTTCTCTGTCCTCCTGTCATACCCCTTCAACTCCTCCACTGATGGTGTCTACATTAACACCCGATACGATGGCAAAGTATACAATTTAGCCAGACTTCGTGCCCAAACAAAGATTATTCGTGTTCTGCCAAAGGAGCTGCTATTTGTAGATGATGATACGGTTGATACACTTGCCTCGCAAGTCAAACTCGTGATGGTCTCCAACATCTACATGTACTAAGCCGCTGTTCACAGGACTGCGAGGAGTACGCGTATACCGCCAGCATAAAAAAACAGAGGAAACGACACAGGCTACTCCAGTCCCACCATCAATATCCATTAGTGGGTTCTCAATAGCTGTCGTTGACAACTTCAAATATCTGGGCTCGAATGTCTCCGAGAAGTTAATGCTATACTACACGATTAATGCCCGCGTGGGAAAAGCAGTGATAATAATGTCAACTCAACAGGAGAGTTTGGAAGAACAAAACCTTCACATTGCAGAGGCGTGCCTTGGCATACGCACATACGCACATGTGTACACGTGGTAGATTGAGTCGAACTTTTAAAAACGCTGAAACGGCATTATAAATTGATGTCTCACCTTGGTAAGGTCCTAGAAATTTGCACACAAATTATGATGCTAAAACTTTAAAAATCTGTGGTTTTCAAAAGCTTTGGAGTTCAGACAGATGTGGTGACAAGGTGGTCGTTAAATTTACCAGAACAAGTTGTATAGCAGAAGTTCAATCCTTTAATAATGCCATCATTGCTTATAGTAGATCTAGTCCACCATTGCCTTTTTGTATCTTTTGAAAAGTAACCATATCTTGGCCATGGTTTTCAATCAATAACTGAAGAAATTTCACACAAGCGACATTCCTGCATAATTATTTTGGAATTTGTCAAGAGATTTCATAGATTGAACAACATTTCCAATGATCCCATATTGGGAAAGGGTCACCTAAGCAACAATTCACAAAATTACATTGTAATCGCCCGGTTGTTTCAGGAGAAGATTTTTGAAATTTTCTCTATAGCCATTTCGGGAAAGAAGTTCCGCCCCTGGTGGCCATGTGTTAAAGGTAATCAAAATGGTGCGATTTTTTGGTAGAGAGTCACTTAAAAATCATCCCTGGAAAATTATCTCTGAAGCGGTTTCACGGTAAAAGTCCACTATACAGCCGTTACAAGGAACATTAGACATGCCCCTGGTGGTCATTTTATTTATTTATTCATTTATCTATCTATCTACAGGATACATTTTTTAAACTTCCGCTATAGCAATATAAAGGAAATAAGTACTGCCTTTTGAACAAATCTGATAACGGGTCATCTAAAGATTAATCCTGCAAGTTATAGTGAAATCTTCCCATTTGTTTCAAAGAAATACGATTTTTAAACTTCCCGCTATTACTATTTAAGGAAAGTTAGTCACACACCTGGCAGCCATGCTTTAATACAAATCAAAATGGCTTGAACAGCGTTGGCATCGGGTCACCTAATGACCATTTCTGCCAAAGTACAGTGAAATTGGCCGAGCGGATAATGTTTCTTCTTGTTGCCATGGACTTTACTTTAAACTAAAATGAAGGAGAACCTCACGAAGATTATTTATGTGGTCACAATTGGCCTAAGTGTTTCAGAAGAGATGTTGTTTAACCCATTTGCGCCCAGTGGATTATTCCATGTTTATATATTTGATTAGTCTATTTTTTATCTAAGGGATGCCTGACCTACATTTTCAATTTCGATTTGTTTTATATTAGAATTCCTATCAGCAAAAAGTGTAGACTCTGCTCAGACGCTGATCAGAGTCTACACTGTTTACCTACGTCCAATATATGAGACCGTGGGAACCAATGGGTTGACGACGGACGACGCATGACAACGAACATATCAAAATAGTTCATAATGAGCAAACACTATCAAAATAGATCAATTTGGAAATTAAGCAACTGAAATAAATGAAATGAAACAGATGTGACTCTTTTGGCACTTTTCAGTGTTTGACATTTAGATTAAATGTTTGAAGAAAAACAATTTGGCTTACGATGAATTCTACAGTTTCGCTTACGTTGACTCAGTCTTGAGTATGTGAAACTTTAATCAAATGATAAATATTAAAACAAAATGTGCGCATTAAATCCCGCATATATATACATGTACATATATTTATACTGGTGACCCTTTGATAGACATGTTCTATATATCAGTCGTATGCGAAATGTACAGGACCTTATCAAAAGCCGTCGGAATACACACCAGATTAGAATATATTACAAATTAGTGCTAGAATAGAGATATGCAATCTATTTAATTAAAATACTAATGCATGTATGTTTGATTTCTGTTTCATTGCATTATTTGCACGTCTAATTAGCATGTTCTGTTGATGTTGGATTAGTTGTAATTAAACCTTTATCCGTCTAAGTAGAAAACGTTTAATTTTAATGGTGCGGAAATTGCACCAGTATGTACATGTGTACACTTTCAGAGAGTTTTCACATAACCAATGCCTTCTTATAATTCTATAAATCCTTACAATGCTTATTTTTAAATGAACTATTCCAAAATTTAAAAAAAATCATATTTACGGTGAATATCCTGGGATAGTTTTTAAAAACCTGTAATTTGACAAATAGTGCAGACCCTGGTGGGATCTGGATCTACACGGTTTCTTGAATGTATTCTTCTCTCCCGGCCATGTCCACGTACTACTTACCCTTTCCGTTATATAAACGCTTTTGCACGCATTTGCAAACAGAATAGACCCAAAGCCGTCTGATCAGGTTCTGCTCTTTTGCTAATGGGAGTTGAAAGATCTGTTATTTTGTTTTATACAATGGCTACAATGTTACACCTTCCATATTTAATCATATATCCTTTGTCCATGAATGTTCAGTAGGTATTACAATTTGGAAAAAACATAAAACAAGAAAACAGGGCAGGGTTACTATTTGCTGTTTAAATGAGTATACCTATATACAGGGATATACGCATACCTATATACAGGGATATACGCATACCTATATACAGGGGTATACGCATATTTCAGCAGAGTACATTGAAATGTTTTATGTCATGCTTTATTACCTCAGTTTTGTTCAGTTACTTACACAAGTTTTTTTCTATGGCAAATTTATTTACCGATGTTAAATAGTACGTGCTTAATAGTTTAGTATCTAGCCAGTGATCTTGTCCAAAGAGCTTCACGATTCAACCTACATATTCTAGAAACAATTATTTCTAGGGTAGGATACATGAATTGCCATGGCATTAAGACGCCTAGCATTGGTGCCTATTCAAGAATTAGGATCAGGTACGCCCCTGCATTGTACACCAAGCTTAGAGTAAGACAGGGACAACTTACACCAGACAGCAGGCCAAGCTCAACGCCTTCCATATGCGAAGTCTACGGAGACTACTAAACATTACATGCAAGGAAAAAGAAACCAACGAAGAGGATCTCGACAAAGCCACGACGACAGCCATCTCTGCAATGCGTAGGCTGCGACCTGTCGAATGGACAAAGACCGCTGATCTGCTGTATGGTCAGGTAGATTGGTCTCGCCCATTAGGACGTAAAATGAAACCAAGAGTGACCTTGACAGAGAAGAGAAAGACGCCACAGCTTTCATCTGCGCTGATTATTCAAAGGACTGCTACTCTAGGATTGGTCTATTCAGACGTAGTCCAATCCATCGCCCAGGACGAACGGGGGCCGGTGAAAATGATGATGATGGTGATGATGATGATGATGATACATTTACCTGAATTCTGTAACGTTAACCACATGTGTTTACTCCATATACGGTCTGGAGTCTGACCAGTTTCTGCTTGAACTCCGTGTCCGATTGGACTTATACTTATTATCAAGATTGCCTTACTTTATACGAGGGCGATGTTTATTGTGGCAGCGATACCAATTTATTATTTCTCTCGTGCATGGGGTTTCTAAAACTGACATGTATTTGTAGAAATACTTATGTAACAATATGAACGTAAAGTACATCTTACATTATACAAAATACGTACTACATGTATGTATCACAATGTGTTATTTGCATCTCCTATCTGGAGGAAATAAATATATTGATTTGACATGAATTGACGATGATTTTGTAAAGTTGTTAGAAAAATTAATAACGTTTCTTATTTGTTTTTGTTCCAATAAAGAGAAGAGCTGGGGGGGGGGGGGGGGGTTGTAATTGCAAAGCTATTGTGGTGTGTTGATCAACATCAGACAAAGCGTGAAACATCATAAGTTGTGAATATGTGTAAAACGGCATGTCGCCAGTCACATTTATTCAGCTTGTATAGTTCGTTTAGTTAAATGAAGTTCTGTTTAGCGCTATTATATAATATATGCTCTATTATATAGATCTGATTCAGAAGTTAGTGGAATAGCCAAAACTTTCCATTATAAATATTCCGGACATGACTATTCACCCAGTAAAACATTCTTAGAGGAACATTCATGGAGGAATTCATTGTGCAGTAAAACCTCTATTAACCGGAATTCCAGTAGAGAAGAATTTAGATAATTTAGGCAGGTGACTGCTTAATGCAGGGTGAAAGTCATACAGAAAGGTCCTCTAGGAGCTTTCTGCATGACTTTCGCCCTGCAGTAAACTGTCACCTGTCTCTAAGACCGATATTTATACTAAATTTAATGTCCGGTTAAGAGAGGCTTTACTGTATAGTAAAGTTCATAGAAGTCACGCCAGAGTTCATTCACGCGTGAAACATATGTTACAGTATATTATCTACACTTGTACAAAGATGAGAGCGTTCTAGAGGACGACTCTAATGCAAAATAAACTGTATTGATCAGTCCATCGAACACGACTAACAAATGAAACTAGAGGTTTGTTTTTGTCACAAAAACAGATGTCTCCCCCTCCCATCCTCTTTCCAATTTACAAGTGTAATGTCTGTAATTCCAAACTTATCAGGGTCTAATTTTTAGTCATCGGGGCAATAACTCCAACATTATCAGGGGGGCAATTAAAAAAACACAGGGTATACAACAACACATGCTGGTCAACATTCCTGTGAAGTTTGGTGACTCTAGTACTAGTGGTTTCAGAGATACACACGACACAAAGTAAATTTTCTCTTATTTTAAGTCATAAGGGACAGTAACTCTAAAGTTATCAGGGGGAGACAATTAAAAATCCCAGATGCACAACAGCTCATGCTGGTGAACATTCCTGTGAAGATTGGTGACTCTAGCCCTACTGCTTTCAGAGATACGTGCAGCACAGCGTTTCTCTAATTTTAAGTTATCATAGCAGGGGCAATGACTCAAGAAGTTTCAGGGGGAGACAATTAAAAAAAACAGGTGCATAACAGTTCATGCTGGTCAACATTCCTGTGAAGTTTGGTGACTCTAGCCCTAGTGGTTTTAAAGATATGCATGCCACAAAGTTTCTCTAATTTTAAGTAATCATATCAGGGGCAATAACTCCAGAGTTATCAAGGGGGACACTTCAAAAATCTCAGGTGCACAACAACTCATGCTGGCCAACATTACTGTGAAGATTGGTGACTCTAGCCCTACTGCTTTCAGAGATACGTGCAACACAACATTTCTCTAATTTTAAGTTATCATAAAAGGGGCAATAACTCAAGAAGTTTCAGGGGGAGACAATTAAAAAAAACCAGGTGCACAACAGTTCATGCTGGTCAACATTCCTGTGAAGTTTGGTGACTCTAGCCCTAGTGGTTTTAAAGATATGCATGCCACAAAGTTTCTCTAATTTTAAGTAATCATATCAGGGGCAATAACTCCAGAGTTATCAAGGGAGACACTTCAAAAATCCCAGATGCACAACAAATCGTGCTGGCCAACATTACTGTGAAGTTTGGTGACTCTAGCCCTAGTGGTTTCAGAGATATGCACGCCACTAAGTAAAGTTTGTCTAATTTTAAGTCATCAGGGGCAGTAACTCCAAAGTTAACAGGGGGAGACAATTCAAAAACCCCAAGAGCAAAACAACTCGTGCTAGTGAACAATCCTGTGAAGTTTGATGACTCTAGCCCTACTGGTTTCAGAGATATGCGCGACACAAGGATTGTATAAATTTAAGTGTTCATATCAGGGGCAATAACTCAAGAATTATCAATTAAAAAAATATAGGTGCACAACAACTCATGCTGGTCAACATTCCTGTGAAGTTTGGTGACTCTAGTACTAGCGGTTTCAGAGATACGCGCGACACAAAGTTTTTTTCTAATTTTAAGGCATCAGGGGCAATAACTCAAAAAATATCAGGGGGAGACAATTAAAAAATATAGGTGCACAACAACTCATGCTGGTCAACATTCCTGTGAAGTTTGGTGACTCTAGCCCAACTGGTTTCAGAGATACGCGCGACACAAGTTTGTGACGGACAGACAGACAGACAGACAGACGGACGGACGGACAGACGGATGGACAGACAGACAACTCTGGCAAAAACAATATATCTCCCCATAAATGGGGGAGACATAATTAGTGATTTAGCTGTATGTAATTTGTATACGCGTACGGTGGGATGGGTACAATTGAAAAGGTAGTTAAGCAAGCAGCAAAGCCACATACAAGACGCAACCACTACCAAAACATCGATAGATAGAATGTACAAGTTCATCTAGAAAGCGGGGTGAGTTTGGTTTTCATTAGGATGGCTTATGACCCAATTAAGGTTTTTTTTATTTCGATTTCATATCAGTATTGTTTCAGACATATCCGTTTAAACCATTGACTCGATAAATGCGTTTGTCTACGTTTTGCAAACAGAGTAGACCCAGATCAGACGGCTCCTGTTTGTTTATCTGATTCATAAACCATCTGATCTGGGTCTACTCTGTTTGCAAAGGTGTTGGTTTAGATCAAAGAATCCATCAGTAAATCAAGTCTTTATTAACCCTTTACTCCATATACACATTTTTACACATTTGCAGAAAGAATAAAAATATAAAAAACAAAAGAGTCGTCACGGGTGACAAATGCCCCCAAAGTGTTTGACACCGAAATGCATTTTGGCGGAAAAACAATACAATGTAATGCAGGTGTAACATGAAATTTTGATGCTGTTAAAAATGACACAGGAGTCAGTTTTTAACACTAGAAACAGAACCTTTGACGATTATGATAGCTAAGAAAAGAGCCAAGGGCCAAAACTTAGTTAAAAAGGACCCTAGGTCATTCTCAACGTTAAAAAGGACCCTGGGTTGATTGTCAACGTTAAAAACAGATCCTGGGTAAATTCTTAACGTTTTAAAAAAAATTCAATATTAAAAAAAACATGCTGTGTTGATTGTTACTGTTAAGTTGATTCTTAACGTTTAAGAAAGACCCTATGTCTATCCTTAACCTTAAAAACATACCCTCAGTCAATTCTAAATGCATGGTCAAAGTTTCATGTAACACTGGCTCTTAGACAGCTGCAACAGAAGTTACCTAATATGGATCTACATTCTTTGCATAAGCATGTATAGCATCTGATTTAGGTAGTGTTGTAAGCAAGCAATGAAGACCCAGTAGCTCCTACAGGAGCTGTCTGATATGGGTCTATGTTGTTATAATGCTGTAATTCATCTGAAAGTTCTGACACTGCAAGTATTTGAACAGCATGGCCTACCCATGTATAAATAGAATTTAGAGCTCTTTATAATGTCTGATTCATACTAATGTAGTAGCAAACAGTTTAGACCCTGTAGTTTGATTTGGGTCTACACTGTTTGCCTAAGCATACCTGTCCAATACTTACAAATTACAAATTTGGAATCTGTAACTGATAAGGTATAGGAGATATGCTCCGGACAAGCTTTTAGTAGAATCAAGGTCAAAGGTCAAGGGCACATTGACCTGAAAATGGTATGTGACACTCCGCCATCCCAAGATGAACTCACACACCAAATTTGGAATCCGTAGCTGGTAAGGTATAGGAGATATGCTCTGGACAAGCTTTTTGTATCTGGTAAGGTATAGGAGATATGCTCCGGACATGCTTTTTGTAGCTGGTAAGGTATAGAGGTCAAAGGTCAAGGTCACAGTGATCTGGAAATGGTACGCGACACTCCGCCATCCCAAGATGAACTCACACACCAAATTTGGAATCTGTAGCTGGTAAGGTAAAGGAGATATGCTCCGGACAAGCTTTTTGTAAAATCGGTCAAAGGTCAAGGTCAAGGTCACAGTGATCTGAAAATGGTACGCGACACTCCTCCATCCCAAGATGAACTCACACACCAAATTTGGAATCCTTAGCTGGTAAGGTATAGGAGATATACTCCGGACAAGCTTTTTGTAGCTGTTTAGGTATAGAGGTCAAAGGTCAAGGTCACAGTGATCTGGAAATGGTACGCGACACTCCGCCATCCCAAGATGAACTCACACACCAAATTTGGAATCTGTAGCTGGTAAGGTAAAGGAGATATGCTCCGGACAAGCTTTTTGTAAAATCGGTCAAAGGTCAAGGTCAAGGTCACAGTGATCTGAAAATGGTACGCGACACTCCTCCATCCCAAGATGAACTCACACACCAAATTTGGAATCCTTAGCTGGTAAGGTATAGGAGATATACTCCGGACAAGCTTTTTGTAGCTGTTTAGGTATAAGCTTTTTTTAAAATCGAGGTCAAAGCTCAAGATCAAGGTCACAGTGACCTGGAAATAGTGCGCGACACTCCGCCATCCCAAGATGAACTCACACACCAAATTTGGAATCTGTAGCTGGTAAGGTAAAGGAGATATGCTCCGGACAAGCGTTTTGTAAAATCAAGGTCAAAGGTCAAGGTCAAGGTCACAGTGACATGAAAATGGTACGCGACACTCCCCCATCCCAATATGAACTCACACACCAAATTTGGTTTCCGTAGCTGATGTGACAAAGGAAATATACTCCGGACAAAAGGTACACACACCCACACAGGCTTACTTAGACAAAGGCTTATTCAAATAGTTTGCAACCAGTGTTGTTCTCTGACATTCTCTGAGCCAGTGTCATGAATTAGCGAATGGAACTGGATCAAACACTGTCACCTACAGAGGGGCGTGTGTCACATAGGGATCACTTCTCCGTCGTCTGTCTGTCCGTCTGTCTATGTGACTTTTCATATTCTAACACTTCTCCCTGCAGGTGACACATGTGTTCCTTTGAACACTCTTGTTATGATATATTAACATGTGTTACATCCATGTATGAATATGTAAAAATATATGTACATGTAATATGGTGAAAAATTTGTGACTTGATTGGGAGTCACTGGGATCAAACACTGATATTAAACTAAATCAAAACCTATTTCAAAAAAGCACTGAAAATAATGAACCCAAAAGATCAGAAAATCAAAATATAACAACACTAAGAATGAGGTACAGAAGTTCAAAACATTTAAGATTTATTTGGTCTCAATGCGTCTATTTATATAATAAAATGTTGTCTGATCTGGTATAATACAATATGATAATTTATGATAACACTTTCAGAATATGTCTGATCAGGATCTGTACTGTTTTCATTCAGCATTTGGTAGCTTTCTCCTGTCTTCCATGTAAGATACTCCTTGAAATTAAATACAATATAACAAATGAGACGATAATTATTCAAAGGGGGTAATTATACAGGTATGGTACAACATGTAATTAAGTCTGATGAGGTTGGTACTGAATAGGAAGGTGACGGGCCAAAACGGCCCAGTTTTGTGTCACCTGCCGAGGGGCGTGTGTCACATAGGGATCACTTTTCCGTCGTCTGTCTGTCCGTCTGTCTATGTGACTTTTATTATTCTAACACTTCTCCCTGCAGGTGACACATGTGTTCCTTTGAACACTCTTGTTATGATATATAAACATGTGTTACATCCATGTATTAATATGTAAAAATATATGTACACGTAATATGGTGAAAAGTTTGTGACTTGATTGGGAGTCACTTTTTTGACTGATTGAGGTTGTCCCTTTCCAGACTTATAATCATTGTGGATAATTATTGGATGCTGTTTGAATTATTCAAAGAATGTCGCACCTTAAATATTCTAATCAGGATTGATGAAAAAACCAAATGACTGTCTTTAAAATTAAATGTAAAAAACATGGGTTCTTCTTCGAAGGTGTCATAATACAGTATAGAGTTAAATAAATATTACAAAGATTAATGATGGAGTTAAATAAATATTACAAAGATTAATGATGATTTTCTATCAAATAAATTACAAAACTGTATATTAGGTGTAACACTTTTAACCCTTTATTCCATGAATATTTAAGTAAGAAATAATGATGGCATGAATATTAATTACCAGCAGATCAATTTTCAAAATGGCATGTTAACACATGAAATTTTGCCAAAGAGAAACTATAGAATCACATCTATATTATTCCATAAGCCAACAGAGCAGACCCTGATCAATTGGCTCCTATAGGAGCCATCTGATCTGGGTCTATTCTATTTGCAAAGGCATGGAAAGGCATATTGGCTCTTATAGGAGTCATATGATCTGGATATAGTACTCTGTTACTCTATTTGCAAAGGCGTATTTATGGAGTAAAGGGTCGTATTTTTTCCTCAAAATATATTATTCTATGATCAACACACAAAAAGAAAGAAATTGTTATAAATAAGATCCCATTTAACCCTTTCCTTCATATAAATGTGTTTTCACATATTTCAAACAGATTAGACCTAGATCACACGGCTTCTATAAGGGTCGTCTGATCTGGGTTTTCACTGTTTGATAATGGAATTTGAAACATCTTAAATGGCTACAATTTTCCACCATCCATATTTTGTTATTACTATTTTGTCCATGAATATATTCAGAGGATCTACATGTAGGTATTGATATTTGGAATAAACACAGAACAGGGAAAGGGTTAAATGAACACTCTCACATCTCATAGTCTCATCAATGAGCTGTTAAACACAGCATGCTAATTTTCTGATGGTTGCCGTCTGACGGAATATCGTTAAAACCGAAAGTAACTCAATATCACCATTTAGTAAACAAATGTGAAATATCATATTTAAGCAAAATATACATTATAATCTACTACCAAAATATGGGCAGTTTTGACATGGGAAAATCTGGTCTGAGATATAAAGTGGGCCGTTTTGACCCATATTCAAATTCAATACGAATCTTAATCAGATGGTACATGTAACTAGTACGAATTGTTTTGGGACGAAATGATATATGTAAAAGCATATTAAAAACAAGTTGGCTTTGGCTTCCTTCTAAAAGGAAGCCAGGAAGGAGAGACCTGCAACAGTTTTTTATCTAACATTTGCTATATACAGGGGCCGTTTGACAATGTTTTGGCACCGGATCGTAAATAGGTTTCTATAAATAACCATTGTGCATATCAAGTAGTACGTGCGTTATAATTAGAACGAAGACGGTGAATATCAAGCGCCACTGCTTAGGAGATATATAATACTTTAAAGACATTCCCTTGGCCGGCTTGGGTCTTTACAGCTAACCTGTGAAAAAGCATGCGGCACATGGTAAGAGCTATAGCAGTCTGCCTGTCAGGAACCACTGGAGCGTTCCATGTGAGGCCCGTCTCTTACATTTGATGATTTGGAAATGATTAGATTGTCACTAATGCCGTATATGTTTTTATTTTTTATTATGCTCCCTGAAAGTATAAGAAGGAGCATATAGGCCCCGCTTTGTCCGTTCGCCCTGTGAATGTCTTCTAAAGTGCTCAACCTACATTCATGACACTCCACATACAAATATATCTCATATGTCTTCTAATATTCATCTGCTAAATTGCTTGTCTGCTTCAATTGTGAAAGTGCTTCATAGTTTGTAAAGATTTGTGAAAATGTTGTCTGTCAAATAGCTTGGATCCAGATAAGATGCCGGGTTACTTGACGTCCCATCTGGATCCAACCTGTTTGCATATGACCCTTTGTTTGTTAGTAGTAGGCTTCTTAAGGGTTGAACTTCTATTGGGTTCTGACATACAATGGTCTTTTGAGTGTGTTCCCCTTGACTAATTGTATGTCAGGGCCTCTCTAGACATAATGAGACGGCTTGCCATATTTTGCACACTTGTATCATGCTTTTACTGTTACTTTCATGCCTATTGAGAACAATGGGGGGAATCATTGAATGGACCTGGGTAATGTCTTTAATCGTTGCAAGTACATGTAGTTCATTGAAAAAGAAATCTTTGAATTTGAATTTATCCAGTCAGCAAGCTTGTCTAGTGACGCAATAAAGGGATGCGGATAAACTTAGGTTTCTTAGAATAGAATAGACTATATATTAGAACAGGTTTTATTTACCAACCATGGACCCTCTCGGGTTACAAATGAATGCATACTAAAATATTTATGATTAGTTTAAACATATCTTATTTCTTTCAGTTACATACAATTCAGAAATTGCATCAACATATGAGAAAAAGGATTTGATCGAAAGCTAACAGCTTATATAGATCCTCTCCTTGAAACAATATGTTACAAAAGATATGGCGTTGCTACTCCTTAAAATTGGAAACTAGAAACCTAGGATTTTAGGAATATAGGAACTTCATAATCAAAACCTTCTGCTTCTAATAATGAAATCTTCTGTAGCTTTAAAAATCTGTTCATTGTCTTGAAGAGTCAAAGATATGTCGCCCATGAGTAGCAACTTTGAAGTAACAGTACATATTGGGTTAACCTTAGAAAACAGTTCATGTCCCAGATGATGATATCTTGGACATGACAGAAAAAAATGATCAGCACCCTCTACCTCACCACATTCCCACAAGGGACTTTCTACAATGTTTTATCGAAGAGACTTAGGCTCAATGAGGCACAGTTTGTTCGAAGTATTGTGTAGAGTATTTGAGCTTGTCTCGTCCCTGTCCTGTATAGTAGTAGGTAGGTACTGAGTATAAGTAATTCCTATTCATGACTTTTTTAAAGGATCCTAAAGAATCATAGTCACGCACGTCAGCTGGTAAAGAGTTCCGTTGTCGAATAACTGATGGTAAAAACGAATCGTGGTACAGTTTAGTCCATGATTGAATAGTCCGTATATTATTCGAGTTTCTTAAGCTATAATTAGCTTCGCTTCCGACAAGTGGCGGAACAAGTGATGACAAGTACGGTGGTGTGTCACTATGTTTCGTTCTTCTGGTTCCAAGTGATTCCCATCCTACTTCTTTATTCAATTAGTTAATGGACATTAATTTAATAGTCCCTGTAGTTATTCTAGGAGCTTCATGTTGTATTTTATCAAGATCAGTTTTATCTTGAGTTGAACAGTTATCCCATACTCCAATAGTGGTCTTATGAAAGACAAATATATTATTTCAAGGGATTTCCTATTTAGAACATACTTGAGTTTACGCATTATGTTAATTCGATTCCAAGCTTTTGATTTAATATATTCGATATGAGTATTCCAGCTACCATTATTTGAAAGGAGAACACCCAGATGCCTATTTGAGTCGACTTCAAGAATTTGTTCTTGCAGTATAATTAACGGAGGGTGCATTGATTTGTTTTTTTACACGATATTAATAACGATTCGGTTTTAGATGGATTAAAAGATACTAGCCAGGTTATAGCCCAGGTGGTTATTTTGCTTATATCAGAATTAAGGATATTTGCCGATGTATGGGCATGTTCAACAATGAGGTACACACTAGTATCGTCAGCGAACAAACGAATGTTCGAGTTAATTTCAGAAACAATATAATTTATAAATACAAGAAACAAAAGTGGACCCAATATAAAACCTTGAGGTACCCCTGCCTTGATCGAAGACCACTCAGACTGAGCACCCGGTATCACAACCCTTTGACGTCTGTCACTAAGATACATGTAGTCCGAAAACCAATTTAAGAGATCACTTAATATACCTGCTGCCTTAAGTTTAGATAGGAGACCTGTAAGCTGGTTCACAGTAGAGTCGCCTTGTATGAAACCTGACTGAAACTGAGAAAGAAAGTTTATATCTCGAAGATAGTTGAAAACATGTTTGAAAATCAGTCTTTCTAAAGCTGGTGTTAAGTGCTTGTGTGGCGGTCGTAAAACGTCGCCCCGTACTTCATTCTCAGTGTTGTTATACCCTCTGATCCTTCGAGATCATGTATTTCGGTACTTCTTGTTCTGAAAATTGAATACCGCTTAAGCCGGTGCTAGAAGGCGTGAGCAGTGTTGCACTTTCAATTACTGCTCATGAACAGACTCAATAAAACCGAGTCTGCAATTTTCTCTTTTTGTGTTGCAATATTTGCTCTCGGGGGATCACCACCCTTCAGAATTTATAATCTTCACAACAGCAGGTGTTAAGTGCTTGTGTGGCGGCCATAAAACGTCGCCCCGTACTTCATTCTCAGTGTTGTTATACTTTCTGATCCTTCGAGATCATGTATTTCAGTACTTCTTGTTCTGAAAATTGAATACCGCTTAAGCCGGTGCTAGGGGGCGTGAGCAGTGTTGCACTTTCAATTACTGCTCATGAACAGACTCAATAAAACCGAGTCTGCAAATTTCTCTTTTTGTGTTGCAATATTTGCTGTCGGGGGATCACCATCCTTCAGAATTTATTCAGGTTGCTTAAAAGGGAGATTGGGCGATAATTCAAGGCCTGGGTAGGATTTCCTTTGTAAATACGGCACTCACGTGTGCTTCTTTCCAGGATGTAGGTACAATACCGTCAGATAGGGATCTGTTGAAAAGGTCACAGAGGGGTACGGATATTTCATGTGAAAATTCACGGAGAATACGATTATTTATACCATCTGGGCCTGATGCTTTACCTAAAGGAAGGCTTTCTAAAACTGATTGAACTTCTGGTAACAAGACAAAAGTAGACATTGAAACAGTTGATATCACTAGGTGAGATAAGGAACAGGGACGTGTCTATCTTTGAGATTTGTTTGTGCAGTAAAATAACCATTTAACAAGTTTGTTTTTTTCATTTTCATCAGCAATGGATTTGTCCTGATGAATAAGTGTTGGGAGGGAAGTTTTCCTACTTTTACCAGTGAAACCTTTGAGAATTATCACCAATCTTTAGAGGATATTGTTTTGCTATTAAGTTTCTGTGATAAATTTTCATAATGTGTTTGTTTTGCTTGCCGAATTAGTGTTGTTGTTTCATTCCTGAGTTGTTAAAAAATTGCCCCAATTGCTTAATAAGTTGGTGGTTCTGGCTTTTCTATAAGATCTTTTCCTTGCTCTTATTTTTCGTTTGGTATTTACATTCATCCATGGTTGATCAGTTTGCTTTATCTTTACTGTGTGATTTGGTATACAACTTTCAGTTGAAAATCTTAATGTGTCTGTCATGTTATTTGCATATACATTTATATCATCGTGTTTAAGAATATTCCAGTTTGTGTCATTTGCTTTCTGACGGAGAAGGTTATAATTTCCTTGGTCACATTTCCAAATGTTTCTACTGTATGTTTAACATAATTGACATGAAACTAAAGCATGTGCATCATATCTTAGGCACATATTGGTAAATCACGTATAAACAACAATACATTTTATTCATCTTGCTTCCTCGTGAAGTTCTAAGGCACATGGACACACCAGTCAAAACAATGGTTTATGCATTTAGTAAGCACTTCAAAGTAAGCTAGATCCTCCTATTAGTTTTCTTCCGGTAGTATCCAGAAGGTTTATTAGGTTAGTCATAATACTAGCCGTTTCTAAGGCATAATGATCCTTAACAATGTAAGCACATGTAGTTCAAGTTTCTGTAAATATGCATATGTTGATGGAATAACGGGAAAATCATCAACAGAAATATACGAATAAGAAAATAAAAAAACAACAGAGAAAAACTATTTTGTTTGGTTAAATTGGTTACGATTTATTAGTTTTATTAACTCAATCAGCTCGGTTAAATGTTTTTCTAATAAAAAATAATGCTTTTGTGGCCGATTTTAGGCTGCGAATCTCATATCCGCGGATATGAGAATAGTCATACCGACTTAAATCCACCGCTGGAGAAACGTGGTTTAATAAGAATCAAGTCAGAAAGCAAAGATTAATGGATAAAAAGTACATGTTTCCATTCTACTCGCATGCTAATTAGATTAAGAAGCTCTTAAAGGGGCTGACAATGGCATAAACCTAAATGATATGTTCAGCTCCATCAAGGTCAATCTTAAAATAGAAACTGAGCCGACCGTTACTCGAATTTTATGCGGAATGCAAAAATGATTGCACTTTGTTCTGGGAAAAAAAAAATCATGTCTATTTGAATTAAATATCGACAATCTGGATTCAACTAATCCTATTGTTCAAATTCAATCACGTTTGGTTAGTGATAGTTTGACTGCGTATTTTTTTTTATATAACCAAAACTCGCGCATGCGAAAAGCCACAACTCGCCCCGTCCGGTAGACGGCGATATTCTTTTTACTATCCCAATTCAAAACTCCTTGAGATAAATTGTTAACCATCCCAGAATACGCCGACATCCATTTCCAACACTGAGGAGAGACCTGAGGGTCTCCCAAATTAGTCTACATTATGCAGATCTAGATAGTTTACAATTTATATGTACAATTCGATGGGATTCTTTGTTCGGAGAAATAAAATCTACTTACCAAATAACACGGTCCCGTAAATCGTTTGAAAACTATTTCTGGCCATTTCGAGCAGTTCTGTCTCACTTCAGGTGCTAATGTGTAGAGATCTACGACGTTCTGACCATCAATTGTTTGCCTGTCTCCATTATATTGTCTGTAACGTTACTGACACGACAAATTTAAGAAATGCCTGTAAAGTTGAAACGGGGCTGTTTACCCCACCCACTTATTTACAAACGCGAAGTCACAGGGTCACTGTTCAGACGCGGATTATTGCTACCTTAAATATATCTATATCAATACAAATGATTTATTGAATGCAACTTACGATGGAAACACAGATTGCTTTGTGACAAACGTACACACTTCCCAATATAGACAAAAACTAATTATGAAACTGGCTTGTACGCAGTTCTAAACACAAAGCTGCAGACGCTCTCATCAGACGCTTGACGCCCACGTCATCAAGACTTTCTCTAATCACGTGGGTGATTTGTTGAGAAACATGTTTTCTGGCGGACCGTTTCTAACTTAAACGTTTTGAAAATGGCAGTGTTTTAAGCACTGTCTGTATCTGAAAATATTTTCAAAATATTACTTATAGGACTTACTTCAACAGAATTTAGTCTTTTCTAGATAAAACACACACAATATGGCTTACTACACTGAGGAGGGGGTACAAAACTTAATGTAACATTTCATTGTTACTAATTAAAAACGTCGGCGTTTTAGTGACTCGCTTAAATAGCAAAACATGCGTGTTTAATTCCAAAACGCAACAAAAACGCTACTGTTTTGGTGCAAAACATTAGCGTTATTGAATAAAACACCTTCAAAACACGTTAGATGACGGCAAAATTTACAGTGTATGCTATTTATTATCCATAAATGATACATAACTCAAGACATGCAAGTCCTATATCCCCATACTAGAAGTTGACAGAGATCAAATGGCCATGTACAGTAGTTTCACTAGTTTGTATTAAAAATATGATAAAATGTATAATATGACAAATTAACTCTTTCGCTGCCATGGTGCATCTGTCATTACATATGAAATCAGTTTTGATCAAGATGAAACGTCGAGTAACTCGGCGTCTCATCAGGATCCAAACTGTTTGTTACTGTTACTATTTAATGACACGAAATAAAGAAAAAACTGAAAACTGAAAATTGTAGCAGACGACAAAGTTTGCAAAAGACAGAAATTGGCAGCGAAAGAGTTAAAAAATAATTTACAGGTATTGGGGTAATATAGTTGCGTTAATAACATTTTTGATAGCTCGGGGTACTTAAGTCGGTGTCTTCCCACTTTGCCAACCCTCTATTGTTTAAATAGTTGGGATGGTAGCAATGTATTGTTCAGCTATAACAATATATTTCAGATGTGGTAATTGCTCTGGTTGGTTATACTTGTGAAAAAAAGATAGATTCAGTTTCTCCTTGGACCCTTCATAGTATTAACAGATATTTTCAGATACAGACAGTGCTTAAAACACTGCCAACACTAACGTTACATGTGTAACGTTATGCAATTATAATATATGTAATAACAATACCGTTAGTATTTCGTGTATGTTAGAATGTACTTTGCCCTTTATGTGTGAAATTTCGAGGAGGATGGAGCAAAAGGATGGCGAAGAGGAAATACCTATATTCTAGTTTTTGAAGGCATGTTTTACAAGACATCACCACAGCGATAGAATAAAACTAAATTTTTTTCATGGAATGCCTCGCCGCTCATGCAGATTATACTCATTTCAGGTCTCAGGAAATCCGGCCAAGATGGTTTCCAAGAGACTAGCTGCATAGAGGTCCAAGAGAAACGCAACCGAGCGTTTCTCCCCAAATACGGCCAAACTATTCGAGCTCACTGTCCACAAAAAGGAGAAATTCTAACCAAGAAAGTCACAGATCATGAAATCATCTGGCTGGAATATGAAGAAGAGAATCCAGACTGCTTTGAGAGCGATGTAACGCCCGTTACACAAACTGATGATATGGACCGGTTGTGTTACAGCGAGAGGTGTGGCGTTAACTATTTCAAGGTGTTAAGTTCATATTATTTTGAGAGCAGCTTCGGTGATTTACAGTGAACAAGAACTGCGTAAACTAGAATCTGAGACATTTAACACACTTAAGGTGCTACTAAAGAGCCCAAACACACACCAAGATGGATCAAGTACAAGGGCAGATAAGTATGACGAAAACCTATATGTTAATGCTGATTTATGTATTGGCCAAAATGAAACGCGAAAATGAGAACATAACATCAGCAGCCACTTCGGGAATAACTGTTGAACTCACGAGTAAGCCATAATCAAAATCCGATGGTGCAGTAACGGACGTTAAAGAGCAAGACCATCCCAGTAGGAATTACCGTCGAGTGCAAACTACATGTAACTCCTTGCGCCAAAGAGGGAACACTGTCTGTGAAGGATGCTGTGGACCTCAGAGAGCAGGACAAGTCAGCAGTAACAGTTGAAATCGATATCGATGAAAAGGCTACAAAGGCTGACAAAGTCGTTGTCTTGGAGCAGTTGACAAGACGTCAAAGAACTGAACAGTTCAGCTGTAACAGTAGACATCAATGGTAGCAAGACTGAGAGAAAACCTGCAGAGGTCAATGAGGATGGTACTCTTCCTATTGACGTTAAGAAACACCTCAGTGTAGCTTTACCAGTAACTACTGAGCTTGATGAGACTGAGAGAAAACCTAATGAGGGCAATGATGATGTTACTGTTATTCAGGAACACAGCAGACTAGCTATAACAGTAACTACCGAGCCTGGCGAGACTCAGAGAAATGCTTCAATTGTCAATTATGATATAACTGCTTCTACTGACGCTAAGGAACAGAAAGGTTCTTCAAAACCAGATGCTGGGGATATAAGGGGGACCGAGGCAACATCTGCAGATGCCGATAATATTATCTCTTCTGATGCTGATTCTGTGAAGGCTAATAAACAGGACATCTCAGTAATAGTAACAACGGGAGATGAAAGCGAAACTGCGGTAATAACTGCAGAAGCGGTTGATGGCAAATGTAATGTCTCTACTACTAATCATATGAACGTCAAGACGCAAGACAGTTCGGCAGTAACAATATCTGCACATAACCGCCAGACAGAGACACAGCCTACAGACGCTGGTGATGGTAATTTCTCTGAACCTTCAGAGGTCATGAAGCAGGTTCAGTCAGCAGTGACATTAACTAGTAATGATAACAAGACTGCTGCAACGGCTGTAGATGTCGAAGATGACATTTTGTCTATTAACGATACAACCGACAACAAAAGCAACGCTGGATATGAAATAGATATATTGTCGTATACATGTATCAACCGAGACAGACGACGACGCCGATGATGATGATGATGATGATGATGATGATGATGATAATTGAAATGACAATAATGCTGATACAATACACCCGCTTTCTCCTACCAAAGAAACTGAAGACGTAGACGATGATGACAGTGATATTATGTTAGGCATACTCTGGGTTTATGCCAGAGTACAATGAGTTATGACCTTTAATGGAAAAGCAATAAGCAATATGATCAGTATCGTGTCTTATTGCTTTAGTGTTTTTAATTTTTATACAAAAAGATTTTAGATTATATACTGGTGGTTATTGCATGGTTACGAACACAAAAATATATAAATCTGTTATACAAAAATCGCACAAGTTCTTTATTATTATAATAGCCTTACATAAAACTTGTCCTAAGTTTTCCTAAAGGAACCTCTAATACTGATTATCGAGATTACCTTACTTTATACGAGGGCGATGTTTATTGTGGCAGCGATACCAATTTATCATTTCTCTCGTGCATGGGGTTTCTAAAACTGACATGTACTTGTAGAAATAATTATGTAATAAGTTGAACGTATTGTACATCTTGTATTATTATTTTGTATACAAAATACGTAGTATGTATCATTATATATGTTATCTGGTCCGTATTGGAGGAAATAAAGACATTGAATTGACTTGAATCGACGATGATTATGTAAAGTTATTAGAATTATTAACCCTTCACCGCAAATGTCGCATCACCACGATAAAACGTGTAGTCCCAAGGCGGCGTCTGATCAGTGACATCACTTTTTGTCTTAATCTCTATGTCTATATATGTGCTTTATTCCTTTGAAATTTGCATTTATTTATGTAATTTACTTATTATACCAAACGATTTATCAAAAGTGATTTGCACACGACAATTAGAAGTTTGGTGTCGAAAGGGTTAATGCCGTTTCTTATTGGTGTTTTTCCAATAAAGAGAAGAGCTGTGCTTTTTGTAATTGCAAAGCTATTGCAATGCGTTGGTCAACGTAAGTCAAGGCATGAAACATCCTTAGCTGTGAATATGTGCAAACTACGGCATGCTGCGTGTCACATTATTCAGCTTGTATAGTTCGTTTAGTTAAATTAAGTTCTGTTTAGCGTTGTTATACAATATATGCTCTATTATATAGATCAGATTCAGAAGTTTGTGGAATAGCTAAAATTTTCCATTATAAATATTCAGGACATGACTAGTCACCCAGTAATAAATTCTTAGAGCAACATTCATGGAGGAAATAATGGCATTATTTCCCGCGTTTCTCAATCGAGAGCTGAATACTGTTGCGTTTATAATATTCAGCGTTTCTCTTTGCTAATTTTCATATCTTCGTTGTATCTGATGTCAACCACATCTGGAGCCATACTGTATAAAAAAAGATTAATTATGCGGAGTAATTTGTGTTCTTCCCATAATTTTCAGAAAAACATGACAACCAAAGTGTCAATATTTTGGATCCTTGTTATCCTATGTTACTCCATGTCTCATCTAGATCCAAACTGTTTGCATATACCATTTAACCCTTAACCTGATAGATACCTTCTAAGCAAAGTAGATCCAGATCAGGCGGATCAGACAGGGTTTGCTCTTTTTGCTTATGGAATCATATTATAATATATACAGTAAAACCTCTCTATAACGGCCACTCAATTACATAAAATATTTTGTGTAAAAGGCAGGCGGCTGCTTAAAGCAAGGTGAAAGTTAAACAGAACGCTCCTGTGGGAGCGTTCTGTTTTACTTTCACCTTGCTTGAAGCAGTCACCTGTCCTAAATGCCAACTAATTAACACAATTTAGTGGCCCTTATAGAGAAGTTATACTATATATATGATTCTGCAGTTAATGCCATGCATATTCAGATACCATTATCAAAAGCAACTGAATAAAAATTCATGATGTCACTATTTTATACATAAATATTCATCAGGTAACGGATTTACCCTTAATGTGAGGGAGGCGAGTTTACAAGATATTTGCAAATAGTGTCGACCCAGATCAGGGTCTGTGCTGTTAGTCATAAAATCACGTTCCTAAGTGATAAATTTCGATACATTTTTAATTACTTTTCAGAACTGGAGAAGCCAGTTTGAATTAGCAGATTAAGGGTTAAGAGTCGCTTATTGCATAGTAAAAGTTCACACAAGTCACGCCAGAGTTCATACACGCGTGAGGGAGTTAGAATAGTTTTGCACCAATCCCTCGATATGTTACAATATATTATCTACACTTGTACAAAGATGTGAGCGTTCTAGAGGACGACTCTAATGCAAAATAAGCTGTATCGATCAGTCCATCGAACACGACTAACAAATGAAACTGGTGATTTGGTGATAGAAGTTGTATACGTGTACAGTGGGCTAGATACAAGTTCATTTGGAAAGCGGTGCGATTTTAGTTTTCATAAGGATGGCTTGTGACCCAAGTAAGTTGTTTTTTATTTCGATGGCATATCAGTATTGTTTTAGACATATCCTTTTAAAACATTGAATCGACAAATGCGCTTAAAATGCTACGCTTTGCAGAGTAGACGCGTTTTCACGCACTTTCAAACAGAGTAGACCCAGATCAGACGGCTCCTGTAGGAGCCGTCTGATCAGAGCCCATTCTGTTTGCTTATGATCTAATATACATGTGGATATGATTCTTCAATTTCTGCCATGACCAAATCTGCCTGTGTCCGTAAGCTATTATAGCTATCTAATTAATAGCATGATGTCATGATGTATTACATGAATGCATCGAGTAAAGGGATAAAGTGTTGCTTTACACATTGTCTGATCTGGATGCAAACTGTAAGAAAAGGGAATAATAAAGTAGGCCATAGTATTCAATAGGTTAACCCTTTCACAGTTGAATATTCATGTCAGAAATAATTGCATCATGAATATTTATTAGCTGGATAATTATCATGGCATATGTACACAGGAGAAATTGGAATCGGAGGAAACTGTAGTCAGATCTATCATAAAGTAAGTAAACATCGCAGACCTTGATCAGACGACCACTGGAACTGTCTGATCTGGGTCTTCTCTGTTTGCAAACGCGTAAATAGAGTTTATATGAGCGAAAGGTCACTAATAAATCAAATTCATATGACGCATATCAAGCAGGATAACATTTGCGCATGAGTAACCAGCAGGTCATAAAAATAATGTGATGTACATACAAAAGTACACACAAATTACGTTTTAAAATTTAGTTGACAACCATGCAGTAGAAAGGTTTTTGCTTTGTTATTGCTTACGAAATACAGTAGCCGTCCGATATGGGTTCACTCTGTTTACAAAGACGTGAAAGAGATGTTTATGAAAGGGACGTGTTAAATAAGTGAAATAACTATCTGCAATTACTTTCATCCTGCGTTAAACAACCACCTGTTTTAAAGGAAATCATGATTATTTATTAAGTGTTAGCTTTAGGGCCTAAGAGGGGTTTTTTTTCTCTACGATGCATTTACCTTTATTGCTTTCTACTGTCTGTTGATCAATATGCCTTTCCCTGTTCTATGTTGTTTTTTGGGTTTTTTTTGTTGTTGTTGTTTTTTTTGGGGTTTTTTTGTTTGTTTTTTTTGGGGGGAGGGGGGTTCAAATTGTAATACCTACTGACTATTCATGGGAAAAATAGTTATAATGAAAGGTGGAACATGCAAGTCTGTTTAGAAACAGTCGTTAACCCTATTAAGCCTAATTTCCTAAGTGGATTAATCCAACCAAATGTATATTGTAAACTAATCTAATTTTCCCATCGACGCATGTTTATGCAAGAGTTATTTTGTCGATGTGAATTTGGGGAAATTAAAACACGGTATTGAACTCTGAAATAAACATAGAAGAGGTAGAGGGTTAATCTATACTATTGCCTATGTCTCTATTAACCTATCAAGTGCAGACAGTGTCTTCTTCGAGTTTCAGAATGGACATTCGTCCATTCTCTTCTAAACTGATAATCAGGGTGTCAAAAACATTTTGAATATTGATTAGACGCCGAGTTACTCGGCGTCTCATCTGGATCCATACTCTTGCATATGATACTGCAGACCTGTCCCCATGGCAGTGAAGAAGTTAACATTTTTCTTAAAATAAACGCATTTTCACACATTTGCAAACATAGTAGACCCAGATCAGACGACTCCTATAGGATCCGTCTGTTCAAGGTCTGCTCTGTTTGCTTATGGAGTTATATAAATGTGATTCTACAATGTTGACCAAGGTAAAAATGTGTTTACGTACCAGTACAGTAAAACCTATATCTATAACGGCCACTAAATTACATTAAGTATTTCGTGTTAAAGGCAGGCGGTTGCCTATATAGGAGCGTTCTATTTTACTTTCACCTTGCTTAAAGCAACCACCTGCCCTAAATACCAACTGATTAACACAATTCAGTGGCCGTTATAGGGAGATTTTACAGTTAGCTAATAAATGTTAATGATGCCATTATGTTTTATATGAATATTGAACAGGTAGAGGGTTTATGGACACTATGGATAAATGGGTTAATGTCCATTAGTCCTTGCTCTAGTAAACCTGATGACATATATTTGATAAAAAAGCAGACCTCATCATTGGGGATTTAATCATTAATATTGCATACAGCCAAGGGAACAGTTGCTGTTAACGAGCTGTAGGCAGTATAAACAGATACGACAATCAACCCAAGCGAGAGTGAATGTTATAAATGACTAAATTCTCTGTCTCCCTAGTTGCAGTCTTATGAAGGCTTATGAACAAAAGAAATGTTGATATAATGGCAGAAAATGAAGTCATATTTATATTATTTCATAAGCAAACAGAGCAGACCAGGCACAGTCTGGTCTGTGTCTACCCTGTTTACAAAGGTGTATAAATAACTATAAATCTTATTCAATATATACTCATTTTTACACTTTCGACACCTTTGCAAACAGAATAGACAGAATAAACCCTGATCAGACGGCTCCTATAGGAGCCATCTGATCAGGGTCTGCTCTGTTTATTTATGAAATGATATCGATATGATTCTACAGTTTCTACCATGGCCACAACTTCTTGTGTTCATGTGTCATCATAATCAATACTTATGATATCATTATTTCCTATGCACATATCCATGGGGTAAAGGGTTAAAAACACCATAAGAGTGCTAAACACATTGGACACGAGGTACTCAGCGTCATATCTGGATCCAAACTGTGTGTAAACTTCATCCCAATACATGTCTTGATCCAAACTGTGTGTAAACTTCATCACGATACATGCCTGGATCCAAAATGTGTGTAAACTTCATCCCGATACATGCCAGGATCCAAACTGTGTGTAAACTTCATCACGATACATGCCTGGATCCAAAATGTGTTTAAACTTCATCACGATACATGCCTGGATCCAAAATGTGTGTAAACTTCATCACGATACATGCCTGGATCCAAAATGTTTGTAAACTTCATCCCGATACATGCCTGGATCCAAAATTTGTGTAAACTTCTTAACGATACATGCCTGGATCCAAAATGTTTGTAAACTTCTTAACGATACATGCCTGGATCCAAAATTTGTGTAAACTTCTTAACGATACATGCCTGGATCCAAAATTTGTGTAAACTTCATCACGATACATGCCTGGATCCAAACTGTGTGTAAACTTCATCACGATACATGCCTGGATCCAAAATGTGTGTAAACTTCATCACGATACATGCCTGGATCCAGAATGTGTGTGAACTTCATCACGATACATACCTGGGTCCAAAATGTGTGTAAACTTCTTAACGATACATGCCCCACAAATAGCTGATACATTTTTTCTCTCATCCATCGAGTTTTTCGTCTTTTGACAGGTGATGGTGAATTCAGAAGCAGACTTGATGAGAAAAGCCAAAAGAAGGTACAGGAAGAGCTCGGGGAGCGCAACGACAAGGACAGGGAGCTCGCAGTACAAGTTCTACGTCAATGGGTCCTACAGCAGCCCTGGCTCAGTTCACCGACCGGTGTGTTTGCTGTTCGCATAAAACGATAAAAATCTGTTTTTACCTTTTATTCCATGATATTCATATAAGAAATAACGACATCTTGAATAATAATATTCTTGAAAATGTTTCAATTTGCGCAATTTATCTGGACATCTGATTTACATAATGCAGCCCAAAAGTAATGTAGAAAACGCATTTGTCTCTACATGCAACGCATTTTAGAATACCTTAAAATGATGTAAACTCTTTGCCTGTATGCTGCAAAGAAGATATCTATCAAATGAAACGCTGAAGAAGACAGAACTGTTCATGTGTTTGATATCCAAGAGCCGATGTTATTCGATGATATATTAGTATTTATTTACATCGACCACTTAATGAATCGTCATGGGTGTCTTTATAAGCAGGTGGTTGCTTAATGCAGGGCAAAAGTAATGCAGAAAGCTCCTCTAGGAGCTTTCTGCATTACCTTTGTCCTGCATTAAGTTACCACCTGCATCTAGCACCCAGAATTATACAACTTTCAGGTGGTCGCATTAGTGGGGTTTTACTGTATTTTCGAAATAGCCCGATAACATTTTTTGTCCCACAACAATATCAATATCGATGACAACTGTTTACATTGCATCACGGGGCGTTTTATGACTTATATTGAAGGTGTGCGATTTATTAAACACACTATCACCTTAACTCTTTACTTGATAAAGACGCTAAAACAGCGGGTGGTTGCGTAATGCGTGGCAAAGGTAGTGCAGAAAGCTACTATAGGAGCTTTTACGCATTACTTTTCTTTTGAATTGCATTAAGCTTCCACTTGTCTTACAAACCCACAATTAGACCTCTTTTTGGTGGCCGCTTAACCCTTTCCCTCATATACACGTGTTTTCACGCATTTGCAAACAGAGTAGACACAGACCAGACGGTTCCTATAGGAGCCGTCTGATCAGGGTCTGCTCTGTTTGCTAATGGAATTTGATATATCTAATATTTACTTTCTAAAATGGCTACACTGTTGCACCTTCCATATTTCATTATACCTATTTTGTCCATGACTATTCAGTAGGTATTGACATTTGGAATAAACATAGAACAGGGAAAGGGTTAAGACAGGTTCTACTGTAACATTTTCGCTGCCAAATTTGCATCGTTTGAATCCAGATGAGACGCCGAGTAACTCGGTGTCTCATCAGGATCCAAACTGTGAATTACTATGCTTATTTTCAGGGATTAAGAAAACATTAAAAAATGAAATTTGCAGCAGGTGACAAAATTTGCAGACGACATAGCCGGGCAGCGGAAGAGTTAAAATGTTTCCAAAGATCCTTTACACCTCCTGATCATATTTATGTTTCGAGAATAACCTTAATGCAAAGAATTTCTATCACAGTAGAAACTAAAATACTTCAATATCAGCTTCAGTTATTTATTTGTCTCATGAATATTCATGTGAAGAATAGTGACATAAGCAAAGAGAGCAGATCCTGTAGTAACCATCTGATCTGGATCTACTCTGTTTGCAAATGCATATCCAAGTATGAGGTTACGGGTTAAAGTCCACGATGAAATGTCTAGGTCTACGCTGTTTGCAAAGGTTTTAACCCTTTCCTCCATAAATACGCCTTTCTACGCCTCTGTAAAAAGTCACTTCTTGAAACCATTGTGATAAATAGAGCATTTGCTCCTATAGGAGCAAATGCTCTATTTATCACAATGGTTTCTAATTACAAAATTCTAAAAATTGTCCTTTTCTCTAGTTAATGCTCCTTTTCGGTAGATTTATTTAAAGAGGTTGAATCTAAAATAGCCTATGGGGTAATGGGTTAAATTGCGTTTATATCTGGTAAATGTTTATACAGGTAAACGTAATGATATTTGTTTCAGATTTTGAATTTCTGCTACGGTTTCTCCGTGTGCGAAAATTTAGTCAGCTAGGTGCAAGACAGACCATAGTAAATTACTGGATGGCAAGAACAACAATACCCATGTGGTTCAGGGACATTGATCCTGGCGACCCATTACTCCTAGAAATCCTTAGAGCTGGGTAGGTACATGTATATTAATTCACATAATCCTTTACTCCATGGATATATTAGAAATAATATAATCATGAATATTAATTAGATAATTTGTATAATGTCACATGGACACAGGAATTTCTTGGCAGAATGAAAATGTAGAATAATTCACACATGTACACGCGCGAATGCACGCACGCACGCATACTCATTCACTCACCCACTCACTATCTCACCGACTCACTATCTCACACACTCACTCACTTACACATTATTCATTATTTTATGGTGAATTGTCAGTACTGTAAAACTTCTTTACAATGGCCAGTAAAAGAAATCTAATTTTTGATTTTACACAAGCAGCAACTTAAAGCAGAGCGCAAACTATGTAGATAATTGTTAGAGCTATGTTCATTATGTTCAATCTGCATTGTGCAGCCAACTGTTTTAACCCTTTACTCCATGAATATTCATGTAAGAAACAATGACATCATCAATATAAATGGCATTAAAAGTTATAAAAGGTAAAGGTTTAAACAGGACGCAAAATATGCAGATGACTATAAGGGCTATGTTTATCATGTTAATGTTTATTATTTTTCAATCTGCATTATGTAGCCACTTGTTTTATGACAACTATGTGTAATTATAAACCCATTCCCTCCTACTAACGCCTTCTGATTTCCCAGTAAAAAACACTTTTCAAAACATTGTGATAAATATAACATTTACAATGTACTCCATCGGAGCAGAATGGTTTCAAAACTGCACAATTCTAAAGCATTTCTCTAGTACCTGCTCCTTTTCGGTAAATTTACTCAAAGAGGTTGGGTCTAAATATAACCTATGATGTAATGGGTTAAGCGGTTGTTATGGAGAGGTTCTATTGTATTTATATCCACAGGTTTTACTACAGCCCAAAGACAACGGACAAACAAGGTCGACGGTTGATCATAGAGCACCCGAGTATGTAAAACATTTCTAAAAACGGCTACTCAAAAGAATTGTACTTCTTGTTCTAAGAGACATGTGGTTGCTCAATAATGCAATAATGGACGAGTACACGTGACTTTAATACATTCCCTCCCACTGACGCCTATTGACACCCTGTAAGTCATTTTTGATGCCATTGTGATAAACAGAACATTTGCTCCATAGAAGCAAATGCTCTATTTATCACAATGGTTTCAAATACACAATTTTAAAACGTTACTGTTCTCTAGTAAATGCTCCTTTTCGGTAGATTTATTAAAAGAGGCTGGGTATAAAAAAAAAGTCTAAGAGGGAATGGGTTAAAGAGGTGTAGTTTGGGATCATGGAGGCAGGTGGTATCTTAATACAGGATGAGAGGCAATATTTTCGTTCTGTATTAAGAACACAAGTGGCTTTAAAGAAAGTCTAATTCTGGGTCACACAGGCAGATGATAATTTAATGTAGGACCGCTTGCATTTAGAGAAAAACATGTTTATTCGCTTAATGGTTGCTTAAGATAGGTTCAGTTGTATACAAATGAATACATGAGAGTTAACTATGGACTAAGTGGCTCTCTATCAAAGTTCACAGGCCGCCAGGGCTGCTATGGCAACATAGGGGATAATAGCAATCTTGTGTTCATCCGATTTCAGTTTTCAGCCTTGATTGTATACTTCTACCAAAATGTTTATACGTCAAAAACAGGTAGCCAGCGGGACTTTGTTTTCACATACATACCAGTAATTCTTCTTCCCTTGAACCACTATCAAGAATGCAATATAATTTGATAGGAATGTCTTTCGGGCGAGTTTCTCCTATCATAGTACTTCGAGCCACTGTACGTCTATTAAAAACAAACATGGCCGCCAAGGAGTTCGTGAAAAGTGAATTGTTTATGTGGTTGGAGCTAATTTTCCGCCCTCAATAATTTTGAAAAATCATAACCAGACGTACTGATAAGCATAATACAAAAACGAGAGACCCGTGGTGACCAGTTAATGCACACCTTAGTCAATGACTCATGCGAAATACAATGTAAATAAGAAAATTTCTGCCACATTCCTTTACAATATAGCAAGTGGTATTAACTCTTTCGCTGCCAAATTCTGTCGTCTGCTAACATTGTCGTCTGCTACAAATTTTCATTCTTTTGATTTTCTTCATTTTTGTTTCAAAGACATAGTAACAGTAACAAACAGTTTGGATGCTGATGAGACGCCGAGGTAATCACAGATCCGGAAATGGCATCGAAAGGGTTAAACTTATTCCCTCATATAAACACTTTTTCAAGCCTTTACAAACAGAGTTCTTGAGAAACTAATGACCAAGTGTCGAATGAATGAATGAATGAATGACTTTATTTAACGAGGGTAACTTAATAAGTCTGAAGACTAATCTTTCTTGAGGCCCCCGATTAAAAGAATCTCATACAAAGTACCAAAACATTAAACAAAGCAACAATTCATTTACAATGTGCGAACGTGACACACACAACAAACGTCAAACAGCTTGGATCCGGTTGAGACGCCGAGTTACTCGCAGTTAGCGGGATAAGGTTTAATATAACGCAAAATAATGCAAAGTAACTATTGATGAATTAAATCCATGATTTGATAGAGAGCTTTAAACCCGTCATTTTTTCAAAAGTTTGAAAATAGCAGCAAGAGCACTTTTGTTCTAATATGATGATACGCCGCATCATGCGGCGGCTCATCGGGATCTGAAGTATGTGACACTTTGACCATATATTGGCAAGACGATAATTGTTACAAACGAAAACATACTTAGTGTAGAAGTATTTAAAAAGTGCTAATGGGTTGAAAAGTGTTCTGTTCACCTCAATAATGCAATATACATGTATATGCGTTCGTTCAAATATCTTTTTCTTCTTCTGACAGAAAATTTGAATTTAGATATGGCGAAGAAGTGGGGGCTTGACAACGTGTTCAAATCCATCGTTCTTGTCTGCGAATGGATGAACAGGGATGAGAATCTACAGGCTAACGGTGTGTGTGTGCTGTTTGATCTCACGGACTCGACACTGGCACACGGAATGACGATATGGAGCCCGGAAAATGGCAAGAGGGTCATGCAATACTATCAGGTAAGCTGACAAACGCCACAGTGGTGTACAAAACACCTGTGGTAAGGTCAGTAACCCTGTGACGCTACTAAACTATTCGCCGAACTTGTACTGACTGTGACCTTCTCATAAAGGTAAAGACGGACTACGCGTAAGAGTCGCCAGCCTTTACCGGTAATTCGCAGTGAAAATATAAAAAAATATTTAAAAGAATGTTTCTTTTTTTATGAACAAAGGGCATTTTGGAACAGACAGAAACTGTAAAATCAGGTCAATATTATGTCATAAACAAACAGAATAGACCCTGTTAGACGGCTTTAAAGGGACCGTCTTATTTGGGTCTATTCTGTTTGCAAAGGAGTGAAAAGGCGTTTATATGAAGGAAATGGCTAACCAAGTTAGTATTGTTCAGTTTCTTGATAAAATACCCGTTATCTTCCTGAGAATACAATGTCAAATCCTATTTATTAATTTTGAATTGCTTACCTTTTTGGAATTGTTATGCTTTTCCCTCTTTGTCACTCGATCTGAATCGAAATTTGTTTTTATTTCTTACCGAACTGAGAACAAATTTGTATCACCGTTTTAGGCACGATTTGCATGAGTTTCACCTGAACCTATAATTAAAGAATTCAATCTTTAAAATTATATTATATATATATTAATTATTTCCGTAAGAAACGAATTAAAACGCAAAGGCCAGAGACAAGGATTGAATCCTTGTTTAGACATGTTGGTGTTAAAATACCAATGCATTGTTATCATTATTTAACCCTTTCCTTCATATAAACTCTGCAAACAGAGTAGACCCAGATCAGACCGCTCCTATAGGAGCCGTCTGATCAGGGTCTACTTTGTTAGTGTATGGCATTATGATAAGGCCGACTATTTTCGCCAATATACCAAAACAATTCTGTCTACAAATGCCATTACAAAAATGCAACTAATAAATATTCATTTTGTCATTATTTCTTACATGAATACTTAACTGGGAAAGGGTTAGCCCTTCTGTCCTACACGCATTATTTATTTAACCTGTTACTCAATAAATAGTTATATCATGAATAATGCCTATGCATATTGATTAGCTGATTTTTATATAGAAAATATCTGTGAGTTCATTAACCCTTTCGCTGCCAAAGTCTGTCGTATGCTAACTTTGTCGTCTGCTACAAATTTTTTTTATTTTCTTCATTTTTGTTTCAAAAACATAGTAACAGTAACAAACAGTTTGGATCCTGATGAGACGCCGAGTTACTCGGCGTCTCATCTGGATCCAAACTGTTTGCATAGGTAATCACAGATCCGGCATTGGCAGCGAAAGGGTTAAGAAACAGGACAGGTCCTGGTCAGACGGTTCCTACATGAACCTATGATCTGGGTTTACTCTGCTTGCAAAGGTGCCAAAAAGCGTCCCTATGGAGTAAGGTGTTTAATTGATTTCGTTTGTAATACGTCTGTCTTTGCCATCTAAAGCTAATTGACGCATTTGGAGGGGTAGGGATACTGACGAATCCCTTGTCAGTAACATTACTCCCTATAGTGTGCTCAGTGTAACTTGGTGATACACAACCTGCTTTCAAATAAAAAGTCCTTAACCCATTCCCTCATATTGTCGCCTTATCACGACTCTGTGAAAGTCACCTTTTAACCCTTCTCTTGCTGAATTTTAAAATACATTTCTTCTTCTTTACCCATGCTCTGTGGTATAATTATATATATCTTCACTGTGTACACGTATTTCGCTGTGCAGTCACTGCTGCGCAGTGCACTGGTTGCACAATCAATTTGTAAATAGTGCAGACCCTGATGAGACAGCTCCTGCAGGAGCTGTCTCATCTGGGTCGTCACTATTTACAGGTAGGTATACTGACGTGAATAGCAAGCGAATGGTTAAAACCAGTGTGGTCATAGAGCATTTGCTCCATTATAGGAGCAAAATTGAATGAATGAATGAATTGATGAATGAATGAATGAATGAATGAATGAATGAATGAATGAATGAATGAATGAATGAATGAATGAATGAATGAATGAAAGACTTTATTTAACGAGGGTGGCTCAATTAGTCACAATGACTAATCTACCTTGAGGCCCTCAAACAAAAGCATTTTATACAAAATATAAAACAGTAAAAACACAGATATATATACGCACAAGAAATCAATGTTCAGAACCAAACTCATTGCTCGCTAAGTAATGTTGGGTCTGTGTAATTAAAAATTGTTGTCTGCTTCAATTTGTAGATATATTCTTCAAGGACACGCAATTGGATCCTTATAAAACGTCGAGTAAAAATTAATGCTCTATTTATCCGAATGGTTCTAAATTCTCATTTTTTCCTTTTTTGGCAGTAAATACTCAATTTATGAAGATTAATTCAAAGAGGTGAGGTAAAAAAAATAGCCTATGGTGAAATGGGTTAACAAAGACGTTATTCATTGGTAAAACCATTTGTATGACGCTACCCTGTGACAGAGCTATCGAGGCGCAACACATACAGTAAGGGAAGTAACACTGTGGGCAAGCTACAGGAAACGATACTATTCATGGGTTACTTCCCCTAAGATCTAGTTCGTCACATACGCTGTATATACGGTACAATGAAATCTCTCTAAAGTTACCACAAGAAAGAAGTCTAATTCTGTATCTTGAGGGCAAGAAGTGGCTTAATTCAAGATAAAAGTTATGCAGAAAACTCCTATAACCATTTCCCTTATATAAATCACTGTTCACACATTTGCAAACAGAGTAGACCCAGATCCTGTAGGAGCCGTCTGATCAGGGTCTACTGATCAGGGTTTGCTTATGGATTTTGATAGATCGGTTTCTTTACTTTCTAATATGGCTACAATGTTCCACCTTCAGTATTTCATTATAATTATTATGGCCATGAATATTCAGTAGGTATTGAAAATTTGGAATAAACATAGAACAGGGAAATGGGATAAGGGAAGTTGTGGAATAAAACATGTTCCAGTAATATTCACTATAAACAATACGAAAATAAATTGCTAAAAAATGTGTGGGCCGACTGAAAGATGGTGGGATTTAACCCTTTTCCTCATAAAGACGAATTTTGGCACATTTGCAAATAGAGTAGACTCAGATCACACTACTCCTGTAGGAGCTGTTTGATCGGGGTCGACTGTTTGCTTACGGAACAATAAAGGAGTTACTGAGTAACTCGGCGTCTCATCGAGATTCCAGTTGTTTCACACTGAGCTGTGTCCATGCTTATAAAACTTATTAGTTGAGTCTGAGTTCGTTCTCAAGTTTTTGATTGGTCAGATTTGAGCCTTTGGCTTGAGAACAAACCCAGTCATTTCTCGAAAGCATGATGGAATCGGAAGTGGTCAAAATTGCACCCGATCCAAATTTGACCATCATTATTTTTAACAGCGGAACAAGAGTTAAAACATTTTTTTAGACTTGCTTTATAAAGTATATTTATCCCAGAGAAGTAATACCCTACTTTATTAGAGTCCTTCAAATACGACATGACGGCATAAATATTCATATTGAAACAGAACTCAAAATTAAATCTCAGATGATTCAGAAAAAAATGTTCATATTTTGACTATTTTAGAACTCGCTGCCCTGGAGAATCAAGGGATTACACATCTACAATGAACCCACGTTCTTTGATATTATATTCGCCATGGTTTCTCCACTGTTGAAGTCAAAAACCAGGAGTAGGGTAGGTACTTTAATCTTGTAGAAGTTTAACCCTTTACTCCATTAATATGCATGCAAGAATTACTATATGTAGCAATATCTAATTACTGTCCATTTCAATTTACTAAAGATGTCACTGAATTTGAATCGAGAATTTTTTTAATTTCTTACCGGATCGAGATCAAATTTAAACCGCTTGTGTCATCGTTTTTCAGGAACTCTGTGTCCGAACTCTGTTTCCCTTGAATCCATCTTTAAATAAAGATTTCATGCATAAAAACAATGTTTTCCCATTGTAAACACGTTCATTTCAAATTGCAAATGGCGGACGATTGACGTCGAGTGGAACGTTCGAATTTAACTAAGGGTAATTATAGCTCTTAAAAGTTGACGTCATACACGAAATTACGTCATTTATTTCATATCAGTATGCAATTCACCCCTGTTGAAAAATGATACGCTCCACGATCCATACATACGGCGGCCATTTGCAAAGAAACAGCTGATCAAATTAGCATGAAGAAAATGCATTTTCGGCATTTTATTCCTTGTTACTGCATGATATTGAGGGATATTTAGCATTGGAGTTCATGAAAAACGATGCGATCAAATGAAGTATATTTAAGGTAAGTCTGACTCAAAATGAAAAAAGCTTGACTAAAATTCAGTGACAAAGTAATTTAAAATGGCGTTTAGCTTTTTCTTTGTAACGGTGTTTGAACACAGAAAGTTTTGGCCATTGCAGAATCTGTAAAATCAGATCTATACGTCGAACTGATGTATATCATGACAAACGTACATTTCCAGCTTGAAAAGGGTATGTATGCATCAATCAATAGCAAGTTGGTAATCTGACAGGGTATGTATGCATCAATCAATAGCAAGTTGGTAATCTGACAGGGTATGTATGCATCAATCAATAGCAAGTTGGTAATCTGACAGGGTATGTATGCATCAATCAATAGCAAGTTGGTAATCTGACAGGGTATGTATGCATCGCTCAATAGCATGTTCGCGATGGCTTAATATTTGTTCCTTGTTCATATACAGCTTCACTTACATGGTGGAAGTCTTGCGAACGTTTTCAATGACATAAATATGTCAGTTCTCCCTGACACACATTGCTGGTTAATTGTTCCTTGTTTACTTGCAGCTTCACTTGCATGGTGGAAGTCTTGCGAACGTTTTCAAGGACATAGATATGTCAGTTCTCCCTGATGAATATCTTCCGGATGATTACGAAGGGCCAAGGATTGGACCAGAAAGGAAAATAATAGGTAAGCCTTCCAAAGTTATTTTGATCTGACGTAACACTTTCGTCGTCGTATATATGAACGAGTGGCACTCTTTACAAACTGCTTTGATCCAGAAGACATTCCGACTAAATCGGTGTCTTATCAGGATCCTAACTGGTTGACATCCAGATTATGTTGAAACCTTTACCAGATGATAATATCTTAGCAGATACACTGTGTTTAGCAGCAAGGGGTTAATAGATCTCCCCTTTGATCCATGCAATAAATAATGACATCCTGGAAATAATTTAACTTTGATTTAACTTTGTCAACTGCGTAACAACGCTAGTTCACTTAATAAGCACATGTTTAACCATTTGTTTTATCAGAATCATCCTCGTACCTAAAATGCACAACACACCCGGAGATAATTACCACTTCTTCTTTGTCTGTTCATCATTTATACTGTACATAGACGAAACATGTTTACAGTAGTCATTATGACTAATAGAGCTACCCTCGTTAGGTAACACTAAATACTCTATTGTTCGGAGGCAGCGGTCTGAGTCTATAGAACCTATTACAGGGTCCATGCTTATAAAACTTTTAGTTGAGTATGAGTTCGTTCTCAAGTTTTTGATTGGTCAGATTTGAGCCTTTGGCTCAAATCTGAGAAATCAAAAGCTTGAGAACTCAAATCTGACCAATCAAAAGCTTGAGAACAAACTCAGACTCCACTAAAAAGCTTTATAAGCATGGACCCAGCGATCTGAGTCTATAGAAGCACTTAACGACGTAGTGCACTCGTATCAGGATATTTGACTGAGAAATTCGACTGTTACATTTGCAGTTAGAAAATGAGACTTTCAACTATATATTCATTACAAATCAATTGCTTTACATTGAATTAAGGTAATTAATCTGTATTATCGGACCCGGTTTCAAAGTCCCTGATCTTGATTAGGCATTTGTTATAGATGTCATCTCTATCGTATATATGCGTATGCACTGTGTTTATGTATATACAATCCTAAAGTTAACTATAGTTATTATGCTAAATCAATCAGATTTATCGGTTTCACAATGAAAATTTGTTCCAAATAATGTTAGTGAAAATGGATTGATCTTATTAGTGGTTGTGCAATCGGTCCCAGGTAATACTGATTAATTACTATTTGATATCGCTCTTGCATATGCATGTATATATGTATATATTTCTTGCATTTACAACATGTAATTACCTTGTACCAGAGGACTGCCATGAGCTATGCCTGTTGTCCAATCCGTTTCTTTATTGAATAAAATATTGTTGAAATTAAATGAACTTAGATTATTTGTTATAATAGCACATGGACACGTGAATGTTTGGCCATGGCATAAACTGTAAAACCATATCTGTATTATAGCATAAGCAAACATAAATGACCCTGGTCAGATAGCTCATCTGAGTCTACTCTGGATGCAAAGGCGTAGACAGGCGTATTTATGGAGTAAAGTATTAGCCCTTTCAATACTGAATTGTCAAATGGACTATTCCGAGATTAAAATAAGAATGTCAAGCTTACCGTTAATACTGAGGTATTAACAAATGATGCAGACCCTGGTAAGAGGGCTTCTCTCTGACTCTATGAGCCCTCTCGTCTGTGTCTAGACTGTTCACAAAATACACAAGTGGCTCTTTTTATTTTGAGATCAATCCGCCATGTGCATTAGTTTGTATTAACAATTTGATAAAATGTATAATATGACAATTGCCTTAACTCTTTCGCTGCCAATGTCGCATCTGTCATTACCTTTGTAAATTGTCTGGATCCACATGAAACGCCTATTAACTCGGCGTCTCATCAAAATCCAAACTGTTTGCTGCTGTTACTATTTAATGAAACAAAAATAAAGCAAAAAATGAAACCTGAAAATTGTAGCAGACGACAAAGTTTGCAGACGACAAAAGTTGGCAGCGAAAGAGATACAGATTTACAGGAATTAGGGTATTATAGTTGTGTAAATATCATTTTTGATAACTCGAGGGTTTTAACCCATTCCCTCATAGGCTATTTTTAGATCCAACCAATTTTAATAAATCTACCGAAAAGGAGCATTAACTAGAGAAATGGAAAACTTTAGAATTTTGTAGTCTGAAATCATTATAATAAATAGAGCATTTGCTGCTATAGAACAAATGCTCTATTTATTACAATGGTTTCGCATAGTGACTTTTACAGAGTCGTCAAAAGTCGTCGATATGAGGAAATGGGTTAAGTCCTGCAGTAGAAGACACAATAGCTGTGCATTACAAAACCACATCAGCATAAACAATACATGTATATGTGTTTATGGTACAATTGATTTTGATTAGTAAATAAGCAAACACATCATGTGACTGTTAACGCTTTCCCTGTTCTATGTTTATTCCGAATTTCAATACCTACTGACTATTCATGGACAAAAAGCTTGCAATGTAATAGCTGACACAGTAATTTCAAATAGCATTAGCAAACAGAGCAGATCCTGGTCAGACGGCTCCTGTCTGCTCTTGGTTTACTCGTTTTGCAAATGCATGGAAATGCGTTTATATAAAGAAAAGGTTTAAATAGGTGTATTCACTGAGTAGGAATGTCATGATACATTTTCTAGCAAACTGTTTTTAATTAATTTCTTTTTCAGACGAGATGGTAGAGGATATGTTAAAACCTGAGTTCCGGGAATATATGAAAAACTTGTCCAGCAATAAGTATGGTGTAGATATTAAGCTAAGATCCAGGGCAGATGGTGAAGCAAACTCATACAGGAAACTAAACGTGGAATGAATAGAAATGAATCAAAACCAAACAAAAGTTTCTCTTCATTCATACAGAGTACAGGAGAGAAATAACAATAGAGAAAATGAGAAGGGAGAGAGAAAATGGAGAGAGCGAAGAGAGAGGTGGACGGACGGACGAACAGACAGATTTCAGTTTGCTTCATGATAAATACATCATGCATTGTGTTTTTAACAGTTTGCTAAACGTTTCTTGCATGCCAAGAACAGCTTTCTTCCTTCATTGAAGCTTCTCCCTAGATCTCACATTCGACGAAAATGCATCGTGCGTATTACAATAGTGTCTTCGAAATTGCATGCGGTGGCGTGCTTTATTTGACAAATAGTGTTTAACCTACTTTTTTGGCCAATCACAATGCTGGAAATGTTGAATTTCTCCAAGATTAATTTCACTTAGAATATAACCTACATTTTTAGCCAGTCAAACTGCCTGTTGCACCTCATTAAGTACATGTACAGCACTTAATCATTAAGAATTTTGTTTCTTTCGACCTCGCGTGTAGTCTGCACGCGCTATCATAATGCCGCCTCCTCGTACCTAGTAGTAAACAATGCCATATTTGGCGATCTTACAACCATTGTTAACATTTTCAGTCGGTTTCTGTTATTACTTCATATAAACGCATATTTACGATTTTTTCTAACAGAGTAGATCAATATCAAAGGTTGTCAGACGTTTCGCTACCCATACCATTTCGCTATGTACAGTCATTTCGCTACCCACCGAGAAGTAATTTCGCTACCCTGATCATTTCGCTACCTGTACGTTTCGCTACCTATCGAATTTAATAGGATACCAATGTTGTTGCGGGGGTGGTTAGTGATTTGAGACTCGAATTTATTAACATATAATAAATATCTATATTTAGATACCAAAACGAATTATAGGAATATTGGAAAATAAAATGTTATGTCAGAGGATGAATGATGTGTCTTAATTTTAGAAATACAGACCCTGTATAAATGTAATATAAATAATGACTTAAAATTATTATAATTAACTATATCGATTATGCCGATGTATTGTTTGTCAAACAAACAATCATTAATTACAAACACTTATGACACCGTTGTTTGGCCATTGTTTAGCAAGTCCACGTGACAATATTGTCCACTCCGAGATCACAGGAATTAACATTGACACGTGCTACATTCATTTTTTGCTTATTGCATTTTTGCTCTTGTTCAATTGATATATAATATGACACTTGCATTACGATCAAATGAAAATACAATTTACTTTTTAACCCTTTCCCACATACAAACATGTTTTAACTCATTTACCAACAGAGAAGATCCAGATCAGACGGCTCATATATAGGATCAGCGTCTGCTCTGTTTGCTGATATAATAAGTTCTGATTCTTTTCTATTTGAAATGACTACAATGTTTCGTCCATTTCATTATATCGATTTTGTCAAAATGTGAATGTTTCATTCGGATCCAAACTGTTTGTCTATGCTGCTACGTTCGGTATTTCAAATTGGTAAAGGTACCTTTTTCATCTGTTAAACTGTTATCGTCCAAATCAATTCAATCTGTGAATAAATCTGTGAATAATTACAATTAATTGGGTGACAGGGTAGCGAAATGACTTCCCGTAAGGGTGCGAAATGACTGTAGCGAATTGGTCAGGGTAGCGAAATGGTCAAGGTAGCGAAACGCTGTGTAGCGAAATGTCTGTAAACCATATCAAACATATCCTGTAGATCTATGAGTTGTTTGATCAGGGTCTACTCTGTTTGCTTGAATAAAGTTATAATTCTGATTGTATACTGACCGCCACGGTAAAAATATCTTGTTAACACGCCTGTATAAAACATTCAGGTATTTAATATTCATGAAGTTATAAATGCTTACATGAATATACAAGAAATAAAGGGTTAAAGGTTAGTCATAAAAAGAAGCCTAAAAAATTAATAAAACACTTTAAGTAGATCTAGTTGCACATTTCAATTTCAAGCAGAGACATCTATACATACATGTAGATATATGTCTCTGTTTCAAGAAACTTGGAAATTAATCTCGAATTACCCATGCCGTCGTTTCGCAGAAACTGCTGCGTGGGTATGTCGAATAGTTGAGTTGAAGTAGCAAAGTCTATCCCCTCGAATTCATCTTCTATTAGAGATTGAATACCCTCGCGGTCGAAATCGCCAGCCGTTTTGTACTATTGTTAAGGAATGGAAATCATTGACGTCACACTTGGCGCGTAAAGTCCTGTGGGCGCGCGACGTTTGTTTACTAGAACCGTGGGAACGACTTATGCAGGGCTAATCAAAATATAGGTTATATTCTAAGTAAGTTAGAACACATTAAGTGAAATCTTAGTGGCTAAGAAGTGGCTCGCTCGCTTTCGCTCGCTCCGTCCCTTCTTAAATACTAAGAGTTTACTTAATATGTTCTAACTATAACTTAATGACTTAAAATGCCTTGCTCGTTCGCCAACGCTCGCTGCGCTTCGGCATTTAAAATCATTAAATCCAAACTTAATAGACATTAACTAATACTTAAACTTCATCCATCACCCGTCGTTCGTCATTGTGCCTGTTGTTAAACTCCTTTCCGCATGTTTGTGCCTTTTTTGGTTCATTCTACAATGATACATGGCCCACTGCGGTAAGCCCCTAGCAACAAGCATAAAGCCAAATGCCGAAGGTATAATGCGCTTCAGCCAAACATGCCAAATAGGTGTCTCCTATGGAGCAACTGTTCTATCTATCACAATAGTTTCAAAACGTAACCTTTACACAGGCGTCAAAAGATGGAGTGGGTTAAAGCAGGTGGCAGCTTAATGCAGAAAGTTTGTTCCATTGTTATCTCTATTTCAAAATGACGATTTCTGAAATGGTCGATGTCAATTATTGCTGTGAAAGTTTTATATGGACATTGACGTACATCATGACGTCATCAATGACGTCGTCATTGATGACGCCATGATGTCACGTCATCATTGTCATTAGAGACGACGTTATTTCGATATGGATCTTCGAAACACAAAGCGGACAATCAGAGAGCGGACAGTTCTGTCTCGATTAATTCAGAATTATTACAGAGGATTTTGATCTATACACCGACAGGACCTACAAAATGTTGAGAGGTAATAACGCTTTTTCAATAAGCAGGTGCATTTCAGTAGCATAAAATAAGCAAAAAATAATGTTATGGATTTGTTTTATAATTTAAAAAAAATGAACCTACAAACCTTTAACAGGACTATACAAAAAACTGTTTGAACAAATAATGATCGGTTTACTTCAGACAGATATATGAAATTCATTCATCGTGATCACCTTTTTCTTCACATGAAATGTTCGTTATTCAGGTAAAGAGGACATATACTAATCTTCTGAAATCCATACGATGTGACTTTCAGTAAAAATTGTTTATAAGTCCATATAATATACTGAATAGAAACATTTAAAGTTGAAAAATTAGCAAAACTGATGTAACTTTTTTTAAATTACTGTTTTACCTAGTCGTATATTTTGGCACCATCGCAAATAATGGCATGTTATCGTAACATACTTATCTCAGTAACACTTAAAAATGAATGCACATAATATAAGTCATTTATGTAAACCGTTTTAGAAGCATTATTGTATCCATCAACAAATTAAGGCTTGATAGTATCTGAAAGTGTCTCTGAAAATACCTAAAACAATCGTCATCAACAGTGGCCAAAAGGTAACGAACATTTCACAGAATTGCTATGCATTAACAAAGTTTTTATGATTTAATTTGGCTGACGTATATTTTAAAGTACGCTCAGATATGGTATATTATTTAATGCAAACTAATTGTATTCCGATAACCAAATGTATATAACCACCTGGTACAAAGGATACTAAAATCAAAGGTAATGCTCATATATCATAACATAACCAAGATGAATCTCAAAAGGATATCGTGCTAAACTTTCTAAATATAGATATTTTCTAATTTTGACACTGCGATATTCTTCTATCATCCCCACAGCTTGCAAACTTATGAAAGTCGGTTTAAGCATTCCATGAGGTCGAAATGAATAGAATCATTAATTGACATGTACGTTACCTTTCTGGTAATGTCATTAAATATAAATTATCTGATCACATTCTGATAGTTTGCAAACGCATTCCATCACTGAAATGACCATTGTATAATCTATTGAATGAATTAGAAGGATATTATGCATGTACATCATGCATATTTAGAAATGTAAATCATTACAGGTAACGAACATTTCACAAGAGTTCTCATTGCTGTCACAACAGTTCATTTACTCGGTGAACAATCTTTGGACAAGCTCAATATCAGGTTTTTAAGCCATCAATCGTTTAGATTTACCATATGTTACAGGGGTAGACACATTGCAAGGAACGTTACCGTTTATCTACCCAAATAATGCCAGGCCTAGATGGCCACTGAAACATGGATTTCTTCTTTTTCTAGAAACGAAATTTCAACAGTGCTGTCGGATTCATCTACATTGTTTACTAAACCAATATACCATTGTTCAATGTGGACGGCTGCTACATAATCAATTATCTCGTACGTTTGCTGACCCCTACCTGTAACGGTTCATCATGATGCTATTGTTCACTTGGTTGCTTGTTAGTTGTACCCTGTTTCTTCTGCTGGAACAAGGATTCTGTTTTCCAAGTGTTGCATGTGGCATTTTCTGCCAGACAAGTATTGCAATAGCAAATTATACTGCGAAAGGCAATGGCTGAGTTTTCTTTACCCCCAATTGTGTGTATCTTCATTGTGCCGACTCAAGGTTTCAGTGTCAATTGTGCTATGTCGTCTGCATTTCTTCTGCATTCAATGATTGTTCTATTGAGACAAAGATGAACATTAGTTACATTACCTTTCCCATGTCACAGTGAGACGATTGTGACAAGGCAAAACTTCTTCCAAGTCCTGAATTGTAACTGCTTGTGTGGCGGCCGTAAAACGTCGCCCCATACTTCATTCTCAGTGTTGTTATACCTTCTGATCCTTCGAGATCGTGAATTTCAGTACTTCTTGTTCTGAAAATTGAATACCGCTTAAGCCGGTGCTAGGGGGCGTGAGCAGTGTTGCACTTTCAATTACTGTTCATGAACAGACTCAATAAAACCAAGTCTGCATTTTTCTCTTTTTGTGTTGCAATTATTGCTTTCGGGGGATCACCACCCCTAAAATTTATTTCCTTGTTTTCACAGCATCATCTGCCATCCTTTTACATATTCCCCCTAGACAATCACATGGCCCCTTCCCGTAACATGCTGCCTAGTAATTCCATCTAGCAGATATTTCCAGTTTCATTATTGGCTACCATGTCAAAGATAACTTTGTTTCTATATTGCGACGTGGGGCTGTCCGTCCAATAGTGAATGCATTCATCCTTTGTCTAGATCTACATGTGCATGTATATTCTCTCTGGATATCTTCTCTAGATTTGACCATATCTGTGAAAAGAAACAAAACATAGACGAATATAAATAGCCAATTACTATATGAAATGTTCGTTACAGTCTACTGAAATGTTCGATACCTCTAGTAAGATGCTAAATTCTCTGTATATGTTTTCATAAAAGTAATGTTAGGCAAGATTTTAAGTACTTCATACAGTATATAACGGAACATAAACAGTAATATTTAAATGTTTAAATTATAGTTCAAAGCTCAAAGACTAGAGACACATGAAAATTGTGATCTAACATTTCATTGTTACTTTATTCTAACTTCTAGGTAAGCATTGTTTTTACTTTTTGTTCTTAAAATGATACCTGATATGACCATTAAAACTTGACATAATTGGAAAGACACATGGTGTCACAAAAATGCATTTCGGGGAAAGATGGTTTAGTTATCTTAACGAAACACGAAGGAGGTGTGTATTTTTCACGTTTGAAATGCAACAAAATAAAGTTTCTAAAGTCACTCACCTTGCTTGGGATTGCAACGTCAAACATTTACAAGAAATCTCGCTTGTTCCGACTATTTATGTCACTGGTAGTTGTGGTGGGTTGAAATATATGACGTCACATTGTTGTCATAAAGCTGGCATATCGTAATTGGTTGTGACGTTATAGTTGCGTAAAGGTTTATACATTTTGTTTATTATTCACATGGGGCTGCGCGTTCTTGTCTAGTTATAGTTCTATTCTTTTCAACTGCTACCGAGATAGTTTAGGTAACGGACCTTTCATATAAAAGTTACCAATCCTAGGTGGACCAGAATCGGTTGACATTCGACAACATTACTTATTCAGCACAACATTTTCATATATACTATGTTATGAATATAGGTCATATAGTAATATTCAGGCCTCATAGTGGCATGTCACAAAAAAGTAGGAGAAAAGTAGGAACTCAAACCATAAAAAAGTAGGAGTAAAGTAGGAAAAAATAGGAATTCAATCGATAAAGTATGAACTTCGAAACAAAAAGCTGTACCTTAAATCCTGTGATAGGTTACAGTTTACCCCACCCTTAGACCACTGGGTGCTGAATTGGAAGGCTCTTTGCTACTGCAGTACTTTGAGGGCACACAGGAGTCACATAAATCAAGGGGAAGACGGTCCTTAGTCACTATCACAGCACTGTACAATCAAAGAGCCTTTCAACTCAGCATCCAGCTTTTCCCGTTCTGCAAAATATACTAAATATACATAAATAAACAATTCTGTATACCATGATCATATGTTATTCCAGGGCTCTCCCCATGACTTTAGAAAGGCAAGACAGTTTGAGTCATAGGGGGTGGGTACGGGAGGGGTTTCCCCTCCTGCCAAGCGCTGCGGCGAAAAATTTGAAAAAAATGAGGCTATCATTTTGCATTTTAATTCAAAGGAGGCAATTTAGAAAAGGTTGTATTCAATCCCGCTCTAGAATGTACTTGCCTATGAAGGAGATAGACTCTACAGTGTCTCTAAATTTCCTAAGTAAAGAAAAAATAATAATATTCCTCGGAGTAAAAGAACCACCTGTACGAAAACTTCCATACGGAATCCGCCTGGACAAAACAGTGATTTTCCAGGCGGATTAAATTGTCCGTGTGAAAACAGCTCAGTTGACACGGATTGCTATTTTTAGTAACATTTAGGCGGAATATCACACGAAATATTTAAATTAGTCCGGGTCATGTGACCTTATCCGGGCGGAATTCTTAAAAATCCGGGCGGAATTCTAAATGTTAAGACAGGTTGCTTCAAGAAATCCAGGCGGAATCCTAAAAATTCCAGGCGGAATCTGAAAATATCCAGACGGAATTTTGTGAAAATCCGTGTGGAATTTTAAAATGTCCAGGCGGACATTTTTTAAAAAAAATCCGGGCGGAATTTGAAACAAAAATCCGGGCGGAATTTGAAAAAAATCCGGGTGGAATGTGAAAATGTCCAGACGGACTTTTAAAATTCCGTGTGGAATTTTTTAAAAAATCCGTGTGGATTTTTTTTAAAATCCGGGTGGAATCTGAAAATGTCCGGGTGGACTTTTTTAAAAATCCATGTGGACTTTTTAAAAAATCCAGGCAGAATTTTTAAAACCTATTGGCTTTTGAATATTATCTATCATATATCACACAATGTTTACTAATATGCTAGTCATCTTTGGTCTATGAATAGGAAGAATTTTGTTGGAATCACAAAACCATACCATTAGGTGCACTTGGTAGGTGTAAAATTATACCAATAATTTGCCATCCAGGATGGTACAATAACAAACATAATGTCAGTTTACAAAAATCAATTTTTATATGTAATTTCAACTGAAAACAGTTTTATGAACAACAGAATATAGCCTTTTGCTCCATAAGGGCTGTTCCATTTAAATGTGTATGGGGGCAGGAAGGTACTTTAAAAAAAAACAGCTATGCATGGATGGGTTTCCTTGCAAAAATGGTACTAATTGGTTTGTGAATTAGTAAAAAACTTCTATGGGTGGGTGCCTTCCTGCACCCCATACACATTTAAATGGAACAGCCCTAAGCAATTTTTTGGATTTGTCCAGTTTGAAAGCAATAGATCATTAACAAAGAATAAATTTAAATTTCGTTGACGTTTACTGACAAAGAGGGAAGATATCAGATTACTTATAAATATGAACATTCTGAGGTCTTCAGACTCCTTATCTGGTTGAATGAGAACTTAATGGAGTAAATGGTGGATGATATATGAACCTGCACCATGAGAAAGACTTATTTTACATTGTAGATAAGGACCAGAGACACAGCAGTTGATCTGTGTCTACACTATTTTACACTCACCAGCATGTAGAGTATATTGTGATTTTTCTTGTAAGACAATAGACAGTGTGCATCCTGATCAGATGTGGAGCTTTTAAAAGAAAGAGACTGGAATTGGCACATATTTTTTCAATAGTTTTGTCTTCTCATGATGTGGCTCTTAATGATAAAGATTTGTACACAAAATGAATACATGTATGTGGTTTTATCAACAAAAGAAAGGTGATCAATATCACAGCACTTTAACTCATTACCCCCATAAATACGCTTTTTTACACCTTTAATTATATTTCCACTAAGGAAAATAGTTCACTTTTTAAGGTAATGAGTATGTGTCATAAGAAATCTTTCCTCTATCCTACCAGATGGTAGCTTTATCCTATCAGATCGAAGCTTAAAGCATGCTGAAAGTACCAGTATAGCAGAATGCTCCAGCTTTACTTTCAGTCTAATTTAGGCAACCTTTTGTTTTCAGTACTAAAACCATGCTATGGGGGCAAAGAGTAAACTAGATAAAAAAAACATTATTCTATTGTAAACAAATGACTTTCCTTTTTCATGTCAGCAACAATTTATTTTACAGAGGCTTATGCTGAAAGTATCAGGTCATGCTCTTCCTACTAAATCTTATACCATATGTTGCCATAACCTGTCCAAGTACTATGTATCAAATATCTGTGTTCCACCATTCTGCATTTCCTTTAACCCTATACAGAGAAGGTCATTTAAAAAATAAGCGTAGGAAGAGTTCAGATCTACTTCTACATGCAGTCTGAAGTCTTACTGCATATGTTTTATACATAACTGATCAAAAACAAATTCTTGTCAAGCAAAATATTGAAAAAAAATACCTGTTAGTTCAAGATAAAAAAAGTATGACCTATATCTCAGTGAAAAAAAAGTATGACCTATATCTCAGTGTTTCATCATAAACTCGTTACAATACACCTATCATTTAAATGATTAATCATTAACACATATAAATTTGTTATCTTTATATAGAACAAATAAAAACATTGACTAAAATCAAGGGGCCCGTCTTATAAAACGTATGACAAAAATGGTCAAAAGTCAAACCTTTAAAATACATCTTATTTCTTATTTCTCAATCTAATCCTGTCTTTTGACATCTCTTTGTAATCGTCTTTTCAAGACGATTCCAAAGAGATGTCACAAGACAGGATTAGATGGAGAAATAAATAATAGTTCGAGAATTTTATGATTTGACTTACAACAACATTTGTTGTTTCGTAAGATGGCCCCCAGGATACAAGTATAAGTTTTAGTTCACTGTGAGAAGCAATTATTTTATGCAACGGGCATATAAAATCCATGTTCCACAAGAGTGTTCAAAGGAATACACGTGTCACTAGTTGGGAGTAGTGTTAAAATAAAAACAAGATGTGTTTGTGAAACACTATGCCCCCTCGATATGATATTTGACCCTGAAGGATTACCTTGATCTTGACACGTCACCCCTCAAACTGTGAAGCTCCATGGGGTACTGGTACTGGTTCAAAAGTTATGGCCAATGTTAAAGTCGGTGACCTTTGACCCGGAAAGATGACCTTGACATTGACATGTCACCCCAGACTGTGCAGTATATGAGATACACATGCATACCAAATGTCAAGTCTGTATCTACAGGTTCAAAAGTTATGGCCAATGTTAAAGTCGGTGACCTTTGACCCTAAAAGACGACCTTTACCTTGGCATGTTGCCCTCAAAATGTGCAGCTTCATGAGATACACATGCATACCAAATATCAAGACTCTATCTCTATTGATTCAAAAGTTATTGCCAATTTGAAGTTGGTGACTTTTGACCCTGAAAGATGACCTTGACATGTCACCCCTCAAATTGTGCAGCTTCATGAGATACACAAGCATGCCAAATATCAAGTCTCTACTGGTCCAAAAGTTATGGCCAATGTTAAAGTTGGTAATTTAACACATATATTTGACCTCTGACCTTGAAGGACGACCTTGACATGTCACCCGTCAAAATGTGCGGCTATATGAGATGCATATGCATGCCAAATATTAAGTCTCTATCTGCACTGGCTCAAAAGTTATGACCAATGTTAAAGTTGCGTTAAAGTTACAGTCAAAGAAACAGACAATTTGACCTTTGATCCTGAAGAATGACCTTGACCTTAATATTTCACCCCTCAAAATGTGCAGCTTTATGAGATACATAAGCATGCCAAATATCAAGTCTCTATCTCTACTGGTCCAAAAGTTATGGTCAATGTTAAAGTCGGTGATTTGACCCATATATTTGACCTTTGACCTTGAAGGATGACCTTGACCTTGACATGTCACCCCTCAAAATGTGCGGCTTTATGAGATACATCTGCGTGCCAAATATCAAGTCTCAGTCTGTGCTGGCTCAAAAGTTATGACCAATGTTAAAGTTGCTGACAAACAAACAGACAAAATGACAAACAGACAGACAAACAGACAGGGCAAAAACAATATGCCCCCCAGATCAGATCTGGGGGGCATAAAAAAGTGTGACAAACAGGCAGAAAAGTGATCCCTATGTGGCACACTGCCTCTCGGCAGGTGACACAAAAATCCATGTTTAACACTAACACATTCCCTCATAGTGACACATTTGGTGCCATTGTGATAAATAGAGCGTTTACTCCATAGGAGCAGATACTCTATTTATCATAATGGTTTCCAAACTACACAATTCTAAATTCTCCTGTTCTATAGTTAATGCTCCTTTTCGGTAGATTTGTTCAAAGAGGTTGGGTCTAAAAATTGTCTAGGAGGGAATGAGTTAAAGAGGAGGTCCCTACAATGATCGCATATTTTCAATAATATCATAAAACTTTGTATTTGTTATGCTCTATCATTATTATGAAGGTTCCCAATTTGAACTTATATCGAAAAATGCCCCTGTGATACAAATAAACCGATTTCATCAATAACTGATAATTTTTGTTCTACAACACAATATTATCGGCCTTTTCCGTAAATTCTTCCGCGTTTTGCCGATGATCACCCGATTCCTCCATTGTTTACGTAATAGCTTTCTCGGAAGTGGTCGGAGAATCGCGAATAGGGCGAACAGTTACGAAACTAAAACTCAACCCGAATAAAACTGAAACATCGGGGAGTAACACCGGGATCGGCGATATCAAACACATGGATGTTTTGTCATTATAAACGGTAATTGGATGGGGCTTTTTGTGATATACTACTTTTCAGCATATAAACAAACGAGTTTTGTTTATTTTAAGTGTTTATGAAACACGTCAAATGTAGGGACATCCCCTTTAAAGTCACTACATCTGGCCGAAGCACTCGGTTCTTTTAACTTTTTTCCTGGCGTAGGACGTCTGTTCCGCCACCGCATCATTGAGTCGTTTCTCTGGGGGTTGAGAAAAACCCTTCGATCTTGTCCAGCCAATGACATATTCTGAAAAGATAAGAATTGTATAGACAGTTTATAATTCCAGCAATATGTTAGGGATACATGTATATCATAGTTTATCACATTACTTCCAAAACCCCTAAACCCCTAAACGTGTTTTAACTAGCGAACTGCATTTGTGATACGAATGCCAGACTTGCCACTCATTATACATATTGTGAATGTCAAGCATGACCTCATTACATTGATTATTCAAAGTTTTTATCAAAGATATGCTAAATTAGATTTGGATAAAAAAAAATGACAAACATTTCAAATTACTTTTTATGTTCTAAATTACACACAACTTTAATCAAAACACTACCAGCATTGAGTAGCACAGTGCGGGCCATACATGTGATAACTACCGACGGTATGTGAATTCTACCGTTTTCAGAGGTGGTTTACCGTTCTACCGGAACGGTAGGTAAAACTACCGTTTTGAAATTTACCACGGCATTTTTTTAGTGACATATATTTTCCTCCCTGGAGTTCTCTACACACACAGACCAGCTTTAGCTTGCTATCATGCTGTGATCCACGCTTGGTCCGTTTTGGTAGGGACCAATCAAGGGAATCCCCTGTGGAGACCACGGAGAAAACCCGAATTACATAATCACGAGATGGTTCCGGTTTTCACTCTACTGAACTTTACCAAAACATTGTTTGGGAACCAGTCGTGTCAAAATGCAAACGTCTACCACAAATATCACATGCAGCAGGTTTATTACTCAAGCGAGGCGACATGGAGGTGGCATGACCCTATACTAGGAATTATATTCTCATAATTAAGTTATAAGACATAGAAATGCTTCTCTGCTTCCTTGTCAAAGACAGCTGTGCTTGGCCTCATTGTTGAAATGGGTCGAAACACTTCGAAAGTAAGACTGCTTGGACTGATAATCATGAATTTGATTTGTACACAAAATTACTTTTTCATTAATATAATTAGTGGTAAGGACATTAAAGAAGTAATTCAAAACACCATGACATATTATCTACCGTTGCAAACTCTTCAAAAAATAAAAACTATATAAAGTTGAAATGTCATCAGTTTTCGCGACGATTGTAGATACGGGCTAAAACACGGACTCTGGACCTGTTGGGATTTCAACATTTCTGTGACTGCTCAATGTTTGCAGTAACTAACTTGAACTGAGTAAAGGTTTAACTAACTTGAACTGAGTACAGGTTGTCATTGGGTGTATAGCTAAATAAGGGCTATTAAATAAGACCCCCTAAAAATGTTATTATAAAATAAGATAAAATGGAATATATTTTTCATTATATGATAAAACTAATAAATCTTGATTTCTTTCATGACATTATTTAATAAGAAACCTAGTGTTTTAGGCTTGAGACCTATTGATTTCAAAGAGTCTTTTTGACCCATGGAAAAAATCTAGAATTATTACTGCATGTCAATTATTAGTATTTGTTTTTAACCCTTTCCCTGTTCCATTTTTATTCCAAATTCCAGTCCCAACTGAATATTCATAAACAAAGTTGTTATAAAGAAATATGGAGATTGGAACTTTATAGCCATTTTAGAAAGTACAGAAACATTTTTAAAATTCCAAAAGCAAACAGAGCAGACCCTGGTCAGATGGCTCCTACAAAAACTGTCTGATCTGGGTCTACTCTGTTTGCAAATGCGTGAAAACTTGTTTATATCAAGGAAAGGGTTAATGGGGGTTTTAACACCACATTGGATTTTTTAGCTAAACCAGAAAGTGTACAATCATTCCTATATCATAAGCAAACAGAGCAGACCCTGACCAGACAGCTCCTGTAGGAGCCATCTGATCTGGGTCTATTCTCTTTGCAAATTTATGCGTGAAAAAGGTGTTTATATGAGGGAAAGGGTTAAGTGTATAAATGTTATGTGTGTAATGTAAGGTTTATAATGGTATGGCATGCATTTATGGTAAAGTATGAATGATAATGTGCAAAAGTATAACAAACATAAGTATCAAGCAAATTTCTTTTTTCTCCTCCATATATTTTGTCGCGTCCATAAAATCTACCTATGCATACTATGGAACAACTTGTCTCATCTCTAAATTTAAGGGAAAAGCAGGAACACTGTATAATATTTTTTTAACTAGATTCCTGTACTGAATTCTGGTGTGGGGGTGACGGGTTTACTGCTTACCGTTGCAGGCTTTAATTCTTTTTGGATCCAACGGTGGTCTTGTATCGCCTTGCTTAGGACATAAGCCAATACCCCTGGAGTTTGCCAACTCCATAGTAGTGAAAACACCTGAAAAAAGAAGGTGCCAGAATAATAAACTTGTCCGTTTCATATTAAACCAGATATGTTTGTGAAACATTATGTCCCCTGATATGACCATGACCTTTGTCTTACATAACCACTGGGCTCAAGGGCTTCGTAAGTGGAGTAGACATGCCACATCTGAAGTCTCTATCACACGCAGTTCTGAAATTATGGCCAAGGTAATGAACAACAATCAGGTAAGCTACCCATCTCCTCAAAGTTTCTAACCAGTACTGCACATTGTTTTACTAGCAAACAACAACTTTTAACAGACCTATCTGTTACTGATTACAGGATAATGATAATATATATAAGTAGAGTGGTAAAGTTTACAGAAAGAAAAACCAGAAACATTTCAAATATATTTACCTGTCCGTTTTCAATTCTGCAAGGATTTATATACAGTCACATGTAAGATTAATATGACTTCAACAGGTGTTTTTTACTTGTTTTTGTATATATAAAGGGTAATTGTAAACCTAGATCTACAGCTTTTTTGTTAATTAGACAATAATTGTGTATTAAAACATTTAACTGGTATTCTGCAGACTTCCATGTTGCCATCACTAAGTCAATGACAACAGAATAGCAGTACCATATTCTCTTGTTTTCACTCCTTTGCAGAGGCAAGACAAACAAGAGGGCCACGATGGACCTGATATCGCTCACCAGCAATCAGAGGAGAAGATTTTCAAAGTGTTCACTATGTTTCTATAGAAAACTGGCCACCTCTGGACCAAGGGTGGGCCTCATTTGAACTCAGGGGCATAATTCATATAACTTTTGCAGAGGACTTCAAGATGATGCTATGTACCAAATATGAAAGCTGAGAACATTCCTGTTTCAGAGGAGAAGATTTTAAAAAAAATCACCATATGTTTCTTTTGGAAACTGGCCACCCCTGGGGCAGGGCCAATTTTGACCCCAGTGGCACAATTTATATTAATTTTGTAGAGGACCTATAAATGATGAAAGCTGAAAATCCTGTAGTATCAGAGGAGATATTTAAAAGTTCAAATTGTTGACGATGAACACCGCACGCCGACGGATATCAGGTGATCACAAAAGCTTACTCTGTGCTCAGAGTGAGCTAAAAACTATTAAAAACAAGAATACCTGGCAATAGCTTTCCCATAAGGGTAAAACCTGGCTTGTCATTCTTTAGGGCCTTTTGACATGCACTTCTCAACATTTTTCTTGAAATTTGTACATGTTCCATCAAAGTCACTTGCTAAACAAAGAGAAATATTTGCAGCATAAGATAGAGTCAATAAAAACATTTCCTGAAAAATTGGAGACCTTGATTTTGTTTTTAAATTTATGATATTTGCAAAACTGTTGGCAAAAGAATTCACAGAAAAAATGTTCAATCTTAAAAATGCATATTCAGGTTATATTTACATTTGTGTTCATATCACAAAACCATGTGTTCAAATTCAAATAAGCAGATAAGAAATTTACAAACAATTCTAACGCAATCTACCAATTCGTGCAATCTGATGGGCCCAAGTGACCAAATGTGTGGCATATAAGATATGTTAAATATATGTCGCAAATTTAACTAATCAAATACGGGCGATTAGGATACATTAGAATCAAAGGTTAAACTAAATCATTTTGACAGAAGTTCAATCATAGCACCATTTCGAGTAAAATCAAGACTTTTTCACATTTAGTTTGCATTTATGTAAAGAATTCTCACTATTTTGATCATAGCTCATTGATGACATCATATTGAAATTACGTCAAATCAACATTTTTTGCACTAAAGTGTAAGTTTTTGATGTTACATTTTACAGTAGAACTCACTTTTTTGGCATTTATATATTTTTGTGATATTGATTGTTTTAGAATAGGATTAATCATACTGTAATCTTGAAATTTGCAACAGTATTTGATGTGTTTAATGGTCTTAAATTAATTTTAATAGATCCGCCTTCGGTGTCGCTATTAAAATAATTTGCCGCTGTTAAAATCCTCATATACCTCTGCAAATTTCAAAATTACAGTACAATTAACCTTATAGTTGTCATATCTATGCTGCAAAAAGTATCAGTTTAGTTTGAATGACATCGCAATTTGCATATTTTGCATATTTAATAGCTACTTAATTTAGTATAATTGCATTTTTATGTTGCATTTGTCATAATTTAGCAGTAACTGTAAGACTAAGGCAGGACTACTGAAGCATCTATATAGAGAAAATTGGTAATCAGTACACATTTGTATCTGCGCTATAAGCCTCAAAGCTTTAGTACCTCATCCGGTGAGGCAACTAGTGGCAAATGTTTCCTGGGTGATCGTCTCACTTCTGGTGAGGTTGCCGAGGCTGAAAGATCAACCTGATTGCTGGTTGAGGGTAAGGAAGGTGTGGTAGCCTCAACATGTAGAGTTTTTGTTTGTTTCGGAGTAGTGTAATTTTTTTTGAGAGAACGAAGCTTGTGTGTTGAATGGCTGATGCATGTAATTTGAAGGAGGGATGCTTGTGAAATTTTGCTCTATCAAATTAGAAGTTGCCATGTCTGTAATTTGAGGGACGAGACCAAACTGATTATTAGAGAAAGTTGTGTTGTGTAACATAGATTGCTGATCATGTAAGGATATGAGTGGGTTTGGTTGAATTTCATTGTAGGATTGGGACACGAAGCTATCGTGATATTGGTCTTGTCTGTATGAATAAGTTGGAGTAGTAGAATGTGTATCTGTTGTGTTTGGTGCTGTTTCTGTGCTTGGTGTATAAGTTGCAGTAGTAGAATGTGTATCTGTTGTGTTGTGTGCTGTTTCTGTGTTTGGTGCATCTCGTCTTGGCTCCATTTCTGTGTACTGTAGTTCTTCCTGTAAATTGAAATTTTATTTACACATAATAAAATTATAATATAAAATTATGACTCATGATCTCCTGTCACATAGAACCAAGAGTGCCAAAATGTCTCAAAATAGGTCTGTCAAATGTCAGGCAGTTGAAAGGCCATTACTCTTAGTCTATACAAGGTGGGACAACTTAAAATGATTTATTGTTTATAATTTCTGGTAAAGCTTCACTCCTTCGTAACTGAGCAATGCACAGTATTCCTATGACCAATAATTATATACTCAGTCTCTATCTATATTAATTTCATGAATGTGAAACTATTCTGAAGTGTCTGGGACAATCTCGCTGGATATACAACTTGAGATATTTTGGCAATATACATGCTGGCCAACTTTCAAACGAATTGGAAAACATTTGTTCGAGTTAGAAAGCTGATAAACAGGAGTTCACAGACAGTCTGACAGACAGAGCCATAACATATGTCCCATCGGGCAATAAGAAATTTATATAAATTAGTTTTATTGGACCAAAAAATCGGACAAATCTGAGGCCAGTGACCTATCATTTTCTCTTTCAGATCCAAGTAGACATGTAGTTTCAAAAGAAAATCCATTTAATTCCATGGCATGTATAATCTTTTTCTCATTTAATTCATTCAAACCCATCTACAATATTTCAATATATTTAAAATATGTTGCAATAGACAACAGGAGTGCCAGTGGGCACAATATACGCCCATCGAACCAAAACCTAAACCAAAAATTCCAAGCTAAAAAGCGTCATAATTATGTAAAATGTTAGATAGAGTTATGTACTCTAGCCTACAGGTGAAGCTTGTGATGGTGAACAAGTGTTCCAAGTTTAAAAGCTTAATCTGAAAGGGTTATGTAAATAAGTGGACTTAAACCAAAACCTTAACCACATTCTAAGTTAAAAAGGGGCATAATTCAGTCAAGCATGCTTGACAGAGTTATGTTCTCTTGTCTACAGGTGAAGCGGGTCATGGTGAACAAGTGTTAAATGTTTAAAAGCTTTATCTCAAGGTTTATGTAAATAAATCGACTTTAATAACAAAATTCTTAACCAAAAATTCTAAGTTAAAAAGGGGCATAATTCGGTCAAAATGCTTGACAGAGTTATGCACTCTTGCCTACCGGTGCAAGTTGTGAAGGTAAATAAGTGTTTCAAGTGTAAAAGCTTTATCTCAAAGGGTTATGTAAATGAATGGACTTTAACAAAGCCTTCAACCAAAAATTGTAAGTTAAAAAGGGGCATAATTCGGTCAAAATGCTTGACAGAGTTATTTACTCTTGCCTATACGTGAAAGTTGTGACGGTGAACAAGTGTTCCAAGTTTCAAAGCTTTATCACAAAGTGTTATGTAAATAAGTGGACTTGTTCCACATAAATTGAGGTTAACATTTTTGCTTAACGCAAATGCTAAATGCAAATTCTAAGTCCAATTAAACCTTTCCCTCATACAAGCGTGTTTTCACGCATTTGCAAACAGAGTAGACCCAGGGTCTGCTCTGTTTGCTAATAGAACTTGATAGATCTGTTTCTTAGCTTTCTAAAATGGCTACAATGTGCCAGCTTTGATATTTCATTTTAACTATTTTGTCCATGAATATTCAGTAGGTATTGGAATTTTGAATAAACATAGAACAGGGAAAGGGTTAAGCAACCTTGACCTTGGATAATGAGCCGGGACTTGGCAGGCTACTGTAGCATGTCTAGATAAACATTGTGGTTAAATTTGGGAAGGATCCACCAAGCGGAACGTGAGTTAGACATGTTACAGACAGACAGACCGGTTAACATTTTTACTAAACGCAAATTCTAAGTCCAATTGTGTGACCTTGACCTTTGATAAACAAACCGGGATTTGGCAGGCTATTGTAGCATGTCTAGATAACATTGTGTTAAAATTTGAGAAGGATCCACCAAGCGGAACTTGAGTTAGAGATGTTACAGACGGATAGACGGACAGACAGCGCCATTCCTTAATACGTCCCGTTTTTTCAAACGGGCGTATAAAAAAGATTGAAAGAATACTTTCAAACCTGTATGTATGCATCCACTTACATGTAGTTGTGAAACAACAATATAGAGAATAATTACATTGACATTACCTTTGATTAAAAAAAGCGTAGCATTTCCTGAATCTCTCTTTGAATCCCTGGAGATGCCAAACCTCTCATCAGCTCCATCAACATTGGGGAGGGCCTAAAAGTTCTTTCTGTAACCAGAATCATTATAACTGTTGATAACAACGTGAAACTATTCAGGTTTTTTAATCCCTAATCCCCAGAATATTTTGTTTATTTTCATGTTCCTATTTATTATCATCATTATAGATAAAACCAAAATTGTTGTCTACTAGCTAACAAATACTCCTGCCTACAAGGGTAATAATCTCCGTGAAAAATGTGTCGCGCACATCTACAACTTCATTATAAATTGGTTAAGAAATGTAGAATTAGTTCATGTCACAAGATCTGTGTCACGGACAGACGAACAGACCAACACAGTGACTCCTATATACCCCCTCTCAAACTTTGTTTGCCTGGATATAATAAAACGAGAGCCAAATTGACACAATTTCAGCAAATTTAAACCCCAACTCTGGTTATCAAACTTGAAAAAACATGTTGGCCTTTTGTATGTTTTTAAGTTTTGTTAAAAACAAAGGTTGCTTAACCCTTTCTCCCATAGCTTGTTTTCAGTATTGAAGACAGATTGTTGCTTAAATCTGGCTAAAAGAAAAGCAGAATGCTCCTTAAGAGCATTCTGATTCACATTCAACCTGCTTTAAGCTACCATCTGCTAGGATATAGGAAATATTTATTATGATGCATATTCATGACTACAATATTGAACTATTTTCTAGAGTGGAGGAATAAATTCAATGTGCTAAAATGAGTATCTATGGAGTAAAGGGTTAAGTTAAAAACCAAATAAATATAATTTTGTAAATTTTTAGTGAATAAGGGGCCATAACTGCATCCTATTTGAGCTACTTGGCTAGTTATCAAACTTGACCTCAACATTCTTAAGTTTAATAGTGATTGGTAATTGGTAATATTAGTATAAGTGTAAACAAAGATAATTTTGGAGAATGTTAGCGAATAATGGATCAAAAGAGTGTTACCGAAAGCAGCCGGAACATCTACGTAGGAAAAGGTTGTTTGTTGAATGGCAACAAAACTGATTTAAAACAACTTGGTTCCACAAATTTCAAAGGTCTGTAAGCAATATCAATTGCCTCTAAAATCGTCATGAAATATTTCTTTTAATATGTTTTGATTAAGAATTTGGTAAAAATTTAATCAAGTTAGAAAAATGTGAGATTTTTGTAAATTGAGAACAGTATTAACCCTTTCCCTGTTCTATGTTTATTTCAAATTTCAATACCCACTGAATATCTTGGACAAAAAAGTTACAAAGAAATATGGAAGGTGGTACATTGTAGACATTTTAGAAAGCAAAGAAATAGATCTATCAAATTATATAAGCAAACAGAGCAGGCCATGATCAGACGTCTCGGAGCCGTCTGATCTGGGTCTACTCTGTTTGCAAATGAGTGAAAACACGTTTATATGAGGGAAAGGGTTAATATGGCTTTAAGTTGTTGTCCAGTATGTAAGTTCTAGATGTAAGTTCTAGATGGGCCTTTTGACTTTTAAACGAATTTTAAAAAATCGGTATATACATGTACCTGTTCCTTGGATTAAGTTCCAAGTTTCTAAAAGTGATGATGACCCAGGAACCATCATGTCATCATAGGTGTTTCCCCTTTTCTTTTTGGACCTTTTTCCCAGACTGAGGGACTTGTTTTCCCTCAGGCTGTTTCCCTTTGCAAGCTACCTCGGGTTCTGTTGCTGCCAACAGCTTTTGGACAGGATCACCCACGCATACTTTTAAAACCTCCCTAAGGAGGCGATGCATGGCCCTCTTCACATCAGTTTCTTTATCTAATAAAATACAAGAAATCGTCTCACAATACAACTTCCTTTCACCCTTTTTTCCATATATACGCATTTTAAGTTAAATTTAACGCATTTATTCTTTCTCTCAAGAAAATAGTTCCACTTCATACAGTAATGAATATACAGCATAAGAACCTGTGCATAAGTTGGTGGTTGAAAATATGGTAGCCAATTTAGGAAAGGTTGATTACTGTTGTCAGTTATTCTTAACCCTTTACTCCAAAGCTTGTTTTCGGTGTTGGAAGACAGACGGTTGCTTAAAATATGCTGTATATTCATTACTGTATGAATAAATATATTTTATGGAAAACATAAAAGTATTTATGCGAACAAGATCTCAAATGTTATACATATCCAGGTTACCTCATTAGCATAACTAGCGTACCCACTGAGGCAGCTGGGAGCTGTAGCCAATCACACATCAGATCGATGGCACATGACTTTTCTTAGCCAATCAGCAGACTCCGCTACCAGTCTTTGTTTTGGAACTGAGAGAGGAAGGCTGCTGATGGCTTGGTGTTTACAAATTTTACCTCCTCCTCCCAGCCTCCTCCTCAAATTTCGATGTGCATGTCATTATTTCAACACTTTCTATATATATTTGTTTCATACATTTAGAAGCGGTTTGTTCATCGCCCAGATATGGAAATTCCTCAGGATATTTACTTTTCGATACACATGTGAATTTTTAAGCTGACATAACAGCTTCTGTTTTTCCGGCATTTTTAATAAATCCGTTTCACTCAGCGGCGGTTTGTTCATCGCCCAGATATGGAAATTCCTCAGGATATTTACTTTTCGATACACATGTGAATTTTTAAGCTGACATAACAGCTTCTGTTTTTCCGGCATTTTTAATAAATGCCCCTTATCAAACTCATCGGAAATTCCTCAGGATATTTACTTTTCGATACACATGTGAATTTTTAAGCTGACATAACAGCTTCTGTTTTTCCGGCATTTTTAATAAATGCCCCTTATCAAACTCACTTGTGTCTTTTCTCGTTTCTTATTTCCCTTACATAGTTCGTGCTGGCCCGCCAGATCAAGTTCTAATGCGAAGTAGAGCATAAATGAAACATACCCACTCAGACCTGGGTCGCCAGGTTTGCAGTCATGTGCAGCACTCTACTACATCGCCATAAAAGTGTGACATATGTAAATGATATGTTTATAAAAATTGCTAAACAATAGATAGTATCTATAATCTATGCTGTCTTTAATTGACATGGTTTAATATGATCTGCATTTATGGTATTATTCAACTAATATCCAATTTCACTAGCTTAGTCAGTTATTGCCTTAATAAATTTGAATATTTCAATTGCATACCAAAAAATGAATTCTAACTTAACCCTTTCGTTCATAAATAATACACCTCTGTAAAAATCACCTGTTAAAACCACTGTAATAAATAGAACATTTGGCTTGCTCTATTTATCACAATGGTTTCAAACTACAAAATTCTTATTATTTTTCTTTTCTCTAGTTAATGTTCCTTTTCAAAGAGGTTGGATCAAGAAATAGCCTACGAGGGAATGGGTTATGTCTTGAGTCTAAGCTTAGGCAGAGACATATACATTTCTCTGTTAGGACATTTCATTTATAATAGCATCTTCAAACAATACAAAGGATTCCAAACGTGCTGAATCGCACACTTGTAGTTTCATACTCAAGCTATCTCGCACTCGTAATGTTGATCGAATCATGTTTATTATTATTATTATTATTATTATAAGGATTTACGAACTATTTACGAGAAAAGGAGCACTGTCGTAAGTATCTATATTCAAAAGAAGAATACAAAGAGACACTGCAGAGAAATAAATGATCCATAGCAAATAGTGCTGATCCTGATCAGTTCAGTTCCTGTGGAACCTATCTGATCTGGGTCCAGTGGAAATACACTCTCACTTTGCAGGGCTTTTTTCATCAAGTGGGGAAGGGGCCTGGTCTCTACTTTGGGGAAAAAAGTAGTACAATATTTTGATATAGGGGAAACAAATTTCCAATGTAAAGTCATTGTTTGGGGAAAAGTGCATGATTTTAAAGAAATTTTCTGAGGGGAATGGGCCTTTAAACGGCCCTCCTATAGAAGGAAAAAAAAGCCCAGAGTCACTGCTACGTCAACATGTAATCATTATGTGACAAGCAAATTCTCAAGTGATATAACATGAAAATTGAATCCTTAGCTTGATGAATATTCATTTAAAAAATGTATGCCTTCATGAATATTAACTGAATTCTATATAATAACCTAAGAAACAGGGGATTGTTTTGTTACAATGGTCAGTGCAGAATCATATGTTGCATTTATTATCATACATCAGGCATCTAGCAAACAGTAGTTGTCTGATCTGTATCTACTCTTTTTTCAAGAAAGTGTAAAATGGTGTATTTATCAAGCAAATGTTTAAATTATGCACTATATACTAATAAAAAAAAACATGGCTCGTACAGAAATCTTAAGTAAATACTTTCAGGGCTTTTTAAGGCCATATCCCCCAAATTTAAGGTCCAACAAATTTAAGGCCCTGATCTGAGCAAACTCATTAGATGAGTACCATTTCTCCACAAAAACCTACAATGTGACCACTCTTTATAATCATACAGAGACTTGGCGTAACCTATAGAAAAGGTGCGTATTCACATACTAAAATCTCAAGGTCCAACAAGATGAGTGAACTTACTTTAAGGTTTTACAGTCTTATCAGACTATCATCAAAAAGTACAACAAACTTGAATAAAGTAGCTTAATTTCCTGTAGATCTAACAACATAGTTTTAATAACAATATGTTTAGCTATAACACTGTTATCATATGTCTTTGACCAAAGCAATATATGCACTTGTAACGTCTTTCTCTCTCAAGAAAAAATTTCAGCAATCTGACTGTCAGAAAACATCATCTTGAACAGTTTTTAAATAGATTTTCATTTGATTTATAGAAATAATGAGAAACTATGGTTTGAATTGTCCATAATAGTTCTGCTATCAAGCCTATCAGTAGATCGTTCATTAGGGCAAAACTTGACATTGAGCGACATGGCATGCATGATGCAGAATTCAACATTGGGCTGCAGGTGGGTGGGGTATAGTCATTTCAGCAGTCGGCGGAGAAGAGATCTATTTGGGAATTGAGGTAGATTGAGAAAAAAAGTTTGCCATACCAGTTATTGACTTTATCTGTTCCCGGTATTTTTGGAATCGCTGACATTTCGCATGTGACTTTACTGCGACCGAGTTCTCCCATTTTACACAACTTTCACTTTCAATGGCTTTCTTACATAGCGAGCAGATTGCTTTGTACTTATTATCCTTACACTCTCTGATCCATGAATACTGCTAAATCCAATCTTGATTGCACTCTCTAGCATGATTATGTTCATCGAGTGCATCCTATAATATCATTATTTTATAGAAATATTGTTGTTCAATTTTTTCCGCCGCTATATAGTCGCCATGTGCTTTGCAGCATCCCATATGGAGCAACGGGAAAGCTGCTCGCTGATTGGATAATATTAACTACATCCTATATTTACGTCACAGGTAACTAAGGACGCATTTTAATGCCGAAAAAGATGATTTGCCGACGTTTTCACAATAATTTGATAAATGATAGAGTGTTCAAATATCTTATACATGTTTGTATTGAGCGGAAAGGTGCTTTAATACCGGAAAAGTGCAAAAAGGGAGGAAAAATCCCAACTTGAACAGATCCGTAGCAATTTCGTTCTTAAATCGTAGTGCGTAGTTTTCCATGCCAAATGGTAGAAACTACGGCGAAAACGTAGCAGTAAACAGGTCTGGACTTTTGTCTTAAATTCAGATTAATTGACAGTACAGATACAGAATTTCATATCACGGACGCCATATTGGAAATGTTGAACGAACACTGCATAATACGAGCGTTTTGAGTGGCTGTAGGACAATAGTCACGTTATTTGATTAGCTGAACCGAAATCTCGCTGTTAACGTGATAAACGTTATTAACGCGGATTTACTTGGAATAGTGAAAAAATATATCGGCGAATAACCCCCCCCCCCCCCCAATAAAAAAAAACAAAAAAAAACGGCCCTGAGTGAAACGAAATACGCGGATCCGCGGAAAATTCTCACCCCTGAAATAGCCAACATTAATTTTTAATCCTCCTTTCGCCAAAAATCCCCTATAAAACCACAGGTGTTTGTCGTGTGCTACCCCCTACCCGCCCATCTGCTACCCCCTCTGCAACCTCACAGAAAGATATTGGTCAAAATAATCTCAAACATGTCAAAATATTGTCAAAATACCATAACACGAAATTTTGAAGTAAACTGAAAACAAAAAATTCACATCAATATAATATTATATAATAACTACTAGCATGGTCTCACTGTCTATCGAACCTCTTAACCTTTGACCAGGAACGGAAAACGTTTACTTTGAATATTGAAGAAAAAAATAAATAAGCATTTCAAATTAATATTTTATACATATATTGAAACATGCACTTGTGCATGCGTAAAAACACACAAAAAATGAAGGGTTCGGTAAACAGGTGAGGTTCGATAGAAGGTGAGTCTACGATACAACGATGTGAACAAAAAAATCTGATTTTTTTAGTTCACTTTTAAATGCTATTTTATGGTATTTTGACAATGTTTTGACATTTTTTAGATTATTTTGGCCAATATTCAATATGTTTCTGTGTAGTTGCAGACGGGAAGGGGGGGGGGGGTAGTGGGGTTGCACATGACAAACACCTATGTATAAAACGCATCGCCGTGACCAACTTCCTCCAATCGGAGAAAACTCAAACTTCGCAAGTGCGCAGTTATTCAAAATTATTTAATCTGAGAACTTACCTCCGACTAAAACGATAGTGCCTTTGTAAGTGGCATCCGCACGTTTCTCCCCTCTGGAACTTCTCACAAGATACCGTTTTATGCGATTCTCTTACTACGCACAGGGTGTTGTCTTGCGGAAAATACACACCCCCAAATTGTTTCTGGGTTTCGTTGGCCATAATTTACCTGATTCGATTTTAGAAAAGTTTTCAAAGTTTGACGAGTCTGTGAGTAAAAAATGGCTGCCGATTCGAATATTTCTGAAGACTTAGAGGTCGCGACCTTTCGATTGATTTCAGGAACGCATCATTTTTTTGTTGAAGCGACACCTGTGATAGTAGTGCAGAATCAAGCACATGCGTTGGGCTCATGAAATATGTCTAAAATAAGTTAAAATGTCCCTAAATTGACCTTTTGTAACATTTGGGGCTGAAAAAATAACGCCTGGGGCGTTTTGAGACAAAGCTGAAATTTCGTATATTCTATAGGCAAATAACTCTCGGGCCATCCGATCCACGGGTGCTCCGCTTCAACTGCAATTATTTTCGACCGGAGGGGAATTTTCCCAAAAAACAAAGATTATACAGAAAGAAAAATGTTTTATCTACACGCTGGTACCAAATACCCCATACTTTGTCTCCGTTAAATACTTTGTCTCCGTTTGTCTCCGGCAAATACCTTCAGAAAACCGTGTTTTTTAGTTACTCGGAAACGATAGTGCTCGATTTCACTAAAATCCCTATTCGGGAGCGAATCTGACGCTCTTTTTTGGTAGATCCTGATGAGAAATGATGAAACATGTTCAAAAAGAATTTCACATACCGGTGACAATGCATTCTACTGCCACAGATCCGATGATTTACCCACGTTTCGGTAAATGACCAGTTCGGTAAATTGAATTTATATAGTAGAAATAGAATCGACGTTTCGGTAAAAACGTGATTATATATATAGTCATTATATACACAGGTATTATCATGGTTTTGTAGGTTTGGAACATTAAGTAGCTCTGTGTGATCTGGGTGCAAGCTGTGTATAGATCGGATTATTATTATTACGACTACCTTTAAACAAAGGTGCAAACATCTATTAAGCATAACAATTATCAAAGGCGCGTACCATCATCGGATGCAAACTGGTACTACCATTTAATACAATTATTTTTAATTTCGGCGGCGTTTGCTCAATAATTAAAAGTATTTATTACGACTACTTTTAAAGAAGAGTGCGAACATCTAACAACAATTATCAATGACACGTGCCGTCAGCGGGTGCAAACAGGTATTGTGATTGAAACTTCATATATGGAAAGATCATAACGAGAGGAAGTGTCATGCACAAGGTCCATAATTCTGGCTTCACTAATATTGGAGTTATTGCCCTTTGTAAAAAAAATTCTCAATTTTTTGTCCGGATGATTACTCCTATGTGACACATGCCATTGGAGTGAAAGTTCATACATGGAACGATCATGATGAGAGAAAGTGTCATGAATAAGGGCCATAATTCTGACTTCAATACTTTTGGAGTTATTGCCCTTTGTTACATTTTTTGGCCGATCAATAACTCCTGTTCGACTGATGCTATTGGAAGACATTTTATTTTTGGAAAGAGCATGATGAAAGTAAGTGTCATGCACAAGGGCCATAAATCTGATATCAGTATTTTTGGAGTTATTAGCTGTATATATATACCAAAGGAGAGATCGGGCTCACTCGCTCTGCTCGGATCCCGATCCCGCTTCGCTTCTCCTTTGGTATATATATATATATATATATATAAATTTCCTAAAATATAAAACACCACCAGTACTCCCACACAGGTAACATTATAGAAAATAAAAAAAATGAAAGAGGTACAAAAGTAGGATACAGTGAAACTCTTTCAGGGTAGGAAAAAAAAAGAGATAACTAAAAAAATTTTCTCTAAAAATGGACATAGAGAAAATGAACAACAAATATCTAGAAGGAAGAATTTGTGATTATTGTTTAGAGGTTAAACCCTTTAATTTATTTAGAAAAGAAAAACGATGTAAAGATGGTTATAGAAGAAAATGTAAACAATGTGAAAAACCAATGAGACAAAAACACTATAGAGAAAATAAAGAAAAATATAGAGAAGCTTTTAAATCTTTTATGGGAAGAAATCCAGATTATTTTATTTTTTACAAAAAAAAAATGAACAATGATTAAAAATCATTCTTATAAAATGAACAACACAAAATCAAAAGTAATTAAAAAAGATATTATTGATGAAGAAACAGAGACTATTAAATTAGTAGACAAACCAAAATGTAATTATTTCAAAACATACGAAATTGACGCTAGTAATTATAAAGATCCCTATATATTATTTTCTGATAAAAAATTTATTATAATAGTTCAAATCAAAAAAGACATAAAAGAATATAATGCTATTAAGTTTTCGGTAGGTCTTTCTCTTCAATTTTTTCATGATGAACAAAACGGCAATAAGAAATTTGTTGATGCTTCAAATCATGGACTACAAGCTGCCGTATTAAATGATGAAAATATCGAAGAATATTATAATGAACAAACTTCTTATTTACAAGAATGGATTGAGAAATTCACAAACACAGCTTCAGGTTTAGAAATTGATCACTGTAAAATATTGTATTTGAATATAGCAAAATATGAACCGTTTAAAGGTTCTTCATATATAGACCTACCAATCTTTTTAAAAAAGAAGCAAGCAATAATCAATGTAAAAAATAAAGATGATGCGTGTTTATTCAGATCAATAGTTTCCGCACTTTATCCCGCATCTAAAAATTCTGATAGACCCTCATCTTATCCCGATTATAAAAATATTCTTAATACAAAAGATATTGATACTCCTACACCATTAAAGCAGGTATCAAAATTAGAAAAACAAAATAATCTTGCAATAAATGTATACGGATATAAAAAAGGAGAAAAAATAATATTTCCATATTATATTTCTGAACAACCAAAAGAGATTAAAAGAATAAACTTAATGTTAATTTCAGAAGATACAAAATATCATTACTGTTGGATTAAAAATTTTAGCAGATTAATTTGCAATCAAAACAATAAGCACAACGGAAAAACACACTTCTGTGATAGATGTCTATATTGCTTCTCAAAAGAAAATTTACTTACTAAACATAAAGAAGATTGTGAAGGAATAAATAAAACACCTTTAAGAATAGAAATGCCTAAAAAAGGTGATACAATCAAATTCAAAAACTATCAAAACATAATGCCTGTACCATTTGTAATCTATGCAGATTTTGAAAGTATAATAAATATGGAAAAATAGTCAAACAGGGAGAGCCACACACGGAATGACACCGCATCAAACACCATCTAACGAGAAACGATAAAGCCACAAGACAAAACAAAACAGGACGCATATCAAGACGAAACACATTAAACATTAAGCATATTAAAAAACAAAATTGACCGTAGGGTGAAAGCAGGAGTGCCGCCTTGGAACGGTCAGCAGCCAAAAGCAATAAAAAAATTGGCTACTGGGGGACTTGAACCTGGTTTATGGGTACCCAACCTCGTCCTTATCCCACTTTCACCGAAGTCAAAATGTAAATAAAATTCCCCCTCCAGACAACACCACAACATGCGTAACGATGTATGCCAAAATGAAAATGATTTGAAAATGAACGTTATTAGAAGTAAACAAGCGACGTCATCATGTAAATGACGTCATAATTTAAAAGTACGGGAAAACAATTTGAAACACTTCTACTGCGACATTTAAAAGATCAATCGCAAGAAAATACAATTACCAGTGGATATTAATCATACACAACTGTTTTGTTTGCAAAAGAATAAACTTGACATCATAGGCATGTACTCGATGACTATTCAGGTCAGAGCAGCTGTGGAGTAGTCATTTGGGGTACGACAGAACTAGCAAAATACAAATATCTAATTTCCTCCCTCCGTAAACGGGTTTCAGAGGGAATCTTCATAGAGTATTAAGCCTTTTCCGTCGTCGCACAAGTAAAGAGGAAAGCATAATGACCAACTGTAAAGGGGTCGACCACCAAGCATGTAGTGTGCTGCAATATAGAGGGGTCATATCCCTTTTTAATGAATTGTTTTATACGTTTGACAAGCAAAGTATCAAAATAAGTATGTCCAATAATTTTTCGAAGTTTGTAAATGACATCACCGTAAAACTCCGGATGTGAAATACCTAACTTTAGAAAAGTACGTAAATTACAATTGTATTTGCTGATGAGTAGAATATTACGGTGGTAAAATTTTGAAAATGTCCTAAATCAGAAGAAAAAGGAGATAAAACGGAAATAACTAGTGAGCACGAAGCATGCGGGTTTGGATATCAAGTTGTTAGATATGATGGTAAAATAGAGAAAGAACCTATCATATACAGAGGAGAAAATACTGTAGAAATCTTTCTAAATCATTTAGAAAAAGAAGTAGAAAATATTAACAGTATATTTAAACATCCTAAACCAATGATTATGACAAAAGAAAATACAGAAGATTTTAAAAATGCTAAAGATTGTTGGATATGCGAAAAAGAATTATTAAAAGATAAAGTAAGAGATCATTGTCATTTCACAGGTGAATACAGAGGTGCAGCGCATAAATCATGCAACTTAAAACTAAAAATAAAACCATATTCAACTAAAATACCTGTTGTCTTTCATAATCTAAAAGGTTATGATTCTCATCTTATAATGCAAAAGATACATACAACTACGAGTGAGAAGATTTCTTGTATAGCAAATAATACAGAAAAATATATTTCATTTAGTATTGGACAATTAAAATTCTTAGACAGTTTTCAATTTATGCCATCATCATTAGAGAAATTAGTAGGCACAACAGATAAAACAGATTTCAAATTAATAAAAAGTCAATTTGGTGATAAGACCAAATCTGGAAAACTCCCTTCGGTCGATTTAATTTTACGTAAAGGTGTTTATCCATATGAATACATGGATTCATTTGAAAGATTTAATGAAACAGAATTACCACCAAAAGAAAAGTTTTATAGTTCTCTATCAGATGAAAGTATCAAACAAGAAGATTATGATCATGCAAAAAATGTATGGAAAACATTTAACTGTAAAAATATAGGTGATTACCATGATCTATATTTAAAAACAGATGTTCTTTTATTAGCTGATATATTTCAAACATTTAGAAAAACTTGTATGGAAGTGTACAAACTTGACCCTCTACATTATTACACAGCACCAGGATTATCCTGGGATGCTTTACTCAAATCAACTAAAATAGAATTAGAATTATTAACAGATATAGATATGCATCTTTTCATAGAAAAAGGTATGAGAGGCGGAATATCAATGGTTTCAAAGCGATACGCAAAAGCTAATAATCCTTTGGTAAAAGATTATGATGAAAATAAAGAGAATAATTATATAATGTACTATGATGCAACCAATCTATACGGTCATGCAATGTCAAGACCACTTCCATATTCTGGTTTCAAATGGGTTAATCCGAGTAAAGTTAAGAAGCGTCCTAAAAATAAAGGATGGATTCTGGAAGTTGATTTAGAATATCCTAAACATTTACATGAAGAACATAACGATTATCCACTTGCTCCAGAAAAACTTGCAGTAAAAGAAGAATGGCTTTCAGAATATCAAAAAGAATTACTAGATAACAAAAGTATTTTAAAGGTAGAAAAGCTTATCCCTAATCTAATGAATAAGAAAAAGTATGTAGTACACTATAGGAATCTATATTTATATCAGAAACTAGGTTTAAAAGTAACAAAATATCATAGAATCCTCGAGTTCAATGAAAAACCTTGGATGGCTCCATATATACAACTTAATACAGAATTAAGAAAACAAGCAAAATCAGAATTTGAAAAAGATTTCTTTAAACTAATGATCGTTTCAGTATTTGGTAAAACTATGGAAAACCTAAGAAAAAGAGTAGATATAAAACTTATAAAAACTGATGGAAGTGAAAATAACAAGATTAGAAAAATAATAGCCAAACCAATTTTTAACAGACGTGTTAAATTTTCTGATGATTTATCAGCAGTACATATGAATAAAACAAATTTAATATTAAATAAACCAATCTATGTTGGTTTCTCTATTCTAGATTTATCAAAAGAGTTAATGTTTGACTGGTATTACAATACAATAAAAAAGAAGTATGGAGAAAACTGTGCAATGCTATACACTGACACAGATTCACTACTATTAGATATAAAAACAGAAGACGTTTATAAGGATATGTTCGAAATGAAAGACGAATTTGATCTATCAGATTATCCAAAAGATCATTTCTTACATGATACAACTAATAAAAAAGTACCAGGTAAATTTAAAGATGAATGTATGGGAATTCCTATAGCTGAATATGTAGGTCTTAGACCTAAACTATATGCAATATTAAGAGCGGATGAAGAAGTAATAAAAAAATCTAAAGGTACAAAAAAATATGTAATAAAAAAACAAATAAACTTCGAAAACTATAAGGATTCATTATTCAATAAAAAAAAATATTCACATTCAATGAACATGCTAAGATCCGTAAATCATAATATATACGGAGTGGCAGTAAATAAAACTACTCTCTCTCCACTTGATACAAAAAAATACATAAGACCCGATGGAATTAGGACATACGGGTATGGGTATCAGCGGGAACAATAAGAAGTTCTTCTTTAACGAAACCTCTCGTTGGTGCTGTAGATTTCAAATAATAAACTCTTATACCCTGTGTAATAATATGATAATCTATATTATGAATATCGACCGACCATATTGGGTCGGTAGCTCTTCTCTTACCACCTCCTTCTAATTCTCCAGGTTGATATAAATATCTAACACTCGCGAGTGGACATATTTCACTATCAACTTTTCTTTTTAAAATTGGAGAAGGTTTTTTCGTCTCATTATTCAAAGCCTTAACAACATCTGCTAATCTCTTAACCCATTCTCTATTTCTTTTCTGTGTGTCAATCTCCTTTGCATACTGATAACCAAACAATCTTTCAGCCAAAGTTCTATTAAATCTCTCTACAATTCCTTGATCTCTATGTATCTCTCTTCTACCTCTTCTTATTTTAACATTATGTTTAGCCATTAGTTGAGAAACAACACCCATAAATTCTCTTCCGGGGTCAACTTGTAATAATTTGGGATAGTTCAAATGTCTTTTATAAATCTTTTCAAAAGCAGCGGCAACTTCTTTACTGTCTTTTGATGTCAATGGTACAGCTTCTTTATATCTCGTTCCCACATCTACTAATGTCAATGCATACTTATATGTTTTATTTTTTATTCTATCAAAAGGTAAGAACAGCAAATCGGCTTGATGTACTTCATTTTTTGCAGACACATCAAATTTAGGTCTTATTATCTTTTTAGGTGCAGACAAATATATCTGCCACACTGCTTGTTTCTTTAGAAATTCTAATGCTTGTTTTTTATTAACTTTAGCTTCTTTTGCTAACTTACTAACAGCTGTCTTACCTTTCCAAAATCCTTTAGGGCTATAGTATATTTCTTCCATTTTCATAGAAAAATTAAATCATAAGCATGGTAATTATTCTTTTTATTTTTACAAGGTTTTAATCCTAATGGTCTAATAAAAAATGGTGGTCGAAGTAACCCGTTCGCTTCGCTCACTTTATCCTCTATCTTAATAGCAAGATGTGAAGGACACCAAACCTTGGTTTCATCTTTTAATTTTAAAACTGTACTTTTTCCTATACTGGTGTCAATTATCTCAAAGTCAATAATTTGATAAATTTTATTTATTTCTAATTCAGTCCATTTTAAAATTTTATTTTTATTTTGCGCTTTTAACATTTTATCAAATTGTTCTTCTGTGATATCGATTTGCATTTGTGCTTTACTTTGCATTTGTGCCATCATCTTTTTTTCTACCCCACTCATTTTTAAATATAGAAAATCAATTTATAAAAAAAATTTATTTTTTTTTAATTTTGAAATTTTGAAATTTTCCAAAATTACATTTATTTTATTTGTCTATAAATCTTTATATTTTATATAAATTTCCAAGCAACAAAACCAGTTAATGCCATGCCACCAATAACAAAAGCAATCTCTCTATTTTTCTGGTCTTCTGAGGGTGTATAAAAATCACTTAATTTAGGTTCTGGAGGTAAGCTCTCTATCTCAGTCTTGCCTCCAAGGGGACTCGCTCCCGATGCTCGCTCGCTCGCATAATAATATTCTTTCATAGCTTGGTCAACATCAGCAAATGTTTGTTCGGCATGATGTTCTTTTTTCATTTCTTTATTAATATAATCTAATCTTTGAGTTCTTTCTTTTTCCCAATCCGCTTTTGCTGCTTCTAATTGTTCCATAGCTTTATCATGTCTTTCTCTTTCTTTATCCGAATCTTTTCCTAAATGTGAAAATAAATAATTACCACCAGTAAAAGCTAATGCATTTGTAACTGCTCCCCCAATCATCATTATTACTGCACTTGCCATTTTTTTTAATTAAAAAATAAAACTAGGATTCACGTTTACATCGAATCAAATTAATAATTTCTAAAATAGTTAAACCAATAAAAAAAATACTAATGCCATTAAATAAATAATCAGATATATCTTTTTCTTCAATAGGAACGTATTTTGAATAATCTTTTATAACTTCTTCAACATCATCATCTGGTTTTAAAAATAAATAATCATACTTATCACCCAACTTAATTGGTATTACTCTAGACATTTTTAAAAAAATAAAAATAAGACAAGGAGCTCTAAGGAGCTCTACTTCATGATATCAGCTGGAATAATACCTTGTTTAACCAACATATCTTTTGTTGCCATTGCAAGCAATATATCAATAGTTAACATTCCAATATCTCCCATATTTAAATCTACTTTAGGTGGTGGTCTTTTTAATAGTTTTCTGCCTATTTCCGCATATCCAATTGTTAATACAGTTTCTACTCCTGCATGATATAACATGTTTGCTATTTGTTTTCCATCTGTTGCCATTTTTTAAAGAAAAAATATAGATAAAAGAAAATTAATTAAAATTCAAATGGGTTATATTCTTCTTTCTTTATTTCATAAGATATATTTTCTTTTTCTTTTTTGACTTGAATGTTTTTACTTTTTACGAATAAATATACTCCTAATCCAACAACTACGATTGATACATATAATGGTATGTAATTTTTTGAATCTTTTGTTATTTCTAATTTCGAATTAAAACTCCCTCTGGTTGAATTTTGAAAAGCATCATCATCTGAATCTTTTGTTATTTGTCTTGATGTTTTCGAGGTTTCCAAACTCTCTCCGTCTGCGTTCGAAGAAGAACCAAAAGGGGAACTCCTTCCAGTCGTAAGCTTTTCAGTCGAAATTTTTAGTTCCATATTTTCTTTCTTCAAAAGTTCTGCTTCTTTTCTTTTTAATTCTGCTTTTAATTTTCTTGCTTCTGCACCTTTCTTACCAGCAGCTACTCGTTTTGGATTTTTAGGTTTCGAGAGATTACTCCCCCCAAGAGGAACTCCACTATTAATATTTTCTTCATTATTAATATTTTCTTCACTATTCATTTTTTATATCTTTTTTTGAGAATCATCTTCATTATTAGTAAGATTAACATGTTTTGCTGTTGTTAACATTGCGGTAAGAGGTGCTAAATACATTCCATATCTATAGTACAGTTCGCAACATGAACTAGTCAAAGCGTGATTTATAAAAGGATCTTCCTCTAAGTCTTGTATTAGTTTTGGAGGGTTAACATTAAAAAACTTAGAAACACCCATAACATATAAATTAATAAAAGAATTACCTAATGTCTTAGTCATACTAGCTCCTAATCTCGCTTCATATCTACAATATAGTTTTTTTATTTGATCGGAAGTCATTGCGTCAATGTCTGAAAGTTGTAACTCTCTTCCAAGATATTGTTTACTACTACCACCAGCTACAATAGCTGATAATCGTTCGCGTTTTTTTTCTTCTTCAACATCTTCTCCCTGGGGCAACCTCAAGGGGACTCGCTCGATTTCGGTTAATAATTCTTCGGCATTCATTTTATATAATTTATTTTTTAGTTTAAAAATAATTATAGTTTTTTTAAACCTTCAGTTCCAATAGCATTTTAATTAGTAATGCTTAATCAATGCTTTAGTAATGCTTAAACAATGCTTTAGTAATGCTTAAACAATGCTTTAGTAATGCTTAACCAATAGCCAGTAGGTTGATCCGTTCTCAATATCAATTTACTAAAACGTTAAAATCAACCGACATTTTTTTTAAGACAGTTTTAAAATTAGAAATAATAAAAGATTAAAGGAGTGCCCATTTCACTCCAACTAAAATCAGGCTTCCACCCCAAATATTTTCTCTTTAAGTTTATCATTTACTTTAAAAATAATATTTTTAAGGTTGGTACGAAATTCACGTTCATACCTCTTATCAAAAACATCTTTTATACCTGCAGCAAAAAGAAGAGTTTCAATTAAGGTTTTAGCCTCTAGATGTTTTTGGATAGACTCATCGAATATACATTCTACTAAACAAAATTCTTCATCTAAAATCTTTGCAAGAATTTTAAAATCTTTCAAAGAAATAGGTTTTTTATAATCTTCATAATTGAATGGATTTTCTTCACTCGCAACAAAAAGAAGAGTTTTAATTAAGTTTTTAGCCTCTGGATGTTTTGGGATAAGCCCATCTATTAAATTAAATTCTTCAACTAAAACTTTTGCAATAATTTTATAATCTTCAATTTTTTTATTTGTTTCAAAAATAATATTTTTAAGATTATTATGAAGTTTGGTTTTACTCATTTCAAATTCAATTTCTTCACCATCTAATGGATCTTTTCCACCAGAAGCAAAATGAAGAGTTTCAATTAAGAATTTAGCTCCTGGATGTTCTGGAGGGAAATAGCCTATTGTACACTCTATTAAATGAAATTTTTTAATTAAAACTTCTGCAATAATATTAAAATCTTTCAAAGAAATAGGTCGCTCTGAATTATCGAGGGCGCCCGAGCTGCGATCCTCCACTTCAACTTTTTTATTTATTTCAAAAATAATATTTTTAAGTTCAGTACGAAGTTCAGTTTTACACATTTCAAATTCAATTTCTTCATCATTGAATGGATCTTTTCCACCAGAAGCAAGAAGAAGAGTTTCAATTAAGACACTAGCCCCTGGATGTTCTGGGGGGGAAACAGCCTATTGTACACTCTATTAAATGAAATTTTTCACTTAAAACTGCTGCAAGAATTTTAAAATCTTTCATAGATACGCCCATTTTATAAAATCAAATTTCAATCATCGAGTTCAAGTGGAACGGTCGACTAACCAATAGCCAGTAGGTTGATCCGTTCTCAATATCAATTTACGATGCTTCTTTTTTTTTAGTTCCTCTTTAATTCTTTGTCTTTCTTCCAAAGTAGGAATAACATCATTTTCTCTTAGACAATTTTCAAAACTATCTCTGTCTTTTGTGTAGAACATACATAACCATTTTGTTTGTTCTCTCAAATCTTTTAAAACAGAATTGTATCTCTGTGAAATAACCCACACCGATTGTTCAGCGTGTCTCCCTGAAAAAGCTAATTCGGAAAGCATATCTCTTTTCTTCGTTAATTCTTTTGTAGCGCTACAATCATCAATAATGTATAACGTCGAATGACCCGCATATTTTTTAAAGAACATTCTTAATAATTCTTGTAGTTTCTCTTCTTCATTAACGATAGGATTAACAATTATTATATTTTTTGTTTTAGGTTTCCTGACATCTCCAATCCACTCACGATTTTTATAAGCCTTGTTCCATTGAATAGTAGGACACAATATAACTATATATTTGAATATTTTAGAATATTGATTTTCTAAAAGGTCAAGTACAAACTCGGTCTTTCCACAACCTGTCTGTCCACATATAATAGCGCAATGAGCATATTTCGGAAGCTCCATTTTTTAGGTGAAATTAAAATTCCTTTAATAAACAACTTCTTTAAATCTACCATCTTCAAAATTAATTTGTGCGTCTTGTATAACAAATAGATAAACATTTATTGTTTCATCTTCTCCTGCTTCTTTCGTTATTTGAATTGTAATTCCTTCGGAGGCATTCTCAATTCGTCTTCCCGAACCGTGTAGTGAGTTATCATCCGCTGCGCGTAAATCAAGCCATAACGCGTAATTACTGGTAAGATATTTTTCTAATGTCGTATTAGTGAAGAACGTATCTTTTAAAACTAAATTTGTTATTTTATTTCGTTTAGAATTCATAGCAAAACATTTATTAATTTCATCCCATTGTTGATAAGCTTTCATTCCTTGACTGTATAATTGATTCGGAACTCCTTCGATGGTAATCTCTACTTTTGTTATTTTAGGATTGAAATAAGTTTCGGTGTTCGTTCTTTCAGGGTCTTCAAACAACATCAGAATTCCTTTCATACTTCTCGCTGGAACATTTAAATTTATATTCCATAAAGTATCAGATTTATTTTTTATTATTTTTCTAAGTCTTAGTATTCTATCGTATAATATTACCATTTTACCAGAAACTTGTTGTCTTATTTGTCTAGCTAATTCAGCATCGGAAACCATATCAAATTCTAAACAAATATTACTTATTTTATAACTCACATCTTTATCCGTTGAGTTAATAACTTTATTATAATCATTGAATGTAAGTTCATACTCAAGTCTATCACCGAGACCAGACTGATAAAATGGCATATGCGTTTCTAATAGTTCAAAGTCTAACGGAATACAAAATCTATTTTTATACGCGTCAGCTATAGCTTCGTCTTCTTTGTCCGCACCAGCATTTCCCGCTCCAACTCTGTGTTTTAACATGTTTACTTTACCTAAACCTTGATAAGCCATGTTCGCGCGTTCGGTAGGCGTTTTCCATAAATCAACATAACAATGATAAATATCGCTATCTTCGATTGACATAACTTCATTTCCGCTTATACGAATGGTCATTTTTTTAATTATTGATCTTCCTAAGTTTTGATATATAGTAGAATTTACGTCCTTAGATTTAATTTCAATTTCAAATGCTAATCTAACTGTTCCGGGTACTATAACATCATTATCCCCTAGGTTAGGGAATCTCACTAATAACTGTTGATTCTGATCAATAGTTGAAGGATTATTAGTTATTACGACGCTCTGTCTAATTCCTTTTACACCTCTCGGTTCCCTTATTTTTCTGTAAGGATTTAATTTTTCTCCGTAGGCCGACATTTTTAAGGGGTTTTTTTAGTATGATAATTCAATTATCATTGACGCCACTGTATTAACACACGTAGAATTATCTGTTTTAGAAACGAAATTGATTACGTCGAGAGCTTCAATCTGTAACGGTATAGCGAAACGTGACGCGGCGCTCGGAGAAATACCTAAAGACACACCATATTTCGGTTGTTCAATTCCATTAATAGATACCGCAATGGCTACATTATCATTGTCCGTTCTTTTACTCGATAATCCTAACCCCAATATCAAACCGCTCCTTCCCGTCACGTAACCGACCCCTTCTTCTCTACCGGCATTACCGAAACTAAATACTTTTCCATCCTTTAATGCACCCTTACTTTCGGCGCATATGCTTATTGTCTTCTTTGTACTAATACTATCCCTCAATTTAGTAATTTCTTCTTTCAGCGCTAAATTATCAACATGTTGTCTATTATATATTTGTGGAACTACGCCCCTAAATTTATTAATTTCTTCTTTCAACGCTAAATTATCAACACGTTGTCTATTTAACAACTCTGGAACTAAAACGTTCCTCACATGATTAATTTCTTTTTTAAGTTCTGAATTATTAGAACTAACACCTTTATATATTTATTTTTTTAGTTCCAAATATACTCATTTTATTAGATAGTTTTTGAAGCTTGAGGGTACCCGAGAGGTTTTGACTCTAAAACACAATTAATTGGTAAATGATTATTTATTTTTTTATTATTTTCATCTCTTATTTCTAATTTTAATTCAGTTATACAGCCATTAATTAACCGTTTGTATTCAGGATTCTCCAGTCTCATCGTTGTTATCTCACCAAATTCTTTATTCTCAACTGGAATAACCGCTAACAAGGTACTCGGCATACCATCAAGATAATTATGATAAGTACTAACTTGTTCCAAATAAAGATACAAGGATTTATAGATAGCGAAATCTATACTTCTCTCACCGATGTGTATATCATTAGCGGTAAATGTCAGTTTACCAAATCCTAATATAAAGTTCAAATCTTTACTTATTTTAAATTCATTGGTAGAAACTAAAAATGCAATACCATTCGTTTCGTTAACAGTTAATGTAATATTATAAGTTTTTAAAAAATCCGATAATTGTTGAAAACTATAATAACCATCTGGAATTTGAATAGGTCTCTCGCCCACCTTTTGTATACTTTCATTAACAATATTATACCAACCTACACCGTACGTAATACTTTTCAATCCAATATATTTATCTCCATTTCTATTATCAATATATTGTTGTAAGTTAATAGTTTTATCAATATTTGAAATTGTATGATACATTTTTTTTTTAGTTTGCTTTTTTTAATGTTTTAAAATGTCAATCCAAAATCCCTTCAAGTACAATAATGAAGCTCAATATATCCATGGAGGTGCGTTTAATAAAAAGATTATTACCCTCACGAAACAATCCATCGTTATTACTTCAGATGGAAAAAGTTTTAATGCAAATTTCCTAGATTTATTTAAAAAATACAAATTACCGCATGTAGCATCAGATGTTATAGTACAACGATGGAACACAGACTGGTTTTTATTCTATCAAAATCAACTTAACTTTGCAATATGGTGTGCTACTACGGGTTGTGGTGTAAGTTATGAAGATCATTTATTAAATAAAGATGCATTGATTTCTTCTTTCTTCAATTTTCATGTTTATTATCAAACAAGACGGATACTCTTTGAATTAGGTATCGCTCTACCACAAGACGAAAGCTGGAATGCTTTTAACAATAGTTATGACCGTGAAGCGTATGAACGTATATGTAAAGAATTTAATGTAGATCCTAGCGCAGACTGGCGACAAAAGTTATATCCAAATGGTGATGGTCTCGGAGATGTATATACTAGCGGTCATATAGCCTGGACAAGAACAGATTTTAGGCATGATAATTCTAGTAAACATACTACTGATAATAAAGTGGCTGTTCTTGATTTAACTAAGATGACATTCGGAGCCGAAGTACCGGGGGATAGACATTGTGGTGTTACATCATGTCATTATGACCCTCCTAAGAAAGTTCACATAGATTATCTTCAACAAGATGATGGTGTTAAAGATGCTTGGACTACTTTTATTCTTGATACATCAAAAGGTTTTACACAAGCGGGTGTTCAACGTATAAACGAGTCTATAAGAACCTATTGTTGGGCTATCCTCGGTTCTCAATCTCAAACGAGAACAAACATACTTGGAACAGGAACTGCTTTTGACGCTCAAAAACAATTCTTAGCAAATGTTGAGGATGCTATCAATAGCCCCCTAGATTTACCGAGTCAAATTACGAGATATCAAAACACATTAAAATATGCTAAAAGTAAAGTTGATTTTGTATATGGAATAGACTTGTATATGTCTCCGAGTAATATGGAATTACGAATAGGAACAATTCAAGATTATAATAATGAAATCGTTGTTGCAACGGACCAACAAGAACTCGGTTTAAATAATGATGTTAATATTAAACCTATTCCACCGAGACAAAATGTAGATTTGAAAGGAACAACGACTAAACGGTCGCAACCAGTTCAAGTTAATTTATATATCAAAAACATCGGAGCAAAGCTAGAGGCTAAAGCGGAACATGTTTCTAAATCAACAACTTCCAAAAATATTGAACATGTAGATAATAGAACAGCAATAATAGTAGGAAGTATAGTAGTAGGTCTTACGTTTTTATTTTTTTATCGTTAAGATACTCTTTTACCGCTGTAAATAATAACCCGACAACTAAAACTAATAAAACCCATAGATTATTAGCGAGCCAATTAACAACTTTACCTGTTGTGGATAATAACCATGATACGATAGCCCCTATTATACCTGGTAATACCGCTGCTGCTTTACCAGCTAATTTAGCTAATAATTTTCCAATATTATCTAATTGTTTTTTTATCCAATCTTTCACACCATCACCTTTTGGTGATAGTTTTGGTGTTATAGATCCTCCTCCTCCACCGGGTATAACGGTTTCAACAATAAGACCGATAATCAGTCCAAAAGCGGTTAAAACGCTAGCGATCGTAATTCCTTGTTCCCTGAATAAAGTTTTTATTCTTTCAGCTAATGTCGTGTCTTCTCTCAATATTTTATTGATGGTTTCTTTTATTCTATTTACTTGACTACGTATTTTTTCTTTATTAATATTAATTGCTTCTAATCTAGCACTTCTCTCACCTTCCAATTCTCTTATTCGATTACTTATCCTTTCTATTTGAAATTCATTATTATCTTCTTTAGCCTGTTCTAATTTTTCTTTTTCTCTTGCTATATGTTTATTTGTTTCATTCAGTTTTGCTAATTGATTTGCAATCTCTTCTTTTGCTGTTGTCATTGCTTTAAGAATACCATCTACTTCTCTTTTTGTTATATCTGTTTGAACTTCTTTAGGTGCAGTTTCTATTTCTTCGACTACTTCTTTCAAAGCAGTTTCTGATCTATTTGTTGTTGTTAATAAATTTTGAACATCTTGTTCTGAAGAAAGATCTTGCATTGGAATTTCTTCGGTCTGAATTTTATTTCTTGTTTCAATTAGTTGTTTTAATTCCTTTCTACCCTTTCTAACTCTAGTACTATGTGGATCATAATCTTCTACTCCTAAAACCTTTCTAATAAAATCAACACCATATTTTTTTTTACCTTGAAGTGTGTCAAATGAATAAAATTTCATTTCTTCATTAGGGTTTGTACCTCTGTAATATGATAGGGGGTAATTTTTATTATTTTCCTTCACACCAAACAAAGGTCTTCCATATTCATCACGTGTTATATATAATTTGTTACTATTAATTCTTGGTGGTTCTTGATTTTTGTCAAAAAATTTATTTAAACATTTATTTAACAAAGAATCTGTTTCTCTTTCCAAGTCTAGTCCTGATAGATTATCTAATGCATTATATTGAGTATTCAACATACTTTGAAATTGTCTTTCATCATTAATAAAAGATGTTTCTTCTTAATCATAATCATAATCATCTTTATCAAATATAGGATTTTCAAAATCATATCCGCCTTCAGCCATTTTTATTCGGAATAAATTGGTGGTGAATTTTCATATCTATAATTATTAGTAACATAATTATTATTAATTGTATAAATTATGCTGTTTTTAAACTGTTTAACATATCTTCTTTTATCTTCTCGATTAATTTTTTTTTTCATCTTCAGTTATTCCTGAACCTGATTTCCCTAGGTCTGATTTTTTTATTGATCTGATTTCTTCTTTAAGTTTAGAATATTTTTCCATTTCAGTTAAAACTAATTTAAATTCTTCAGGGCTTATTTCTCCATCTTGAAGAGATTTAGAAATAATATCTCTAATACTATTTAATTTACTTTCTGCTATCATTTTAACATTACAATGTTTTTGTGCTTTTGTCATTAATTTTCTTCTTATTATTTTAACACATACACCAATTCCTCCACATGCTACAGCCACTATTTGTAATGGTAACAGAATAGGAACTGCTACTCCAATTCCTGCTAAAATAATACTAGTTGATATTAATGTGGTATCAACCCCTTCAGTAATATTTATTCCTCGTTTATATTTTTTTCGTAATGATTTTCTTGTATCTCTTTCATTAATTAATATTCTTTCAATCTCTGATATTTTTTGTAATCTATAATTTTGCCCATCCTCTACTGGTAATTCAGGATATAACGGCGCCGTTGGTTGCTTCATTTTTAAAGGGTTTTTTTAAAAAAAAAAAAAAAATTCTCGTGGTGGCGGGTAACACCCTCAACCCGACACATTTTTATTTATCCAAGCAGAGGACAATTTTAACCCTATAACATAATTTAAACAGTCAGTTCTGATTGGATAACTAAAAATAGACTAAGAAAAACCAATATCTTGCACAACGAGTTTAAACTTTATAAGCCCAATTTATATGATTTATACTTGTGTACACAAATAATAACTAGGCATTGCGTGGTAGGACAAACTTCTAAGACTTTCTTCCACCCTGGAAGATTGTTAACATAGGGGTTTGATCCTACCCGGTTGTAAGGTCCGGAAGCTATTCCAGAAAGGGTAGCCCGGATCTCGGCTTGTCAGTGTGGGTCCAGAGGCAATAAAAAATGGAAAAAAAACTTCCTCTCTATCTAAGTCCTCTGGACCCAGTGTACACAGAGAGGATTTTGCCGGCAGTGGGTTCGAATCCCACCGTCGATGATTTTTTTTATTAGATTTTTTTTATTTTTTCACACTCTAAAAGACTTTGATTGTACCTCTTTTTGTACCTCTTTCATTTTTTTTATTTTCTATAATGTTACCTGTGTGGGAGTACTGGTGGTGTTTTATATTTTAGGAAATTTATATATATATATATATACCAAAGGAGAAGCGAAGCGGGATCGGGATCCGAGCAGAGCGAGTGAGCCCGATCTCTCCTTTGGTATATATATGCTGTTATCATTTTCTTCTTGAAAAATGTAGTGTGGAAAACGCATAATGAGGGGAAGTATCATTCATCAAGACCATAACATTTTTAGTGATTTCCCTTTACATATTGTTTTTATTAGAGGGGAGACATCCGTTTTTGTGACAAAAACCTTTAGTTATTATTATTTTTTATTTATTTATTTTGGTGAAGGGGGGGGGGGAGGTTGAGTAGAATTGAATTTACCTTCACCATACCAGTAGTCTTTTAGATTCATCTATTAATGAATCTTTGATTCTTGACAAAATTAAATTTAGAATCTATGCATTTTGTAAAGAAAAAGTGGAAAATTCATGTTCACTTTAACCACGAAGTAAATACATTATATTCGTGCTTCAACAGAGACATATGCATACATGTATCATGTCTATATGCCGCTGACTTTAATGGTTTGTAGGAAGGTATTATTCTGATATGATCATAATTAACATATATGACAGATGGTGATGTTTGTGTGTGGATGGGGTGGGGTGAGGGATTAGAAACAGAATTTTTCTATGATTCTTGTTACATATATATATTGTGTATATAAGATAATAATTATACCCTTCTATTAGATCTACTATTATTTTTATTTATTTACAACTATAGGTGTTTGTCTAAAAAAATCTGGTTTTTTGTTCACATCAATGTAATGGAAAATGTCTATTACATTGATGTGAACTAAAAACAACGCTTTTTTTAGTTCACTTTTAAATGTTATTTTATGGTATTTTGACAATGTTTTGACATTTTTAGCTCACCAAAGCACAAAGTGCTCAGGGTGAGCTTTTGTGATTGCCTGATGTCCGTTGTCCGTTGTCCCTCGGCGTGCGTCGTCCGTCATGCGTCGTCAGTCGTCAACAATTTGAACCTTTAAAAATCTTCTCCTCTGAATCTACAGAGTTCTCAGCTTTCACCTTTGGCACATAGTATCATCTTTAGGTCCTCTACAAAAGTTATATAAATTATGGCCCTGGGGTCAAAATTGGCCCGCCCAAGGGATTCCTTGTTTTCAATAGAAACATATAGTAAAACTTTGAAAATCTTCTCCTCTGAAACTGGAAGTCTCTCAGCTTTCATATTTGGCACAGAGCATCATATTCAGGTACTCTACAAAATTTATATAAATTATAGCCCTGGGGTCAAAATTGGCCCGCATCATGTTCAGGTCCTCTACAAAATTTTTTATAAATTATGGTCCTGGGGTCAAAATTGGCCCTGCCCCAGGGGTTGGGCAGTTTTCAATGTAAAAAATGGTGAAATCTTTGAAACTCTTCTTCTCTAAAACTGGAAGGCTCCCAGCTTTCATATTTGGCACATAGCATCTTGTTCAGGTCCTCTACAAAATTAACCCCGCCCCAGGGGTGGGCAGTTTTCAATAGCAACAAATAATGAAATCTTTGAAAATCTTCTTCTCTGAAACTGGAAGGCTCTCAGCTTTCATATTTGGCACAGACCATCATGTTCAGGTCCTCTAAAATATTTGTATAAATTATGGCCCTGGGTCAAAATTGGCACCGCCCCAGGGGTTGGGCAGTTTTCAATAGAAACAAATAGTGAAATCTTTGAAAATCTTCTCCTCTGAAACTGGAAGGCTCTAAGCTTTCATATTTGGCACAGAGCCTCATGTTCAGGTCCTCTACAAAAGTTATATAAATTATGGCCCTGGGGTCAAAATTGGCCCCGTCCCAGGGGTTGGGCAGTTTTCAATAGAAACAAATAGTGAAATCTTTGAAAATCTTCTCCTCTGAAACTGGATGGCTCTCAGCTTTCATATTTGGCACAGACCATCATGTTCAGGTCCGCTACAATTTTGTTATAAATTATGGCCCTGGGGTCAAAATTGGCCCCGCCCAAGGGGTGGGCAGTTTTCAATAGAAACAAATAGTGAAATCTTTGAATATCTTCTTCTCTTAAACTGGGTGGTTCTCAGCTTTCATATTTTGCACATAGCATCATGTCAGGTCCTCTACAAAAGTTGTATAAATTATGGCCCTGGGGTCAAAATTGGCCTCGCCCCAGGGGTAGCCAGTTTTCAACAGAAACATATAGTGAAAACTTTGAAAATCTTCTCCTGAGACTGATTGTCTGGAGAACGATTCAGTGCCATTCTGGCCCTCTTGTTTATATTATTTTGGCCAATATTCAATATTTTTCTGTGTGGTTGCAGACGGGGAGGGGGAGGGAATGGCCGGTTAGTGGGGTAGCACACGACAAACACCTGTGATTACAACGGGAAAATCTGGTGCTAAACTAGTTCTTTCCAATGTAGATCTAGTCAGTTTATTGGATGGGGTTTGGAAATTATTGGGTAGGGGTGTGAAGAAATATCTAATCATCATATAAATACCACAGGTGATGTTAAAAGAAATGTATTTGTAATAAAATTGTTATACTTATGTTATTGTGTAAGACTAAGAGATGAAATATTCCAGCTCTGATTGGGATTCGAACCTAGGTCTACTGCATGCTTGGTGAATGTGCTACAGTGTCGTTATTAAAGCTATAGCTCTATAAGCAGGACAGTATAAATATTCCCTTATGCTACACTCAGCTACAGTTATTATTTCAGAATCACATAATACCAAAACACATTTAGAGGGATGGAATCCGAGTGTACTGCTTAATAGTATATATTAGGCTCTCATATGTTTATGTGGTATACATTCCTTTTTTTATACATTTCAGGTTGAAATTCCACAAGATACGACATCATTTGAACTTCCAAATACAGAGGCAGATATATGGACACATTTTGAATTAAAGTCCCTGCATGTTGCTGAAACTGATGCTCAATTTCAGTGCACGGACATGAATGATAATGAGTTTGAGCCAGTTAATTGTAAAAACTTCACAGATGAGTTCAACAACACAGATCCTGACAGTGACAATCCTGGAAATCAAGTCAATCCCGATGAAAGTCCGCTGTACCCTGGTGCAAAAGTTAATTTTGGAACATTCATGTTACTGATTTCTCTCTTTGTTTCAAAACATAACTTAGCTGGCGATGCAGTCAATCAGCTGCTGCAAATATTTAGTTACCTGCTACCAGAAGGAAATGGAGTTGTTACAAGTTTATATGCATTTAAGCAATATTTCAAGACACTTAAAAACCCGCTTAAACATCATTATTATTGTCCAAAATGCCTAAACATAGTTGACATACATTTAGAAACTTAATGCAAACAAGAATTTTGTCAAAAATCATTTAAAGATATCAGCCTACCATATTTCTTGGAAATTCCTATAGCAGATCAGCTGCGAAGTCTTTTTTTACAGAAAGGATTTTTTCAATCTATACAAGGGCGATTTGAAAGAAATGCTAACTCCTGCTCAGATATATATGATGGGAGCCTTTATAAAGCATTATTTGAAAATAATGGTCCTCTAAGTAAACCAGAAAATGTGTCATTTATTTTGAACACAGATGGAGCTCCTGTTTTTAAAAGCAGTAACATTTCAATCTGGCCTCTATTTCTAACAATTAATGAATTGGACATTAAGCAAAGAATGTTGCCCGAAACATGATCCTTGCTGGTCTTTGGTTTGGATCCTTAAAACCAGCCATGTGTACTTTTTTGAAGCCATTTGTAGCATCAATGAAAAAGTTATATTCAGGCATACAATGCTTTTCTCCAGAAAAAGGAGCATTTACTTGTAAATCATTTCTGATTGCAGCTACTGCAGATCTACCTGCAAAGGCTTTATTATGCAACAGTGTTCAGTATAATGGGTCATTTGCATGCTGGCATTGCCTTCAAAAAGGTGAAACTGCTAAAAGAGGAAGAGGTCATGTTCATGTATTTCCATTCAATCAAAATTGTCCCAAAGGGCCCATGAGAAACATGTCTGGTGTTCTTGCTGATGCACAGTCTGTAATTGATTCAGGTCAGATGAAATTCAGTATCAATGGTGTTAAAGGTCCGTCGTGGCTGTCCCTTTGTCCCAAAGTTGACCTGATCAATGGGCTTGCTATTGACTACATGCATGGTGTCCTCTTAGGTGTTCAAAAACTACTTCTCCGCTTATGGTTTTCTAAAGAGTTTTCATCTGAAGTGTATAGTTTTTCCAAGTATGTAACCATAGTAGATGAACGTTTAATCAGTATTTGCCCAACACTTGATATCACAAGAATTCCAAGGTCTATTAAAGATGATTTGAAGTATTGGAAAGCCTCAGAATTTCAAAATTTTCTTTTGTTTTATAGTATTCCTATCCTTAGTGATATCTTGGATTCAGATAGATTTTTACATTATTCATTGTTAGTAAATGCTATCTTTATTCTTCTACAGTCAAACTTGAGGGAACAAGAAATCTGTAGAGCAGAAATCATGCTTTTTAACTTTTGCAGAAGATTCAGTGACCTGTATGACCGTAGTTTTATGACTCTCAACATACATCATTTAGTTCACTTGGCAGATCATGTTAGAAGCATTGGGCCACTGTATACTCATAGCTGCTTTCCATTTGAAAACAAAAATGGTTTGATTTTGAAAATGATAAAAGGAACACAAAATATTGATCAACAAATCGTTACTGGGGTTTCTTTTATTCAAAAACTTCCTGAACTAAAGCAGAGGTTTGTGGAAAAGGGATCTTGTTTAGATGGCCTATGCCATGTGATTGAATCACCAAATGTACTGAAAAGGGGGGAAAAGATAACACAAAATGCATACATACTTGGGGGGTTGAATATCAGAAAATTGACAAATTCTGAATTTCAAAGCTTATCAACTTTTCTTGGAAAAGCACCTTTTCAAGATATGTTTCAATCCTTCAATCGCCTTGAAATAAAAAGTCACATTATTTATTCTAAAAACTATTCACGGATGGTAAAAAGAAATAATTCATTTATTCAATTTACTTCCCAAAATGTTGTGATGTTTGGTCAAGTTTGTTTCTTTTTACTTCTTGAATTTATTGATGTAACTGTAGCAGTGGTAGACTGTTTTGATTGTACTGAAAGGGAACTTCCTGTTGATCATATAATGCATGTGAAAAAATCGGAAAAGCTAGCAGTTATTCCTATTGAAGACATTCATTGTCTTATTATTGTTGTTGAAGTTGAAGACAAAGGTGTGTATCTATGCAAGTTTCCAAACAGCCTAAATATCTCTTGAATTTAAATTGGTGCATATGACTGGAAACCATTATGACAAAAGAAGCTTCATTGCTTGTAAGAAATAAATTAAATGTATGTGTTTGAGGCAAACCTGTATTAAGTGACTACTAAATATTGGGTATATTTATAGCCTGTATGGCAGGTGACCCCTTGATGTTGGACAAAAGTAATGCAGAAAGCTCTTGCCTTTAAAGATCAACATGCAACCTTATTCAGAGGTCACTTAATACATGTTTTACTGTATGTCATTTTTCCATTATGACCGTTGACTTTATGCATTATACAATTTAGTATTTTAATAAAAACATACTCTAACACAAGCAGGCATTTTTTTATAATTTATATTTCTGCCACTTTTACCAAACTTTAAGACTCATTTAAATTTCACTTTCCTGAGTCAAATATTTCCAGTACTGAAAAATTCTAAGTATGAAATGTCCATGTGTATTGTTACTTTTTTTTTATCAAAGTATGAAGTATCCGTGCTCTCAAAATGTTCAAGTATTAAAAATCCGTGTGGGAGTAACGTTCCTGCTGCTTTTTTCTATCAAAGTATGTAATTTCAGTGTTCTCAAACTGTTCAAGTATTAAGATTCCGTGTGCAGGAAGAAATTCCGGGTTGACAAGACAAAAAATCCGTACGGACATTTCCCTGTCCACACGGAATTTTACTCTGAATGTTAAGTTTCCACACGGACATTTTCCAAAAATTCCGTGTCCGCCTGGAATCCGGGTGGAATATTGAGATTCCGTGTCATTTCCGCCTGGAATCAGCCCGGAATCCGCCTAGAATCCGTGTGGATTTTTCGTACAGGCATTAACTCTTACCCTAGAGTATAGGCTTGTTGACCAGATGATTCATAATAGTTAAAGCATAATCAGTAAATCTAATGGTACTATCATTGAATCACAATCATAAATGACAGCAGTTGACAAATAAATTTCTAGTGCTTTTTCTTTCTTTCTTTCTTTCTTTTTTTTTTGCTCCAGTTCAAGTGAAAAAGTAGGAATAGTAGGAGCTTTTTTTGGAAAAGTAGGAAAAAGTAGGAGCACTTTAAAAAAAAAAAGAGTAGGAAATAGTAGGAAAAAGTAGGAAAAGTATGAGTCGCTATGATCCCTGAATATTGTATGTTAGTGACACTGTCAATGATTAAAACTCTCGCCTTTTCAACCACTTATAGTCACGGTAACGGACATTTCTGTGAAAGTAAACCACACATTTTGACATCATAGCGAGGAATTTGGAGAAGCAAATTTTAGCGAGAAGATTGAATCGGTACCATCATTTATAGCTGCAGATTACTCCTATGAGAAATAAAGGCACACCAGAAGAAACCCTCTTTCTTGTACCTACTACACTTAATGAAAAATAATTGCTTCTAAATGGCGACAGTAACGAACATGTCAAAACTAACACTTCAGGTGAAAAAATTCAGAAGCACAAAAGGACAAAGTTACTTTTTGTTTGTGTTTGTATGAGGACATATATGATTGATGTTTTTGGGACTTTTATCAGCTTTCATAATGGGTTTGCTTAACAGAAAACTGGCGGCGACAGTGTTTGCACCTGTTTATTGAAAAAGCGTGAATGTGTATTAGCTTTAATTGTAAACCTAAATGCATACATTTAACCTTCTGCACTCTAGGCAATTGTCGTCTGCGTATATGGTCGTCAGCTTCGAATCTGAAAGTAGCCTACACATTTCTTCAACTTCATTTCAAATCTATGTCAGAGTGACAAACAGTTTGGATCCGGATGAGACGCCCTGTATATGTTGGAACATTCTTTAGCCTTTATGTATTTAATTTCGATGAGGATGTGCAGCCAAAGAAAGAGGACACTCCTATATTCTAATTTTTAAGGCACGATTTACAGGACATCACCACAGCGATAGAATAAACCTGAATCTATTTCACACAATGCATCGCCGATCATACAGATTATGTTCCTTTCAGGTCTCAGAAAATCCGGCCAAGATGATTTCCAAGAGACTAGCTGCATGGAGGTCCCAGAGAAACGCATCCGAGCGCTTCTGCCAAAATACGGCCAAGCTATTCGAGTTCACTGTCCACAAAAAGGAGAAATTCTAACAAAAAGGTCTCTGATCATGAAATAATCTGGCTGGAGTATGAAGAAGAGGATCTTTGAGAATTCTTTGAGAGCGATGTTACACCCGTTACACAATCTGTTGATACGGACAGGTTGCGTTACAACGAGAGGTGTGACGGATATTTTAATTATTTAAAGATGTTAAGTTCATACTATTTTGAGAGCAGCTTCAGTGAATATAACAGGGAGATGATTTACAATGAACAAGAACTACGTGAACTCGAATCTGACACATTTAACATACTTAAGATGCTACTAAAGAGCCCAAACACACACCAAGATGGATAAAGTACAAGGGCAGCTAAGTATGACGAAAATATACATGTCGTTAGTGCTGATTTGTGTATGGACCAACCTGATATCAAAGAAACAAATGATGCAAATGTGAAAGAGCAACCTGGTCTACGGTACACTCAGGTTTGCCACAAACCAGAGGAAACAAAATTCCCTGACATTTCCCTGACAATTTCAAATTTCCCGGACACATTTCATCGCGAAATTTGGTCTTTCTGTCATGATTTCTGTAATACGTTATGGATTTTTTAAAATATATAACCTTCATTCTCATGTTTTCAAAATTCCCTGACAATTCCCTGACAGTTGCCTATACGTTCAAATTTCTCTGACAGTTGAAAAAAATAAATTTCCCTGACTTTTCCCTGACGCGTGGCAACCCTGACACTGACAACCACGTAAATGAGAACATAACAATAATTAAACATCAGCAGCCATCTCGGGAATAACTGGTGAACGCACGAGTAAGCCATATTCAAATTCCGAGTGTGCAGTAACCGACGTTAAGGAGCAGGACATTCCAGTAGGAATTACCGGCGAGTGCAAACTACATGTAGATGCATGTACCAATGAGGAAACACTGTCTGTGAGGGATGTTGCGGACCCCGGAGAGCAGAATAGGCCAGCAGCAACAGTTTCAATCGATATTAGTGTAAAGGCTACATAGGGTGAGAAAGGTTTGTTGTCTTGAAGCAGTTTTACAGACGTTAAAGAACTGGACAGTTCAGCAGTAACAGTAGACAACAACAGTAGCAAGACTGAGAGAAAACCTGCAGATGTCAACAAGGATGTTACTGTCCCTACCAACGTTAAGAAACACCTCAGTGTAGCTTTAACAGTAACTACTGAGTTTGACGAGACTGAGAGAAACCCTGCAGAGGACCATGGTGATCTTACTGGCGTTAAGGAACACAGCAGCCTAGCTATATTAGTAACTACTGAGCCTGGCGAGAAATGAGAAATGCTTCGGTTGCACATTATGATATAAATGCTTCTACAGACGCTAGGGAAAAGAAAGGTTCTGTAAAACCAGATGCTGAGGATATAAGGGAAGCCGAGGTAACATCTGCAGATACCGATAATATTATATCTCGTCTGATGCTGATTCTGTGTAGGCTAATAAACAGGACAGCTCTGTAATAGTAACAACGGGAGATGAAAGCGAGACTGTGGTAATAACTGCAAAAGCAGTTGATGATACATGTAAATTCTCTATTACTAATCATATGAACGTCAAGAAGGTAGTTTTGCAGTAACAGTAGTTGCATATAACCGCCAGACCGAGACACAATATGCAGGCGCTGATGATGATAGTTTCTTAGAACCTTCAGACGCCATGAAGCAACTTCATTCAGCAGTAACATTAACTAGTGATGATAGCAAGACTGGTGCATCGGCTGCAAAGGTTGAATATTACACATTGTCTATTAAGGATACAACCGGCGACGCGGCGGAATATGATGTAGATAGCTTGTCTGCTCTATCAACTGAGACAGACGATGATGATGATGATGATGATGATGATGATGATGATGATGATACAATACACCCGCTTTCTCCTACCAAAGAAACTGAAGACGTAGACGACGATGACAGTGATAATATGCGTGGCATACTCTGGGTTTATGCCAGAGGACAATGAGTTATGAACTTTAATGGAAAAGCAATTTGATCAGTAGTGTGTCTTATTGCTTTAGTGTTTTAATTGTTATACAATTTCTGTTAGACTATATACTTGTGGTTATTGCATGGTTACGAACGCAAAGATATAAATTTGTTATACAAAAATGGAACAAGTTCTTTATTATTATAATAACCCAACATAAAACTTGTCATAAGTTTCCCTAAAGGAACCTCTAATCTGAGTCTACTCCGTTTTCATATGTGTGAGAATGCGTCTCAATCAGGTAAAGTGTTAATCCTTTTCGCTTCCAAACTTTTGTCATCTGCTTCAATCTTTATTGTTCAATTGTTCAATTGTTTTCCTTTACAATGTGTCTCATCTGGATCCAAACTGTTTTCAAAGATGATCTCGGATAGATTCAGGATTGGCAGCGGAAGAGTTAAATCCAGTGCATTTGTAAATACTCGGCTCATTCTGGCAAACTTCGGAAAATAAGTTTATAGAATATGACCGATAAATAACAAGTCATATAAATGTAGATCTACTAATCAGGATCTACTGGTCAGGATCTGCACTGTGTGCTGAACTATTAGTTACTAATGGTTTATAATCTGCTTATATTTGCGATGCCCCCACCCACTCCCCAAGATAAAAATACATTTAAACTTCGATATTTCGAACTTCAAGGGACCATACTAATTACTTCTCGAGATAACAGAGCTCGAGTCATCTGATGTCTAATCTGAGCAATTCCTCAAGTTCACATGTCTAAATGCAGGTCTAAGTAATGCTGAAAGTTCCTGTCCATGGGGATAACAGTTTGGATCCAGTTGATACGCCGAGTATATCGACATCTGATCAAAATCCTTATTATTTGAAACTCGAGTTGTATGTTGGTCGATGCACCAAATTCATTCGGTTTACATAGATATATAGATAACGGTGTGTTTTCAAATACTACAATTGTAACTGCTCAACCTAACTCGATGTTTTGACCACTCTGTGAAAGAGCTGTGAAACAAGAGCACCACAAGCGGGTACCAACTCTCGTCTGTCGTCATTGTCAAGATGAACATGCATACCAAACATGAAGGTTGTAAATGAAAAATTGAAGAAGTTAATATGGTCAATGTTAAGGTTTCGGACGACGACAACGACGACAACGACGCAGACGCCGGAGTTACAATAGCTCGTGATTTCTTCTAAAAACAGACGAGATAAAAAGAGATCTGCTCAAATTTGGTTCTTGTGCAATGTCGAATTCTTCCGAAGCGATCAAGCCTTTGAGAAACTCTTGATCGAGTATCAAAAAGCTTTGATCCCTGGTGAAATGCCGAGTTACCCGGCGTCTAATCTGGATTCAAACTATTTGCAAATGCGAATCTTGTCGCAAACAGCGAAATACAGGTTAAATTTGTTTCAATTTCTGACAAATTATGGATAATATTTCTTAACAAAAATCCGTTGATTGATACAGAAAATGTTCTTAAGATGATTCAAATAGTTTTAGACAACAACACATTTTCTTTTGGAGATAGCACTTTCATACAAAAAGATGGGGTGGCAATTGGTTCCAAATTAAGAAAGAATTTTGCTTGTTCATATATGAGAAAATGGGATGAAGAATTGATGTCACACAAAAAAGTGCCAATGTTTTACAAGAGATTCATTGATGATGGTTTCGGGATCTGGGATGGTACAGCTCAAGAACTGAAAGATTTTGCGAAACATGAAAACAGTATTCACCCGAATATTAGTATAGAACTTAGATATGGTTTGGATCAGATAGAATTTCTGGACACTCTAGTTAAAATAGACAATGGCCATATATATACAGATCTTTATGTTAAGCCTACAGACAAACAGCTGTACCTTCACAATTCTTCCTGTCATCCTCCTAGTACAAAGAAGAGCATAGCATATGGTTTGGGACTAAGAATTAAGCGTATATGCGAAAGAGAATCCGACTATATTAGAGAAAGAAATAAACTCAAGGGTCAGTTAAGGAAGAGAGGATATAGTGGCAGGATGATAGAAAATCAGTTGGTAAGGGTGGATAAACTTGACAGATCTGCCACTTTAGTAAAGAAACAAACAGTTAGATCTAATAGGAAAATGAATAGGGTCGATTTAGTTTTGACGTATTCAAATCTGCTTCCGAATCATTGTAAAAAAACATTCAAACGTTTTGCATCAATCAGACCGGCTTAAAGAAGTATTCCAACAACTGCCAATCGTAGCATTCAGGCGTGATAAAAATCTATGTGACACACTGGTGCATTCAAAAACTAACCGGATTGTTAGACCAAGCAATACAGTCTGTTCACAGGGTTGTGCTACTTGCAGTATTCTTGAAATGTCAAGTATTAGTGACACAAATAGGCAATCAGTTTACAATGTGTCTACCATTATTAACTGTAGAGAAAGAAATGTAGTATATGCAATTAAATGCAGTAAATGCGATATAATGGTGTATGTCGGTGAAACTGAGAGAGAAATTCGGGAAAGAATGAAAGAACATTTGAGTGATGTGAGGCATGAGAGAGAGAAGCCAATAAACATACATTTTGGAATCGGTGGTCATAGCAGTGATGATGTGAGATTTGTAGAAACGGATGTTCCATGCATGTAGAACTGAAAGACAGATCCATGAAACTGATTGGATATGGAGGCTGAGAACGAACAGACCATTTGGCTGTAACATCAAAGAGGATAATGCGCTAATGCATACATGACGTCGTTGTACCCATGACGTCATTTGATGATGTCATTTTGATGACGTCATGACATTTCAAATAACAACCCAATGTCACCATGACGCTGGATCAACATTATTCTCTTTGATTTTATGGCTGAATGCATGTAACAAAAATGTGACGTGTATTTTGACATGATAATCTTTGAAAAAGGACCTTAGTGGTCGAAATATTAGATCAGAGCAGTTCAAGTATTTATGTAAAAATATTTTATTCAATCTCGTATTTACATGTATACTAGAGGTACCATTGTGAGAAACGATACTGATATATCATCGTGGTGTTTCGGTTAATGCGGTATCGATTCTGATTTTGAAATATGGATATAAATGAAGTACAGTAAAACCTCTTTATAACGACCACTAAATTACATCAAATATTTTGTGTTAAAGGCAGGTGACTGCTTAAAGCAAGGTGAAAGTAAAACAGAACGCTCCTATGGGAGCGTTCTGTTTTACTTTCACCTTGCTTTAAGCAGCCACCTGCTCTAAATACCAACTAATTAACACAATTTAGTGGTCGTTATAGAGAGGTTTTACTGTTTTATGCCATGAATATTCATATAGGAAACAATGACACCATGACTATTAATTAGATTTATAGTTATAATAGCACATGGGCACGGGAATGTTTAACCATGGCAGAAACTGTAGAATCATATCTATATTAGTTCATAAACAAACGGGACAGACCCTGATCAGACAGCTTCAATAGGATTTGGGTCTATTCTGCTTGTAAAAGCGTAGAAAAGCGTATATAATATTAATGGAGAAAAGGTTAGATATATTCATGCGTGTTGCTCTCCAAGGTTTATGAAAGATTAACCATTTCCCCCATACAACTTTTTTGGCAGTTTTGCGAACACAGTATACCCGTGATTAATGTCTAGTTTGGGTCCAAATAGTGCACAAGATATGTATACATATACAGTTGAACTTCGATAACTCGAACTCCAAAGGACCACACAAATTAGTTCGAGATAACAGACGTTCGAGTCATCCGATTTCTAATCTGAACAATTTCTCAAGGCCCAGGCTTAATACAGGTCTAACTATTCTGAAGGGTGGTGATCCCCCGAAAGCAAAAATTGCAACACAAAAAGAGAAAATTGCAGACTTGGTTTTATTGAGTCTGTTCATGAGCAGTAATTGAAAGTGCAACAATGCTGACCCCCCTAGCACCGGCTTAAGCGGTATTCAATTTTCAGAACAAGAAGTACTGAAATTCATGATCTCGAAGGATCAGAAGTAAAGTAATGCTGAAAGATCCTGTAGGAGCTTTCGGTATTACTTTAGACCTGTATTAAGCTGTCGCATGTGTTTCTTATGGCGTACGAAGTGGTTCATAACTCTCCAAAAGCGCATGATGCGGTTTGTAAAGCGCATCATGCGCTTTATAAACCGCATCATGCGCTTTAGAAACCGCATCATGCGCTTTCTAAACCGCATCATGCGCTTTAGAAACCGCATCATGCGCTTTAGAAACCGCATCATGCGCTTTTTGAGAGTTATGAACCGTTCGTACGCTAAGCGCCGAACCGCGACGCCGAACCGCGGCCCTTTAACCAATCAGAATTACCCTTACATAAAAGGTAAGGTATAATCAATGAGCAACCGCGCATTAGTTGTGCATTGCGTCGAGTTTGAGAATATCTTTCTCGCTGTATGTATTTGTATTATTATGAACCTAAAACAACGGAACTATAATTGTTCTGATACTGATTTATATGAGCTTTCTGCATAACTTTCGTCCTGCATTAAGCAACCACCTGCTTATAAAGACAGTTATGGTTATTCTTTTAGTGGTCGCATTAGAGTGCTTCTACTGAACTGTAAGAAGTAAGAGAGATGGGTGCGGGAGGAGAGGAGGTGAGGGAGGAGAGTGAGATAGAGAGAGCGAGAGAGAGAGAGGGAGAGAGGGGCGGGAGGGAGGGACAGTCATACAGACAGACAGACAGAGGAGGGGGTGAAGGAGGAAGGGGGGTTGGAAGGGAGCGAGAGGGACAAAGACAGACAGACAACATACAGAGGGTCAGGGCTGGATATCATGCGAATTTGTTTCAGGTAAATATGCATTTCCTAACCCTTATCGTGCTGAAAAATACTGCAAACATTCTGAAAAGTTGCATTTGTAGCTTACTTCTGATTCTTACAAGCGTTTGACATTGGTGCCTGAGTGTCGAACAGCTGAGAACCCTGATGAGATATCGAGTGTCTCATCGAAATCCAAACAATTTGCAAATACGAGTCTGATCGCCCTGATAAGGGTCAATACATTATTGTAAATGGCTTCCTGTTGAGATAAAGACCGGTGGCCCGCTGTTTTCTTATCTGGTGACTTACCGCCGTGATATATGGTATTGTTTAGATGTGTCAGTTACAGTCCACTGATTGACCAATTAAACCATTAGGGAGGTGACCTGACTTATGGTCATTTTTGATTGGACATCTTTGAAGATAGAGGCATATTTTCATTCTCGAGAAAGAAAAACAGTAGACATTTTTAAACTGATTTGATTGTCACATAGGGTTAAATATAACTGATTCGCAATACATGGCCATAGGTAATTTGTTAAAAAGTCGAACAACGGTCATCTTCCTTACTAATATTTTGTTTGTGACTACAAGTTAATGCCTTTAAACACAACTCAAAGTAAAAACTGCTTGTAATGTTTTAGGCATATATATCCATAGATTTTGAGAATGTTATAACTTTATCTTTAACCCTTTTCCTATTCAGTATTCATATAAGAGAGACAGCATGAATATTTATCAACGCACTGTTTATATTGTAAACTTTTCAAGCGATTTTATTTTGCCTTGATAAAAACTGTAGAATCAGATCTATATCATACCAAACGCAAACTGAGCAGACCCTGATCAGACGGTTCATGTTTGCACCATCTGATCTGGGTATACACTTAATTCCCTTTATTCAATGACTATGCATTTCTACGCCTTTGCAAACAGTGTAGATCCATATCCGACGGGGTCACTTTACTTCGTTACACCGGAAAGTCCTCTGTTTTACAGCTTACCAGCACACCAAACATAAACAGCAGAAAACACTACGTATACGTAACAGAATAATTTTCATTTAGTACAGATGCAAAACAATAATTTTACAATTAATTCACATATAAATTAATATACATGTAAATAAAATACTATAGCAAAAAAAACCAACAGCATCTTTACTTTTCGAAGCGTTGCCTCGATCGTCCGCCCGCCGATATTTACACTGCCGATCCAGTACTTTTAAAATACATGTACATGTAACGGGGTCTTTTTTTGGTCGTAGAGATCTAAAACATTTCTTATAAATTGATCCACATAGAATTACATGTATTAGAAATATAGATGTACAAAAATACTGCATCTTTACTTTTGGCTTGGGTCCTCGATGGACCGATGGTCGATTTAGGCCAACAGAAAAACAACAAAAAACCCAAATAAAAATATAAGCAACAAACACCATTTCTTACCTAATGTTAATTAGTTCCATGGAACCAATCCCATGAAATATTTACAGAAGACATGCTCTACATAAAAATATAGGCCTACATCATCTTTACTTATACATGTATATGTTACCGACCCCTAGGTAATTTAATTTGCCCATCTCTAGATAATACAATTTGTAACAACTGTTTTGATTGGCTGAGAGAAATCATAATATAGCCCGAACCGTGATCAATAATGTGCCAGAACCGGTGAGCTGAACCGCAAGATGCGCTTTCAAATGCTGTGACTATTGCGTACGAAAGGTCCAAAACTATTAAAGCGCATCATGCGGTTTAGAAAGCGCATGATGCGGTTTAGAAAGCGCATGATGCGGTTTATAAACCGCATGATGCGCTTTACAAACCGCATCATGCGCTTTCTAAACCGCATGATGCGCTTTTGGAAAGTTATGAACCGTTTCGTACGCCATAGTTTCTAGATATCTGTAGCGATACATTTTAGAGCAATTCTGTATTGTAAGTTATGGAAGGACTGAACTTTTTGTTCGAGTTATCGAGAAGTTCGAGTTATCCGAGTTCGAGATATCGAAGTTCAACTGTAGTATATGCAGTCTCATAATGAGACGACCAGCCCACAATATTATCATACTCTAAATCCAACAGTAAGATATCCTTATACATAGAAGAATAGTAGACAATAAATAATAAAAGTACGTTTTGATTAAATGCAATAAATATACTTTATATAAGCTCTAGAAATATTAATTAAGAGGTGCAGTCGTTATTAATTTTCATATTGTAATGGATGCAGGTCTAACAAAGTATAATGAGCAAGCATACGTCCATGTTTTAACCATTTACTCTATAAATACATATTGTATGCCTTTGCAAACAGAGTAGATCCAGACCAGGCGACTCCTGTAGGAGATGTCAGAACAGACTCGGCTCAGTTTGCTAATGAAATGAATAGATCTGGATCAATGCTTATAAAACTTTTAGTTGAGTCTGAGTTCGTTCTCAAGTTTTTGATTGTTCAGATTTGAGCCTTTGGCTCAAATCTAACCAATCAAAAGCTTGAGAACTCAAATCTGACCAATCAAAAGCCAGAGAACGAACTCAGACTCAGCTAAAAAGTTTTATAAGCATGGACCCAGATTCTTCAGTTTCTGTCATGATACAACATATTTTGTGCATAACGCCAAATTAATCTAATTAATATTCATGTTGTCATTATATCTTACATATAAACATAAGTAAATGGTTAACGTGAACAGAGTTACATACAAATATAGTCAAGTTTGAGAAGACGAAAAAATATTGATTGGCATGATAAAAGCTTTTGCAGTGAAATGGACCCAAAATGTTTTTGTCAGTCAGTTTAGGTCCAGATCAGAAAATGGTATACAGTAGAACCTACCTTAAGTGGCAATTTATTATTTTAATATATGAGTTTAAAAGAAGCAGTGGTTGCTTAATGCGGGTCAAAAGTATTGCCGAAAACTGCTATAGGATCTATTTTTCATAACGTTTGACCTGCATTAAGCTACTACCTGCCTTACAACCCCGTAATTTGACTATTTATTGATGACCGCATAAATAGGTTTTACTGTATAGAAGGGGTTGGTCTAGTTATGACGTCATCAACATTCGCTGCCTTGGTCGATATGTGATCATCTTTTACAGACAGTTTATATACAGACATTTATTACCCGTCAGAGTAAATCCTTGGCATTTGATTGGTCAGTTTTTCCGGGGTGTACAGCACAGTATTCGGCGGCTTCCACGGGGAATACATAATTCAATTTTGACGCGTGACGTCATCCGTTTTGTTTTTGTTTTTAGCGTCGATTCGAAATTTTATGTTGTCCTTACTCCATTAATTCTGGACGGATTACGACCAAATAATCGATAATAAACGTAAAAAACTGTTCCTCATATTTAAACAAACATTTCTTTTCAGATTTATTGCTATCTACATGAGTACTTGACGTATACTCACTTCCTATGGTACCGCAGGTTCTACGATACCGCGGTATTTTGTCTTTTGCGCCTGCGCGAGTTATACGCCACCTGAGGGCAGAGCTAATTTTGGAACTGTCAATGTGCTTTCGGTGTTTGACATTTTTAACAATATTTTGTAAATATGTCTGCATTTCTGGTAAGTAAATACTTTTTGTGTTGTTTATATGAAAAACGCCATATTGTGTAACTCCCTGTATACCATGTTTACTAAAAACACCCAAAATATATACGTCCACCGGTTGTCAACTCCAAGCCGGTCTATGCTATCGTCTGTTTGTAAACATTGAAAACTAGGCCAAATGCTACCCATAATTCCTAAAACAACTTCCTGTTGGCTGAAACAACTATGGAAAGTCATAAGGGTTAAAAAAATTCATAGCGATTTTTGACATTTTAAATATGATTTTAAATACCTTTTGTCTACTCAAAACATTTAGTAGTGTATAGAAAAATGCATTATATCATGTTATATTACATCAATTATATTTTGTTCACAATTTATAAAAAAAATCCCTTTTTTCTTGATTTTATAAAATATATATTCATTCATTAATCTATTTATTATTATCCTTTGATTAATTTTTTTTTAAAATTGTTTGATTTTTTTATTTCAAAAAGTCAAAAAAGTCACTTTCTAAAGTTGTATATTTTTTAAAAATAAAATTTTAACTTTTTAGGATACAACAGTTAAGAAGAAGAAAATGCAGTATGACAGAGCCAACCTGAAAAGAGCATTTGATGCCACAGCAAATGGCCTGTCTGTTTACAAAGCTGCAAGATTGTATGCTGTACCTGAATCAACCACAATTGGATCATATTTTCCTCCTCAGAAGAAAAACAACTAGTGGAACATATTTCTTACATGGCCACAATAGGATATGGCTACAATAAGATAGGGATCCAATATATGGCAAGGAATTAGGCACATTCACTAGGGAAATCCATGAAATCAGAACACTTTCTCAGCAACTGTTGGTTTCATGGGGGTTTGAAGAGGTGGCCAGAACTAACAGTTGTTAAACCCCCAAAAATATCAATTTGTAGAGTTCAATCAGCCTCACGAGAAACACTGGATAAATATTATGATGAACTTTCAACCATTCTCACCAAGCACAACCTTCATGCTCATCCAGAACGCATTTTCAACATAGATGAAACAGGAATAAACACAGCCCACCAAGATTGTCTGTAACAAAGACACAAAACCTCGAGCCATAACATCTACAAGATCATCAGCAGTAACTGTTATAGCTGGAGGAAATGCAGTAGGTAATTACATACCCCCATACTATATATTTTCGGGAAAAAGATGGAATCAAGAGTTTTTGGATGGGTGTATTCCACGATCATCAGGTGAAATGTCAGGTTCTGGTTGGTCAAACACGCAAATCTTCAACAAATATGTTACTTCACCTTTTGTCAAGTAATCTGGTGTAGTTGTTGGAAAAGACAAGCCTTCCACACTACTTCTGTATGATGGCCACAAGTCACGTATCAATCTTACACTAACAGAATGGGCAAAGCTGAATAATGTTGTATTGTTTGTTCTCCCTCCCCATACTAGCCATCTCACACAGCCATTGGATGTAAGTGTATTTGGTCCTCTAAAGTCTATGTACAACAAGGAATGTCAGATGTATCTTCAAAGAAATCATGGAATTAACATCAGCAAATATGAAATAGCTCAGCTAACCAATAAGCCATACATCAGAGATTTGTCTGCTGAAAATTTGATATCAGCCTTTAGAAAAACAGGAATTTACTCAATTTACCCGTTCAAAAAAGATGTAAATGAAGAATCTCAAGTTGCCCCAGCTGTCATATATGAGCATCAAAAAGACAATATTGAAGAAGGTGAAATACAGATAGATCATGTACAAGATGAAGCACAGCAACATGCACCAGATGCAGCACTAGAAAAGGAACCTGTTGCATGCAATCCCTCAGACATCTTCTTCAAGGAACGAACAATTACATCTGTCACTAAAAAACCAAGGACAAAATTTGTACCACCTTTTCTTACAGGGAACCTGCTAAAGAAAGAAATTCAAAATACAATAAAGGCTTCAGCTCAAACAAAATGTAAAACAGCAAAGCACATGAACACATCACATAGGAAAGGCAGTAAAACATCGGTAAATGTGAAGAAAATTAAGATTACATCAAAGAAGATGCATGATTAAGAGAGGCAAAGTGTTTCAGGTACATCCTGTAAGGGTGGTCCAATTACCTCGCACGAAGATGATGAGGATGATAGTGATCTGGAAGATGTTTCGAGGGAAGATTTATGCTCTGTGTGCGCTGAATGGCAACCAAAAGAACTCAGAGGCTGTGTTAGTCTAGTTTTAACAAAGTGGGGTCAATGTGATGTTTGTAATCACTGGACACATCTTACTTATAGCACATCTGTACGTGTGCTGAAGCGTCATGGTGAATTCAGATGCCCACACTGTGAAATTAAATCCAATTAAAACATGCCACATGAAGCACTCACCTGTAAATATGCTGATTTCAAGTTCAAATTTAGTATTTTTACAGATAAATCCTGAAGAGAGGTGATCCCCCGAAAGCAAAAATTGCAACAGAAAAGGAGAAAATTGCAGACTCGGTTGTATTGAGTCTGTTCATGAGCAGTAATTGAAAGTGCAACACTTCTCACGCCCCCTAGCACCGGCTTAAGCGGTATTCAATTTTCAGAACAAAATGTACTGAAATTCATGATCTCTAACAACACTGAGAATGAAGTACGGGACGACGTTTTACGACCGCCACATAAGCACTTAACACCTGCTGTTGTGAAAATTATAAATCCTGAAGAGAAGTTGACAGTTTTGATGAACTCTGTGTAAATATGTTTGGCATTTGTTCATTTAACATATTTAGTCATTTAATGGATTTTGTGTCCCGAATTGTACACCATACGTTCAATTAAGTAAATACCGCGGTACCACAGTAATCTCTCTTTGAAGACACAACCAAAATGGACACTGCTTTTGATGTCATTTTCAAGGAACAAACTGGAGTTTGCTAAACCAAACTGTGATAACATTTGATGGGAGTATTTGCATTATTCATTTCAAGAACAATTTAATTCATGTATGTATTTATTATAATTTATGTTTAAGAAATGAGTAAACTACCGCGGTACCATAGGATCCCGGGCTACATTTTGACGCGTCTGGGCTGTCTTTGTAACCAAGGTAAACAGTGTTCACATATTTACGGTCCAAGTGTCAGTAAGATGTAAATAAATAGATGAATCGCAATGGTTAGTTTTTGTTTTGATTTACAAAAAAACTATACATATATTCCGATTTGTAGCAGAATTGAAGCTGAATTCCATGATTTAAAAAAATAATTAAGGACTTTGTTAAAATTAGTTATTTTGCATGTATAAAAGGAGGTGAATGCCGTCGTCTGCTACACTCTAAATGTAAACAATGACGAAACGATATGCATCCCACAGTGACATGGAAATTGAGGAAAAGGGCAAATATGATCCCCAAAAACACCGAAAAGGCCAACATACGATCAGCCAAAGTATTAAAATTGTACTTGAGGAGAATAACAAGGATGAAAACATCGAAACTATGCCTTTGGATGAGCTGGATCAGACACTATCTCATTTCTACCTGGATTTCCGTAAAACGGACGGAACTGAATACAAAACATCTTCTCTTGAAAACATTAGACACAGCCTTAACAGGTATTTGCACCACCTCACAACAGGAACATAGATATTATACGTGATCCTGACTTTTCAAAATCGAACTAGTGTTTTAAAACAGCAATGTCTGCAGGAGCGTAGCTGAATTGAAATGTCCTGTACGCACAGTGGCTATAGGGGGGTCCGGGGACATGCTCCCCGGAAAAATTTAGAATCATGTACAGTCAGGTGCAAAAAGTATTGGTGAAATGGCGGCCATTTTGATATTTCCTGTTAACACTAAGGTCATCTTTTATGCTAATAACAGAAAGGAAAATGAAAACAACAAAGAACTTTTCAACTTTTTCTGACCTTGAGACTGTGCTAGATGTCCTTTCAGTCTAATAACACTCATTATTCTTCTTGGAATTGGTAAATAAAGGCTTTGTATAAAGGCAGTTTGAATATCCATCCACATCCTCTGAATGTCAGTGAATAAATCGTCATAGCTGTTGATTACATGGTGCATATTTTCAAATTTTCGTTTGATGTACAATCACACATTTTCAATAACATTAAATATCAGGTGACTGTGCAGGCCAAGAAAGAGATTTCAGGTTATCTGCAGCACTGTATTGTTGCAGCACCCTAGACCTGTGCACTGGGGCATTTTCATCTTGAAAAAATATAATTGCTTCCTGGAAAATGTCTAACAATAATCACAAGTTGACTTCTAGGATGTCCCTATACTTTTCACAATTGATGTTTCCAGTTACTTTTGCAAGTGTCCCTACACCATGCCAACAAATGCAACCCCATATCATCACCTGGAACTTCCAATCTATCACGAGTTTTGGTATTCCACTTCTTGGTCTATTTTCCACTGATCCCGTTCCTAAAAACTGTTTCACAATATTTGTCATTGTACTGTAAGTTAGTCCCAATGCCCTGCTTATTTCACTAAATTTTATTCCACTCTTCTATAAATATACAGCTAGATTTTTAACTTCACTAGACATTTCACAGCCTTTTCCTACCATTATTTGTTTATGCACAAATGACCTTCAGATGACAATTATGACATCATTTGTGATGTCATTCAGAGCTAAGGGTCATGAGAGAGTTATCTGTCTCATTTTCATTTTCATGATGTAACATTAACAACATAAACGAAGGGAGATAAACCCCACAATTGATTAAACATTCCATCATGGCTGCCATTTCACCAATACTTTTTGCACCTGACTGATTAGAAAACCATTGTGATAAGTAGAGCATTTGCTCCTATAGGAGCAAATGCTCTTTTTATCACAATTGTTTCAAAAGTTGAATTTTACAGATGCGTCTAAAGGCGTCAATATGAGGGAATTGGTTAAAGCTTACATCTATCTATCTATATCTGTATACTGGCAACCCCTCTCACGAGTGTTACAGCCAGGAAAATGTGCGCGTCAGAACTGTTAGTGAAGTGAAAGATAAAAAGAAACCCACAATAAATATTTTAGGGTATAGTGAGACTTAAAGAAAGAAAATTGGGTGAGGTGAGATAAAAGAAAAGAATAAAAACACTGAACAGGGACTAATACTGCAACTTTACCACTGCCCTCTTAACTGGCCTCGATCAGGCAGGGTAGCAGTATCCATAGGGAGTTGGTTCCAGAGAGTGATACTGTGGGGAAAGAAGGAAAACTTCTGGTAATCAGTGTGAACTTGAATCTGTCTGAGGGAACGCTTATCAAAGTATACCATCCTAAGCCTTCCAATTTTGTTCCATTTTGACTATAACAATGCTTCACCTTTAAAATTGATTTTACGCACGTGCGCACGTGCGTATCGCTAGCTACGCCCCTGGTCTGAGCTGAAACCCATTAGAAAAGGTGAAACGGCAGACAACCCATGCATCGCCGATGTCGATTTCCAAAACCTATACCCTCGACTTACCAGTTTTTGTGTGGAAAACCATTCAATCGCGGATTAACATAACGAGATAACAACAACTTAAAAATGAAACACGCCATAGACATAGACATAGACATAGACAAATTTTATTTTACGTCGGATAGCATATAACATTGTAACATAAGCCCTGTAGGGCTTTTATTCCGACAAACATAGGTATACAAACATATTAACAACAAACAATCACAGGTTTAAACAGGATCACAGGCATGCTTAACTTACAGTATATTTATACAGCTACATGTACGTATATACATATATCACACAGATAACCATCAAACAAATTAATTTTAGCATGTAGACATATACAGTATAAACTTTTACTAACACTTATCACATGCTCAAAGCCTTGAAGTTCCCCTATACCCTTCATGAAATCTCACAGCATGATAGAGAAGAAATTAGATCTCTAAACAAATTGCATTCTAAATAAGTCAATGTGCTTTAATAACTAAATAAATTTAAATATAAATAATAATGAATTAAGTTTAATTTAAAGAGTGTATTTATAATTTGCTTTATGGTCTCAGAAAGGTACAGGCACCTCGAACGCAATATATAACTGGTGAAAGGGAGGCAACTCTTATAACTGTTTAACAGTTTAGCTAGAGTTACCTCCCTTCACCCACTGAAAAAACATAAGAGGCCTTTTGTGAAAGATGCTGAGTAGGACCACAGGCCTTAGGACTGTAAAAGAAATTTGATATAAAAAGCAACACAAAAGTAGGACAGATAAAATTAATCTTAAAAAACATAAATCTCCTCAAATCAGATTTAATCAGCAGCTTTCACAAAAAGAAGACACTATATAACATCTGTCAGTTTAATCCCTAACCTGCTGACCACATATTCACTGATTATCAGGCTGATTTGGATCCTGCTCCGGTACAACCAGTTGTTGCATCCAATCAGGGTCCAGAACAACTGATACTATATTTTAGGTTTCTTTACTAAGAAAACAAGAAAAAAAAGTATAACTCTTCACACAGTCTGGATCCAGATCACACACCGCACAGAGTAGTGCCAAATCTGGGTCTGGACTGCCTGAAGCTCTATTAAGGTAAAAGATAGACAGCAGGACAAGGGTTAGAACTTTTCTAAAGCACATAAATTGCATGCCATTACAAACATAAAATACATAAGCTAAGCGCATAGCTAGCCATGCAGAAATAAAATTAAACTAAAGAAAATAAAAGGAAAAGCAAACTTGAAGCTAAGGCGCACATAACGAGCATCCACACATGTTGCCATCCCAGCTGTGGAGAAGCCTTCTGAACTGTGGATAGGATTCCACAGTTCGAATCTCGTTAGGAAGGCTGTTCCACAGCTTGACAGCCCCATGCCTGAAAGACATGAGTCCATACCTTGTACCATTTACTGTTGGCTGTATGGCTAGGTTTTGCTTTCTGAAATTAAAACTACTGTCTCTAAAATGTATCAGATCATGTATATATGAGGGGGACATATTATGTAGTATTTTAAAAACTTCTGAAGCCATTGTTTTTAATCTATCTATATGTAAATATTTTCTGTTATTGATGGATAGAAGATCCTGAACGGGTGAAGTGAAATCGTCATTGATGAATCTCAGCGCCCGTTCCTGGATCTTTTCCATTTTGTTAGTACTAGCCTGGCTGCAGAAGTGCCACGTTAACGGACAATAATTAAAATTTGAGAGAATGAAAGAATTAAAAACAGTGACTTTACCTTTTTTAGTTAAAAATTTACCAAACCTTTTAAGTACTGACAGCTGTCTTGATGCTTTTTTACACATTTCTGAAACTTGATCTCTGAAGTTGAGCATGAAGTCAATGTCCACACCAAGGAGGGTAACATTGTCTTCACACTCAATCAGTGTATCATTTAATTTAAAACTTGAAATGATATCATGAGTTTTTTTACCAATGCAAATTGCCTGGAATTTGTCAGGGTTTGCCTTCATCAAATTCTCTTCAAACCATTTGATTAGTAAAATGCTTTCATTTTGTAAGGTCTGTCTTAAAATATCAATGTCATAATGAATAAAAGAGATGGTATTGTCATCGGCATAATTATACAGTGCAGAGTCCTTTACAGTATAAAAAATGTCATTTAAAAATATATTAAAAAGCAGAGGTCCTAAAATGGACCCTTGAGGGACACCTTTAGATATATTTTGCCATTCGCTGGTATTGGATCCCATCCTAACCTGCTGCAGTCTGTTAGATAGGTAACTGCCAAGAAGATTTACTGCATCTGGGGACAGTCCGTAGGCCTGAAGTCATCAAGTCATGAGGAAGGCAGTCAAAGGCCTTGGACAGATCCATAAGAATGGCAGCGACATACCTACGGCCGTCCAAGGCCTGACGCCAGTCCTCAAGAAGACGCAGCAGGGTAGTCTGGCATCCAAAACCCTTGCGAAAAGCTGCAAGGAATGGATTAAAAATTTTATCACAATGTATTGAGAGTTGATCATGTATACTTCTTTCAAAAATTTTAGAGATTGAAGGAAGTATACTGACCGGTCTATAGTTTTGTTTGTCTAAAGGATCTTTCTTCTTGTAAAGAGGTATAACCTGAGCTTTCTTCAAAGAAGATGGGAAAACACAGGTATCAAAGGTATGATTGACAAGATTGGAAACAGTATGACTGAAAGGAGTGGCACAGAACTTTAAAATTTTTGCCGAGATGTTATCTACTCCAGTTGACTTTTTGCTGTTTAGATTAGTTAAAAGTTTGTGAGCAACCTCATGGGAGATAGGTTGGAAGTTAAAATGTTCAAGTGTAGGTGGTAAATTTTTGATGATAGAGAGAATGCTAGGGTGGTCAGAAAAATCTTCAAGGTACTGTTTCCCGTCTTTGCCAATATCTTGGGCTACATTTACAAAGAAATTGTTAAAAACATTACACACTTCTGTCTGATCAGCAATAACTTTTTCTTTTTCTGTCAGGATAATAGTAGACCCTGCATCAGAACTTTTCTTAGACAGGAAAGGTTTGATGGTGGGCCAAAAATCCTTGGATTTTGGACCACCAGCACACCTTTCAAAGAAATAATTTCTCATAGATTGTTTCTTGAGTTTATTTACCATGTTACGCTGATATCTGTAACTTTCCCAGTTTTTGCTGGATCGGACAGATTTAAATTTGTTGAACAACATTTTCTTTTTATAGATATTTCGCCTAAGTTCACTATTCATATATGGTGGTTTTTTGTGTTTTACTGTTTTTTCTTTAGTGGGTGCATGTTCATCTATGATGTCGTTCAGGAGCCGCTCATGTGCCCAGTAGACATCATCTACATCATCGAAGACATAAGCAACATGAAATGGCGCCTTACCAACATCATAGCTGAAAGCATCCTTGTCAAAGTTTTTAAAACTCCTGTATTTAATTTTCTTTTTCTCCACTTTATCTACAGTACCTTTGACTAGCACCCCTATCATGTTGTGCCAGTCACTGATACCGCAGTTAAAGTTTAATGAGGAAAAGCAATATTGCTTTTTATTAGTTAAAATGACATCAACAAGAGAAGGGGAGAAACCCTTCATGAAGCATGTGGCAGACTTGACCTGGCTTGACAGGTCAAATGTGTCACACAAGTCATGAAGTGTTGCACCCTTATCTCTATCTAAAAGGTCATAATTTAGATCACCTAATAACATTATATTATCATACTTTGTAGTGATCCTGTCTAAACCAATGGTAACGATAGTAGTAAAAGTAGAGTTTTCGACTGAGGGAGGTCTATATGCTCCTATTATAGCCCAATTTCTATTGTTTATTTTTACCTCGATAAAAATGGACTCAATAGGTCGATCAAACTCAAGTTCTTCTCTACGCCTCGCAGGAAGATTAGATCTCACGTAAGCCATTATCCCCCCACCATGTGAGTCTCTATCCTTCCTGAAAGCTTTAAAATCAGGTACATTAAAAACATTTTGGTTAAAAGATGCATCAAGTTTAGTTTCGGCAAAGAAACATATATCAGTAAGATTATCATAAAAGATATCTGCAATTTCCATGAATTTGTATCTAATACTATTTATATTTAAATATGTTATAAGAACATTTTTACTATGTTTTAAGCGTACTTGCTGAAGTTCCTGGAACGGATTTGCACCCACACCAGGATCATCAGCACTTACGTTTGTATCAAAACTGTTATTAGTTATGATACTTGTATTACTAGAGGTACTAAAGAAAGAATCAGAAAATTGCGGTAAGATACATGTATTGCAAAACCAGCTTTCAGTGGAATTGCTCAGATTAAAATATTCCTGTTTAGTTAAATTTACACATGTTCTGTGTGACCATATATCACATTCATCGCACTGCAGTGCATGCTGATTTTTCCTGACCGGTTTTGAGCACTGTTTACATGGGTAACGTATGGGGCCAGGGTTGGTTGCAATGTCGCCGCAGAGTATTAAGAGTGATAGTCTCATGCAATTGGTCAGTTTTAGATCTCGTTTATGCAGATTGAATCGCCTGCAGTGATAGCACATCATTATATGGGTGGTTACCTTGACCAAATGTCCGTTTGCCAGCGTAAGACTGAAACCCGTCGTGGTAACCCATTCATTTATAAAATTAGTTCGGATGAAGGCATTTTCACATAGATATTCGTCCGGGATGAACGTTGGGAGTCCTTTTGCGCTAGTAGACTCGCTGTCGTCCAAGCATGTCTGTATATCATGACATTTAAGCAGACATAAAATAAGAATTGTACAAAAGAAGGTCTCTATGGGCGCATTATTTAGCCCCTAACGAAATGTACAAATTGTGGCAATAATTTTGGCATTCAAGCGTTGTCATTTTGATCAGTACAGTAAATGACGTCATCACAGGCGGACAGCAGAAAAATCAATAAAATCGAGGTCCTGGTGGGGTTACAAGTAAACAACCACCACATAGAGAGAAAAAAAGTCATTTCTATATATTCATTCACTGTAAAATGTTTTTATCTTCACAATGTTTCAATATTTTGAAACAATTTTGGATATATTGCCCTCAAGGCGTACTGATGACGCAGATGTCATCGAGGAAGGTGAGTAAAGGCGGTACTTCTTTGCAGGAGGTGGGATGTTGTAAAACTGAAAGTATACGTCTAAATAAGAAATAAATCTACTCGAAAACCATTTAAAACCATTAAAAATAGACCTATAGATCTACATTTAAACTATCTAATGTTATTCATAAACATCAGCATTCGTGATTTATTTCCAACAAAATTTGTATTAGGGCCTCATAAGAAAACCACCACAGTTAACTCCCTTGCAATGGTAAACAGAATTATTGAATCGGTACACTTGACCCTGATGTTGCGTAGTATTGTGTTTACAAACAGATGGCAGTAACTCGGGCTGTTGAATGGACTTTTTAATCAGAAAATTGTATGAAAGCTATATAGTGCATCAAACAGATTTAAATAAAATACCACATGTTGCAACCATAGACACAAAATTAGCGGTGATTTATCCCTCCAAGTTTGATTCTAAGATTTTTTGGTGGCAACTTGGCGGAGTGGGTGTTGTCCACTTGCTCTGCAGTCTATGACGTCAGAATCAAAACAGCGTGTGCGATATCGAAATAATTTCCGGTAACACGAAAACAACTCTACCCCGATTTGAGGTAACTGAAATTCAAGCCTTCACATGAGCCCCGACACCCCAACAGGTCTACTAAATAAAGTTCAATTTGAAATAAGGTTGTATTTCTGTAGAAGAGGCTCAGAAAACATAGCTGAAATGACAAAGTTAACTTTCAAATTGTGCACGGACCCAACACTGGGGAAAAGCAGAGACCTATATTATGTTTATATGTCTCTGGGAAAAGTATGTAAAAAGGCGTGCGATGAACTTACCAAGAACAGAAGAGAAAGAGAGAAGGAGGAATAGAATCTAGATACTGGTATAATGCCGAGTGATAACTCACATTTGATCCCAGTTTGGCAGCTTTGCGAAATAGATTCTACCTGGATAAACTCTATCCTAGCCTAGACCGCCTCTGGCAGTATCCACGTGAATCGTCCTGTGACACTGATCCTTCTTGGTATCTCACCCGTCCTATCGGTTAGGACAAACTGTCCAAATGCAATTTGAGCCAGGTTTACACCAATCGTGCAGTCCGCGCAACTGGCGTCACTATTCTTACAAGAGGCAAGTTTTCTGCGGCACAAATCATGGCCTTAATCGGGCACAAATCCGTGTCCTCCCTCGCTATATCATCGGGTGTCCGACGAAGAGAAGGTAAAAATGGGTCAGGCTATTACACACGCGGTCCGATGGAATGGCTGTGGAACTCCCGTCCTACCTGCATGTTCCCCCAGCTCTTGCCATCTGTGGTAATGGCGAGCATATACAAGTCCCCTTGTCCGCCAGACCAGTCAGCACAATGGACACATTCGAAGGTGTTTTTCTGGATGAACTATTTTCAAACTTTGTCGATCAGCCAACAGTTACCGTCAATCCTGCCACTCGACAACCTTCACCTAGATAGTCAGTGGCTGCAAAATGGGCACTATTCAGGCTTTCATAAACCAAGCAAAGTAAAACTGTAAACACACTGCAATCCATTAGTTCCACTGTTTATTTATTATAGTTCAGAAATTATTCGATGTTAAATAATTTATCAATTTGACACTATCAACTTTTCAGTACAAATGTTACAAGTGAAGTTTGAATTCCTGTTTCGTAATTGCTCTGAGATGACGTCATATTTACTGTGATATACTTTGTGATGACGTCATATATTCCTTGTCATGTCGTCATATAATTATAGATCTAATGTCATCAAAAATAAGCTGGTATGACTGGGTTTGATCCCGTAATAAATGCCTGAGGCTGCCGAATTTCCGTGTAACTAATCATCACAATCCAAGCTGTTTGATAATACCATTGTGTAGTGTGTATTAGAAACAAAAGATGGGAACTTCAAAGAAGAACATATTTAAGCAGACGACAAGTCTTGCAGTCAACACTGCTTAGCAGAAAAACAATTAACTCTATGAATGTGCGAAATGAGTGAACTGGCATTTGCAAATAGTGTAGATCCTGCTCAGATTTCTCCTAGAGGTACCTCTAATCAGGGTTTACACATTGTCGTTGAAAATTATCTCAAAATGTGTACCCTTTCATACTAAATTGACTCTGTTGTTAAATAACGATAGATCATTTCATTTTGTAAATTAGCGTACACATGGTAGATCTACTTGTTATCCACTGGCATGCTGGGTAAATTTTCTCCGGTTAAAACTTGACCTAGTAAAAATCTAAGCGACCATTGATAAGTGGAATAAATTTAGATCTTTAAGACAGGTGGAAGCTTAATGCAGGTCAAAAGTAATACAGAATTTCTTACCTTTGCCTAGCATTAGACAACTACCTGAATTTTAAGACCCTTGAGTTCAATATATGAATGGTCTCTTAAGACAAGTTCTACATAGATGATATTACATGAGTCATTACAAAATGTTTTTATGAAACGAGTATGTTTGTCTGTTTCGACAAGCATGCACACATATAGTGTCAAATAGTTTTGGATCCTGATGATACGCCGGTGTAGCTGGCATGTCATCTGGATCCAAACCATTGCCACATACATTAATTAGTATGTATACTCCTTTGAATAAAAACAGATAAGTACATTAGAGCCTGAACTAAGCGACCATTTATTTATTGATTTTGAACATAGGAGTCTTAAAAAGCAGGTGGTTGCTTAATGCAGGGCAACAGTGATGCATTGCTTTTGACCTGCATTAAGCTACCACCTGACTTTTAGACCAATAATTAGACATTTGTCATGACCGTTTACGACAGGTTCGAGTGAAACTGAAATATTATCGTTGCATATGATCAACGGATTTGTTGGAGTTGTGAAGGAATATAAATATCTAAGAAACGTGCTGAACCAAAACACTTACAAATACATGTTTATACATAAGTATCTTGCGTTAAATCTTGCGTTAAATCGGTCTGTTTTCCTGTTGTTAGAAATTATTAAGGCACAGCACATAGTGCATACAAAACTGCCCAGTAAATTATATATTATTATTATAGATCTACCCCCCTTTTGAAAAAATGGGGGTATATTGCTTTGCACATGTCGGTCGGTCGGTCGGTCGGTCGGTCGGTCGGTCGGTCGGTCGGTAGATCGATGGTTTCCGAATGATAACTAATAAACGACTTGGCATAGAATCTTCAAACTTGCTGAGGTGGTTGGTCATGACAAGTAGATGACCCCTATCGTTTTTGAGGTCACTAGGTCAAAGGTCAAGGTCACAATGACCTAAAATGGTGAAATCATTTCCGATCAATAACTGCTCAAGGGTTTGGCTTGGGATCTTCAAACTTGCTGTGGTGGTTGGTCATGACCACTAGATGACCCCTATTGTTTTTCAGGTCACTAGGTCAAAGGTCAAGGTCACCATGACCTTAACTGGTGAAATGGTTTCCGATCAATAACTGCTTAAGGGTTTGGCTTAGGATCTTCAAACTTGCTGTGTTGGTTGGTCATGACCACTAGGTGACTCCTATTGTTTTTCAGGTCACTAGGTCAAAGGTCAAGGTCACCATGACCTTAACTGGTGAAATGGTTTCCGATCAATAACTGCTTAAGGGTTTGGCTTAGGATCTTCAAACTTGCTGTGTTGGTTGGTCATGACCACTAGGTGACTCCTATTGGTTTTTAGGTCACTAGGTCTAATGTCAAGGTCACCATGACCTTAACTGGTGAAATCGTTTCCGATCAATAACTGCTCAAGGGTTTGGCTTAGAATCTTCAAACTTGCTGTGGTAGTTGGTCATGACCCCTATTGTTTTTGGGGTCACTAGGTCAAAGGTCAAGGTCACCATGACCTTAACTGATAAAATGGTTTCTGATCAATAACTGTTCAAGGGTTTGGCTTAGGATCTTCAAATTTGCTTAGGTGGTTGGTCATGACAACTAGATGAGCCCTGTTGTTTTTGAGGTCACTAGGTCAAAGGTCAAGGTCACCATGACCTTAACTGGTGAAATTGTTTCTGATCAATAACTGCTCAAGAGTTTGGCTTAGGATCTTCAAACTTGCTGTGGTGGTTGGTCATGACCACTAGATGACCCCAATTATTTTTGAGGTCACTAGGTCAACGGTCAAGGTCACCACGACCTTAACGGGTTTAATGGTTTCCGATCAATAACTACTGAAGGGTTTGGCTTAGAATCTTCAAACTTGCTGCAGTAGTTGGTCATGACCACAGGATGAGCCCTATTGGTTTTGAGGTCACTAGGTCAAAGGTCAAGGTCATCATGACCATCAGGGGGTCTGGGGGTATACATATTTTACAAACATCTCTTGTTTTAATTATTATAATTATCATTATTATTTCTGTGTTGGAAAAATAAATTGGCGCACGGACTGCATGAAACACATCGACCGCTATACGCTCTATCTCTATCATGGGCAGATAAATTAGAATAGAGATTGACGTATGACATCTTTATTTTATAATGGTGAATGAACACAGGATGTTCGGCTTTGGTAGTGACTGTATCGATAATCAAATCTATATTGTTTCATAAGCAAACAGAGCAGACCCTGATGAGACGGTTCCTACAGGATTTGTCTGATCTGGGTCTACTCTGTTTGCATCGACGTGAAAAGGCGATTATATGAAGGAAGGTAGGGTTAAGTTAAAATGTTTACACAGGTAATCAAAATACAGTAAAATCTCTCTATAACGGCCAATAAATTACACCAAGTATTTTGTGTTAAAGGCAGGTGGCTGCTTAAAGCAAGGTGAAAGTAAGACAGAACGTTCCTATAGGAGCGTTCTGTTTTACTTTCACCTTGCTTTAAGCAACCACCTGCTCTAAATACCAACTAATTAACACAATTCAGTGGCCGTTATACAGAGGTTCTACTGTATTTCCTTTCCCTTGTGAAAATCCATGTAAGAAATAACGACATCGTGAATCATAACAAGATAATAGTAAGCAAACAGAGCAGTCCTACGGGAACCTCTAATCTGGGTCTATCCTGTTGGCAAAGGTAACAAAAGCAGTCTGTATGGGGGAAGGTGTTTACCCTTCTGATGGTGAACAAAATAAAACCTGTCAAACAATCTGGATCCACGTGCGACGCAGAGTAACTCGGCTTTTCATGTGTATCCAGGTTTGCAAATACCAGCCATGGCGCACGAGAATGGTTAATATAGGATACAGTCAATGACCCTCAACAATGATCCTAAAAAGTACTTCACAAAATAGGAATTGAAAGTTAGCATTGAAGAAAAATCCACAAAACAGTTAAAGGTAGCACATAGCTGAACCTTCCTAACCGAATAGTCAATGAGTATCATTATGATATCTATATCTAACCCATTACCTCAAAGGCTATTTTTAAATCCATTATCCTTTGAATAAAACTACCAAAAAGGAGTATTTACTAGAGAAAAGGAAACTTTTAGAATTGTGTAGTTTTTAAGCCATTGTGAAAAATAGAGCATTAATTTTGCTCAGGCCTGGAATTCACCAACACGTACTTGGACTTGAAACCCAAGCATGTACTTCAAATCCCAAGTCTGTCTTCAAATCTAATTCACCAACGCGTACTTGTACTTGAAACTCAAGCATGTAGATCTACTTGAGTTTCAAGTTTATAGACCGATTTTTCCAAGTCTACCTCTTAACAGACTTGAAACATAATGGTACATAATCTGTTTTTATCACAAACGCTTTCAAAACGCAACTTAAAGTACAGAGGCGTCAAAAGGCGTCAATATGAGGAAAATCGTTATAGTAGGTGACAGCTTAATCGCAGAAAGTTCCTTTCCCCGACGCTTTCCGAAATGGTCGATGTTGATAATTGTTGTGAAAAGTTTTATATAGCCCTTGACGTACATCATAACGTCATCAATGTTGTCATCATTGTAATAAGAGACGACGTCATTTCAATATGGATGTTAAAATCAGAGAGCGGACAGTTCTGTCTCGATTAATTCAGAATTATGACAGAGGATTTTGGTCAATATACCGACAGGACCTACAAAATGTTCAGAGGTAATGTGTATTAGCTTTAGTTGTTAACATGAATTATGCGCATATATCTACTCTGAGCAATTGTCGTCTGCATATATTGTCGTCAGCTGCCTTCAATTCTGAAACTACAGTTTTTCCAAAACCGTGTCAGAGTGACAAACAGTTTGGATTCTGATCAGACGCCGACTTACATGGAGTCTCGTCTGGATCCAAACTACATCTATTTGCAGAGGTTATCACAGAATCGCCGATGAGTGCTGAATATTAATAAGTCTGTATATATGTATAGATCTACTATTGAATGTAAATATCTCTAACTGAACAAATACCAAATAGATTCTAAATATAATTATGGTACCTTATAGACATTATACCTTTTGAGCTCGTCTGCATGTGGTGTTTTGACATGGTTAAACTTTGACCGTTTACAATTGCATTTTCAAAGTTTAGTTAATTATGGTTCGTACAGTCATTGTCTGTTTCCTACATTGATAATCACCAGATAAAGAGTTATTTGAGCATTACAGGGCGCCACGCCAAATAATGATGGCATCAAATGAATACATCTTGTCGTATCTGTATGTAGTTATATTAAGTACAGAATATATTCTCTAAATATATTTAGCATGTGTAAAGTTACATAATAATATATGTAAAATATAACATCGCGGTTAGGATTCCGTTTATAGGTTAGAATATTCTTTGGTTTTTTATGCTTGAAATTTCAACAAGGATGTAGCCAAAGGTGGTGAAGAGGAAAGACCTATATTTTAATGTTTAAGGCATGATTTACAGGACCACAGCGATATAATAAACCTAAATCTATTTCACACAATGCATCGCAGATCATACAGATTATGTTCATTTCAGGTCTCAGGAAATCCCGCCAAGATGATTTTCAAGAGACTAGTTGCATGGAGGTCCCACAGAGAAACGCAACCGAGCGCTTCTGCCAAAATACGGCCAAGCTATTCGAGCTCATTGTCCACAAAAAGGAGAAATTCTAACCAAGAAAGTCACAGATCATGAAATTATCTGGCTGGAATACGAAGAAGAGGGTCCAGTCTGTGTTGAGAGCAAAGTAACACCCGTAACACAATCGGTTGATACGGACAGGTTGTGTTACAGCGAGAGGTGTGAATAATATTTTAATTATTTCAAGATGTTAAGTTCATACTATTTTGAGAGCAGCATCGGTGAATATCACAGGCAGATGATTTACAGTGAACAAGAACTACGTGAACTCGAATCTGACATATTTAACACACTTAAGATGCTATTAAAGAGCCTAAACACACACCAAGATGAATCAAGTGCAATGGGAAAATAAGTATGACGAACACCTACATGTCCTTAATGCTGACTGACTTCTGTATGGGCCAACTTGACATCAAAGAAACAAATGATGCAAATGTGAAAGAGCACCCTGGTCTACGGCATAATGACAACCGCGCAAATGAGAACATAACATCAGCAGCCATCTCGGGAATAACTGGTGAACGCACGAGTAAGCCATATTCAAATTCCGAGTGTGCAGTAACCGACGTTAAGGAGCAAGACATTCCAGTAGGAATTACCGGCGAGTGCAAACTACATGTAGCTGCAGGCACCAATGAGGAATCACTGTCTGTGAAGGATGCTGCGGACCTCAGAGAGCGGGATAGGTCAGCAGTAACAGTTGCATCGATATAGGTGAAAATGCTTCAAAGGCTGATAAAGGCGCTTTGTCTTGGAGCAGTTGTCCAGACGTCAAAGAACTGAACAGTTCATCTGTAACAGTAGACATCAATGGCAGCACGACTGAGAGAAATCTTGCAGAGGTCAACAAGGATGTTACTGTCCCTACTGGCGTTAAGAAACACCCCAGTGTAGCTTTAACAGTATTAACTATTGAGTTTGACGAGACTGAGAGAAACCCTGCAAAGGACCATGATGTTTTTACTGTTACTGCAGCCGTTAAGGAACACAGCATCCTAGTTATAACAGTAACTACTGAGCATGGCGAGACTCAGAGAAATGCTTCAATTGCCCATTATGTTTTAACTGCTTCTATTGACGCTAAGGAACAGAAACATTCTGCGAAACCAGATGCTGAGGATATAAGGGAGACCGAGGCAACATCTGCAGATACCAATAATGTTACCTCTTCTGATGCTGATTCTTTGAAGGCTAATAAACAGGACAGCTCAGTAATAGTAACAACGGGAGATGGAAGCGATGCCGTGGTAATAATTGCAAAAGCGGTTGATGACACTACTACTTATCATATGAACGTCAAGAAGCAATATAGTTCGGCAGTAACAGTAGCTGCACATAACCGCCAGACCAAGACACAGCCTGCAGACGCTGGTGATGGTAATTTCTCTGAACCTTCAGAGGTCATGAATCAACTTCATTCAGCAGTGGCATTAACTAGTGAAGATAGCCAGACCGATGCAACGGCTGCGGATGTCGAAGATGACATTTTGTTTATTAACGATACAACCGACGACAAAAGCAACGCGCGACAAAAGCAACGCGACAGGACATGATATAGCTATCTTGTCGAATCTGTCAACTGAGACAGACGATGATGATGATGATGATGATGACGATGATGATGATAATGAAATTGACAACAATGCTGATACAATACACCCGCTTTCTCCTACCAAAGAAACTGAAGACGTAGACGATGGTGACAGTGATTCTTATGTGTGGCATACTCTGGGTTTATGCCAGAAGACAATGAGTTGTGAACTTTAATGCAAAAGCAATTTGATCAGTATCGTTTCTTATTGCTTTAGTGTTTTTAATTTTTATACAAAAATATTTTATATTATATACTGGTGGTTATTGTATGGTTACGAACACAAAAATATAGATTTGTTATACAAAAATCGCACACGTTCTTTATTATTATAAAAGCCCTACATAAAACTTGTCCTAAGTTTTCCTTAAAGAACTTCTAATCTGGGTCTGCTCTGTCTTCATATACAGTAGAACCTGTCTTAAGCGACTTTGAATTGATTAAGCACATGCATCTCAAAAACCAGGTGCTTACTTAAAGCAGGACAAATGTAATGCAGAAAGTTCCTACATGAGCTTTCTGCATTACATTTGACCTGCATTAAGCTACTACCTGCCATACAGACCCGTAATTAGATCTCTTTTCGATGGTCGCTTTAGACAGGTTCTACTCTATATGTGACAATGCGTCTGTATCCTTTAAAGGGTTAACTCTGGATCGGAGGTGTTTGAAAATACAACTCACGCTCGGCATGAAAAGGTTTAATATGTATTTATTCTTGAAACCCCGGATTTACAAATACAATTAGAATTAGGTTACTACATGTAAATAACTAAAATTCTCAAACATATTACATTGTATGACAGTGTATAATCAATCTACCAGGACATCGGCGAAACATAAACGGCCTATTCGGGATACAATCAATGGCCGTTTAAACAAATAGCACACGCTCTTGTTCGTATTCTTTAATAACTATTATTTGTGAAACTAATAAAAAAAACTACAGATACGAGTAAACTATGATAAACATAACTGCGAAAACAGGCAATGGGGTATTACCATAACTTAAAGTACCCGGTCCATTCTGCTGAACGTGTACAAATGTATCTTGCTGCAACTAAATGAAATAATATCATTTTTTTTTGTTACACTACCACTCATGACTCGTCTTCCCTAGCCGTCCCTCCACCCCCTCACTCCTCCCTCTTACCTCCTTTCCTCCCTCCCTATCCTCTCCCCCTCCCTCCCTCATTGTCTGTCTGTATTTTTGTTTAATCCAATGGTAATGAGTTAATTCAACAAAGGGAAATGCCAGAACATTTATCTTCAGATAAATACAAGCCAACTAGTTGTCTAATTAGTAGATCGTGTTTTTTTAAAAGACGACACATGCACAGTCACGCTTTTATAGATTTATATTCACTCACTTAAATACTGCTATGTCTTGTGTTTTAGGAATATACAGTACAACACACACACGTAACAATACCATGTACATGTACAGTAAAATCTCTCTTAACCATTCGCTTGCTAATCACGTCAATATACCTACCTGTAAAGAGTGAAGATCCAGATGAGACAGCTCCTGCAGGAGCTGTCTCATCAGGGTCTGCACTATTTACAAGTTGATTGTGCAACCAGTGCACTCCACAGCAGAGATTGCACAGCGAAATACTTGTACACAGTGAAGATATATGTACTTATACAACAGGGTATGGGTAAAGGAGAAATGTATTTTAAAATTCAGCAAGAGAAGGGTTAAGCGGACTTTAAAATTAGTATAAGTGCCGGTCTTTCAGACAGGTGACCATTTAATACAGGTTGAAAGTCAGATGAAAGCTCCGAAAGGAGCTTTCTCTTAGACCTTCATCTTGCATTAAGCAGTCACCTGTCTAAAAAGACTGAAATTGTTGTTTATTAAAATTTCGGTTTACAGGGGTGTCACCATAGTTTATACGTGGAGACGTCAGTGACGCAGTTTTACTGGTTAGAAGTAGACATAAAGCAACAATCTATGAGGTTCCGTAACAACACAGCAATCACACCATGCATATAAACACTTATAACTATGCCTGCTAAGTGCGTCCTTACTGGCATGTGCACACAGATTGGATCCAAATAAGACACCGAGTAAGTCTTATCAGGATCCAAGTTGTTTGACACTCAGTTAATAGTATTTACAAACAGCTTGGATACAGATGAGACGCCGAGTAACTCGGCGTCTCATCAGGATCCAAACTGTTTGGCACTTGGTCAATAGTTTCTAAAAAGAATAAATGAATCGAAAGCAAGTGAAAATTGAAACAGACCATTGATTAAGCACACATAATTTACAACCACACAAATGGTTAATTTGAAATAACAAATACAACTTCGATATATCGAATTCGGATACCTCGAACTTCGGCATAACTCAAAGTAAAAGTTCGGTCTTTCCAGAATTTACAATACAGGATTGTTCTAAAATGTATCGCTACCCATATCTAGAAAGACATGTGACAGCTTTATACAGGTCCAAAGCAATGCTGAAAACTCCTATATGTATACAAGAGCGTTCAGCATTACTTTAGACATGCATTAAGCTGTGAATTTAAGAAAATGTTCAGATTAGAAATCGAATGACTCGAATCTCTGTTATCTCGAAGTAATATATATGGTCTATTTGAGTTCGAGATATCGATGTTCAACTGTTTGAGTAAAAATTACAGAAACAAAAGTAACATTAAGAATTCTTAAATATTTGATCATTGACATCATTACCGAGCACATAACACAAAACATCTAAACAAACAGTTCTGCGCAAACACAATTGGTTATTTCAGCCTCGCTTTTTATCTAGGTCAACCCCTGTCACCATGGATATACACACGTTTCGAAACCTAGGACTAACCATGAAGTATGTATAAGGATGAAAAGCGGACCCTAACTTCATGGCCAAGTGAGAAAACTCGACGCTAAGAAAAGTGTTGAAGACAGGAGGGTTTCCATTGAGATACCACACCACTCGGAGATAGTACGGCAAACAAAAAATGCCAAGGACAAGCAGCAGGCAACCTGAGACCTGAAAGTAAAGGAATGCAGTGTGAAACTTCTCTGTAGCAACCACTACATAACTATTGGACTCTAGAAAAGCAGAATTATGATTGCTTAACCCTTAGCCCGCCACATATTTTTATCACTCTACCCTCTTTGAAGAATGGTAAATGGGCAAATATTTACAAAAATATACAGGGTATGCTGAAATTAGTTTTCTAGGCAAAAGCAGAGAGCATGCAGGCATGGAGTTTTCATGGCAAACAGTGCAAACCAAGATGAGAGAGCTCCTACAAGTGCTCTCTCATCTGGTTCTACACTGTTTGGAAATACAACTAGAGTGGTACCTGTCTTCAGCAGCCATCAAAAATATGTCTAATTATGGGTCCGTAAGGCAGGTGGTAGCTATGGGTCTGTAAGGCAGGTGGTAGCTTAATGCAGGTCAAAAGTAATGAAGAAAGCTTCTATAGGAGCTTTCTGCATTACCTTTGCCCTGCATTAAGCAACCACCTGCTTTATAAGACTCCTGTGCTCAATAAATGAATGGAAATTTAAGACATGTTCTACTGTATAGTGACTGGCGGGCTATGGATTAATGAAGAATGAACGTATTGCAATCCCCCACCTACCCCCTCCCCCCACCCACCACTACCACCACCACCACCACCCAAACCATTCCAAACGCACCCCCCCCCCAACACACACACACACACACACAAAAAAACAACATCACACACAACACAAACGTACTATAACCATTTACCTATTGAATATTCATGTTAGAATTTATAACCTTATGAGTATTCATCACATTAGTTATTATAATAGCATATGGCCAATGTTTGGCCATGGCAGAAACTAGACTTATAGAATTTATATCATAAGCAAACAGAGTAGATCCAGATCAGATGGGTCCTGCAGCAGCCGTCTGATCTGGGTCTACTCTGTTTACAAAGGCGTAGAAAGGCGTATTTATGGTACATGTGGAGTAAAGGGATAAGTTTTCTGCACACAACTATAATCTTGCATTGAGCTACTAGCTGTCTCTTGTTAGAGGATGTTCTACAGAAGTTATACTATATATACTGACTACCGTACGGAATTAGTTGAGTGGGTGTTAATGTACCGTAGAACATGTTTATAGCGACCTCATAATGAATAGCCACCAGGGTCTATAATGGTTGGTTAATGCAGGATGAAAGTTATGCAGAAAGCTCCTGACGGAGCTTTCTGCATAACTTTCGTCCTGCATTAAGCTATCACCTGTCTTAAACACCACTTATTAGATTATTTTTGGATAATCGTTGTAGAAAAGGTTTTACTGTGTACATGTACAGTAGAACCCCTCTAATGCGACCACTTAATGAATAAACACGGGTGTCTTTTATAAGCAGGTGTTAGCTTAATGCAGGATAAAAGTAATGCAGAAAAATCCTCTAGGAGCTTTCTGCATTACTTTTGTCCTGCATTAACCTACCACATGCATCTAACACCCAGAATTATACGTGTTTTAGGTGGTCGCATTAGCGGAGTTTCACTGTACTTCAATACCGGTATAAGAGTGGGCGCTCACTTAATGCATGTCAAAAGTAATGTAGAAGAGGATATATCTCCATAACTTTTGGCATGCATTAAGCTAGCATATTTATTAAAACCCTTAAGTAGACTTATACTAATGTAGTCATCACAAGTAATTACCTAACTTATAATCCCATTTACTGACGGATGTCGTAAAACGAAATGTCAGAAGATGGTAAGCTAAATTATGTATAAATCTTACAGTGTCGAATGTGTTTGTTAAACAAAGTTCAGGAACTTTTGTTTTGATTCGATATTTAAATAAAAAAAACAGTATCAGTACGTGTTCTAGATTTTTGTTTGTGCTCATATATGTTCAGTATATAATAGCCTTTACTAATTTTGATTGTACAATAGTTTTAAATATGTCATTTTTATGTTTTAATATCTTGTAAATTGTATGCAAATTTAGATGCTAGATAAATCTATCTAACTAAATACATGAATCATTATTTAGAACAATATAAAAGTATGCTTCCGTTGTGATACTGAGGACATTTACAGGATCATATTACATATACAAGAAAATCAAATGGAAGATCTGGTGAAACCTACATTCTCAACGAAATTAAATAATGTGTTCTTCTATTCACCAAAGCACATGCTGATATATAACGACTATAGCTAACTGATTGTGAATTGGAAAATCAACTTAAATAGTAAGGGAAATAATAACAAACCTTGACTAACTCTATGTCGTTAAAAATAGGCTCAAATGTGCCCGACGGCTGTCCCAGCTTACATACTGACATCATAAGGCATACAATGGCAGTCATTGCGAAAGCTAGAAACACTACTTGTGTCGTCATCAAATACGTCCGAAACGATGATTTGTTGGTAACAAGGTCAAGGCCACAGCTAGTGCTGTCATTTTCTTTGACATACCTGCAGAAATAAACAGGAAACATAGAGTTTGGTGGAGAATGTATCACGCTGTGAAAAAAATAATGTCTGCTCAAATTTGGATGCATTTTTGACAACTACTGATTCGATCAAGTTTTTGAGAAACTACTGACCCAATGTCCAACAGCTAGAAACCTGGTGAGACGCTGAGGTAACGTCTATATACGTTACACATTGTGATGTTCGTCACTGAAGTTTAGGTCTCGTTTTTATCCATTTTCAAAGTAGAATATCTTAACCCTTTCGCTGCCAAGGCCGGATATGTGATTACCTATGCAAAGAGTTTGGATCCTGATGAGACGCCGAGTAACTCGGCGTCTCATCAGGTTTTTGAAATAAAAATGAAGAAAATAAAAAAATGAAAATTTGTAGCAGACGACAAAGTTAGCAGACGACAGCGTTTGGCAGCGAAAGGGTTAAAATACACATCAGTAGAGTCTCGCTAAGGAGACCATATGATTTCTTAACACGGGCGACTGTAAAAGCAGATATTTGCTTAATGCAGTGCAATAGTGATACGAAACCTCTCCTACAGGAGCATTCTGGACAATTTGGATCCAGATGAGACGCCGAGTATCTTTCATCAGGATCCAAACTGTTTGTTGCTGTTACTATGTTTTTGAAACAAAAATGAAGACAATCAAAAAAAGAAAATTTGTAGCAGACGACAAAGTTAGCAGACGACAAAATTTGGCAGCGAAAGGGTTAAGCTGTCCCCTGTTTTAACCCTTTATTCCATAATCACGCCTTTCTATGTATTCGAAAACAAAGTATACCCACATTAGATTACTCCTGGAGGAGCCATCTGATTAGGATATGCTCTGTTAGTTTATGATATAATATTATATTTATGATTCTACAGTTTCTGCCTTGGCCAAACTTTTCTGTGTCCCTGTAGGCCTATTTTATAACAATTAATCTAATATTCATGATGTGATTATTTGTTACATTGAATAAAAGAGGTTTTTAGCGGTCTTATTACCGAGACTTTACTGTAGAATATTCAACAGATGATGGAAGACAAACAACTTACGAGTTCCAGCCTAGCAACGGTGCAACAGAGAAACAGACCGCATACAGCCATACGGCAAACGATACTTTATAAAACGTGCCAGTAGAAAATGAGTGATCTGAGAATGAATAAAGAAAGAAATCTGGTAAATAAAAATAGTTGACAACAAACTAGTATCGATGTTAAATAAAAAAAAAGATGGAAAGCAACATCATAGAACCTGCAAGTAATCTAAATCTAAACAATTAATGGTTAGATACATAACAATTGAAAAGGAAACACACTTTTTCTAGAATATACTTATAAGAATATTGTAAAACATTATACATGTCTTAAATCAGTGCACATAAAATCTGTTTTCACTGAATAATATAAATTCTAATGTCAAAAACATTGTTTATCTAACTCTATTTACATAACTAACTATAGTATTCCTCATAGCAAAACTAAGAACATTTTCAATAACAATGGACCTTTAAATAAAATATATAGTTCTATTGTTTCATAATGAAGCTACAGCTTAACACAAGATGCAGATACACAGCAGTGTATTTTCTACAGTTAATTTACGCTAAACAATATCTTATACCGTTTTTAATAAGTGTTGTCATTCTTACAAAACATGAAATCCATTCTCTCTCACATTCTCATTTATTCATACATGTATTATAAATACTGCCCCCTCTCCGTTATAAAAACATAAACGTCTTTAATAAAACAAAACAACTTACAAAAGCTTGTTTTCCGCGTTGCTAAGTAACATTCTATACATATAATGCAGGTAAATGTCATTTCTGCAAATCCAGCCATGTAAGCCTGAAAGCCGAACCAGTTGCACATAGTGTGTCCAAACATCCAACTGGAACCAGAAATGTGTGAGTAAATACCATATTATAGAATACAGTAAAACATTGTACCCATATGTTGTCAATTACTATACGGTAGAACCTGTCTTAACCCTTCGCTTGCTATTCACGTCAATATACCTACCTGTAAATAGGGCATGGGTAAAGAGGGGGAAATGTATTTTAAAATTCAGCAAGAGAAGGGTTAAGAGGTCATTCATATATTGAATATAGGAGTCTTAAGAAGCAGATGGCTGCTTAATATAGGACAAGTGTTATAGGAGTTATATGTATTAGTTTTTACCTGTATTAAGCTACCACATGCTTTACATGTCCGCTTTTTGGCCGTTTCTTACTATAGGTGACAATATCAGATCGGTAAAACTGAAATTATAACGTGTCTATTCTGTTCTGTAGCGTGCATATTCTGTAACTATAAAGTAACTTTTCGGAAGAATGAAAGAGCAACGCCTGATAGAAAATATGTAAAAACGCCTGATAGAAAATATGTAACGTATTAAACCAATATCGTTTCCAAAAGGGCACATTTACAAACCAGAATATTGAAGAAAGACTTGAAGTTCGTGAGTTAACCCTTATTGAAAAAAAAATATCTTCACAATTTTGTATTGGTGCAATTTTGACAACTTACTATTCGACCAAGCTTTGAGAATGTAAGATTTTTGTTATCACAGAAGCCTTAAGGAGTGCCATAGAAAATGAAACAAGCTACAGCTCAAAGGCTGTGTCAGCCATTGTTTACAATCAGCGTAATAATACAACGGAAGACGTACATGGCTAAGATTCATTAGTTGCCGGAGTCAAACTGCTAATTTGAATTAAAAAAAAAATGCACTTATGCATTTCTGTGGTTTACGGCACTCTGTTTCGGAGCTCCCACACGGCCGATTATGTGATAAATGTGTAAACGTCATTGCCGTATTAAATAGGTCATATAACGCCAATAACGATTCTAAAGAAGCAGGTTTTTATCAGGGGTTTAAGTCGCTTTATCCCATTCCCTCATATTGACGCCTTTTGACGCCTTTGTTAAAAACCATTGTGTGAAACCATTGTGATAAATAGAGCATTTGCTCCTATAGGAGCAAATGCTCTATTTATCACAATAGTTTAAAACTACAAAATTCTAAAATGTCCCTTTCCCCTAGTTAATGCTCTTTTTCAGTAGATTTATTCAAAAAAGCTGTATCTAAAAATAGCCTATGAGGTAATGGGTTAACAGTATTTCAATCATATCACGAAATCCACCTAATCATTATATGTGGCTGAAACCCCGCAGAGTTTTTTCCGTGAACGGAACAACTAGACTGTAGATGTTGATAAAGTAAGATAAAATATAATACAATACAGTACAACCTCTCTAAATCGACCAATGAGGCACATTTTTTTTACTATTAATGCGACAGGAGCTTTCCTACAGGAGCCGTCTGATCTGGGTCTGCTCTCAAAGGCGTAAAAAGGGCGTTTTCATGGAGCAAAGGGAGAATCGATGTAAATGACCAAGGTCAAAATTCCGTCTTTTTCAAAGACGTCTGAACTTACCTCCCCCTTAACGCTGATGGGCCCGCCATAGTTGTCGATAACAGGCTAATGACGTTGGCAACAGCAAGTTGCAAATGAAAGAAAGATTGCCTTCTTTCTCTCCAGAACGTCCGAAACGACAAAACGTTTCCTACAAGTCCCAGTATACCTGAAATATAGCGTGTGTTTTTATCTAGTTCTAACAGTAAGGACACTCGGGACTATATTTTAACTATGTTAAAAATATAGATTTTATATTTTTTTTAATATGAAGGTTAAATTGACAGTAAACACACGGCCATTGTTGTAAATACCTTTTGTTCCCAACAAAGAATTAACCCTTTCGGCGCCAAATTTCTAATTGTCGTCTGCAATCCAACTTTGTTAAATCATACAGTAAAATAAGGAAATGAGATAAATAAATGCAAATTTCAAAGGAATAAAGCACATATATAGAACTAGAGAAATAGTAAAGTCCCTGATCAGACGCCGCCTTGAAAAGGCGGCGTCTGATCTGGGACTGCACTATTTGTCGTGGTGGATTTACACGACTGTGGCGGCGAAAGGGTTAAACATCTTATAAATCGTGACATGTTCAACCCTTTACTCAATACGCCTTTGCAAACAGGAGCAGACCCAGACCAGATGGCTCCTGCTGGAGCCGTCTGGTCAGGGTCTGTTCTGTTTGCTTATGGAATAATATACTATCGTAGATCCGAATCTACAGTTTCTGCAATGGCAAAAAAGTCCTGTATTAATGAGCTATTTTAAAATTTCGACTAATTCATATTCATGATGTCATTATTTCTTACATGAATATTGATGCGGTAAAAAATAATGTCTGCTCAAATTTGGATCTGGTGCAATTAAGTTTTCGAGAAGCTATTGGCCGAGCGTCAAATAGGTTGGATCCTGACTAGACGTTTGGCCCAAGCAATTTGCAAATGTGAGTCTGGTCGGAGTTTGAAAATAAATGCAAGATAAATCCAAGTATAAAGATAAGTAGACGACATTATGACAAAAGTTGATTAGGCTTTAACCCTTATAACGCTGAATTTTCAAATAGACTAGTCCAAAATTCAAACAGTTCAAACTTATGGTGAATATTTAGGGATTTTTCTCTATAGAAAAAATGTAGCATGTCAAACAGTACAGACCCTGATGAGAGGGCTCCTCTAGGAGCCCTCTCATCTGGGTTTACACTGTTTGCAAGGGACATTAGTGACTCGTGTCCCGCACTGTAAGGGTTAAGGTTAATTAATGAAAGGTGTTTCAGATAACATCAAAGTCGACAAAGAGAACCGACAGAGAACTCTAATTAAATGCTGCATTTTTCAGTCTTATTATACACGCAATGGCTATTCATAGCTAAAAGAAGGGTTTAGTTTTAGTACGATCTACAAAAATCATTCAACTTTTACCAGGTTCAGCCCTTGTCATACTATAGCGATTTGCAAACAGTTTGGACCCAGATGAGATCGCCATAGGTAACTGTGTGACACGCGATCAGTTAACTCTCAATATCTTAAAGGACTGAAAGTAAATAAAAAATGTAACAGGTCGTACTTTAAAGCAAACATAATTTTTACAGCAGAACAATGGTTAAGCTGCTTGTGTGCATCAAATCAGATTAACCCTTTACTCCATACATACGACAGTTGGTCCTCATACTGAAAATAAAATGCCTGCCGAATCTCTAATTTGCTGAACTTTTCAATGACCCGATTCGATCAATCTATTGATCGAGTGTCAAATAGATTGAATCCTGATGAGATATCGAGTTGTATTGTTTTCCATTCCAAATATTCTGTCAAAGTATACCCTCGTATATTGATATTGATTACATTGTTAACCCTTCTCTTGCTGAATTTTAAAATACATTTCTCCTTCTTTACCCATGTCCTGTGGTATAACTACATATATCGTCACTGTGTACAAGTATTTCGCTGTGCAATCACTGCTGTGGAGTGCACTGGTTGCACAATCAATTTGTAAATAGTACAGACCCTGATGAGACAGCTCCTACAGGAGCTGTCTCATTTGGGTCTTCACTCCCGAATACAATAAAATATACAATATTTGCCATTGTCAAATATAGAAAACTCTAAACTATTTGCAATGGTCAAATATAGAAAACTCTACACTATTTGCCATTGTCGAATATAGAAAACTCTACACTATTTGCCATTGTCGAAATATAGAAAACTCTACACTATTTGCCATTGTCGAATATAGAAAACTACATTATTTGCCATTGTTGAATATAGAAAACTACACTATTTGTAACTCCCTAATACAATAAACTCTACACTTTTTGCTATTGTCGATTATAGAAAAATCTATAAAACAATGTATTTGTCACTCCCGAATAAATAAAACTACTCACTTTTTGACATTGTCGAATATATAAGAATTACTATGCTAGTACTATGCTCGTCAGAAAAGTAGTTAAATGCTCGCCAAGGCTCGCATTTAACAACTTTTCTAACTCACCAAAATACAGCTGAACTTCCAAACTACTAGCATAGTAATTCTTTTATCATGCAACTCCAAGACAAAAGGAGAAAATGAAGAAAAAGAAAGATTACTAAAGCGGTTTCGTCCCCTGAATGAAAATACATGCAAGTACGTATCGCGTGACGTCATGTTGGCGTGCAGTGGCGTCATCGACTTTTACAACATAAACAAACTTGATTTAATCCTTTTATATGGACAAATAGTTGAGACAAAGGTGAGCAAATATGTTAATTCGATGTTTATGTTTAATTATGCATTTTTCGTCCTTCTGTTTTCCTCCTATTGGCTGAACAAAACTTGCATTCCAGTGGGGTCAGTACAAATGCACTATACCTCATAAAATATGTACAGCGTCGACGTGGAAAATATTATGCTAGTAGGAAGTGACTGTATTTCGTGACGTTGCATGATAAAGAAACCTCTTCACTATTTATCACTCCCGAATACAATAAACTCTACATTAATTGCCATTCCCATATACAGAACACTCTTTACCGTTTGCCATTGTCGAATATAGAAAACTGTACATTATTTGCCATTGTCGAATGTAGAAAACTCTTCAATATTTGTAACTCCCGAATACAATAAACTCTACACTATTTGCTATTGTCGAATATAGGAAACTCTACACTATGTATAAACCAGGAATACAATAAAACTCTACATGATTTGCCATTGTCGAATATAGAAAACTCTACACTATTTGCCATTGTTGAATAAATAAAACTCTACACTATTTGCCATTGTCGAATATAGAAAACTCTACACTATTTGCCATTGTCGAATATAGAAAACTCTACACTATTTGCCATTCCCACATACAGAATTCTCTACACTATTCATCATTCCGTGATATTGTTTTCGCGGTCCGCACATTGGTATCGACTTCATCCTTTACCTCAAAGAGACGCTTTTGGTCGCCGTTGAAAACAAAGCAGTCCCTGAAAAGACGGTTCCATCTAATCTGATAAGGGTATGCTCTGATTAATTATGGAACTATATAGAATTGATTTAAAAGGTTTCTTGTATCGCAGTCATGGTGTAATTTTTATAACAGTGTACTTTGAATTTGGGAAACTTTGACAATAAAAAAACAAAATCGCTTGTTGATCGAAGTTGACACGCAACTACCGCTACGGATCAGTATGACACGCAACTAACGCTAGGGACCAGTATGTGACAACGTTTGCATACAGTTTGATTCCAAATGAGACTCTTTGTAACTCAGTGCCTCATCAGATTGAAAACCCAAAAATACGTAAAAAACAAACGCACCTACTTTTTACAATTCTAATTGACGATTATGCTTGTAGGCAAAATTTACTTACTGCAGAACCTGTCTAAAGCGGCAATCAAAAAGTCTAAGGTTTGTAAGCATGTGGTAGCATGTATTAATGCAGGTCAAAAGTAATACAGAAAGTTTCTATATATAGGAGCAACCACCTGCTTATTAACCCTTTCCATCATATAAACGCATTTGCAAACAGAGTAGACCCAGATCAGACGGCTCCTAGAGGAGCCATCTGATCAGGGTCTACTCTGTTTGCTAATAGAATTTGAAAGATCTGTATCTTTAGCTTCTAAAATGAGTACAATATCCCACTTTCCATATTTCATTGTTACTATTTTTTCTATGAATATTCAGTAGGTATTGAAATTCGGAATAAACATAAAACAGGAAAAGGGTTAAGACACCCAATGTTCACTAAATTCATAAGTAACCGCTTAGGACATGTTCCAATGCAGTGTTGACAATGAGAAAGCATGCCTGCTGATTGCCAAGTGTGGGTACGGCCGCTTGTATATACAATAGAACCTGTCCTACGTGGCCATTCATTTATTGAATGTAGGAGTCATAAAAAGCAGGTGATTGCTTAATGCAGGGCAAAACTAATACAGGAATGCTCTATACGAGTTTTCTGTATTACATTTGAGCTACAATTAGCTACCATCTGCCTTATGGCCAATAATAAGAACTTTTTGATGACCGCTTAAGACAGGTTCTATTGTACAGAAAATAACTCCTCGCTAAAGTGAACACGAAAATGGGGTTTAATTCTAAGTAAAACCGGGCAGGTGATAACGCATGACGAAAGTTATGCAGAAAACTACCTGCATTACGCAAATACCTACTTTTAAAGACACCAATGTGATATTTTAGTGAAAATGGATTCAGCGGGAACTCGGACACAGAGTTCCTGAAAAAGTTCATACAAGTGATTCAAATTTGCTCTCAATCCTTTAAGAAATTTAAAAAAAATATCGATTCAATGCGAGTGACAAAAGTGAGAGAAAAGCACAGTGTTTACCTGCCAATGCATACAGAAGACCTACAGTTTGGTAGTCACTGTATACTCTGTCCATTGCCACCGTGTCTATTATTTACACTGCATGACCACGTTATCATTTTCAACTCTTAATCTGATAAATATTCATGTATGGAATATTTACCTCGTAAATATGTACTAACTTATAGTTGATAATGGCATATAAACGCGGAAATATCTCTATTTTATATTACACCATAATCAAACAGAGTAGACCCAGATCTGACGGCTCCTACAGGAGCCGTCAGATCTGGATCTATTCTGTTTGCAAAGGCATGAAAGGGTGTCTCTATCGGATAGAGTGCCAAAGGTTGATAAAGTCCAATGCAGCGCATATCGATAGTACTTACATGTACATGTATTTCTATATGACATATTTATGGCTTTTCCATTACAGATTCTACCATAGTATCCTCTTGCAATGTCGGCGGTCGATTAATTTTACGGTAAATAATTATAACTGTTTTTACAATTAAAATGAAAATAAATACTATGTAAGTAGTAATGATTAATAACATAAGAACAAATTACAACTACTAATAATCAGAATGCTTATACTACTACTTACATGACGATAATGATGATGATGATGATGATGATGATTATGATGATGATGATTATGATTATGATGATGATTATAATAAATAATTATTATGATAATAATATTGATGATGGTGATGATGATGATGATAATGATGATGATGATGATGATGATGATGATGATGATGATGATGATGATGATGATGATGATGATGATGAGAAAATTAATGATTGTTGTAAGTAATAACTATTATCACGTAGTGTTGGACTCACCTGTAGCAAGGTACAAGCCAAAGAACATGTTCTTGTTTTCTTGAGTCAGCGTGTCCATCATGGTAAATAAAGCTCTGTAATGAGATATTAACATCATTATACATTGCACACCTTCGTGAATGTTCAAATGGGCCAAACCCTCTCTATAACGACCACTTAAATGTTTGCTTGATAGAGACGCATCTTGATACGCCTTTGCAAACAGAGTAGACTCAGATCAGATGGTCTTTGATCAGGGTCTGTCCTGTTGGCTTATAGAATCATATAGAGCTGATTCTACAGTTTCTACCATGGTCATATTAATTTCTCATGTTTAATTTTTAAGCAATTTTAAGCAATTCGTGAAGGTTTAATGAATTCAAAGGAGAAGGTGGTGCATAATACAGAAAACATTTCAAGATGAAATTCACAATATATTTCATCCTTACCTCATAGATAAGTCTGCAAGAATCTGTCACTTCATAGATATTCATTTACTACAATTCTATAATGGTACTTAACAAGTCAACCTTTGGCAATACAGTTGAACTTCGATATTTCGAACTCGGATAACTCGAATTTCGAGATAACTCGAACTAAAAGATCGCTCCTTCCAAAAATTACAATACAGAATTGATCTAAAATGTATCACTATACATATCTAGAAACACATGTGACAGCTTAATGCAGGTCGAAAGTAAAGCTGAAAGCTCCTACAGGAGCTTTCAGCATTACTTTAGACCTGCATTAAGCTGTGAACTAGAGATATTGGTCAGATTATAAATCGGATGACTCGAACCTCTGTTATCTCGAATTAATTTATATGGTCCCTTGAAGTTCAAGGTATCGAAAATCAACTATACTAGAAAAATTAATAGTTAAGTAAGCAAATAGAGTCGACCCTGGTTAGACGACTCCTATAGGTGCCGTCTGATCTAGGTCTACTCTGTTTGGGTCTGTCAACGGCGTGAAAATGTGTGTATGGGACAAAGATTTACCCAGCTGTACGACAGTCGAATAACGTGCAAATAACCATAGACGGCATGTATGTGAAGTCGATGATACCATCACACCTAAGACCAAGCCGCCAGACAACTGAATAAAGAGTAAATAGCGATATATGGTATGGGTGTGACCACGCCTAAAACCAAGCCGTCACATGGCTGAATAAGGAGTAATAATGTACATGTATCTGGTGAGAGAAGAAAAATGACGGGTTTTTTTTCAACCTTCCCATAATTCAAAACTGTCTTTTTTGTCAACCTATGGCCTGTATAAGAATTTTTTATAAATAACTTAATATATATCAATTAGAATTCTGATTAACCTAATGCTTGTAGTTACATAGACATTGGTCTTGATTAATCTGTTACACCACAGATACGCATTCTAAGTCTTTTGCAAACAGCGTTTTTATGAAATTATTTAGATCTTCTAGAGGAACTTTATGCATGAATTTCACCCTGCATTAAGTTATTACTTGTCTGAAAAACCAATACTGATACGTATTTGGGTGTTCGGAAATCGATCTTTACTGTATTTGCAAGTTAACCCATTACCTCATAGGTTATTTCTAGATACAACCTCTTTGAATAAATCTACCCAAAAGGTTCAATACCTAGAGAAAAGGATTTTTTTAGAAGTATGTAGTTTGAAACCATTGTGATAAATAGAGCATTTGCTCCTATAGGAGCAAATGCTCTATTTATCACGATGGTTTCACAAAGTGACTTTTACTGAGTCGTCAAAAGTCGTCAATATGAGGGAATGGGTTAACGGCACATTAACGGTTACTTATAAATGCAAACAGTTTGACTCTAGGTGAGTCGTTTAAAAGTGTAAAACAGGTGTTTTATTAACTCTTTCGACGCCAAATTTCTAATTGTCGTTTGCAATCCACTTTTGTTAAATCATTCCGTTAAATAAGGAAATAAGATAAATGCAAATTTCAAAGGAATAAAGCACATATATGGAAATAGAGTTTGAGACAAAAAGTGAAATCCCTGATCAGACGCCGCCTTGAAAAGACTGTGTCTGATCTGGGACTGCACTATTTGCCGTGATGCATTTATGCAATATTGGCGGTGAAAGGTTTAAACTTTAATGTGTTTATTCAAATATGGTAGTTTTTGCACAATGGATTGCAAAGTATGCGTACAATTAATACAACGTTATAAGCGAAGCGTGCCAAATGGAAAAAATGTAAAAAGGTGGTTTTATCATAAATTTATGCTTAGATTTATTGTCACTTGCAGGGGATGTGTACAGCCAGCTTAACAATTAACCCAAGAACTTATTAATGTAGTAAAAAGCGTATGTATTATACATAGAATCTTGGGTTTGCCAAACCTCGTTTTACTGGTGCTGTCGGGGTTTGTTGTTGTTGTTAAAATAAATCCAAGAGAAAAATAAAGACAACACTCTACAGAGCTATAGAATAGAGACGTATTTACAAAATCTAAATGAAGTGTGGCTTTTTAGTATTTCTCTGTCAAATGATCCTAACGAGTAGCGCCAAGATCTGGGTCCGTGCTTATAAAGCTTTTAGTTGAGTCTGAGTTTCGTTCTCAGGCTTTTGATTGGTCAGATTTGAGTTCTCAAGCTTTTGATTGGTCAGATTTGAGCCAAAGGCTCAAATCTGACCAATCAAAAACTTGAGAACGAACTCAGACTCAACTGAAATATTTATAAGCATGGACCCAGGTTTGACGAAGAAAATAAGAGTTTCATTTTGAGATTTGATTTTTAGATCAGTACCTGTCTGAACTACAGATATGCTCTAGATCTAGATCGATGTCCGCTTCAACAAAATATGTAATCCTTTACGCATTATTTACAGATTGGAACCGCGCCTCACCGGAATCCAAACCTTAACCCTTACAACACTGACTTTTCAAATGGACTATTCCAAATTTCAAACAAGTCAAGCTTACGGTATATTTAGGTTTTTTTTCTAAAGAAAAGTGTAACATGACATACAGTACAGACCCTGATGAGAGGGCTCCTCTAGGAGCCCTCTCATCTGGTTCTACACTGTTTGCAAATGACATTAGTGACTCGTGTCCCGTACAGTAAGGATTAATGGTCTGCTCCAGTTAGGCACATGACTGCTTATACAGGGCGAAAATCGTGCAGAAAGCTGCTCCTTCAGGAGCTTTCTGTATGATGTTACACCCTGCATTAAGCTGCGACCTGTCTTTAAACCCCGACATCATTGATGGTAATTTGAACCGGTGTGTGTGGGGGGGGGGGGGGGGCACTGTAAATGTATGTATGCATTTGAGCATATATTGTATACGTGTATATATGTGTAATATATGTAAGCATTACATTTTATTTTGGGGTGATGGTCATGTAAATACTTTTACGAAAAACCTTGAAATCGTGGTCCAGAGTTGCAAAGCATACATGCTGATACAAACGCATATTAATTTGAGATCAATATTGCGGAAAAAAACATTTTCCCCCCATATTATTTAACCCTTTCCTCCATAAATACGCCTATCTACGCCTGTGTAATAACCACTTCTTGAAATCATTGTGATATACAGTGCTCCCTCCCTACAAAGGCCCTCTCAATAACGATTCCCTCCTTACAACAACGCATGGCACTGTTTCCGGTACAACAAGACTCCAGAAACAACTTTTTCCATCGTATTTTCTTTTTGCCTCCATCAAACCCTATGTTGTGACCACTCTTTAGAATCGTCACTTTGTGACGATTCTAAAGAGTGGTCACAACATAGGGTTTGATAGAGGCATAACGGTTTTAGTTCTCCAAATACACCTTATCTGGGGATCTGCAAACAAGCTAATTATGTTTGATTTTCCCTCCCTATAACAACTCCCTCTGAACAACACATACAATCTTCGTATCCCAAAGGGTGTCGTTATAGAGAGGGAGCACTGTAGGAGCAAATGCTCTATTTATCACAATGGTGTCTATACTACCCAATTATAACATTTCTCTTTCTCTAGTAAATGCTCCTTATCGGTAGATTCATTCAAAGTGGTTGGGTCTAAAAATAGCTTATGCATGGAGGAAAGTGTTAAGAAATCCCGTCCAGATCGTGCTTTTGGACCAATCCAATTAATAAGCCATGGACATTAATGGATTCAGCAAACAGTGCAGACCCTGACCAGAAGGCTCATTAAGGAGCCCTCTGATCTAGTTCTACACTGTTTACCTATGTCCTTGTTTAACCCTTACAGTGCGGGACACGAGTCACTAATATCCTTTGCAAACAGTGTAGACCCAGATGTGAGGGCTTCTAGAGGAGCCTTCTCATCAGGGTCTGCACTGTTTGTCATGTTACTTTTATTTAGAAAATCCCTAAATATTCACAATAAGCTTAACCTATTTGAAATTTGGAGTAGACCATTTGAAATTCAGCATGGATATATATGGGTTTACCCTTTCACCGCTAATGTCGCATAAATGCACCACGACAAATAGTGCAGTCCCAGATCAGACGCCGCCTGCGTCTGATCAGGGACTTCACTTTTTGTCTCAATCTTGGTTTCTATATATGTGCTATTTATTCCTTTGAAATGTGTATTTATTTATCTGATTTCCTTTTTTTACTGAATGATTTAACAAACTTAGATTGCAGACGACAATTAGAAATTTGGCGCCGAAAGGATTAGGAATAGAACTGATAAATTAATGCACGCCAAGAAATAGTATCGTCTTACCTGTAGCAATGTTTGAGCCGGAAACTAGTCGAGCAAACTTTCAGCTGTTAGTTGTTTTTGGTCCTATCGACTTCATGAACCGACTGGCTATGCAGTGATTTTAAACTATAGGTAAACAATGAGCAGTGAGCCGTGAATGTACTTTACATTTTGTTACTTTCCACTATTTGGGGGTGTCGGCATTGCTTCAGTCCATCTAACTAAGATATGTACTTTACATGCGACAGTCAATCATGGTTTTCTCATGCAGGTTGTTATGCTGATTCCCCCAAAAAGTGGACTGCGCAGATTTTAAGGCTCACTGCTCGTTGTTTACTTATATCACAGTAAAATTTATCCAACTTAAAAAAATGATGTCTGTTTAAATCCCAATCTGTTTCAATTGTTACTTACTTTCCGCGTGTTAAAACGTTCTAAGAAGCTATTGATCGAGTGTCAAACAACTTGGATCCAGATGAGACGCCGAGTTACTCGGCGTCTCATCTGGATCCAAACTATTAGCAAAAGCGAGTTAAGTCGCGGACAGCCGACGAAAGATTAGTAAACCTTCAGCGAACGTGAAAATTATTTTGGAAACAGTTGGCACCCAGATGTGACCCCGATAAACTGTTTGACACTCAGGCCGTGTTTTGAGAAAAGAAAAATAGAATAAAGGCTTCTTTAGAACTAAATCAAGCGACACTTTTCTAAAGTTTCTATATGTTGAAATAAAAAATGACAACAACACCAAATAACTCCTGTACCAAATAACGTTCACGCAAGTTGTGGCGCGTATTCTTGTAAGCCTTGCTAAAATGTTTTGGCGTGGATGCTTTGTTGCCATGGCAATACCATTATCACTTTACTGGGAGATGATTGTTGCTGCTGCTCTTTGGTGGAGGGAAATCCGATTTCTCAAAGCAGCTGCCGGGTGTCACTGACGTGTCTGTACATGTGCGAGGTTCGCACTTAGTACAGTAGAACCTGTCCTAAGCGGCCATTCGTTTACTGAAGTTAGAATTTAGGAGTTTTAAAAAGGAGATGTTTGCTTAATGCAGGGCAAAAGTAATATTACTTTCGACCAGCATTATGCTATCATGCACCTACCTAACATGCCCATTATTAAACCTCTTTTAAGTGGCCGCTTAAGATAGGTTCTACTGTAGATACAAAATGTATATGTTATACTAAGTACAGCTGAACCTCAATATCTCGAACTCTGATAACTCGAACTTCTATTTACTACGACTCGTGTCAACAAGAGTACCGCATACGGTACATAATACGCCCACTTGCAAACTTTCTCTGATTCAACATGCCTTATAAGTGTTGACATTTTCTAATCTGTGCTTCAGATCTTGATTTCCATATTAAGGTGATACTATTTTTTAAAAAATGAAGTGAATATCTTATTAAATAAAAAAGTTACAGCTAATCCTCATTTTTGCAGATTTTTGTAAAGTGCAACGGCCATAACTCTGTAAAGACAAACTGAATGAACCTCAAAATAAACTCAGCTTCAAATTTTGTTGCTTAAAACATTTGTGTTACGTTTCATTTATATCATTTTAATAATTTCCCAGAAAACAACAGACAAACTAAAAGTTGACCGACAAACAAAGCAACGAACACACAAAGTTCAAGGACCATAACTTTAGAATAAAATGACATATCAAAACCCCGCAATATATGTGAAAATTCACATTAAGGTTTAACCATATAAAATATCATTTCAAATGAAAATGTTATGGCCATCCTCATATTTGCATAGATTTGCATTATTTTTTTAAGTGCAAGGGCCATAACTCCGAAACAACAAATCAACTGATCCTCAGAATCAACTCAGCTTCAGGTCTTGATGCATTAAACATGTGTATGAAGTTTCATTAATATCTGTCAAACAGTTTTGCCAGAAAACTGCGGACAAACTATATGCATATATTTGCATTATTTTTAAGTAAAAGGGCCATAACTCCGAAACGACAAATCAAATAAACCTCAAAATCGACTCATCATCAGATCTTGATGCATTAAATTTTTTTGTGAAGTTTCATTAATTAATATCTCTCAAATAGTTTTCCCAGAAAACAGCGGACAAGCTATTTGCATGTATTTGCATTATTTTTTAAGGACAAGGGCCATAACTCTGGAACAAAAAAATCAAATGATCCTCAGAATCAGTTCAGTTTCAGATTTTGATGCATTAAACATTTGTGTAAAGTTTCATTAATATCTCTCAAATAGTTTCGCAGAAAACAGCGGACAAACTGTTTGCATGTATTTGCATTATTTTTTAAATACAAGGGCCATAACTCCGAAATGACAAATCAAATGAACCTTAGAATTGACTCAGCTTCAGATCTTGATGCATTAAACATTTGTGTGAAGTTTCATTAATATCTCTCAAATAGTTTTCCCAGAAAACAGCGGACAAACTATTTGCATATTTTTTTAGGACAAGGGCCATAACTCTGAAATGAAAAATCAAATGAACCTAAGAATCAACTCAGCTTCAGATCTTGATGCATTAAACATTTGTGTGAAGTTTCATTAATATCTGTCAAATAGTTTTCCCAGAAAACAGCGGCCAAACTATTTGCATGTATTTGCATTATTTTTTAAGTAAAAGGGCCATAACTCCGAAACGACAAATCAAATGAAGCTCAGAATCGACTCAGCTTCAGATCTTGATGCATTTAACATTTTTGTGAAGTTTCATTAATATCTCTCAAATAGTTTTCCCAGAAAACAGCGGACAAACTCTTTGCATATTTTTTAAGGACAAGGGCCATAACTCTGAAATGAAAAAACAAATGAAACTCAGAATCAACTCAGCTTCAGATCTTGATGCATTAAACATTTCTGTGAAGTTTCATTCATATCTGTCAAATAGTTTTCCCAGAAAACAGCGGACAAACTAATTGCATGTATTTGCATTATTTTTTAAGTAAAAGGGCCATAACTCCAAAACGACATCAATCAAATGAACCTCAGAATCGACTCAGCTTCAGATCTTGATGCATTTAACATTTGTGTGCAGTTTCGTCAATATCTCTCAAATAGTTTTCCCAGGAAACAGCGGACAAACTATTTGCAAATTTTTAAGGACAAGGGCCATAACTCTGAAATGAAAAAATCAAATGAACCTCAGAATCAACTCAGCTTCAGATCTTGATGCATTAAACATTTGTGTGAAGTTTCATTAATATCTGTCAAATAGTTTTCCCAGAAAACTGCGGACAATCAAAATGTTGACGGACGAACGAACGAACGAACGAACGAACGGACGGACGGACAGGGCCACGACAATATACGACCACCTTTTTTAGGTGGGCGTATAAAAAGTATATCCCTTCCAAATTTCATAACACAGAATGTTTCAAACTTTCACTTGAGATTTGTCATTTATGCCAATGCCGATGCCGATGTTGACTGTGGTAAATATTTGGGGATGTTCTCAAAACATTTTGTTTAATACCTAGGTGTATGACGGTCAGAGTATACCAACAAATTACAGTAAAACATTTATTTGCTTTCGTCTACAAACGAGGGCTGCGCATATATAAACAACATCTGCCATAATATGTCTGGGATGGCGCCATAAAGTACTAATAACGTTGTAAGTGTTTAATTCTGCTAACGAATTCTCTATTCGCACACGGCATTTGCTTATGTAGCAATTGAGCTTTTTGCATTTTCTTCTTGCTCTTGGTTCCTTTCTGGCCAAATGTGCATTGGTGCAGGGTGTCATAACTGGATCGCGATTAGGATAAAGACATGCAACAGTTGCAACAGATCATACATGAGCTTTCAGCATTACCTTCGATCTGCTTTCAAACGTCACAACGAGAAAGTTTCCAAGTAGGAAATAGGCTAACTCGAACTTCCGCTATCTCGTATATTTGTATGATCTCTTAATCATTTACCCAATAAACACGCCTTTCTACCGGCGTCTTGGCAAACAGAGTAGACCAGCTCAGATGGCTCCTGTAGGAGCCGTCTAATCATGGTTTGTATAAGATATAATATAGATAGGATTCTACAGTTTCTGCCATAGCCGAAACTAACTGTCTCCTTGTGATTTTATAACAAATGAACCTAATTAATATTTATGACGTCATTACTTCTTACATGATTATTCATGGCGTAAAGGGTTAAAGTTCGAGATATCAATGCTCCAGTATTGATACAACATTGATGCAATAGCAGTAGTAGAACTCTTAGTAGCATAGCTAAAGGGAGAAGTACAATAGAACCCCTATAAACCTACCACTTAACCCCTCTCTTGCTGAATTTTAAAATACATTCCTCCTACTTTACCCATGTCCTGTTGTATAATTACATATATCTTCACTGTGTACAAGTATTTCGCTACATGCAATCACTGCTGTGGAGTGCACTGGCTGCACAATCAACTTGTAAATAGTGCAGACCCAGATGAGACAGCTCCTGCAGGAGCTGTCTCACCTGGGTATTCACTATTTACAGGTAGGTATATTGACGTGAATAGCAAGCGAAGGGTTAACGAATAAACATGGCTATGTTTAGCCCTTTACTCCATACATGTATACATTTATGAGCAATAATAACTCTATGAATATTAATTAGAATATTTTATAAGGGTACATGCACACAGGACATTTTGGCAGGCAGAGACTGTAGAATCAGATCTATATTATACCATACGCAAACACAGCAGACCCTGATCAGATGGCTCCTATAGAAGCCGTCTGATCTGAGTCTACTCTGTTTGCAAAGGCGTAGAAAGGCGTATTTATGGAGTAAAGGGTTAAAAGAAGGTTGATTCCCTCATATTGACGTCTCTATAAAATAATGTATGAGGCTTGTTTTCTTCATTAAGTTACGACCTGTACATATGACCCAGAATAGTAGTAGTAGTTAAAACTGCAAGACATATACCCATCGAAGCATTTATTTAAGAAATGAATGACGTGCTTCCGGTGTTCATGGGGTTATGCAACGCATAGCTTTACGAGCAAAGTTAGTGAAGCCCGAAGGGCTTCACGTGAATCTTTGCTCGTAAAGCTATGCGTTGCATAACTCATGAACACCAGGAGCACGTCATTCATTTCTTATATTTATATTCCATTGTATTTCTTATATTTAAGAAATGAATGACGTGCTTCCGGTGTTCATGAGGTTATGCAACTTTCTTTTTAGAATAAGGTTATATAAGGACGTTGCAGGGCGAATGTAAATATTCTCAAATGTTATCACATCATTGAAGATTGTCATCAATAGAATTCCCACCAGATCCGATGTATACAAGCTCTCAAATGAATTCTGCCGTCATGAAAAGTCACATGACATTGTAAAATGCAAAGACACTTTTCTGATATAAAAACAATTTAATGGAGAGAAATTACAGATCTATAAATACTGGAAACATAGCATTCATTACAAATTCGGACTTTTGGACATTTTCTATCCGACAAAACAATATGTTTGCACTATTTGTCAAATAAATTCTTTATTGTAGCAAAATTTGAAAATGAGAGAAAATAGTGTTACGTTAACCCATTTGCTCCCACGATCCCATTTTTTTTTTATATGGGATGTGGGTCGGTTACTGGTAACCCTATCCTTCATACAAACGTGTTTACACGCATTTGCAAACAGAGTAGACCCAGATCAGACGGATCCTACAGGAGCCGTCTGATCAGGGTCTGCTCTGTTTGATAATGGAATTTGAAAGATATGTTTCTTTACTTTCTAAAATGGCTACAATGTACCACCTTTCATATTTCATTATAACTATTTTGTCAATGAATACTGAAGTATTGACATTTGAAATAAACATATAGCATGGAAAGGGTTTAAGCTTCCACAGTCAATAATGGCAATATGCTAAAGTTCTTTCCCCACTCTACGGTGTTTTCCCACTCCGTAATCCATACAACTCAAATTTCTTGACAGCATCCATTCAGTCGACAGCATTTCTATAGATAACATGTCTGTCATCCGACCATGGACCATTTGTCCATGAATATTCAGTAGGTGTGAAAATAGGGAATAAACACATGACAGGGACAGGGTTAACCGAACGCACCACCATAACCGCATATTTCGGCATAATCCGTATGTTTCCGATACACAATATGGCTGTCCGGAAAGTGTTTGCACATGAGGAAAGCTCATCACTTCTCTGTGTGCGCTGTGAAAAATTGTATGGCACAACTAAATGCAATTATTCAACCCTTTGAGCGCTGAATTTTCATAATGAAATGATTTATCATCGTTTAACAACAGAGTCCATTTATTATGAAACGGTATTATTTGCGGCATGATTTTGAACGGCGAACAGTAAATGTTCTAATCAAGGGACTCCTCTAGAAACGATTTAGTCCGGATCCACACTGTTTGCAAATGCGTTTACCGCAGTCAAAGGGTTAACGGCTTTAAACCACCGCAACTAGAAAAGCTTCACACACATATAATTTCTCGTACAGCTACACAATCTATGCACTTGCTTGCTAAAAGCTAAACCTTTCAAAGTGTTCGATGTACATGTATTTGTTAAGTTTTCCCAGCCTTGTGTATGCTTAGGTCGGACAAATTGAACTCGTCTTTGTGAGACATTACACATGCGTAGGATGGTGGGTTATTTTCATCTGCTTCTAAGCATTCCTCTATAGTCGGTTCCACGTTTTGTGTCGAATGGTGATGCTGGTTACCTTCACCAGGTGGCAGTGCGTTGTAAGAGGGTGGGGCTAAACGTTGTTCCGCCTCAATCTGACTCTCCGATCGCTCGAGCTGGGACGCCGCCGACACTGGAATGTTATCATCATTTCTTGTACGTCCATAGGTGGATAGATATTGTTGTTGTCTCTATAACATTAAATGTATTACAATGTACTCAAACCCAAAGTTAAACAGCAGCTTTTGAAAATTTATGTGGCAAATCAGAGATGGTGATTCAGTTTTCCCTTTCGTGAAGACTGGATTATTGCCGCCAAAATGAAACTGTGGTTTAAATCGGTTAGACTGCCAATGACAAGTCTATTTCATGAAGTCTAAATCATGAAGACTTGTCATGGTGCAGTCTGACCTATAACATTATGTAGTCACAATTTGTGAAAATTGGTTTGGTCAGCAAAACTCGAATAAGACCAGCGTGTTATATTGTGATAGTTGAAAATCATTTAATTATGTCGTGAGATTATGAGATGATGTTAAATCTGCTCAAATTTGGACTCGCTGCATTTCTTTACATTTGATTCGATCATGTTATTAATAAACTATTGACCGATTGTAAAAGTGCTTGGATACTGTTGAGATGCCGAGCTGTTTTCTGTGTCTAATCTGGATCCAAGCTGTTTGCAAATATCAGCCAGGCACGAAGAGCGAGATATGGGTTAATATTGTAAATGCTCTATAGACGCCAAACGCTATACTTTGATGACTTGAGCGTTGCCACACATTCTTTATATACAACGGAACCTGTCTTAAGTGGCCATCAAAAAAGGTCCAATTATTGTTATGTAAGGCAGGTGTTAGTTTACAGCAAGTCAAAAGCCATGCAGATCTCCCAATTAGGAGCTTTCTGTACTGCTTTTTTGCACTCCTGTATTCAATAAATGGATGACCGCTTAAGACAGTTTCTAATGCAAATGTTCTCTTACCATGTGTTTTCGTCGCCTTTTGTAACACTGACAGAATATGACAATCCCGGCTATAACAGCAACAATGGTGACAGATATCGCTGCAAGGGCGATAATCAATACTTCACTTTCGTCCATATTTACCTCCCGTGGCAAATCGTTACTGGTGAGGCAATCGGAGTGATCTCCGCATGGGTTGTGTCCATTACAAACAAGATCGTCCATGATACATCGTCCACTGGCACAAGGGTACTCGTAAGACTTGCAATCACCTGAAGTACATGTAAAGTGAGTTTTTATGTGTATTCTTTTTTTCATTCTTTTTTAAATAAATAATAATTACAGTGAATCCCTCTAATGCATCCACCATAAAGAGGTTTAATTTTGGGTCTTAACCCTTTGCCTGTTATATGTTTATTACAAATTTCAAAAGCTACTGAATATTCATGGGCAAAATAGTTATAATGAAATATGGATGATGGAACATTGTTGCCATTTTAGAAAGTAAAGAAACAGAACTATCAAGTTCCATTAGCAAACAGAGAATAGCCTGATCAGACAACTCCTATAGGTGCTTCTGATCTGGGTCTGCTCTGTTTGTAAATGCGTAAAAAGCCGTTTATATGAGGGAAATGGTTAGATACAATTGGCAGTTTAGTGCACGACGAAAGTTATTTAGCATGTTCCAACTGTAAATGTCAAAGGAATAAACCACAAACATAGACCTAGAGGTGGAGACAACCAGTGTAGTCCCTGATCTGACGCTATCTTGAAAAGGTGGATTTTGACCTTGGACTGCCTCGGTTGTCCTGGTGCATTTTTGCAATATTGGCGGTGAAAGAGTTACATCCGATTTGTGGAAGTTTTGCGATTTGTTCAAGCTCTTGTTCAAATTGAGCAAGAGTATCAAACATCTTTGACCCTGATCATATGTCTTGTTGTTGAGTGTCTTATCTGGGGCCAAGCTATACGGTTGAATCTGCCTTAACTCATTCCCTAAACCCATTCCCTCCTAGATTATTTTAAGACCCAACCTCTTTGAATAAAGCTACCGAAAAGCAGCATTTACTAGAAAAAGAGGGCTTTTAGTATTGTATAGTTCTGAAGCCATTTTTATAAAAGAGCATTTGCTCTTATGGAGCAAACGCTCTATTTATCGCAATGGTTTCATAAAGTGACTATTACAGAGGCGTCAGAATGAGACAATATGAGGGAATGGATTAAGTCGCCAAACATGTATTTAACATAAGATTGTGAGAAAGCAGGGTTATTTTCTTTGCAAAGCAAACGTAATGCAGAAAGTTCCTATGGGAGCTTTCTGCATTACTTTTGATGTGCATTAAGTTACCTCCTGCCTTAAAGGCCCATAATTAGGCCTCTGTTTGATGGCCTCTTAACCCTTCTCTAGCTGAATTTTAAAATACATTTCTCCTTTACCCATGTCCTGTGGTATAATTACATATATCTTCACTGTGTACAAGTATTCCGTTGTGCAATTAGTGTTGTGGAGTGCACTGGTTGCATAAGCAACTTGTAAATAATGCAGACCCTGATTAGACAGCTCCTGCAGGAGCTGTCTTATCTGGGTCTTCACTATTTAGGTAGGTATATTGACGTGAATAGCAAGCGAAGGGTTAGGACTAGTTCTTCTGTATGCTAATGATATTCAGTGACAGTATTTCTCAGCAAAATAAGGATTAAGGGAGAAATATTATACTTTCTTTCATCGTTTTCTGAATTGTTTTTCTATACCTTCGTGAAAAGCAACAACAGTCATGGAGAACTGTAAGCTGTGGTTGTGTTCTGGGTTGCCATAGACACGGATAGTGAGGTATTTGTCTGTTGTCTGGAAGGGTACAGATAAAACTCGATCTATGTGGTGTTCACACAGCGATGATGGTAACCCTGAAAAAAGGACAGAAGCATATGGATCAATTTATAATATTTTAGTTTAAATCATATTGAAATCCATTGAGTAGACAAATAAGTCAACAAACTCAATTAATGTATTATCAATCCAACCATCAGTTTACATAAAACATAACAGAATATATATAAAATGTTATATTAACATAATATTTTAATATATATAGTGATTATGTAAACATTTTTTCACATGTTCAGTGTTTCAATGAAAAGGTTTCTACGGTCAAGGTCATTATAATAGAAGCTACATGTGTATATAAATGTTGAATAAGACTATCTTTTACAGAGCTGTATATAAGGCGGGTATGTAGGAATTACATTTGAATAGTTCTCTTCTTTTTCAGTGTAGTGTATGGTATATATGCCATACATTGTTTTTGACATTCATACCTTTGACAGGTGATGAGTTGGGACTAGGACCGTCCAGAATCTCTAACAAAGTGTCCCCACAATCAGTTCTAAGGCTTAGTTCATCAAAAACTACCATCAGCCGATCCAAGAAACTCCAAGACTCGATAGACAGCTCGCACATCACCGGAAGTGAATATTCGCTTTTCTTTCGCATGGCACCATGGGAGAATGCGGGGTTGTCTTCCGGGTTAAAGTTGAAAGTGATCTCGGCAGTGTATATGGATTTCCACTTCAAGTTAATGGTTTGACCGCAAAATTCAAGCATATTATCTGTAAAAGTAAATATATGAAACATGACCGTATAAACAACTAAACAAGTGCATGTATATAAATAGTTTCATTATAATATACTGTTTGCGTTAACCATCTCCCTGTCGAATACAGTAAAACCTCTCTATAACGGCTACGCAATCGTGTTAATGAGTTTGTATTTAGGGCAGGTGGCTGCTTAAAGCAAGGTGAAAGTAAAACAGAACGCTCCTATAGGTGGCTGCTTAATGCAAGGTGAAAGTAAAACAGAACGCTCCTATAGGAGCGTTCTGTTTTACTTTCACCTTGCTTTAAGCAGCCACCTGCCTTTAACACAAAATGCTTGATGCAATTTAGTGGCCGTTATAGAGAGGTTTTACTGTATGAATGTACATGTAAGTAACTGACAGCATGCATATCTATTAGCTAATGTTTTTTTTTTATAATATGATATGAGCAAAGGAATTTATTGATATTTGCAGAGACTGTTGAGTCAGATCTATTATAATTTCATAGCAAACAGAGAAAACCTTGATCAGACGGCTCCTATAGGAGCCGTCTGATCTGGGAATTCTCTGTTTGCAACTGCGTGAAATGGCGTTTATATGACGGAACAGATTAACCTGATCGGATTTGTTTTAAACGTTAAGATCATTATGGTTAACACCTTCTGAGACAGTATACATATACATGTATTTACCTATTGGGTCTGAATAGCATATCAATATTTATTATTAAAAACTATGAAAGCGATGATGAAAATATTGCGCATTTAACAGTTGAAAATGCCAAGAAAGTCAGACGAAATGTAAACAAGCCTGCGGAAGATTAAACAGCTTGACGTCACATTATCCTCTTCAACTCCTAATCCGTATCTTGGCCGATTTTGTTCTTGGCCGCAATTGATCCAAACAATGCATTAACCCTTTTTGTGCTAACCGCGATACGCCTTTGCAAACAGAGCAGACCCAGATCAGACGGTTCCTGTAGGAGCCGTCTGATCAAGGTCTGTTCTGTTTGTTTATGAAATAAAATAGACAGGATTCTTCTGTTTCTGCCATGCAAACAATGTTTGTGTTCCGATGTCCTTTAATAAAACTGCATGTAATTAATATTCATGACGTCATTATCTCCTACATGAATATTTATGTAGTAAAGAGTTAACCCTTTCCCTCATATAAACGTATTTTCACGCATCTGCAAACAGAGTAGACCCAGATCAGACGGCTCCTATAGGAGCAATGCATTAACAATGAAACGATGCATTAACCATTATTGTGCTAACCGCGATACGCCTTTGCAAATAGAGCAGACCCAGATCAGACGGCTCCTGTAGGAGCCGTCTGATCAGGATCTGCTCTGTTTGCTAATGGATTTTCTATACTATCTAAAATGGCTATAATGGTCCACTTTCCATAATTCATTATTACTATTTTGTCCATGAATACTCAGTAGGTAATGAAATTTGTAATAAACATAGAACAGGGAAAGGGTATTGACATCATGGTCAGTCTATATTGTGTACAGTACAACTCGCTCAATGTGCAAAAGATTAATGCATAGATTATAACCAGGTCAACTGTCATTTTAACCCTTTGAATGCAAGACAAGCATGTACTGTCATTTTATTTTCAAACTGTGTAGACCCAGATCAGGAGAGCCTTCTGAGCAGGGGACGCACTATGTTTTCATTCCAAATATTCTAGCAAGTTTAAGCATTTCAGACTGAACGAACTATTATATCTGTATAGGTATTACACACTGATGGGGTATGCCACTCTGAAAATTCGGCGCTGAAAGGGTTAAACTTCATTCGTTTATGTCCGGTAAATGCCCTTGGCTTGCATATATTAACCCTATTTTCTCCTGCTTCAATTCTCAGTTTCTTTTCTCTCCATTTCTTTTCAATAGCAGCAGATGAGTTTCAAACATTTTAGATTTTGACAAGACGATAAAAACCAGTATCTCATCTGACAGAGCTACAGATAAAGGTGCGTACCCAAATACTGAAATCGTCATTTCTCCGCCAAACCCTATACTGTGACCACTCTTTAGAATCGTTTCTTTGATAGTCACAGTATAAGGTTTGGTGGAGAAATGAAGGAGCTATACTTGAAAATGTTTTAATTTATGCATCTTATCTGGACTTCTGTGACATCAGGATCCTAATTGTTTGTAAATGTTATCACAGACAATTCGCGTGTCTTATCAATAGCTACAGTATTTGTGCCGTACATCGCAGAAACACTGTAGACCCTAATCGGATGCCGGGTTTCAAACGCAAGTGTCTGATCAGGGTATGCAGAGCTTGCATTGTACACATGCTGGTTTTCATTCAAAAGGACTAATTTTTGTAAGTGTTAGTTTTTCACCTGTTTTATTCAATGTACATGTATCTGTTTTTTATTCAATGTATCTGTTTAACAGCACAAATGCATAAAGCGTTGACCCAAAATCATCTGGGTCTGCACTGTGTGGAAATATTGATAAACTCTAACTGTCCCTCTTCAACTGATAAAATATCAGCTATGTGCACGCATTGCACGTTATATAACATGCTATTAACCGTTTATACGCCGTGCTCAAAATTGCAATCGGGTACACTCGGAGTCTCCTCACAATCAAATCTATGCGACACTAACTGCATGCTTAGCAAACAAATATAGCTGATATCTTGACAATGAAGTATTTACAAATATGGGCAAACATTGACTGTAGCTAGCTAAATGTTAAATGGGAAACGGGGGTAATACTGATAATAGAAATTGTCTTAAGCGACCATTCATGCATTGAACAAAGACATGTGATTGCTTAATGCAAGGCAAAAGTAATGCAGAAAGCTCCAGTGGGAATTGGTTGCACAGTGAAAACTATACATGGTCGGGTGACAGACATGTTGTCTATGGAAATGATGTCGATAGAATGGATGCTGTCAAGAAATTTGAGTTGTATGAATCACAGATTGGGAAAACATCGTAGAGTGCATGTGAAAACAACGTAAGCATAGTGTCATCATTGACTGTGGAAGCTTAAACCCTTTCCATGTTAAATGTTTATTCCAAATGTCAATACTTCAATATTCATGGACAAACTAGTTATAATGAAATATGGAAGGTGGAACGTTGTAGCCATTTTAGAAAGTAAAGAAATACATCATTCAAATTCCACTAGGAAACAGAGCAGACCCTGATCAGACGGCTCCTATAGGAGCCGTCTGATCTGAGTCTACTCTTTTTGCAAATGCGTGAAAATGCATTAACATGAAGGAAATGGTTAAGCCTTTCAGCACTTTGTGATTTTCATCTCCAACATTGTCATCTGCTTTATATTTTCTCACATGATTTAACCCTTTACTCCATAAACACGCCTTTCTACACCTTTACAAACAGAGTAGACCCAGATCAGACCGCTCATACAGGAGCCGTCTGATCAGTGTCTGCTCTGTTTGCTTATGATATGATATGGATCAGATTCTAAATTTCTGTCATGATCAAAACATTCCTGTGTCCATGTGCTAGTATAACAATTAATCTCATTAATATTCATGACTTCATTATATCTTACATGAATATTCATGGAGGAAAGGGTTACAAAATACCACTAGTATGTCAAACAAAAAGCTAATCTCTGTCTTATCTGTATAAAAAAAACTAGATCTCATTTGAAAGGCTATCAAACTACCTCTTTGCGCGGAAACAGTTGAATAAATAATCAGTTTTATCACATTTCATTTAAATAATCTGTAACCTGACCCTGTTTTAATTCGTTTAATCCCTGTATCAAGTTACACAAAGAGTCAACCTTAACCACGCTCCAAATTCTTCTTCAGTAGAACCTACATAAAAGGACCATACAGCAAAACCCCGCTAATGCGACCACTTAAAAGAGGTGTAATTCTGGGTGCTAGATGCAGGTGGTAGCTTAATGTAGGACAAAAGTAATGTTGAAAGCTCCTAAAGGAGCTTTCTGCATTACTTCTGTCCTGCATTAAGCAACCACCTGCTTATAAAGACACTCATGTTTATTCACTTTAGTGGTCGCATCGGAGGTATTCTACTGTATAATGAATACTTATGAAATTTGATAAGAGAGCGTGTTTGCTTAAACCTTTCCCTGTTCTAAGTTTATTTAAAATTCCAGTACCTACTGAATATTCATGAACAAAATAGTTATAATGAAATATGGAAGGTGGAATACTGTAGAAATGTTTGAGACTAAAGGAACAGATCATTCAAATTCAATTAGCAAACAGCAGACCCTGATCAGACGGCTCCTATAGGAGCCGTCTGATCTGGATCGGCTCTGTTTGCAGATGGGTGAAAACACGTTTATATACAGGGAAGGGCTAATGCAGGACGAATGTAATGCAGAAATCTCCTAGATTTTGCCCTGTATTAAGCCACCTTCTTCATATAAACGCATTTTCTCGCCTTTGCAAATCGAGTAAACCTAGATCAGACGGCTCCTTTAGGAGCCCTCTGATCAGGATCTGCTGTTTGCTTAAGGTATGATTGATTGATTGATTTGATACTATAGCTTCTGCCTGAGTTCATACGCCATTATAAAAAGTAATTTAATTAATATTCATGATGTCATTATTTCCTATATGAATATTCAACAGGGAAAGGGTTAACCCTAAGCCTTCGAATTCATTCCCTCTTTGCCATAAAAATGTTTTCACATTTCATGTTGACGTTATGCACGTGCGCAAGTGCGTGTGGTTAACTACGCCCCTGGCGCAGACCCTGCTCAGACAGCTCCCCTAGGAACCTTCTGATCTGTGTCATCACTGCAAACTCGTAATACAGTAGATCAGGTCTAAACCCATTCCCTCATCTAAACGACTTTTCACCTATAGGAACCATTTGATCAGTGCATGCTCTGTTTGCTGTGATATGATATATATCTGATTCTTAAGTATTGGTCAAAGCAATGAAAAACATTGATTGGTTTGGTTTGATTTTATCGGGTTTACGTCGCTTTAACAGTACTTCAGTCATATCATAACGTCCTCACATGAAAAAGTCAAATGTCTAGACCGGGATTCGAACCAAAGCGGTGAGGGGCTAAGCGATAGTTGAAGGACATGACCACTCGGTCACGGAGGCCCCAAAATCATTGAAAAGTTTACATTATAAAAAATCAGCTAATAAATTTTCATGATGTCATTATTGCTTACATGAATATTAAACAGGGAAGGGATAAGCGGCCATTAAAAAGAGGTCTAATCGTATGTCTGCATGGCAGGTGGTAGTTTAATGCAGATTAAATGTATAGGATATTTCTGCATTACTTTTGCCTTGCATTAAGCAACCAACTGCTTTTAAGGATCCTATGTTCAATAAAAACATGATCACTTAGGACATGTTCTATTGCTTGTTGTTGTTTTTTATATACATGTACGAAACACAGCAAGTATTTTAATAGGTTAACAGACAAGACAGAATGCGAGATTCTAAAAGTTCAATCCAGATAAAACATGTTTTCCTGGAGTCTCAACTTAATAAAAAAGTTTTCAAAGGTCAACACGAAGTCGTTATCTTGGACTTTTTCACCGGAAAGTTTGATTTCTTCAGTAATGACGGCGGGTGTTCATTTTTAACAAAAGACAAGCCCATTCACCCGCACCTATTGCCCTGCCTGGTTTCATTATAAAGCATACAGGTGACAAAGGTCAATGGATATCGGGGTTGGGTGTGCGCACTGAGAACTTGTTTGACAATTGGTTCGTAACCCTTTACTCCATAGATACATGCAGACAGAGTAGGCCCAGATTAGGGGCTGCACTGTTTTCTAGGGGAACATTACAGCTCCGATTCTGCAGTTTCTTCTTTGGTCAAACATTTGAGTTTCCATGTGCCAGAATACAACGTCGGCCACTTAATATTCTTGATGTCATTATTTCTTACATAAATATATATATATATATATATATATATATATATATGAAGTAAAAAAGGTTAATTACAGTAAAAACCTCTCCTAAACGGACATTCATTTATTGAACATATAAGGTTTATAAAGCAGGTGGTTGCTTAATGCAGGGAAAAGTAATGCAGAAATATCCTATATTCTGCATTACTTTTGACCTGCATTAAGCTACCACCTGTCCTTGCAGACCCATAATCAGACCTCTTTTTGATGGCGGCTTAAGACAGGTTCTACTGTACAGTCAATATGAATTATTCTATGTACCGATGATTGTTCATTATCATTTATGGACCATAATATGATGAAGTAGGTCATCATCAATTAAAAACCTTTCAATACTTCATCATCTATATCAGCTTTAGCACTGGTGTACAGTAAAAACCCAATTTAGAATAAATATCGGTCTTGGAGACTATTGGCAGCTTAATGCAGGGTGAAAGTCATGCAGAAAGCTCATCTATGAGCTTTCTGTATGATTTTCACCATGCATTAAGCAGCCATTTGCCTTAAAGTATCCAAATTCTTCTCTACTAGGAGCTTTCTGCATGACTTTCACCCTGCATTAAGCAGCCACCTCCCTTAAAGTATCTAAATTCTTCTCTAATAGAATTCCGCTTTAAAGGGAGTTCACAGTATTTGATTTTATTTATTGTAAGATAAAGATTTCTACGGATGATGAAGGTTACAGTATTTGTTTACAAAAAACCATACATTGTACATGTATATGTATAAGGAGGAACGGATATACAGGGATATTTCTGCATAGTTTGGCCCTGTTTCAACCCTTTCCCTGTTGAATATTCATGTAAGAAATCACATGATCATGAATATTTATCAGGTGAATTTTAAAATTAACTGCTTAATGCAGGGTGAACGTAATGTAGAAAGCTCCTCTAGGCGCTTTCGGTGTGACATTCACCCTGCATTAAGCTGCCACGTGTCTTAAAGAGGTAGAATGATAATTGCTTTACTACACGTTTGCCCCTAGGCATCGATTACTAATTATTTCTCTTTCAACAAAAATACAACTCGAAAGATACAAACTGAAGTGGATCCTGATGAGATGCCGAGTTACTGCCGAGTTACTCTGCAAACGTGACTACAAACCAATTAACCCTTTCCCTGTTCTATATTTAGTCCAATTTTCAATAACTACTGAATATTCATGGACAAAATAGTTATAATGAAATATGACAGGTGGAACAGTGTAGCCATTTTAGAAAAGTAAAGAAACAGATCTTTCCAATTCCATTAGCAAATAGAGCAGACCCTGATCAGACGGCTCCCATAGGAGCCGTCTGATCTGGGTCTACTCTGTTTGCAAACGCGCGAAAACACGTTTATATTAGAGAAAGGGTTAACACGCACCAAGTTCAATGGTAACCCTTTGAATTGTGAAGGAGAATGGTCCACCATTGTTTGATGGTAGGGTTTATTCAGTATGAAAAGTTATGAGTTGCGAGTGAATTTTAATGACAGACTGTTCCGACTCTAATCAAGTGACTCCACTTTCAGCCTTTTTATCAAGGTCTATATCGTTTACATAAACCAATGCCGTTTCCAAAGGCCTACATTGACATCCGGAATACTTGTGATAGGAAAGGAGTGTATAGGACTCGTTGGAAGTTGTGTCTTCACTCTGTCGAACTTGTCTTATTCATAATAAAGCAAATTAACGTCTGTGTGTCTTTACATGTTACACTGAATCATTATTATAGTAAAAGTATAACTTCTTAATTTCTCCACCAACCCCTCTGTTGTGACCACTCTTTAGAATCGTCTCTTCGAGATGATTCTAAAGAGTGGTCACAACAAAGGGTTTGGTGGAGAAATGACGATTTTAGTATTTGAGTATGCATCCTTATCTGTAGCTCTGTAGCATCTTAAAGGCGCCCTGCATTAAATAGTCAGCTGCCAAAACAGTTCTCACTTATCCTGTACTAAACATTCGGAAAGGCGAGATTGACTGTATGCCACAATGGGAGTTATGCTTACAGCCTGATGTCTACACTGTTTGCATAGTCCCGAAGATACCTCTTTGTATCGAGTGTAAAGCTTTCTATACCACTAGAGAGATGTCCCTAGCTAAAGATTATTTGGTGACGTCAGATTCATTCTTGTCGTCTGCCAAAACACTCGACAGTATTTATGTATCCAGAGACATAAACAAATGTATCATACAAGACATTACATACTTTAACCCATTACCTCATAAGCTATTTTAGATCCAACCTCTTTGAATAAATCTTCCGAAAAGGAGCATTAACTAGAGAAAAAGGAAACTTTTAGAATTTTGTAGTTCTGAAACCATTGTGATAAAAAGAGCATTTGCTCCTCAGGAGCAAATGTTCTATTTATCACAATGGTTTCAAAAAGTGACTTTTTCGGAGGCGTATTTATGGAGGAAAGGGTTAAGTCATCTAAGCAAATACAGGTCAAAGTTCACGCAGTTACAATGTTATTGTGATTCATATAGTTTCCAGTTGCTTATTACATGTACATTTCCAATACAACACGTGCAAATACTAGATATGCATGTACTTACAAGTATTTATAGACGCATTCTGTTCATTACTATGCGCGCAACACTTAAGTGCTCCAATCCCAAAAAGGTACACACACATCCACAAAATCCGCATATTTATGTTAAAATCCGCTCTCAATCTTCCACAATGTCAGCTATAAAATGATATGTCCAAACCTAAACTGATCACTCATAAACAAACTTGTCTCCACGCTTCAGAAAACACGGCTACGGAAAATAAACTTGAACCGCAGCAACTTATTACAAGTATTTCAAAAGGCTTAACAGTTTCATCAGAAAATTTCCCAATATTTAATAAACAACCGGTCCCCTGCTTCTATTCTTTCAGTATCGTATATCTAGGCACTATCTGATACGGGGATCCGTGGTTTTATTTACTTTTGAATAGTTGACTCTTTCGCTGTCAGATATTGTCGTCTGCAAAATGTGTCGTCTGCTTTAATCTTTAAAATTTTAACTTTTGTTCCTTTTTGTTTCAAAATCATAATCACAGTATCAAACAGTTTAGATCGAGGATGAGACGTCGAGTTACTCGGCGTCTCATCTGGATCTAAACTGTTTGCATAGGTAATCACCGATCCGCCCTAAGCAGTGAAATAGTTAAGTCTTGATTTTGTTTAGCTAAAGAAGATTTATCACAGGTACACAGTAATAACAAACTAGCTTATCGACAGGTATATTTGAACGTTTCACGAGTTAAATGATCGGGCTAGAAAATCAATGTCGAGCATACCCCAAAATGTATTACCTTAATGCAGATACTTTGTTCTTTGCTTTGCATAAAGTATGCGTGTGTGTGCGTTGTTTTTCCTTTTCCTATTGTTTGTGTGAGGTATTGTTATAAACATATTCAATGTTTTTATGTAAATTATAATTAAAATATATTTTGATAAACCAAAAGTTGCATGGATTAATTAACCTTTTCACTGCCAATGTCGCCAAAATGCACCAAGTCTGCGACTGGTCAGGAACTTCGCTGTTTGTCTCTACCTCTAGTTCTATTCCTTTGAACTTTACGACAATAAAAAAAATGTGTGCCGAAAATGTTAAACATGCAATTCCCCGCGGACACTGGAATCTATATACATATGCTTTAATCTTTTTCTTGTTCAATATTCATGTAAAATATAATGACAGCATTAATATTCATTAGCTCATTTTATATAATGTAAACTTTTCAAGTTTTGCTTTTTGCTTTGACAAAAACTGTAGAATCAGATATATATCTTGTCAAAAGCAAACAGGGCAGACCCTGATCAGATGGCTCCTATAGGAGCCGTCTGATCTGGGTCTACTCTGTTTGCATTTTTTCCACACACAGACACGTACAGACAGCAGAGCTTGGTGTTGAAAATTACTCTGAATTGTATTCACGAAACACATAACCATGATAAAGCATTATTGTTACCACGTTTATTTACCATTTACTCCATGGATATTCATATAAAAATAACAATATCATGATTCAACAGTTTTTACTAAGGCCAAACTTTGTTCATATATCATTATAGACATTGCGTTAATTAATATCCATAAATACATTATTTCTTACATCAATATGCATGGAGTAAATGGCTAAGTTTAGGCTCCTACAGGAGCTCTCTTCATTACTTTTGCCCAGCCTTAAGCAACCACCAGCTTTTCACACTCCTATGTTCAATAACTGAATGACCGCTTAAGACAGGTTCTACTGTATTCTGAATAAGTCCTTATCCCTCTGTAAAAGCCTGGATCTGTAGCAAGTTATATTACATCTGATTCGATCAAGCTACTGAGAGAAACTATTTACCAAGTGTCATGACACAAGCTTTTTGAGAAGCCATTGCTCAAATGTCAAACAGCTTTGATACTGTGCGATGCCGAGTTACCCGGCGTCTCATCTGGACCGACGCTGTTTGCAAATGTAGTTCAGGTAGCAAATAGCTTGTTAACCCTTTCCTCCAAAGGCTATTTTTAAACCCAACCTTTTTGAACGAATCTACCGAAAAGGAGCATTAACTAGGGGAAAGGAATTTTTTTTAGAATTTTGTAGTTTGAAACCATTGTGATAAATAGAGCATTTGCTCCTATAGGAGTTAGCTGAATTCAATGATTTTGTCAGACCTATGGGAGTGGGTAAAACACTCCATCCAGCTTTTTCGGCTGAGAATATTTCCTCGGGGCTGCCGAATTTTTGGCCGCATATATTTTTGAAGTCCGTGTTTTTGTTGGACCTATGGCATTGGGAAAAACACGGACTTCATTCAAAAAAAAATTCCGGCTGCAGATTCTTTCTCGGGTCTGCCGAAATTTGAGCAGCATATTTTTTTTAAAGTTAGCTGAAGTCCGTGTTTTTGTCAGACCTATGGGAGTGGATAATGCACAGACTCCATCAAGCTTTTTCGACTGCGGATTTTTCCTCGGGGCTGCCGAATGTTTGACCGCATATATTTCTGAAGTCCGTGTTTTTTGTTGGACCTATGGCACTGGAAAAGCACGGACTTCATTCAACTTTTCCGACTGCTGATTTTTTCTGGGGTCTGTCGAATGCTTTTGTCAGACCTATGGGAGTGGATAAAACACAGACTCCATCCAGCTTTTTCAGCTGCGGATTTTTTCTCGGGGCTGCCGAATTTTTGGCTGCATATATCTCTGAAGTCCGTGTTTTTGTTGAACCTATGGCAGTTGGAAAAACACGGACTTCATTGAACTTTTCCGACTGCTGTTTTTTTCTCAGGTCTGCCGAATGTTTTTGTCACACCTGTCATTAGTACAAAAACGGACTTCATCCAGCTTTTCCGGCTGCGGATTTTTTACCGATTTTTTAGCCGCATATATTTCTGAAGTCTGTGTTTTTGTTGGACATATGGCATTGGGAAAACACGGACTTCGTCAAACTTTTTTCCGGCTGCGGATTTTTTCACAGGTCTGCCGATTTTTGGGCCGTGTATTTTCCTGAAGTAAGCTGAAGTCCATGTTTTCCGAAGTTTTGGCCGCATATATTTCTGAAGTCCGTGTTTTTCGTTGGACCTATGGCATTGGGAAAAACACGGACATCATTCAACTTTTCAAGCAGCGGATTTTTTTCGGAGCTGCCGAATTTTGGGCCGCGTATATTTTCTGAAGTTTTTTTCAGCTGCCGATTTTTCCTCGGGACTGTTGTCAAACAGGAGCCATCTGCTCAGGGTCTGCTTTGTTTGCTTAACCCTTTCTTTCATATAAACGCTTTCTCACGCATTTACAAACAGAGTAGACCAAGATCAAACGGTTCCTATAGAAGCCGTCTGATCAGGATCTACTCAGTTTGCTTATGAATTTGCTTGTCTATATGTCTGTATATCTCTTTGTCTCTCTATGTGTCTCCCGCTGACTCTCTGCCTTTGTCTCTCTATCTGTCTCTCTGTATGTATGGCTGTCTTTCTCTGTCTCTCTCTGTCTCTCTGGTGAGTAACAACATGTCTCTTTCTCTCCTCTCTATGTCTCTCTCTTTCTCTCTCTCCCTCTCTCTCCCCCCCCCCCCTCTCTCTCTCTTTCTCTCTCTCTCTTTCTCTCTCTCTCGTGAGTAACAACATGTATCTCTCTCCTCTCTCTCTCTCTCTCTCTCTCTCTCTCTCTCTCTCTCTCTCTCTCTCTCTCTCTCGTGAGTAACAACATGCAGCATGACAGGGCAGGACAGGTCGACACTTATCTAATCAGTATAGTCCGTGAGACATGGGCGATGGACAAAGGTAAATTGGCAAACAAACAGCAAGTTTATTGAAACTTGGAAGAGAAGCAAAAAAACAAATATTTACTGATGGAGTCGTCTTTTCTGGCTGTTGCAAACAGGAGCCATCTGGTCAGGGTCTGTTCTGTTTGCTTAACCCTTTCTTTCATATAAACGCTCTCTCACGCATTTACAAACAGAGTAGACCAAGATCAGACGGTTCCTATAGAAGCCGTCTGATCAGGATCTACTCAGTTTGCTTATGAATTTATTAAAGATATGCTCCTATAATTTCTACTAATACCAAACATTTATTTGTACATATTTAAAAAAAATCTAATAAATATCCCTTTTTAATGGTATATGAACTCAGGATGGTTTGGCTTTAGTAGAAACTGTAACAAACATGTCTATATTATTTCATTAAAAACCACAGCCATCTAACCTGTGTATACGCTGTTTGAGAAATCATGTTTCCAGGGTAAACGATTAAAAGTTTTTATTGCATTTGTAAAACGAGCGAGATAAGTTTGCTGTAAAGATTCTTCGTAATTTCATTTTTCAATATTTTATTACTGATAATTAAGCATTTCCAATTATAAACCAATATTAGTGTTCTCTTTAACCCATTCCCTCATATTGACGCCTTTTGACGCCTCTGTAAAAGTCACTTTTTTGAAACCATTGTGATAAATAGGACATTTGTTCCTATGGAACAAATGCTCTATTTATCACAATGGTTTCTTATAACTACACAATTCTGAAATTTTCCTTTTTTGTACTAAATGTTCCTTTTCGGAAGATTTATTCATAGAGGTTGGGTCTGAAAATAGCCTATGAGGGAATGGGTTAATCCTTTATCACATACAGATGCCTTGTGATGCTTTTGTTGGGACCTCCGTGGCCGAGAGGTTATGGTCTTAGACCGACAATCGTTTAGCCCCTCACCGCTGTTGGTTCGAGTCCCAGTCCGGGGATTTGGATTTCTCATGTGAGGAAGCCTTCCAGCTGGCTTGCAGTAGGTCGGTGTATTTGGGTGTTATTCTGTACACAAACAATGCATTTTTCCGTGCACAGAAGAACATCTGTGGTCTTGTTCCACCTGCCATGATATGACTGAAATACTAATTAAACGACATAAAACCCGATACAGAAATGTGATGCCTTTGCAAACAGGGTAGATCCAGGTCAGATGGTGCCTGCAGGAACCACTCGATGAGAGTATGTTCTGTTTGCATATAGAATTACATGTATAGGTTACATGTACATGTATATAGATCTGATTTTATTTCTGACATGGCCAAAAAGTTCTGTGTTCATATGCCATTACAACCATTCAGCCAATAACTTTTCAAGATGCAAATATTTCTTAATCACACTAGAACCATCACTAAAGGTAATCAATACACCCCCACCCCCACATTTGAGACAGAGATGGACCGCTAAATTTTCATTTGTTAAATTACGAAAAGGGAGATCATTCATTCATGCACGAATCGACAAATCATAACCTTTATCGCAGGTGCACAACTTCAGATGGTGTTCAACAACACTGCAAAATTTTAAAAAAGTTCTGTTGCGGTATGACAGAGAAAAGCTCCGGACAAAATTCCATTTATTAAAATTAAGAAAAGGGAGATAATTCATAAATGAAGAATCAAATCAAAACCTCAATTGCAGGTGCACAATTTCAGACGGTGTTCAACAATACTACACAATTTAAAAATAAATTCTGTTGAGACATAGCAGAATACAGCTGCGGACAATATTTCATTTGTTAGAATATAACCTACATTTTTAGCCAATCAAACTGCCTGTTGCACCTCATTTAGAATATAACCTACATTTTTAGCCAATCAAACTGCCTGTTGCACCTCATTAAGTACAGCACTTAATCATTAAGAATGTTGTTTCTTTCGACCTCGCGTGGTGTCTGCACGCGCTATCATAATCCCGCCTCCTCGTATCTAGTAGTAAACACTGCCATATTTGGCAATCTAACAACCAGAACTCATTGTTAACAATTTCAGTCGGTGTTTCTTATTACTTCATATAAACGCATATAAATTTACGTTTTTTTGCAGAGTAGACCAAGATCAAACATATCGTGTAGATCTATGAGTTGTTTGATCAGGGTGTACTCTGTTTGCTTCAATAATGTTGTAATTCTGATTCTATAATGTCCGTCACGGTAAAAATATCTTGTTAGATTCTAGATCTAGTTTAACACGCCTGTAGATCTATAAAATATTCAGGTAATTAAAATTCATGAAGTTATAAATTCTTACATGAATATACAAGAACTAAAAAGGGTTAAAGATTAGTCATGAAAAGAAGACTAAATAATTTTAATAAAAAACACTTTAAGTAGATCTAGTTGCAAACATGTAAAGCAGAGATATAGATCTATACATACCGGGTACATGTAGCTCTATATGTCTCTGTTTCAAGAAACTTTATAAATATTGAATTACCGATGCCGTCGTTTCGCAGAAACTGCTGCGTGAGTATGTCGAATATTTGAGTTAAAGTAGCCAGCCGTTTTGTACTGTCGTTAAGGAATGGAAATCAGTGACGTCACACTTGGCGCGTGAAGTCCAGTGGACGCGCGACGTTTGTTTACTAGAACCGTGGGAACGACTTATGCTGGGCCAATCAGAATATAGGTTATATTCTAAGTAAGTTAGAACATATTAAGTGAAATCTTAGTGGCTAAGAAGAGGCTCGCTCGCTTTCGCTCGCTCCGCCCCTTCTTAACCACTAAGATTTCACTAATATGTTCTAACTATAACTTAAAATTACAAAAAGGGAGATCATTCAAGAAGGAAGTGACGTTTATTAAAATTAAGAAAAGGGAGATAATTCATAAATGACGAACCAAATCAAAACCGCAATTGCAGGTGCAGAGTTTCAGATGATGTTCAACAATACTACACAATTTAAAAATAAAATCTGTTGAGAAATGGCAGAATAAAGGTGCGGACAATATTTTATTTGTTAATATTACAACAAGAGTGCCAACCCAGACACAGTATACGCCCGTCGAGGCCTTATTCAATATAAATTGAGGTTAACAGATTTGCTCAACGCAAATTCTAAGTCCAATTATGCGACCTTGACCTTGGATATACGTACCAGGACACACCCATGCTACTGTAGCATGCCCAGATAAACATTGTGATGAAATTTGAGAAGGATCCACCAAGCAGAACTTGAATTAGAGATGTTACAGACAGACAGAGGTCAACATATTTTCTAAACGAAAATGCTTAACGCAAATTCTAAGTCCAATTGTGCGACCTTGACCTTTGATATATGTACCGGGAACACAACCATGCTACTGTAGCATGTCCAGATAAATATTGTGGTGAAATTTGAGAAGGATCCACCAAGCAGAACTTGAGTTAGAGACAGACAGAGGTTAACATATTTGCTAAACCAAATTCTGAGTCCAATTGTGCGACCTTGACCCTGGATATACGTACTAGGACACATCAATGCTACTTTAGCATGTCCAGATAAACATTGTGGTGAAATTTGAGGAGGATCTTCCAAGCAGAACTTGAGTTAGAGATGTTACAGACAGATAGAGGTTAACATATTTGCTAAACGCAAATGCTAAACGCAAATTCTAAGACCAACTGTGCGACCTTGACCTTGGATATACGTACAAGGACACACCCATGCTACTTTAGCATGTCCAGATAAACATTGTGGTGAAATTTGAGGATCCACCAAGCAGAACTTCAGTTAGAGATGTTACAGACAGACAGGGGTTAACATATTTGCTAAACGCAAATGTAAAGTGCAAATTCTAAGTCCAATTGTGCGACCTTGACCTTGGATATGTGTACCGCGACACACCCTTGATACTGTAGCATGTCCAGATAAACATTGTGGTGAAATTTGAGAAGGATCCACCAAGCAGAACTTGAGTTAGAGATGTTACAGACAGACAGGTTTAAATATCTGCTAAACGCAAATTGTATGTGCGATTGCGCGACCTTGACATTGAATATACGTACCGGGACACACCTATGTTAGTGTAGCATGGCCAGATAAACGTTGTCGTGAAATTGAAATTTGAGAAGGATCCACCAAGCAGAACTTGAGTTAGAGATGTTACAGACAGAAAGACAGACATACAGCGCCATTCCATAATATGTCCCTTTTTTCAAATGGTGGCGTATAAAAATGGAGATACGTGTAATTCAAGAAGGAAGTGATAAATCAAAACTGTAATCACAGGTGCACAAATTCAGATGGTGTTTAAAAATACTGTAAAATTTAAAGAAGTTCTGTTGAGGTATGACAGAGTAAAGCTCAGGGCTAAATTTCATATATTAAAATTATGAAAGGGGAGATAATTCAATAACGAAATGACGAATCAAAATTGCAATCGCAGGTGCACAACTTCAGTTGATGATCAACAATATTGCATACTTTCAATATGTTCTGTTGAAGAATGGCAGGGTAAAGCTCCGGACAAATTCTGTCTACAGACGGACGGACGGACGGACCGATGGATGGACAGACAAATGGAGTGATTCCAGTATACCCCCAACACACACACATGTACACACTTCGTCGTTGGGGTTATAATAAACATTCATGAGCAGTCAGTGTGGTATCTAGGATATATTCCACTATCAATTTCCATGAGTGGTGAGTGTAGGAATGCATCTAACAAAATAAGTAAGACAGGGGAGCTAATTACCTGCTGATAACACCAACAGATGCCCTGAGACAAGAATAGTCTGGGTAATTGGGTGGTGCAGTCAGTTAGCACAAGTAGTTTAATACCTAGGTTGTTGAAGTTAACCCTTCACTCCATGAATATGCCTTTCTATGCCTTTGTGAACAGAGTAGACCCAGATCAGAGGAGCCGTCTGATCAAGGTCTGCTTTGTTTGCTTGTGATACAATATAGATATGATTCTATGGTCTCTATTTTTCCAAAGGTTCTTGTGTCCATGTGCTATCGTAACAGTTATTATAAATAATATTCATGATGTCATTATTTCTTACAAGAAGTAAAGGGCTAACAAAGTGTATAAATCATAGCCTTGCTTCTCACTAGATCCTATGTATTACACTGCTTAGTGGTTTTATTGAACAAAGATAAGTTAACCCTTCTCTTGCTGAATTTTAAAATACATTTCTCCTTCTTTACCCATGCCCTGTTGTATAATTACATATATCTTCACTGTGTACAAGTATTTCGCTGTGCAATCACTGCTGTGGAGTGCACTGGTTGCACAATCAACTTGTAAATAGTGCAGACCCTGATGAGACAGCTCCTGCAGGAGCTGTCTCATCTGGGTCTTCACTATTTACAGGTAGGTATATTGACGTGAATAGCAAGCGAAGGGTTAACATTGGTACCCAATGACATACCAAGTAGGTGGGGTGTAAAAATGCAAAACTTTAAACAAGCATACATTTTCTGACATTTTTTTTTTATTTTTTAAGAATAAGAAACTATATATATAAGGACTACAGATTTAAAAAAAAAATAACAAAAAATAACAAAATTGACATTAACTGGTAAAACAAATCATCTAAGAGACTTGTTTCTACATCTGACCCTGCTTTCATCAAAAACTGAATTTATTTCCAAACTAGACTCCTTTTACAAATATTTTGTTGTAGTCTGATTTGTCAAAATTTGAGTTGAACTCAAAGTGTGATCAATCAAATGCTTCAGAATGAACTCAAACTCACAAGTTTTATACCCAATTTATCGCAACATGGAGAAGTTAAAAGCACCAATGCTCCAGTCTATGAAAAATCAATGTTAAATATTCTGAAAGAGACATAACTCTAACAATATATATATATATATATATATATATATATATGGAAGTTTTACGTTTCTCTTAAATTAATACCAAAGGTTCACTCAGAGGTTATGGTCAAGAATTCCTGAGGTTTTGGTAATTGACCACACCCCTTTCAGAGGCAAACAAAAGTGTTATACAATGCTTATGTCAGGTAAAGTATTCTTGCCAAAAATATACTTGAGCCCCACGAAAAAGCCAAGGATATGCAAAATTTGACTTGGTACAAAATAAAACGACCATTATTATGCCATAAATCATCCAAGCTGAACATGATGTTGTTATGCAAAACTGGAATTGCAACTGATTACTCATGTGAAATATCCCAGAAATCAAGCTAGCGTTTTAGATATGAAGTCCGGACAACAACTTCTCTGTGACTCTATGTGTATCAAACATCAAAGGGCCATAACTCAGTGAAAACAAGGTAACAATCTGCATATCCCCGATTGATACTAAAACTACCTTTGATGTTCAATTAATCCTATACTCCATGAATATTTATACAAGAAAGAATGACATCATAAATAGATGAATTTTTAACCCTTTACTCCATAAATATGCCTTTCTACACAGAGTAGACCTAGATCAGATGGCTCCTATAGGAGCCATCTGATCAGGGTCTGCTCCGTTTGCTCATGAAATAATATAGATATGATTCTACAGTGTCTGTCCATGTGAAATATTAACACATTACCCCCTAGTGACCCATTTTTGCGCCTAAAATTCTCATTTTGAAACCATTGTGATAAATATAGCATTTGCTCCATATGAGCAAATGCTCTATTTATCACAATGGTTTCAAAACTGCACACTTCTAAAACTCTCCTTTTCTATAGTCAATGCTCCTTTTCGGTAGATTTATTCAAAGAGGTTGGGTCTAAAAATAGCGTAGGAGAGAATGAGTTAAAATATACAACATGTAATTAACACGGTATGTCTGTTTGTCACTGCAGAAACAGTACAACAGTTTAGGAGCCGGCTGATCAGGGTCTGCTGTTTGCTTATGACCTGATACAGATCCGATTCTACTGTATTTGTCAAAGTAGAAAAAATCCTTAAAACATTTACATTTCAAAAATTCAGTCAATAAATATTGATAATGTCATTATTTCTGGCATCAAAATTGAACTGGGAAATGGTTTACTCATTCCCTCCTAGACTATTTTTAGATCCAACCTCATTGAATAAATCTACCAAAAAGGAGCATTTACTAGAGAAAGGGAATTTTTTTTTAGAATTGTGTAGTTTTGAAACCATTGTGATAAATAGAGCATTTGCTCCATAGGAGCAAATGCTCTTTTTATCACAATGGTTTCAAAATGTGACTTTTACAGAGGAAATGTGTCAGTAGGAGGGAATGGGTTAAGGATAACTGGAGGAAAATTACATAGATAATTACAACAGATAACTAATTAGCACACATGTTTTTATTGTAATCAAAGACCAAAGGGACATTATGTAAAGAACCTAGTTATAGTCTACTTTCAGTCCGAATGATCGCTCAGTCGACTGTACAGTTATGTGACTTCCAAGTAAATATTGTTCTGTACTACTATATGTAACACCTGTTATGAATTAAGAACAAGAGGCCCAAGATGGCCCTTAATCGCTCACCTGATTACCATAGATTTAAGATTTTTGCTGGGTAGCCCATGGGTAGGGCCAATATTGACCTTAGGGACAATATTTGAACAATGTTAATAGTGGATCATGAGCAGTGGTTCTGCAGAACAAGATTTTCAAAGATTTAGAATATTAATTCTATCAAGACAATGATTCTGACCAATGAAGAATGGGCTAAAAATGTGCCTCTAATGTATTTTTTCTAAGATTTGACCTAGTGACCTACTTTTTATTCCCATGACACACTCAATCTTGATATCACCAAGACAAACACTCTGAGCAAGTTTGAGGAAGATTGGGCTAAAAATGTGGTCGCTGGAGTGTAAACTAGATTTTTCTAAGATATGACACAGTGACCAACTTTTTGACCAAACGTAATCCACTTTCAAACTTGTCCAAGATTTCATTAGGACAATCATTCTGACCAATTTTCATGAAGATTTGGCAATAAATGTGACCTCTAGTGTTCACAAGGTTTTCCTATTATTTGACCTAATGACCTAGTTTTTAACCCCACATAACCCACTTTCAAACTAGTTCGAGATTTTATCAAGACAATCATTATGACTAAGGTTCATGAAGATTGGACAAATAAATGTGACCACTAGAATGTTCACAAGGTTTTTCTACTGTTTGACATTGTGACCCAGTTTTTAACCCCACTTGACCCACTTTCAAACTTATCCGAGATTTTATCAATACATTCATTCTGACCAAGTTTCATGAAGATTGGACTAAAATTGTCACCACTAGTGTTCACAAGGTTTTTCTACTGTTTGACCTGGTGACCTAGTTTTTTACCCCACGTAACCCACTTTTCAAACTCCTCCGAGATTTTATCAAGACAATCATTCTGACCAAATTTCATGAAAATTGGGCTAAAAATGTGACCTCTAGTGGGTTCACAAGGTTTTCCTACTATTTGACCTAGAGACCTAGTTTTTAATCAAACTTGACCCACTTTCGAACTCATCCGAGATGTTATCAAGACATTCATTCTGATCAAGTTTCATGAAGATTGGACTACAATTGTGACCACTAGTGTTCACAAGCAAATTATTGACGACGCACGACTTTGCTCAGGTGAGCTAAAAAAATGTCATAAAGCAAGCTTTGTGAATGACTATTGTACATCATGTACATACCTTGATTTTATAACAGAAAAATGTTATATATGCATACTAAGCATCTCATCAAAATACAGAATGTTTACCACCCTTTTTTTTAGTAACAGTGACCTTGCCCAAGAACCCCAAAATAGAACCTCAAGCTAGGTCTTCATGTAAGCTTGTTAAATATAAAGTTTGGTCAAATTTGGTCTATCAAAACTTAAGTTATTGACCTGACAGTTTTTTCTGTTTTAAGAAACAGTGACCTTGACCTGAGAACCTCCAAATACAATCCCAAACTAGTTATTCATGTAAGCTACCTACATACCAAGTTTGGTCAAAATTGTTCAATCCAAACTAAAGTTATTGACCGGAAACAACATGTTTGACGCCTGCCATCCTCCTGCCCGCCATACACCAATCTAATAACCAGGTTTTTCGTTGAAAACCTGGTTAAAAAGCCTTGATATACCTCTATGTAGTGAGGTTATAACACTTTTGCTTGTACCTGAATTTGTTCTAAAGCATATGAATGGTCAATTTTGAATGAAACTAAATATCTGACAAATTGGATACTTGAGAGTGAACTCCCAGAATTTTATAACTTTAGGGCCAGTAATGGAAAGTTAACATAATTTGATCAACTCGTTTATGATATATAACAAAGATTCATATTTACATCATATCAGTTTGAATACAGTTTATGGAATCAATAAAATGAAATTTACAATGAACAATGACACAATCATATTTATTTACACCTGAAAGAGAACCGAATTTCCAATACAATACCATGTTTGCACTGATATTTCTTTCTCCTGATAACCTCAACAGCCATATAAATGCGGGAAACGTGAACTTGCATTTGCAAACAGTGTAGACCCAGATCAGAGGGCTCCCTTGTTCAGTGCCTGCATGATTTATCATTCAAAATCCTCCAGAAAATTATAGCTTGTTTCACAATGAATGGACAATACAGTTAACCCTTTCCCTCATATTGACGACTTTTGACAACTCTGTAAAAATCACTTTATGAAACCATTGTGATAAATAGAGCATTTGCTCCTATAGGAGCAAATGCTCTATTTATCACAATGGTTTCAAACTGCAAAAGTCTAAAGTTTTCCTTTTCTATAGTTAATGCTCCTTTTCGGTATATTTATTCAAAGAGATTGTATCTAAAAATAGCCTATGAGGTAATGGGTTAAACAATGATGGACCATTCCCCTTTGAAGGGATTAACCTTTTACTCCATGAATATTCATGTAACAAATAATGACATCACAAATATTGATTAGATTTTTTTTTTAATAAATGCACATGATGAACACAGAAAATTGGCAGAAAATTTAGAATCATATCTATATTATTTCATAAGCAAACAGAGCAGACCCTGATAAGACAGCTCCTATAGGAGCCGTCTGATCTGGGTCTACTCTGTCTGCCAAGGTGTAGAAAGACATATTCATGGGGTAAGAGATTAAAGTATCACACTGAGATCAGTGTGAGTTTGCCAAATTTCCCACATGAAAGTGGCATGACTGGAGTGACTAAGGTGGCCTAATTGAATGTCAATCTTTAGGAAGAAATTTTGCCCATTAAACTTTAGTATGCTGAGCATACTCTTGTTCACACAAATGATCTCTTACTTCATTTTCAAACAAAAACAAATACAGTAACACCCCTCTAAACCAGGATTTTAGTAGAAAAGAAGATACTTTTAGGCACATGGCTGCTTCAAGCAGGGTGAAAGGCTGATATTTTATACTTAATTGAATGTCTAGTTTAAAGGGGTTTTACTGATTCAATTTATCTGCAAAAGTCAAAACTCAGTGTCGCATAGCTTGGATACTGATAAGATACCAACTTACAGTGCACCATTATTCAGTGCATCCTCATGTTAAAACTTATTAATCGTTAATTTACCATGTTAGTCTTGTTAGAGGACAATACATACAAGCAGAGCTACAGCTAAAGGTGTGTACTCAAGTACAAAATATTTTTCATCATTTCTCCACCAAAACCTATGTTATGACCACTCTTTAGAATCGTCTCCAAGAGATGCTAAGAGTGGTCACAACATAGGGTTTGGTAGCAAATACTCTATTTATCATAATGGTTTCAAAACTACACTATTTTAAATTTCCCTTTCTCTAGTAAACGCTCCTTTTTTGGTAGATTTATTCAAAGAGGTAAATCCTAAAAATAGTGTAGGATGGAATGGGGGTAACCCTTTCATTCATAAAAACATGTTTCACACATTTGCAAACAGACTAGACCCAGATCAGACTGCTCCTATAAGAGCTGTCCGATTAAGGTCTACATTGTCTGCTAATGGACTTTGATAGAACTATTTCTTTACTTTCTAAAATGGCCACAATGTTCCATATTTCATTATAACTACTTAGTCAATGAACATTCAGTAGGTATTGAAATTTGGACTAAAAATAGAACAGGGAAAGGGTTACAGTAATATATCTATAAAGAATTCATTAACCCTTTCCTCCATAAATATGCCTTTCTACACCTCTGTAATAGTCACTTTATGAAACCATTGTGATAATAGAGCAATCAGTATTTGTTCCTATATAAATGCTCCTTTTGGGTAGATTCATTCAGAGATTGGGTCTAAAAATACCTTACGGAAGTCTGTAAACATGTAATAATACCTGTAGATGTGGAAATAACTTATAAACAGTCACCTAGAATTGTGTTCTTATTGGTTCAGTATGTGTTCCCGATATCACAATATTTTGTTCTAGAATAAGAAAGTCTGAATTATGATATAAACAGTTGTCACTGATCAACAAATGTGTTTTATGATATAAATTGTTCTGGGAAATCTTCATAAAATGGTCCTAGCAGTATTACTTGAATGGTTATAAAATATTTAAAAAGAAAATGTGTAACTTACAGACAGATAAGCTTTAAAAGGTGTTTTTATGGAATAAATGCTTCTGGCAAATAAAAATGGCAGAAAAATGTATAAATGCCTTTTCACACATTGGCAAACAGAGGAGACCCAGACCAGTTCCTATAGGAGCCATCTAATCAAGGTCTGTTTGCTTATGTTATAATATACAGTCGAACTTCAACAGGTCGAGGTCGCACAATTTCAAGCCTGACCTCCACCTAGTGAGGGTGCTCGAGTAAGTGAATTTCATCTGAAATTGTCAGTATTAAATTACCTAGATAGTCAAAATACACAACATGAAATAGCGATTGTGTTCAATACTCGTTCAAGCCTTTGAATTAAGAACAACTTTTTCCAGGACTTCGACCAGACCTCGAGCAAGGCACTGTCCTCAACTCAGTGATGCTCGAGCTATTAAAGTTTGACGATAGATCTAATTCTACAGTTTCTGCCTGAGCCAAAATGTCCTATGTCCATATATAACATTATAGGAAATAATCTAATCAATATTCATATCATTATTTCTTACAAGAATATGCAACAGGAAAAGGGGTTAACTCTATCAATACTGAAGGCAAGTTGTTAGAAAGAATCCAGGGGAGATGTCAATGGTGTCTGAATTGTAACCCAATTGTTTGAAATTCTGAGGAAAAGAAATGAGATGACAAAAAATATAATAAAAAATAAACACCCATAATTAGATGAACGAGAAAAAAAAAGTACTTTGCAAATTCAACCTTACAAAAAAATGACTGCAGATTAAATTAGTATTCATATAATCAAACAGAGAATCCTCGGTCATGCATTTTGCCAGTACATAATTGGCTGTATACCATTCAGTTAACCCTTTCCCTGTTCTATGTTTATTTCAAATTTCAATACCTACTGAATATTCATGAACGAAATAGTTATAATGAAATATGCAAGGTGGAACATTGTAGCCATTTTAGAAAGTATAGAAACAGAGTCTATCAAATTCCATTAGCAAACAGAGCAGACCCTGATCAGACGGCTCCTGTAGGAGCCGTCTAATCTGGGTCTACTCTGTTTGCAGATGCGTGAAAACACGTTTATATAAGGGAAAGGGTTAAAACATGTGAAACTAGAATTATCCCCGGATGTGATTCATATCCAAACACAAGAGCTTTTCAGAGTATGGGATATTTTGAATAATTAACCCTTTCCCTCATATAAAAATCTGATAGGTTGCATGAATATCATTAAACATAGATTTGGAGAGAATCTGATGAGCGGTTTCGACGCCGTTTAAAGAAATTGTTCATTGAAACTCTTCTTTACCTAATTATGCAACAGACCAGAACAATTCATACAAATACAAAGGGTCAACTGCAGATCATCCCAGAAATTTTTTATTGAAAATCCAATCAGAAGAGATGTCGTTTAAAAATTGGCAACACACAATGGACACAGGGTGATTTTAACAGCTCACCTTGGCACTTTGAGCCAAATCGGCTTAAAAAGTGTACATATTTCATGGTAATAGACATCAGAGCAAAGTGACAACTAAAATATTGCAACAATTTTTACATGACAATAAACTACAAAGTAATGCAACAATGAATAATAATCTCATAATCATACATTTTTCATGGATTCTCTCACAGAACAAGGTACTTTGGATGTAATGTTAACATGCAGATCTTGACTAGCAGTCACATCATAAGCATGCCTGGTCATCAGAGCAGAGTTCATACATTGACACTTAACAGCCTCTGCTGAAATTTCATCAGATTTAACTCTTTGTATGCAACATAACTATTTGTATGCAACATAACTTTTCACAGAGCTACAGATAAAGGTGCGTACCCAAATACTAAAATCGTCATTTCTCCACCAAACCCTATACTGTGACCACTCTTTAGAATCGTCTCAAAGAGACGATTCTAAAGAATGGTCACAGTATAGGGTTTGGTGGAGAAATAAAGAAGTTATTCCTGAAAACGATTTAATGTACATGTATGCATCTTATGAAGCTCTGTTTTCATCCATTTCTTTTCAACATTACAGTGATAGTGTCAAACAGTTTGGATCCTGATGAGACACTGTGTTACCAATAACCCTGTGTTTCTTCTGGATGGAAACTGTCTGCATATTTTATCAGAAATCCATCACTAGTGTGAAAAAAAATTAACAAATTTGTGAAGACCATGATAACACATGTCTTGGTCTACACTGTTAGAAAAACCCTGAAGTTTCAAAAGACTATTTACAATATATGTTGCTGTTATTTCTTGTTAAATGATGGTAAACCATTATTGATGTCCACCATACCGGCTTTATACCATCAGCTTTCAATGACAGTAAGCATGACACAAAATATGAAATACAATAACCCTTGTAATTACCCTCAACCAATTTCCTCATTGGCTATTTTCAGACTTTTACCTCATAGGCTAATTCAGATCCATTACATCATAGGCTATTTTAGACCCAACCTCTTTGAATAAATCTACTGATATAGGAACATCTACTAGAAACAAGAGGGCCATGACGGCCTAGAGGAGAAGATTTTCAAAGTTTTCACTATATGTTTCTATTGAAAACTGCCCACCCCTGGGGTGTGGCCAATTTTGACCCCAGGGGCATAATTTATTTAACTTTTGTAGAGGACCTGAACATGATGTTATGTGCCACATATGAAAGCTGAGAACCTTCCAGTTTCAGGAGAAGATTTTCAGTTTTCACTATGTTTCTATTGAAAACTGGCCACCCCTGGGGCAGGGCCAATTTCGACCCCAGGGGCATAATTTATACAACTTTTGTAGAGGACCTGAACATGAAGCTATGTGTCAATTATAACAGCTGAGAACCTTCCAGTTTCAGAGAAGACTTTCAAAATTTTCACTATGTGTTTCTATTGAACACTGGCCACCCCTGGGGCAGGGCAAATTTTTACCCCAGGGGCATAATTTATATAACTTTTATGGAGGACCTACAGATGATGTTATGTGCCAAAGATGAAAGCTGAGAACCCTGTAGTTTCAGAGAAGATTTTTAAAGGTTCAAATTGTTGACGCGGGACAATGCATGCCAATGGACATCGGGCAATCACAAAAGCTCACCCTGACGTGACCATCTTAAACACTAAAATGCGTACGGCATATGAAACAAGGCAATTAACCCCTTATCATGTTAAGCATTACCCAAGTGACATTCGCAAACAGCTTACAGCCAGATGAGAGACTGTCTCAAGTTACTCCAGTATTCATCAAAGAACCAAGCTGTTTGACGCTTAGCCAGTAGTTTCCAAAAAGCTTAACCCTTTTCCTTTTCCACATTTCAGTATACCTATTGAATATTCATGAATAAAATAGTTATGCATATAATAAAATATGGAAGGTGAAACATTGTAGCCATTTCAGAAAGTAAAGGAACATATCTATCAAATTCCATTAACAAACCGAGCAGACCCTGATCAGATGACTCCTACAGGAGCCATCTGATCTGGGTCTACTCTGTTTGCTATTGCTTGAAAAAGCATTATATGAAGGAAAGGGTTTTAGCACATCTTTTTTGCAGCTTCATAGGGCTATGATGTTTGTGCCAATGAAAAATTCAAATGAGGCAGTGTTCCTAAATCAATATCAAGCAAATCTACACAGATAAAACATTTAACAGTCTTATTAACAAATAGAAATTCTAAAATGCTATTTCAACATGATGTCCAAGGTTTAACCCGTTCCTTCATAAATACGCCTTTCTACACCTCTGTAATAACCACTTCTTGAAACCATCGTGATAAATAGAGCATTTGCTCCTATAGGAGCAAGCACTCTATTTATCACAATGGTTTCAAACTACAAAATTCTAAAATTTTACTTTTCTGTAGTCAATGCTCCTTTTGCGTAGATTCATTCAAAGAGGTTGGGTCTAAAATAGCTTATGGAGGAATGGGTTAAACCCATTACATTGTACCTGATTAATATTCATGTAAGAAATAATTACATCTTGAATATTTATTATCTGAATTGATGGTACATGAAAACAGGATATTTCGGCCATAGCAGAAAATGCAGAATCAAATCTATTATACATAATTCCATTGGAGCCATATGACCAGGGTCTACTCTGTTCGTAAAAGCATTAAAAGGTGTCTCTATTAGGTAAACAGAGCTACAGATAAAGGTGCGTACCCAAATACTAAAATCGTCATTTCTCCACCAGACCCCATACTGTGACTACTCTTTAGAATCATCTCTCCAAGACGATTCTAAAGAGTGGTCACAGTAAAGGGTTTGGTGGAGAAACAAGGAAACTAGTCTTGAAAATGTTAAAATTTGCACATCTGGAACCCTGGGTAAAGGTTTAAAGATATATCCCCTCCATCATAACGTTACCAACACCATTACTTATTCTTTAGCCCTTTCCCTCATGAATATTTATATCAGAAATGATGACATTTGATAAGATTGTTTTTTATAATATCATATAAACAAAGGACATTCTGGTTAAGCAGAATCTATAATGATTAATAAACAGAGTAGACCTCCTACTGGAGCTGTCTGAACTGGGTCTATTCTGTTAGCAAATTCATGAAGAGGCATCTCTAAACTCTTTGCATGCTAGTAGCAAAACTGTGATTACCTATGCAAACAGTTTGGATCCAGATGAGACGCCGCATTATAAGGCATCTCTTCAAGATCCAAACAGTTTGTCAGCTTGACCATATTTGAACAAAGAAATGAGAGTAAGTTCATTTTAAGAATTGAAGCAGACGACAATTGTTGCAGACTAAAAATTACTTAGCATGCAAAGAGTTAATCTTTTTGCAGTAGAACTCAACAACTGTCACTGGTCAAGTCTACTCAGTATGACAGAGAGTAAATATTGCTACAAATCTGAATGGCAAACAGATATCTGATCTTGGTCTACACTGTTTATGCCAGTTACCAGTAATGCATATCCCACATTAAAAGTGTTAAAATGTCCTAAAGGTTGCCTGTTGTTACCATTTACCTCATATGCAGACAGACTAGACCCTGATCAGACATCTCCCGTAAGAGCCGTCTGATTTGATCAGGGTCTGCTCTGTTTGCATATGGATTTATACAGATGTGAAGTTACAATTTCTTTCAAGATAATAAAATCCTGCATTCGTGTACCATTATAAAATTTCAGCCAATAAATATTCATGTCATTATTTCTTACATGAATATTGAATATGGAAAAGGTTAACCTGAGATGATGAAATATTTGGTATTTCATGGGGATAAAAACTACAGTAAAACCTCTCTATAACAGCCACTAAAATTACATCAAGTATTTTGTGTTAAAGGCAGGTGGCTGCTTAAAGCAAGGTAAAAGTAAAACAAAACGCTCCTATAGGAGCAGCCACCTGCCCTAAATACCAACTGATTACCGGTAAAATCATCTAGTGGCAATTATAGAGAGGTTTAACTATTTGCAAAATGGTTACTAGATTTTGTCCACATCATTATAAAAGATATAACCCTTTAAAAACAATTTATATTTGTTGGAAATTAGAACTCCATGAATATCAATTAGATGAACTTTTGTAATGACAAATAAACACAGAAATGTCTGTCAATGACAAAAACTATAGAATCAAATCATTATTATTCCATAAGCAAACAGAACAGACACTGATCATGACTCTAACAGAAGCCTTCAGGGCCCATGCTTATAAAGCTTTTTAGTTGAGCCTGGGTACTCAAGCTTTTGATTGGTCAAAGGCTCAAATCTGACCAATCAAAAACTTGAGAACGAACTCAGACTCAACTAAAAAGTTTTATAAGCATGGATACTGATGTGGGTCTACTTTGTTTGCAAATGTGTCAAACAACATCTCTATTGAGTAAAGGAATAACTAGGTACAAAAGAACTTTTCAAATTCTGCTTGATTTTATGAAGATCACAAGCAAAAGTAAACATTCAGCAATATTGACCCTTTACTCCATGAATATTCATGCAAGAAATAATGATGTCATGTATATTAATTAGATTAATTGTTATAATGGCACATGGACAAAGAATTTTTTAGCCATGGCAGAAAGTGTAGAATTGTATCTATATTATTTCATAAGCAAACAGAGCAGACCCTGATCAGACTGCTCCCTTAGGAGCTGTCTGATCTGGGCCAACTCTGTTTGCAAAGGCATAGAAAGGCGTATCTATGGAGTAAGGGTTAAGCTTTTACTCCATAAATATATCTTTCTACACCCTTGCCAACAGAGTAGACCCACATCAGACGGCTCCTATAGCACCTGTCTAATCAAGGTCTGCTTATGTAATGATATAGATATGATTCTATAGTCTCTACTATGGCAAAAAATCCCTGTAGCCATTTGTCATTATGAAATTTAATCTAATTAATAATATTGATGATGCCATTATTTCTTACATGAAAATTCATGGAGGAAAGGGTTAATATTTTTTCAGCAATAAATGAACAATTGACATACCGGTATAACAAATGTACATATTTACATTATTCTTTGTAAAAAAAAAAAAAAAAAAAAAAAGGACTGAACTCTTCTCAAAAAAGTAATTATTCTCAAACTGGCATCAGTATTCTCCTCAAGCCTACTCACAGAGCAACACAGTGCATACTCAAATTGTCATTTCTCCATCAAATTCTATGTTGTCATCACTCTTTAGAATCATCTCAAAGAAATGATTCTAAAGGGTGGTCAAAACATAAGCTTTGGTGGAGAGTTATTCTACATAGTTCTGAAATTTTCCTTTTCTGTTGTAAATGCTCCTTTTCCTTAGATTTATTCACAGAGATTGGATCTAAAAATAATCTAGGAGCAAATGGGTTAAAGGGTTAATCTATCACATCTGAAATACTGATAATTAACCCACTCCCTCATAGGCTATTTTCAGACCCAACCTCTTTGTATAAATCTACCAAAAAGGAGCATTTACTAGGGAAAGGAAAAATGTTAGGATTATGTATTTTTTAACCATTGTGATAAATAGAGGATTTGCTCCTAGAAGTAACCTTTACAGGGGTGTAAAGGAAAGAGTTAAGACTTTTATGGAGGAAAGGGTTAAGACTTTCTTTGAGCAGCTGCTTAGATTTTGCACCAGAGACATGCAATACTGACTGTTATCAATTATTTATGACACACTCTTGCCTAGATTCTTGTTTTGTTTTTCGCTGTCTCATTTTGCACACTGCACCATGTACATCTCAGATAGATTTGGAACTTAAGCACTATCATGATTATGAATGTTGCTTGTCAGGTTTTCTAGTGTTTTCTGATTCTCTGCATCATCTTGAAACATAATTACAATTGCTCTGGTCATTTTGCAAACTAGAAGTTTGTTCTGGTGCCTCTGTCACATGATTATCATTGCCTGCAATTTCTATGCTCTGATCTTCAAAAGTGACTGAGGTGGGATCAGCCGTTGAATCACTATTTTGAAAGTGAGTAATATGGTCATTGTCATCAATATGCACATCTGAACATGTGTCACTATCAGTACTATTTACAATGTCACTCTGAACCTCAAATATTGGGGTACCATGCTTTTCTGCTTTATCTTCCCCATCATCCATTGCCAGGTCTGGTCTATTTATCACTTCCATGTTACTGTCCGTGTCAACAAGAGCAATGTTTGGTTCAGTCATCTCCTCTATATTAGCATCAATGGCACCAGTAGTCCGGTCCACTTCGTCCACTATTTGTGTGTTACCATAATCTAATGCCCTGTCTGGTTTATTTGATGTTTCTATGTTACAATCACTATCATCCTGCATAATAGCTGGTTGGTCAATCATTTTGATGTTACTATCACAAAACATGCTAGCAGGTTTGTTGATCACCTCAATATTTTTGTTGATCATTTCCATGTTATCACTACTATGGTCAGTGCTGTCTGATTTGCTCATCACTTCTGTATTGCAATCATCATCCCCATTATTTTCAACATCACAAGTTGGATCAGAAGAGCCTTCATTATTATGCTCTGTTTTGAGAAAACTTTCCTGGCCTGTAATCAATTGACTTTCAGTTTCCATGTCAAACTTGACTGGACATACCGGAACTGAAATTAATTCCTTCTGTTTGGAAGATTTAAATTCTGGTTCTAAACAGATGAAATCATTCACATCTTTAAGTGGCATTAATTCTGCTTCATCATCTTCATTGGCAGGTAATGACTGGTCCAGCACAGCACCCTTTTTCATTTCGGTATCCTCATTACTAGATTTTTCATTTCCTTCTTTTTCTGCAGAGTTTTCAGTGCCTTCTTTTTCTGATGCCAAACTCACACCTTTGTATTCTTCCTGTTGTGCCCCGCTTTTACTGCAATTGAAGACATCTGTTCCTCCTGAACTACTCATCTCTGCATTGGGGGGCACATCTTGACATTCATTTTGGTCACTTTTGATGATTATTTCATCAGAAGTGTTTTTACTGAAGCCTTCAAGTACTGGCTTAAACTCGGACACTTCCTGTGTTTTCAAATTTACAGTCACAATGCCATCATCTTCATATGTCTTCAATGTTCTAAAATCACCAGTTTTACTTTTGTGTTCTTCATCTAAATTTTCAATATTTTCGATAGAATCTTGTGCAATGTCTTCTTGGTTTTCCTGCTTACACACTTCTGAATCAACCTCAACATCTGCTTTTGTGCTTACAATACCAGAAATCAAATTTCCTGGTTCTTGTTGTAGCAGTTCTGAATTTGTCTCTGTTTTGGCAGAATCAGGTGACTCAATTTTAATTTTATCGTCATCTACAATACCATTTACATTACCATCATTAATTGATAAACATTCCTGTTTTATTTCAAAATCAGCTGCCATATAATCATCTTTCAAAAAATTAACCATTTTTTCTAATGGTAACTGCTCTAGGAGAACAACTGGTGCAGCTGCAAGCTGATCAAAATTTACAAGAGTGCCCTCATCAAACTTCACAAGCACAGCGTCTGAACTGAGTTTTGTGGAGATATGTTTTTGACTTTTTGATCCTTGACTTTTTTCTGGAAGTAGCGACAGTCCATATATCTCTGGATTCTTCTGTACCTCTTCCAGATGGTATTTCAGCATGTGTTCATCAAAGCTTCTCTTTGTCCAGTGCACTCTGCTACAAAATTCACATTTTTGTTTCATTGGGCCGGTGAAAGAATTTCTTGATTTTGGAGACAAAAGTTGGTAAACATTTTCAGCACATGTAACAGTGCTTGTCTGGGCTTTATTAAGCTGCTCAATCACTTTCTTGTCCAATTCTAGTGCAAATGTGTCAGGATGAACTTTCTTTACATGTAGTTTGAATTTCTGATCAGACCAGAATAACCTCTTACAGTCTTTACAGCAGAAGCACTCCACGCAGGTTGTTTTCAAAGAAGTACCTGCATTCAAAACGTCTCCAAGTGCTTGTTTGGATGGAATAATATTTCTTTTTCTGCTTTCTGTGTCCTGTGTATTCTGGAGTTCTTCCACATTTTCCATCGTGTCTGGCATACTGATACTTTTGGCTTCAGATTCACTAATGTTACTTGTACTTTCATCATTAGAATCAGAATCATTTCCCTTTCCTACTTTGTCATGTACAGCTTTAGACTTTTCTTTGTTTATTAACTTTACACCTTGTTTGAAAGAAGGAGTCAGCATTTCATTAATATGCTTTTGCCTCAAATGAATTCTGTAGCTTTGAATAGTAGAAAAAGTCTTGTTACAACTTCTGCATAAACAATCTTTCTCCACTTCATCGTTTGGTACTTTTGAACTCAATTTGTTCCTGTGTTTTCTAATGATGTGAACATTAAGGTGTATTTGCTTGGAGAATTGTCTGTTGCAGTGTTTACATTTCAATTTTTTTAACACTTTTCCGCCATTTGCTTTTTCTTTCATAGTAGCATTGACTTTGCTCATGTTGTGGTCCACTTTCAGATGTAATAATAAGCGACTCTCAAGTTTAAATTTTCTAGTGCAATGAGAACACTCATGCACCTCCAAGCCATTTTTCTTGTTTCCCTTGCTTATTGTGTTATGTTGCCTCACAGCAGATTGCCCCTTGTTGCATTTTTTCCCTATATAATGCTTCATCTTCATATGTCTACCCAAATTAGCTTCCTCTGTAAACACTTTGGAGCAAACAGAACAAATAAATTCTGCTTCTTTGAGATTTTTATTTTTTTCCTTACCACACCCTTGAGGTGGTCTTTTAGTGACTATTTCATCTTTCCCCTTGCCACATTTTTTCCCTATAAAGTGCTTCATCTTCATATGTCTACTCAAATTAATCTCCTCTGTAAACTTTTTCGAACACAAGGTACAAAGAAACCCTTTTTCCTCTTTTATGTTTACACCTTCCAAAGTATCAGGAGCTTTTGATGAGATCTGACTCTCTCTGGTGTCTTTAATAATTGGATGGAATATTTCCAGGTGCTTATAGATTTCTTCTGAGGATGAATATTCTGCTAAACAAATTTGGCAATGGAATGCAACAATGCCTTTTTGCTCTACTTGTTTGATTCTTGCCTCATCTAAAGTTGCATCAGTGTTTACTGAGCTACAAATATTTGCCATTTCTGCTGTGGTTCCAACAGTAGCCTTGTCTATTTCTGCTATCTCAGAGTTCACTGTTTCAATATCTACATCTGCATGATTGGTCTTATAATGAGCTATCAATCCTCGTGAAGTTCCATACATATTTCCACACTCTCTACATGGATACTTGGCGACTTGATAACCTTCTAACAAATCATGTATGTCTGTTACCTCGTCTTCAGTAGCCTTGTTATCTAATTGCTCATGCGAATCTTTAACTGGGTCTACAGTTTCATCAATCATTTCATTTTTCTGACTGTTTTCAATCTCTGGTCTTGTATCTTTTATGCTCTTCTTCCCTAAGCTGAAATGGTTTCCAAGAAATGTTTCAATATCCATCACTACAGTTTCTACGGGCCCTGGGGAGAGGTCTTTTTTCAAATCGTTACTTTTATTTTCTTGCTTTTTCAATTTTCTAGGTCTTCCCTTCTTCCTTTTTTCTCTATGAACAACACGAATGTGCTGCATCAAAGAAAGTGCCTTGTTAAAGGTCTTCTGACACAGTTTACACTTTAACTGCATATTTGAACTTCTGCAATGTTTGACTGGGGCTTTTGTTGCAAGCTTTGGCCTCTTGCTAACAAGCCTATAGCTTTCTTCATCTTCAAGTTTACGTTTAATCTTTGTAGGTCTACCACGTCTTTCATGATGTATTGTTTTATCAATAATTTTACTTGCTTTTGCTGTCTTTATCTGCAGTGGTCTACCCCGTTTTCTACGTACTTTCAGTTTTGATTCAGCTGTACCACTTTCAGTAATTTTTCTTGGCCTACCTGGTTTTCTTGGTTCTCCAATAGTTGCTGGTCCAGATACATTTTTTATTTTTGATGGTCTACCACGTTTCTTCTTTTCCAAACTAACAGGTTCTTGTACTACCTTTCTTGGTCTACCAGGTTTACGAGGTGTGCTCGACTCCTCCTTGACCGATAACTCAGATTCTGTCACTATCTTTCTTGGTCTACCAGGTTTACGTTTTACCAAATCTTTCTTGTTCAATCCAATCTCTGCAGTTTCAATACTCGTTTTATTACTAAGTGTCGATGATCTCACTTTTGGAGATTTGATACTGGTTTTCTTGACTTTTTTTGATCCCACATTTGAAGAATTCTGTGAACCAGCTTTGGCAGATTTATTGCATGTAAGTTTCTTTGATCCCACATCTGCCAATTCAACTTTATTTCCCTTGCTTATAAGTTCTGATGTCTTAGCTTTTTTACTAGGACTGGGATTTATTCCATCTCTTGTTTTTTGTTCAAATCTTTCTTTGTCTTCTATTTCCATCTGTCTTATAGCTACAAGACTATAATCTACTTTATGAGTTTTCATATGCTTCACTAATGCAGCTTTCCTGGCAAAGCTAAAGCGACACTTTTTGATAGTGCATTTATATTCTTTTGGTGCGTCTCTGGGCTTGATGTTAGTTAAATCAACATCAGACTCTTCTTCTGAGGAGTTTTTACTTTCCTGTAGTGTTTGTTTTTCCTTTACTGATTTTGGAATGTCAATGCCATGATGTTTCAGGTGCTTGTGTAAACTCGACATCTGAGAGAAAAGCTTTCCGCAATGGTCACAAATCAGCACTTCTGTAATGTTTGGGTAAGTCTTAAGGAATGGATGCGCTTTTAACATGGCTTCTTGGTTCCCATCATAATGCACATTCAGATAGTGTATTTTGCATGTGACTTTTGTGTGCAAAATTTCTTTGCAAATTTCACATGGTTCAGCAATGTTTTTCATGCCCGGGTATACATCCAACATATGTTCCTTGTTGCCTTCAAAATGTTCATTCACAAGATGTGACTTCATTTGAGTTTTGTGAACAAACCCAGCCCCACAAACATCACATAAAACATTAGCAGGCTTCCTGTGTTCCTTTTCCTTATGTTTCATTAGATCCACCTTCCGTTCAAACTTAGCACAGCAAATCGGGCATGTAACACCCAGTCCATGTACTGAAAATCTGTGACTTAATAGTTCTCGCTTTTCCTGGTATATTTCCCCACATTTCTCACATTTGTACGGTCCTTTGTGATATTCATCCACATGCATTTCATAGAAGTCTTTTCTTTTGAACTTCATTTTACATTTATCACAGTTAATGACATTGCTATTGTGAACCTGAGCCACATGTTTTGCCAGAGACAACTTTGCTTTGAATTTCAATGAGCAGTAAGGGCACTGGGCGGCTGGATAGTGTGTCATCATGTGCTTTGTGAGGGCTTGTTGCTTCTGAAATTGTCTCCCACATTCACTGCATCTATGCATCTTGTCATCAAAGAGTCTCTTAGTGACACCCTGCGAATGATGGTCATGCATGTGAAGAGCCAGTAAATCTTTAGATCTGAAGATTTCATTACACACTGAGCATACGAAGGTATCCTCGGAGTGCCAGGACTGTGTGTGAAGTACTAGCTCCTCATGCTTTTTGAATATCTGGTCGCAGCAGGGACATAAAAATGGCCCCTTGTGTTTCATCATATGAGTCTGGAAGGAATACTCCGAACTGAACTCCTTACCACATTTTGGACATGGAATACAACCATCTTGACTATGCATCTGCTGAATGTGACGACTGAAGTTAACTGGAGAGATGAATATCTTTCCACAATCTTTACATTTGAATTCCTGTATGTCCAAACCATCTGTCTGGTTAGAGTTCCACTTAGTTGCTTGTGCTATCTTTTCATGCAGATCAATATGGCTTTTCAGATTTTCCTCTCTTGCAAATGCCCTTGAACAAATGGTACATGTGTACACCACTGCCTGCTCATGCACTCGTTCATGTGCTTTGAATGTCTTTTCAAACTTGAAAGTACGTGGACATTTTGAACATTTATATGGCCTTGCAACTTTGGCAACGTCTTTCGCTAGGGAGACATCATTCATGGTACTTCCAGTATCTGTAGTTTTAGTCTGAACAGTTGATTCCAGTTTTTTTGTTTCCATGTTTGATTCTTTTTTCTTTTCCTGTACAGCTGTTTGCAGCCCTTGAAAGTTTGTTTGGATAGTGGCTCGAACTTCCTTTCCATCTGCTTGAACTATTACCAGCTCAATGTTTGTATCTCCCTTCAGCATCTCTTTATCCAAACCAAGGCTGTCTAAGTTGATTGTGCTGTAGTTGGTCCCCAGCTTGTCACTGGTCACCAAGGTTCCATCCCCATACACTTGGATAGTAACGTCTGAGTCTGGTACCCTGTAATACAACAAATTATTCAGATTATGACATACATATTCAGTACATAATGCACAAATTCAGTATTGTAATTAACCCATTCCCTCATACAATATTGAAGCCTTTGTAAAAAAATAGTTTTGAAACCACAAAGATAAATAGAGTATTTGCATCTATGGAGCAAATGCTCTATTTACTATATTTGTTTCAAAAGCTACACAATTCTAAAATTACCATTTCTTTAACCCTTTCCTCCATAAATATGCCTTTCTACGCCTCTGTCAAATCACCTATTGAAACCATTGTGATAAATAGAGCATTTGATCCTATTATAGGAGCAAATGCTCTATTTATCACAATGGTTTCAAAATACAAAATTCTAAAAAAAAATCCTTTTCTCTAATTAATGCTCCTTTTTGGTAGATTTATTCAAAGTGGTTGGGTCTATGGAGGAAAGGGTTAATTAATGTACCTTTTTCGGTAGATTTATTCAAAGAAGTTTGGTCTAAAAATACCCTACACGGGAATGGGTTTAATAATATCATTGGGAAGACAAGTTCACCCTTTGAACACCATGGAACTATTTGCAGTGACTTTTGCAGTAACTCGGTATCAAATCTGGATACAAACTGCTGGATACACTCACTGTTTAACCTTTACCTCATAGATATGCCTCCGCAATCAGAGTAAATCCAGATGAGATGACTCATGTAGGACACATCTTATCTGGATCTGTTCGTTTAGCTATGGTATAATAAATATCAGAGTATAAAGTTTCTGCATGGCCAAATAGTTTTTAGTTCATATGTCATTATAAAACAAGAGTGCCAGTGGGCACAATATACACCCGTCGAGGTTTTGTTCAACATAAACTGGAGTTAATGTATTTGCTAAATCCTAAGTCCAATTTTGCGATCAAGTTTCAAGTTTGTAAATAGGCATACTTTAACAAAAAACCTTAAACAAAAATTCTAAATTAGAAAGTACCATAATTGTGTCTAAATGCATGAGATGAAGATGAAGCTTCTGATGGTGAACACATGTTTCAAGTTTAAAAGCTTTATCTGAAAGGATTATGTAAATAATTGGACTTTAACAAAAACCTTAACCAAACATTCCAAGCTAAAAAGCGTCATAATTAGGTCGAAATATTCGACAGAGTTATGTACTCTTGCCTACAGGTGTAGCTTGTTATGGTGAACAAGTGTTCCAAGTTTAAAAGCTTAATCTGAAAGGCTTATGTAAATAATTGGACTTTAACCAAAACCTTAACCAAAAATTCTAAGTTAAAAGGGGGCATAATTCTGTCAAAATGTTGGACAGAGTTCTGTACGCTTGCCTACAGGTAAAGCTTGTGATGGTGAACAAGTGTTCCAAGGTTAAAAGCTTTATCTCAAAGGGTTATGTAAATAAATGGACTTTAACAAAGCCTTAACCAAAAATCAAAGTTAAAAAGGGGCATAACTCGGTCAAAATGCTTGACAGAGTTTTTTTCTCTTGCCTACAGGTTAAGGTTGTGACGGTGAACATCTGTTCCAAGTTTAAAAGCTTTATTGCAAAGGGTTATTGTAAATAAATGGACTTAAACAAAGCCTTAACCAAACATTCTAAGTTAAAAAGGGGCATAATTCAGTCAAAATGCTTGACAAAGTTATTTTCTCTTGCCTACAGGTGAAGGTTGTGACGGTGAACAAGTGTTCCAAGTTTCAAAGCTTTATCACAAAGTGCTATGTAAATAAGTGGTCTTGTTCCACATAAATTGAGGTTAACATTTTTGCTTAACGCAAATGCTAAACGCAATCCAATTAAGCAACCTTGACCTGAGATAAACGAGCCGGGACTTGGCAGGCTACTGTAGCATGTCTAGATAAACATTGTCGTCAAATTTGGGAAGGATCCACCAAGCCGAACTTGACTTAGTGTTACAAACAGACAGACTGGTTAACATTTTTGCTTAAATACAAATTCTAAGTCTAATTGTGTGACCTTGACCTAGGGTAAACAAACCGGGACTTGGCAGGCTACTGTAGCATGTCTAGATAAACATTGTGTTAAAATATGAGAAGGATCCACCAAGCGGAACTTAAGTTAGAGATGTTACAGACAGACGGACGGACGGACAGACAGACGGACAGCGCCATTCCATAATACGTCCCGTTTTTTCAAACGGGCGTATAAAAATTCAGCTAATTAGATTTCACGATACTCTCACAGTGTTGCTAACTAGTATTAATCATTATTTTGAACAATTCTTTGCATTAATTATTAGGGGCGACTACTGAGTCTAAAATGACTATCACGATAGTATTGCGATAGTCAAAATGCTATCACCATACTATTGCGATAGTTCAAAAAGTATTGCAATACTACATTGTACCAAGATAATTTTCTTCTAAAACTTTTAAGAGAAGGGTAGTGAATCAAACACTAAGATCAACACTTAAGATCAGCCTTCTTGTCTCTATAGTTATAAAAACAGCATACAGAGCAACATAAATACATATACAAGTCATTTAACCCTTTTACCCTTTCCCCCATATAAATACTTTTTCACACATTTGCAAACAGAGTAGACGGCTCCTGATCAGGGTCTGCACTGTTTACTTATAAATGACATAATATAGATTCAATTCTACAGTTTTTGTCAATGCAACAAATTCACTTTTATAGTTAACTTCATAAAAATTCAGATAATATAGTAGAACATCTCTAATGTAATCATATAAAAAAGTAATCAAAACTGTCTTTATAAGCAGGTGGTTGCTTAATGCAGGATGAAAGTTATGCAGAAAGCTCCTATAGGAGCTTTCTGCATAACTTTCGTTCTGCATAAAGCTACCACCTGCCTCTGCCACCCAGAATTATGCCCCTTTTTGGTGGTCGCATTGGAGGGGTTTTACTGCAGTCATGTCATTATTTCTTACATGAATACTGAACAGGGAAACAGATTAATGATATAAGCAAACATGTTTACATATGATATATTTGCAAAAAGGGTCGACTCAAATAAGAGACGGATGTTTTGTACTCAAGAAAACTATAAGAATTATCTATTGCTGAATTAACTATTGGCGATAGTTCTCGATAGTCAGAATTAATATCGAACTATTACTATTGGCAGTGTTCAATCTTGGCTGTGCCATTGCGCATTTGGCCCCCTTTTTTTACCAAATGGTGCAAAATAAATACCACTGTTGGTCCAGCGAGCGCATTCCAAAATCAATATGCATTTTCCAGTACATTGTACATGTATTGTTGGTCCTTTGCCTTTCTAAGCATCCTTTTCATATATTAATGCATACACATAGACTGATATACAGTCTATTTTGCTGCATAAGCATGTACAGTTGTAAGCTTCGTTATAAATATTCTGTGCTGGCACAACTCAACTTAGTTACTAATTATAGAATCTAGTTAGCATCACAAAGATAGAATTTCTGACTATTTCTCGGCCCCTTCATCTAAATACTGGAAGTCAACGAATCAGAGACAAATCAAAATTCATCTACGATCAAAAGTGGCACTTCTCATTGTAATAATTCAAATGAACAAGAGCACCACAAGCAGGTGCAAACGCTCGTCTGTTGTCATTGTCAAGATAAACATGCATACCTAAAATGAAGGTTGTAAATGAATAATTGAAGAAGTTATGGTCAATGTTAAGATTTGGGACGACGAAGACAACCACAATGACGATGTGGGAATTATGACAATAGCTCGTGATTTCTTCGAAACAGACGACCTAAAAACAGTCGAGAAATGTTGACATTGATTCAAAAAAATGGAAGGAAGTTTCAGTCAAATGGATTACTGATGAACGTTTGAAAAATACTGAACAGTTTTTATCAAGTTGATAGATTATCCTAGTCATTATATACAGTCTTTATCAAAATGAGAATCAAAGATTGTGTTCCAGTCTGACAAGGGTTAAATAATGTGAGAAAAACATACAGATAGCGCCACACACAAACGTCACCCTGCGTCGAGTCGTTTCGACCATTAGACCAAGACAAATGTCTTGGTTTCAATAAATTGGTAAATAATGTTTATGTTACATGTTTACCTGTCTTTATCTTTGGCCCCAATTTATAGGGCTGGTCCCCTATAAGAAAGTCCATGGGTCGGCTGGGCCCCCCTCTGAGTTCAAGCTAGATTGAACACTGTATTGAAAGCTCAACTATTGCGATATATCAAATCTGACCTATTGTTACACCTCTTTTAATTATGTCCTGAATATTAATAATCCTAACATATGCATTTTATACTTTTACCTGATGAATTCATGTAAGAAATAAAGACACCCTGGCCATTTAATCAGCTGAAGTTTTGTAATAATATATGAACACAGGATCTCTTGGCCATGCAGAAACCTATCCTGATCAGATGGTTCCTATAGGAGCTGTCTGATTTGGTTGAACTCTGTTGGCAAATGCATTAAAATTTTAAAGAGTCAACCCTTTTCCTCATATAAACATTTTTCACCAATCTGCAAACAGAGTAGACCAAGATTAGACAGGTCCTATAGGAGCTGTCTGATCAGGGTCTTCTCTGTTTGCTAATGGAATTTGACAGATGTTTCTTTACTTTCTAAAATGGCTACAATGTTTCGCCTTCCATATTACATTATAACTATTTTGTGCATGAAAAGTTGGTAGTTATTGAAATTTGGAATAAACACAGAACAGGGAAAGGGTTAAACAAAGATGGACCATTCCACTTTGAAAGTTCAGCATTCAAAAGGTTCAAAGCGTTTAGAATTGAGAGGAAATGGTTATAAAATTTTGAAAATGACCACCATTTAAACCCTTTTACTGCCAATGTCGCATAAATGCATCACGACAAATAGTGCAGTCCTAGATCAGGCGCAGCCTTTCCAAGGCGTAGTCTGATCAGGGACTTTACTTTTTGTCTCAACCTCTTTTTCTATATCTGTGCTTTATTCCTTTGAAATATGCATTTATTTATCTCATTTACTTATTTTACCAAATGATTTAACAGATGTGGTTTGCAGATGACAATCAGAATTTTGGCGCTGAAAGGGTTAATATGACTAGATAGCTGATTGGTTATATCTCAACCACAATACGTCCAGATACCCTCTGACCAATTTTAGCAAAGATTAGAGTAAAGCTGCATAAGATTGATTTAGAACAGTATAAATTTAATCTTTTAACCCTTTCCTTCATATAAACATCCTTTCATGCCTCTGCAAACAGAGTAGACCCTGATCAGATGGCTTCCGCAGGCCCCATCAGACCAGAGTCTGCTCCATTTACTTATGGAATTATGTAGATCTGATTTTTCACTTTATGCCAGTCAAAAATTCCACTGTGGATAGTGCTTTTTATTTAATTACATGTATGTCATTATTTCGAACATGTATATTGAATAGGGAAAATGTTAAAGAATTTAGCACAGAGCATTGATTTAGCAGCATAAATTCAATCAATTAAAGAATCAGTAGCAGAACGAATACAAGCATTAAGTTAGCTATCAAATTTGTCCGAATTATTGTTCTTATAGTTTTACAATTCTCATGAGTGTGTGAAGACTGAACCTGTGCTGCTTTAGATAGAATGCATCGTGTTGGCTGTCAACATTATTCCCATAACAAACTTAAGTCAAGGCACGGCTAAATAAACATTCATTTTATACGACCTATGGTTTGATGATACCTACTCTATTGTTTGGGAATTTCCAGTGTCAGTTGCTGATTGCGTCTCAGTCGGGATGGATGCAGGCAAGTTGGTCTCTGCTAAAACGAGTTCTCCATCCTCATGTCTGACTAAAGGAGTTGCTGGGGGTTCCGCTGTACCTGATGTAAATGCTGTTGGATCTTTTCTACCCGGCTGTAGTTTTGCGGGCTCTGACACAGGTACAGAAGTCTCAGTCCCGACAGGCACATACATTGAAGACTCAGTCCTTGCAGGCAAAGACATTTGTTGCTCAGTCTTGACAACTTGAGACTGAGACTCCACAGGTAAAGTAACTTGAGGCTCAGGCGTGATAGCTGGATTAAACACTAGAGGCTTAAGCTTTTCAGGAGTAAATATTTCAAGCTGGGTCCTTACAGGATCGGACACTGAAGGTGTGGTCTTTATAATCTGATTCTGTGTACTCACAGTAGCTACTGAAGGCCCGGTCTTTACAACAGGCCTAGTGACGTGTGAATCTGCATAAACTAACTTAGTTCCTACACGCTTGAATCTCATCGAGGTGGCTGGCACAGGTTGTGAATTCACTGGGACTGCAACTGGATCATCAGAAACTACCGTCCCCAATACACTCTTGGACATCACATGGCCGTGAGAGTCAATGTATGTAATTGTGGAACCCAAGTCTGGTTTACCAGCCTGAAAAATCATGACACATCATGAACATAAATAAACATTGTAGTTTTACCCTTTCCCTCATAAAAACACCTTTACACCCACTTGCTAACAGAGTAGACTCAATTCAGAAGGTTCCTATAGGAGCCGTCTGATCAAGGTCTGCTCTGTTTGCTCATGCCTTCAGGGGTGTAAAATTCCACTCGCCCACTCGCCAATGTGAGTAGGTTTTTGAGTCGGTCGAGTGCTTTAAAACATATGCTCGCCCTAAAGGGCGAGTGGATTTTTGGACCTGACATTTTCCCAATTTATAACCTTCAGTAAAATACCTTCAATTGCAAATTAAACCGCCTGAAAAGTCTTTGCAAATGTCAGATTAATGACAGAATTTCCACTCTGTCTCACACTTAATAATACCTACAAAGAATTTAGAGGCATTCCGATTTAAGCGCACCTGTTACCTAGCAAGACATATTCGGCCCAAGTAGAAATGTTACGCCCAAAGGAAGTTTATTTGTGTTAAATACTTCAAGTGGTCGTTCAAATACTCAATCTTGTTATGAAATTAAAATAAACATAACAGCTTTATATCGTTTTTCAGTACAATAATCTGTTAAACTGTGAAAAATTCTTGATTTAAACCTTCTACACTTTAGTACCTAATAAAAACGAGTAAAAATTTTAGAGGCCGAAAAAAAACGGAAGCACAGTAAGATTTACCCGCGATATGTCAAAATGTCTTAAACAAACAAGCTTTCATTCATTCTCCGATGGGGAAGCATGGGTTGGAGATGATGACAAAAGAGAAAAGACAGAAAGATCCATAGAAATAGTATGATAAGGTACGAGATCAAGAAATATGGTTCAATGAGTTTGAATGGGCTAAAGTGAGTATGGTGGTTTCGTCAAACTAACAGTGTTCGTCAAACTGGACTTTATGAAAAAAAATGGTTTCATCAAACTGGCAACTGTATAGTATTATAGGCCAGCGTAGGGTGTGTTAATAACAGTAATTAGGTCCATACCTGAAAGCAATTGATGTGTTTATGCCACGTTTTGATGACTGTTTGATTGAAAATAGTTTGGAATCTAACCATTTGCTGAACATTTCATTGATTTAATAGAGCATACAAAGTTTAAACTTATTTTTTGCAATAAAATATATTCTTTCAATTTTTTTCTCCATTCATAATTAACTTCATATAATATAATCACACCGGTTTAAAGAGTACATATATTGTATAAAAAATCAAGGGCGAGTGAAAGTTGCATAAGGGCAAGTGGATTTCAGTGGTCACTAGTCCTGCAGGGCGAGTAGCTTTTGAAATTTTTTTACACCCCTGGCCTTATGACATGATATAAATCTGATTCTAAAGTTTCTATCAAAATAAAAAAATCCTTTGAGAAGTTTTCATTATGAAAAACTAAAACTATCACTGGAAGTGATTAATACGGTTACCCCAACAAATGTGACTGTCACAAGAAAAAACTTTGTACACAAACTTGACAAAGGGGAATAACAATAAATCCAGTATGTCAATGGAAAATAACTCAAGCTAAGACTTTTATATTATAAGAGTCAGATTATTATTTATTGGACATCTTGCCTCCCAAATATAAAACTACATGTATTTAAATTGGGAAAAAATGGTCAAAAGACGGACTAACACAAAACTTTTAAACCAAGGGGCATAACTTTGTAAGACAAGAGCCGCGTGCAGCGCCAATGCTTGTCTGATTTGGTGCTTGTCCAGCTAAATTAAGTTTTTTTGAAAACAATAAAGGGCCATAACTCCAAAATTTTGAAATCAAGAGGGGCCTTTCCCTCAATTAGATCTACTAACCTATGAAGTTTCGTGTTGATACCTCTTATACTTTTCGAACTTAATGAGCTACATTAAAGTTTTTGCATGCCACTGACAATGCCTAAAACCAAGTGACCACAATTATGACTGCAACAATCCACCGAATTTCGGTTATTTTCGGTTCATTTGTCTCGAATAGATTTTCGGTTCAGCACCACAAATATCAGTTCGATGTGTCGATGTATGGTTATTGCTAAATTAGACTCAGTGCTCCAGATAAGGTGCGTACGCATATTTTTCAAAACAAAAACGCATTTCAAACTAAATTCGTGCATACTGATACGCATTTAAAATTGTGTACGCATTTAAATTGCCAAACTCTGCATTTTGCCTCTCTTAAATTTCGCACCCACCCTCATACCATTCCGGTGAGTCGCGGCCGATTCCCTCATATCTACATAAAAATTAATGTAGTAGGGTACCGGAACTGGTCATGTTTTTGCGGAACAGATGCGAAGGGGTAAGGGTCGAGAATAGTAACATTGCAAGCATCTAATTGACATAAAAAATCATGGCGTCGTCTGGGGTTAGAAAAAATTCAGTGTTAAAAAAACTACCAATTCAAGTAGCCTTTATTCAATTATTTCGAAAGACCTATAGATCTAGCAGTACTTTGTTGGAAGTATACATGATTAAAATTGAGATAGGTAATGGATATGTTACAGAGAACAGAGAATTCTGTTCAGTTTTTAATCAAGTTCTTTACCTTATACTCGAACCAAAATAATCGAAACCGAGAGGGTTATAATCGAAATTGAACCGAATCTAGAAGTACCTGAATCATGGAGCCCTAACCACAATAGCTCGACTATTCTTCGAAACAGACAAGCTAAAAATGTTGCTATGGAAAAAAACAGAATAGAGGAATTTAATCTTAACTGGAATAGCATTGAATATTCATTCGTAAATTGTTTGTTTAACCCTTGGATTGGTGTCTTTTCATTTTACCAATCAAAGCAAATAGACTTATTGGCCATACAATCTATTTTTCTTATCTTTTTTTAAAATGTTTTCAGACATGTCAATCAAGTACACTTTTTGTGTATTTAAAATACGAGGGCTGTCCCAGTAAATCGTGGACCTTTTTAATAACTTGTTAGATTGATGCTTTTGAAAAGTCAAATTTAGCACACATCGGTATTGAAGACTTTTGAATAGCTTGTTATATTATGGTTGGAAAAATAACTTCGCATACAGAATATACTAGAGGTTTGTTTTTGTCACAAAAACAGATGTCTCCCCCTCCCATCCTCTTTCCAATACACAAGTGTAATGTCTGTAACTCCAAACTTATCAGGGTCTAATGTTCAAGTCATCAGGGGCAATAACTCCTACATTGTCAGAGGGAGATAATTCAAAAGCCCTAGGTACACAAAAACACATGCTAGTCAACATTCTTGTGAAGTTTGGTGACTCTAGTAATAGTTGTTTCAGAGATACATGTGACACAAAGTAAAGTTTCTCTTATTTAAGTCATAAGGGGCAGTTACTCCAAAGTTATCAGGGGGAGACAATTAAAAAACCTAGATGCACAACAACTCATGCTAGTGAACATTCCCGTGAAGTTTGGTGACTCTAGCCCTACTGGTTTCAAAGATATGTGCAGCACAAAGTTTCTCTAATTTTAAGTCAACATATCAGGGGCAGTAACTCAAGATATATCAGGGGGAGACAATTAAAAAAACACAGGTGCACAACAACTCATGCTGGTGAACATTCCTGTGAAGTTTGGTGACTCTAGCCCTAGTGGTTTTAAAGATATGCATGACACAAAGTTTCTCTAATTTTAAGTAATCATATCAGGGGCAATAACTCCAAAGTTATCAAGGGAAGACAATTCAAAAATCCCAGTTGTACAACAACTCATGCTGGTCGACATTCCTGTGAAGTTTGGTGACTCTAGCCCTAGTGGTTTCAGAGATATGCTTGTAACACTAAGTGAAGTTTGTCTATTTTTAAGTCATCAGGGGCAGTAACTCCAAAGTTAACAGGGGGAGACAATTCAAAAACCCAAGAGCAAAACAACTCATGCTTGTGAACAATCCTGTGAAGTTTGGTGACTCTAGCCCTACTGGTTTCAGAGATACTCGCAGCACAAAGTTTGTATAAATTTAAGTATTCATATCAGGGGCAATAACTCAAGAATTATCAGGGGGAGACAATTCAAAAACCATAGGTGCACAACAACTCATGCTTGTGAACATTCCTGTTAAGTTTGGTGACTCTAGTACCAGCGGTTTCAGAGATACGCGCGACACAAAGTTTTTCTAATTTTAAATCATCAGGGGCAATAACTCCAAAATTATTGGGGGAGACAATTAAAAAAACCCAGGTGCACAACAACTTATGCTGGTGAACATTCCTGTGAAGTTTGTTGACTCTAGCCCTACTGGTTTCAGAGATACGTGCGACACAAGTTTGTGACGGACAGACGGACAGACAGACGGACAGACAGACGGACAGACAGACAGACAACTCTGGCAAAAACAATATATCTCCCCATAAATGGGGGAGACATAATTAGACATGAATTAACCTAATGTGTGCATGTACGGCGAAACCAAAAACCGCCGAAAAACAAAGTGCGGCCAGAACTTTACTTTAATGTTAATTCAAGAATCCAGTACAATTACGCCAACGTCTCAAGCATATGTAAACGTGACGTATTTCGACGTTGTCATGCGGAATTTCGAGCGTCAAGCGTTATTTTTAAGTGCAAAGAATGAATTTATTCAAACTGATAAAAGTGATATCTGTGCAAAGATAGGAAAACAATGACGACGTCGGAAGAAGATACGGCGAGTCGTACATCCATTCAGTTGTGCTTAGTGTTGGGATGGACTCCAACACAGACATTTGAGAGGTAAAAGACTGCCAAAAGTTACAGCAATGTGTCAATATCACTTGTATTTACGTGGCAAAGTGCTTAAAATGGAAATGACCGAATGCAAAAGGCAGTTTGATTGGCTGAAGATGTAGGTCTATATGCTAATCAGTTACGAATGTGTATAAAAATGCAATCGGAAACCTCGGCTATATTCCTTCCGCTTTAGAACGCCAAGGTAAAAATATTCGTTTATGTCTTCTTCTTCCGATAAATGTACAGGGCCCACTCTGGAGCATCGACGTACTTGGAGTTTATTAAAATTCAAGACTTTTAAAAAGTTTATCTTTGTGTAGATTAGTAGTAATTATCTCACATAGCGAATTATTATTAAATACATGAAGAGTAAACAAATACATGAACATTTCACAACCAAACTAGTGCAGACTTGAAGAAAACTATTTTGTCTTGCACATGTTCACTCATGACAAGTGAACTCGTAAAGAGACCGACTAGTATATGGCGTTCTGAACGCCATAAAAACTACACAAATGGTTTATTGAAAGAGGTTGGGTCTAAAATAGCCTATGAGGAATTGGGATAATAAAGATGAAATCTCAGATGAGATCTTTAAATTCATCTCTTACACACTGTACCTTGGTAGCTTCCCTTCCTAGAGCACCATCAGTCTTTCTCTGTACTGTCACATATTGCTTTGTCAGGCCAGACTGTTTTTGTCCTCGATCCTTTCCAATAGATGATAGATGTTGGCTTGTCTGTTTACGCTGAATCTGAGCTGGTACTTGTACTCTATTTGCCTGCATATGCACAGGTGATATTTGTGTTTGAGTACCGGCAGAGCTTTGCATTACGGGCTTTTTACTGGCAAGATGAGGTTTCTGAAGGCTCATTGCTGCAGACTGTGTGAACTTCAAAGGTTGATTCAATGACTTCACAGTTTGGACTATTTCTGAGTTTTGAATCTGCACTTGGGTAGGTGTTGATTTAGTCTGTGGCAGTCTAGATGCTGTTGCAGGAAGCACTTTTCTCACAAGGCTGGAAAAAGGTTTTTTATTTGTAACAAGCACAGACTGAGGCTTGTACAATACAGATGAGCTATCCATATTTATACCACTCTGTATTGAAACTGTTGGTTCATTGTCTACAATACTCTTCACTGCCTGAATTTCTTCACTCAGTGAGACATTTGTTGGTCCAATCAAAGAACTTGTGAAGTTGCGCTCCGGTGCAGAAAACTGGTTTTTTACAATTCCCTCGCTTGAATTAATGATAGTAATATTTTTAGTGCTATAATTGCTCAAAAACTGTTCAGAAACATTAGATCCCTGTGTGTTTGAAACCACTGTATTTGATACTGCTGCCTGTTTATATGTTGGTTTTGCTATTTTGATAATTTTTGGCGAAACAGGTGCATTGTAGTGATGTAAAGGTGTTGCTACTAATTTGTCCGTCTCTGCACCTACAATGGTTTGGGCAATGTCTGCAGATGCCACATCACCATACTGATTTGTATCCACAGTAACACCAGTGTCACTGTGTGGTAACTCAATTTCCTGAAGTTGTCCTGTATCATATGGCTCACAAATTTGCTCTTCTACTAAAGTATGATACGTCTGTTGACCGACATTGAGTGGCAGTGCCGTGAACTCTGGTACAACGTCAACACATGGACCCGATTCTGCATAGCCTGGTAAGATATCACTGGTAACTACTTCCTCTACAACCTCACCAGCAACTGCATTATCAGTCACCTCTACATTAATCTGGTCATTGCCTGGAATACTCTCGGTCACTACTTCACTTTCAACTATTTCATACTGTGTTGAGCCGTCATCCTCCACTATGTACTGGGTTTCACCTGTAAAATTCAAAGCAGCATTAGTGTCTGCACCTTCATCCATGAATATCACTGCAAGTGGCCCATTTTCAGTCTGAATCACTTCCACTCTACCACCAACCCCTGTGGAGTTCACAGCTGATTGAAGATTTTGCAGGAACTCTGCATTGGCCCCAAGGCTGTCATCTTGTGCTTGCTCCCCTTCCATTTTGCCCTAGCCAACATAGAAGTTACACCTGGGTGGATATCTGAAAATGCAAAATAAATTTATGCAAGACATGTATAATCAGGCTTGGTCCTTTGCTGGAATGAGTAAACTTTCTAAAGTACTAACATTTGTCTTGAGACCTTTCAAATTTTATAAATACATGTACAGAAAAACCTCTCTAATAACAGGTTTAAACCTTGGTCCAAAGGCAGATGGTAGCTTAACCCACATTCCTATAGGCTATTTTTAGATCCTTCCTCTTTGAATCAAATTACCTAAAAGCAGTATTAACTACAGAAAAGGAAAATTTCAGAATTGTGTAGTTTAGAAACCATTCTGATAAATAGGGCATTTGCTCCAATGGAGCAAATGCTCTATTTATCACAATGGTTTCAGAAAGTGACTTTTACAGAGGCGTCAAAAGGCGTCAATATCAGGGAATAGGTTAACCCTTTCACTCATGTGTTTTCACGCATCTGCAAACAGAGTAGACCCAGATCAGACTGCTCCTATAGGAGCCATCTGATCAAGGTCTGCTCTGTTTGCTAACGGAATTTGATATATCTGTTTCTATACATTCTAAAATGGTTACATTTGTACACTGCTCCACCTTCCATATTTCATTATAACTATTTTGTCCATGAATATTCAGTAGGTATTGAAATTTGTAATAAACATAGAACAGTGAAAGGGTTAAAGTAGGATAAAAGTAATGCAGAGAGTTCTTGTAGGGAGCTTTCTGCATTACTTTCTGTCTGTATTAATCCAGCTGGATTTTTGGATAATGAGAGCCAGAAAAAGTTTATGTCAGCAATAACTTCTTAACCCTTTCCTCTATGAATATACATGTAAGAAAAAATGATGTCATGAATGTTAGATTAATTTGTTATTAATAGAACATTGTTACAGGAGTTTTTGATCATGGCAGAAACTGTATAATCATACCTATATTATATCACAAGCAAACAGAGCAGACCCTAATCAGACGGCTCCTATAGGAGCCATATGATCTGGGTCTGCTCTGTTTGCAAAGACGTAGAAAGGCGTATTTATGGAGTAAAGAGTTAATAAGAGCACCGCAAGCGGGTGCCAAGTTGCCAACGCTCATCTGTCATCATTGTCAAGATGAACATGCATACCAAAAATGAAGGTTGTAAATGAAAAATTGAAGAATTTATGGTCAATGTTAAGATTTCGGACGACGACTACAACGACGACGATGCGAACACCGGATTTACAACAATAGTTCGTGATTTATACGTTTTTAAATACATGTCTATGTCTCACGAAATGTCAACATGACATAAAACCGGGTTTTCCTTCACTATTAACTAGTGATTTCTAAGTTCAAAGGGGCATAACTCCCAGAAAAATTGCAAAAGGTAAAATCCCCTACAATATGCACATCTACATATTGTGTCTTTGCTACATGCAAGGTTTTATGAAAATCTGTTCAGCAGTTTCTGAGGAGTTGCGCTTACAATGATAGGGTCAAAAGACCAAGTGATTTCTATGTTCAAAGGTGCAAAACTCCCAGAAAAATTGCAGAAGGAAAAATCCAAGACAATAATTATGCACAAGTACATATTGTGTCCTTGCAACATGCAAGGTTTTATGAAAATCTGTTGAGCAGTTTCAGAGGAGTTGCGCTTACAAGATTTGCAGCAGCATGTCGTACATCACCATTTCAATAACCGGATTTTCCGTGAAAAACCCTGTTAAAAATTATCTCGTAAAAATAAACAATTTTGTTTTCTCGAGATAATAAAAAAATTATCTCAGGAAAACAAACTTTTTTCTGTTTTCTCTAGATAATAAAAAGAATGTCATAATCCATCAATGCCAAACTCCAAAATGTTTTTGACCTCTAAATATGACCTTGGCCTTTCAGCTACTGACCTGGTTTTTTCGTGTGACACGCCGTACTTTCTAGAGAAACATTTATGCCTAGTCATTTCACAGTTCATCCATTGAGTTATGAGTAATAGCCCGGACAAGCAAAAATATACATGTTTTTGACCTTTGATGCCAATGCCAAACTCCCAAATGTTTTGACCTCTAAGTATGACCTTGACCTTTTAACTTTTGACATGGTTTGTTTGAGCGACATGCCGTACCTTCTAGAGGAACATTTATGCCTTGTGATTTAACAATCCATCTGAGTTAGAGCCCTGACAAGAGTCATAAGACTGGACGGACGCACGCAGCGGCACGCACCCATTTCTAAGTCCAAAGGGGCTTACTCCAAGAAACTTGCAGAAGCAAAATTTCCCAACAATATGCACATCTACATATTGTGTCCTTGCAAAGGTTTTATCAAAGTCTGTTTAACAGTTTCAGAGGATTTGTGCTTACAAGATGGGCATCCGTCCGCCCGCCGTACATCACCATTTCAATAACCGGATTTTCCTTGGAAAACCCGGTTAAAAATTGTAAGGCAATGCACAATAATTGGGACATTTTGCAGACTTTTTATGCAGCCAATCTTCCGCACAATTTATGAAATTTTGAAGAAAAAAAAAACACTTTAAAAATGATTTTAATGGCATATACTGATTTCCTTCATCTGCTTAACCCTTTCCTTCATATTTAAAACGCCTTTTCACGCATTCGCAAACAGAACAGACCTGGATCAGACAGCTCCTATAGAGCTTCTGATCAGTATCTCCTGATTGCTTTTGATATGATATTGATCAGATTCTAAAGTCTTTGTCAGGGTAGGAAATTCACTGGAAAATTTTATGGTTATGAAATTTCAGCTAATGGCATCATAATTTCTCACATGTGTATTGAACAGGGAAAAGGCATTTACATGAAGAAAAGGGTTAACTGAAATAAACAATGTGGAGACTTTCAACATTTTTACTAGAAACTGGAAATTAACAAACTGAATACAACAATAATTGTTTCAAAAAAGAGGCAATTTTGAACAAAATTATTAATAACAACAATAACAAGAGTTGTCCATAGTCAGTCAGTGCTATACTATTTGTATAACAAGAGCTGTGTATGGTGCCAATGCTCGTCTGATTTGGTGCTTGTCCACTGCATACACTTCTCCTCAAAGAGATCTAGCAACCTATGAAGTTTCATGTTGATACCTCTTATATACTTTTTGATTAATCACCTACAACTACGCCAATGCCTACAACTTCGCCTACAACCTAGTGATCACAATAGCTCAACTTCGAAACAGATGAGCTAAAAAAGTTCAAATACTAAGTAAACTACATGTACCATGTTAAAAGACACAATATTTTCCATTAATGAAAAATACTAGACTTTTTTTATATACTATTTCAAAATTAAATATTTTGAAAGAATCTCAGAATTTGTTCAAGAAGGTATTTATAGACATGATATTCCAAGTGCAAATGGTGAAATTAGTGTGGTTGAAAGTAGTGTTGTTCTGATAATAGATTATAATCGATGATTGATCGAAAAAGTATTATCCATTTAGTATCAATAGTAATTTTGCCATAATCGATTACTGACAGTGACTGTATAATCTGTACAGCAGCATCAGTATTTTTTGTTGGCATTTTTATGGGAATATAACTGTATTAAGTATTTTACCTTTATAATAAGCCTTTACCAAGATGTATTCTGTGGCCATTCATTCAAATCGTCTCTTCGAGATGATTCTAATGAATGGTCACAGCATACTGTTTGGTTGACACAAAAGCTTAGTTAGGTATTAGCTTGTTACATCAAGCTTTACATCATAACATGCACAGAATCTCTGAAAGTATTTTCGATAAATTATCGATGTTTAATCGAATAAATGTTCAATTCAATTTGATAATCGATTATGATTTTGGTCCGATTCTCCATCCCTAGTTCAAAGTAAACATTTGACAGCAACTAAAATCATGTCAAAATAGGTAAGCTTCATTTTCGGTTAACATGACAGGCCTTTTTCTGGCGTCTACATGGGGCCTTTACATGGACCCGTTCTCAATGTGAAATAAATAAAAAAAAATCCAATTTTGGGAATAAATCCCAAATTTTGATTTACAGTAAATGCTAAAAAATGCAAAATAAGTTAAAATGGGACCAAAAACACATTCTAAATAATTGAGTAATAGTGCAAAAAAATAATCCAAATTATTAAAATATATTTTTCTCAAAATTGCCTGAAAAAGGCATTAATTGACAATATACTACAGTGTCTGTAATCCTGTATTCTGCCCGCATTATGTATTAAAAAATAGTTGTTTCATTTTTAACATTTTTGCATCTAACTGACAGGGATTAATTCAATCAATTGCAATAAATGTGCCATTGTCCAATGGTGGAAAATGACAGGTGTTGCCCTGGCCTGCTTACTGTGCATACTGACACAGCTAAATTTTCCACTGCTAAATAATATTTTCCTCACTATTTTTATGATCAGATCTTGTCACACTTATCATTCAGAGATGTAGGATTTTATTGTTTAATTGGCACCAGTACATAATTCCGAACGTTGAGAAAGTGCTGTATATATAAAGAATAAAAAGAAGAAAATTTGTTTTAAATGGCTCTTTTTATTAAATAGCCTCATTCTTGTTTACGTACATTACCCCACCCGCCATTCCCTCCAAAATGCTGCAACATACAACAATTAACCAAACGGACATGGATAACAAATATAAAAGGTATGAGTTAAGACAGAAACTGGTGAATCATAGTCTTACTTGAAAACTGTCGTAATGTTCTGTTTTGGTATTGTTTAACAGCGAAATCGACGGGGTTTCATATCTGTAAATGTTAAGAATACGAAGTTGGTGGCGTGCGAGTTTTAGAGATTGCCCGGATTTTCGAGTCGTTCAGAGTCAGTTCGCCCATGCGTTTGCGGAGAAAAAATGGGAGATTGTTATCAATGTGTCTTTTTTAGTCCACATGTCTACATATAAATAATGTTTTCTTAATATATCTGGGGTAATCCATTCCTCTTTAAATTGATGATACTTTAGTAATTGAGAAATATAATTATTCACCAGCTTTTAACGCAGGCGTCTTCGACCATTGAACAAACGGACCTAGACTGTGTCGAACATTTCTAGAATTCTCGCCATGATGAGTTTACTAACAAAACAGAACTTACATTTATAAATGGCAGATATTCATTTGTTTTTATTTTGAATAATGTAAACACTTCTTAAGAATAAGTTTGACACATGAAGCCAAGTTTCAATTGGGATGACTCAATGCACCATAAATAGGCCCATTAAAATGCACCACTTTTATTGGTTTCTGGACGACTCGGCACCAAGACAATTCGGCCCCTAGACAACTCGGCCCCTAGACGATTCGGCACCATGGTCAACTCGGCCCCTCCCAAAATTTTACCCTAGACGATTCGGCACCTATTTGTTTTTTCATTAATAACTGTTTGATCCAGATCATTATTATTAAATATAATTAAGGAACAATAAATGTGATTATACTATACCCTCTTCGGCACTTATTTACTGACGTTAAACATTGTTATATAATTTACATTTCCCCCGCCAATCAGTCAATGTATGGACATATAAGTTGGATCCAGATCATTATTATAAATAGTAATTACGGGACTTTGAACTGGATTATACTATTCCCGTTCAGTTACTATATATTTTTTCATGAAACATTGAAATGAGTATATTAGACGCGATAACTACAAAGTTTTAAAATTGCAGCAGAAATATAACATAGCATGATAAGATTAAAATAAAGAAGTACAGGTGTTAAATAACCTTTTAGTAAAACAATTAGGCCGGAATTATCACTTTATGTTTATTATCCCACAGCATGCTAAGAGTATATAAGAGAAGGTAAACGTTAGGGATCCTAACTAATCACTTGCTAATTGGATTATGTGAATTCGCGGCATCAATTGCTAATTGGATTATATGAATTCGCGGCATTACATCAAAGTGGATGTACAGGTGTTAAATTACCTTTTAGTAAAACAATTAGACTGGAATTATCACTTTAACGGATGTTTAATGTTTAATGGATGCTAAATTTGAACGTGAAAAAGGTAAGTATCATAATTGGCAATTAATTTATTAAATTTTCTCTGTTATAAAACTGTCGGTCAGTTCAAAAGCGCTGATTGATTTAACACAATTATGATGTCCAACGTATCACAAAACTAACAATTAGACACGTTTCATTTAACCGTAATTATATAAATTGTCGTAATTTTATACATTTTGTATTCAAAATAAACAAAAAATCACGAATCTTATGATATAGTGAATACCTAGATCATCTGTCGTATGCAAGCAGCTTGGATATGGATGAGATGCCGAGTAATTCGACGTACCATCCGAATCCAAGTTATTTGATTCTCAGTCAACATTTCTAACTAAAATTAAGAGAATATGTGAAACTTTAAAAGTTAAAGAGACTAGAGTTTGCGCATTCGTACACTTCCATAGCAGGTAGATGGTTAACGGACCATAAAATAAAAGTGAATAAGTATAATGATTGAGTTTTTATGTGATCGCAAGGCACTGTACATATCAACGATTCGACATATCCTTTTTTAATCTGAACTCTTAAGAAAACGTATTTTATATCAATGAAAAATTAGCAATAATGCATTTTGCGTATGTCTTACAGTGACGCATATATTTTCTTCCCACTTGCAATATTTGTTAATTCAATCAGTGTCACATGCCGCTTATTGGCCGTACCTGTGATCTCGGGGCGGACAATATTAATTGGCACGTGTAAATACGAAAGCAGCGGGTGGCTTAAATTCAGTCAGCAATATCATAGTGATTAGATTAATGGTATCGCATTGACTTATATAGACACGTGCCAATTAATCAGTTTACAAAGAGTTGTACATTATATTTTGTGTTAGGTGCATCATATGTTTTTTTGTAAATGTTCAGTAATTTATATAGTGAAGCAAATAGTGAAAATGGTAAAAAAGGTTTATGTAGTTAATATGAATTTTAATTCACCATTTGGCTGATACCGACACGTGTCAATTTATCACACCTACCTTTCCCTCATACAGAAGCCTTTTAACGCCTCTGCGAACAGAGTAGAACCCAGATCAGGAACCAGGATCTAATCTAGATTCTATTTGCTTCCACATTTTGGCTTGAAAACGATTGCATGCTTTATTTTTCATTTACTTGTGTGTTTGTCCTCCAGGTTATATGTGTTCATATAACGAGCAATATCAGATTTGAGCCAGATCAGTCATTGAATTAATCTGAGCGATCTGGATCCAACCTGATTTAAAGGTTTATGTATTTGTATGTTCTTTATTTTCTTTTATACGTTTTTGTATATGTGTATTTGGTCCTCGTGTTTAGTTTCGGCAATGTTAAAAAAGATCGGAACCAGATCAGACATACATACTCTATCTGGGTCTATACTGTTTGTATCAATCTCAAATATGGCAATTATTTATCTTCATCTATTTATACTCGTATTTATTAAGCATACCAGAGTGCTACTATAGTTTTACGTAACAATGTTAAAATTATCTAACTATATATTTGCTGTTCTGTCAATCATCTTTTTGATTACTGATTTGGGAAGGAGGGAGGGATATATGGACATATACATCATATATGACACAATGAAAATTCAGAATTTGGGACTCGTGAAAGCAGGATCCACGACCCGAGCCCTGGGTGCATCTGTTGAATACCTGATTGGTACGGAAAACGTTCATCTGGGTCTAAACAGTGATAAATTTAGGTCAATGCAATTAAAATCTATAATTATCATTTCGATAGACTGTAAGCACAAAAACATGGTTAAAAAAGGTTGAAATTACCGACACAATTCTAATGCAATATAGGTGCCGAATTGTCTAGGGCCGAGTTGTCCAGGGGCCGAGTTGTCTAGGGGCCGAGTTGGTTTGGTGCCGAGTTGTCTAGAAATCCTTTTATTTAGCATGTCAATATGACAATCAATTTTCTGTAACATAAGACCAAAAGAATAAAGCCTGGTCAGACTCAGGCATAAAAATAGAGTCTTCAAGTGAATTATTAATAGTACATCAATTAGAAAAGAACAGTAAGGGCTAAGAAATATACAGACTATATATATATTCAAACCAATCTGATAGATAACTATGCCACAAATAATACTAAGTGTTTCAAATTAATACGTGCCAAGACGGACCAGTTCAGGAACTCTTTTTTCATAAGAACAGTGCCGGAGTGGAATAGGCTTAGTGAAGAATTGGTGAATACTGAGACAGTTAATAGCTTTCGTCAAAAACTGAGGAACTTTAATTTTGTCTATAATCAGCGCACTCCCTTCCGTCGTATTAAAGCCAGTATTGGTGTCTTCGACGTATTCATTCAGATTCAGATAGATTTAAACAGCTGTTAAATTATCATTTTGAGATGTTATACTCACTGTCATTTTAAGCTCGCTGGCCAAACTATTCCCACAAAAAGTACAAAAATGAGTCATGCAGGAAACACCAATCACTTGAGCCTTAATGTGCTAGATTGTTTGCTCTAACAATTTACTTCATGAATATTCATGTTATGATGTAAGAAATAATGACATCATGAATTAGTATTACTTAGATTAATTATTAACTTAATTAATTCTCATGGACACAATGTTTCACCATTATAGGCTATTACTTAGATTAATTATTAACTTAATTAATTCTCATGGACACAATAATGTTTCACCATTATAGGCAGAAACTGTAGAATATAGTAGCTATATGATATCATAAGCAAATAGAGGAGACCCTGATCAGACCGCTCCTACAGGAGTGGTCTGATCTGGGTCTACTCTGTTTACAAATGTGTTAAAAAGCTTTGATATGAAGGAAAGGGTTAACCATTTACTTGATCCGTAGATATATGGCCTTTTCAAACACAGAATATCAGAAGGTTCCAACTAAGGAAGCATCTATTATGACAGCAAAAAGAATGCGACCTACTAGTTCAATACTTTAAATTAATAAAGACTGATTTCAAAGTGACAAATATACAACCGATGTGACATCGGTGTAACGGCTCTACGAGCTGACGTCACTGACGTTGCAGAGTACTAACCTTGACATTAGTGCCATAAGATATAACAGCATCTAATTAATATACATGATATCACTAATTACCTTCATGAATATTCATGAAGTAAAGAGTTAAATTGTCAAAAGAATTATGGATTTGTAACACTGTAACCAAGAGCTTACCCCCAATAGTTATTTTATACAATGTGTATTTTCTTCCTGTAGCTTGCCAAGAAATTTACAGCTTCATGCAAGTTTAACAAGTGGCCTGTGGTGCTGGAAGAGGATGTCTGTTCACACCCTTGTCTACGTTGTTGCTGTAATGGTAATAGCTGCCCTTGTCCATAAGGTCTTTGATTTGATAGCACAGGTAAGCATATATGTGTGGTGGCTAATATCAATAACAACCTGTGAATGAGTTTGATAAACCCTGTAAAACTTCCTTTAAACAAATATGTGTTCGTGAAACACTATGCCTGTCCAATTTGACCTTTGACACTGAAGGATAACCTTGACATGTCACCCTACAAAATGTGCAGCTTCATGAGATACACATGCATGCCAAATATCAAGTCTCCATCTCGTATACTGGTTCAAAAGTAAAAATATGGCCAATGTTAAAGTCTGTGATTTGACCTATATATTTGACCTCTGACCTTGAAAGATGACCTTGACCTTGGCATGTCACCCCTCAAAATGTGCGGCTTTATGAAATACATATGCATGCCAAATATAAAGTCTCTCTCTGTATTAGCTCAAAAGTTATGACCAATGTTAAAGTTGGTGATAAACAGAGAAACGGACAAACAGACAAATGGACAAACATCTAGACCAAAAACAATATCCCCCCCCCCCCCAATCTGAACCGAGGGGGTGAGGGGGAGATAATATAAAAAAAAAATTCATTAGAAGTTTATAGAAGTCACCTGATCAAAATCTGCTCTAACTGCTTGCTTATGAAATTGATTGTATTCTACAGTTTAATTCTGCCATGGTAAAAAGTTTGTTGTGACATGTGCCATTATAACATTTAATCTTATTAATATGCATGGCAATGCATGCATGCCATCAGTATTTCTAACAAGAATATTCATTATTCAACCCTTTCCCTGTTAAAAATTCATGTAAGAACGAATGACATCATAAATATTTATAAGCTGAATTTTTATAATGTAAAACAGAAGCCGTCTGATCTGGGTCTACTCTGTTTGCAAATGCATGAAAAGGTGTTTGTATTAACCCATTCCCTCATATTGATGACTTTTGATGACTCTGTAAAAGTCACTTAGGAAATGCTCTATTTATCACAATGGTTTCAAACTACAAAATTCTAAAAAATTTCCTTTCTCTAGTTAATGCTCCTGTACGGTAGATTTATTCAAAGAGGTTGTAACTGAAAATAGCCTATGAGGTAATGGGTTAAGTAAAATATTAAATGGTTAGCAGCCACCTGCTATAAAAAGTATTAAGTGGTTGTTTAAGAGAGGTCCAACTGCATTTCTATATTATATCAGAGCAATAGATACAAAATTCAAATACTAAAATTGTCATTTTCCTGTGATCTGTGACTCTTTAGAATCATCTTGAAAAGATTATTCTAAAGAGTGGTCACATCATACGGTTTGGTGGAAGAATAAAGGAGCTATTTTTTGAAGATATTTTAATCAATGCATCTTGCCTGGACTTCCGTATATTAAAATAATTCACTGCATGGTTTCTAGGACTCCAGATAAGAAGGACAATTAAGCTAAAAAAAATTGCAACAACTTGTCTTCTTTTTTCAACCAATCTCATTCCTGTGAATATACTCCTAAGAATCATCTCTTTGATCTTTGAGGCAATTTCTTGAAGTTAGTTTCAACAGAGGGTTTGGTAGAGAAAAAGCAATTTGTGACGACAGTCAGGGGGCATTATGTTTTGCACCTGTCTGTCCGTCTATCTGTCTATCAGTGTGTCACGGTTTGCTATATAGTGTTATACATTTTGTATGTCAGTAATTTCTACACTTATACACATGAAACTTTGCATACACATTAATTACCATATGTGCTGTCATTTACCACCCCACCCATGCTGCCTGAAAGCCCAAGGTCAAGGTCAAATGACTTGGAAATTTTATGTGCAGTTGGTTGTCATATTTACGTGCCTTTGGTTGTCACAGTTTTTCATTGTCTAATATCTCCCTAACCGCTATAGCTATTCGCATGGATTCCATTGCATATACAAATTAAATACCGGTACCATCTATACTTTCATTGCATACCCAACACATGCTGCCCGCAAGCCCAAAGTCATGGTCAAATGACTTTGAATTTTTATGTGCAGTTGGTTGTCACATTTACGTGCCTTGGGTTTCACAGGTTTTTCGTCGTCTTATATCGCCCTAACCACTGTAGCTATTCGCATGGAATTGCATATACGCATTAAATACCATCTATACTTTCATTGCTCCACCAGCCCAGGCTGCTTGCAAGGTCAAGGTCAAATGACTTAGAAATTTTACATGCAGTTGGTTGTCACAATTTTTTCATCGTCTTATATCTCACTAACCACTTTAGCTATTGGCATGGAATTGCATATACACATTAAACACCACCATACTTTCATTATGCACCCAGCCCATGCTGCCAGCAAACCAAAGGTCGAGGTCAAATGACTTAGGAATTTTATGTGCAGCTAAGCAAGCACCACCACGGGGGCATCGCTATGTCTTACACATATTTCTAGTTAATTTTCGCATCTGAAATCCATTTCCCTCATAGACTACTTTAAGACCCATTTCCTCATTGACTGTTTTTAGACCCAACCTCTTTGAATAAATCTACTGAAAAGGAGCATTTACTGCAAAAAAATGATTTTTTAGATTTGTGTTATTTCAAACCATTGTGATAAATAGAGCATTGGCTCCATAGGAGTCAATGCTCTAATTATCACAATGGTTTCAAAAAGTGACCTTTACAGAGGCGTCAAAAGGTGTCAACATTAGGGAATGGGTTATCTGGAGAATAAATCGAACTCCTGGGTATATATATTTATTGAAAAGTGTATTTTGAATTGTATTTCTCACCACAGATTATAAAGCTGTATATAGCTCAATATGAGTAACACAGAATTACATATTGCAGTACATAGAACCTCTCTGTAGTTGCCTCCATATGAATATATGTAGTAAAATTTCAATTATTCAAATTTTTTGTATATATATAGAAGAATTTAGACCCTTTTAACCAGAATTAGAAATCTTTTGAGTGGCAATTGTTGAGAGGTTTTACTGTACATTAAAAACAAATCATGTGCTCAGAGAAACAGTCTGGAAGAACCAGAATTACTATATTTATATCCCCGCAAACTTGTTTGAGGGGGTATACTGGAATCACCCTGTGTGGCAGTTTGGCAATCTGTCTGCATGTGAACATGGGTAGTTGGTGTTACGAACTCCTCCTGAAAGTTTTTCAGTTTATACTTGGTATACCTAATAACCATGTTCAATGGTAGATGTGCAAGATGCAATTTTCACGTTTCTAGCACATGGCATTGCATTCTCTCCTTGAACTTTAGTATTTTTTGTCATTCTGGCATGAAACTTGGGGAGTTGGTGTCGCGAACTCCTCCTTCAGTTTTAAAGTTATTGAATTTATATTTGGTATACATAATAACTAAGGATGGTAGATGTGCAAGACACAATTTTCATGTGTTTACTGTTTGCCATTGCAGAATGATCTCCCCCTGAACTTTTGAGTACTTTTCGTCATTTTGCCATGAAACAGGGGGCGTTTGTGTTGCAAGCTCCTCCTTCAATTTGAAAGTTATTGAATTGATACTTGATATACGTAATAACCTCGAACCGTACATGTTTAAAACACAACTCTCCTGCGTTTGGTGGCAGGCATTGCAAAATAATCTCCACTTGAACATTGAGTATTTTTATAATTTGGTCCTGTTACAAAGGTAGTTGGTGTCACAAACTTGATTTGCAATCAAGACTGTTGTGTTGGGGTATTCATCACCTTTAGTGAAAGCTCTAGTATTCCTTATAAATGCCCCCCCCCCCCCCCTCTAATAAATGCCCCCTTACTTCAGGGGGGAAACTGACGAAAAATAAAACAACTAAAAATTTATATTATAAATATAATAACCATTGAATGAAGAAATATTGGTTTTTCAAAATATAAATGGAAGCTTAATGCAGACTGGAAGCAATACAAAAACTTCCCCTTAGAGCAGCTTGCATTGCTTTCATTCTGTGTACAAAATGCAAGAAACTCCTTTTCAAAATGTTATGTACACCCCCAGGAATGTTATTTTAGACAATATGGTAGACTTTCTTGAATGGCTGTACTGTAACCTGTTTTTCTAAAGAGACAAGATGTGATGTTCAGAGCTGTAGATCCTATATTTCTCCTTAAACCCTTTCTCCCTCATATTAGCGCATTTTCACACATTTGCAAACAGAGTAGACCCAGATAAGATGGCTCCTATAGGAGCTGTCTGATCAGGGTCTGCTCTGTTTGCTAATGGAATTTGATAGTTCTGTTTCTTAAGTCTCTAAAATGGCTAAAATTCTGTTTTTTAAGTCTCTAAAATGGCTACAGTGTTCCGCCTTCCATATTTCATTATAACTGTTTTGTCCATGAATATTCAGTAGGTATTAAAATTTGGAATAAACATAGAACTGGGAAAGGGTTAAACCCTATCTTGTTGTCATTAGAATTGCCTCTCGGGGTGAGTATCAACAAAATATGGTTTGGCTGAGAAATAAAACATTTAGATAGACTAATACCTTTCTTAACCATTTCCTTCTTGCAAACACTTTTCATGCCTTTGTAAACAGAGTAGACCCATATCAGATGGCTCCTGTAGGAGCTGTCTGATCAGTGTATGCTCCATTTGCTTATGAAATTATAATACAGCTGACTCTAAAGTTTCTACCAATACCAAAACAGCATGTCTACATAATACCATTATAAAAATTCAGCTAATTAATATGCATGATGTCACTTTTTATGCCCCCATAGACGATAGTCGGGGGGCATATTGTTTTTGCCCTGTCTGTCTGTCTGTCTGTCTGTCTGTTTGTCTGTTTGTTTGTCAGCAACTTTAACATTGGTCATAACTTTTGAGCCAGTATAGATAGAGACTTGATATTTGGCATACATATGTATCTCATGAAGCCGCACATTTTGAGGGGTGACGTGTCAAGGTCAAGGTCATCCTTCAAGGTCAGAGGTCAAATACATGGGTCAAATCGCCGACTTTAACATTGGCCATAACTTTTGGACCAGTAGAGATAGAGACTTGATATTTGGCATGCTTGTGTATCTCATGAGGCTGCACATTTTGAGGGGTGACATGTCAAGGTCAAGGTCAGAGGTCAAGGTCAGAGGTCAAATATATGAGGGGGCATAGTGTTTCACAAACACATCTTGTTCTTATATGAATATTCACCAGTGAAATGGTTAATTACAGGTCTGTGTGATCTCATTTTCATTACAGCTTGAAGACCTGAAGACAAACTGCAGCAGTCAAAGCTATCTTGACAAAATAGTTAACAAGGATAATGTATGGAAGTTAACAGATACAGCAGATAATACTATGGCAGATCAATTGAAACATATTGATAAACACATGGTAGAACTTAATGACAACAGTAATGGCTTTATTGAATCTTCTGTCTTTTGTAATGCTGGTGATATGCATTTGTGTCAGATGAATAATTTATGTTACCATGGAGATACCGATGAGTTTGTCATGTTTAAAGGAGAAAGAAGTATATATGAAAATATTGACATCACTGATGGGGCCTTTAGTGTTGATTTGTCATCAATTAGTAAGCACAATGTGTACACAACTACAGTATTAAATATTCCCAGCAAATACAGCCAACACCTGAACATAACCTGGATAAATAAGACAACTTTGATTTTCAAACCGTTTCTTCCGGGAAATGTTATGCATGTTTTCCATGATGATATCATTCCACTTTATCACAGTCTTCGATTAATTGATTTGAATTTTGGCACCAGCAGTTCTTATAATATGAACACTGAAATATTTTCTTTGGAGAATTTGATGGAAAATGAGTTTCTGGAGTTATATGAAACATTTACTTTTAATAGAATTTTATACAAGAAAGATTTCATGATTCAAAGTGGTCTCGTTTGTTTCAAAGAAGCATATATTGGGTTGTCAAGGACAAGTGTCTGGTATGACTTTGGTTTTACAGCACCACAGGGGTCTGTGGAAGATTTGAAGGCCAAAGGAAATCATTTACAATCTGCAGTAAAGTTTGTTTTGAACCAGCTCGACTTTGTACAAGAAATCAGAGATGCTGGTGTTGATTATCTTGTGTTGCTGACGAGAAAAGAAAACCGAAAGATTCTTAATGAGGTTGAATTGACTTTAGAGATAGTGAAACAAGTAGGTGTTAAAGTTGTGAATATAAATTTTGAGACACACAGTCTGAAAGAAATAATAGTGACTATTAGAGGTTCTAGAGGTATTATTGGGATGCATGGTTCCATGTTAATATTTAGTATTTTCCTCAAACCTGGTTCAATTTTAGTAGAACTGTTCCCTTATGCTGTTAATCCAATAAACTACACTCCATATAAAACTTTGACAGAGTTACCTGGAATGCATATTGTTTACAAGACATGGACCAATGAAAATACTAAAAATACTGTTGGCCATCCTGACTGGCCTGAGGAAGTTGGAGGCTTAGACCATCTAGAGCCAGAGCAAAAAGAGATAATCCTGAAACAAACAGAAGTTCCCATACATCTGTGTTGCTCTGATCCATCTTGGCTGTATCACATTTACCAAGACACTATTGTTGACACTTCAAAAGTAACATTTCTTGTGAAGAGTGCTTTGTCAGAAGCAACTGCAAGATTGAAACAGGGTGACTACTTGGGAATTTCAAAACTTCGTCCATCAAAAGTACAAAATGTGGTGTGTGTTTTGGCAAAACAGCTTGAAGAATTAAAGACAAGTAAAATTCAAACATATTTCTTACATCTGCATTGGAATGAACCTTGGACTAATTCCTTAACTGCAGAACAGAAAGTTCACTATGAAGTTTTAATTCAAGACTTACAAGAGCAGACTAAGCCTGTAAGTAGCCATAAGTCCACATCTACAGTTCTTTCATTGAACATAGATAAACATGGTTTTTACTATGTATGGGTGAGATGTGTTCTTAACGATGTATATGGAGGTCCCTACAGTGATGTTATTATTTGTGAAGAAAGTGTGCAATAAACATGGTGCTCAAAATGTGTTCATATTTTTGTCTAACAAGGCTTTTCTTTCACCATTTTGGAAGGATGACCCATACACCTGAAATTTGGAATTTTGTCTGATTTGGGAATTGTTTAGCTGTAAAATTTTAACAAATTCCCTCCCACAAATGTCCATTGCAAACACAATAGACACAGTCAGGCCAAAATCTATAAAATTCATAAACAAACAGCAGACCCAGATCAGACAGCTCCTGTGCCACAAGATCTGTGCCTGCTGTTTGTTTATGAATTTTAGAAGATTCTGAATTTTCTGGCTAAACACTTTTACCTCTGAATTGGGATTTTTTGGTCAAAATTGGGAAAAAACACACTCTTTGTCATTTGGAACATATCCCAATAATGGTTATAAAATCACTTGGAAAAAAGCCCTGTCTTCAGATTTAGATAACAGATCCGGATACCCTAAATATCCCTAAATATGTGGACAGACAATCTTTGGCAACCAGTGCAGACCCAGATCAAACAATGCTACCTAAGGAGCAGTTTGATATGGGTCTGCACTACTTGCCACTTTAATCTACAGTTATCAAAGACTGTTGAATTTACTTTTTAGCTGAACTGAGCTCAAGGTGAGCTATTGTGACCGCCCGGCGTCAGTCTGTCCATCTGTCTGTTCACTTTTATTTCAAATGTCTTCTTCTCCTAAACCACTGGGAGGATTTTAACTAAATTTCACAAAATGTACCTTAGGGGGTCTTCTACCAAGTTTGTTAAAATCATGACCCCAAGGCCAAAAATGGCCCCGCCCCACTACTTAAAAGGGTGGGGAGGGGGTTAAATCTTTAAAAATCTGCTTCTCTGAAACCACAATTTCTAGAGCTTTGATATTTGGTATATTGCATCATCTAATGGTCCTTTACCAAGTTTGTTCAAATTATGATGCCCAGGCCAAAAATGGCCCCATTCCTGGGGTTTGTAAGTTTTACATAGACTTATATAGAAAAAACCTTTAAAAATCTTCTCCTCTGAAACCACATACTCTAGAATTAAAATATTTTGTATGAAGCATCACCTTTAGTATAGACTTCTACCAAGTTTGTTCAAATTATGTCCCCTTGGTCAAAAATGGCCTCACCCTGGGGCTTTAGACTTCTTAACATCAGCTAGAAACTACAGTTAAAAGGTTTCCCCTTATTCAGAGCTAGCAATTTCCTCAGTTATTTCCCTTGTCTCATCAGCATAGTCATTAAGGGACAAGGGGAGATAACTGCATTGGAGGTTAAATAGACTTCTTCACATCAGCAACTACAGTTTAAAGGTTACAGCACTGACAAGTAGTGTCCTTAGGGTAACTGTTACATCATGCTAAAATCTCTCCAGGTCACTGCATAGTCCAGGTCACTGCATAGTCCAGGTCACTGCAAGCTCTTTCACCCTTTAATGTCGTCTGCTTCAGATTTGTCATCATTTGAATTTCTAAAAGATCAGTTTTAGGCATTTTGGCCTCAGGCAAAATTGTCACAAGTTGTAAACAGTTTAGAACTTGGTTAGACTTACTTGGTATTAGATATGAATGAAAACTGTGAGTCAAAACTGTGAGTCAATTTTAGATCAAGCTGGCTAAGCAGTGAAAGGGTTAACACTAAGTTTCTGTCATCTGCTAGAAAGGTTGTCTGCTGGAAAATTAACATTTTAAATATATTACTGTAACTCTGGTGAGCGATATAGGGCCAATGGCCCTCTTGTTCAGTTTTATAACGCCTTATGATGCCTCTGTACAAGTCACTTTTTGAAACTATTGCAATAACTAGAGCATTTGCTCCAAGAGCAAAATTTTAATTGCTCTATTTATCACAATAGTTTAAAACTGCCCAATTGTAAAAAAAAAAGTCCTTTTTGCTCGTAAATGTTCCTTTTCGGTAGATTTATTCAAAGAGGTTAGGTCTAATAACAGCCTATGAGGGAATGGGTTAATCTACAGTTATCAAAGCATGCTGAATTGACTTATTCAGTTTTTATAAACTTATAAAGCTTATATTGTCGCCTTTTGACACCTCTGTAAAAGTCAATTTTTTAAACCATTGTGATAAATAGAGCATTTGCTCCATTGGAGCAAATGCTTTATTTATCAGAATGGTTTCAAATAACATAATTCTTAACATCTTTTTTCAAGTAATTGCTCATTTTCAGTAAATATAGTGAAAGAGGTTGGCTCTAAAAACAGACCATGAAGGAATGGGTGAGTATTAATTAATATTCAGTTGGTAGAATGAAATTCAGTACAGTGATTTCAGGGCATCAATAAACAATGAGCTCCTCTAAACATAACAATTTTTATTTTATTTTAAAACATATCCAAGCCAACAGTTCCTTTAAATACTAATAATAATCAAACATGTGTATACAAAACAATAACAACAAGTTGACACTGACTCTGTGTACCCGATACATGATGGTAAATACAACATCTGGTAACTTTATACCCTCTGCCTGTTCAATATTCATGAAAGAAATAATGACATCATGAATATTAATTAGATTAATTTTTTTTATAATGGCATAATTTATTATGAACATAGGACATTTTAGCCCATGTAGAAACTGCAGAATTAGATCAATATTATACCACAAGCAAACAGAGTAGACCCAGATCAGATGGCTCCTATAGGAGCCATCTGATCTGGATCTACTCTGTTTGAAAATGCATTTATACTAAGGAAAGGGTTAACCCTTTACTACACCAATATTCATGTAAGAAATAATGTCACCATGAAAATAAAGTAGAACCAGATCAGACGGTTCCTGTAGGAGCTGTCTGATCAGGGTCTGCTTTATTTGCTTATGAAATAATATAGGTATTATTCAATAGTTTCTACCGTAAAAATTCCCATGTTCATATGCCATTATAAAAAATAATCTAATTAATATTCATGATGTCATTATTTCTTTCATGAGTATTAAACAGGGAAAGGGTTAAGAGTTGTTTATTTTATACACATTTCCTCCTGTCTTTGTCCTAATATAACCTGTACAACACTGTCATACCATATAAAATACATGTATCACTCACTCATTCACTCTGTAACCCTTTCCCTGTTCTACGTTTATTCCAAATTTCAATTCCTACTTAATATCCATGGAAAAAATAGTTACAATGTATAATGAAATATGGAAGGTGAAACATTGTAGCCATTTTAGAAAGTAAAGAAACATCTTTCAAATCCAATTAGCATACAGAGTAGACCCTGATCAGATGGCTCCTATAGGAGCCGTCTGATCTACTCCGTTTGCAAATGTGTGAAAACACGTTTATATGAAGGAAATGTTTAACCCTTTAAATACTGAAATATTCAAAGTGGAATGGCCCATTATCAGAGAGCTCCTCATCTAAGAGCCCTCTGATCTGGGTCTACACTGTTTGCAAATACCTGTACACTTGTTTCCCACATGCAAAGGGTGGGTCTAAAGAGCAGTCATAAAATGACAACTTTTGTACAGTAAAACCCCGCTAATGTGACCACCTAAAAGAGGTATAATTATTGGTGCTAGATGCAGGTGGTAGCTGAATGCAGGACAAAAGTAATGCAGAAAGCTCCTCAGGAGCTTTCTGCATTACTTTTTGTCCTGCATTAAGCAACCACCTGCTTATAAAGACACCCATGTTTATTCATTAAGTGGTCGCATTAGAGGGGTTCTATTGTATTTGAATTATGCCCCTTCATCAACTACAGGTACTCTGTTTACTTTTTATGGATGAATTCATGATTTGCAGACAGTCTGGATACATTTCAGACATCAAATAACATGCTCCATCAGGATCAAAACTATTTCACACAAACCAAGAATTTGAAAAGAAATATATTTTTTGAATTGAAACAAAAAAAATGATTTTGCAGACCAAGTTTTCTTAATAAACATTGGGCTAAAGGGAAAAAATTATCCTGAAACAAATTTCATACATCACATGCACAGTAATTAATGTAAATAATTAGCTGGACAAAGTTATGCAGCTGTAAACCCTGAACAGACAACTCATTTAACCCTGAACTCCATAAATACTCCATTCTACGCCTTTGCAAACAGAGTAGACCCAGATCAGACGGCTCCTAAAGGAGCTGTCTGATCAGGGTCTGCTCTGTTTGCTTATGACATAAAAGAAACTATAGTTTCTGCCTAGGCCAAACTTTCCTGTGTTCATATTCCATGGCAGAAACTGTAGAATTCTCTATATTATATCATAAGTAAACAGAGCAGACCCTGATCCTACAGGAGCCGTCTGATCTGGGTCTACTCTGTTTGCAATGGCATAGACAGGCATTTTTATAGAGTAAAGGGTTAAGGATAATGCACTGAAATAGTAATGCAAACGGGCAGCATGTCTAACACAAACACAGACTAAATCTATTTAACCCTTTCCCTCATGTAAACGTGTTTTTACGCATCTGCAAACAGAGTAGACCCAGATCAGACGGCTCCTACAGGAGCCGTCTGATCAGGGTCTGCTCTGTTTGCTAATGGAATTGGATAGATCTGTTTCTATACTTTCTAAATTGCTACAATGTTCCACCTTCCATATTTCATTCTATTTTGTCCATGAATATTCAGTAGGTATTGATAATTTGTATTAAATATAGAACAGGGAAAGGGTTAACACTTTACTCCAAGAATATTCATGTCGGAAGTAATGACATCATATATATTAATTTGTTGATTTTTTTCGTAATTGCATATGAACACAAAACATTTTCATCATGGCAGAGAATGTGGGTTCGGATCTATATTTCATAAGCAAACAGAGCAGACTCTGATAAGATGGCTCACACAGAAGCTATATCTGATCTGGGTCTACTCTGTTTGCAAAGACATTAAAAGAGCATCTACCAACTACCGTATATGGTGTAATAGATTGGTACTGGGAGATAATCAAAATATGAGTGATGCAAGAGTTTTAATTCTTGTACATGTCACATAGTCTGTTAATGATTATACTGGTAAGATGTCTGCCAAATTACACTCAAACTCATCCATGCATACATTGTATTGGTTATACATTCGTTATAGCCCACACAAACTTTGTGTAAAAAAAAAATTGGAAAAGGGAGATAATTCAATAACCAGCGAGGCTTTAGTATGCAGCACACCACCTAATCATGATTTATATGTGCTATTTTATACTGAATTCTATCTATGCAAAGCATAGTTATGGCCTAGACAAAAAAGGTATGGGAGCACTCATGGATGCACACAGACACATACACTCTACCGCCATTGTGGAGACAATGTCCAACTGATTGCAAACAAGCTAAAAGATATTACTGACTAGCACTGTGTGAGAGTAAAACAGAATTACAAGAGACTTTTTTTTATTACAGATGATAGATATGCATGTGTCTAGTTTTAACCTTTACTCCATAAATATGCCTTTCTACTTTTCTAATTTTTTATCACCTTTTTCACAAACATACAATCCAAGAATCAAAGTGTTTGGATCTAAATCGCATAAGGTAATCATATCAAAGAGTTTGGATCTAAATCACATAAGGTAATCATATCTAAATCACATAAGGTAATCACATCAAAGAGTTTGGATCTAAATCGCATAAGGTAATCATATCAAAGAGTTTGGATCTAAATCACATAAGGTAATAATATATTCACCCAGAGTGTACTAAACATTACAAAAGTGTAAGAGTAGGTCCGTAATAGACCCGTAAACTCCATAAGTACACCTTTGCAAACAGAGTAGGCCCAGATCAGACAGCTTCTGTAGGAGCTGTCTGATCTGGGTCTGCTCTATTTGCTCATGAATAATATAGACATGATTCTAACAGTTTCTGCAATGGCCAAAACTCCCTGTGTGCATGTGCCATTATAAAAAAATTATCTAATTAATATTCATGATGTCATTATTTCTTACATGAATATTCATGGAGTAAAGAGTTTAACAAAAATCATTGAAACAGAATTTGTCTTAAAAAAAAATCATCTCTTTTAACATAATGTAACTATCATCTTTAACTTTCTGCACATTAAATAATTTTTCGTCTAAAACAATTGCCATTTACTTGAATTCTTCAAATAAAATTTCTCTGATTTCTTTGCAAAAATATGATCAAAGTGTCAATTAGTTTTGATTCTGATGAGATGTCGCATTATGCGGCGTTTCATCTAGATCTGAACTATTTGCAAAGGTAATCATGGTTTCACTGCTAGTGTGCAAAGAGTTCAATTACCATCTGCCATACTTCTCATATTAACCCTTTCCCTGTTCTATGTTTATTCTAAATTTTAATACCTTCTGAATATTCATGGACAAAATAGTTATAATGAAATATGGAAGGTGGAACATTGTAGCGATTTTAGAAAGTAAAGAAACAGATCTTTCAAATTCCATTAGCAAACAGAGCAGACCCTGATCAGACGGCTCCTGCAGGAGCCGTCTGATCTGGGTCTACTCTGTTTGCAAATGTGTGAAAACATGTTTATATGAGGGAAAGGGTTAAGTAATATCACTCAGGAAAACGAAGTATTAAATCAGTATTGTCAGTCACTAAGAAATGCTTCTGTCATGATATTAAAATGACATATTAATTTCAATAACACAGCATACATCATATTGTATTTTAGAAAAAAAATCTGGGTATACCATATAAACATATACATGTATATATATTCAATTCATTTTGATAAAATTTGAAACTTCATAGTCCATGGAGACTACCTTTCTAGGGTAATGAGATACATCCGCATAACAAGAGACATGGCAATACCTTTAAAACTAGATTTTTATACCATTTGTCATATAACTGTGACCTCTATGACTTTGACCCCAGATCCCCAAGGCAATCCCAGTTTTTTGTCTTCACACATGCTATCTGTACATCAAGTTTGATTACATTATGTCTTTCCTAACTAAACATCTGGGAATATCTTTTCTGTTTCTAGTAACTCTGACCTTGACCACAGACACCCCCAAATGCAACCCCAACCCTTGTCTGCCTGCAAGCTTTCTGTACACCAAGTTTGACCACAAGATGTCTATCCTAACTATCGTCAGATAATTAACCCTTCGCTTGCTATTCACGTCAATATACCTACCTGTAAATAGTGAAGACCCAGATGAGACAGCTCCTGCAGGAGCTGTCTCATCAGGGTCTGCACTATTTACAAGTTGATTGTGCAACCAGTGCACTCCATAGCAGTGATTGCACAGCGAAATACGTGTACACAGTGAAGATATATGTAATTATACAACAGGGCATGGGTAAAGGAGGAGAAATGTATTTTAAAATTCAGCAAGAGAAGGGTTAAAAGCTGATGCCTATCCAGCCATACACCCACACACCAAGTAACATACCCAATCTAATAATAACCAGAATTTTTCTTTAAAAAAGTCATCTCAAATAAATGTTGCATTTATTTAGATTTTGGCACATTAAATACACAGATCTATATTCACTAAAACTCAAAATTCTACAAAACAATTAATGTTAACAAAATGTGCTTGACATTGCTAATATAAACTATATAATTGTAACCTTGATACATGTAGCTTGCTCTGGATTCATGAGGTAAGCAGAGCTCCAGATAAGATGCGTAAATTAAAATATTTTCAAGTATAACTTCTTTATTTCTAGACGATTCTAATGAGGGGGTCACAACATAGGGTTTGGTGGTGACATTACAGTTTTAGTAATTGAGTATGCACCGTTATCTGTAGTTCTGGGTAAATCTACAGTAGAAATCTATAGCGGCCGCCAAGCGAATGAATTTATGATGAGTGCTGCTGTTTTTATTCAATGAGTAAACCCCTTACTCCAGAAATATTAATCTAACCAGAAGAGAAGATGAGTGTAACTAAATGACCTTGGATTCTGGCATAACTCTTTCCCTCATATTGACGACTTTTGACGACTCTGTAAAAGTCACTTTGTGAAACCATTGTGATAAATAGAGCATTTGCTCCAAAAGGAGCAAATGCTCTATTTATCACAATGGTTTCAAACTACAAAATTCTAAAAGTTTCCTTTTCTCTAGTTAATGCTCCTTTTCGGTAGATTTATTCAAAGAGGTTGTGTATCTAAAATTAGCCTATAAGGGAAATGGATAAACGGTTTATTTTCTGATCAGAAATATTAATGTAAGAAATAATGCAATCATGAATATTAATTAGATGATTTTTATAAAAGTACATGAACACTGGGAAATTTAGCAATGGTAGAAATTGATCTATATAATCCTATAAGCAAATAGCAGACCCTGATCAGGCAACTCCTACAGAAGCTATCTGATCTTAGTCTACTCTGTCTACACAGGCATTAAAAGGCATAGCGTTATAAAGTAATGGGTTAATACAGACTGAAAGATACAGAAAACTTCTGTCTGGCCTTCTTTTTGTCCTGCTTTAGCATTCATCTATACCATTTCCCTGTTCTATGTTTATTCCAAATTTCAATACCTACTAAATATTCATGAACAAAATAATTATAATGACATAATGGAAGGTAGAATATTGTAGCCATTTTAGAAATTAAAGAGACAGATCTTTCAAATTTCATTATCAAACAGAGCAGACCCTGATCAGACTGCTCCTATAGGAGCCATCTGATCTGGGTCTACTCTGTTTGCAGATGCATGAAAACATGTTATATGAAGGAAATGGTTAAAATGGGCAACTAAATTGCCACAAGTAGATTCAACAAGAATTGCTTTTTGTTTCTGATTACCTGATAAGACTGACTGTTATGAATCCATTCCCTCATAGTGAAGCTTTTTGACGCCTCTGTAAAAGTCACTTTTTGAAACCATTGTGATAAATAGGACATTTCCTCCATAGGAGCAAATACCCTATTATCACAGTGGTTTCAAAACTTCAAAAATTCCTTTTTTTGGTAAATGCTCATTTTCTGTAGAAATATTCAAATAGGTTGGGTCTTAATCCTATATGGGAATGAGTATATAAATAGCCTATGAGGGAATGGGTCTAAAATAGCCTACATGTATGAGGGAATGGATAAAAAACACTCATTGCTGTGCTATTAGCTGACACATAGACCATTTGAATCACTCTTTTCAACTACATTGTTGATATTTGAAAAGTTTGACATGGGTTGATTGCAAATATCATAGTTAATCACACTGTCGGTCTGGGACAGGTCCAAACCTTCATTTACATGGTTAGTCTTTGGTGTATCTTCTGACTGACTTACACAATACCCATGTGACATATCTGGAAGTTCACTTATACAACTGTCCTGTGAAATATCTAACAGTTGGTCTACACAGTGTATATTTGAAACATCCTGTGGTACCTTTACACAGACTTCCCGTGAGTTGTCATTTTCAGAGTTAGTCTGCAAAGTGTCACAACTTTGATTTCTAGCTTCTGTATTTTCTACATCCTGTGTTTCACATACACAATGGATCTGTAAGGTATCTGTCAACTCACTTGGAAATGTGGGCAGAGTTTTATCCTGGTGTTGAGTCACACAGTTTACTTGTGCTGTGCCATTCCCTTGGTGAACATCTGTGTCCGTCTGTGCATCACTTTCATTATTCTCCTCATTCTTGTCCAGTAGCTCTTGCTCTGAGTCATAAAAAACTTCCTCTTGTAATTCACTTAGTGTGTTAATTCTGACTTTTTTCCTCATCACCACTGGACTTACAGACTCCTTTGTAGTCTTCATTGGGCTAGTTAGATCAGTTACCATTTTATCAGTACTGATCCTCTGAACCTGATTATCTTCATGTTCATTACAAGATCTGTCTGCAGCTTCACCAATATCTTTGTTGTCACATATAGTCTCTGTTTCTTTCACTATCTGAACTTTAACAGTGTTAGATAGATTTATCATTTCTTTAGAAGGAAGTATGAAATAGGTTTTCATTGGTGGTTTGCCCTTCACTTTGGTTATTCCTCTGTATTCCCACTTATAATTATGTTTCTTCAAGGTTTCTGCTGTGGCTTCTGGTACCTTCAAAATAATAATATGTGTGAGGTTATAAATCACATGTGTTTTGCAAACACAGTATAAACTCTCTAAAGCAACCACTTAATGAATACACAATCATGGTGTCTTTAACCCTTTCCCTGTTCTATATTTAGGCCAAATTTCAATACCCACAAAATATTCATTAACAAAATAGTTATAAAGAAATATAGAAGGTGGAACATTGTAGCCATTTTTGAAAGAAAAGACACAGATCTTTGAAATTCTATAAGCAAACAGAGCAGACCCTGATCAGACGGCTCCTATAGGAGCCGTCTGATCTGGGTCTACTCTGTTTGCAGATGCATGAAAACACATTTATATGAGGGAAAGGGTTAACCCTTTATTTCATGAATATTCATGTAAGAAATAACAGTATCATGAATATTAATTAGATTAGTTGTAATAATAGCACATGGATATTGGAATTTTTGGTCATGACAGAAACTAGAATACGATCTATATTATATCATAAGCAAACAAAGCAGACTCTGATTTGGGTCTACTCTGTTTGTGCAAAGGTGTAGAAAGGCTTATTTTGGAGTAAAGGGTTAACTGATTTATAATGATATCTAAACAGGAGAACATATGGCCATAACCGAAACTCTAGAAATTAGTTCAATATACAGAGCTACAGACAAAGGTGTGTACTTAAATATTTGGAGACAATTCTAAAGAGTTGTCACAGCATAGGGTCTGGTGGAGAAATAAAGAGGTTATTTTTGTAGAATTATTTAATTCATGCATCTTATCTGGACCTCTGATACAAGTCCATAAGCAAACAGAGCAGACCTTAATCAGACAGCTCCCACAGGAAGCATCTGATCTGGCTCTACTGTGTTTGTAATGGAGTCAAAACATGCCTCTATCTGGTGAAGGGTAAAATTAATTTAAACAAGTTACCTAATATCTGTAAACAGTGTAGACCCTATATGGCTCTTAGAAGACCTGATCAGTGTTTGCACTGTTGGTCATTCAGAATTTCTAGAAAAGTGTGAATCATTAAATACAAAATCAACTCTACTGTTCAACAATGATGCCTCTTTTAAAATTCAGAATTCAAAGGGTGAAACAACTCTGGTGGGATATTGGTTAAATTATCAAAGGGTTAAATAACTTTAGTGGGGTACTGGTTAAATTATCAAGGGTTAAACAATGCTGGCAGATATTGGTTAAATTATCAAAGGATTAAATAGCTCTGGTGGGATATTAATTAAATGAAAGAAGGGTTAAACACATCTGGCGGGATATTGGTTAAATTATTACAGGGTTATACAACTCAGTGGTATATTGGTTAAATTATCAAAGGGTTAAACACCTCTAGTGGGATATTGCTCATATTGGTTAAATTATTTTTACCTGAATTTTCCCTTGCATGCCTGAACTTTCCATTCTGCTGGAGACATTGACAGTGTCACCCCAGATATCATACTGAGGCTTACGAGCTCCTATCACACCTGCCATCACTGGGCCATGGTTTATACCTGAAATGAACAATGCATGCTACATTGTATGTTTAACTTGCTTTACCTGGTCAATATTTATGTAAGAAATAATGACATAATAAACATTTATTTATAGCTAAATTGTTATAATATAAAATGTTCAAAGTTATGTTTTACTTTGACAAAAACTATAGAATCTGATCTAAGTCATGTCATAGGCAAACAGAGCAGACCCTGATCAGACAGCTTCTGTAGGAGCCATCAGATCTGGGTTTACTCTGTTTGCAGATGTGTGAAAAAGCATTTATATGAAGGAAAACACTTTTCACGCTACATGACTGTGATTTGCTACAATTCTCAAATATATTTTTTTCTTTTATTTATCCTCAAATATACAGCCAGAGATCCTGAGTTACTTGATATCACATCTGAATCCATATTATTGCATAGATAATACAGTAAAACCCATCTAAACTGGAATTCTAGCAAATAGAAGAATTTAAATACTTTTAGGCAGGTGGCTGCTAAATGCAGGGTGAAAGTGACTTTCACCCTGCATTAAGCTGCCACCTGTCTCTAAGGCTGATATTTTTACTAAATCAAACATCCAAGGGGTTTAGAGGGGATTTACTGTAATAGATTCGCTGATAGCATAAACAGAGTTAATGTCACATTAATCTAGTCTCGATGCTTCACAGTAATATTTATACAAAACATATATACAAAAGTTATTTACAATTACAAATTTGTAAAGTACAAATCATATTTTTGTTCTGAGGGTCTTTGCATGCATTAGTTATAGTTTTGATCTAAGAGTGTTTCCGTACATATGTTACATAATGCCGAGCGTTTACTTCTGGTGCTTGCAAAGCGTTACCTAGCGACACTGAAATGGCAATTTCGAAGCGTTTTCTCGACAAATGCTTTCTTGTTTTTACTGTTTGGTATAATAAAATATGATTATGCCTCGGTTGACATTCCCATTCTCAGGTTGACAATACATGTATGTTCTATCACCCTCTATGGGGTGTGATATTTATATAATGTAAAATGCTCTATTCTGTATACTGAAGTATCTATAAAATACTGAAATCATACCAATCCTGAGGTGAAACTGGTTGTATGAGTTGTAGTTGATGTCATCAAGGAATTTGATCATGGCAAAAGCAAAGTTGGTCATCGTCAAAACATTCCCTTGTGCCTCCTCTGCTGATCCACGCTCAGAAATCTGACAGAAACAAAGTATAGTGTATAGCCAATTACAAAGCTTAACCTATTACCTATTCACTATTCATTTAACCCTTTCCTTCATATAAACATGTTTTTAGCATCTACATACAGAGCAGAACCAGATCAGATGGCTCCAATAGGAACCGTTTTATCAGGATATGCTCTGTTTGCTAATGGAATTTGAAAGATCTGTTTCTTTACTTTCTAAAATGGCTACAATTTTCCACCTTCCACATTTTATTATAACTATTTTGTCCATGAATATTCAATAGGTATTGAAATTTAGAATAAACAAAGAACATGGAAAGGGTTAAGAAATAATGACATCATAAATATGTATTTGATGATTTTTTGTAATTATAAAATATTCACGGAAAATCTTTGCTTTGATAAACACTGTAGGATCAGATCTATATCATGTCATAAGCAAACAACGCAGACTCTAATCAGATGGCTCATAGAGGAGCCATCTGATCTGGGTCTACTTTGATTGCAAAGACATGAAAAGGAATTTACATGAAGGAAAGGATTAAACACTTGCTACATAACAGAACACAAAGCATATCAATGGTTTAGCGCAAAACTGTTGTAATTACAATCTATGCTGTGAACTTGTGATAGCCATTGCAAACAGTAATTGTCTCCCTGTTTTAGCAGACAAACAGCAACATGATAGTCGTATCAGATAAGAAAATCTCTACCTCTCTCTTCTTTTCTCCTGGCCTTAGTCCTGTGACAGCCATGTATGTGCTTCCTATGGTCTTAATCTTTTCAACTCTTTTAAACTGCGAGCGAGACAACAACTGGAAAAAAACAACAACACACAAATAAAATTCAGTGAAATTAATTCAGTGCATATTAACGCTTTCCTCCATAAAAAAGTATTTCCATGCCTCTGTAATAGTCACTTCTTGAAACCTTGTGATAAATAGAGCATTTGCTCCGTGGGAGCAAATGCTCTATTTATTACAATGGTTTCAATACTACACAATTCTAACATTTTTCTTTTCTCTAGTAAATGCTCCTTTTCGGTCTATTTATTCAAAGAGGTTGGGTCTAAAAATAGCCTATGAGGTAATGGGTTAAGTAAATGAAACCTGTAAATTTAAAATTTTGTTGTCTGCTGCAACTCTTAAAATTAATAGTTCTTCCATTTTCTTCAAATATGTACACAGAATGTCAAAGAGTTTGGATCCTAATGATAAGCTTAGTTACTCAGCATCTCATCTGGATCCAAACTGTTTCACAGGTAGTAACGAATTCATAGTTTGTATGCAGAGTTATACCTTTACTGCATGAACATTCAATATGAGCCAAATAATATCTGGTCATTGATATCAAACAAATGAAAGTTGTGTCTTCTTCAGCATCAATTCAACTGGTTTTCTTGTGGTATATTTCTTTTCAGTATACAAACAAATGATTTATACGTGAATTTAAGTTTTAAAACACGTTGCAAGTAGAGACTACATGTATCCCTTTAACCCTTTTGGCGCCAAATTCAAAAGTGTCGTCTGCAATAAAAATTTCATATTAAATATAATTCTAAAGTAAATAATAAAGGTATATTAGTAAAGCATTTGTTTTTAAAAACCTGTATGCTTGGGCTAAAATAATGCAGAAAACAGTTAAGTCCCAGGTCAGATGCCGCATCTGACCTGGGACTGCACTGTTTTCAATGGTGCCAACAGGCGACATTGGCGCGTTAAGAGATAATGTTTCTTGTAAACTTCATAGTTGCCTGCTGTTTCACAAAAAACTTACATGATCAAAATCTGCAATAATTTCATTGAGAACCCTGATGCACTCCAGACCATTTTTGTTGGCACTGTTCTGCTGATAGAAGTCTTTGAAGTTTGGTATTGATGCAAACATCACACATACACTTTCATAATCCTCACTGTACAAGTCCTGAAATAAACAAGAAAATACAGCTAATATTATCATTCAAAGCAACATGAAAAGATATTTATCACTAAAAGTTAGTTAATAATTTGATCCATTTAACCCTTTACTTAATAAATACACCTTTCTACACCTTGCAAACAGAATAGACCCAGATCAGATGGCTCCTACAGGGGCCATCTGATATGGGTCTATTCTGTTTGCAAAGGCATAGAAAGCGGTTTCTATAAAGGAAAAGGTTATTTTTCAAAGATAACAGAATTCTTGCAGAACCATCCCTTCAACTGAAATTAAATTTGTTAATAATGCATATTTGGGCAGGTGGACTTACATATGGTTATCCTCTAATCACAAATTACCTTTTTGTTGTGTCCCATAAAGTACTCGGCCACATGGACAGGCAGTATGTTTTCCAGCAACATCTTGTTGAGTGCCCCGGTCATCTTCACCTCTTCCTCCTCTGTCTGGCACTGGCGACGCCAGATAAAGTCTAGACGATTGTTGCACTCAACCTGATTGATCAAGATAATGTACATTTTATCAAGAATCATCTTCCTCTCTTCTTGCAGGGCAAAAGTAATGCAGAAAGCTCCTATAGGAGCATTCTGCATTATTTTTGACCTTCATTATGCTACCATCTGCCTTACAGACCCATATTTAGACCTCTTTTTGATGGCAGCTTCAGACAGGTTCCATTGTATGTACACGTAGTAGTAATGTTAGGCAACAAAGAATTAAGATCAAGAGCAAGCAAACTGAATGAACAGACAATGAAATAACCCTTTCATATCTGCATCTAACTGCACTGGTTTGTTGAAAGTTCCACCAAAGTAAATGTAGTTTGAGCCAAAAACATCTACAGTAAAACCCCTCTAAACTGGAATTTTAGTAGAGAAGAATTTAGATACTTTCAGGCAGGTGGCCGGTTGAGCAGGATGAAAGTCAGGCAGAAATTTAAATCTGCTATAGGAGCTTTGTGCATGCCTTTCACCCGGTATTAACCCTTTCCCTGTTCTATGTTTATTTCAAATTTCAATATCTACTGAATATTCATGGACAAAATAGTTATAATGAAATATGCAAGGTGGTACATTGTAGCCATTTTAGAAAGTAAAGAAACAGATCTTTCAAATTCCACGAGCAAACAGAGCAGACCCTGATCAGACGGCTCCTCTAGGAGCCGTCTGATCTGGGTCTACTCTGTTTGCAAATGCCTGAAAACACGTTTATATGAGGGAATGGGTTTAAGCTGCCACCTGCTTCCAAGACTAATATTTATACTAGATTTAACGTCCAGTTTAGAGGGTTTACTGTATCGGTATGTACAGAAACAATCATATATTAAAGAAAGTGTAAGTCCAAGGTCATGTAACTCTGGATCAACTGATTTGGCAGAGATGAAAAATATCTTGCATGTTTGCATCTTAACCCTTCTCTTGCTGAATTTTAAAATACATTTCTCCTTCTTTACCCATGCCCTGTTGTATAATTACATATATCTTCACTGTGTACAAGTATTTCGCTGTGCAATCACTGCTGTTGAGTGCACTGGTTGCACAATCAATTTGTAAATAGTGCAGACCCTGATGAGACAGCTCCTGCAGGAGCTGTCTCATCTGGGTCTTCACTATTTACAGGTACTTATATTGACGTGAATAGCAAGCGAAGGGTTAATATAATAGTGATTGTTTGTTGAAAGATTGACAGAAAACTGTTGCAGAATTTTAGAACTAGTTCACATCACAAATACTGGCACTAAGAACTTCAATCACACCAAAGATAACACACTAACATAAAAGATAGTTCACGAGCTGCAATATTTGTCACGTGAACAGCAATTACTTCTAACTTACCTGTCTGTCCAAGATGGTGATGGTAATGAAGAGAATTGCTAGATACAGAGACGCCTGGTCTGCTATATCTGTCCCAGTGAAATACCTGAAAAAGGAAAAGTGGATAAATATGTAGTTTGTTAACCTTTTCTCTCATATAAACACGCTTTCACGCATTTGCAAACAGAGTAGACCAAGATCAGATGGCTCCTGTAGGAGCTGTCTGATCAGGGTCTGCTCTGTTTGCCTATGGAACTTGATAAATTTATTTCTTTACTTTCTAAAATGGCTACAATATTCCGCCTTCCATATTTCATTATAACTATTTTGTCCATGAATATCCAATAGGTATTGAAATTTGGAATAAATATAGAACAGTGAAGTGATAAAGTAGAAGCTGTACCTGGCATAATCAAATGACCCTGGAAGCACTTTGCCCTTGCCGACATGGAAGAGGATGTTTAAGACCAAAAAGGTGATCACTGTCAGCAGAAGCTTGATGAAGAATGTGACATTCAGGAACACGACCACACTCAACAGGACACTCATAGTGCACACAACAGTATACTGGAAATAGAGACACATAGCATTGGTAACTTGATTTTATTAAAATATACAGTAGTAATATCTCTAACTTGGATAACTTAAACTTCAATATAACTCAAGTTAAAAATTCAGTCCCTTCCAAAAATTGTATTACAGAACTGCTCTAAACTTCAATACTGCACATATCTATAAAGACATGCAACAGCTTGATGTCGGCTGCAAGTAATGCTGAAAGCTCCTACACGAGCTTGCTACATTTCTTTCGACCTGAATTAAGCTGTCACATCAAGAAAGTTTCTAATTTAGAAATAGGCTCACTCGACCCCGTTATCTTGAAGTAATTTGTATGGTCCTGAGTCAACCCATTCCTGCATATTGACGCCATTTGATGCCTCTGTAAAAATCACTCTTGGAAACCATTCTGATAAATAGAGCATTTGCTCCATAGGAGCAAATGCTCTATTTATCACAATGGTTTCAAACTACAAAATTCTAAACTTTTCCTTTTCTCTAGTTAATGCTTCTTTTCGGTAGGTTGTATCTAAAAATAGCCTATGAGGTAATGGGGTTAATACTAATCTGAAAACAGGTTTTCTGTTAACGTCAAAATTCACAAATTTCCTGTAATAAAACGTAATAAGATCTATCAAAAGGCTAAATCTTAATCCTTTACCACATTAATATTCATGTAAAAAACAATATTATAAACATAATATTTTAATATTAATTAACAGATTTTTAGAGTGGCATATCAACACAGGAACTGTTTGCCATGGCAGAAACTGTAGAATCAGATCTTTATTATTCCATAAGCAAACAGAGCAGACCTTGATCTGGGTCTACAATGTTTGCAAAGGCATAGAAAGGTTTATTTATGGAGTAAAGGGTTAGACAGATTTATAAGGATGTCATACCATAGGGTAACTACAAGTGTCAATCAGCGTGTCCGAATGGTCTGTGGCATTGGTAGAAACAACAACAACATCCATACTGCAGTTTCCCTGAAAAATTAAATTATATCATGTGCACTCTTTATGTAATATTGTTATGATTAAAACAATCAAGTAACTGCTCCTTTTCCGTAGAAAATGCTCCATTTATCACAATGGTTTCAAAAAGTGAAATTTACAAAAGTGTCAAAAGATGTTAATATGAGGGAATGGGTTAAGAGTTAACAGATAAAGCAAAGCATTGAGTATCTATGTAAAAAGTAAATGTACTTCATTCTTTTAGTAGTGACTGAAAACATAGATTTATCACATTTCTTACAAGTTGTCATAAATATTTTTTTCTTTCTGAAACCTAAATCTGTTCCATAATTATATTTTTTTCAAATAATGTTAAAATTCATAAAATATACACTTATATACAAGGTATATATATTACAAAGGCTCTTACCAATCCAACTAATGACATCACAGATGCTAAACATACACAAAAGACTGCGAGACAAGTGCGAATCCAATGTCGCTTAACGACCATGGCAGAGATCCTCGCAAATGGTCTAACACGCTTGTGAAACCTCTGTAAAAACATTGAAATGTCTAGTGAAATAAAATGGACATAACTCAAATAAATTTGTTCAGTCACATCACAAATGTTATGGCACAAAATGATACATATATTACCTAAAGACAGTGCTTAACCCTTTACTCCATGAATATTCATGTAAGAAATAATGACACCAATGACCATGAATATTAACTAGACTAATTGTTATAATAGCACATAATTATACACAAGAATTTTAGAAACTGCAGAATCAGATCTATATTATATCATAAGTAAACAGAGCAGACCCAGATCAGACTGCGCCTACAGGAGCCATCTGATCTGGTTCTATTCTGTTTGCAAAGGTGTAGAAAGGAGTAAAGGGTTTAGCTTAAAAAAAAACAATACTCCTATTTTTTACTGAATTACACACAATTACAGAACATCAATACACAATGTATGCAATAACAGAATTACACACAATTACAAAATTTCAATATACATTGTAAGTAATTCCACATAAGTACAGAACTTCAATACACCTTGTATATAATTATAGAATTCCTCATAATTACAGAAGTTAAATACACAATGTAGGTAATTATGGAATTCCACACTATTATAGAAATTAAATACACAATGTATGTAATTACAGAATTCCACACAATTACAGAACTTCAATACACAATGTATGTAATTACAGAATTCCACACAATTACAGAAATTAAATATACAATGTATGTAATTACAAATTACACACAATTATTTACAGAACTTCAATACACAATGTATGTAATTTTACAAAAGTACTGATAGTTTCAAAATGCATAACTACAACAATTATGATTATTACAGATTTTATTATACATGTATGAATAAAATATTATCAATTACAAAATTTATGACAATGAAAGAAAACATGAATATTATAGAATTTCTTAAAATTACCAGTTTATGCCTATAACTCAAATAGAAAATCATGAAGAAACTTGTATACTTACAACAAAATTATCAGAAAAACAAATGATTCCAATGGCAACAAAAAAGATGACTCCAAATATAAAACACAATATCACAGATGCAGCTCTGAAATAGAAAGAGAAATTCTCTCAATTGGAGTAAAGGGTTAAACATTTCAAAGAAAAATCAATGTCTATAATGCATACAAGTAATCACATGAAACAAAATTTCATTGACCTTATGTTTGATGTTGTTTAATACATGTACTGTGATCGTATTTTGGGAATTTTAAGCAGATGTGAATTTAACCCTTTATTTCAGGAGTAAAAAATAATGAAATCATGAATATTAACCCTTTACTCCATAAATACGCCTTTCTACGCCCATGCAAACAGAATAGACCCAGATTAGACGGCTCCTGTAGGAGCTGTCTGATCAGGGTCTGCTCTGTTTGCTTATGATATAATATAGATATGATTTCCGACATGGCCAATAGTTCCTTGTCCTTGTTTTAGTATAACAAGATAATCAAATTAATATTCATGACATTAATATTTCTTATATGAATATTCATGGAGGAAAGGTTTACCTGTAAGAAATAATGAAATCATGAATATCAACTAGAAGATAGTTTAATGACATATTGCCACAGAGATTTTTCCTCATCAGGATCCAAACTGATTGACACTTTTGACAATATTTTTGCAAATAAATGAGAATTTTTTTATTCTTTGTAAGAATTGAAGCAAAAGACAAATGTTGCAGAAGAAATATTACGTAGCGTGCAAAGAGTTATAGATTCCCCTTTTCAAATTATCCCCAGCTATAGTACAACCTCTCTAAACAGGAAGTTAAATTTAGTATAAAATATCGGTCTTGGAGACAGGTGGCAGCCTAATGCAGGGTGAAAGTCATGCAGAAAGCTCCTCTAGGAGCTTTCTGCATGACTTTTACCCTGCATTAAGCAGCCACCTGCCTAAAAGTATCTAAATTCTTCTCAACTAGAATTCTGGTTAAGAAGTGTTTTACTGTATATCTGACAGTCTGGCATTCAAAAATCAAAATCGAAATGTTTTATAGGCACCAGGGCACTCAATTATTGACAATGGTGCAGTTTCGGATAATAAATCATGGACACAAAATGGAATTTGATTACAGTGTATCATGCAAATACAAATGTAACTCTTTTCTTCATATGAACGTCTATTCACGCATCTGCAAACAGAGTAGACCCAAATCAGATGGCTCCCATAGAAGCCATCTGATCAGGGTCTGCTCTGTCTGCTAATTGAATATGATAGATATGTTTCTTAGTTTCTAAAACAGCTACACCATTCCATCTTCCATATTTTGTTATAACTATTTTGTCCATGAATATACAGTACCTGTACTGAAAATTGGACTAAATATAAACATCTATTTTACCGTATATCAATAGCAACAGAACAGACCCTAATCAGATGGCTCTTATTTGAGTCATCTGATCAGGGTCTTTTCTGTTTGCAGTGACATAAAAAGGCATATTTATGGAGTAAAGGATTAACCCTTTACTCTATAAATACACCTTTCTACGCCTTTGCAAACAGAGTAGACCCAGATCAGATGGCTCCTATATAACATAGATACGATTCTGCAGTTTCTGCCACGGACAAAAATTCCTGTGTTCATGTTCTATTATAATAAATGAATCTAATTAATATTCATGATGTCATTATTTCATATGAATATGCATGGAGCAAAAGGATTAATGTAATGATGTCAGCCTTGACTGAGCAGAATTCACAGATTATAAGTACCAGCATTACTTAGGTGTACTTACCTTGGCATTATAAGTAACTGTACCACACCGATACACAGGAAGATCAACGAAGCACACACCAAGGAGAACTTGAAGGCAGGGTCCACCCGCTGTAAATAATCCTTCTCCGTGTCTATGTCCTTAAACAGTAACCCTGATGACTGGAATTCTCCATGACCTTTGTACCAGAAACTGGGGATGACAACATATCAAAGAGAATAAGACTAGCCCTTTCCCTCATATAAATGCCTTTTCACTCCTTTACAAACAAAGTAGACTCAGACCAGATGGCCCATGTAGGAGCTTATCTTTTTGCTTATAATTATGAAAGGTTTGACTCTACAGTTTCTTCTGATACCAACAAAAATCCCGTGTATGTATTCAAATTCATGAATATGATCTCTGTGTGAATTAAGGGAATTAAAAATTGTTTTATCCCTTTCCTCAATAAATACGCCTTTTTAGGCCTTTGTAAACAGAGTTGACCCAGATCTGATGGCTCCAATAGGAGCCATCTGACCAGGGTCTGTTCTGTTGGCTTTATGAAATAATACAGATCTAATCCTACATTTTCTCTCATGGCCAAAATTTTATGCTATTATGAAAATGAATCCAATTAATATTCATGATGCCAGTACATGTATTTCTTACAAGAATATTCATGGAGTAAAGGGTTAAATAAAACAATTTTTATATTTTTCCACCAAACCCTATCTCTGCAAGACGATTCTAATAAGAAGCAGCAAAATAGGTTTTGGCTGAGAAATAAGTGATTTAGATAGATCTATAAACATCTAATCTACTGCTCTGTACACCGTTCAACTTGTTCATGGAGTACAAGAGTTATAGATTAATTATCAAGATGTTGAGTTCAAAGCGATTAAATTTATGTAAATGAGACTAAATTCATGTGCATGACACAACTTTTTTCCGGAGAACAAAATTGTCGATGGCATGTTTTTCTGTGTTACTGAGCTCTAATTAACGTTTTACATGCCAGTAGGCGAATACATTATAATATTTGCAAACAGTTTAACCCATTCGCTCATAGGCTATTTTTAGACCCAACCTCTTTTAATAAATCTACCAAAAAGGAGCATTTACTAGAGAAAAGGAAAATTTTAGAATTGTGAAGTTCTGAAACCATTGTGATAAATAGAGCATTTGCTCTTATGGAGCAAATGCTCTATTTATCACAATGGTTTTAATAATTGACTATTACAGAGGCGTAGAAAGGTGTATTTATGGAGGAAAGGGGTTAAATCTAGGTGGGAAAAATCAAGTAACTAAACATCTCAAACTCTTTTCACACTCTAGCTGGTTCTATCTTTAACCTTTTTTCATATAAGTGCCCTTTCACACCTTTGCAAACTGAGTAGACCCTGATCAGACTGTGATCCTATAGGAGCTGTCTGATCAAAGTCTGCTCTGTTTCTTTAACCCTTTCCTCCATAAATACGCCTTTCTACGCCTCTGTAATAGTCACTTCTTGAAACCATTGTGATAAATAGAGCATTTGCTCCTATGGAGCAAATGCTCTATTTATCGCAATGGTTTCTATACTAAACAATTATAACATCTTCCTTTTCTCTAGTAAATTCTCCTTTTTTTTAGATTCATTCAAAGAGGTTGGGTCTAAAAATAACGTATGGAGGAAAGGGTTAAGAAATTAAAATACATACAAGAAGTCTAAGTAATAGGTCTTTGAAGAAAAAAATATGACACCGGTAACTGCGTCAAACAGTTTAGATACTGATGATATGCCAAATCATACAGTATTATCTCACAGCCCAATTCAAACTGTTTGTGAAAGACATCATACAAGCTTACATTTTGTAGATTATCCTTAATACTATTTCATCAAATACATTTCATTTGCTTAAGATTTCATCATTTTCAAAAACATACTGTAACAAGCATTTTCCTGTTCATTACCTTGTGAATCCCAGATCCTTTGATTTTCTGGCCAGTGTATTGTTGACTTCCTCGTGCAAGTGCTTTGTCACGCTAACCTGAGAACTGAGGTAGAAACAGGACTAAGTATTAGAAATAAGGCAAAAAAATCTATATAGCAATTTCCCTCATATAATTTGCCTTTTCAAGCATTTGCAAACAGAGTAGACCCAGATCAGATGCCATCTGATCAGGGTCTTCTCTGCTTGCTTATGATTTAGAGCAGTTTTTGTCAAAGCAAAACATTCCCTTGAAAGGTTTACATTATAAATATTCAGCTAATAGGTATTCATGTTGTCATTATTTCTTACAGGAATAATGAACAGGTAAACTGTCAACAGTTTGGATCCAAATGAAACCCCAAGTCTCATTAGAATCAAAACTGTTTGGCCATCTTATTGCATTTTTGTCAAGGCAGTGCATAAAAAGTTTCCTCAACAATCAAATGGGTTGTGCTGTAAATACAGTCACAGGAAACTCTGGGTCCTGATTACAGAGAATATGAATTTGAATATTCAAATACTAAATCATTATTTCTCCACCAAAAACTTTATTTTGACCACTCTTTAGAATCATTTCTAAAGAATGGTCACAGCATAAGGTTTGGTGAAGAAAGCAGAAGCTATTCTTGAAAATGTTCTAATTTATGCGTCTTATCTGGGTGTCACTGAATACTTTTGACTACAGAATATTCCTCATATGCTGGAGCAATTCATTCAAGCTTTTGTGAAACTATTAACTGAGTGTCAAACAGCTTCAATCCTGAGTAACTGTGTCTAAATCCAAAGTGTTTGACATTCATTTTTTAAGAAATTGAGAAAAGATAGCTCTAGACTGTAGACAGCTTTTTTGCCAACATTAATTGCCCAGTAAGCTGGAAATTTTAAGTATTTACAAAGTTTGAAATATAATCAGCAGTCTCTGTAAGAGAAATTCAGAAGGCCAAAGTAATGTTTTAACCCTTTACTCCATAAATACTCCTTTCTACGCCTTTGCAAACAAAGTAGACCCTGACCAAATGACTCCTGTAGGAGCCATTTGGTCAGGGTCTGCTCTGTTTGTTTATGAAATAATATACATATGATTCTACACTTTCTTCGACGGCCAAAGGTTCCTGTGTCCATGTGCAATTACATGTATGAAAACATTAATCTAATTGATATTCATGATGTCATTATTTCATGGAGTAAAGGGTTAATTAGATCGCTATGGAAACAGAATTAAAAACCTACCTTTGATCATTATTATTTGGACTTATTGCTATTGAAGAATCCAGAAAGGCTAGACTCTGAAATACAAACATGAAACAAGAAACATGAAACATGTTAACCTTTTCCTTCATATAAATACCTTTTCATGTCTAAGACACCAAATAAGTTGGCATCTGATTAGGATCCAAATAATTTGTTACGACCTATTATTTCTAAAAGACTTAAGTGCATGCATTGGATACTAGTTTAAAGTGAAGGATATGAAAGTTTTAGCTGGCAAACTTTTAATAGCAAAACTTTTAATAGCAAGAGAATATTTAATGTATTGTACTGCAATAGGTAAAAAGACTAAAAACAATACTGCCCCTGCCTGGGCCTGTCTGACACCACATAGCAATATGAAGTATGTATGAGAAACATAAAAATATTTTTCTAGAAGCAATTTCAGTGTACAGTAAAACCTCTCTATAACGGCCACTAAATTGTGTTAATTAGTTGGTATTTAGGGCAGGTGGATGCTTAAAGCAGGGTGAAAGTAAAACAGAATGCTCCTATAGGAGCTTTCTGTTTTACTTTCACCTTGCTTTAAGTAGCCAGCTGCTTTTAACACAAAATACTTGATGTAATTTATAGGCCATTATAGAGGGGTTTTACTGTAATTACATTATGTGCCATTTCTGGTTGATAATTATGTTGTTCAATAATCAAAGAATGTCAACACTTTGCAAGCTTCGTAAATTATTTCCGTCTGCAAAAATGGTCGCAATGTTACAATACTCAAGTACATTTTTCTTATAATATCTCTTCATAATTACAAAGTGTCAAACAGTTTGGATCCTGATGAGAAGCTGAGTGATACTTGGCATCTCATCTCCATTCAAACTGTTTGCATAGTTAATCATGAATTGGCCACCAGCATGAGTTAACCCATTACCTCATAGGCTATTTTTAGATACAACCTCTTTGAATAAATCTACCGAAAAGAAGCATAGAGACAAGGAAAATTTCAGAATTTTGTAGTTTGAAACCATTGTGATAAATAGAGCATTTACTCCTATAGGAGCAAATTCTCTATTCATCACAATGGTTTCACAAAGTGACTTTTACAGAGTTGACAAAAGTCATCAATATGAGGGAAAGGGTTTAACAGGTGATGCAGCAACTGAATTATATACATGTACATGTATTACAGAATTATGTAAATACTCATTTTCATATTAACAGAATAGGAGTAGAATAAGAAATTACATTGTGCTACACAGATGCCAGTTATCTGCTGATCAGTAGATTACTGATATAGCAAATTGTACTCAATGAACCCTTTGGATGTAGAATTTTGAAAAGGGAACAGTCCATCATTGTTGAACAACAGAGTCAATTCTGAATGAAAGACTTAAATTTGTAAAAGGATTTTGAATGACAAACAGTGCAGACCCTGAAACTCTAGGAGCCATCACATCTGAACTTGTTTTGTGCATTCAAAGGGTTAAGCAGAAAATTTAAGTAATCAAAATACTCTTACAAATACCTTTACATATTGACAAAAACAATAATAGATATACAAAAACGATAATAGATATGAATTTAACCCTTAACTCCATGAATATACATGTAAGAAATGACGATGTCATGAATATTGATTAGACTGATAGCACATGGACACAACAAGTTTTGACCATGGCAGAAACTGTAAAATCATATCTAGATCATATCATAAGCAATCAGAGCAAACTCTGATCAGACGGCTCCAACAGGATCCATCTGATCTGGGTCTACTCTGTTTGCAATGGTGTAGAAAGGTGTATTCATGGAGTAAAGGGTTCTGTACAATTTATTAGCCTGAAAATGTTAGATTTATTATTCTGTCACCAGATGATTAGGTAAAGACATGACATTGTTAAACCTGTTCTAAAATGTTTTAATGAACCAATCATGTGTTTAAGCCAGTTGCCCATGACAAATCATATTGAAATATTTACCAAAGACAGGTGAATATATCATTTTCAAAACAGCTAGTATCAATTTTAGTACACTTGCACTAGCTTTAACAACATCAACATTTTTCAGTATTAACCCTTAGCCCACTACATAATTATTATTATTCTGCTTTCTTTTAATATAATCTTTACATAAATATACAGGATATATTGAAATGATTTTCCAAGGCAAAAGCACAGAGCATGCATGCATGCATGTATTTTCCATGGCAAACCGTGCAGACCCAGATGTGAGAGCAGCTCTCTCATCTGGGTCTACACTGTTTGCAAATGCAACTATAGTTGTGATTTGCGACTTAAGCCTTTCAATGCTAAATTTTCAAAGTGGAATGGCCCATCAGTGTTTAACTAAGTATGCAAAAGGCTCGAATGGCAAACAGTGCAGAAGACCCTGATCAGAGGGCTCTTCTAGGAACCCTTTAAGCTGGGTCTACACTTTTTGCAAATGCCAGTACATGAGTGTCCTGCATTCAAAATGTTAAACATCACCTAGACATATGCATTCAACTTAAGAACAGTCCTTGCATTACACTCTCTTTTTTTAGATAAAATTTGACAGACTTTTCAATCTGGATAACCAAAGAGCAATAGATAAAGGCGTGTGTTCAAATACTGAAAGCATCATTTCTGAACCCATTCCCTTCTAGGCCCAACCTCCTTGAATAAATCTACCGATTGAGCATTTACTAGAGAAAAGAAAAAATTTAAAATGGTGTAGTACTGAAACCATTGTGATAAATAGAGCATTTGCTCCATGGGAGCAAATGCTTTATTTATCACAATGGTTTCAAAATGTGACTTTGACAGAGGCACAAAATGTGCCACTAGGAGAGAATGAGTCTTTAGAACAGAGTGGTCACAACATAGGGTTTAGTGGAGAAATAAAGGATCTATTCTTGAAAATGTTTTAATTTAGGCATCTTGTTTTGGTCTCTGAAACCAGTACAAACTGGCTGTTTGATTCTGTTCAAGATATCCATTAAAGAACAGGTTTAGTAGTGCATGTAATATAAAATTGAGTTAAAAAACATAACTGTAGAAAGCTCTGTTTATGTTATACTTGTTAGAATCAAGAAAACTTATTGATTTTATGTTAGTTGTTAGATTGGTGATAAGCTTTTAATTAATTGTCTTTCGTAAATGTAAAACTTACATTAATTAGCTGTTGAAAAAATAAATTCAATACAACAATAAATGATAGATCAATACAAAACCTTTTGGCTGCATTGGGAAAGCATCACCACAGTCAACAGTTTGGAGTCATTTGAGATACTAAAGTAAACTATTTGTCTCTTACACTTTACTCCATAAATACGCCTTTGCAAACAGTGTAGACCCAGATCAGACGGCTCCTGTAGGAGCTGTCTGATCAGGGTCTGCTATGTTTGCTTCTGAAATAATTTATATATGATTCTATAATTTCTGCCATGGCCAAACAATCCTGTGTCCATGTTCGATTATAAAAAATAATCTAATTAACCCTTCTCTTGCTGAATTTTAAAATACATTTCTTCTTCTTTGCCCATGCCCTGTTGTATAATTACATATATCTTCACCGTGTACAAGTATTTCGCTATGCAATCACCGCTGTGGAGTACACTGGTTGCACAATCAACTTGTAAATAGTGCTGACCCTGATGAGAGAGCTCCTGCAGGAGATGTCTCATCTGGGTCTTCACTATTTACAGGTAGGTATATTGATGTGAATAGCAAGGGAAGGGTTAAGACTCAACATGTCATTATTTCTAATAGAAATAATAATGGAGTAAAGGTTTAAATATCCAAACTGTTTGATGATATGATAATGTTTTGAAACAAAAGGAAAGAAAGTGAAATAATGACAATGGAAACAGACAACAAATACATGCAACACAGATTTTTAATAACATTCTGGAACAAATTTGCCTTGATCAAGACATACACATGACCAAAATATAAGTAAAATACTTGCTTACTTAAATTCAGAAAACAATATAATTTGAGATGTTCCAAGAAAAAAGTGCAATGAAGACCCAGATCAATTGACAAGTTTCCTACACTGCAACTGGTCTGGATTTCTGCTGTTCCCAGAGGTAACATATAAAGAAAAGCTATTCTGATGAGTGTCAAACAGTGTAGACACATAGCGGTGTCTGATCTTAGTCTACACTACTTGCAAAGTACCAATGCAGTTCTAGATTCTTCTTTAGTTAACCCATTCCTCCATAAGCTAATTTTAGACCCAACCACTTTGAATTCTACCAAAAAGGAGCATTTACTAGGGAAAAGGAAAACTTTAGAATTGTGTAGTTTTGAAACCATTGTGATATGCAGGAAGCAAAATCTTGCAGAAACCTCTCTGCATGACTTACACTCTGCTTTTTTTCTTGATATTATCCCACCTTTAAATTCCAATGAAAACAGAGTAGACCCATACCAGACAGTTCCTGTATGAGCTGTCTGATCAGGGTATGATGTTTGTTTATGTAATAACATATAGTTGATTCTACAGGTTATGCTATTGTCAGACTTCAAAAGTTTAACTTAATAGTATTCAAACAATTATAATTTCTGACATAAATATTCGTGGAGTAAAGGGGTAAAAATACTTTTAGAATCATATAATTATGACCTTACCTTGTGATTTTATATGATGATAACAGTTACTACAACAATAACAAAAGAAGTGCTAACAACACCCACTATTCATTCAAAGAACTACAGTACAATCTCCCTAAAACAGCCAAATATGCCTTTTAAAGTCTTTGCAAACAGAGTAGACTCCGATGAGATGGCTCCTGTAGGAACTGTCTGATCAGAGTCTGCTATGTTTGCTAATGAAATGAGCCAGAAAAATCAAGTATTCATGTACCATTATGCAACTCCAGCTAATAAATATTCAAGATGTCATTATGTTCTTCCATGAATATTCATGAGGGAAAGGGTTTATGTCCCAGAATTAGACTTCTTTTGATTGGCTACTGCAGGGAGATTTCAATCTATAATTACAATGTTGGAGACAGATGACATGCACATGTTTTATAACAACGTTGTACAGTAATATCCCTCTAAACCGGACATTCAATTTAGTGTAAATATCGGTCTTGTAGACAGGTGGCAGCTTAATGCAGGGTGAAAGTCATGTAGGAGCTTTCTGCATAACTTTCACCCTGCATTAAGCAGCCACCTGCCTAAAAGTATCTGAATTCTGCTCTTCTAGAATTCCAGTTTAGAGGGGTTCTATTTTGAACACAAACTTACCGTTACACTGAGGAGTTTCGTGGCCATGCTGCTGACATTGAGGTTGGAGAAAGGTTTGTCAATGCCCCAGCTCTCCAGGTACTGTGACACACGGACAGATGCTCTAGTGTTGCTCTCGAACCGCGACCTGATAGGCTTACCAGCCATCTGAAAATACAGGCAGCAAAATACAATTGTTAGTTAACAGTTTTTGTCTAGAAAGGTCTGTCATCCATAATCAATAAAAGAGTGCCAGTGTGGATCTATATATCTCACTTACAAAATGAACATTTCTTTCAGAATTATAACTAATTTAGTCAGCCTTTCCCCCCATAGAAACATATTTTCATGTGGGTTTTTTTTTTTCAAATAGAGAAGACCCAGATCAGACAGCTCCCGGAGGAGCTGTTTGATCTGGGCCTGTTCTGTTTGTTAATGGAATTCTATAGAAGATGTTCTTCTGTTCCTACCAATATAAAAACAATCTGTCCTCCATGTCAGAGAATGAAGAATCTGTAGATGAATATAATCATAAGATCATGAAATTTTGAAAGAAATATTGAACAGGGAAAGTGTTTATTCTTTGCACACAAGCTGTACAATTATGATTACCTAAACAGTGTTGATCCAGATAAGATATTGAGAAATTACAGAAGAACCTGTTTTAAGCAGTCATTCATTCATTGAGTCTTTAAAACAGGTTGTTGTGTGATGCAGGGCAAAAGTAATGCAGAAAGCTCCTATAGGAGCTTTCTGCATTACTTTTGACCTGCATCAAGCTACAACCTGCCTTACAGACCCATAATTTGACCTCTTTTTGATGGCTGCTTAAGGCATGTTCTACGTTATGTGACATTCTGACTGGGGTTTTGGATGGAATTTTTTTTTTCAAAGAAATACACAGGAATCTGGTCAATCATTTCTTGGCTTGGATAATGTCAATAGAGGGTCACCAAAGAAAAACACAGAAATCTGGTCAATCATTTCTGAGGTGACATTATTCGAAATCTCCTGATATATGAAAAATTAACCCAATACTTGGAGACCAGTTTGTTTTAACAAATCACAATAGCTTAACCATTCTCTCATGTAAAAGCCTTTTCATGCATTGTCAATCAGAGTAGACCCAGATCAGACAGTTCCTATAGGAGCCATCTGATTAGGGCCTACTCTGTGTCCTTGACATGATATAGACCTGAACAGGGAAAAGGTTGCTAGATCTCAAATGGAACATTTCATCCAAATTCATAGTTTCAATAAAGACATACATGTACATTGCATTTGGAAAATTAACCTTATCCATGGTACCTAGCCATGGTGAATCACAAACACTAGAAGAATTTTGATTGAGGAAAACAGTTCTGTAAACTTGCATTTAATCCACCCAGTTGTTTGAGAGAAGGAGATTTTTTATATTGTTGCTATAGATATGCAAAGGAAAATTAACCTCATTTCTTATTGAAATTATTTTCAACGAATAACAGTTGCTTGTACAACTTTGGAAAACTGTCACCAAAGTAACAAATCTGCAAACTACATGTATTTTTAAATCTGGCTGGTGCTTTAAGAGAAGGTCTAAGTTTTACAACAGCCATATACAGAAAATAAGTCCCACCTCTGTTGGCCATGTTTTCTGATGAATCACTGTGAATTTTTAGGACAAGACTTTTTAAATATTTAAAGGGTATATTAATTTTGTATCTTACCTGTTTCTCAGGCTGTACTATAAGATATGTGGTAATGTTCCGACTCTGTAAGAAAGAATCCCTTTTGGCCCCATCCCCTGCCTCCACCTGGAATTCGTCCCCTAAGTAGGCATATGTGGCCTTGGAAATATGGACACGTCTGAAAAAAAAGAAAAAGTTAAACCTTTCGACACTATGAACAATAACCTGCAATATGCAAATAGTTTGGATCCAGATGAGACACCAAGTAACTTGGCATCACTTCAGCAGCCAGACTGTTGGACACTCCAACTGCTTAACCCTTTCCCTGTTCTGTGCTTTTTCCAAATTTCTATACCTACTAAATATTCATGGACAAAATAGTCATGATAAAATGTGGAAGGTGGAACATTGTGGCCATTTTAGAAAATAAAGAAACAGAGCTTTCAAATTTCACTAGCAAACAGAGCAGACCCTGATCAGACAACTCCTATAGGAGCCATCTGATCTTGGTCTACTCTGTTTGTAAATGCATGAAAACATGGACACAGCAATTGTTGGGGTATGTGTTTTAAGTTTCTTAAATGACTAAATTTTCCACCTTTCATATATCATTATAACTAGTTTGTACATCAAAAATTGGACTAAATATAGAACAGGGAATGGGTTAACCTTTTCAACACCAATGTCGCAAAAATGCACCACGACAAATAGTGCAGTCCCAGAACACTATTTCAAAGCGGCATCTGATCACGGACTTCACTTTTTGTCTCAAACTCCATTTCTATATCTGTGTGTTATTCCTTTGAAATTTTCATTTATTCATCTTATTTCCTTATTTTACTGAATGATTTAACAAAATTAGTTTGCAGACGACTATTAGAAATTTGGCGCCAAAAGAATTAATGAATATCCATTGAGTGAAGGGTTAACCCTTTCCCTCATATAAACGTGTTTTCACGCATTTGCAAACAGAGTAGACCCAGATCAGACGGCTCCTAGAGGAGCCGTCTGATCAGGGTCTGCTCTGTTTGCTGAAAGAATTTGATAGATATGTTCCTTTACTTTCTAAAATGTGTACAATATTCCACCTTCCATATTTCGTTCTATCTATTTTGTTAATAGATATTCAGTAGGTATTGAAATTTGGCCAAAATATAGAACAGGGAAAGGGTTAAGCCATACAAACCAGTGGAAAGACAGGGAGATAGGATGTCCTACTATTTCAAATAAATGAAGATCAAGACCAGTTGCATCTCATTAAAAAAACAATAGTTAAACCTTTATAGAAACGCCTTCTCACACCTCTGAAAACAGAGTAGACTCAGACAAGAATGGCTCCTGTGGGAGCTGTCAGATCAGGAACTGCTCTGTTAGCTTATGGAATTATACAGGTCTGATTTTATAGTTTCCACAATGGTTAACCCTTTCCTTCATATAAATGTGTTTTCACGCATTTGCAAACAGAGTAGATCCAGATCAGACGGCTCCTGTAGGAGCCGTCTGATCAGGGTCTGCTCTGTTTTGCTAATGGAATTAGACAGATCTGTCTCTTTACTTTCTAAAATGGTTACAATGTTCCACCTTCCCTATTTTATTATTTTGCCCATGAATATTGAATATGTATTGGAATTTGGAATAAATGTAGAACAGGGAAAGGGTTAAAATAAGATAGATGGCAATACTGGTATACAACAATTACTTAGCATGCAATGAGATAATAACTGGGAACATTTCCCACATGTGTGCACACATGACCGGATAATTAGACAGCGGCAATACTTTATGACCAAATGAGTGTGCTCTCATGAAATCCTCATTAAATTACCTGAACAAAATCCATATATTGATCAGTTTTCTTTTATAACTAACCAAACGCATTCCCATAAAACATACTTTATTACTAACAAACCCATCGTGGGTAAACTTATATGAATGTATGTGTACTTTAAACTCTTTACCAATTTGGTGCGAATTTGTAACAACCAGTTAACTTCACAGAAACCTTTGTAAACAGAGTAGACCCAGAGGAGCCGTATAATCAGAGCCTGCACTGTTTGTCATTCAAAATTCTCTAGCAAGTTTAACCCTTTCATACTTAGTGGACTCTATAGTTAGACACTGATGGGCTTATTCTTCTCTGAAAGTTCTGCCCTTGAAAGGTTTAATGGTGCATTGTATAAATCATAATGTAAGATAACAAGCTTTCAGGATAATAAGCAGAAAGTCTATTGGGCTCCAAACATTTCACAGATAAATATCAGTATTGTCAAGGGTCAGTAAAGTAATCTGTATTTCTTCAGGCTCATGCAGACAACAACCATCCCTCGAGATTCTGCAAAATACCAATGCCTGTAAACAATGTCATAAACATTTACCTAATAGATGCCTTTTGACAACTTTGCATACAGTATAGACCCAGATCTGATGACTCTGGTAGGATCAGGGTCTGCCCTGTTTTGTTCTATATAGATCTGATTCTAGAGTGTCTGTCCTGGTTACAAATTCGCATGTTCATAATGCCAATTAACAAATTCAGCTAATTAATGTTTACACAATCATTATTTCTTATATGAATATTAACCCTTTCCTCTATAAATATGCCTTTCTGCACCTCTGTAATAGTCACTTCTTGAAACCATGCTCTATTTATCCCAATGGGCTCCATACTACACCATTCTAATATTTTCCTTTTCTCTAGTAAATACTCCTTTTCGGTAGATTCATTCAAAGAGGTTGGGTTGTTAAAAATAGCCTATGGAGGAAAGGGTTAATCTGGGTCCATGCTTATAAAACTTCCAGTTGAGTCTGAGTTCGTTCTCAAGTTTTTGATTGGTCAACTTTGAGTCTTTGGCTCAAATCTGACCAATCAAAAGCTTGAGAACTCAAATCTGACCAATAAAAAGCTTGAGAATGAACTCAGACTCAACAAAAAAGCTTTATAAGCATGGACCCAGGTAAAGGGTTAGGTGGGAAATCCTATACTGAAAGCAGATGCTAATTTGGGGCTATGCAGTTTGCAAATATGCAAATAGTGTATTCTATTACATAAATATCTTACCCTGGTACTCCGCCTGACTCCATGTGATTGGCGATGGATACGTCATCAGACCACACATCATACTGCCACTTCTTGAGCCCGAGAACTCCACACAGTACAGCCCCAGAGTGAACACCTATCCTCATGTCCACCTCTACCCCTGTGGCCTCCCTTACATTCCTGTTAATAAATATTATAATATTATTTTCTTGGAATGTATGGGAAATTCCCAGAAACCCTGCAACATTACATTTTGGAATAGGCCCCGGGCATCTATCAGAGGTAAACAAGAAATATTGTATGTGACACAAGCCCCTATATTGTGTGACTTTGACCTTGACCTTGACATAAAAACCTTGAGAAAGCCTTGATCTTGTTCATGATAGACACCTGTGCCAGTTACAGCAACATTAGAATCCTCTCATGTATGATTGAGTTAAGGAGCAAACATAAAAATGCAGACAGATGCACAATCAGACAAAAAGATCATATGTATATGCCTTCCTTCAAGGGCATAAAATAACAACTTTAACAAGTGTCCTTGTCTAACTTGTTAACTCTTTCCCTAATGAATGTGCATAACATAATTAATCATTTAATTAATATTCATTCACTATTCACTTTTTTTTATAGAGGCACAAAGTTTTATTTGGCCAAGGCAAAAGCTGCAAAATCAGTTCTACAGTGTTCCCTCCCTACAATAACGATTCCCTCCTTACAACAATGTACGTCACTGTTTCCGAAACAACAGGGCTCCAGACACAACTTTTTTTCCATCATATTTTCTTTATGCCTCCATCAAACCCTATGTTGTGACCACTCTTAGAATCGTCACTTTGTGACGATTCTAAAGAGTGGTCACAACATATGGTTTGATAGAGGCATAACGGTTTTAGTTCTCGAAATACACCTTATCTGGGGATCTGCAAACAAGCTAATTATGTTTGATTTTCCCTCCCTATAACAACTCCCTCTGAACAACACATACAATCTTCGTATCCCAAAGGGTGTCATTGTAGAGAGGGAGCACTGCATATAATTCCATAAGCTTGTATCCCAAAGGGTGTCGTTGTAGAGAGGGAGCACTGCATATAATTCCATAAGCAATCAAAGCAGAAACTGATCAGACAACTCCTACAGGGTCTGCTCTGTTTGCAAAGACACCAAAAAAGCAAATCCTACAAAGGGTTATCAAGAGTGTACCTTATGGCTTCTATCATTTTCAGTCCCATCTTGACACAGTTGGAGGCGTGTTTCTCTGTTTCTTTGGGTAACCCAGACACACAGTAGTAACAGTCCCCAAGGATCTTGATCCGCATACAGTCATGTTTCTGTAAGAAATCTCAAAATTCTTTACACCATCATGAAGCAAAATAACCTTAAATCTTTACTCCATTAACATACCTTTCTACACCTTTGCAAACAGAGTAGACCCAGGGTCTGTTCTGTTTGCTTATGATATAATATAGATATGAATCTACAGTTTCTCTCATAGCCAAAACTTCTTGTATCCATGTGCTATTATAACAATTAATCTAATTAATATTCATGATGTCACTAATTCTTATATGAATATTAATGGAGTAAAAGGTTAATGGTAAACTTAGTAACTACATGTATCTATGTAATATATTTACTTTGTAATTGTCAATTTAATAAGTGTGACATTTACTGCAGTAATTATTATTATTCAAGGAGGCAAGGAACGAGTAGGACGCATAGATGCAAACAAGCGGAGGTCATTGTGGGTGACGGGCGAAACTCGGGCATGACTATGCCGCAGACAGAAAAAAAAATAATATTCATGATATCAATATTTTTTCATAAATATTCATGGAGTAAAGGTTTAACCTTTTCCCTTATGACATTTATGTATGATTTGATCACTTCATGAATATTCATTAACTGAATTTAACTTTTCACATTGACAAAAACTGCAGACCCAAACCTGTAAAGACACATGCATTGCACATGTGTCTCACACATTTTATATCTAAATCACACTCACACACTTAGTTCAGTATCACACAGGCATTTTCTAAATTCTTGAAATGTTTTTTAAAGCATAACCATTAAACCCTTGAATTGCCTTCAAAACCTCTTAACCCTTTCCCTCATAAAAACGCATTTTCACACATCTGCAAACAGAGAAGACCCAGATCAGACGGCTCCTATAGGAGCCGTCTGATCTGAGTCTTCTGTTTGCTATTGGAATTTGAAAGACCTGTTTGTTTACTTTCTAAAATGGCTTCTATGTTCCACCTTCCATATTGCATTATAACTTTTCTGTTCATGAATATTCAGTAGGTATTGAAATTTGAAATAAACACGGAACAGGGAAAGGGTTAAATTGGCTCATAAATACCGCAATGTACCGATTATGACCCATTATTTAGGCCGAATCGCCATGACATCACAGGAAAAGGCTTTGTCACATCTTTAAAATGACAATATTTCAGCAGCTTCCGGGGGTCTTCAGCCCCCTGGGCCCCCATCAGGGGCATTGCCCTGGACCCAACCGAGGCACTAATGCTCTCCAGGCCCCCGGCTATTAATGTCACACTCTTAACGCGTTTTGACCCTCGACAGGTATGCACACTATACAGCTCATTTCCATCTGATTTTAATTCCATATGATGTATCAGCGAATCTTCACAGCCAATAATTCAACAATATTGTGTTAATGGTACAACACATCTAATCTGTGATAGCTTCCACAATTATTTTGTTTGTTGGCATCAGAATTTTTTATCGCTTTAACAGTACATCTGTATTTCAGTCATATTATGATGTCCAGCTAATTACAGAGGTTGTTTCGTCTACAGAACACCAAGATAGAACCGCAAGCCAGCTGGAATGCTTGTCTATGATTATGTGCTCCATAAATACCCCTTTCTATGCCTTTGCAAACAGAGTAGACTCCTGTAGGAGCAATCTGATCAGGGTCTGCTCCATTTGTTTATGAAATTATGATAGGACAGCTCTGTTTGCTTATGAATTAACCCTTCGCTTGCTATTCACGTCAATATACCTACCTGTAAATAGTGAAGACCCAGATGAGACAGCTCCTGCAGGAGCTGTCTCATCAGGGTCTGCACTATTTACAAGTTGATTGTGCAACCAGTGCACTCCACAGCAGCGATTGCACAGCGAAATACTTGTACACAGTGAAGATATATGTAATTATACAACAGGGCATGGGTAAAGAAGGAGAAATGTATTTTAAAATTCAGCAAGAGAAGGGTTAATACTAGAGATATGATTCTACAGTTTCTGTCATAGCCAAATATTCCTGTTGTCATGTGCCATTATAAAATTTAATCTAATTATTATTCATGATGTCATCATTTCTTACATGAATATTCATGGAGTAAAGGGTTATAATGACTTTACAGAGTGAAGAATAAAATCATTTGGTTTATTAGATGAATGGGAAATGGGTGAGCTACAAACCTCCAGAGCAGGTTGGTTGCATGTTTCCCCTCTGCATTTTACAATCTAGGGCTGACAAATGCCCGAAATGGGTAATAAATAAACAAGAGTGTTCGGAGGAACACATGTGTCACCTGCTCGCAACTGACACAAAAACTGTTAATATGCTGGAGTGCGAAAATCAGAAAAAAGGGGAATAACTCAAAAGGTATTGCATGCAGAGTGATGGACCTTAGTTACATCAATGGTCCTCAATGAGAGGAAGACACATGTGAAATTTGAAAGCTCTATAATGATTAGTTTAGAAATGACAGCCAAAAACGAAAGACGGACAGACAGACAGACAGACGACGGAAAAGTGATCCCTAAGTGACACACTGCCTCTCGGCAGGTGACACAAAAAGTACCCTTTTTTTGGTTTCCTGGTTCTGTGACATGCCCAGTGATGCATGGTGGTTTATTAACTAACCCTTTCCTTCATATAAACTTTTTTCATATATTCACGCCTTTGCAAACAGAGTATACCCAATCAGACAGCTCCTATAGGAGTCATCTGATCAGGGACTGCTCTATTTGCTTGTGGTATAATATATATCTGATTCAACAGTTTCTGCCTGAGCCAAAACATCCTGTGTATATATACCAGCATAAAAATTCAGCTAATAAATATTCATGGTGTCATTATTCCTTTCATAAATATTTAACAGGGAAAGGGTAAGCCACTTGTGCCCTGATACTCTAAACCTGTTCAATATTCATGTAAGAAATAATAATATAATGTTTATTCATTATTTGCTGAATTTTGATAATGGAAGACGCCAGACGGTCACAAGAATTTTTTTCCTTGGCAGAAACTGTAGAATAAGATCTATACTATTCTATAATCACCTGCTCCAAACACAAATGCTCTACTGAGCTAATTTGGCAGAAAATGTAAAGCACATGAAATTTAAGTAGTCACTCTAAACATTCTTTATTTAAATTTCTTTGTTTACTATAGGACATATAACAGGCACACCACCAGAAAAGATGCCTTCATAATTACCCAGTGTTGGTAAGCAGTGAAGACCAAGGTTTGCTGCCACATCAGAGATGTGCCATCTTACTTATGGATAAGATACAGAAGAACATGTCCTAAACGACCATTCATTTTACAGTAAAACCCCTCTAAACCGGACGTTAAATTTGGTATAAATATCGGTCTTGGAGACAGATGGAAGCTTCATGCAGGGTGAAAGTCATGCAGAAAGCTCCTAGAGGAGCTTTCTGCATGACTTTCATCCTGCATGAAGCAGCCACCTGCCTAAAAGTATCTAAATTCTTCTCTACTAGAATTCCGGTTTAGAGGGGTTTTACTGTATTGAATATAGGGCTCTTACAGTAGGTGATTGCTGAATGCAGGCCAACAGTAATGCAGAAAGTTCCTGCATTACTTTTGACCTGAATTAAGCTACCACCTGTCTTATATGCCCATAATTAGACTTCTTTTTGATGGCAGCTTAAGACAGGTTTTACTGTATTTATTTTTTTACCTCTGCTAGCTGGTCAAATCTCCCAAAAAGTTCATTCAGCATTTTAACCAGTTCAGGGGCAGTGCACTCTGCTGCCAGAGGCGTGAAATTGACGATGTCTGCATACAGAATGCTGAAATGGAAAAAGAAGTACAATGTTTTTTGCCAAAAAAATACTTTGCTTGCCACAAGTTATTAAAGAAAAAGGCAGCTCATCCGCCAAACAACATATGTTATTATCAGCAAACTATATTATTTTTCTGGTAACAATCGCTAATTACTACTATCAGTTTGATGATGTAATGACAAGTTGTTTCTGTGAAAATGTAACTATCACATGGGAAATTACAGAAACCTTTGACCAATCAAAGTGTGATGAAAGTTATCTGTCCAATATTCATGACAGAAATAATGACACCATGAATAATCATAGGCGGAATTTTTACAAAGTAACTTTTTTAAGGGTTTTTTTTTGCTTTGATAAAAGCTGTAGACTCAGATCTGTCCCATGTCATAAGCAAACAGAGCAGACCCTGATCAGATGTTTGCAAAGATGTAAAAAAAAAGGGGGGGTTGTATGAAGGAAAGGTAAGAATGGAAATATGAAATGCCATGATGTTTTTGTTTATCTACATGGCCACAGACAAATACATCTGCAATCAGATTATCACAATTCACAGATACATGTATACATGTATGTAATATTAACCATTTCCCTGTTCCATATTCATGGGAGACATAATGACACCATGAATATTTATTAGCTGATTCTTTATAATGTTATATACATACATGAGTTTTTGGTATTGGTAGAAATCAGAGACAGATCTATTATAATTTCATAAGCAAACAGAGCATACCCTGATCAGATGGCTCCTATTCATTCATGAATTATCTCCCTTTTTTAAATTTAACAAATGAAAATATAGCGATCCGGAGCTTTACTCATACTTCAACCTTTTTAAATTTTGAAGTATTGTTGAACACAATCTGAAGTTGTGCATCTGTGATAAGGGTTTAGATTTGTCTCTTCTTTTCGTTAATTATCTCCCTTTTCATAAGTTAACAAATGAAAACGAAACAAGTGAAACATACACACACACTTCAACTACCTATACACACATAGGTTTTCATAGGTGTTTGCTTCAATGGAACATTATTGAAATTGTACTCCTGTGATTTTGGTTTTTACTTCATCACATCATTATTGAATTATCTCCCCTTATATTTAGTTACAGTTTAGACCATGAGATAGATATAATAATAATATCTCAGTTGATGGGTACCCGGTAGTATTATGGATTGAAGTTGTCCTGCATTGAGTTGATGGGTAGCGCTACGGATTGAAGTTGTCCTGCATTGACCCCATCTGTGTCAAATGTGCTAGTGATAGTTCTAGTTAATCCTTTCCTTGAACCTTCATATAAACACTTTTTCACATATTTGCAAACAGTGTAGACCCAGATCAGATGGCTCCTATAAGAGCCGTCTGATCAGGGTCTGCTCTGTTTGCTCATGGAATTTGATAGATCTGTTGTTTATCTACTTTCTAAAATGGCAACAATATTCATCTTCCATATATCATTATAATTATTTTGTCCATGAATATTCAGTAGGTATTGAAATTTGGAATAAACATAGAACAGAGAAAGGGTTAACCCTTTCCTCCATAAATACGCCTTTCTACGCCTCTGTAATAGTCACATCTTGAAACCATTGTGATAAATAGAGCATTTGCTCCTATAAGAGCAAATGCTCTATTTATCACAATGGTTTCAAACTACAAAATTCTCAAATTTTCCTTTTCTCTAGATAATGCTCCTTTTCGGTAGATTCATTGAAAGAGGTTGGATCTAAAAATAGCTAATGGAGGAGAGGGTTAAAGAAAGATCTATCTTTTCTATTGAATATGTTTCAGAGTAGAGTGCAAACTGAGCGTTTAACCCTTTCCTCCATAAACACCCCTTTCTACGCCTCTGTAAAAGTCACCTTATGAAACCATTGTGATAAACAGAGCATTTTGCTAGAAGCAAATGCTCTAATTTTCAAATGATTTCAAAACTACACAATTCTAACATTTTTCTTTTCTATAGTAAATGCTCCATTTCGGTAGATTTATTCAAAGAGGTTAGGTCTAAAAACAGCCTATGAGGGAATGGGTTAACCTGTATGGAATTGTTGATTGTGAGCAAGGTAATATACTATTAACCCTTTCCCTGTTCTCTGTTTATTACAAATTTCAATACCTACTGAATATTCATGGACAAAAAGGTTATAATGAAATATGGAACATGGAGCATTGTAGCAATTTTAGAAAGTAAAGACACAGATCTTTGAAATTCTATTAGCAAACAGAGTAGACCCTGGTCAGACGGCTCCTCTAGGAGCCGTCTGATCTGGGTCTACTCTGTTTGCAGATGCGTGAAAACATGTTTATATGAGGGAAAGGGTTAAGTAGAGTGCAAAATGAACTTTTGAGAGGATTTTATCAAGAAGATAACAGTGGCATAGAAATGATGCATAAAATTCAACCTTGTCAAAAATAAATCCTAATTTCTCCACCAAAGCTCTGTGATGTGACCACTCCTTAGAATCGTCTCTTCAAGAGGACTCTAAACTTTAGTGTGTTTTCCTTCATATAAACAATTTTTAACACATTTGCAAACAGAGAAGACCCAGATCAGATGTGTCCTACTGGAGCTGTCTGATCAGGGTCTGTTCTGTTTGCTTTTGATATGATATAGATCTGATTTTACAGTTTTTGTTAAAGCCAAAAAAATCCTTTAAAAGTTTACATTTTAAAAATTCAGCTACGGTAATTATTCATGATGCCATTATTTGTTACATGAATAACAAACAGGGAAAGATTTAATACAATTAAGAGATTCAGTCTAAGTGTCAGTAAGTACTGAACATGCAAAAAAGCATAAAAAGTATAGACTTTATTTTACATTTATTCTATTTTGATTATGCAACAGGCCAATACAATTTAACCCATTCCTCCATAGGCTATTTCTAGACCCAACCTCTTTGAATGAATCTACGCAAAAGGAGTGTTTACAAGAGAAAAGTAAAATTTTACAATTTTGCAGTTTGAAACCATTGTGATAAATAGAACATTTGCTCCTATAGGAGCAAATGCTCTATTTATCACAATGGTTTCAAGAAGTGGTTATTACAGAGGTGTAGAAAGGCGTATTTATGGAGGAAAGGGTTAAACTGTAAAACCCCTCTAAACTGGACATTCAATTTAGTATAATTATCAGTCTTGGAGACTGGTGGCAGTTTAATGCAGGGTGAAAGTCATGTAGAAAGCTCGCATATTTGCAAATAGAGTAGACCCAGATAAGAGGGCTCCTCTAGGAGCCCTCTCATCTGGGTCTACACTGTTTGCAAAGGACATTAGTGACTCATGTCTCACACTGTAAGAGTTAACCCATTACTTAATAGGCTATTTTTAGATCCAACCTTTCAGAATAAATCTACTGAAAAGGAGCATTAACTAGAGAAAAGGAAAAGTTTAGTATTTTGTAGTTTGAAACCATTGTGATAGAGTATTTGCTCCTATAGGAGCAAATGCTCTATTAATCACAATGGCTTCAACGGGTGATTTTTGCAGAGGCGTCAAAAGTGGTCAATATGAGGGAATGGGTTAAAAGATAACTATTTACCTAACATCACTGTGGTTCTTCACATACAGGTCATGGAAGGGAGTAATTCTTGGTACTTTACTCATCATTTTCCTTGTCAGATCTTCCTTCATATTATTCATTAGATCTTTAGGTATACAACTGGTCAACAGCTCCTCCTGTACAATAAAAATGCACAGATTCCATTATACAGTAGAACCCCTCTAATGCGACCGCTTAATGAATAAACATGGATGTCTTTATAAGCAGGTGGTTGCTTAATGCAGGGCAAAAGTAATGCAGAAAGCTCCTCTAGGAGCTTTCTGCACTACTTTTGTCCTGCATTAAGCTACCACCTGCATCTAGCACCCAGATTTATACCTCTTTTAGGTGGTCTCATTAGCGGGATTTTACTGTAGATGTTGTATTCAATATACAAAACAGAGTAATGGATAAAGTTTAAACGGGCATACTCAAGTGCTGAAATCGTATTTTCTCCATCAAAACATATGTTGTGACCACTCTTTAGAATCGTCTCTTTCAGAAATGACTTGTGTTCTGAATACATATCATAATCAACCCTTTACCTAATGAATATTCATGTCCAATAATGACATCATGAATATTTATTAATTGTATTTTTGTAAGGGTGTAGTTTTTGGCTTTTGCAGCAAATATGTAATCAGCTCTATATAAATTCATAAGCAAACAGAGCAGACTCTGATCAGATGGCTTCTACTGGAGCCATCTGATCTGGGTCTACTTTGTTTGCAAGGAATGAAAAAGTGTGTACATCAGGTAGAGGATGTTTATTTTCAAACCTGATCCTGCCAAATGTGACTTATTTGCAAACAGCTTGAATCCAGGCGAGATATTGAATATTGTAAAATCTGTAACTGAGGCCCATACCCTAATAAAGCCCCCCCCCCCCCCCCCCTTTTTTTTTGTCAAAAAATATTTGTGTGAAAGTGGAAATTGGACCAGTCCGGCAGTCCGATATCCATTTTCCAATAATAGCAAATTATAACACTTCAGAATGTATCTTACCTCTAAATTAAAACCAATTCACAGAGTGCTCAGACTGTGTCGAATCAACTGCACTCATATTTTGTCAGACGAGTTAATGGGAAATTGTATTCTAATAAAGGCCCCAACTTTACAAAATGTATTGCCCATGGGGGCCTCTATTACAGATTTTATAGTATCTAATATAAAAATAGTGAAGTGTTACTGTATTTAACCATCACCAGTCCTGTTCTTTGAAACACTTATGTTTAATTAGTAACTGGCCAGTGTATACATGTATTTACATCATGAATATTAATTATATTGATTTTTATAATGGCACATGAACACAGGAAGTTTTGGACATGCCAGAAACTGTAAAATCATACCTATATTATATCATAAGCAAACAGAGCAGACCCTAAGGAGCAAAATTTATGCTCTATTTATCACAATGTTTTCAGAACTACAAAATTCTCAAAAATTGCCCTTTCTCTAGTTACTGCTCCTTTTTGTAGATTTATTCAAAGAGGTTGGGTCTAAAAATAGCATATGCAGTACATGTAATGTGTTAATGTACTGTTCTAAAGATTAATCTATTTGTACTTAATATCTATATTCTCATTAGTAATCATTATGGGTATTTGTTACAAAAATAGTCTTTAAGTATTAAGTATTTAAGGTTAAACCAGTTTTCCTCTATCTCGTTTGGATAAAAATTGGTTGTCATAGTTACGTAATCATGAATGTAATATTGTCTGCTATGGTAACCTTTGCAAATAGTTTAAATCCAGATGAGAACAAGAATTACCCAGCATCTCATCTGGATCTAAAATGTTTGCATCGGTCATGACTAATTCACTAATAGCAAGCACGGAACTAACCATTTACACCATAAATACACCTTTCTATGCCTTTGCCAACAGAGTAGATCCAGATCAGACGGCTCCTGTAGGAGCCATCTGATCGGGGTCTGCTCTGTTTGCTTATGATATAATATAGATATGATTCTACAAGTTCTGCCATGGCCAAAGATTCCTGCATCCAAGTGCTGTATTAACAATCAATCTAATTAATATTCATGATGTCAGTCTTTTTTACATGAATATTCAAGGTGTAAAGCAGACCATGTATTGTCCACCAACCTGTTCACGCTTCTCCTTCTCCAGTTTCTTCATTGACTCGATGGAATTGCGTGCCTCCAGGAATGTATGCCTGTGAGTGATGTCAGTCATGTATTTATGGAACAGACCAATCAGATTGGCACAAAGCAACAGAATTCCGCTGGACACCAACTGAAAAAGAATGCACACAAAATATATACATGTATCAGGGTCTGATCAGGGTCTGCTCTGTTTGCTCATTATGTAATATAGATCTGATTCTACAGTTTCTGCCTGAGCCAAAACATCGTGTGTACAAATGCCATTATAGAAAATCAGCTAATAAATATTCATAATGTCATTATTTCTTACATGAATATTCAAACAGGGAACAGGATACAGGTGACTGCATACACAGAAACAGACATGGAAATATTCCCAACTGACTGATAATGCTATGACCTTGCGACAGATTGTCTACAACAATGCTTGACTCTCATTTATTTATTTCTTTTAACCCTTCGCTTGCTGAATTCTAAAATACATTTCTCCTTCTTTACCCATGCCCTGTTGTATAATTACATATATCTTCACTGTGTACAAGTATTCCGCTGTGCAATCACTGCTGTGGAGTGCACTGGTTGCACAATCAACTTGTAAATAGTGCAGACCCTGATGAGACAGCTCCTGCAGGAGCTGTCTTATCTGGGTCTTCACTATTTACAGGTATGTACCTTGACGTGAATAGCAAGCGAAGAGTTAAATGCTGAATATTCAGAGCAGAATAGTCCATCATGGTTGAACAGTATATAAAATTAAGAATTAAATTATTTAGGATTTGTAAGAGGGTTTTGAAAGACAAACAGTGCAGGTCCTGACACCAGGGTTCCCCAAGAAGCCTTTTGATCTTGGTCTACACTGTTTTCAAATAGCAATAAAACTTGTTTCTTGTTTCCTACATTCAAATCCCCATGATAATTTCTGGATTGCAATGATGAATATCAATATCAATATGGAGCCACTTGTAATGAAATCCATTTCCTGATAACTCTTTTCCTGGCAGTGGGTTTTCCAATCTCTGGAGCCCACATTCATGAGGCAAACATATATTTTAACCTTCTGCACTCTGAGCAATTGTCGTCTGCAAATATTGTCATCTGCTTCAATTCTAATAACACATTTTTCTTCCATTTCTTCTCAAATGAACTGTTAACCCTTTCCTCCATAGGCTATTTTTACACCCAACCTCTAACTGAATCTATACCCAAAAGGAGCATTTACTAGAAAAAAGTAAAATTTTAGAATGCTCTATTTATCACAATGGTTTCAAGAAGTGGTTATTACAGAGGCGTAGAAAGGGGTATTTATGGAGGAAAGGGTTAAAGTATCAAACAGTTTGGATCCTGATGAGACGCTGTCTGATCTGGATCCAAACTGTTTGCCAAGGTTATCACAAAGTCGCCAGTAGAATACTGAAGGTTAACATAGGCCTTATATAACCCTTTCCTCCATGAATATTCACGTAAGAAATAATGATGTCATGAATATTAATTAGATTAATTTGTTATGATAGCACATGGACACAGAAATTTTAGCCATGGCAGAAACTCTAGAATCATATCTATATCATAAGCAAATAGAGCAGACCCTGATCAGACGGCTCCTATAGGAGCCATCTGATCTGGTTCTACTCTGTTTTCAAAGGCATAGAAAGGCATAATTATGGAGTAAAGGGCTTAGGAGAAATCAGTACACCAAATTGGGAAAACAGTGTAGATTTGATATGTGTCTACACAGAAACATAACGAGGGTTCAGTGCAAAAACCGTTGTAACCGTGGACAAAGTGCATGCAAGTTTAATGATTTGCCAAACAGCTTGGATCCTGATGAGATGCCATGTTATTCTTTATCTATTTCAAACAGGTGTCAAACTGTTTGACATTCTGATTTCACATAGTGGTGACATAAAGAATAAATTTAGGAAAACAATTAATTTTGTAAATGTATAAGTACATCCGTTTGACCCTTTACTCATGCAAGAAATTATAATGACATCATGAATATTAATTAACTGAATTTGTTTTATAATAGGACACGACAAAAAAGACCTTTTCATCATGACAGAATCTGTAGAATGAACTTTGTCTTATTTCATAAGCAAATGGAGCAGAAACGTATCAGATGGCTCCTACAGGAGCCATCTGATCTAGGTCTACTCTGTATGCAAAGGTATAGAAAGGCATATTTATGGAGTAAAGGGTTAAAAATGTACCGAATAGGAGCATTAACTAGAGAAAAGGAAAATTTTAGAATTTTGTAATTTGAAACAATTGTGATAAATAGATCATTTGCTCCTATAGGAGCAAATGCTCTATATATCACAATGGTTTGAACAAGTGACTTTTGCAGACGCATCAAAAGGCATCAATATGAGGGAAAGGGTTAAAGCCTCAATATCATCCCCAGTCAGCAGGTACAATAATTTTCAAGCTACTGCTGCAAACAGCATAGACTCTGATCAGACATTCTCGCTTCTCAGACGTTCTAGATAAGCTGAGTTACTAAAAATAGCCATACTAGAAATCCTTATCTGGAACACCCCGTGACTAGTGTATTCATACGCGCGATTGGGTAAAATCAATACAAGGGAAGGAATTCTTACAGAATTATACCAACCTTTCTATAGACAACAACCTTATGAATTGAAATTAATATAAGTAATTAGCACGAATATGAAATTCTATTTATCATATAAACACTTTAAACGCCTATTTAATTAACCGAAGACGTTGTTTTGTAGTCACTCAGTCATTTATATTTATGCTAAAACGTAACGTTTGTGGTTGTCATAACAAATGACGTCATTTTGGTGTCACGCATACAGTTATGCTGCGGTCTGTTGCTATTAGATATGGACGTCGTATTACGCAATGTAAAGTAGTACTTCACAAAATTCGTTAATTTAATTGGTTTTAGGGCGTATTTCAGCGAGAAAAATAATCAAGCATGGGTTTTGTTAAACCCGGGGGTTCTATACCCTCGGTTGGTCTGTTCCTATCGGAACAGACCAACCTCGGGTATAGAAACCCTCGTCTTTAACAAAACCCATGCTTGATTCTATTACACTGATCTGTGACAGCTAGCACTGTTCACAAATGTTCTTGTGTCCCTTTCTAGATGTATGGATCATAATGTTGAAAATGAATACACCATTCAATATATAATAACAGACATGATTACTTCTAAGTGTAAGTATAGCAGTTAAAAATTTTGCTATGGAAACCATGTTACAGTTAACAAATGTATTTAAATATTTGAAAATTGTTCAAATCATGGGAAAGATGTAAAGCAGGAAACAATATTAAATCTTTACTCCATGTAATTTATGCAAAGGAGGTTTTTTGTACAAATTTGTCGAAATAAAAATGAATTCAGAAAAAAAGAATACACTAGTTACATAAGGTATTGTGACAGACAGACTAAGCAAATAGTGTTGTTTGAACAAGCATTTAGATCAGGATCCACACTATATATTTCTATGTCGGTCTCCTTTAACTTTTTCATTGACAAATTTTGTCATCTGCAAACTAATTTGAGGGTCATGAGCTATATGATCTTTCTTGTGCTGGAATTAAATTTGTATAAAATTATCCAAGAATAGAACAAAGCATATTATATGGAGTGGGTCATTTACCAACAAAATTGCTACCTTTTGAACTAATGGACAGACACACAGCATGTGCCATCACATAATACATATATATACAAATGTATCCCTTTTTATCACATAACTTCTCTTGTATTTGAGTTATAGCCATCACATATTTCTCTATACATGTATTACAAACGTTTAACCTATTCTCGCATATTGAAGCCTTTTGACACTTCTGTAAAAGTCACTTGGCAAATGCTCTACTTATCATAATGGTTTCAAAACTACACAATTCTGAAAATTTCCTTTTCTCTAGTTAATGCTCCTTTTTGGTAGATTTAATCAAAGAGGTTCTAAAAAGAGCCTATACGGGAATGGATTAATATAAGCTATAAAGTCATGTAGATACAGTCCAAGCGCTATTGTGCAAATAAGTCGAAAAAAGTATATAATGCTCGTAGTCATTTTGCACAAATTTGAATCAAAACGAGTCTTGGAAAATGTTATTAAGCAAGCCTCCAAAACTCATTTAATAACAGTTTGTACAAAATGTCTCCTGCAACATATCCTACAAGTAAATATATAAATCCATTTAGGCCAAAATCAAAGCATATAATCTGTAAATTGAGTTTGTAAAAACAAATACTTATAAGTGATCCTAAATCATGAAACATATTTAGCTCTTTAGAAATATTTTATGATTTTTATCAAAACCATGTAAATCCACTTTGGATAGAAAAGCCATTAGTTTTTTTTATCATGACAGATTACACAGTGAACTTGGATAAAATCTGAGTAAACTGAATTCTTTCGAACTCAAAATATCCAGAGCTACAGATAAAGGTGCGTACTCAAATACTAAATTCGCCATTTCTCCACCAAACCCTATACTGTGACCATTCTTTAGAATCGTCTCTTTGAGATGATTCTAATAAGTGGTCACAGTATAGGGTTTGAGTGGTCACAGTATAGGGTTTGGTTTGTTGGAGTGAAAGAGTTATTCTTGAAAATGTTTAAATTTATGCATCTTATCTGGACCTCTCATATCACATCAAAACTACATTTGTTACAATTTTTCATATAAATGTTTCAATATGTTAAAAAAAAATTAGATCCATATCAGACACAAAAGAAATATATGATTGCAAAAATATTGATCCATATCAGACACAAAGTAATATATGATTGCAAAAATATGGAACCATATCAGACACAAAGTAATATATGATTGCGAAAATATGGATCCATATCAGACACAAAGTAATTCAGCCTAGAGTTTAACGCTCCTTGTACACTTAGTCATTGTAACCATCTGCAAAAATGTTTCAAACCAACGACTTTTCTTTCATTTTTTCGTACATACTCAGATGTACAGTTAAGATGACATGTGTAAACTCAAACATTTTCAAGAATAACTTCTTTATTCCTCCACAAGACCCTATGTTGTGATCACTCTTTAGAATCATCTCTTCGAGACAATTCTAAAAAGTGGTCACAACATAGGCTTTGATCGTAAAATGATGATATTTTGGTAATACAGTGTTCCCTCCCTACAATGGCCCTCTCAATAACGATTCCCTCCTTACAACAACACATGTCACTGTTTCCGAAACAACACGGCTCCCGAAACAACTTTTTTCCATCATATTTTCTTTATGCTTCCATCAAACCCTTTGTGACGATTCTAAAGAGTAGTCACAACATAGGGTTTGATTGAGGCATAATGGTTTTAGTTCTCGAAATACACCTTATCTGGGGATCTGCAAACTTGTTGTTAGCTAATTATGTTTGATTTTCCCTCCATATAACAACTCCCTCTGAACAACACATACAATTTCGTATCCCAAAGGGTGTCGTTGTAGAGAGGGAGCACTGTAGTGTACACACCATTATGTATCTGTAGCTCTACATACTGTCAGAATGTCAAACACTTTGAGCCCTGATGAGACATTGGGTGCTCCACATTTCATCTTGATTCAAACTAGCCCCAAGGTTATAAAACTATATGCTTGAGTCTGAGATCATTCTCAAGCATCTGACTGGTCAGATTTTAAGCTTACTTAAACTACCGGTATTACCAATCAGATACTTGAGCATGATCAAAGACTCAGAAGTTTTATAACCTTTGACCCTGGTTGCATAAATTATCACAAATTTGCTGCTGGCACACAATGAATTAAAAGCACTGCAGTCGATTCAAATTGATGAAAAGTCTTTGGAAAGATAAAAAAATTAATGCAAACCCTGATCAGAAGACTGACTTTTTTCCTGCACTCAAAGAATTAAAACTAGAATTGCGCATATACAGTATGTTACCCTTCACTCCATGAATATTCATGTAAAAATAATGAAATCATGAATATTAATTAGATAACTTATTTCAACCCTTTCCTTAATGAACATTATTGCATGAACTGATCACTTCATGAATATTCATTATCTTAGTTTTGATCAGGTAAAATTCAAAAGAAAACTGTTGGCTCAGACAAAAACTGTAGGACCACTTCTATATAATTTCATAAGCAAACAGGGCAGACCCTGATCAGTGATCAGACAGTTCCTAGAGGAGCCTCTGATCTCAGTCTACTCCATTTGCAAAGGTGTGAAAAGGTGTTTATATGCAGGAGTGGGTTAATGGGATTATGAAAACTGGATTTTTTATCCACGGCAGGAGCTATAGTATCAGATCTACATTATTCCATGAGCAAACAGAGCAGACCATGATCAGATGGCTCCTATAGGAGCCATCTGATCTTGGTCTACTCTGTTTGCAAAGTCGTACAAAAACATATTATGGAATAAATTAAGGGACAGGACAGATAGTGTAACTTACCTGGAGAGCTAAATTGTCTTCTTTCAGCTTTGCTATAATCCCTGCCAAACACAAATGTATTGCCATCGTAGCAGCACACATAAGAACTGTCCACAACTTTGGTAATGGCAAGATTGTGTATACAACAAACGTCACATAATACACTGCAGGTAGATCCTCATCAACGGACCGCTCCGGGAGAAGGTTTATGTATAAGTTTATGATCAGCATCATGTCCACCCATATTGCCACAGATATAATGTTAGGCGCTTTGTTAAACAATCTTTTGGAGACTATAAATGGTAGCATTAGAACTGTCAATGATGTTCCGATAATCAGCACAATGAAAGAAGCTTGTGGTGCATGGTCAACAGCAACCTGAAAGAAAGAAAGAAATGTTAAATCATACTGTTTGAATAAAATGATTTATCACATAACCTATCTTGTATTGAGAGCTACAGATAATGATGTGTACTCAAATACTAAAATTGTTATTTCTCAACCAAACCCTATGTTGTGACCACTCTTTAGAATCGTCTCTTCGAGATAATTCTAAAGAGTGGTCATGACATAGGGTTTGGTTGAGAAATAAAGAAGATAAATATCTTATAAATTTATATTAAACTTTTCCCTGTTGAATATTATTTAATATAATATATATGTAAGAAATAATGACATCATGGATATTTATTAGCTGATTGTTTTCTAATGGCATGTGTATAAAGGATTGTTTTGTACAAGTAAAAACTGTAGAGTCAGATCTATTATAATTTCATAAGCAAACAGAGCAAACCCTGATGCAGACGGCTCCTACATGTACAGACGGCTTTGACAGTGAACTACAACATAGCTCATCTTCAAAGCTGTATGCAATTGCCAGTCAGGATAAGGGCTTAACCCTTTCCCTATTCTATGTTTATTCACATTTCAGTACCTACTGAATATTCATGGACAAAATAGTTACAATGAAATATGGAGGGTGGAACATTGTAGCCATTTTAGAAAGTAAAGAAACAGATCTTTCAAATGCCGTTAGTAAACAGAACAGACACTGATCAGACGGCTTCTATAGGATCCATCTAATCTGGGTCTTCTCTGTTTGCAAATCGTGAAAACAAGTTTATATTAAGGAAAGGGTTAATCCATTTACACCATGATTATTCATGTAAGAAATAATGACATCATGAATACTAATTCGATGATTTTTTGTAATGGTACTATAAACAACATATTTTTTTATCATGACAGAAACTGGAGAATCAGATCTATATTACATCAAAAGCAAACAAAGCAGACCCTGATCAGATGGCTACTACAGGAGCCATCAGATATGTGTCTACTCTGTTTGCAAAGGTGTAGAAAGGTGTATTTATGAAGTAATGGGTAAAACTATGGAGCAGATGTTGTGCAAATGAATGACAGTACATCCTCAAAAGCTTTGTAAACAAAAAACATATTACCTCTGAGTTCTAGATAAGAGGAGTAATTGTAAAATCTTGGAAAAAATAGTTCCTTTATTCCTCCGCCAAAACCTATCATGTTGGTACTAATTGGAATTGCCTCTAAACAAGCAGTGATTGAGAATGAAGATGAATTGCTGTGTTACTCTGCAACTCATCAGGTTCCAAACTGTTTTCTACAGACTAAAATTTTGAAAAAAAAAAATTTAAAAATTGGATATTCAGAAATGTAGCAGACAACAATTTTTGCAGATGACAATAATTAACCCTTCATATAAACACCTTTTCATGCATTTTCAAACAAAGTAGACCCAGATCAGACGGCTCCTATAGGAGCCGTCTGATCAGGGTCTGCTTTGTTTGCTTATAATTGGTATAATATAGATATGCTTCTACAGATTCTGCCTTAGCCCAAATATCCTGTGTACATTTGGCATCATAAAGTTTCAGCTTATAATTATTCATGATGTCTGTAGGATTATTCCTTACATGAATAAGAAACAGGGAAAAGGTTAAGCATACAAAAAGTAACACTAAACATGTTTAGCCCTTATTTACAATAACTATTCTGAACCTTACTATACAATTCTATATACACTATATACAGTAAAATCCCTATATACAGTAAAACCCATCTAAACCAGAATTTTAATAAAGAAGAACTTAGGTCTTTTTTAGACAGGTGGCTGCTTTATACAGCTCCCATATAGCTTAATACAGCTCCCATGACTTTCACCTTGAATTAAGCTACTACCTGTCTGTTAGACCAGAATTAATACTAGTTTGAACGTCCCGGACATTTAGAGAGGTTTAACTGTTTGCTAATTCAAAAAAGATACCCAGAGCATTAACAGATACTCAAATACTAAAACCGTCAATTCTCCACCAAACCCTATGTTGTGACCACTCTTTAGAATCGACTTACCTTGTGCTCTATGAGATGTAGGATTATCAGTATGAAGCAGACGACTAGTACGACAACCAGCAGGGCTAGGACTAGGGAACGATGCATCTGCAGACAGTACTTCTCATACAGGTCCTCAATGGCTAGCTCCTTGAAAGATGACTGAAATCCAAAAATAAAGATAAGAGACATTCTGGTCTATTCAACCTTCTCCTTCAGATAAATGCCTTTTCATGCCTTTGCAAACGGAGTAGACCAAGATCAGAATGCTCCGTCTGATCCGTCTGATCAGGGTCTGCAGAATGGAAAAATCACATCTATATTTTTCATAATCAAACAGGGCTGGAATTCCCGTGTTCATGTGCTATTATAACAATTAACCTAATTACTATTCATGAAATCATCATTTCCTCCATGAATATTTATAAAGTAAAGGGTTAATTACATTAGTCTTTATGATAGCACTTGAACACAAGAATTTTTGGCCACAGTAGAAACTGTAGAACCATATCTACGACTGTACATTATTTCATAAGCAAACAGAGCAGACCCTGATCAGATGGTTCCTAAAGGAGCTATCTTATCTGAGTCTACTCTGTTTGCAAAGGTGTATAAAGGTCAGGTGTATGGAGTAAAAAGTTAAAAGGTTACAGAATGATTAAACACAGGAATTTTTCTGCAAATTACTTTTAACCTGCATTAAGATACTTAAGCTTATCCTTCATATAAACATGTGTTCATGCATTTGCAAACGAAGTGGGCCCAGATCAGATGGCTCCTATAGGAGCCGTCTGATCAGGGTCTGCTCTGTTTGCGAGTGGAAAAAATCTGTTTCTTTACTTTTGTAAATGGTTACAATGTTCTAACTATTTTGTCCATGAATATTCAGCAGGTATTGAAATTTGGAATAAACATAGAACAGGGGAAGTGTAAAGCCTTTACACAAAAATAAAAATAAAAACAGTAAAACCTCTCTATAACAGCCACTAAATTGTGTAAATAAGTTGGTACATTAGGGCAGGTGGCTGCTTAAAGCAAGGTTAAAATAAAACAGAATGCTCCTGTAGGAGCGTTCTGTTTTACTTTCCAATTGCTTTAATAAACCACCTGCCTTTAACACAAAATACTTGATGTAATTTAGTGGCTGTTATAGAGAGATTTTACTGTAAATGACATTATGAACAAGAGGTCCTGATCAGATGCTTCCAACAAAACATTTTAGTGAAATATCAAAGAACAAACCTTGATTTTGGAAAGAGAGTAATCATCAAACATCTTCGACATGCTCTTGTTTTGTAAGAATTTCCTCCGCCTGTCCTCCACAGATTCTCCTCGCATCACTGCTACCAGTCCATATTTCTTTCTCCTAGAAGAACTTGTTGGAAACAGGAAAGAGCGCTTCTCACTATTTCTATCGGCTGACATTTTATCTGGTTGTATGATGTAGGGAACCGGCTCCCCGTTAATATGGACTACGTTTCCGTTTGTGGTTATATGGATATCGTTATCTTCTGTAGCTGGTTCCAGACTGTTACATTTCGCCAGCGTGCTGAACTTTTCCGCAGTCATTCTTTCCCCTCCTGCAATACAAAACAAACAAAAAAACTGATAACTATTTCCGTACTGTGGTCAAATACATTAATGTTTTACCTGATGAATATTCATGTAAGAAAATAATGACATCATGAATATTAATTACCCGGTTGCTGAACTTTTAACCCTCTACTCTACTCAGCTTTACCATGAATATTGAGGGATTTTTTCCTAAAGAAAAGTGTAACATGACAAACAGTGCAGACCCTGATGAGAGGGCTCCTCTAGGAGCCCTCTCATCTGGGTCTACACTGTTTGCAAAGGGCATAAGTGAATTGTAAGGCTTAAAGGTCATGTCATATTAATCAAGCACATGTATGCTTTGGGAGATCATTATAAATAGGTTTCTTACCACATTATAGCATTCTCATAATGCTACCTAACCCTTTACTCCATAAATACGCTTTAAATTTCTATATATTTGCAAACAGAGTAGACCCAGATCAGACGGCTCTTGTAAGAGCCGTCTGATCAGGGTCTGCTCTGCATGCTTATGATATAATATACATCTGCTTCTGTCTTGGCCAAAAAATCCGAATTTCATAATTATGTCATTATAAAGATTCAGCTAATTAATATTCATGTTGTCATTATTTCTTTTATAAATATTCATGGAGTAAAGAATCAAAGACAATTTTCTCCATTGTTTTTCCAACACCATGATGATCAAAGTGTCTGATAGTTTGCATTATGTATTACTCCTAGTCTCCTCTGGATCTTAACCCTTTACTCCATGAATATAATTCATTTAAGGAATAATGACATGAATATTAATTAGATTAATTGTTATAATAGCAATATTTGGTCATTGCAGAAGCTGCAGAATCATATTTATATTATATCATAAGCAAACAGAGCAGACCCTGATCAGACAGCTCCTACAGGAGCTGTCTGATCTGGTTCTACTCTGTTTGGAGTAAAGGCTTAACCCTTTCCTCCATAAATATGCCCTTCTACGCCTCTGTAAAAATCACCTGTTGAAACCATTGTGATAAATAGAGCATTTGCTCCTATAGGAGCAAATGCTCTATTTATCACAATTGTTTCAAAACTATACAATTCTAAACTTTTCCTTTTCTCTAGTAAATGCTCCTTTTCAGTAGATTTATTCAAAGAGGTTGGGTCTAAAAATAGCCTATGGAGGAAAGCGTTAAACAGTTTGCTGAGGAAATTACATTTGTACAATTTCGCAAACTATTAAATCCTGTGGAATGCACTGGTAACCAACTGTGGCTCTCCTTGAATGCAGGGTGTCTCCCCTGGGTCCTATACTGTGAACAATTGCTTCAGGGTGAGGTATTGCTTACTGCAAGATTGTTTCCATCTACTCCAATCATTAACCCTTTCCCTCATATAAACGTGTTTTCACGCATTTGCAAACAGAGAAGACCCAGATCAGACGGCTCCTAGAGGAGCCGTCTGATCAGGGTCTGCTCTGTTTGCTAATAGAATTTGATATATCTGGTTCTTTACTTTCTAAAATGTCTACAATGTTTCACCTTCCATATTTTTTTATAACTATTTTTCAATGACTATTCGGTAGGTATTGAAATTTTGCCTAAATACAGAACAGGGAAAGGGTTAATTCAAATAGCTTCAATTACATTACAGCTTAGAAAACAGTATCAGTTGAAATTCGATTTACACTATACTCCACAAATACGCCTTTCTACATCATTGCAAACAGAGTAGACCCAGATCAGATGGCTCCTATAAGACTGGTGTATACAAAATGTCAGGAATTCATGAAACAATATGATAGAAAATAAAACATTTAACCCTTTACTCCATAAATATGCCTTTTAACTCATTTACAAACAGAGTAGACCCACATTAGATACATGTAGCTCCCTCTGATCAGGGTCTGCTCTGTTTGCTTATGATATAATATAGATCACATTCTAGAGTTTCTGCCAAAGACAAAAAAGATGATGTTCATCTAGCATTATAGAAATTGTTTGAATTAATATTGATGATGTCATTATTTCTTACATGAATATTCATGGCCCAGGGGCTTGTTTTACTAAAGATGGTACAACTAAAGTTATTGTACGTTCTAACATACGAAGAACACAACTGAAATTTCTTTCCTAAACTATAAATACTGAACTTTGAAGAGTGGACTGGTCTATCATTGTTTAACCCTTTCCCTGTTCTATGTTTATTCCAAATTCGGCCATTACCTTCTGAATAGTCATGGAAAATTAGTAACGATGAAAAATGGAAGGTGAAACATTGTGGCCATTTTAAAAAGTAAAGAAACAGATCTATCAAATTCTATTAGCAAACAGAACAACCCTGATCTATTAGCAAACAGATCAACCCTGATCAGACGGCTCCTAGGAGGAGCCGTCTGATCTGGGGTAGTCTACTGTTTGCAGATACATGAAAACAGGTTTATATCAGGGAAAGGGTCTTGGAGGGAATGAGCTAATGGAAGAGTCCATACTGTATGAGTGGATTAAATTTGTTGAAAGCTTTTAAATGAATAATTGTGCAGACCCTGAGACCAAGCAGGAGCCTACCTTTCTGAGTCTACACTGTCAGAAAAAGTTAGCCTGTGTTCTACATATAAACCAATTAACCATTTCCTTCATATAAACACCTTTTCATGCATTTGCAAACAGAGTAGACCCTGATGAGACGGCTCCTATAGGAGCCGTCTGATCAGGATCTGCTCTGTTTGTTAATGGAATTTAATAGATCTGTTTCATTACTTTCTAATATGTCTACAGTGTTACAATTTACATATTTCATTACATGTATAACTTTTTTGTCAATAAATATTAAATAGGTATTGAAATTTGGAATAAATATAGAACAGGGAAAGGGTTAATTCCAAGGAACAATTAGTGATGCCTTTTACAAACATTTTCAATTTTCGGAGATACTGAAAAACTTCCTGTCTCATCAGGATCAAAACAGTATGACACTTACAAAAGACCTTTGAGAGTATTTTAGTAGGCAAAAGTGTTGAAAAGTTTAACCCATTCCCTCATATTGATGCCTTTCGACGCCTCTGTAAAAGTCACTTTTTAAAACCATTGTGATCGCACTAGAGGGGTTTTACTGCATTTCATAATCAATCAGAGTGATCATATGGCTCCTACAAGAGCATGCTGATCTGGGTCTACTCTGTTTGCAAAGGCATTTAAAAAGGTATCTGTAGAGTAAAGGATTAACCCATTCCCTCATAGGCTATTTTTAGATTCAACCTCTTTGAATAAATCTACAGAAAGGAGCATTTACTAGAAAAATGGAAAACGTTAGAATTGTGTAGTTTAGAAACCATTATGATATAAATAGAGCATTTCGAGGGCTTGGTGCAAAACTATTCTAACTCCTTCACTTTGTGAAGGAGTTAGAATAGTTTTGCACCAAGCCCTCGATTTGCTCCTATGGACCAATGCTCTATCTATCACAATGGTTTCAAAAAGTGATCACGGAAATGTTTGGCCTTGGCTAAATGTGTTGAATTACTGTCTGGCAGAGGCAGGTTGTAGCTTAATGCAGGGCAGGGCAAAAGTTATGCAGAAAGCTCTCTGCATTACTTTTATCCTGCATTAAGCAACAACTTGCTTATAAAGACAGCTGCTATGGTTATTCTTTAAGTGGTCACATTAGAGGGGTTCTAGGGTACCATAAATCTACTAGCAATTCAACAGTTTTTGCCAAGGCCAAATATTCTGTGATTATTTGCCATTATAAAAATTCAGCTAATTAAAATTTATGATGCTATTGTTTCTTACATGAATATTCAGGAACGAATCAAATAACCCTTTACTCCATAAATACTCCTTTTAATGACTTTGCAAACAGAGTAGACCCAGATCAGACAGCTTCTACAGGAGCCATCTGATCAGGGCCTGCTTATGATATAATATTGATATGATTCTACAATTTCTGCCATGATCTGGGGCAACAATTTCTGTGTTCATAATGATACCCCATTATAAAACTTTGGCTAATTTAAATATATTAACCCTTACAGTGCGGGACACGAGTCACTAATGTCCTTTGCAAACAGTGTAGACCCAGATGAGAGGGCTCCTAGAGGATCCCTCTCATCAGGGTCTGCACTGTTTGTCATGTTACAGTTTCCTTTAGAAAAAACCCCAAATAGTCTCCATAGGCTTGACCTGTTTGAAATTTGGAATAGTCCATTTGAAAACTCAGCATTGTAAGGGTTAATATTGATGATGGCATCGTCTCTTACATGAATATTCATGGAGTAATTCAGGGTTAAACCAAGGAGGTGGATTATTAAAGTGCAGTCGAATGTTAATATTTGATGTGGAATACAATAAATTATCATTATAAATGGAAAATGTACAAACGACCACAGGCGAAACTTCTGTATCAAATATTCATTACAACCACAGGAGAACACTGTGAACTCTTACATTGCCATTGGCTAATGAGTGATAATCTGAGTGAAAGTTTGATCAAGTAAAATGATGACCAGTATCCATACAGTTCAAAATCGATGAAAATTCAAAGACAATTGAAGTAGACGACTCATTTTGCAGACAACAATAACATTTGGTGTGTCAGCCAACTGCATTACTAAATACATGTAACCCTTTCAGTGTGAGGAACAAGTCATTAACCCATTCCCTCATAGGCTATTTTTAGATCCAACCGCTTTGAATAAATCTACCGAAAAGGACCATTAACTAGAGAAAAGGAAAATTTTAGAATTTTGCAATTTGAAACCATTGTGATAAATATTTATCACAATGGTTTCATAAAGTGACTTTTACAGAGGCGTAGAAAGGCGAATTTATGGAGGAAAGGGTTAATGTCCATTGCAAACAGTGTGGACCCAGATGAGTGCTCCACCACTGTTTGTCATGCTTCACTTTTCTTTTAACAAATACCTATTATTCACGGTAAGCTTGACCGGTTTAAAGTTCGAAATGGTTAACACTTTACTCCATAATTATGCCTTTCTATGCATTTGCAAACAGAGCAGACCCAGATCAAATGGCTCCTGAAGATCTGCTCTATTTGCTAGTGATCAATATAGATATGATTCTACAGTTCCTGCCATTTCAAAAATTTCCTGTGTTCATGTGTCATGTGGCTGGATTATGCATACAACCTGGTAAATGGTAATTGTATTCATGGGACAAAAATACCTCACACCTTGGCTGATAGTGTTTGCAAACAAGATAGACCCAGTTCAGACAGCTCCTGTAGGAGCTGTCTGTTCAGGAGTTTGCTGTTTGCTTAAGGAATAATATAGATCTGATCCTGCAGCCTCAGCCAAAAATTCCATTAAAAAATATACATTATAAAAATTAAGTTAACGAATATTCATGAAGTGATCAATGCATACATAAAAACATTGTATTCTTTACGGAAAGGATGAAGTATTGAAGATTAATTTGGTTAAACCTCTCTTATTTTTGAGAACATGTATTCAGTATATTAGTTCATTCATATACACTGAATGCATACTATCATTCACACCTTACTTCCTTTGCATGCATTTGCAAACAGAATAGCCCGAGATCAGAGCCATTTGCTAATGAATTTATAATAAATCTGACTCGGCGGTTTCTGCTTATACCAAAAAATCCTGTGTACATCTGCAATTATATAAAATCAGCTTATAAATATTCATGATATCAATATTCCTTACATGAATATTAAACAGGGAAAGGGCTAAAACAATGACGGACTATTCTTCTTTGAAATCTCAGCATTCCAAGGGATAAACAAAAGACACATTTTACCTACGACACGAGAAATGACAGACATGCAAAATGTTACATGACATAATGCTGACATCTGTCCCTTAATTAACTCAATACACAATAGCGCATTAAGCTTTTGAATGCCGGGGAAACAAGTGTACAATCATTTGCAAGCAATGTAGACCCAGATCACATGGCTAAGAGAGGAACCCTCTGCATGATGAGGGTCTGCACTGTTTGTCATTGAAAACCCTCTTGCAAATTGTAACCTTTTATATTGAATGGACTGTATCTTTAAAAGGTCATGGACCATTCCAATTTGAAAATTCAGCATTCAAGAGGTTAATTTTGCATTAACCAGATTGCATGCAAGCCGTTTACAGTGAAATTAAATGCTGTCATCACTGTCAGAGCCCTAGTTAACCCTTTCCCTGTTCTGTATTTAGGCCAATTTTCAGTACCTAATGAATATTCATTAACAAAAGAAATATGGAAGGCGGAACATTGTAGACATTTTAGAAAGAAAAGAAACAGATCTATCAAATTCTGTTAGCAAACAGAGCAGACCCTGATCAGATGGCTCCTCTAGGAGCCGTCTGATCTGGATCTTCTCTGTTTGCAAATGCGTGAAAACACGTTTATATGAGGGAAAGGGTTAAAAGGGAAGTACATGTATTCACCCTGTCCTTCATATAAAAACCTTTTCATGCATTTCATAACAGAGTAGACCCAGATCAGACAGCTCCTACTGGAGCTGTCTGATCAGGGTATGCTCTGGGGGGGGTTTCACATTATAGAACTGATTCTCCAGTTTCTGTTAAAGCCAAAAATTCCCATAAATATGTTGACATTAATGGTTATAAACATTCTGCTAATAAATATTCATGATGCCATGATTTCTTACATGTATATTCAACTGGCTTAAGTTAAACCCTTCTCTTGCTGAATTTTAAAATACATATCTCCTTCTTTACCCATGCCCTGTTGTATAATTACACATATCTTCATTGTGTACAAGTATTTCACTGTGCAATCACTGTTGTGGGGTGCAATGGTTGCACAATCAAATTGTAAATAGTCAAGACCCAGATGAGACAGCTCCTGCAGGAGCTGTCTCAACTGGGTCTTCACTATTAACAGGTAGGTGTATTGATGTGAATAGCAAACGAAGGTTTAAGCTCTTACTCCATAGATACATTTGTAGATATAGTAGACCCAGACCAGACAGCTCATGTACGGGCCATTATTGTGCTAATATGTTGTCGGCGTTGATTGGTTTGATTTGGTTTTTATCGGGTTTTACGTCGTTTTTAACAGTATTTCAGCCATATCACGACATCCAGATAATTACTCCTATAGGAGCAAATGCTCTATTTATCACAATAGTTTCAACAGGTGATTTTTGAAGAGGCTTAAAAAGTGGGCATTTAATCCTTTCCCTGTTGAATATTCATTAAAGGTTTAATGAAAACATGAATATCAATATATGCTGATTTTTTATAATGGCACATGTACACAGGATGTTTTTGGTATTGGTAGGAACTGTAGAGTTAGGTCTAATATAATTTCATAAAAACAAACAGAGCACACTCTGATTAGACGGATCCTATACGAGCCATCTGATCTGGGTCCTCTCTCTCTTTGCAAAGGCATGAAAAAGTTTTTTATATGAGGAAAAGTGTTAATCCATAAATACACCATCTAAACCCTTTGCAAACATACAAGACCCAGATCAGATGGATCCTGTAGGAGCCATCTGATCATGGTATGCTCTGTTTGCCTGACTGGAATAAAATATTCTACAGTATCTTCCATGGCCAAAACTTCATGTGTTCAGGTGTCATTATAAAATCAGTCAATTAATATACTGATGTCTTATATGAATATTCATGTGGAGTGATTTGTTTGTTTGTGTTGATTAACGTCCGTTTCTGCTCACTGTGGACGCCCCTGAGAGAGGGGATCGAGAGGATACAGAGAAATCAGGGTGCGATGCCCTACTGAAGACTTATCATCATGGAGTGAAGTGTTAATACTTATTTGATGGTTATTTAAGTTTGCCCAAGGTTTGCTATAAACTTCTTATGAAATGTCCTGTCACTCTCTATAAACACCCATTATAGAGAATAATTCTTGGACTTATAATATTATGTCTTATGTCTTATTTTTGTCGGTAATTACCCTGGCAGTAATGTTTCCATGCTTATCATGACAAATGTCTAATTACAGAATATGAGCATTACAAAGAAAATCCGTTAAAAAATGTTCATATACACGTGTTTATGTCATTTGTAATTAACCCTTTGCTTGCTAATCATGTCAATATACCTACCTGTAAATAGTGAAGACCCAGATGAGACAGCTCCTGCAGGAGCTGTCTCATCAGGGTCTGCACTATTTACAACGTGATTGTGCAACCAGTGCACTCCACACCAGTGATTGCACAGCAAAATGCTAGTACACAGTGAAAATATATGTAATTATACAACAGGGCATGGGTAAAGAAGGAGAAATGTATTTTAAAATTCAGCAAGCGAAGGGTTAACGCTACCATGCTATGGACAAATTGCAGCCTTTAGCCTGCATGTGTCAAATTTATGAGTTTCTTTAAAACATTGCATTATCTCTAATAGAAACGCCCGGGGCATTACATTTTGTTAAAAAGGAGCTTCTTGCATTTTGTACACAGGTGGTAACTGCCTAATGCAGAATGAAAGCAAAGCAGAAAGCTCCTACGGGAGCTTTCTGCATTGCTTTCAGCATGCATTAAGCTACCACCAGTATTTTGAAAAACCTATTTATTTATCTAATCAATATTATATAGCCTATTACATGTTTTATTGATTATTAGTTATTGATTAATCCTCTTAAAGAAGCAGTTTGATCTGGGTCTGCACTGCAATCAAATATTTAAGGTATATGCCATAATTATATACTAATCAGAATTGCCACATTGAAAAATCTGTGGCTAATATTAGTCTACATTTTTATCAATACACATGTATTTAGTCTACATTTTTATCAATACACATGTATTTATAACTTAATTATTTGTACCCTTTTAGCACATACCGGTAGTTCTACATGTGTTGAATGTAATAATAAAATCTAAAATCTGTTTGCCATTTCTATTTGATTAACCCTTCGCTTACTATTCGCGTCAATATACCTACCTGTAAATAGTGAAGACCCAGATGAGACAGCTCCTGCAGGAGCTGTCTCATCAGGGTCTGCACTATTTACAAATTGATTGTGCAACCAGTGCACTCCACAGCAGTGATTGCACAGTGAAATACTTGTATACAGTGAAGATATATGTAATTATACAACAGGACACCCCGGTAAAGAAGAAGAAATGTATTTTAAAATTCAGCAAGCGAAGGGTTAAATAAAATCTATATAATTTACCATATTTTCCTATCCATATTGTCTTCAGTATATCCAAGCCAGCTATAATAATTGTCCAATTCAACTACGAAATGTATTTATTTTAAACACATTATATTTTGCATACTGCTATACATGTACGACCTTAAACCATTCACTTCATGATTTTTAGTGAAAAAAGAACATAATCTATAGGGTGAAGGGTTAAAGGCACTTAATCCACACAAACTTGACATGTTCCTGCAGGTAAGTATATATATAATCCTCTCCATGTTCTTTGTTTATTCCAAATTGCAATACCAACTGAATATTCATGAGCAAAATAGTTATGATTCATTTAGTTACTAACTTATGTGGCATAAGGTATACAATAAACATAATATAAAATTACAAAAACTCCAGGCTGTGAACATAGGAAGAAACAGGGAATAATTATGGAAAGTGGAATACTGTAGCCATTTTAGAAAGTATAGAAACAGATTCATGAAATTCCATTAGCAAATAGAGCAGACCCTGATCAGATGGCTCCTATAGGAGCCATCTGATCAGGGTCTACTCTGTTTGCAGACGTGTGAAAACACATTTATATGAGGGACAGGGTTAACCTTGAGCACACAAGCAGTTCAGTATTAAACTCTTAACCCTTAGAATCCTGAATTTTTAAATGGACTATTCCAAAATTCAAACAGATCAAGCTTATAGTGGATATTTAGGAACTTTGTTAAAGAAAAGTGTAACATGACAAACTGTGCAGACCTTGATGAGAGAGTTCCTCTAGGAGCCCTCTCATCTAAGTCTACACTGTCTGAAAAGTACATTAACTCTTTGCATGCTAAGTAATGTATCGTCTGCAACAATTGTCGTCTGCTTCAATTCTAAGAATAAAATTTCTCTCATAATTCTTTGCACAAAATATGGTCAGAGTGCCAAACAGTTTGGATCCTGATGAGATGCTGCATAATGCCGTGTCTCATCTGGATCCAAACTGTTCGCATAGGTAATCACAGTGTCACCGCTAGCGTGCAAAGAGTTAATGACTCGTTTCTCACACTGCGAGGGTTAAAAACAAGTTATAAGATAAAATACACTTGTTTTCACACTTTTTGACCATGTAGATTAAATCTATCTAAAATGGATAGGTCTATCATTGTTTAACCCTTTCCTTCATTAATTAAGTGTTCCCTGTAGACCCAGATCAGACATCACCTGTAGGAGCTGTCTGATCAGCATCTGCTGTGGTTGCTTAACTCTTTCCTCCATAAATACGCCTTTCTACGCCTCTGTAATAGTCACTTCTTGAAACCATTGTGATAAATAGAGCATTTGCTCCATAGGAGCAAATGCTCTATTTATCACAATGGTTTCAAAACTACAAAATTCTAAATTTTTTCTTTTCTCTAGTAAATGCTACTTTTCGGTAGATTTATTCAAAGAGGTTGGGTCTAAAAATAACCTATGAGGGACTGGGTTAAGGACATTATACAGATACTAGAATTATACAGATAATTATGATCTTACTGCTTTTCTCCAAGTCAAAACTTTCCTTGAAAATATTACACAGTAAAAACAAAGTAAATATTGAAACTCAAACATCTTTACAAGCCTTTGCAAACAGAGTAGACCCAGATCAGACGGCTCCTATTGAAGATTAATTTGTATAATGGCATATGAACACAGGACATTTTCACTCTGGTAAAAGCTGAAGAATCAGATCTATAACAACGACTATTATAATTTCATAAGCAAACAGAGCATATCCTGATCAGATGCCTAAGCCATCTGATTTGGGTCTACTCTGTTTTCAAATGTGTGAAAAAGGGTTTATATGAAGGAAAGGATTAATTATGAGACTTCTGATCTGGGTCTCTCTGTAGGCAATGTCAGTACACTCATTATGCATGTTCTTTCACAGACAATATATTCTACTCAGAGCTCCAAATAAGATGCGTAAATTAAAACATTTTCAAGAATTACTTCTTTATTTCTCCATCAAACCCTAGCTGAATTTTCAAAATGTAAAATTTTCAAGGGAATGTTTTTCTTTGACAAAAGGGTAACTTCCCATTTCATCTACTTCCCATTTCGTCCACTATTTCTGCAATTGTTCCCATTTTGTCTACTCCTAATTTTACACTCTTTCCCAGTTCATCAGTCTACAGCATATATTTTTCATGTCTAACAGTCTTTGATAAATTTTATCTTCACATCAGGCAAGATTCATGCATTTTATTGTTTATATAAATTTTTTAGATGTGTGGGGTTTTTTTGCACAAATTTAATACTTTTTTATCAGAAGTTATATTTGAGTAAGAAAAAAACTATTTTTAGGTATTTCATTCCCATTTAGTCTACTCTAAAATTTTACCCAGTTCCCATTTCGTCTACTGTTATAATTAAGTTATACTTTCTCAGTTATTTTATTTACATCATACATGATTCAGAAATTTTAGGACTTTTTATGTCTTGTCTTCAATTTTTTACCTATTATTATAGCACTATCAAACAGGGTTGACCCTAATCAGACAGCTTATACTTAGTTACAGGAGTCATCTGATAGTGTCTTCTCTGTTTGCAAAGGTGTGAAAAAGCATTTAGATGAAGGAAAGGGTTTGATGCCAAGCAATTCAAAATTAACCATTCCCTCATATTGATGACTTTTGACGACTCTGTTAAAGTTACTTTGTGAAACCATTGTGATAAATAGAGCATTTGGCATTAATTTATTTTGCTCCTATAGGAGCAAATGCTCTATTTATCACAATGGTTTCAAACTACAAAATTCTAAAAAATTCATTTTTGTAGATTTATTCAAAGAGATTGTATCTAAAAATAGCCTATGAGGGAATGGGTTAAAAGGATGCTATTGTATCAAAATCAACTTGTAAACGAGTGTCCATACGTCTTGCAAACTATGTATTTCACAATGTAATACAAACAAACAAGTATATACACTTTCAGCTGTTGTTTTCACACTTCTCTACAGTCTTATGTTCATGTCAACAACTATTTGCATGTTGTAACATGTGTCATCAGTTTGCAGCCTAAAGGCAAACATTAGTGACGAAATTTGACCATTTAGCCGGCACAAATTACATCTTAAATTATGATGAGCAATCCTCAAGCCAGTATATTGATAAATCATTACAATTAAATTCTTGATTTAAGCAACTACCATTATATATACCTATAGATGATAATGACACTGACAACTTCCAGACCATAAAAGTGTCATATAATTGTATGAAAGACAGAAAAAAAACAAAATAAAATAACCAAATCAGCTTGACACCAGCTGACACTGTTTAATAAGGCTGCTAATTTGATGAACAGACAGTTTAATGTTCACTTCCTGCTTTTGTATGAGCAAATGTGCAGCAGTGAAGTGATCTGGCCTCTAGGGTGTATTGATGTGACCTTGACCTTTGAAATGCTGACCTAACTGACCTTCCCATGATGTTGCTCAATGCTGCTTCCTTAACCCTTTCCTTCATATATAAGCATGTTTTCATGCATTTGCAGAGCAAACCCAGATCAGAAGGCTCCTATAGGAACCCTCTGATCAGGGTCTGCACTGTTTGCTAATGAAATTCGAAAGACCCGTTTCTTTACTTTCTAAAATGACTGCAATGTTCCACCTTCCATATTTCATTATTACTATTTTGGCCATGAATATTCAGTAGGTATTGAAATTTGAAATAAATATAGAACAGAGAAAGAGTTATAAAATTAGTCTGATATTCATGATTTAATTATTTCTTATATAAATGTTCATGGTGTCCAAGGATAACACTTAACTCTATAAATAGAGTAGAACCAGATCAGATAGCTTGTGTAGGAGATGTCCGATCAGGGCCTGTTCTTTTTGCTAATGAATTAAAATACCGTTAGTCTTTGATAAATGGCCAAAAAACTCATGCAGCCTTATAAAAAATGATCTACCAATAATTAATATTCATGGTGTCATTATTTCTGACATGGTGTAAAAGGTTAAGATTTCAAACATAGTAACAATATTGGATCTGATCTGAACTGTATGTATAACAGACAAAAACATATTAACCCTTTGCATGCTAGCGGTGAAACTGTGATTACCCATGCAAACAGTTTGGATCCAGATGAGACGCTGCATAATGCGGCGTCTCATCTGGATCCAAACTGTTTGTCATCTTGACCATATTTTTGCAAAGAAATAAAAGAAAGTTTATTTTATGTAAAAGTTACTTTATGAAACCATTGTGATAAATAGAGCATTTGCACAATGATTTCAAAACTACACAATTCTAACATTTTTCTTCTTTTTTCTAAGAGGTTGGGTCTAAAAATAGCCAAAGCTCCTATGGAAAGCTTAATGCAGGACAAAGCTTAATGCAGAACAAAAGTTATGCAGAAAGCTCCTATGGGAGCTTTCTGCATTACTTTTGTCCTGCATTAAGCAACCACCTGCCTGCTTTGACATAATTATATCAATGCCTATTCATTAAGGGGTTGTATTAGAGGGGTTCTACTGTATATGAATATACAACAAGGAAAGGGTTCAATTGATACATAATTGTACCTAATCACAAGACTAGAACACTCACAAACATTAACAAAAAGATGGCTATTAGATTATTTCTATACTTATTATATAATTATAATTATATTAATTTTTCTTTTCCAATATGATTTGTTGCAGTTCAGAAGCTTGATTTTCAAAGTTTCTTTTCCTTTAGTGAAAAAAAACACCTTGAAAATCAAAATACATTGTACACCATTAAAATAATTTTTTAACCTACTTCCTGTTGGTGTTTTTTTTTTTATCAAATATTTTCTGTTTAATGAGACTGAACACTACAAACTAACTAACCTAGATTTTACCTTTCCCTGTTGAATATTCAATTAAGTTAGAAATGATTACATCATGCATATTTATTAGCTGAATTTTTATTTTTATAATTGCATAATTATGTACACATGTTTTGGCTAAGGCAGAAACTATAGAATCACGGATCTTATATAAAGGAAAGGGTTAACCCATCATGCCATGACTATTCAATATATACAATAGCACATGGACACAGAAATGTTTTACCATGGCACTGAAACTGTAGAATCACATCTATATTAGATCATAAGCAAACAGAACAGACCTGATCAGACTGCTCCTACAGGAACCATCTCGAGGGCTTGGTGCAAAACTATTCTAACTCCTTCACATAGTGAAGGAGTTAGAATAGTTTTGCACCAAGCCCTCAAATTATTCTGCTCTGGGTCTACTCTTGTTTTTGCAAAGGCATAGAAAAGCATATTTATGGAGTAAAGGGTTAACCTTTTAGCGATTTTGAAGACAGAGTAGGCCCCTGTAGGAGCCATCTGATCAGGGTCTACTCTGGTTGCTTATGAAATTATATAGATCTGTTCCTACAGTTTTTGTCAAAGCCAAACTTCCCTTGAAAATATTTACATTATAAAAATTAATCTGATGAATATTCATGGAGTGTATAAATGTTCATTAGGGACAAAGTCCAGAAACAATATACTGAATGAAAAGTAAAGGAAAAATTAGAATTTGTTGCATCATTTCAAGTTTTTTCACTAATTTTTCTTGGTATACCATTTTATTGATAAAAAATAAAATACATTTAAAAAGCTTTAAATATGACACATTAATAACTTACCTTTGTACTAAATCCAGAGAAAAATGAAATTGTTAATAATTATTTTTTACATTAATAATCAAATTAAAATTACGAGTACTGTTCATTACACTGATAGATGTATCTCCAAACATTCCTGTCACTGTTAAACATATTTCAAGCCCCACTATCAATTAACCAGTGAAAACTGCTGTCAGTACCTGGTCCAACACTTTTATCCCCAATAGCTATGACAGTGCCAGTCACTTCATATGTACCGATACTTCATGTTTGCCTTGAAACCGTTTAGTCCAGATACCATCAGCTGATAATCAAATTTAATTTGAGGGGTTAGCGCAAAGCTACTGTACCGTCAACTTTAACCCATTACCTCATTGGCTATTTTTAGACCCAATCTCTTTGAATAAATCTACCGAAAAAAGAGCATTTGCTAGAATTGTGTGGTTTTGATTCAATACTCCAAATGCAAATGTTCTTTTTATCGCAATGTTTCAAAAAGTTGACTTTTACAGTGGCATAAAAGGGCGTCAATATGAAGGGAATGGGTTAACCTTTTCCCTGTTAAATATTCATGTAAGAAATTATGAATAACCTCATGAATATTTATTTGCTGAATATTTAAAATGGCATATGTGCACAGGACTTTTGGGTATTGGTAGAAACTGTAGTCCGATTCAAAATTTCACAAGTAAACAGAGCCGAACATGATCAGACAGCTCCTGCAGGAGCCATCTGATCTGGGTCTTCTCTGTTTGCAAAGGCATGAAAAAGGGTTTATAAGAGGGAAGGGATTAGTTACTCTTTGCACACTGAGTTATCTGCCAAAATTATTTTCTGCAAAAAATTCTTAAAGTGTATTACCTCTATAATTTCCAAAAGCAGTAATAAGAAGATCAGACTTCTCCTATAGGAGTTGCCTGATTCAGGGTCTGCTCTGTTTGCTTATGAGATAATACAGATTATCTATATGACTCTGCCAATTCTGTCAGGATAACAATACCCTTGTTCATACTAATACAAATCGGATAAACTATTATTCATGACATCATTATTCCTTGCATATATGTTCATGGCATAAAGGTTTAACCCTTTCCCTCATATAAACATGTTTTCACGCATTTGGAAACAGAGTAGACTCAGATCAGACAGCTCCTAGAGGAGCTGTCTGATCAGGGTCTGCTCTGTTTGCTAATAGAATTTGATAGATCGGTTTCCTTGCTTTCTAAAATGTCTACAATATTCCACCTTCCATATTTCTTTACAACTATTTTGTTAATGAATATTTAGTAGGTATCAAAAAATGGCTGAAGTGCAGAACAGGGAAAGGGTTAAGTCAATGAAATTATGCATATGTGAATAAATTGTATTAAATGTTTCCCTGTTCTATGTTTATTCCAAATTTCAATACCTACTGCATATTAATGGACAAAGTACTTAAAAGAAAATATGACTGGTGGTACATAAAATAAGAAACTAAAGAAACAGATCTTTCAACTTCTATTAATGCAAACAGAGCAGATCCTGATCAGATGGCTCCTATAGGAGCCATCTGATCTGGGTCTACTCTGTTTGCAAATGTGCGAAAACAAACATGTTTATATGAAGGAAAGGGTTAACAAATTCCCACTTATAGACACCTTTTGACCCCTTTGCAAACAGAGTAGACTCAGTGAATATAATATTATGCCATTACAAACAAGAGTACCGCATACGGTACATAATACGCCCACTTGCAAAGTGCAAGGGCCATAACTCCAAAACAACAAATCAAATGATCCTCAGAATCGACTTAGCTTCAGGTCTTGATGAATTAAACATGTGTATGAAGTTTCATTAATATCTGTCAAACAGTTTTGCCAGAAAATAGCGGACAAACTATTTGCATATATTTACATTTTTTTTAAGTAAAAGGGCAATAACTCCGAAACGAAAAATCAAATAAACCTCAAAATCGACTCAGCATCAGATCTTGATGCATTAAACATTTTTGTGAAGTTTCATTAATATCTCTCAAATAGTTTTCCCAGAAAACAGCGGACAAACTATTTGCATTATTTTTTAAGGACAAGGGCCATAACTCTGAAATGAAAAATCAAATGCACCTCAGAATCAACTCAGCTTCAGATCTTGATGCATTAAACATTTGTGTGAAGTTTCATTAATATCTGTCAAATAGTTTTCCCAGAAAACAGCGGACAAACTATTTGCATGTATTTGCATTATTTTTTAAAGAGGAGGTCTCTACAATGATCGCATATTTTCAATAATATCATAAAACTTGGTATTTGTTATGCTCTATCATTATTATGAAGGTTCCCAATTTGAACTTATATCGAAAAATGCCCCTGTGATACAAATAAACCGATTCCATCAATAACTGATAATTTTTGTTCTACAACACAATATTATCGGCCTTTTCCGTTAAATTCTTTCGCGTTTTGCCGATGATCACCCGATCCCTCCATTGTTTACGCAATAGCTTTCTCGGAAGTGGTCGGAGAATCGCGAATAGGGCGAACAGTTACGAAACTAAAACTCAACCCGAATAAAACTGAAACATCGGGGAGTAAAACCGGGATTGGCGATATCAAACACATGGATGTGTTGTTATTATAAACGGTAATTTGATGGGGCTTTTTGTGATATACTACTTTTCAGCATATAAACAAATGAGTTTTGTATATTTTAAGTGTTTATGAAACGCGTCAAATGTAGGGACATCCCCTTTAAGTAAAAGGGCCATAACTCCGAAACGACAAATCAAATGAACCTCAGAATAGACTCAGCTTCAGATCTTGATGCATTAAACATTTGTGTGAAGTTTTATCAATATCTCTCAAATAGTTTTCCCAGAAAACAGCGGAAAAATTATTTGCATATTTTTTAAGGACAAGGGCCATAACTCTGAAATGAAAAATCAAATGAACCTCAGAATCAACTCAGCTTCAGATCTTGATGCATTTAACATTTGTGTGAAGTTTCATTAATATCTGTCAAATAGTTTTCCCAGAAAACAGCGGACAAACAAAATGTTGATGGACGAACGAACGAACGAACGAACGAACGAACGAACGAACGAACGAACGAATGAACGAACGAACGGACGGACGGACAGGGCCACGACAATATACGACCACCTTTATTAGGTGGGCGTATAAAAGTCAGCTAATATATATGATGTCATTATTTCTTACATGAATATTCAGCACTGAAAAGGTTAAACATTGTTTCCAGAAATGAAGAAGAGGACAATTTTGCTTTTTCATGCCTTCAATATAATTTCATGAGCCAACGGTGCATACTCTGGTCAGATGGCACCTATTTACAAGGCTTGCAAATAGGAGCCATCTGATCAGGTTCTGCTCTGTTTGCTCATGAAATTATAATAGATCTCATTCTACAGTTTCTATCAAAACCAAACTTTCATGTGTACACATGCCATTATAAAAAAATCAGCTTATTAATATCCATCTTTCAAACTCCATGAGCAAACAGAGCAGACCCTGATCAGATGGCTCCTATAGGAGCCATCTGATCTGGGTCTACTCTGTTTGCATATGCATGAAAAGGTATTCATATGAGTGATAGCGGTTAAATGGATATTCAACAGGGAAAGGGTTAAAGAATGCAATGACAATAGCTCTAAGCCCACATTGTCTAAACATATCCTGGTGATTGTGAGACAATGTTACATGTTCACAATAGCTTCTTTCAATAACAACGAGATTGCAATCATTGAATAAATATGTAGTGAACCCTTCCCCTGTTGAATATTCATGTAAGATATAATGACATCAAGAATATTTATTAACTTAATTTTTATAATGGCATAATTATGTACACAGGATTTTTTATTTATTAGCAGAAACTGTAGTGTCAGATCTACTATAATTCCATTAGCAAACAGAGCAAACCGTGATCAGACGGCTCCTACAGGAGCCATCTGATCTGGGTCTTATCTGTTTGCAAAGGCATGAAAAATCATTTAACCCCTTTCCTTCATATAAACGCTTTTTTACGAATTTGCAAACAGAGTAGACCAGATCAGACAGTTCCTATAGGAACTATCTGATCAGGGTCTGCTCTGTTTGCTAATGGAATTTGATAGATCTATTTCAATTTGGTATAAACATAGAACAGGGAAAGGGTTAACAATGACCAGATTGCCATCAATGAATATATATTATGTGGGCAACTCCTTACAAGCTAGTAACAAATTTGTGATAACTTTTGCAAACAGTTTGGATCCAAATGAGACACTGATTTACTCGGCATCTCATCAGGATCCAAACTGCTTGATAAACTGAGTACATATTTTGTAGAGAAATGTCGGAAAGATTTTCCTGCAGAGCTGCAGCAAACATTTTTACACATGACAACTATCTAGCTTGCAAAGTGTTAACCCTTGCCATAAATACACTTTTCTATGGCTTGGTGCAAAACTATTCTAACTCCTTCACTTTGTGAAGGAATTAGAATAGTTTTGCACCAAGCCCTCGAGATATGCCGTTGCATAAAGATTAGACCCAGATCAGATAGGTGTGGGATATTGTACGGTCTTATATGTCCGTCGCGATAGCGACGGACATGACCGTACAATATCACACTTGTCGCCAATTAACCTTACTAATAGGTAAATCCTTACAACTTTACACCATTTAGATAATATTCTCTAGAAAGAAGATAAAATGGCGGAGGTTTTAATTGCTGCTGACAAATGCAGATAAGAGACTCGACTGCAAAAAAAACCATATGCCCATTTTAAGAAGATCTCTCTCTCTTCACAATAAACTGTTATAAACCAGATCACTGATACTGTTCTCAGTGAGTGTTAATCAAGATAAGTTCATACCAAAACTTTTATACCAATTTCTTTAGTATACATGTATGTATCATCATATTGTGAATTTGTCACATTTTATACTCTCATGTTTTAGCAGACATCATGTAGCTGTAAGCACAATGCATTGTCTGTTTTCACTTGTAATATCGCCTTGAAAAATTAATTACCATGACCATGTGCCGTCTACATAATCTGACTCTTATTCATTTTATCATTGTTTCCAATTAGAAGGTCAGGCATAAATGACAGATCTGGCACTAGAATTTTCTGTACAAGAATTTAGACCTAAAAGTTATATCAGTTGTTGCATATTGGCGACAAGATATAATATAGAGATGAATTTACAGTTTCTGCCTTGGCCAAAAATTCCAATGTCTGTAGTGCTGTTATCCCAATTAATCTAATTCAGGGTCCATGCTTATAAAGCTTTTAGTTGAGTCTGAGTTTCGTTCTCAGGCTTTTGATTGGTCAGATTTGAGTTCTCAAGCTTTTGATTGGTCAGACTTGAGAACGATCTCAGACTCAACTAAAAGCTTTATAAGCATGGACCCAGGATATTTATGTCATCATTATTTCTTGCATGAATATTCATGGAGTAAAGGGTTAAAATATCTTGTTTGTTTGTATGTATTTGGGTCTAAGTATGTCACTTTAACAGTATTTCAGTCATATCACATGTGCAACTAATTACACGTGGTGGAAGACCCTACAACAACAAGCAACAAGATTAATCACTACTTGACAGGCACAATTTTAACCTTTTACTCCATAAATTTGCCTTTCTACACCTTTGCAAACAGAGAAGACCCAGATCAGACGGCTCCTAGAGGAGCCATCTGATCAGGGTCTGCTCTGTTTACTTATGATATAATATAGATATGATTCTACACTTTCTGCCAATGCCAAAACTCCCTGTGTCCATGTACTATTATAACATTTAATATAATTAATATTCATGACATCATTATTTCTTCAATAAATATTCATGGAGTAAAGGGTTAACAATTTTGGCGAAGGGTCAACTAAGGAATATTTCTACAAAATTAACCCCTACAACTATATACATAAATTTGTTTTCATTTGTCATGGCCATGCTTTTTTATCAACAGTAATGGCTTGAGCAATGTTTGTAAAGGGACATCTAAGAAACATTCTGATAAAATTTAATAAACTCAAGCTGGTGGTTTCAGATAAGAAGATTTTCTGCAAATTTTCACCATTTCCATAATAGGAAATTTATCCTTGCCCCTGTTGGCCATGCTTTTCAATAAATAACAAAAGTTTGGACAATTTGGTAGAAGTTCACCTACGTAACATTCATGAAAAAATCATACAAAAATCTGCTCTGTGGTTTCAGAGAAGATTTTATAACATTTCACAATACATACTAACAGCCATATAAGAAAAATTAGCATGGCTCTAGAGGTCACAGTTTTAACCCTTTTCCCTGTTCTGTGTTTATTCTAAATTTCAATACTTACTGAATATTCATAAACAAAATAGTTATGATGAAATATGGTAGGTGGAACATTGTACCCATTTTACAAACTAAAGAAACAGATCTTTCAAATTCTATTAGCAAACAGAGCAGACCTGATTCTCTAGGAGCCATCAGATCTGGGTCTACTCTGTTTGCAAAGGTGTAGAAAGAGAAAGACGATTTTATGGAGTGAAGGGTTAAATGAATCACAGCAGTCTCGCCCCTGTTGGCCATGTTAACAGGTTAGACAATTTTGGTATAAGGTCACCTAGCAACATTACTTCATCTGCCCTGTGGTTTCAGTGGTAACATTTTTTTTTCCATTTACCAGACTATGTAAATTAGCCCCACCCCTGCAATGGGCTTGAGCAACAATAATCCCTCAAATTACAATGAAATCTGCTCAAAGTTTTCAGAGGAGAAGATTTGTTAAATTTCTACTATAATAGCCATATAAGGTAGTTTTGCCACGTCCCTGTCTATAAATGAATCAGAATGGTTTGAACACGTTTGGTAGAGTCACAGTCACCTAAGGATCATATGTAAATTACTTTTGAAATCTGCCTGGTAGTTTCTTTAATTTTCCGTTATAGCCATATAAGGAAAATTAGCTCTACCCCTGGGGGTGGGGGGAGTGGGTGGGGCATGTTTTTAATGAATCAAAATGATCTTTGTCACCTAAAGATCATTCCTGCAAAATATTATTTTTCGTTGCTATGTCAACTTAGAAAACTGACTCAGTCAGCGAGTGCCCTGCAGACGATCTTTTGTTGAGTATGGCATTTTTGATAAATCTAGGGCAGATAACACTGGACATGGTGATGTCATTCCACACAAAAACTATAGGTGTCTTCCTCTCATCATACTAAGCATATGCCCTTAATATGAATCAAATATGTGAAGTACTGTTTTAGTTATTATCATGTCACATCAAAAGTGTTGACAAAAGTTGATGGCACTTTGGATGAATCAAGGGCAGATACCTCTAGAAACAGTGATCTGATTCAACACAAAAACTATAGGCCTCTTCCTCTGATGATACTAAGCATATGCTTTTAACCCTTTCCCTCATATAAACGTGTTTTCACGCATTTGCAAACAGAGTAGACCCAGATCAGACGGCTCCTAGAGGAGCCGTCTGATCAGGGTCTGCTCTGTCTGCTAATAGAATTTGATAGATCTGTTTCTTTGCCTTCTGAAATGGCTACACTGTTCCACCTTCAACATTTCATTATAAATATTTTTTCCATGAATAAACAGTAGGTATCTAAATTTTAAATAAACACAGAACAGGGAAAGGGTTAATATGAAACCAATATGTGAAGTACTGTTTGAGTTATTGCTTCACATTAAAATTGTTCACAGACGGACAGACAGAAAATGTGATTCCTATAGGGCTCCTGCATTTTCAATGCAGGGCCCTAACAAGAGCTCTACATAGATTTAAATTCTTTGAAAAATGAAAGAAGACCTCACAAGGATCAATTATGTGAACTTTTTGGACACGGATGAGCCAGGTGTTTTAGGGGCTGATGTTGTTTAGGTAATTTGTTGACAACAGAATGATGACACACACAGAAGACAGATGATAACGGACACAATAACACACCTTGAGAAATACAAACCTATTTATTCATATCACTGATGTAGACAGAATTTAGTGAAAAGATTTTATTTAAACTAGATTTGTGCCATTTTACCATAGAATTATTTGCCCTTTATCCTTCATAATAAACATTATGAAAATTCGGCTAATAAACATTCATGATGTCATTATTTCTTACATGAATATGGAACAGTCAAAGGGTTAACCCATTCCCTCACATTGACGCCTTTTGACGCCTCTGTCAAAGTCACTTTTTTGAAACCATTTTGATAAATAGAGCATTTGCTCCATAGGAGCAAATGCTATGGAGCAAATGCTCTATTTATCACAACGGTTTCAATACTATACAATTATAACATTTCATTTTCTGTAGTAAATGCTCCTTTTCGGTGGATTTATTCAAAGAGGTTGGACCTAAAAATAGCTTATGAGGGAATGGGTTAAAGACAAATAATTAATGATTCATTTGTACATTGTTTTAGTGTTCAAACTGCATGTATCACAGTTTTACTGTAATACAGAAGTAGAGGAGACATACACTAATTGTATCGCAGTTTTACTGTAATACAGAAGTAGAGGAGAAATACACTATACATCCTGAGTATATACTCAAACAAACTTAGGCAAATAGTGCAGACCCAGATCAAATGGCTCATGAAGGAGTTACATAGCACTTTATTCCATTAATTATTCATGTAAGAAATAATGACATCATGAATATTAATTAGATTGGTTTTATATACAGGTACATGAACATAGGAATTTTTTATCATGACAGATACTAAAGAAACAGATCTATAAAATTTCATAAGCAAACAAGGCAGACCCTGTTCGGACAGCTCCTATCGGAGCCATCTGATCTGGGTCTTCTCTGTTTGTAAAGGTGTAAAAAAGAGTATTTATGGAGTAAAGGGTTATATGGTGTCATACTGAATTATTCATATACAGAACAGAACATATTGTTTATTTTGATCCACAGTTTACAAAAACAAAATACATTTACAAATGTATTATACTGTTTACAACAACATGTGAAAGCATCAAAATAATAGTTAACCCTTTCCTCCATAAATACACCTTTCTACGCCTCTGTAATAATCACTTGTTGAAACCATTGTGATAAATAGAGCATTTGCTCCTATAGGAGCAAATGCTCTATTTATCACAATGGTTTCAAACTACATACATTGTAATTCTAAAATTTTACTTTTCTCTAGTAAATACTCCTTTTGGGTAGATTCATTCAAAGAGGTTGGGTCTAAAAATAGCCTATGGAGGAAAGGGTTAAACATCTGGGGGTAGTGGAATTATTGCAGTTTTGCAGTATACATGTTAGCAGTATACTTGTTAGGTGTGGTTATGGGTTACTTAGTGAAGGTGGTAAACATATTTTAACTTTTGTTGACAATGTACCGAAATATTAATCTAAAGAAGATGAACTGGTCATACAATTTGATAAAGCCAGTTGAAAAGAATGTATAGATGATGTGTGGTGTGGATAGCTCAGATCAAAGTCAAGATACCATGTATCTGGTTGTGAGGGGAGATTGGGTGTACAAATACTTTAACTCTTTCACTGCAAACTTTGTCGTCTGCTACAATTTTCACTTTTTATTTTTCTTCATATTTGTGTAAAACAACAGTCACAGTAACAAACAGTTTGGATACTGAAGATATACTGAGTTTCTTGGCGTCTTAAGAGGATCCAAACTGTTTGCATAAGTAATCACGGATGCCACATTGGCAGCTAAAGAGTTAACCTTATATTGACACCTTTTGACACCTCTGTCAAAACCACTTTTTGAAACCATTTGTGATAAATAGAGCATTTGATCCATAGGAGCAAATGCTCTATTTATCAAAATGGTTTCAAAACTAAAAACTTCTAAAATGTTTCCCCATTTCTCTAGTAAATGCTCCTTTTTGGTAGATATATTCAAAGAGGTAGAATCTAAAAGTAGCCTATTAGGGAATGGGATACTGGTAATTATGGTACATGTATACCCATATTTATTTTTGTATACTGGTGTAAAGGCAAGCTAGCTGTTACAAAATGAACTCTTTTTTATGCTAAGTAAATGTAGTTTGCCAAAAAATTGTCACCTGCTGCATGCAACTCTAAAATTCTGCTAGCAGACAAAGGAGGCATAGTGTTTAGTTGTCAAAAGAAGAACAAATGTACATTTCCCTAGTTTCTATGGTAATTCATATATAATTGCAATAATTTTATCCCCCAAAAGATACAGTACAACCTCTCTTAAATGGCCATTCATTTACTGAACACAGGAGTTTTAAAAAGCAGGTGGTTGCTTAGTGCAGGACAAAATTAATGCAGAAAGCTCCTGTAGGAGCTTTCTGCATTACCTTTGACCTGCATTAAGCTACCACCTGCCTTACAAACCGGTAATTAGACCTCTTATTGATGACAGCTAAAGACAGGTGCTACTGTATAACTAGTAGAGAGAAAATGCCAGTTATGTGTTAATTGTTCTTCCGATACTTATATGAAACAACTGCTGTAGAACGTGCCATATACATGTGTATCAAGCTTTTTATTAATACTTTACTTAATCTTTTCCCTAATGAAAGTTAACCCATTCCCTCATAGGCTATTTTTAGATCTAACCACTTTGAATAAATCTACCAAAAAGGAGCATTAAGTAGAGAAAAGGATTTTTTTTTAGAATTTTGTAGTTTGAAACCATTGTGATAAATAGAGCATTAAAATTTTGCTCCTATAGGAGCAAATGCTCTATTCATCACAATGGTTTCAACAGGTGATTTTTACAGAGGCGTAGAAAGGCGTGTTTATGGAGGAAAGGGTTACTGAATGACTTGATCACTTTATGAATATTCAATAACCCATTCCCTGATACTGGCGCCTTTGTAAAAGTCACTTTTACAAACCATTGTAATAAATAGAACATTTGCTCATATTGCCTCTATTTATCAAAATGATTTGAAAACAACACAATTCTAAAATGTTTCTTTTTTGCTAGTAAATACTTCTATTTAGAAAATGTATTCAATGAGGTTAGGTCTAAAATAAGTTAGGTCTAAAATAGCCTATAAGGGAATGGGTTAACTTTTTTAATAAATCAAAAATTTAAAAGGGGTTAGTAGGCTTAGATTTTTTTCATAAAGGATCAGATCTATTTCAAAATTAAACAAACAGAGCAGGTCCTGATCAGATGCTCCTACAGGAACTGTCTGATCTGTGAAAAAGCATTTATATGAGTGAAAAGACACTTAATTCATCATGTATATGGAAGAAAGGGTTAACAAATATTCATGTAAGATATAAGGATAACAAACAGAGCTACAGATACAGGTGCGTACCCAAATACTACAATTGTCATTTCTCAACCAAACCCTACACTGTGACCACTCTTTAGAATCGCCTCGAAGAGACGATTCTAAAGAGTGGTCACAATATAGGGTTTCATTGAGAAACAAAGGAGTTATTCTCCAAAATGTTTTAATCTACGCATCTTATCTGGAGCTCTGAATAAATATATGTACTAATTACCTGAACTTAAGGAAATCGTCATTTTAGTGATGAAGAAAATGGCATTTGCAGCAGGCAAAAGTTACTAAGTGTTTAGTTTCTTGAACTTCAAATATTTCAAACTTCACAACTTACAGCTGTTCTCAGGAGTCACTTTCACTCCTGTATTTGTTGACTTTAAAATTTTTGAGATTATCATTAATTTTTGTTTGAAGGAAGTTTGCCAACGCCCAGACTTAACTTTGTCAGTTTCACCTGTAGCAGTTATTGTCGTCTGCAAATATTGTCGTCTGCTTCAATGCTGAAGTATTTTATTCTCATATTAAATTATATGGTCAGTGTCAAATAGTTTGGATCCTGATGGGAAGCCAAGTCACTCTGTGTCTCATCTGGATCCAAACCGTTTGCAAATGCTTTCACACATTTGCCTGCAAGTTAACCCTTACAATATGGGAAACGAGTCACTTATGTCCTTTGCAAACAGTGTAGACCTATATGAGAGGACTCCTAGAGGAGCCATCTCATCTGGCACTGCCCTGTTTGTCAGGTTACACTTTTCTTACAATACTCTCTGAATGTTTACCGTAAGCTTGATCTGTTTGAATTTTGGAATAGTCCATTTGAAAATTGAGCATGGTAAGGGTTAACCCATTCCCTCATATTGACCCCTTTTGATGCCTCTTTAACCCTTTCCTCCATAAAAACGCCTTTCTACACCACTGTAATAGTCACTTCTTGAAACCATTTTGATAAATAGAGCATTTGCTCCTATAGGAGCAAATGCTGCATTTATCACAATGGTTTCAAACTACAAAATTCTAAAAAAAATTCCTTTTCTCTAGTTTATGCTCCTTTTAGGTAGATTCATTGAAAGAGGTTGGATCTAAAAATAGCCTATTGAGGAAAGGGTTTAACGTCACTTTCTGCAACCATTGTGATAAATAAAGCATTTGCTCCTATGTTTCATCACTGCACAATTCCAAAAATGTCCTTTCCTCTAGTTAATGCTCCTCTCTGGTAGATATATTCAAAGGGGTACAGATCTAACAAAAGTTGTCCGCAGACAGCGTACCTCACTTTTTTAGTGCTGGATAGTGTAGAGGAAGTCTAAGTAAGAAAGGGGAGATAACTATAGCAAATTCAATTTTAGGGTTACCTGCCCTTGTGAAATGGGCCCCCCTTGTAATAGTTAGCATGTATAACAAAGCTGAACCAAATATCTTTAACAGTTTCTGAGACATGGACCTGAACATAAAACTTAACCAACAATGAGAGTTCTAAGTTGAAAAAGGGGCATAACTATGGCAAAATTAATTTAAGGGTCACCTACACTTGTGAAATGGGTTCCCCTTGTGATAGTACACATACATACCAAATATGAACCAAACATCTTTGATGGTTTCTCAGAGAAAAGGATCTTAACAAAAAGTTAACCAACACCGATGCCGACAAGAGGGTCATGACAACAGCTCTTCTTTTTGAAAAAGTGGAGCTAAAAATAGCCTATGAGGTAACAGGTTAAAGGTTGAGGTAGGACGCTATTCAAATCTTTGAAATCAGACATGACCTGTATAGTAGACCCAGATCACAAGACTGGCAGAGGAGCCAGTTTTGATTAGTAAACCTTTACTCCATGAATATTCATATAAGAAAATTTAATAATGACCTCATGAATATTAATTAGTATACTTTTTTATAATGGCATGTGAACATAGGAAATGTCATGATAGCAACAGTTTCTGAACAATCATATCTATATTATTACATGAGCAAACAGAGCAGATCCTGATCAGATGGCTGCTGCAGCAGCTGTATGATCTGGATCTACACTGTTTGCAAAGGTGTAGAAAGGCACATTTATGGAGTAAAGCTTTGTGAAGGGTTTTTAAAAGTTTTTGAAGATTTTGAAAGGTTTGCAATTTTGCAAAATTGGACAGGTCCAATTGTAACACAGAAGTACCAGTACATGTATACTGAATATCCAGTGTTGTAAAAGGTGGTACTATTATTCACTGCAGTTTATCATTATTACAAGTACATGTATTATCAAATCACAATATTAATTTTGTTGTTGGTTGAGATGCTGTTGTGATTACCCAAACTCAGACAGACAGACAAACATATAATTTGGCACACAAGGCAGACCCGGATCAAAACATTTGATCAAGTTCCAGAGCTACAGATAAAGGTGCTTATTCAGATACTAAAAATCGTCATTTCTCAAATACTAAGGTGCATACTCAGATACTAAATTCGTCATTTCTCCACCTAACCCTATGTTGTGACCACTCTTTAGAATCATCTCGAGGAGAAATAAGAAGTTATTCCTGAAAATGCTTTAATTTTGGCATCTTATTTGGACCTCTGAGTTACTACTGCTTCTCTGTTAGTCTGACTTAACCCTTTCCTCCATGAATTTTTGTGTAAGAAATAAAGTATATATACAAAATAAAATCATTATATGAAAATTAATTATCTTAAATTTTGTAATGGCGTATTAACCAGACAAATTGTTTGATCATAGCAGACACTGTAAGATCATAATTATCTATATAATTTCATAAGCAAACAGAGCAGACTCTGATCAGACAGCTCCTACATGAGCAATCTGATCTTGGTCTATTCTGTTCGCAAAGGCAAAGAAAAGCATATTTATGGACTAAGGGGTTAAAAGTGATCAATTTCATGCCAAATCTAATAATTCAGCTTCACAAACAAGAGAATATGTAAGATTTGTTGATTGAATACTTAAGGCAATTACGGTAAGTCATAATGGTAATTTGACCACTATATGCATACCGTACTTTTTACACTTTCGTGGTAAATTGGTAATGTAAAGGAAGATGAAGATGATACTGTCAACAGACAAAATTTTGAAGTAGACACCATTATCAGTAGTCAGAAGGATCCTATCATCCACTTGTCACTTCCCAAGTGAAGAATTTAGGTCAAAATTGTGATTTATTAATTATTTCTGTCATAATTTCCCTCCAAAATTTGCTCTTGCTATACATTGTATATTTTGTTGTTAGGGTAACTGTCTTCTTGTCGGAGAGATGGTCTCTTAGTTTGTCAGCTCTCCTGAACATGTCATGCAGAGAACAAGTACAAAACTTTTTAACCCTTTACTCCATAAATATGCCTTTCTATGCCTTTGCAAATGGAGCAGACCCTGATCAGACCGCTCCTGTAGGAGCCGTCTGATCAGGGTATGCTCTGTTTGCTTATGATGTAGATCTAGATATGATTCTACAGGTTCTGCCATGGCCAAAACTTTCTGTCAACATTTAATCTTAATATTCATGATGGCCTTATTTCTTACATGAATATTCATTAGACTCGTGTTTACAATGGCATAATTATGAACACAGGAATTTCGGCCATGGCATAATCTGTATTATTTCAAAGGCAAACAGATAAGATCCTGATCAGATAACTCCTACAGGAGCTGCCTGATCTTGATCATCACTGTTAAGGTGTAAAAAAGCATACATATGAAGTTAATGGTTAAACCCATTAACTCATAGGCTATTTTTAGACCTAACCTTTGCATAAATCTACCAAAAAGGAGCATTTACTAGAGAAAAGGAAAATGTTTGAATTGAGTAGTATTAAAACCATTGTGATAAATAGAGAACTTGCTCCAATGGAGCAAATGATCTATTTATCACAATAGTTACAAGAAGTGACTAATACAGAGGGGAAGAAAAGCGTTTATGGAATAAAGGGTTTAAAAGACAGAAAATGGACAAACTCAGTACAGACCCTGAATTCATTACTGCAGTAAGGCACTAAGTATAAAATAGGTATATGTATCTAAATTCATATTATTTGCAAATGTAATTCAGGTCATGGGTTCTGTGTTGCCCTTTAACCCTTTCCCTCATATAAATGCCTTTTCACGCATTTGCAAACAGAGTAGACCCAGATCAGACGGCTCCTATATATCAGAGTCTGCTCTGTTTGCTGATGACATACTATAGATATGAGTCATTCTACAGATTCTGCCATGACGCCAACTTTCTGTGTTTATATGTCATTAGAAGAATGCATCTAATTAATATTCTTAAATGAATTTGCAACAGGGAAAGGGTTAAAATGCTGAATTTCCAAAGTGGAGTGGCCCATATCAGCGTTTAACCCTTTCCTGCATAGGTTATTTTTAGATCCAACCTCTTTGGATGCATCTATCAACCAGAAATGGTGTCAAAGCCACCTGATGCTCGCCTGTTTAAAAGTTAAGTCTAAAACGTGTCATATTGAATACAAAAAAAAATCAATTTTCAATTTAAACTGAACTGCATCAATATCACAACCAAAGGCAACCAAATACCAGTTTTCATAAATTTAAGAAGATTATTAAACAAAATAGATACATACCAAATATGGAAGCCCTAGGTCTATTCAGGTTCCAATGTAATAGGCAGTTAAAGATTTTTGCAAAAGTAGGTCAAAGGTGAATGTCAGAAGGGTAAAAATGTTGGCATGGTCATACCAAGTATATAAGTCCTATGTCCATCGCATCCAATAGCATAGGCATTTAAAGATTTTTGCAAAAGAAGGTCAAAGTCAAGGTCACATGGTAAAAACATTGGTATGGTTGGAGAGTCTTAAGACAGGAAATATACATCCAAAGTATGGAAGCCCTAGGTCTATTGGTTCCAATGTTATATGCATTTAAAGACTTTTGCAAAAGTAGGTCAAATGTTAAAGGTCAATGTCAGAAGGGCAAATATGTTTGCATGGTCATACCAAGTATGGAAGTCCTAGGTATACTGGTTCCAAGTTATAGGCACTTACAGATTTTTGCAAAAATAGGTGAAATATCAAGGTCATATGGTAAAAAACATTGGTGTGTTTGAAAATGTCTTCAGACAGAAAAGATACAAATCAAGTATGGAAGTATATGCATTTAAAAACTTTTGCAAAAGTAGGTCAAAGGTCAAGGTCAGAAAGGCAAACATGTTGGCATGGTCATACCAGGTATGGAAGCCCTAGGCCTATTTGTTGCAATGATATAGGCATTTAAAGACTTTTGCAAACGTAAGTCAAAGGTCAATGTCACATGGTAAAAACAATGGTATGGTTGGAAAAGTCTTAAGACAAAAAAGTTGCATACCAAGTATGGAAGCCCTTGGCCTACCAGTTCAAATTTTATAGGCATTTAAAGAAGTTTGCAAAAGTAGGTCAAAGGTCAAAGTAACATGGCAAAAACAATATTGTTGGAAAGGTCTTAACACAAGAAAGTTGCATACCAAGTATGGAAGCCTTTGGCCCATTGGTTCAAATGTTATAGGCATTTAAAGATTTTTGCAAAAGTAGGTCAAAGGTCAAGGTCAGGAGGGCAAAAAAGTTGGCATGATCATACCAAATATGGAAGTCCTAGGCCTATTGGTTCCAATAATATAGGCATTTAAAGATTTTTTCAAAAGTAGGTCGAAGGTCAAGGTCAGAAGGCAAAACAACAATATTGTTGGATGTTATAGGCATTTAAAGATTTTTGCAAAAGTAGGTCAAATGCCAAGGTCAGGAGGGCAAAAAAGTTGACATGATCATACCAAATATGGAAGCCCTTTGTCCATTGGTTCAAATACTATATGCATTTAAAGATTTTTGCAAAAGTAGGTCAAAGGTCAAGGTCAGGAGGGCAAAAGGCAAAAAAGTGGGCATGATCATACCAAGTATTGAAGTCCTAAGCCTATTGGTTCCAATAATATAGGCATTTAAAGATTTTTTCAAAAGTAGGTCAAAGGTCACGGTCAAGGTCAGAAGGGCAAACAATAATATTGTTGCAAAAATCTTAACACAAGAAAGTTGCATACCAAGTATGGAAGCCCTAGGTCTATTGGTTCAAATACTATAGGCATTTAAAGATTTTTGAAAAAGTAGGTCAAAGGTCAAGGTCAAGGTCAGAAGGGCAAAAATATTGGCATGGTCATACCAAGTATGGAAGCCCTAGGCCAAATGGCTCCAATAATATAGATATTTAAAGATTTTTGCAAAAGTAGGTCAAAGGTCAAGGTCAGAAGGGCAAAAATATTGGCATGGTCGGAAGGGTCACGACAATATGAACCTTCTCACCAAATTTCAGCATCATAGCACAAATATTAAGCTTTATACCAACCCGTCCAAAAAACTTTAACCTGGTGATATTTGGCCCCACAAAAAACTAAGTCCAAAACATATCAAAAATTGATAAAATCGAAAAATATTTTTAATGTTTAACTTCATAACAGCAATATTTGACCTCAAATGAACTTCCATACAAAATTTCAGCATCCTAGTACAAATATTAAGCTTTGAAACAACCTGTCCAAAAAACTTTAACCTGGTGATTTGTGGCCAAAAGGACTAAGTCCAAAACATGTCAAAAATTGATAAAATCGAAAAATATTTTTAATGTTTAACTTCATAACAGCAATATTTGACCTCAAATGAACTTCCATACAAAATTTTAGCATCCTAGTACAAATATTAAGTTTTAAAACAACCCGTCCAAAAAACTTTAACCTGGTGATTTGTGGCCAAAAGGACTAAGTCCAAAACATGTCAAAAATTGATAAAATCGAAAAATATTTTTAATGTTTAACTTCATAACAGCAATATTTAACCTCAAATGAACTTCCATACAAAATTTCAGCATCCTAGTACAAATATTAAGCTTTAAAACAACCCGTCCAAAAAACTTTAACCTTGGCCACGCTCACGCCCACGCTCACGCTCACGCTCACGCTCACGCTCACGCTCACGCCGGGGGTATAGCATAAGCTCTACTGTTCTACGAACAGGCGAGCTAAAAAGGAGCATTAACTCGAGAAAAGGAAATTTTTTAGAATTTTGTCATTTGAAACCACTGTGATAAATAGAGCATTTGCTCCTATAGGAGCAAATGCTCTATTTATCACAATGGTTTCAACAGGTGACTTATACAGAGGTGTAGAAAGGTGTATTTATGGAGGAAAGGGTTAAAGGTAGGATCCATTCAGTATGAAGGGCTCCTCTGCGTAAAATGATTGTTTAGGAAATCACAGAGACCAATGACACTGAAATAGATCTTCTTCTCTGATAAATAAAGCATGCTACAATCTTTGGACAAATGAAATATTCAGAGCATGTTAAAGATACAAAACTATAAGCATATCAAAATGCATGGATGATATCTGAAACAGGAAGAGAAAAAACTTACGAATTAGTCCAGATTTGTAATATTAAACACTTTCCCTGTTCTATGTTTATTCAAAATTTCAATACCTACTGAATATTCATGGAAAAATAGTTACAATGAAATATGGAAGGTGGTACATTGTAGCCATTTTAGAAACTAAGGAAGCATATCTTTCAAATTCCATTAGCAATTAGAGCAGACCCTGATCTGGTTCTACTCTGTTTGCAAATGCGTGAACATACGTTTATATGAATGAAAGGGTTAACACGGATTACAGGAATTCTTACATGAATATTGAACACCTGGGAAAGGCCCATCAGTGCTATAGTATACATACAGTCCATTCACGCTAAAGGCTTACATTTGCTACAGTATTTTCAATGACAAACAGTGAGGACCTTGATTTGAGGGTTCCTAGAGTCAGGAAGTTCTCTGGTACACTTGTTTCCCTGCATTTAACTCTTTCCTCCATGACTATAAAAGAATTAATGTAAGAAATAATCACATCATAAATATTAATAAGATAATTTGTTACTGTAGCAGATTGACACATAAATGTTTTGGCCATGGGAGAAACTGTAGAATCAGATCTATATTATATCATAAGCAAACAGAGCAGACCCTGATCAGACGGCTCCTAAAGGAGCTGTCTGATCTGGGTCTTCTCTATTTGCAAAGGTGTAGAAAGGCGTATTTATGTTCAAGTGTTAATCCTTCCCTCACACAAATGCTTTATCATGGCTATGCAAACAGGGTAGACTCAGATCAGACAGCTCCTGTAGGAGCCGTCTGATCAGGCTCTGCTCTGTTTACTTATTATTATAATAAATCTGGCTCTACACTTTCTACTAATTCCAAAATCTCCTGTGTACATATGTCATTGTAAAAATGAATGATGTAATAAAGATTACTTCTTATATATATATTAACCCTTCGCTTGCTGAATTCTAAAATACATGTCTCCTTCTTTAACCATGCCCTGTTGTATAATTACATATATCTTCACTGTGTACAAGTATTTCGCTGTGCAAACACTGCTGTGGAGTGCACTGATTGCACAATCAACTTGTAAATAGTGCAGACCCTGATGAGACAGCTCCTGCAGGAGCTGTCTCATCTGGGTCTTCACTATTTACAGGTAGGTATATTGACGTGAATAGCAAGTGAAGGGTTAATATGCAGCAGTGAAAAGTGTTAACTGGGGCATAAATTAGAATTACGAAAATTTTCCTTAACATCATAAGTATTCCCTGTGTTCAAAAATTGTCGCTTGCTTAAATTCTGTACATAGATTTTTCTTCCTTTTCTCTTTAACCATTTACTCCAAGAATATTCATGTAAGAAATAATGATATCATAAATATCAATTACATTAAGTTTTATAATGGCACATGTACACAGACACTTTTGGCCATAACAGAACCTGTAGAATAGGCTCTATATCATTTCATAAAGAAACAGAGTAGACCCAGATCAGACTGCACCTACTGGAGTCATCTGATCTGGGTCTACTCTGTTTGCAAAGGTGTAGAAAAGCGTATTTATGGAGTAACTTATGAAGGAAAGGGTTAATAAACAGGGAAAACAGGTCAGAGGCTGTGTAAAACATTGACTTTACCTCTTTGCATGCTAAGTAATTTTTTGGCTGCAATAATTGTCGTCTGTTCCCTGTTCTATATTTATTCAAAATTTCAATACCTACTGACTATTCATGGCAAACAGAGCAGACCCTGATCAGATGGTTCTAATAGGAGCCATCTGATCTGGGTCTACTCTGTTTGCATATGCCTGAAAATGCAATTATATGAAGGAAAGGGTTAAAAATATATGGCAGGGAATAGGGAAACACCTAAAGTAGGGAAAACTTTCATGGAATTTGTTAGATTGTCATCAAAAGAATATTTCCGTTGAATATACTTTAAACATGAGCACTGCAAGCAGGTGCCAACACTAGTCTGTCGTCATTGTCAAGATGAACATGCATACCAAAAATGAAGGTTGTAAATGAAAAATTGAAGAAGTTATGATCAATGTTAAGATTTCAGACAATGGCGACGACGACAACGCGGACGCCGGAGTTACGACACTAGCTCATTATTTCTTCGAAACAGACGAGCTAAAAATGGGCAAACCAGGGTTTTTTCAAAAAAGATTTTGATTAATTCATATATATGGAAAACTAGCTATGGATGATGAGGTTGACATATGACAAGGAGACTGAAGATACTTCAGAATGTAAAGGTGATATGTGTTTTTGAAAGATGGCCAGAGGATTTTTGCAGCCTTTATATACAGGTAGAAATGATGAGGTGACTTTAATGGTGAAAACTTTTGCTGAGCATTTGTTGGAAATGGAAACACAATACCTCCTTTATGCACTAAATGAACAGTTGAATGAAAGTATTACCTTGCCAGAAATCTCAAGATTAATTATCACAGTCATGGAATTTGGATTGACAATGACAATATTCTGTATGAAGTATTAACTCCATAAAAACACCTTTCTATTCAATAGCAAACAGTGTAGACCCAAATCTGATGGTTCCTGTAGGAGCCATCTGATCAGGGTCTGCTCTGTTTAACTATGAACAAATATATATATGATTCTACAGTTTCTGCCATGGCCCAAAGGTCCCTTGTTTATGTGCCCTTATAAAAAGTAAAACTAATATTCATGATGTCATTATGTCTTACATGAATATTCATGGAGTAACAAGTTCACTCTTAATCCATAAATACGCCTCTTAACACCTTCGCCAACAGAGTATATCCAGATCAGACAGCTCCTGAAGCTGTCTATCACGGTCTGCTCTGTTTGCTTATGAAATTATATAGGTATAATCATACAGTCTCTGTTCTAGCCAAAAACTTACAGCATTCATATACCATTATAAAATTTATCATTTATGTATTTAATATTCACAATGTAATTTTTCTTACATAAATACTTATGGAATACCGGATTAAAGATTATTATTATACTGAATATTGCTGTGTTACAAAAAATCTTTATGAGAATTTAATCCCTACTATATGGATAAAGGTAATATTAAAGTGTTAAGACCCAACGCAGACAGACAAATGTCACTTAAAAAAGCATCACAATGCCTTAAATTCCGTAACTACCACAGGTTTAGTGAATAAGAAAAGCATTACAATGCCTTCCCTAACTACTACAGGTTTAGTGAATTAGAAAAGCATTACAATGCCTTCCTTAAAGCTTTACGTCATAAATATGCCTAAACAAACCCAGATGAGACGGTCACGGTTCCTGTAGGAGCCATCTGATCAGGGACTGCTCTGTTTGATTATGAAATTATATAGATATGATTCTGCAGTTTTGGAAATGTTCAACACTTCCTGCATCTACGTGCCATTATAAAAAATTACTATTCATTATGTAATAATTTTTTCATAAATATTCATGAAGTAAATGGTTAACTTTTAATATGGGGCATACAGTCACTGTCATTTGCAAAAAGTGTAGTCCCACATCAAAGGACTCCTTAACCCTTTCCCTGTTCTATGTATATTGTACTGCATATTCATGAATAATGAAATATATAATGAAATATGAATGGTGGAACATTGTAGCCATTTTAGAAACTAAAGAAACAGATATATCAAATTCTTTTAGCAAACAAAGCAGACCCTGATCAGATGGCTCCTACTCTTATTGCAGATGCGTGAAAAGGCGTAGTATAAAGGATAGAGTTAATATTAAATGCCATAAATGGTAAGTTTCTAACCCTTTCAACCCTGAATACCAGAATGGAATAGCCCATCTGTGTTTAACTATAGAGTCCATTCCGTAAGAAAGGCAGAAACTTGCTGAAGGATTTTTTATGACAAACAGTGCAGACCCAGATCAGAGGGCTTCAAGGTTGAAAAAGGTTAAGATAAACAATAAGCTGCATGTACCACCAGTATCATGTACATTGTAGAAGGACAATTATTTACAAACGACCTCATTCTGGAGATCAATTACCTTGACCTTGGCATCAGTATTGGAGACACCCAGGTGTCTACATTCATGTTTGAGGGTAACATTGTACTCTAAAAATTATGCTCAACATGCTTCATGTCTTTGTAACAGATGGAGAGTCATGATAAATATGTCATTATCCAAGTACATTGTACAATGTACATGTATATGCATTTTCTGTGCTGAATTTGAATATCGAAATTGTTGATTAGATCATAGAGAGTATTAGATACTGTTGATCATTATAGATACCTTGATGTTACATTTCATAAAAAAATGAAACTTAAAGTTAACCATTTAATTTCCCTCATATAAATGCATTTTCATGCCTTTGCAAACAGAGTCGACCAGGATCAGATGGCTCCTGTAGGAGCCATCTGATCAGGGTCTGCTCTGTTTGCACATGGAATTATATACATCTGTTCATAAAGTATTGGTCTAAGCCAACATTCCCTTTTGATGTACTTTATAAATATAGGAGCCGTGTGCGGCGCCAACGCTCGTCTGATTTGGTGCTTGTCAACTAAATCTAAACTTTTTGAAAAAAATAAAGGGCAATAACTCCAAAATTTTGAGATCAAGAGTTATAATTCTTATGTAGGGGCCTTCTCTTGAATGAGATCTACCAACCTATGAAGTTTCATGTTGATGCCTCTTATACTTTTCAAGTAATGAGTTACATTAAAGTTTTTGCACGCCACCGACAACGACAACAACACCTACGACCCAGTGATCACTATAAAACAGACGAGCTAAAAATTAATATCCATGAAGTGATCAATTCATGCATAAATGATCAACAGAAAAAGGGTTAACCCTTTACTCCATTAATATGCCTTTCTATGTCTTTGCAAACAGAGTAGACCTGGATTAGATGGCTCCTGTAGGAGCTGTTTGATCAGGGTCTGCTCTGTTTGCATTTGAAATATTATAGATCAGATTCATTAGTTTCTGACATGGCCGAAAACTCCCATGTTCGTAATTATGCCATTATAAAACCAGTTGAAATAATATTCAACATATCATTATTTATTAAATGAATATTCATGGAGGAAAGGGTTAACCCTTTCCCTCATACAAACATGTTTTCACGCATTTGCAAACAGAGAAGACCCAGATCAGATGGCTCCTGTAGGACCCATCTGATCAGGGTCTTCTCTGCTTGCTAATTGAATTTGATAGATCTGTTTCTATACTTTCTAAAATGCCTACAATGTTTCATGTTCCATATTTCATTAGAACTTAAGTTTGTCCATGAATATTCAGTCAATACTGGAATTTGGTATAAACATAGAACAGGGAAAGGGTTAAACTGTGACTCATTTGCGAAAAAAGAACTAACTGCAGCCTAGCCTTTAGTATCTATTATCAATAAAATCCATGGCATAAAGGGCTTTGGATTTCGATCGTACAGCACGTACATCATAGATGCTGCATGCTGTCTGTCAATTGTAAGTTGTACCAATCAAGGTTTCAATCATGGTTTATTGAACATAAGTTTGGGGAACAAAATCATTCTGGTGTCTAAGCAATGTGCTCTGCATTATTTCATGGGCATGCATAGATTTTCCCCTCTACCAGATTCCAGCTAGATACCAATATTATACAGATATGTGGAAACGTGTTTAATGCTGTACTGGAACAGACTTAACCATTTACTCCAGAAATACGCCTTTCTACACCTTTGCAAACAGAGCAGACCCAGATCAGACAGCTCATAGGGGAGCCATCTGATAAGGTTCTGCTCTGTTTGCTTATGATATAATATAACATTATAAATATTATTATAACAATTAATCTAATTAATATTCATGGTGTCATTTATAATTTCTTACAAGAATACTCATGGAGTAAAGGGTTAACTCTTGCTGAATTTTAAAACACATTTCTCCTTCTTTACCCATGCTCTGTTGTATAATTACATATATCTTCTAAAATGTGTAGAATGTTCCACCTTTCAAATTTCTTTGTTCATGAATATTCAATAGATATGGAAATTTGAAATAAACACAGAACAGGGAAAGGGTTAACTCAAAATAACTTTCAATCGAAAAAAAACCAAAACGAATTTAGTATAACAAACAGAAAACTTTTAGTTTCTTAAAAAAGTTGGGAATGTGTTGAGATGAATTTCATTGCATCCATTGAATCCAGTAGTTTGCATAGGTTATCGAAACTTTTGCCCACAGTGTCAAATGGATATCTACAAAGGGCTGAGTTGTTGGAAAAACGATTTGTATATTTACAGAAAATATTATGCTGCAAATAGGATTTCTGTGATCTGATCCAAATGTTTCAACCCTTTTCAGGTTCTATGTTTATTTCAAATTTCAATAACTACTGAATATTCATGGACAAAATAATTATAATTATAATTCAATTAGCAAACAGAGCAGACCCTGATCAGATGGCTCCTATAGGAGCCATCTGATCTGGGTCTACTCTGTTTGCAAATGCGTGAAAACAAGTTTATATGAGGTGAAAGGGTTAAAAATTTCTCCTTGAGTCTAAGTACAAGGGGTTGAGTTGTAGGAAAATCAACTTGTTTAACACTTTCCCTGTTCTATATTTAGAAACATATCTATTGAATTCCATTAGCAAACAGAGCAGACCCTGATGAAATAGCTCCTATAGGAGCTGTCTGATCTGGGTCTTCTCTGTTTACAAATGCGTGAAAAGGCGTTTATATGAGGGAAAGAGGTAAAGTAAGTAAAGTACCTAGTTATAGTCTACTTTCAGTCCGAAGGACCACTCAGCCGACTATACAAGAGTTAACCCTTTCCTTCATATAAATGCCTTTTCATTCCTTTGCAAACAATGTAGACCCAGATCATAGGGTTCCTATAGGAGCTGTATGATCAGGGTCTACACAGTTTGCTATGAAATTATAAAAGATCCGATTCTAAATTTTCTACCGCTACCAAAATACCCTCAGTGTGTGCAGATGTGCCATTCTATCATTCATGATGTCATTATTTTTACATTATTAACCCTTTCCCTCATACAAACCCCTTTCCACACATTTGCAAACAGAGTAGACCCAGATCAGACAGCTCCTTTAGGAGCCGTCTGATCTGGGTCTGCTCTGTTTTCTAATGAAATTGACAGATCTGTAAAAGTGTTTCTTTACTTTCTAAAATCGCTACAATGTTCCACTTTCCATATTTCGTTATAACTATTTTATCTATGAGTATTCAATTTAATGTAAGAATTAATATTAAAATTTAGAATAAACACAGAACATAGAAAGGGTTAAATATTCAACAGGGAGGAGATAAAAAAAAAAGAGAGTGTTATGCTGCATATAGGATAGTTCTGTGATCTGTCTCAACTGTTATGAAACTGTCTCCTTGAGTCTGGCTTCATTCTCAAGTATCTGACAGGTCAGATCTTGAGCAAGCTCAACATCTGACCAAGCAGATACTTGAGAATCTCGATCAAGGGCCTTTACTAAGAACAGTATAACCTCTTTGAAGTAACAACTTGAGCCAAGTTTATCTGTAGATCTTTAACTCTTTTCCTGGTGAATATTCATGGGAGAAATAATGATATCATGAATATTAGTTAGATTAATTGTTATATTAGCACATTAATTCAGGAAGTTTTTGGCCATGGCAGCAATTGTATAATCATATCTATATCATATAATATTAAGCAAACAGAGCAAACCCGGATCAGATGGCTCCTACAGAAGCCATCTGATCTGGGTCTACTCTGTTTGCAAAGGCATAGAAAGGCGCATTTATGGAGGAAAGAGTTAATATTAATTAGATTATTTTTTATAATTCATATGAGCATAGAACATTTTGGCATAGAATCAGATCTACATTATACCATAAATAAACAGAGCAGATATTGATCAGACAGCTCCTATAGGAGACATCTGATCTATGTCTACTCTGTTTGCAAAGGCATCAAAAGGTGTCTATATGAGGGAAAGGGTTAATTCTTTAAATGCTGAATATTCTAGAGGATAGCTCAAGTGTTTAAACCCTTTACTCCATTAATAAGCATTTCTACACATTTGCAAACAGAGTAGACCCAGATCAGACGGCTCCTATAGGAGCCGTCTGATTAGGGTCTGCTCTGTTGGCTTATGATTCAATATAGATATAATTCTACAGTTTCTGCCTTGGCAAAAAATTCCTGTCTCCTTGTGATAACAAATTAATCTACCAGTAATTAATATTCATGACATCATAATTTCTTACATGAATATTCATGGAGTAGAGGGTTAGTGGTATAGTTCATTTTAAACAGTATGAAAGCCTTTAAACCTTTCCTCCATAAATAAGCCTTTCTACGCTTCCTTAATACAGTAAAACGTCTCTATAACGGGCACTAAATTACATCAAGTATTTTGTGTTGAAGGCAGGTGGCTGCTTAAAGCAAGATGAAAGTAAAGCAGAATGCTCCTATAGGAGCATTCTGTTTTACTTTCACCTTGCTTTAAGTTTCCTATAGGAGTGTTCTAGCTGTTTTACTTTCACCTTGCTTTAAGCAGCCATCTGCCCCACCTCTGATCAAGGTCGACACTATTTGTTATTCAAAATCCTAGCAAGTTAACCCATTACCTCATATGCTATTTTTAGATCCATCTCTTTGAATTAATCTGCAGAAAAGGAGCATTTACTAGAGAAAAGGAAACTTTTAGAATTGTGTAGTTTTGAAACCATTGTGAAAAATAGAGCATTTGCTCCTATGGAACAAATGCTCTATTTATCACAATGGTTTCAAGAAGTGACTACAATAAAACCTCTCTATATTGGCCACTAAATTGTGTTAATTGGTTGGTATATATGATAAAACATGGTTGACTGTCAAAATTCGTCAAAAAACAGAAAAAACCATGGTCATCATTTTGCCTGGGCCAGGTTTCCTGCATTCAAATCTTTAGCAACAACTGCCAGCATACATTTCCTCTGTGAAGATTAATGATCCGATTCTCAAAAAAAGTTGAGATCCTAATGAAGCACGATGTCACTGTGTGTCTAATTAACCCTTATAATGCTGAATTTTCAAATGGACTATTCCAACAATTCAAACAGGTCAAGCTCACTGTGAATATTAAGGTTTTTCTCTAAGAAAAGTGTAACAAAAACAAACAATGTAGACCCTAATGAGAGGGCTCCTCTAGATCTCATCTGGGTCTACACTCTTTGCAAAGGACTTTAGTGTCACATGTCCTGCACTATAAGGGTTAAGATTGTATCTGTGTGCAGCTCTCACATACAGTAACAACTGACCACTTTATGAATAAAAACTTTCTGAAACCATTGTGATAAAAAGAGCATTTGCTCCATTATGAGGAGCAAATGCTCTATTTATCACAATGGTTTCAAATGTACACAATTAAAAAGTTTTCCTTTTTTCTAGTAAATGCTCCTTTTCAATAGATTTATTCAAAAAGGTTGATTAATGAAGGATGACTGTAATGCAGAAAGTTCCTTAATATGCTTTCTGCAGAACTTTTATCCTGCATTAAAGACCCAGAATTTGTTCTATTTCTGGTGTGGTTGCATTAAAGAAGTTTCATTTTACATTCAAACATATTTTGTTACGGTTCAGCGTAACAGGTGTATTAGCTTCATATTACACGCCTACGTATAATAATGTATAGAATTTCATTGCTCTCTAAGTTATTTAACACTGGCATCAAAATAGTCCATCGATTCAATTTTAATGAACATAATTTTTTCATTTCTTGATCAATATATGACAAGGGTGTCCAATGGTTTGAAATGAGCTGAAACAAGTTACCCATCAACCCAGTCTGGACTTAATCTGTTTGCGAGAGATTTAATAAATCTCTCCATCGTATACTAAACGTTATACCTATGTACTGTATTCATTGACTTACACCCCGGCCATCCATCTTAACCCTCTCCCTCATATTGACGCATTTTGACGCCTCTGCAAAAGTCATCTGTTGAAACCATTGTGATAAATAGAGCCTTAAATTTTGCTCCTATAGGAGCAAATGCTCTATTTGTCACAATGGTTTCAAACTACAAAATTCTAAAAATTTCCTTTGCTCTAGTTAATGCTCCTTTTCAGTAGATTCATTCAAAGAGGTTGGATCTAAAAATAGCCTATGGAGGAATGGGTTAACCTATTACCTCATTACCCGATTTTTAGACCCAACCTGCACTATTTTTTCTATGAATATTCAGTAGGTACTGGAATTTGGAATAAATATAGAACAGGGAAAGGGTTAAATAAAAAAAAAATCAAATGGTGATTTTAAAATTTCCCCATAAAATTTAATAGCAGGTTGATTTGTATATCAAATTTCCCTTTCCAAAAAATGCTATTTTCCTTTTTCTATTAACCGTTTAAATGCAGATTTTTCAAAATATATCATAGAGCAAGTTTGATTTGCTATAATAATGTCTTTTGAATGACAAAGAGTGCAGACCTTAATCAGAAAGTCTAATAGGAACCATTTGATCTGGATTTACATGGCTTGTAAATGCCAGAAAACTCACTTCCATCTTTTTACCATAAACCCTTATCAGCACTACGAAATCTTAATGTAAAAACATTGTCATCTGTTTCAGTTCTCTATATACATAGTTCTTCCATTCTTTGTCATTTGTTCAATGTGTACCCAGTTCTGACTGTCTTCTCTTTTTACCTTTTCCCTCATAAAGATACCTATTCACACCTATAAGAATAAGCTATTATAAACAAGAGCTGTCCGCAGACAGCGCGCTCCACTTTCTTTAGTGCTGGATAGTGTAGTGGAAGTCTAAGTCAGAAAGGGGAGATAACAACAGCAAAATTAATTTTAGGGTTACCTGCCCCTGTGAAATGGGTCCCCCTATAATAGTTAATATGTATACCAAAGATGAATCAAATATCTTGGACAGTTTCTGAGACATGGACCTGAACATAAAACTTAACCAACAATGAAAATTCTAAGTAAAAAAAGGGGCATAACTATGGCAAAATTAATTTAAGGGTTACCTACCCTTGTGAAATGTGTTCCCCTTGTGATAGTAAACATACATACCAAATATGAACCAAATATCTTTAATGGTTTCTGGAGAAAGGACCTTAACAAAAAGGTTAACCAACGCCGACGCTGACGCTGACGCCGACGAGAGGGTCATGACAATAGTTCCACTTTTTGAAAAAGTGGAGCTAAAAATGCAGCACATAAATATTCATAATTTCATTATTTCTTACATGACTATCAAACAGTGAAGGGGTTCAGTGACTTCTCCAAAGACATACAATTGTAAGACATTTTGTAGCTTCTTAACTCTTTGCCCGCTAGCGGTGAAACTGTAATTACCTATGCAAACAGTTTGGATCCAGATGAGACGCCGCATAATGCGGCGTCTCATCAGGATCCAAACTGTTTGTCATCTTGACCATATTTTTGCAAAAAAAGTTTATTTTAAGAATTGAAGCAGACGACAATTGTTGCAGACGAAAAATTACTTAGCATGCAAAGAGTTAAAGGACAGCAGTAGTGCTTAACCCTTTACCCCATGAATATTCATGTAAGAAATAAAGGCATCATGAATATCAATTAGATTAATGGTTATAATAGCATATGCACACTTGAATTTCGGCCATAGCAGAAACTATAGAATCATATCTATATTATATCATAAGCAAACAGAGAATACCCTGACAGATGGCTCCTACAGGAGCTGTCTGATCTGGGTCTACTCTGTTTTTAAAGACATAAACAGGTGTATAAAATTATGGTGTAAAGGGTTAAAATTTACCACCTTATCTGGACTTCCCATAATTAACCTTTTCCCTGATATAAACGTGTTTTCACGCATTTGCAAACAGAGTAGACCCAGATCAGACGGCTCCTAGAGGAGCCGTCTGATCAGGGTCTACTCTGCTTGCTAATAGAATTTGAAAGATCGGTGTCTTCACTTTCTAATATGGCTATAATGTACCATCTTCCATATTTCATTTTATCTATTTTGTCTATGAATATTCAGTAGGTATTGAAATTTGGACTAAATATAAAATAGAGAAAGGGTTAAAGAACTTAAGTGAGCAAGCTCACATACTCCATGGCACCACATAGTCAGAAAAAAAAGTGCTTCCCCATGACAGATTCCTCTGAAAATCAAACTCATCCACGCTTTTCATTAATGTTATTTCTTAAAGCAACTTTGTATGTGCTAGATGCTTACAACAATGTATTATGATACACGGATGGATAGATGGACTGACAGATGGACTGATGGATGAGCGAGTCAAAAAATTTAAACTACTAAAAGCCATAGTGTTGAAAGAGTTAGAAGCGCAGGAATGTGAACGTGACACGTTTTGTTTGTCTATTCTACTGGATAGTTGTAAATTACATAGGAAATCAAAATTATTCAAACATGACTGCATTAATTCTTTGCAAAATGGATATTTTATCATAAACTTTACGAATAGTCTGGATCCAGATTAAACTCTGATGAGTAATACAGCCTCTCGTCAAAATCCGAACTGTTTGGCATTGTCGTCATAGTATTAAAAATTTAAAATAGACTAGCAGAAACAATAATCATAAACAATGAAAGTAGGATTTGTTTGTTTGTATACAATCAACATTAAGTGAGCTAAAAGTAAAATTTTGCAGATCAAGCAGATAATATATATAACCCATTGAATGCAGGAAATGAATGTGCTAACATTTGCAAACAGTGAAGACCCAGATCAGTGGGCTCCTAGAAGAGCCCTCTGATCAGGGTCTGCACTGTTTGTCATTCAAAACTGTATCACAAATTATACCCCTTTATACTAAATATATTCTGAATTATAACCATTTATGGACCACTCCACTTTGGAAAATTCAGCATTCGAAGGTTAAAGTGCCTTTTGTAATTATAATCTTATTTGACGTCACACAGTAATTATTTTTTAACCCATTCCTTCATACAAACATTTCTTCACCTGGATATCAGATGGCTCCTGTAGGAGTTGTCTAATCAGGGTCTTCACTGTTTGCTTATGACAAAGTTTGCTGATTCCAAAGTTTTTCACAAAAGAAAACAAAATCCTTTGAATTTTTTATATTATAAAAATTTAGCTAATGAATATTCATGATGTCATTATTTTTTACATGTATAATGAACAGGTAAAGGGTTAAATCAGTTAATAGGCTGAGCACTTTGTACAAAAATCTGTAGTTACTGTAGCAAACTGGGTCCATGCTTATAAAACTTTTAGTTGAGTCTGAGATCGTTCTCAGTCCAAAGGCTCAAATCTGACCAATCAAAAGCTTGAGAACTCAAATCTGACCAATCAAAAGCTTGAGAATGAAACTCAGACTCAACTAAAAGCTTTATAAGCATGGACCCAGGTCTCATTCAAATGAGACATCCAGTCACCCGGTGCTTTGCAGTTTCTTCAGAATCAAAATTGTCTCTGCATTTTTCAACAGAATCTAGGTTAACCCATTCCCTCTCATTGACGCCTTTTGTCACCTCTGTAAAAGTCACTTTTGAAATCATTGTGATAAATAGAGCATAAATTTTGCTCCATTGGTGCAAATGCCTTATTTATCACAATGATTTCAAAACTACACAATTCTAAAACAAATCCTTTTTTCTAGTAAATGTCCCTTTTCGGTAGATTTATTAAAAAAGGCTGGGTCTAAAAATAGGCTATGAGTGAATGGGTTAAGAATGCCACAGCAGGTGGCGGTGGTCTAGTGGTAACGCGCTTGACTATCAGTCCGGAGGTCCAGGGTTCAAATCCCGGTCCCACCCAGAAATTTCAGAGACGCTTTTCCGTGTCTCCCACCCGCACATCCTCTCCACCCAGGGGTTAAAATGGGTACCTGTGAGGGTCACTCGCCGGTACTGCGGCTGCATGATTGCTCCATATGTTAGCAGTGCTCAATATTGTAGGCCAATGACTCAATGACCAGGGGAGTAAATGTACAGTCGGCTGAGCGGTCATTCGGACTGAAAGTAGACTATAACTAGGTACTTTACTTTTACTCTTACTTAACCCATTCCTCCATAGGCTGTTCTTGGATCCAACCTCTTTGAATAAATCTACTGAAAAGGAGCATTAACTAGAGAAAAGGATTTTTTTTAGAATTTTGTAATTTGAAACCATTGTGATAAATAGAGCATTTGCTCCTATAGGAGCAAATGCTCTATTTATCACAATGGTTTCATAAAGTGACTTTTACAGAGGCGTAGAAAGGCGTATTTATAGAGGAAAGGGTTAATAGAGACAGAGTAAGACTCTGCAAACAAATTAGCAGGCCCTGATCAGACAGCTCCTGAAGGAGCTGTCTGATCAGGGTCTGCTCTGTTTGATTATGTAATAACAAAAATTATAACATACCGGTAGATCTGAAATTACAGTTTCTGCAAAAGGGTAAAAATTCCCCATGTTATAAAAAATCTGCCAATTAATATTCTTAAAATATTTTTTTCTTACTTGTTCATTAACCCTTTACTCCATATGGACACCTTTTTCATGACAGGTTTGCAAATAGAGTAAGCCAAAATCAGACAATTACATCGACTGTTACTTTTTACTGTGTAAGAAATACTTGATTTGCCACACCTTGTTAATACTTGTAATTTCATGCATTTCTATTTGATTTTGCCTGCACCCAGAGATAGTCATCTTTTAATGATAGATAATTACAATCCTAGTTGTTATGCACTTTAGAAATTATCGCTTCACCCCTTACCTGATACATGTTCATGAAATAAATAATGACTTTATTGGTGATGACTAGTCTAGTTTTTTAACCCTTTCCCTCATATAAATGCCTTTTCATGCCTTTGCAAACTGAGTAGACCCAGATTAGACAGTCTGATTAGAGTCTGCTCTATTTGCTTATGAACTTATGATTCAGCTGACTCTCCAATTAACAATAGCAAAATATCCTGCGTATAAAAGCCATTATAAAAATTCAGCTAATAAAATTAATATTCATGATGTCATTACTTCTTATATGTATTCACGACGTCATTACTTCTTATATGAATATTCAATAGAGGAAAAGTTCACAGCATTATCAATAAGGAAATTTTCTTTATTATCTTCTTTATTATTTTTTTTATTATCTATTTTCTTTATTACTTGATATATAAATAAAACAGACCCTGATCAGGAGACAGCTCCTATAGGGGCCGTCTGATCTGGGTTTTGTAAAGATGTGAAAAAGCATTTATATGAGGGACAGGGTTAATTGGTATCAACAAAATCACTGTGAAGGATTACAATAAAACCCTTCTAAACCCAAACATACAGTTTAGTATAAACATCGGTCTTGGAGACAGGTTAGTGGCTGCTTGTTGCAGGGTAAAAGTCATGCAGAAAGCTCCTATAGGAGCTTTCTGCATGACTTTCACCCTGCATTAAGCAGCCACCTGCCTAAAAGTATCTAAATTCGTCTGTACTAGAATCTCAGTTCAGAGGAGTTTGACCGTATAAGAAAACGCAAATCCTTTACGGGATGAATGACTGCATGAATATTAATTAGTTGAATTTTTGTAATGACATTATGAACAATGGGATAATTGACCATGGAAGAAACTGTAGAATTTTATAACCAAACAGAGCAGACCGTGATCAGCCGGCTCCTACAGTGACTGTCTGATCTACTCTATTTGCATAAGCATCATACGGTGTCTTTATCATGCAAAATAATATATTTTTTAATATCAAATGCATGTCAAGTCACATCCGTTACTAAATGTACCATGAGTTATAATTAACATAAAGTTGAAAATTTATCAATGGTCTCAGTGAGCAGAATTCTTTAACCCTTTCCTTCATATAAACACATTCCATGTGTTTGCAAACAGAGTAGACCCAGATCAGACGGCTCCTAAAGCAGCCATCTGATCAGGGTCTGCTCTGTTTGCTAATGGAATTTGAAAGATCTGTGTCTTTACTTTCTGAAATGGCTACAATGTTCCACCTTCCATATTTCATTATAACTATTTTGTCGATGAATATTCAGTAGGCATTGAAATTTGAAAGAAAAAAACAGAACAGGGAAAGGGTTAATCCTATTTACACTTCATCTCATCCATTTTAATTAATTAATTTAGATTCTTGTATTAAGCTTTTACACCGTGAAATATGTACATGTATGTAAGAAATAAGGATGTCAAGAATATCAATTAGATTAAGTTTTATAATGGCACATGGACTTTTTGGTCATGGAAGATCTACATTATATCATAAGCAAACAGAGCAGACCCTTATCAGACGGCTCCTACAGGATCTGGGTCTACTTTGTTTGCAAAGATGTAGAAAGGCTTATTTATGGAATAAAGGACTTAAAATAGAAAAATGGTCATCATGGCAACAGCAGAGAATCTGTAACACGTAAGTAAAAAGGAGCAATCACAGATCAGAAAGCTCCTATAAGAGCAGGCTGAGTTCTGAGTTTACTCTGTTGGCAACAGGGTCCATGCTTATAAAGCCTTTTAGTTGAGTCTGGGTTTGTTCTCAAGCTTTTGATTGGTCAGATTTGAGCAAAAGGCTCAAATCTGACCAATCAAAAACTTGAGAACAAACTCAGACTCAACTAAAACGTTTTATAAGCATGGATACAGTTTCAAAAGGTGGGACTATAGTAGAACCTGTCTTAACCCTTTCCCTAACTATGTTCTGTGTTCATTTCAAATTTCAATACCTACTGAATATTCATCATGGACAAACTAGTTATAACAAGAAAATAATTGATGCAAAGCATCAAAAGGCGCTGAATAATAATAAAACCTATTTTATATCATATTTAAGTAATGTTAACAAAATGTCTAAATGTTTTAGATCTACTCATGTGGCCATAGTAACACAACAAAATTCTTCAGTTTCACCACAAAGGGTCCTTGAAATGGCAGCCATTTCAGTCGGGTGGCCCTAGTTATATAATAACCCTTTCAGTCTCACACTCAGGATCCCTTATCCCCTTTCAGGTTAAATATTCGTGTAAGATATAATGACATCATGAATATTTATTAGCCCACTTTTTATAATGACATTAGCACACAGATATCCAATTCCTAATCAGAACAGTGCTTATTTCATGTCTAAAATAATGCTGAAAACTCCTGTAGGTTTTTTAGACATGATAGTATTAATTTCATAACAACTCTGTACTGTATATCAATTCGGGATATCAAAGTTCAGCTGTATGTCTAAATGAAATGCCAAAGAGTAGCATATGTAACTGTAGCCTTGACACTTTGAACCTAGAGTAACTGGCCATCTCATCAAGATCCAAATTGCATGACGTACAGTAACAGTGAATTTTCATGTAAGTGACATTATGACGATTAATTAGTGGCATTTTCATAATGAAATTTGAACACTGGAAGTTTTCACCATGGCAGAAACGTTTGCATCAGATCTATATTAGTTCATAAGTAAATAATTACTGTAATTAACACACCCTCCGCTATTATACTATACATTTGCCAGTTTGATGAAACCACTACCCATTTTGTTCATTATAAAAGTCCAGTTTGACGAACCGGTAGTTTGACGAAACCACCATAATCCAACAGAGCAGATCCAGCAAGAGCCATCTATTTGGTTTACCCTGTTTGCAAAGGTGTATCTATGAAGTAAAAGGTTATGCCTGGGTCTTAAATCATTAATAACTCGCAGTTCTACATTCAATTACCTTTCGCGGGATTTACTATGGCGAAATGAGCAAGTAATCCGTTTTCCCTGTAAATGCCATCAATATATTAATGATGTGTTCATATAATCAGGCTTATATCAGTAATTTAATGCCAAATATGTTTAAAATGTATGTCCATATCATTTATAATAACTAATAAATAGCCGTTATTAATTTTTAATCCTCCTTTCGCCTCATTTCGCCTCCTTTCGCCAAATTCCTCCTTACGTCTTTTAGTCATACCTGGTTTCGCAACATCTGAGACATTTCCTCGGTGGTTATCATTAATGATCTTTCCCTTGCGGTATTGCATTTTGTATTAGCCCCGACCATAGGAGAAATAATTTTCTAACATTTTCATTTCCAAAATACAAACAATTATACAGTGGAAACAAATCTGTCGACCTGTTTCCAACTATATAGAATTTTATTATTCCAAACATACTGTTTTACACTCAAAAACCACAAATTACAATTCCACCATATTGGAGTTAGTCTTGATAAATCAGCCCTCCTACCAGTGTATTTCCACGGAAAGCGTTCCATATAGACGTGGGGCTAAATGCCCTGCGCCAATGAAATATATGGAAGGTGGCACATGAATTGTAGGCATTTTAGAGAGTAAAGAAAGAGATCTATCAATTTCCATTAGCAAACAGAGCAGACCCTGGTCAGACGGCTCCTATAGGAGCCAACTGATCTGGGTCTACTCTGTTTGCAAATGTGTGAAAAGGTGTTTATATGAAAGACAGGGTTAAGTGGGCATTCATTTATTGAACACAGGAGTCTTAAAAAGCAGATGGTTGCTTAATACAAGACAAAGGTAATGCAGAAAGCTCCTATAGGAACTTTCTGCATTACTTATGACCTGCATTAAGTTACCACCTGCTTTACAGACCCGTAATGAGACCTCTATTTGTTGGCCACTTAACCCTTTCCCTGTTCTGTATTTAGGCCAATTTTCAGTACCTAATGAATATTCATTAACAAAATAGAAAGAAATATGGAAGGTGGAACATTGTAGACATCATTTTGGTAAGTAAAGAAACAGATCTATCAAATTCTGTTAGCAAACAAAGCAGACCCTGATCAGACGGCTCCTCTAGGAGACGTCTGATCTGGGTCTACTGTTTGCTACTGTATGTAGTAAAGAATTTTTATGTTCTATAATGGTACGTATACATCATGTATGTACACAGAATGTTTTAGTATTGGTAGAAACTGTATAAAAACAACAGATCTACCGTATTATAATTTCATAATAATAATAATAATAACGACTTTAGTTTAAGTGGATTACATATTTGGTACATTTTAGATCAATTTTCAATATGGTCCACATGACAAGAACATTAATATACAAAATATATAAATAGAATTGAAAACCCAAGCTGACCCTGTTTAGACTTAAGAAAGTACTACTAATGCAAACAAAATATCAAGATCAGGTTGGACTGTAAAGGAGACTTGATTTTGATGTAAACTTAACCCTTCGCTTGCTGAATTTTAAAATACATTTCTCCTTCTTTACCCATGCCCTGTTGTATAATTACATATATCTTCACTGTCAGTACACATATTTCGCTGTGCAATCACTGCTGTGGGGTGCACTGGTTGCCGAATCAACTTGTCTCATCTGGGTCTTCACTATTTACAGGTAGGTATATTGACGTGAATAGCAAGCGAAGGGTTAACTCGTAATGAAAGTATAATTTGGAACTGTACAAAATAAAATGTTGACACTTAAATACTTTTAGGGTTGCAAGGGTCAGTATGGTGTACAATGTAAAGTATGATTAACCCATTACCTCATAGGCTATTTTTAGATACAACTTGTTTGAATAAATTTACCGAAAAGTAGCATTATCTAGAGAAAAGGGAACATGTTGAATTTTGTAGTTTGAAACCATTGTGATAAATAGAGCATTAATTTGCTCCCATAGGAGCAAATGCTCTATTTATCACAATGGTTTCACAAAGTGATTTTTAAAGAGTCGCCAAAAGTCATCAATATAAGGGAAAGGGTTAAAGCAAACAGAGCAGACTCTAATAAGACGGCTATTCGATCTGATCTGATCTGCTCTGCTTGCAAAGGCATAAAAAGGTGTTTATATGAAGGAAAGGAATAAGACACCGTTACTTCAGTCATACTATTTCCACAATTGTACGCTGAATATGAGGTTATGCAAACAAGATCACCGCAAGCAGGTGCCAACGCTCATCTGTCGTCATTGTCAAGATGAACATGCATGCCAAAAATGAAGGATGTAAATGAAAAATTGAAGAAGTTATGGTCAATGTTAAGATTTCGGACGACAACGACGACGACAACAACGACAACAACGCGGACGCCGGAGTTACGACAATAGCTCGTGATTTCTTCGAAACAGACGAGCTGAAAACAGACCTAACACGAGTACCCTTATCAGTACAGAACCAGATCAAACAATCATATGATCAGGGTCTACACAATTTGCCACTATGTCAGTCCTATAATTTTATTAACTCTTTATTAACTCTTTGTTTGTTTGTTTGTGTTGATTTACATCCGTTTCTGCTCACTATGGGCTAATTGGACGCCCCAGAGAGAGGGGAGAGGATACAGAGAAACCCGGGCGCGATGCCCTACTCTTATTATCGACTGAGTTTCTCTGGTTCTTTAAGATGCCCACTGTAAAGCACTGATACATCGGACCTCGGTTTATAGTCTCGTCTGAAGGACTTGGTCTCTTTGTAATTTTTCATCTGCAACAATTGTCGTCTGCTTCAATTCTTAAGATAAACTTTCTCTCATTTTTTTGCAAAAATATGGTCAAGATGACAAACAGTTTGCGGCATCTCATCTGGATCCAAACTGTCTGCATAGGTAATCACAGTTTCGCCGCTAGCATGCAAAGAGTTAACACTAAGTAATGTTGAATTTGTAGGAACCAATGCAAACACAGGTCTCATTAGGATCAAAACTGTTTAGTAATTCCTCTAAACCAGAATTATAATAAAGAACAATTCCCTCATAGGCTATTTTTGGATCCAACCGCTTTTAACAAAACAACTGAAAAGGAGCATGTACATTGTACTAGAGAAAAGGAAAACTTTACAATTGTATAGTTATGAAACCATTGTGATAAATAGAGCATTTGCTCCTATGGAGCAAATGCTCTATTTATCACAATGGTTTCAAAAAAGTGACTTTTATAGAGGCGCAGAAAGGCGTATTTAGGGAGGAAAGGGTTAATGCAACTTGAACGTCATGACTGCATGACTTTCAACCTGCATTAAGCTGCCACCTGTCTGACAGATCAGCATTGATACTAGTTTTAATGTCCAGTTAAGAGGGGTTTTACTGTACCCAATATTATTGAAGAGAAATGTACAAAATTCAACCTTGAGAACTGTAGCAGACGACAATTGATGCAAAACAACTATTGTTTGGCATGCAGAGAGATTGGATCCTATGAGATGCCAAGCTATTTGGCATCTGATCTGGATCCATATTGTTCGCAAAGGTCATGAAAGTGTCTATGTTGTTGAAATGGTTAGCCCTTCCCCTGTTCTGTTTATTTCAAATTTCAATACCTACTGAATATTCATAGGCAAAATAGTTATAATGAAATATGGAAGGTGGAACATTATAGCAATTTTAGAAAGTGAAGAAACAGATCTATCAAATTCCATAAGCAAACAGAGCAGACCCTGATCAAACGGTTCCTATAGGAGCTGTCTGATCTGGGTCTACTCTGTTTGTAAACGTGTAAAAAGGCATTTATATGAAGGAAAGGGTTAAGTAGGTAAGGAAAAGAGAAGAAAGATTTGCAAACGGGTCACCTACTTGAAGCATTTTCCACCACTCATCCTGGTTGACCTCTGCATTGTGTATTCCATTTTCAGTGTTAAGACAATACAAGTATGTATCTCATTCCTAGGGACAAATGTCACTTTGTTACAATTCCTGAAGTACAAATGCACACGCCAAGGTCTCTGGTAATGTGCAATGAATCCCAGAAAACGAGTCAATGTATCGAACTCCAATTCCTTTTCAAGTCTACACCACACAATTTTCCAGCTTCCTTAAATATATATCCAATAACATTTTAAAAAGTGTTTAACACCACAAAACTTGACATTGTATAGGCCTGATGAAGATGACGGTTACTGAATTTCACACATGACGTAAGACAGAGCTACAGAATTATCTGACGCATGAACCGTGAAGATATGATATTGTCGACACATTATATATCTGTACTTATGACATTCTACATCTCAGACATGGTTTTTATGACAAAAAAGTGTCTGACAGTGTTCATAACACCATCACTTTCATTGAAAGTCTTAAGATTTAAAACTAATTAACTCTTTTCGTCTGCAACAGCTATCGTCTGCATCACTTCTTAAAATAAAATTTCTCTCATTATTCGCAGAAATATGGTCAAAGTGTCAAACAGTTTGGATCCTAATGAGACGCCGAGTTCTGCTGCTTCTCATTTGGATCAAATCTGTATAATCACGGTTTTGCCACTAGCAAGCAAAGACTTAATCCTTTCCCTGTTCTATGTTAATTACAAATTTCAATACCTACTGAATATTCATGGACAAAACAGTTACAATGGAATATGGAAGGTGGAGCATTGTAACCATTATAGAAAGTAAAGAAACAGATCTATCAAATTCCATTAGCAAACAGAGTAGACCCTGATCAGATGGCTCCTATAGGAGCCATCTGATCTGGGACTAATTTGTTTGCAGATGCGTGAAAACAAGCTTATATGAGGGAAAGGGTCAACCCTTTACCTATTCTATATTTATTCTAAATTTCAATATCTACTGAACAATTCATAGACAAAATAGTTACAATGAAATATGGAAGATGGAACATTGTAACAATTTTAGGAAGTGAAGAGACAGATCTATCATATTCCATTAACAAACAGAGCAGACCCTATCAGACAGCTCCTATAGCACACAAAGAGTTAATTTCATTTAGCGACGGTCTGGTAAATACATGACAATTTTTATAAATACTGAAAACTATAAATCTAGTACTTTAACCCTATGACATATAAATGTGTTTTCACGCCATTGCAAACAGAGTAGACCAAGACCAGATATCTGCTATAGGAGCCATCTGATCAGGGTCTGCTCTGTTTGCTCATAGTATAATATAAATCTGATTCTACAGTTTCTGCTTGAGCCAAAATGTCCTGTGTTCATGTGTCATTATAAAAAAATAATCTAATTAATATTCATGATGTCATTATTTCTTGCACGAATATGCAACAGGGAAAGGGTTAACCATGACACTTGGCCAGGGGAATGTTTGGCCTTAGAAGAAACAGTAGAATGATATAACCCTTTCCTCCATAGGCTATTTTAGATCAAACCTCTTTGAATGAATCTACCCAAAAGGAGCATTTACTAGAGAAAAGTAACATTTTAGAATTTTGTAGTTTGATACCATTGAGATGAATAGAGCATTTGCTCCTAAAGGAGCAAATGCCACATATATCACAATGGTTTCAAGAAGTGGTTAATACAGAAGCGTAGAAGGGCGTATTTATGGAGGAAAGGGATAAATATAATTTCGTAAGCAAACAGAGCAAACAGAACATAATGATAATGAAATTGATTTTTTTGGTTAATTCCAGTATTTATGATTATTGAATGGTACCAGCTTTCCTGTTTATACAACTGCAGTGGATATAAAACTAGAAAAAAAATTGTTTAAATTCACCCCCACCCCCACCCACCTCAAACAATCCAAATATATTGTAAAACACAATTTTATACTTTTGTAACAAAGTTCACCGGTGCATTCATCCAAAACTCTTGAAATGAGAATGTATTCCTTCAATTATGTCCCTTGTGCCTCATTCTAACTTTCCAATCCGAACCAGTCAAGCATTTATAAATGATTTATACATATCCCATTGACACTTAACTTCATGAATATTCATGTCAGAAACAATGACATCATCAACATTTATTAACAGAATTTTTATAATGGCACATGAACACACGATTGTTTGGTATTTGCAGGAACTGTAGAATCAGATCTATATAATTTCATTAACACTGAGCAGACCCTGATCAGATGGCTTCCTGTAGCAAGCCATCTGATATGGGTCTACTCTGTTTGCAAAGGCATGACAAGGCATATCTATCAGGCAAAGGATTAAATGGCCATCAACCAATTAAGTAATGGTTATATCAACTCTTTAGCTGCCAATGACACATCTATAATAACCTATGCGAACAGTTTGGATCTATATGAGACTCCGTGCATCTCATCAGGATCCAAACTTTTTGTTACTGTGACTATTTAATGAAACAAAAATGTAGAAAAATAAAAAATTGCATGCGGACAACAGAGTTTGCAGACGACAAAATTTGGCGGCGAAAGAGTTAACCCGTGAACTGTTTCCACGCTGTGAAGCAATGTATGATGATCTTTGCAAACAGTCTGGATCTAGCTAAGTCTCTCAGATGCCAAACTATTTGACACCCAGCTACAGTTTTCTGAAACACGATGGAAGAAAATTACAAAATTAGAAATGAAGCAGACAACAATTTTAGCAGACAAAACAACTTAGTATTTAAAGGGTTAACCCTTTCAATGTAAGACACGAGTTTACTGTCATTTGCAAACAGTGTAGACCCAAATCAGGTCTCCCAAAAGAGCCCTCAGACCAGAGTCTGAACTGTTTGTCAGTCAAAAGTCTCTAACAAGTTTTAACTCCTTTCATACTAAATGGACTCTACCATTAAAGGATGATGGGTCGTTCCACTCTGGAACTTCAAGGTACAAAGAGTATTGGCTGGCATTTGCAGACAGCGTGGATCCAGATGAGATACTAAGTAACAGGTTGTCTCGTCAGGACCTAAGCTGTTTGACACTTGGGTCAGTAGCTTCTCAATTGAATTGGCAATCATGAAAAGTTCAGCAAATCCGAGATTTAGCAGATATTAATTTTATATCATGAGAAGGGTTAACCTATTCAACCCAGGATACGCTGTTGACGCACTGTCATTTGCAAACAGTGTAGACCCAGATCAGAGGGCTCCTAGAGGAGCCCTCTGATCAGGGTCTGCACTGTTTGTCATTCAAAATTCTGCAGCAAGTTTTTTACTCATTTCGTACAGAGTAGGCTCTATGATTGATTAAACAGTGATGGGCTATTTCACTCTGGAAAATTCAGGATTAAAGGGTTAAGTATCCACAGATATATCCACTATTTATGACAATCAGTGAACTGAGATATGTATAATACAACAGGAACACAATACTTTCCGGACATTGAATTACTCATGGCCTCAAGTACATTGTACAGTAAAACCGGGTAACACTTTCTACTCAATGTATACAGTAAACCTACGAAAACTTTTACTCTCACATAACCCTTTACACCATGAATATGCCTTTCTACACCTTTGCATACAGAGCAGACCCAGATCAGACGGCTCCTATAGGAGCCATTTGATCAGGGTCTGTTCTGTTTGCTTATGGAGTTATAGAGATCAGAATCTCTAGTTTCTGTCATGGTCAACATTTCCTATGTCCATGTACCTGTATAAAAAGTAATCTAATTCATATTCATGACAGCATTATTTCTTACATCAATATTCATGGAGTAAAGAGTTAACCCTTTCCCAGTTGAATATTCATATAAGAATTAATGATATCATAAATACTAATTATCTGATTTTTTATAATACCATAATTATGACCACAAGAAATGTTGGTCATAGCAAACATTGCTGAATCAGATCTACAGTGAACCCTCGTTATACCGGCATTCGTTACAATGGCACCCTCGTTATACCGGCAGTATGCATTGAAACAAAATTACCGTTAAGTCTTTGAAACAACCACTGACTATTTAAGTGCAATGCCAATAAGACAGGTGATTACTTGACGCAGAACACAAAAAGTGCAAAGGGAGCTTTTTGCACTTCTTGTGTTCTGCATTAAACGATCAACTATTGGTACTAGTTTAAAACTGGCCACATGGTTCCTTTCATATTTAAACTCGTTATAACGAGAACTTCATTATACCAGCAAAATGTCTGGAAACAAACACCTCCGTTGTAACGAGGGTTCACTGTATATTATTTCATTAGCAAAACAGAGCAGACCCTGATCAAACAGCTCCTACAAGCTGTCTGAGTTTGGTGTACTCTGTTTGCAAAGACATTATTAAAAAGCAAATTTATGGAGTAAAGGAGTACATATTTCACTCACTCCTTTTCTAAATACATTTGCACCAAACATGTTCATGTATCATGAACCTAATTTTCGTTCTGATGGCTTCTTCTACAAGAATGTTTTTGCTAATGTGACATTTGGAAAATTTGTAAAGCAAACAACCCTTCAGGGGCCAATTTATCTGGGTCTTCACTGTTTGCCTATGCTTATTTTAGGGTCACTAGGGCTAGTAGGCATAAATTATAAATGAACGAGAGCAGTGCAGAATCAAAGTGATGCAGAAAGCTCCCAAAGAAGTAACTCAGCTCTGAAAAGATGAATGCAAGTTGAAAGTGATGCAGAAAGCTCTCAAAGAAGTAACTCAGCATTGAAGAAATTAATATAGAATAAAAGTGATGCAGAAAACTCCCAATGGAGTAATTCAGCATTGAAAAAAATAATGAAGAATGGAAGTGATGTGGAAAGCTTCCAAAGGAGTAACTTATTTACTCAGCATTGAAAACATTAATGCAGAATGAAAGTGATGCGGAAAGCTCCCAAAGAAGTAACTCAGTATTGAAAAGTTTAATGCAGAATGAAAGTGATGCAGAAAGCTCCCAATGGAGTAACTTGGTTACTCAGCATTGGAGAGATGAATGCAGAATGAAAGTGATGCAGATTGCTCCTTTCTGCATTAACCCATTTTTTTGCATATTGTCCTTGAAAAAGGACATAGGAAAACACTGTAGACACAGCAGATTTCTGTTGGTGTTTTCTGATCAGTGTCTGCACTGCGTGCTTCACAAATTATGCTCCACCAAAACCAAACACTCCACTCTTTAGAATTGTCTCTTCGAGACGATTCTAATGAGTGGTCACAATATAGGGTTTGGTGGAGAAATAAAGGCGCTATTATTGAAAATGTTTAAATTTACGCATCTTATCTGGAAATAAGATACAATAAAATTACATATTTGGATGAAATTGCAAGTAAATATAGGCTTAACCCTTACCTTGATATAAACGCCTTTCCATACCTTTGGAAACAGAGTAGACCCAGATCAGACAGCTCCTATAACCGTCTGATCAGGGTCTGCACTGTTTGCTTATGGAATAATACAGACCTGATCATACAGTTTCCATCAATACATATCAAAACTTGTTCATATCCCAATATAAAAAAAATCAGCTAATATATATTCATGATATGATTATTTATTACATGAATATTCAACAGGGAAAGGTTTAATGGGTTTGACTACCACCTGTTTTCTGACCATCAAAGAGATTTTTGTTGGGTGGGCCTTCTACAAAAGGTTTGCTTACATATATGTGGCTTAGTGCACACAAAAAACACATACATAATTGATGCAAAACTATTTGTAAAATACAGTAAAAACCGTCTATAGCATCCACTAAATTGTGTTAATTAGTTGGTATTTAGGGCAGTTGGCAGCTTAAAGCAAGGTGAAAGTAAAACAGAACGCTCATATAGGAGTGTTCTGTTTTACTTTCACCTTGTTTAAGCAGCCACCTGCCTTTAACACAAAATACTTTATGTAATTTAGTGGCCATTATAGAGAGGTTTTACTGTTTACCTAATAAGTATAAAGGGTAGGGTGTTTTTGGGTTGGAGAAACCTCAAGGGTTTGTTAAAATCATTAGACTGGAACAAATAAATAATATGCACAACTACAGTAGTACAACGATCAGATGGCGTTGTTTACAAAACAGTGTGTATGTAAACACAGAAAATTAACGATAAATACAACTGTGATATGTATATTAGGATAGGATGCAGTGGTGTAATGGTTATGCTGTTAGATCTGGATTAACCTATACAACATGTCGCAGTTTAATTTATCGTTAATTGTATGTGTTTACATACGTACTGTTTTGTAAACAACGCCATCTGATCGTTGTACTACTGTAAGTCATATGAGAGTAAAAGTAAACATTGTGATATTCATTAGCTGAAGTGTAACATTCTGCTCCACTGGCATTATAAAGCCAATAATGGCCATAGATATACTTTGTAACACCATTGCAAACAGAGTAGATCCAGATCAGACAGCTCCTACATGCTCATGAGGGAAAGGGTTTGATGTTGTGAGTATAAAAACTGATAAGCCCCGGGGTGGGGCCATTTTTGTTCCGTGGTTCATAATTTGAACAACCTTTGTAGAGGGTCATTATATGATGCTACATACTAAATATTAAAGGTCTAGGCCTTACAGTTTCAGAGAAGAAGATTTTTAAAGATTTTCCTATGAAAAACTGATAAGCCCCAGGGCAGGGCCATTTTTGGTCTGTGGGTCATAATTTGAACATTCTTTGTAGAAGACCATTAGATGATGCTACATACTAAATATTAAAGGTCTAGGCCTTACTCTTTCAGAGAAGAAGATTTTTTAAGATTTTCCCATGAAAAACTGATAAGCCTCGGGGCAGGGCCATTTTTGGTCTGGGGGTCATAGTTTGAAAATCTTTGTAGAGGATCATTAGATGATGCTACATACCAAATATCAAAGGTCTAGGCCTTACAGTTTTAGGGAAAAATATTTTTAAAGATTTTCCTATGAAAAACTGATAAGCCCTCGGGGTGGGGCCATTTTTGGTCCGGGGGTCATAATTTGTACAATCTTTGTAGATGACCATTAGATGATGCTACATACCAAATATCAAAGGTCTAGGCCTTACAGTTTCGGAGAAGAAGATTTTTAAAGATTTTCCTATGAAAAACTTTAAACCCGGGTCGGGGTATTTTTAGATCGGGGGTCATAGTTTGGACAATCTTTGTAGAGGACTATTAGATGATGCTTCATACCAAATATCAAAGCTCTAGGCTTTGTGGTTTCAGAGAAGATGTTTAAGTAAATTGTTGAAGAGGCACATACGCACAACGACGCAAGCCGGAGACAGTCCCCTCAAAATACCTCACCTGGCACTTTGTGCCAGGTGAGCTAAAAATCTGTCAATAAACATTCATAAATACAGGTATAAATATTCATAAGATAAAGGGCAATATAAGTTCATCTATGTCATCAAACTGTTCAGCGCTTAACCCTTTCCCTGTTCTAAATTTCAATACCTACTGAATATTCATGAAAAAATTGTTACAACAAAATATGAAAGGTGGAACATTGTAGCCATTTTAGAATTTAAAAAAAAGCTTAATCTTATAAATTCTATTAGCAAACAGAGCAGACTCTGATCAGATGGCTCCTATAGGAGCTGTCTGATCTGGGTCTACTCTGTTTGGCAAATGTGTAAAAACGTGTTTAACCCTTTCCTCCATAAGTACACCTTTCTACGCCTCTGTATTAGTCACTTCTTGAAACCACTGTGATAAATAGAGCATTTACTCCATGGGAGCAAATGCTCTATTTATCACAATGGTTTCTATATATACTACACAATTATAACATTTTCTTTTTCTCTAGTAAATGCTCCTTTTCGGTAGATTCATTCAAAGAGGTGTGGTCTAAAAATAGCCTATGGAGGAATGGATTAAATGAAGGAAAGAATTAGCCTCTATTACCTTTGCTCCATTGCTGGGGCTCGTCATAATCATTATTATTTTCCATTTCCATGGTGACACGTTTCCTGAATACAATCTCCCAGTCAGGTTTTATCTTTTAGGAATGCAAGAGAAAATAATCCATGGACAACCGTCACTTTCATTTCTAGTCCCATCTGAAAAGACAAATCACATTCTAGGAATCCAAGTTTAACCATTTGAATGCAGGATGTGCATGAATTGTCATTTGCAAACAGTGTAGACCCAGATCAAAGGTTTGTAGCCTTCTTCTTACTGGAGGAGAGCTCTGATCAAGATCTGCACTGTTTGCCATTCAAAATCCTCAAATTCAAGCCTTCAATACTGAGTGGACTTTTGATAATTATAAACCTTTTACTCCATGAATATTCATGTAAGAAATAATGACATTATAAATATAAATTAGATTAAGTTTTAAAATCGATATATTTGGCCATGGCAGAAACTGAAGAATCATATCTATATTATTTTATAAGCAAACAGAGTAGACCCTGATCAGACGGCTCCTACAGGAGCCGTCTGATCTGAGTCTACTCTGTTTGCAAAGGCCTGAAAAGGTGTATTTATGGAGTACAGGGTTAACTGATGGATTTTTCCACTCAGACTGAAAGTACTAATTCTTAGGTAAGTAAAAAATACACTACATGTATCATATTACCATTCAACTCTTTGCATGCTAGTGGCAATTTCATGGTAACCTAAGCAATAGCCATTTCTAAGCCATTTCTTTTAACCATTTCCCTGTTCTATATTTATTCCAAATTTCAATACCCACTGAATATTCATGGACAAAATAGTTTTAATGAAATATGATAGGTTGAACATAGTAGCCATTTTAGAAACTAAAGAAACAGATTTTTCAAAATTTTATTCAATTAGCAAACAGAGCACACCTTGATCAGATAGCTCCTACAGGAGCCATCAGATCTGAGTCTACTCTGTTTGCAAATGCGTAAAAAGGCATTTATATGAAGAAAAGGGTTAATAGAATCAAAATGATTTGAACAGATCTTGGAGAGGGCTATTCCTTGAAAATTATATTGAAATTCTGCATTATTGCCAAATTAGGAAAATTAGCCAAGCCCCTGGTAGCCAAGTTCTTTCTCAAATCAAAATAATTTGAATAATATTGGTAGTCATTTCTGAAACATTATTTCGAAGTGTGGTACACTTTGGTTTCAGAGAAGAAGACTTTTGAAATTTCTACTAAAGCTATATCAAAAAAGTATCAGACAAGAGTATTAGACAGTACTTTCATATAAATGTTTTTTCACACCTTTGCAAATATATGTAGATCCAGATCAGACAGCATCTGCTGGAGCCAACTGATTAGGGTCTGCTGTTTGTTTATGAAATTATATACATGTAGATCTGATCCTAAAGATTTTTCCAAGCCAAAATTTCCTTTATAAATTTTACATTATACAATTTGAGTTAGCCCTTAACTCCATAAATACGTTTTTTATGCCTTTGCAAATAGAGTAGACCCAGATCAGATGGCTCCCTTAGGAGCCATCTGATCTGGGTCTACTCTGTTTGCTTTTAATATTATGTAAGATCTGATTTTCTTCTTTCTGTCACAATAAAGACTTTCTTTATTCATGGCACCATGATAAAAATTCAGTGTCATTATACCTTGGCTGATATTCATGGAGAAAAGTGTTAATTCATGAAGTGACCCATTCATCCATACATGTACATTTACCTTTTCCTTCAAATAAACGCCTTTTAACGCATTATTTTACAACCAGAGTAGACCGAGATCAGACGGCTCCTATAGGAGCCATCTGATCAGGGTCTGCTCTGTTTGCTTATTGTATAATATAGATCTGATTCTTCAGTTTCTGCCTGAGCCAAATTTTAACCCTTCGCTTGCTGAATTTTAAAATACATTTCTCCTTCTTTACCTATGCCCTGTTGTATAATTACATATATCTTCACTGTGTACAAGTGTTTCGCTGTGCAATCACTGCTGTGGAGTGCACTTGTTGCACAATCAACTTGTAAATAGTGCAGACCCTGATGAGACAGCTCCTGCAGGAGCTGTCTCATCTGGGTCTTCACTATTTACATGTAGGTATATTGACGTGAATAGCAAGCGAAGGGTTAAAACATCCTGTGTGCATTATGCCATTATTAGAATTCAGCAAATAAATATTCATGATGATGTCATTATTTCTTACATGAATATCAAACAGGGAAATAGTTAACCCTTACCTTCATATAATTATAAACACCTTTTCACACATCGGCAAACAGAGCAGACCCAGATCAGACGGCTCCTATAGGAGCCGTCTGATCAGGGTCTGCTCTGTTTGCTAAAGAAATTTAATTGGTCTGTTTCTTTAGTTTCTAAAATGGCTATAATGTTCCTCCTTCCATAATTCGTTATAACTATTTTGATCATGAATATTCAGTAGGTATTGAATTTGGAATAAACATACAACAGGGAAAGGGTTTAAGGGAATGGGTTAAATGAAACCGAGAAGAAAGGGTAGACAACAATGATCATAACAAGAAATGGTACCAAAGATGCAGTCGTTTTTCACATCCTATCAATTTCCTGTTTTGATCTATAATTTCCTTCCTATTACTTAGCCTTCAGCATGCTGCAAGAGTACAAGTCAATTTAACCTTTGCCATCATATAATCGCCTTTTCATGCCTTTGCAAACAGAATAGACCCGGATCAGACAGCTCCTGTAGGAGCCTGTAGGAGGATGAAATTATATAGATTATGGAGCTACAAATAAGTCATATGCCTTCTATTTCTTTAACCCTTTCCATCATATAAACACATTTTTATGGCTTTGCAGAGTAGGAGTCGTCTGATCTGGGTCTGCTCTGTTTGCTAATGAAATTATGCTATGGTTTCTACCAATACCAAACAATCTTGTGTATGTATACCATTGTAAAATTCAGCTAATAAATATTCATGATGTCAATATTTCTTACACGAGTATTCAACAGGGAAAGGCTTAAAGAAGCAGTTTGGATCCTGATTAGACTGTTTGACATTATTAGTTACACGGTTATTTGGCAGGGTGTACGGGCTGGTATGACCGGGTTAGATCCCGTATTTCCTGAGGCGTTAGCCGAAGGAAATACGTGGTCTAACCCGGTCATACCAGCCCGTACACCCTGCCAAATTACCGTGTAACGAATTTATTACCAGTCAGAGATCCGATCTACCTAATTAAGAAACGAACAATTCTTAGTTTTGCTGACATTAGATCTCTAATTATGTTACGACATGACAAGGAAAACATGACGTCATCACAGAGCAAATGTGACGTCGCCTCAGAGCAATTTCGAAAGAGGAATTCAAACTTCACTTGTAAACATTTGAGTTAAAACGGTTACACGTTGTACTGAGAAGTTGATAGTGTCAAATTGAGGAGCATACGAGGAACAGTTTTTTACGTTTATTATCGATTATTTGGTCGTAATCCGTCCAGAATTAATGGAGTGAGGACGATATGAAATTTCGAATCGACGCTAAAAATAAAAACAAAACGAATGATGTCACGCGTCAAATTTTAATTCTGTATTCTCCGTGGAAGCCGCCGAATACGGTTCTGTACACCCCGGCAGTTTTTGGCAAACTGACCAATCAAATTCCAAGGATTTACTCTGACTGGTAATAATATTAGTTACACGGTTATTTGGCAGGGTACTGAGGCGTTAGCCGAAGGAAATACGTGGTCTAACCCGGTCATACCAGCCCGTACACCCTGCCAAATTACCGTGTAACGAATTTATTACCAGTCAGAGATCCGATTTACCTAATTAAGAAACGAACAACTCTTATTTTGCTGACATTAGATCTCTAATTGTATGACGACATGACAAAGAAAACATGACGTCATCACAGAGCAAATATGACGTCGTCTCAGAGCAATTTCGAAAGAGGAATTGAAACTTCACTTGTAAACATTAACGGTAACACGTTGTACTGATAAGTTGAAAAGTGTTAAATTGAGGAACGTATGAGGTACAGTTTTTTACGTTTATTATCGATTATTTGGTCGTAATTAATCAAGAATTATTGGAGTAAGGACGATATGAAATTTCGAATCGACGCTAAAAATAAAAACAAAACGAATGACGTCACGCGTCAAATTTGAATAATTCTGTATTCTCCGTGGAAGCCGCTGAATACGGTACTGTACACCCCGGCAGTTTTTGGCAAACTGACCAATCAAATTCCAAGGATTTACTCTGACTGGTAATAATATTAGTTACACGGTTATTTGGCAGGGTGTACGGGCTGGTATGACCGGGTTAGATCCCGTATTTCCTGATAGTGTTTAACCATAATTCGCGTTTTTGTTGAAAAGATTAACGAATACAGATCCCGTCAAATTTTAATTCTGTATTCTCCGTGGAAGCCGCCGAATACGGTTCTGTACACCCCGGCAGTTTTTGGCAAACTGACCAATCAAATTCCAAGGATTTACTCTGACTGGTAATAATCACACTTATCCTGTTTGTAACAATAAATGAAAAATCTACTTTTAACACATTCCTTCATATAAACACGTTTTCATGCATTTGCAAACAGAGTAGACCCAGATCAAACTGCTCCTATAGGAGCCGTCTGATCAGGATCTGCTCTGTTTGCTAATGGAATTTGAAAGATCTGTTTCTTTACTTTCTAAAATTGCTACAATGTTCCACCTTCCATATTTCATTTTTAACTATTTTTACCCATGAATATCCAGTAGGTATTGAAATTAGGAATAAACATAGAACAGGGAAAGGGTCAATACAATTGAACCTCGTGACAATAATAATGATGATTGTTTATGTACTATTAACCCTTTCCCTGTTCTATATTTATTTCAAATTTCAATACCTACTGAATATTCATAGACAAAAATGTTATAATGAAATATGGAAGGTGGGACATTAGCCACTTCAAAAAGTACAGAAACAGAACTTTCAAATTCCATTAGCAAACAGAGCAGACCCTGATCAGACAGCTCCTATAGGAGCCGTCTGATCTGGGTCTACTCTGTTTGCAGATGTGTGAAAACATTTATATGAGGGAAAGGGTTAACCCTTTCCCTCACATAAACACCTTTTTATGCCTTCGGAAGGTGACTCTATCATGTAAAGGGTTATGTACTGTTACAACCACTTTTGCAATAACCACTTTTGCAAAAAAAGTTATTGCAAAATTGGTTTGTATGTAAAAAGTGTCCAAACTTGTATTGCAATAACTTGCCAACCAGTTTTGCAATAAAAAACAGAATGGCAATAAAACTTTCTAGATGGAAGAAATGAGTTACTGTTGCATTTGGGGTAGTTACCAGTAGTTGCAAATATTTTGATGGGACATACCAAAATGAAAACAAAGCCAAAATGGGCTTATCGGTAAATTACAAAACCACCATATATATTTCCTGTTTAAAAATTGGCTGGATTGATAGACTAGTGGCTAATATGTTTGTTTGTTATGCACTGTTTGTCCTTCTTTAACCCTTTCCCTGTTCTATATTTAGTCCAAATTTCAATACCTACTGAAAATTCATGGACAAAATAGTCAGAATGAAAATGGCAGCTGGAACATTGTAGCCAATTTAGAAACTATATCATATTCCATTAGCAAACAGAGCAGACCCTGATCAGATAGCTCCTATAGGAACCATCTGATCTGGGTCTAATCTGTTTGCAAATACATGAAAATGTGTTTATGTGAAGGAAAGGGTTAAAAATAGACAACATGTTTTGATGATGAATGATCAAAGCATAAATAGCAATAAGGACAAGTATATAGTAAGAGGACAACAGAAACCCTGTCCTCCATAAATACGCCTTTCTATGCCACTGTAAGTATCACTTCTTGAATCCGTTGTGATAAATAGAGCATCTGCTCCATAGGAGCAAATGCTCTATTTATCACAATGGTTTCAATACTACACAACTCTAACATTTTCCTTTTTCTAGTGACTGCTCCTTTTTGGGTAGATTTATTCAAAGAGGTTGGTTCTAAAAATAACCTATGAGGGAAAGGGTAAACCCTTACAATGCTGAATTTTCAAATGGACTATTCCAAAACTCAAACAGGTCAAACTTATGGTGAATATTTAGGGATTTTTCTAAAGAAAAGTTTTAACATAACAAACAGTGCAGACCCTGATGAGAGGGCTCCTCTAGGATCAATCTCATGTGGGTCTACACTGTTTGCAAATGACATTAGTGACTCGTGTCCCGCACTGTAAGGGTTAACCCAATGTTCAAAATGGAACAAGAAGTCACTGTTTTTAACCCTTCACTATTTATGTAAGAAAATAATGGAATCATGAATACTGATTAGATTATGTTCTATAATGTCACATAAACGCAGGAACTTTTGGCCATGGCAGAAACTGTACAATTATATCTATATTATTACATAAGCATTTATCAGAGCAGACCTTGATCAGATGGCTCCTATAGGAGTCTACTCTGTTTGCATAGGTGTAGAAAGGTGTATTTATGGAGGAAAAGGTTAACCCTTTACTCCATGAATATTTATGTAAGAAATAATGAAATCATGAATATTAATTAGATTATTATTTCTAATGGCATATAATGACAAATCATTTAGTCATAGTAGAAACTAGAGATTCAGATCTCTGTATAATTCTATAAACAAATGGTAGCAGATCCTGATCAGTTAGCTCCTAAAGGAACCATCTGATCTGGGTCTACTATGTCTGCAAAACCTTGCAAGGTGTATTTATGGAGCAAAAGGTTAACCTATTCCCTCATATTGACACCTTTCGGCACCTCTATAAAAGTCACTTTTTGCTCCATAGGAGCAAATGCTCTATTTATCACGATGGTTTTAAAAGTACACAATTCTAATATTTCCCTTTTTTCTAGTAAATGCTCCTTTTCTGTAGAATTATTCAAAGAGATTGAGTCTAAAAATAGCCTATGAGGGAATGGTTTAACTGTTGAATCCATTCAGTATGAAAGAGTTTAATTTGCAAGAGGATTTTGAATGACATACAGTGCAGACCCCCATCAGAAAGCTCCTTTGATCGCAGTCTACACAAATACCAGTATACCTGTTTCCCACATTCAAAAGGCTATGTGACCACTTAAAGAGCACTTTCCCTGTTCTATGTTTATTCTAAATTTTGCTACCTATTGAATATTCATGGACAAAAAAGTTATATGAAATATGGAAGGTGGAGCATTGTAGCCATTTTAGAAAGTAAAGACACAGATCTTTGAAATTCTATTAGCAAACAGAGTAGACCCTGATCAGACGGCTCCTTTAGGAGCCGTCTGATCTGGGTCTACTCTGTTTGCAGATGCGTGAAAACACGTTTATATGAGGGAAAGGGTTAAAGAGAAAGGCTTCAATATGCGGGATTGGGTTAATGTCAAAAGTCAGTAATGCATAATGCTCCCACAGGAGCATTCGAGACTGCATTACTTCTGTCCTACATTCAGTGCCATGTACCACCTGTCTAAAAATTCTAGCATTAGACTTATCTTTTCAGTAGTCACCTTAGACAGGTTCTACTAAGCATGCAACAGAGCCCCAATAACACGCGTAAATCAAAACATTTTCAAAAATAACTCCTTTATTTCCCCACCAAACCCTATCTTGTGACCACTCTTTAGAATGGTCTCTTTGAGACGATTCTAAAGAGTGGTCACAGTATAGGCTTAGGTGGAGAAATGACGAGTTTAGTATTTGGGTATGCTCCTTTATCTGTAGCTCTGATGAAATAAAGATGACATGGTGCAAAACCATGGTCAACAAACCTGTAACTATTACTTCTGTTAGTCCACCTGTAATACCAAATCTACGCATTATCCCTTCGAATGCTGGATTTTCCATAGTAGAATGACCCATCATATGTTAATCATTTTCCTCATTTAAGCATGTTTTCTAGCATTTGCAAACAGAGAAGACCCAGATCAGACAACTCCCAGGGTCTGCTCTGTTTGCTTATGAATTATAATAGATCTGACTCTACAACAGCTTCTATCATTGTCAAAATATCCTGTTTACATATCCAGGGCTTGGTGGAAAACTATTCTAACTCAAAGTGAAGGAGTTAGAATAGTTTTGCACCAAACCCTCGAGATGCTTTTTTCAAAATTCAGCTAATAAATATTCATGATGTCATTATTTCTTACATGAATATTGAACAGGTAAAGGTATAATAGTGAAGTCCATTCAGTATGAAATAGTTTTAATTTGACAGAGGACTTTGAAAGACAAACAATGCAGACACTGATCAGAGGGCTCCTCTAGGAGCCCTCTGATCTGGGTCTGCACTGTTTGCAAATGACAGTGCATGCATGTCCCGCATTCAAAAGGTTAATTGCACAAACACACAATTATCCCTCCACAGCATGGAATTTCAGGAAGAAACAACAATGAAAATCAGTTTCCATTCACAGAGATACATCACCATACAGTGACAACATTTTCAATGCTGATTTTATGAAGTGGAATGGTCCATATTGTAAAAAGAGTTAAAATGGCATTTACTGTACACAATGTGTTGCATTCCAAGCCAATACTAGGGCACACTATAACAGAAAAAAACACAACTTATTTAATGTCATTTGACATTTCACACAAGCTTTTTCATTTTTTTTCTTCAAAATATGAAATACCATTATTTTAATTATGCCAAGAATATGAATAAAGTTAGGCAAATAGTGCAGACCATGATCAAACCATCCCTGAAGGAGCAGTTTGATCCGGGTCTACACTATTTGCAAATATGTCATTCTAAGTTAACCCTGGACTCCATAAATATGCTTTTTTATGCCTTTGGAAATAGTCTAAATAGTCCCAGATCAGATAGCTGATCAGGGTCTGCTCTAGCTCTTTCCTTATGATATATATACATGTAGATAACTATAATTCTACATTTTCTTGGCTTGCAGTGGGTTGGTGGTTCTTACTAGATGTTCTTCTGTAAACGAAACAATGCAATTTGTTCCGTGCACAGAAGAGCCTCTGGGGTCTTCTTCCATCTGTAATTAGCTGGACGTCGTAATACGACTGAAATACTGTCAAAATGACGTAAAACCTTATAAAAACCAAACCAAACTGCAGTTTTTGCCATGACCAAATATTCCTGTGTATGTGTGCCTTAATAAAAATCAACCTAATTATTATTCATGAAGTAATTATATTTTACATGAATATCCATGGTGTAAAGTATTTCGGCAAATAGTGCAGACCAAAATCAAAATGCTCCTGAAGGAGCAGTTTGAGTTGGGTCTACACTATTTGCTACATTGTTAGTCTTATCTAATATTATCAAAATGGTACAAAAAATAACTTACGGTATTTAGTTTTACTAACTGGTGGAGAGGGGAGAGGGGGTGTCTGAATACTTTGAGTAATTAGGGAACAGTCCATTAGAGAGGGGAGAGGGGGTGTCAGAATACTTATGGAAATTAGTGTACAAACCAGTCGAGAGGGGAGAGGGGGTGTCTGAATACTTGGCTAATTAGGGTACAGTCCAGTGGAGAGGGGAGAGGGGGTGTCTGAATACTTGGGTAATTAGGGTACAGTCCAGTGGAGAGGGGAGAGGGGGTGTCTGAATATTTGGGTAATTAGGGTACAGTCCAGTGGAGAGGGGAGAGGGGGTGTCTGAATACTTGGCTAATTAGGGTACAGTCCAGTGGAGAGGGGGTGTCAGAATACTTAAGGAAATTAGTGTACAAACCAGTCGAGAGGGGAGAGGGGGGGGGGGGGTCTGAATACTTGGGTAATTAGGGTACAGTCCAGTGGAGAGGGGAGAGTGGGTGTCAGAATACTTGGGGTTATTAGGGTACAAAGTGGGGAGATTGGGTGTCTAAATACTTAGGATAATTAGGGTACAAGCCAGTTGAGAGGGGAGAGGGGGTGTCTGAATACATGGGTAAATAGGCTACAAAGTGGGGCGATTGGGTGTCTAAATACTTAGGGTAATTAGGGTACAAAGCATGCAGTGGTGAGGGGAGATTTGGTGTCTGAATACTTAGGGCAATTAAGGTACCAGTATATCAAATGTCAACCTGAACAAGTCACAACCACTGACATTTATTTAACACTTGTGTCATCATGGTTTTTGTCTGCGATCAATTATAACCTAATTACCCTAAACATTTGGACACCCAATTCCCCTGTCCATGGGTTTGCAAAGCTCTATTTATCTGTTCTGTTCTATTTATCACAATGGTTTCAAAAAGTGATTGGGTCAAAAGGCAACAATATGAGGGAATGTGTTTAAAGCTAATTAGCTCTTTGCTCGCTAAATAATTGTCATCTACCAAAAATTGTTGTCTACTAAAAATCCGTAAAGTGAATTTTCACCATTGTTTTTCAAACACCATGATCAGGGTGTTGAACAAGTATCTCATCTTTATCCAAACTGTTTGCATAGGTAATCAGCAAAAAATTACATTCCAGATCAACTACAGCTCCAGTTCATTTAATAACCCTTTCCTCCATAATTACGCCTTCCTACACCTCTTTCAAAATCACCTGTTGAAACCATTGTGATAAATAGAGCATTTGCTCCTATAAGAGCAAAATGCTCTATTTATCACAATGGTTTCAAACTACATTGTAGAAAATTCTAAATTTTTCCTTTTTCTCTAGTTAATGCTCCTTTTCGGTAGATTTATTCAAAGTGATTGGATCTAAAAATAGCCTATGAGGGAATGGGTTAACCTGCAATCTGAACTAACTCTTTACCTAAAAGAAACGCCTTTATCATGCCTTTGCAAACAGAATTAAACACAGATCAGATGGCTCCTACAGGAGCGATTTGATCAGGGCTTGCTCTGTTTGATTATGACATACTGATAAAATTCTTCTGTTCCTGCCATGATCAAATATTAGCTTTTCAATAATGTCATTATCATAATTCCGCTAATTAATATTCATAGTCATTATTTTTTACTAAAATTTATGAGGTAAAGCATTAGCCCTCTACACCATATATATATAGTAAAACCTCTCTATAATGACCACTAATTTACATCAAGTATTTTGTGTTAAAAGTAGGTGGATGCTTAAAGCAAGGTGAAAGTAAAACAGAACGCTCCTATAGGAGCGTTCTGTTTTACTTTCACCTTGCTTTAAGCAACCACCTGCCCTAAATGCCAACTAATTAACGCAATTTAGTGGTCGTTATAGGGAGGTTTAACTGTACCTTTCTATGCCTTTGCAAACCAAGAAGGCCCAGATCAGATGGTTCCTATTGGAGCCGTCTGATCTGCGTCTGCTCTGCTTGCTTATGAAATAACATAGATCTTATTCTGCAGTTTCTGCTTTGGCAAAAGCTTCATGTCTTCATCTACTCTTTTAAAACCCTTTCCCTGTTCTATGTTTATGTCAAATTTCAATACCTACTAAATATTCATGGACAAAATAGTTATAAGGAAATATGGAAGGTGGAACACTGTAGACATTTGAGAAAGTAAAGAAACAGATCTATCAAATTTTATTAGCAAACAGAGTATACCCTGATCAGACGGCTCCTCTAGGAGCCGTCTGATCTGGGTCTACTCTGTTTGCAAATGCGTGAAAACACGTTTATATGAGGGAAAGGGTTAAAATTGATGTGGAAATTATATTCATGATGTCACTATTTCTAACATGAATATCCATGGAGTTCAATGAGTTAATCAGAATTCAAATTTCTCTTACATCCTGACAAGCCAGGACTGGTTTGATAATATCACTATAGTGCAAAAACTGAATCATGCCACAAGCATTTTAATGAATTAATTCATGATTCAAATTATTTACAGTAGAACCCCTCTTAAGCCGTCATTCATTTATTGAATACATGTATAGGAGTCTTAAAAAGCAATCAGTTGCTTAATGCAGGGCAAACGTAATGCAGAAAACTCCAATAGGAGCTTTCTGCATTACCTTCGACCTGCATTAAGCTGCCACCTGCCTTACAGGCCCATAATTAGACCTTTTCTTGATGATTGCTTAAGACAGGTTCTACTATACACCAAGCTAAATTATTTTCAGTTTTAGAAAAGTGATATATTTAAACTTTATCATTCTCCTGCGTCAGGTTTCAATTCTGGAAGTAATTATTTCTTTGATCTACTGTTATTCTAAAGTATGGTCAGATTATTGAACAGATTTGAGGTTCTGATGAAATGCCAAGTTGCACAGCACCTCCTCTTGAACCAATGTACATATGTACATAGTTTTTCACAGGTTTGCCTATAGTTGACCTTGCTCCTATAGGAGCCATCTGATCTGAGTCTACTCTGTTTGCAAAGGTGTAGAAAGGCTAAATATATATGGAGCAATGGGTAAAAAAGATTTGACTCTACAACACAGTGTTCTACCACACTCGTTGTAAATTTTTATATTTATTCTTTTAAATAATTACAAGCAATGGACGTTAATTATATAATCTAGTAAATTCTAATTACTGTTAGTATTCCAGGCAGACAAACTTAAGCAAAAAGTGTAGAGACAGATCAAATGCCTCCTGATGGACTCGTTTGATCAGGTCTACTGAATCTTCTCTATTTGTAACTATGTCAGTCTTTTAGAGTTATAGAGATGGTGCTAACTTGTTTAACCCATTCCCTCATATTGATGCCTTTTGACATCTCTGTAAAAGTCACTTTGTGAAACCATTACGATAAATAGAGCATTTGCTCCATAGGAGCAAATGCTCTATTCATCACAATGGTTTCAAAACTACACAATTGTAATTTTTTTCTTTTCTCTAGTAAATGTTCCTTTTCGGTAGATTTATTCAAAGAGATTGGATCTAAAAATAGCCTATGAGGTAATGGGTTAACCCTTTCCCTGTTGCATAATTTCATTCATGTAAGAAATAATGAAACTATTTTTTTATATAATGGCATAATGTACACAGAATATTTTGGTATTGGAAGAAACTGAAGAGTTATACCTATTAAAATTTCATAAGCAAACAGAGCAGACCCTGATCAGACAGCTCCTACAGGAGCTGTCTGATCTAGGTTTTCTCTGTTTGTAAAGGTGTGAAAAGGCGTTTACATGAAGGAAAGCAAAAGTCTAATGTCTAAATATTTAGGATAAATAACATACAATGCGAGGTCATATTATTCACATTATACGACAGTGTCATAATGCTGATGTAAGCAAAAATTGTGACATTATTTTTTAACCCCATGAACATTTAAAAAGAAAAAAATGACTGTTTAAATGTCAGTTTGCTAATTTTTTTTGTATGTACAAGTGTATACTGTATTATAGCAATAACTGTAGAATCATATCTATATTATTTCATACACAACCAGACTCTGATCTGGATCTACTCCATTTCTACGAGTTCAGGGCTAAGTGTGGATCTTTGAAAATGATAAATAATGCAGCTTGGACTCATGACATTTCCAGACAATAATAAATTATGTTCATTAACCCTTCCCCTGTCTTATGTTTATTCCGAATTTCAATACCTACTGAATATTCATGGACAAAATAGTTACAACAAAATATGGAAGGTGTACATTGCAGTCATTTTAGAAAGTAAAGAAACAGATCTTTCAAATTCCATTAACAAACAGAGCAGACCCTGATCAGGTGGCTCCTCTAGGAGTCGTCTGATCTGGGTCTACTCTGTTGGCAAATGCGTGAAAACACGTTTATATGAAGGAAAGGGTTAACCCTTTCTTTCATATAAACGTTTTTTCACACATTTGCAAAAAGAGTAGAAACTCTCCCTGTTTGCTTATGGCATGATATAGATGTGATTCTAAAGTTTTTTCAAAACAAAACATTCCTTGAAAGTTTTACATTATAAAAATCATTATTTGTTACATGAATATTGAACAGGTAAAGAATGCTTGAATGTTATCAGTACTCTTCAGTATTGGAGGAAATAAAGAAAATAATAACACAAATATCATAATTGTCTAATATTTTCTCTCCCTTTGCATTCTTGGTAATTGTCATCTGAAAATTGTTCAACTGCTGCACTTTTCTTTCATCGTTTTAACAGTATTTCAGTCATATCACGACTTCCAGCTAATTACAAGTGGAGGATCTTCTTTGCACGGAACAAATTGCATTGTTTCATGCACAGAAGAACATCCAGGTGAACCACTGACCAACAGCAAGCCAGCTGGAAGGCTTCCTCACATGAAAAATCCAAATGCACAGACTGGGATTCGAACCCACAGTGTAGAGGGGCTATGTGATTGTCACTAGGCCATGGAGGCCCCCTTTAGGCATCTTTTCTCGATGCAAACTTTAAGCTAGAATGCAATGTGTAATGATCGAACTATATTAATGTTTTTAACTCTGTTTGCTTATGAAAGATCTGATTCTACAGTTTTGGCAATGACCAAACAATCCTGTGTTTATACCCCATTATAAAAAATCAGCTAATAAATATTCACGATGTCATTATTTTTATATGAATATTCATCAGATAAAGTGTTAAATTCTTGATAATCTTTGAAAGCAGATTATTGTTGGATCCCTGTAAAATGTTAAATAACATGGTCTCATCCATATGCAAACTGATTAACCCATTCCCTCATAGTATAGGCTATTTTTAGATCCTACCCCTTTGACTAAATGTACAGAAAATTTAGAAATGTGTAGTTTTGAAACCATTGTGATAAATAGAGCATTATTTTGCTCCAGTGGTGCAAATGCTCTATTTATCGCAATGGTTTCAAAGGCGTCAAAAGGCATCAATATGAGGCAACAGGTTAACTTATTGAATGTGTGTATTGACATTTGCAAACTGTGTAGATACAGAGCTATTAGAGGAGTCGTCTGATCAGGGTCTACTCTGTTTGCTTATTGAATTATATAGAGCTGAGTCTATGGTTTTGTCTTTGAAAAAAATTCAGTAAATGCATATTCATGAAGTGATAAATTCATGCCTAAATGTTCATTAGGGAAAGGTTTAACCCTTTACTCCATATATATGCCGTTCTATGCCTTTGCAAACAGAGTAGACCCAGATCAGACAGCTCCTATAGGAGCCATAAGATCAGCTTCTGCTGTTTGCTTCTCAAATTTATATAGATCTGACTGTACAATTTCTACCAATACCAAAACCTCTCAAGTAAAAACTCATTCAATTGACTATTTATGGAGTAAAGGGTTAAAGAGAAAATATTATTTCAGACCACAATTATGGGTGTGTAAGAGTTAAATGCATTAAAACAGATTATGTTATCAGTATGTCATATTTACTGACATTTCTGAGTGACAAGTTGTGTTTATAACCCTTTCCTTCATATAAATGTGTTTCACGTATTTGCAAACAGAGTAGACCCAGATCAGATGGCTCCTATAAGAGCCATCTGATCAGGGTCTGCTCTGTTTGCTTTTGACATAATATAGATCTGATTCTATAGTTTTTGTCAAAGCAAAAAATTCCCATAAACAGTTTACATTATAAAAATTGAGCTAATAGACATCCATGTTATCATTTATTTCTTACATGAATATTCAACACTGGGAAAGGGTTAACCCTTTCCCTCATATAAACGTGTTTTCACGCATTTGCAAACACAGAAGTCTGCTCTGTTTGCTAGTAGAATTTGATAGATCTGTTTCCTTGCTTTCTAAAATGTGTACAATGTACCTTCCATATTTCTTTATCACAATTTTGTTAATAATTCAAAAGGTAATGAAATTTGGAATAAACACAGAACAGGGAAAGGGTTAACAGTATCCCCCTAAGGGCAAATTTTATGATTAATTTAGTAAATATTTTGTATCCCAATGGGAGTCAGAGTAAGTGGATTTTTCATCAGGATCTAAACTGTATGACAACCGTATGAAGGAAGAAATCCATGATTGTGGTCTACATTGTTATCCCTTTCCCTGGTGATTGAAGCGCCTTTACATTGCCTTATCCCTTTCCCTGTTCTATGTTTATTACGAATTTCAATACCTACTGAATATTTATGGACAAAATCGTTAAAATGAAATATGGAAGGTGGAATATTGTAGCCATTTTAGAAAGTAAAGACCCGGATCTTTGAAATTCTATTAGCAAACAGAGTAGACCCTGATCAGACGGCTCCTCTAGGAGCCGTCTGATCTGGGTCTACTCTGTTTGCAAATGCGTGAAAACACGTTTATATGAGGGAAATGGTTATACAAACCAAGTAGGCCCAGACCAGATGTACGTCTCCTGTAGTATTTGTCTGATCAGTTCTGTTCTGTTTGCTTATTGCATAGTATAGATATGTTTCTATAGTTTCTGCCATAGCCAAACATTCTTGATTTCATATGCCATTATAAAAATTAATCTAAAATATAAATATTCATGATATCAAAATTTCTTATATGAATATTCATCAGTTTATGGGTCATGAATCACAAATATCTAGCCACAATCTGTCTAATAACTTTTTACATCATTAATTATTTATACAGTTCAAGACCTCATAAATATTCATTAACTGAATTTCTTTAACCCTTTCCCTCATATAAACGCGTTTTCACGTGTTTGTAAACAGAGTAGATTCAGATCAGATGGCTCTTATAGAAGCTGTCTGATAAGGGTCTGCTCTGTTTGCTTATAGAATTATAATGAGCCTGACCCTACAGTTTATACCTTGGTAGATATGCAATTATAAAAATTCAGTTAATAAATATGCATTATGTCACCATTTCCTTCATCCAACAGGGAAAGGGTTAAGTTATCAGAAATTCTGTGCTTACATGCGTAGAGTTATATATGATATACAGTAAAACCTCTCTATAACGGACACTAAATTACATCAAGTATTTTGGGTTAAAGGCATGTGGCTGCTTAAAGCAAGGTGAAAGTAAAACAGAACGCTCCTTTAGGTAGGAGCGTTCTGTTTTACTTTCACCTTGCTTTAAGCAGCCACCTGCCCTAAATATCAACTAATTAACACAATTTAGTGGTTGTTATAGAGAGATTTTACTGTATATGACTCTGACTTAGTAGAATTAAGTGACAAATGACTGACAACACGGCCTACATATGTCAAAACAATATAACAAAACATATAAAAGTGTCCAAAGTCTAGCATACCCAAACAACCCTTAGTATTTGTACAAGCAAACTTAGGCAAAAAGTGCAGACCCAGATCAAGGGTAAAGGGGCTGTCCAAATATTAAACCCTTATCTCCATACATATGCCTCTATAAAAGTCACTTTTTGAAATCATTGTGAGAACTTGAGAGCATTTGCTCCACAGCAGCAGATGCTCTAATTATTACCAAGGTTTCAAAACTACACAATTTTTTTTTTTTTCCAGTCAATGCTCCTTTTCAGTAGATTTATTCAAAGAGGTTGGGTTTTCGAATAACCAATGAGGGAATGGAAATAACCTATGAGGGAATGGGTTAAACAAACACTTCATAACTGGCTAATATAACTGAGTTATTACTATCAATAGAGACTTTTATTATGTTTTCTGTAAATTAACTCTTTCCATGTTAAGTAATATATTTTTTGCTTGCAACAATTGTCATCTACTTAAATTTCTCTCATTTCTTTGCAAATATATGGTCATAGTATTAAACAGTTTGGATCCTGATGAGATGCCGCATTATGCAGTATCTCATTATAGATCAAAACTGTTTGCATAGGTAATAATTTGCTAGCATGCAAAGAGTTGAAGAGACAGAAAATACAATAGAACCTGTCTTAAGTGACCTTATATTAATTGGACACAGGAATCCTAAAAAAGCAGGTGGTTGCTTAATGCCGGGCAAAAGTAATGCAGAAAGCTCCTATAGGAGCTTTCTGCATTACTTTTGACTTGTATTAAGCTACCACCTGTCTTACAGACCCTTAATTAGACACTCTTCTTGATGGTCCTTTAACCCTTTCCTCCATAAATACGCTTTTCTACACCTTTGCAAATAGAGAAGACCCAGATCAGATGGCTCCTGTAGGAGCCGTCTGATCAGGGTCTGCTCTGTTTGCTAATGGAATTATATAGATATGATTCTTTAGTTTCTGCCATGGTCAAAATTTCATGTGTTCACATACCTGTATAAATTAGAACTACCACAAAAGGTGATGAATACCCCCACTAGCACATTTGACAGAGATGGGGGTTATAGTAATAAAGCGCTCGACCACTAAATTTTCATTTATTAAATTACAAAAAGGGAGATCATTCATTAATGCACGAAGCGACAAATCAAAACCTTTATCGCAGGTGCAAAACTTCAGATGGTGTTCAACAGTACTCAGATTCAATGAAGCATAACGAAATTCAAACCTGATCTGTAACTCATTATAATAAAGCAACATTCAAAATATCACTACAATATCTGAATCAGTTTAGAAAAAAACTCCGGAAAACCTGAAATTTCCTAAAAATTTCTAAGTCAAAATGCTGTAATTCCGTTACAAAAAATCAATGTAATGTAACAAAATTCAAACTTGATCTGTAACTCATTATTATAAAGCTACATACCAAATATCACATAAATATCTGCAAGGGTTTAGACAAAAAACCTCTGGAAAACCTGTATTTAAAATCACTGTATTTCCGTGAGAAATCCATGAAGCATAACGAAATTCCAACTTAATCTGTAACTCATTATAATAAGGCCACATACCAAATATCACTTCAATATCTGTAAAGGTTTAGAAAAAAAACTCCGGAAAACCTGAATTTCCAGAAAATTTCTAAGTAAAATCACTGTATTTTCGTGAAAAATCCATGAAGTGTAACGAAATTCAAACTTGATCTGTAACTCATTATAATAAAGCTACATACAAAATATTACTTCAATATTTGTTAAGGTTTAGAAAAAAAATCCGGAAAACCTGAATTTCCGGAAAGTTTCCTAGTCATTTAAAATCACTGTATTTCCGTGAAAAATCAATGAAGCGTAATGAAATTCAAACTTGATCTGTAACTCATTATAATAAAGCCACATATCACATATCACTTCAATATCTGTAAAGGTATAGAAAAAAACTACGGAAAACTCCAGATTTTGAGAAAAATAACAAAGGGCAATAACTCCAAAAATACTGAAGACAGAGTTACAAACATTGTGCACTGCACTTGTGGTCAATGTCATCTATCTGTATATGAAGTTTGAAGTCAATAGCTTTTATACTTTGGACAGACGAACGGATGGACGAACAACCGGAGGGACATGGTGACTCCAGTATACCCCACAAAACTTTGTTTGTGGGGGTATAACAATAATATAATTAATATTCATGATGTCATTATTTCTTACATGAGTATTTATGGAGTAACGGGTTAAGACAGGTTCTACTGTACATCTATTGTCCGTTCCCCTGCTATGAAAATCATATTGTCTGCTTATCTGTCTCCATCTGATTCCCATAATTTTTCAAATACTGTTAACCAAAAAAAAAACAGCATGGACTTTGATAATACAAGTTACTGGTTTTCTGGTCTGGATGTAAGTTGTTTCCAGTCACATCGAAATTAGTAGGAAAAAGGTTAACTCTTATCAAACTAAAAATCATTGACATTTGCTCAAAATTATCGCTTCTGATTCGCTCAAATTCGAGAAAATACTGAATAAGTGTCATATAGCTTGGATCCTGATGAGACACTGAGTTATTTGTTACCTCATCAAGATACAAGCTGTTGGAAAATTCTAGTCTGGTCACAGAGGTCCAGATAAGATGTGTAAACTTAAACATTTTCAAGAATAGCTCCTTTATTTCTCCACCAAACCTTATACTGTGACCACTCTTTAGAATTGTCTCGATGAGACGATTCTAAAGAGTGGTCACAGTATAGAGTTTGATGGAGAAATGACAATTTTAGTATTTGGGTATGGACATTTATCTGTAGCTCTAGGTCACACTTAGCATGGTAAAGGTTAATTGCATTATTTGAAGATCGGTCCCAGGTGTCTGAAAATTTCAGGCTATCTTGGCATCTGTTTCATAGCCGAGACTTTCCAGATGGAAATCACTTTCATTATTAACTCTGTGCAACCTGATTCACCTTTTAAATGAGGGAAATGAAAGTACTGGAATTTGCAAACAGTGTAGATCCAGATTAGAGGGCTTTCATATTGAATGAACTCTATCACTAACCCTTACAGTGTGGGACACAAGTCTAATATCCTTTGCAAACAGTGTAGACTCTGATGAGAGGGCTCCTAAGAGCCCTCTCATCAGGGTCTGCACTGTTTGTCATGTTACACAAATATAATCAGAGTGTCAAAAATACAACCAGAGTGTCAAATAGTCTGGATCCTGATGAGACACTGTGTGTTAATTGGCAACTCATCTGGATCCAAACTATTTGCATAGCTAATTACGATTCGGCATATTGTGTGCAAAGAGTTATAATTATAAAACTCGGTTTATAATTAATATTCTTTTTTTTATTGTCATTATATCTTACATGAATATTCATCAGGTAATCATGTTAACCCTTTATTCCATAAATACACTTTTCTACTCCTTTGCAAACAGAGTAGACCCAGATCAGTCAGCTCCTATAGGAGCCATCTGAACAGACTCTACTCTATTTGCATAATATAGATCTTATTCTACACTTTCTACCTTGGTTGAATATTCCTGCATTATGTTATAAAAATACAGCTAATCAATTTGCATGATGTCATTACTAATCTTACATGAATATTTGTGGCATAAACATGTTAAGACAGGTTTTACTGTTCCTAGCAGAACTGGGTAAACAAAGGGTGACTGGCAGGTTATACACTTGAATAATTCATTTGTATAATACAAATCAAATCTGCCATTCCCCCATTCCCAGAACAGCAGAATCTGTTCTAAGCGGCCATTCATTTATTGAACATAATAGTATAAATAATGCAGATGGTTGCTTACTTAACGCAGGTCAAAAGTAATGCAGTAAGCTCCTATAGGAGCTTGCTGCATTACTTTGACCTGCTTTAAGATACCACCTGCTTTAATGACCCATAATTAGATGTCCACTTAAGCCTTTCCTCCATAAATAAGCCTTTCTGTGCCTCTGTAAAAGTCTAAGTTCTAAACTTTTCTTTTTCTTTAGTAAATGCTCCTTTTCGGTAGATTTATTCAAAGAGGTTGGGTCTTAAAATAGCCTATGAGGGAATGGGTTAAGACAAGTTCTACTTTATATCCAGCCTTGTACCATTGCCAGCACCAGATGCATTTACAAAAACAAGAGAATCATAATGGCCTGACATCACTCACCTGAAACATTTGAGTCTTGTGATCTAGCTATTGCGTACAGAGAACAAAAGTTTGTCCATTTTTTTTAAAACTTTAACCAGGAAATTAGCTCAGGGCTGCCATATTCTTTGATGAAGTACAATCACTTGATGATATCGGAAGAATGTCAGAGTACAAGCCTAAGGCTTAACCCTTTCCTCTGTGAAAAGTCATGCGAGAAATAATGACATCATGAATATTAATTAGATTATTTTTGATATTGGCACATGGATACAAAAAAGTTTTGGTAATGGTAGAAACTGAAAAATCTATATATGTATTATATTGTAAGCAAACAGAGCAGACCCTGATCCTATAGAAGCCTTCTGATCTGGGTCTACTCTGTTTGCAAAGGCATAGAAAAGCGTATTTATGGAGTAAAGGGTTAACCCTTTCCTTCATATAAACACTTTTTCGCATGTTTGCAATCAAACTAGACCCAGATCAGAGGATTCATGTAGGAGCATTATGAAATAATAGATATGATTTTATTATTTTTAATGAAATAATAGATCTGATTTTATTATTTTTAATGAAAAAATAGATCTGATTCTGTAGTTTCTGCCATGGCCAACAGATCCTGTGTTCATACGTCATGAAATAAAATCAGCTTATGAATATTTATAATGGCATTATTTCTTCCATGAATATTCATTGAGAAATGGCTTAACCCTTTCCCTGTTCTGTGTTTATTGCAATTTCAATACCTACTGAATATTCATGGACAATGAGATAATAATGAAATAGGGAAGGTGAACCATTGTAGTCATTTTAGAAAGTAAAGACACAGATCTTTGAAATTCTATTAGCAAACAGAGTAGACCCTGATCAGACGACTCCTCAAGGAGCCGTCTGATCTGGGTCTTCTCTGTTTGCAGATGCGTGAAAACACGTTTATATGAGGGAAAGGGTTAAATTTATCATGACTTTATCATAAACAAACTGGGTAGATCAGACATGCTGCAACAGACGTCATCTGATCTGGGTCTACTCTGTTTGTAAAGTTGCCGCAAGTCGTCTCTATGAGGGAAAGATTTACGGCAATTCCCAAATGTCGGAATATCATAATCATAGCAAGGCTGTGCATTATTCTGTCTGTCTACCAACCCAATTATATGCATATCTGTCATAATTTCGTTATCTTCCATGCATGAGATTCAAAGGACACACGTTACAGCAGGCACGGTATCACTGTAATATATGTGACAAGGAAACAGATTTATATTTTATAGCTGAAGATCTATCCCATTCCATCATATTGACGACTTTTGACGACTCTGTAGAAGTCACTTTGTGAAAACATTGTGATAAATACAGCATTTGCTCCCATAGGAGCAAATGCTCTATTTATCACAATGGTTTCAAACTACAAAATTCTAAAAGTTTCCTTTTCTCTAGTTAATGCTCCTTTTCGGTAGATTCATTCAAAGAGGTTGGGTCTAAAAATAGCCTATGGAGGAAAGGGTTATCAGGCTCTGCTCTGTTTCCCTATATGGAAAATATAGATCTGATCCTTCAGTTTCAGCCATGACAAAACATTCCTCTGTTCATTGACCATTACTAAATTTCAGTTAATTAATATTTATGATGTCGTCAATTCTTGTATAAATATTCACGAGGGAAAGGGTCAAAGGCAATGTGTCCACAAATAACACCATCTAGAAGTCTGTAAAAAATGGAACGAAGTTTTAGCTTGTTTAACCCATTACCTCATAGGCTATTTTTAGATCCAACCACTTTGAATAAATCTACCGAAAAGCAGCATTAACTAGAGAAAAGTAAAATTTTAGAATTTTGTAGTTCTGAAACCATTGTGATAAATAGAGCTTTAAGGAGCAAAATGCTCTATTTATCACAATGGTTTCAAAAAGTGACTTTTACAGAGGCGTAGAAAGGCATATTTATGGAGTAAAGGGTTAACCATTTCCATAAAATATCAATTTAAGAATTTTCTGAATCAGGTGTAAATCGTTCCATAAGCAAACAAAGCAGACCCAGATCAGACAGCTTCAACAGGAGCTGTCTCATCTGGGACTAATCTGTCAAGGTGTCAAAAGTCACCTATATGAGGGACAGGGTCAAGGATTAATGAAAATTAGTAGGATATGGAAATAACAAATGAATAATCTCTAAACCCATTAGTCCATGAATATTCACGTAAGAAATAATGATGTCATGAATATTAATCAGATTCATTGTTATAATAGCATATGGATACATGCGTTTTTGGCAATGGCAGAAAATATAGAATTATATCTGTATTATATCATAAGCAAACAGAGCAGACTCTGATCAGATGGCTCCTACAGGAACCATCTAATCTGGGTCTACTCTGTTTACAAGGGCATAGAAAGGCACATTTATGAAATAAAGGGTTAAAACTGCAAAAGTTTAATTTAACACATTATCCCCTAGTGACGCGTTTTTGCGCATCTATAGAAGTCACTTTATGAAACCATTGTGATAAATAGAGCATTTGCTCCTATAGGAGCAAATGCTCTATTTATCACAATGGTTTCAAACTACAAAATTCTAAATTGTTCCTTTCCTCTAGTTAATGCTCCTTTTCGGTAGATACATTCAAAGAGGTCTAAAAATAGCCTAGGAGAGAATGAGTTAAAGTACCGTATTGATGTTGCTGATGTTTTTCACCCATGTTTCAGACAAAATTCATGTGGGTTTTAGTTCGAGATGTGTTCTAAATAATGCAATACTCTGTTCTAGAACAAGAACTTACGAGTGGCAATGTAAACTGTTATTATTGAGTCACAAATGTATTTTACCATATAAGTGGTTCAGGGAAATCATCATAAAATGATCCAACAGTATTACTCATTGGTAACAATTTTGTTGACAAGCCTTTATGTATATTAATTAATTTTGCAATCACAACATTCAAACAACAATATAACAGGAATCAACATGTCATCATAATTCGTGATATTAATCTCGGATCATCGTATTGAGTAAATATAACGCCTCTTCCCCATAGCAATAACACATGGACTCAAAGCACTCTGCAGGTGAATGTGCGATAAGTTTTGCCAACAATTTGAATCAAGATGAAATGAATGTCAGGTATTATCCTCCCAATTTGACCTGAGACTCGATTAATCTTTGGTGTGTTTATCGGGATTGTTTGTAATACTCTGTGACAAAAAATAGCAAAACAAAAGCCTGAAATAATCATGTTCCACCAGGATTGTATTCTTATAGCGCATTCTTATACCTTCATAAATTTATCCGAATACTGCCGACAATAATAAACGGAATATGCACGAGCCTCAGGTCAAATTGGGAGGACAATAACTGAGGACCACTGATAGTTCAATCACCTTTTGCATAAGGAAAAGTAGAAACAATCCACTGTGAGACTTGAGTGAAATGACAATTTTGAAAACAATGATATCATGAATCATATTAAAGGTTAACCTTTCAACCCATTACATCATAAGCTATTTTTAGACCCAACCTCTTTGAATAAATCTACTGAAAAGGAGCATTTACTAGAAAAATGGATTTTTTTTAGAATTGTGTAATTTTGAAACCATTGTAATAAATAGAGCATTTGCTCCTATGGAGCAAATGCTCTATTATCACAAAGATTTCAAAAAGTGACTTTTTCAAAAGGCATCAAATATGAGTTTTTTTTGCTGAAATTAGTTTAATATTCAAAATACATGTACTAGCTATATATGAAATACATTGTACATGTTAACAATTGAATATTAATATAATTCTCCACAAAGTATACTGATAAGTTCAATAATGTTCACTAACAGTTTGTATCAAGTTTCTTGACACCTTATCCAGATCCAACCTGTTGGCAGAGGTTATCGGCAGTCCTCCTGAACTCTTTACATGCTTGCGGCGAAATTGTGATTACCGATGCAAACAGTTTGGATCCAGATGAGACGCCGCATGCGGCGTCTCATCAGGATCTAAACTGTTTGTCACTGTGATTATATTTTTGTAAAATTTATTTTAAGAATTGAAGCAGACGACAATTGTTGCAGACAAAAAAAGATATTTAGCATGCAAAGAGTTAAGTGAGGTAGAAGTTAATTACTGCAGGAGTTATTGAAACATGTTCTGATTTAGAGAGCAATGTACACAGAGACAGAGGACACAATGAGGTAATTGAATGTGTCAGGCTGATAACATTGAAACTGACAGACTTGTAAGCAGGAATGCAGGCATGGAGTTGAGAATAAAAGGTTCAAAGTGGCCCGATCGAGTGTAAAATAAATTTAATAAACTTCCATGAAAATTAAATTTTGAAAATGCATATCCATGAAATTCAAGAACTTCAATATTAATTTACAATGTTCTAGTTAAACATCAGATATTTTGAGACGAAAATGTGTCGAAAGTTGAATGCAAGACTGTAATTATTACATTATGAAACCCTTTACTCCATAGGCCTTTGCAAACAGAGAAGACGGCAGATCAGAAGGCTCCTACAGGATCCATCTGATCAGGGTTTGCTCTGTTTGCTTATTATATAAGATACAGTTTCTGCCATGGCTAAATTTTCCTATGCCTATGTGCTATTATAACAATTAATCTAATTTACATTTGATGATGTCATTTATTCATTATTTCGCACATGAATATTCATGGAGTAAAGGGTTTTTAATTAATTGATTGTTTTCCTAAAAATGTCTGAAATGCTTTATCTTTCATTTATATTGAAAAATGCTTTCAGCGTGTCTAATAATTTTGATCCTGATGAGATGCCAACTTATTAACCCTTTCCCTCATATAAACGTGTTTTCACACATTTGCAAACAGAGTAGACCCAGATCAGATGGCTCCTAGAGGAGCTGTCTGATCAGGGTCTGCTCTGTTTGCTAATGGAATTTGAAAGATCTGTTTCTTTACTTTCCAAAATGGTTACAATGTTCAACCATTCACATTTCGTTATAACTATTATGTTCATGAATATTCAGTAGGTATTGAAATTTGAAACAAACATAGAACAGGGAAAGGGTTAAGCATTATATCTGGGTCCAAAATGTTCGCAAAGGTTGACACAAGTTAACCCATTCCCTCATACCAGGCTATTTTTAAATCCAACTTCTTTGAATAAATCTACCAAAAAGGAGCATTAACTTGAGAAAAGAAAAAAATAAGAATGTTGTAGTTTGAAACAATTGTGATAAATAGAGCATTTTAGAAACAGGGATTTTGTATAGAAATCAGTGGACATCTTCGGCCAAGTTCTGAATGACTCTGATTCTATTTCGGAGCAAAGCTTTAAATATTAATTAGGTTGTTATCAAATGTACAATGGCTGACACTGGTTGTTGGCCTACATATACATTGAATGATTATTTCTGGTACGTAAATTTGAATCTTGCGACAGATTCCCTGAGATCTTTTAATCTATATGCATTATAAAATATGATAAGCATCTATCAAGAAATAAAGATACATAATTAACCCTTTACTCCATGAATATTCATTTAAGAAATAATGACATCATGAATATTAATGTTACAACAGGGCATGGACATGAGAATTTTTAGCCTTGACAAAACTGTAGAAGCATCTCTATATTATATCATAAGCAAACAGAGCAGACCCTGATCAGATGGCTCCTACTGGGTCTACTCTTGTTTACAAAGGCATATATAAAGGTGTATTCATGAAGTAAAGGATTACCCTTCGCTTGCTGAATTTTAAAATACATTTCTCCTTCTTTACCCATGCCCTGTTATATAATTACATATATCTTCACTGTATACAAGTATTTCGCTGTGCAATCACTGCTGTGGAGTGCTGGTTGCACAATCAACTTCTAAATAGTGCAGACCCTGATGAGACAGCTCCTGCAGGAGCTGTCTCATCTGGGTCTTCACTATTTACATGTAGGTATATTGATGTGAATAGCAAGCGAAGGGTTAACAGAAAGTTGAATATGACAAACAGTGCAGACCACCTGGACATCTACAAAGGATGTCAGTGACTCATTTCCTGCATTGAAAGGGTTCAACAAACAAAATTTAAACCAACACTGTTTGCAAGGCATTAACCCATTCCCTCATAGGCTATTTTTAGACCAAATCTCTTTGAATAAATCTACTGAAAAGGAGCATTTACTAGAGAAAAGGATTTTTTTTTAAATTCTGTAGTTTTGAAACCATTGTGATAAATAAAGCATTTGCAAATGCTCTATTTATCACAATGGTTTTGAAAAGTGACTTTTATAGAGGTGTAGAAAGGCGTATTTATGGAGGAAAGGGTTAACCCCTTTCCCTGTTCAATATTCATGTAAGAAATAATGATGTCGTGAATATTTATTAGCTGAATTTTTATAATGTAAACTTTTCAATGAAGTGTTTTGCTTTCACAAAAACTGTAGAATCAGATCTATATCGTGTCAAAAGCAAACAGAGCAGACTGTGATCAGACGGCTCCTATAGGAGCCATATGATCTGGGTCTGCTCTGTTTTGCAAATGTGTAAAAAGGCGTTTATATCAAAGAAAGGGTTAAAAAGTGTACCTATGGAGTAAAGAGTTAAGCCTAAATGTATTCAAACCATTGATTACATTCATCTGAGCTCGTCCATCATGTTATTTTAATTTCAACCCAATAATCAATGAATATGGAAATATCATTTTACATTTTCTAATGCTTCAAAAACTATTCTCTGATAAAACTCTTGTTGGTTTCAGCCTCATTTGGGAAACTCATTGACTGAGTCTAAGCAAACCTGTTGACTGAGTAGCAAACCTGTTGACTGAGTAGCAAACCTGTTGACTGAGTAGCAAAATAGCAAACCTGTTGAATGAGTAGCAAACCTGTTGAATGAGTAGCAAACCTGTTGACTGAGTAGCAAACCTGTTGACTGAGTAGCAAACCTGTTGACTGAGTCATATGGTGATTTGGATCTAAGCTATTTATGAATGGCAGCCAGGTCTTGAGTAACCCTTTATTCCACACAGAAACACCTTTTAATGCCTCCATGAATATTCATGTAGGAATTAATGGCATCATGAATATTAATAAGATTAATTGTTATTATAGCATATGGAAACAGGAACTTTTGGCCATAGCAGAAACTGTAGAATTATATCTATATAATATCATAAGCAAACAGAGTAGACCCTGATCAGAAGGCTCCTACATTCATGGTGTTATTATTTCTTGCATGAATATTCATCTAGTAGAGGGTTAAATATTCATGGAATATAGGGTAAGAATAATGGTTATCAACAAGCAGCCCATCAATCCAAATGGAACTTCATACATGTATATAGAAAAGTTTCCCTGTTTTTAACCCGTTCCTGGTTGAATATTATATTGTGTAAAAAATAATGACATCATGAATATTTATTAGCTGAATTTTTATAACAGCAAATGTACACAGAAAGATTTGGTATCCGTAGAAACTGTAGTGTGAGATCTATTATAATTTCATAAGCAAAGAGAGCAGATCCTGATCTGACATGAACCGTCTATTTGGGTCTATTCTATTTAGGGCATGAAAAGCATTTATTTTGAATGCTGAATTTTCAAAGTGGAATGATCCGTCATTATTTAACACTACTGTCTATTCAGTATTTATAAAAGGGTGGAAATTGCAAGAGGATTTTCGAATAATAAACAACCCCTGCATACCCTGATCAGGAAGCTCCTTTTGTCTGGGTCTACTCTGTTTGCAAATGATAGTTTCCATATAGGACTGTACAGTAAAACCTCTCTATAATGGCCACTAAATTGTGTTAATTAGTTGGTATTTAGGGCAGGTGGCTCCTTATAAAGCAAGGTGAAAGTAAAACAGAACGCTCCTATAGGAGCGTTCTGTTTTGCTTTCACCTTGTTTTAAGCAGCCACCTGCCTTTAACGCAAAATACTTGATGTGATTTAGTGGCCATTATAGAGAGGTTTTACTCTATTTGATGTGTGCTATGGATTCAGTCTTTGAAAATGTCCAACACTCTGACTCTTTCACTGCCAATTTGAAATCTGTGATTCCTATGCAAACAGTTTGGATCCAGATTAGACCCCGAGTAACTTGACGTCTAAATCTAATCCAAACTGTTTGTTACTGGGGTAATATTGTTTTAACCCTTTACTCCATGAATATGTTTTCTAAGCCTTTGCAAACAGAGTAGACACAGATCAGATGGCTGCTGTAGGAGCCGTCTGATCAGGGTCTGCTCAGTCTGCTTATGACAATAATATAGATATGATTATACAATTTCTGCAATGACAAAAAAAATCCTGTGTTCAGGTTCCATTATAAAAACTAATTTAATATTCGTGATGTCTTTATTTCTTATATGAATATTCATGGAGTAAAGGTTTAAAGAAAAGGGTGGAAATTAACCCTTTACTCAATAAATACGTCTTTCTACACCTTTGCAAACAGAGAAGACCTGTCTGTCTGTTTGCTAATGATATAATATAGATATGGTTCTACAATTTCTGCCATGGTGAAAATTAGAGGGAAACTAGAGGTTTTTGTCACTCAAATGGCATGTGCCATAATATATAGGAGTTATCGTCCTGACAAAAAAGTGTGAAATGTTTTTACAATGGGCAATAACTCCAATATTAGTGAAGCAAGAGTTATGGAACTTGAGCATGACACTTTCTCTCATCAAGATCTTTCCATGTATGAAGTTTCAATCCAATGGCATGAGCCATATAGGAGTTATCGTCCGGACAAAAAATTGTGAAAATTTTTAGAAGAGCAATAACTCCAATATTAGTGAAGCAAGAGTTATGGAACTTGAGCATGACACTTTCTCTCATCAAGATCTTTCCATGTATGAAGTTTCAATCCAATGGCATGAGCCATATAGGAGTTATCGTCCAGATAAGAAGTGTGAATTTGTTTTACAAGAGGCAATAACTCCTATATTAGTGATGCCAGAGTTATGGATCTTGTGCATGACACTTCTTCTAATTATGCTCTTTCCATATATGGAGTTTCAATCAACTGGTGTCAGGCATATTAAAGTTATCTCCCAGACAAGAAGTGTGATGGACAGACAGACAGACAGACAGGCAACTCTCAAGAAAACAATATGTCTCCCCCATATAAATATGGGGGGAGACATAATTATAAAAAAAATGTAGCAGACAACAATATTAAGCAGTGAAAGAGACATGGTAATGAGCTTGTGGATGCTATTGTAGTTAATGCTAACAGTCTGGAAACAGGAAATAAAACTTCCGACATGTCTTTAATGTATCCTGCTTCCACCTCGCAGGGGCCAATTAATGGCTACATGTGTTAAAAAAAGTTAAAATGATCGGACTCATCAGGATCCAAATTGTCTGACACAAAGATTGTGATTTCAATATGAAATAGAAGAAAGTGTCTACTATAAGAATTGCAGATTGCAGAAAACGATAATTATGCTGTAGATGAAAAATTGTGATTAATTGTGGCAGTAGGCTAATGATTTATCCCCTCTGTACAGAAAAACTTTTTACAGTCATTTTTTTCCATCCTGCAGATATTTTAATGATCACCTTTTTGAAACCTGTACCATGCTTGTTAACCCTTTTCTTCATGAATGAAATACAGTAAAACCCCGCTAATGCGACCACCAAAAAGGGACATAATTCTGGGTGACAGAGGCAGGTGGTAGCTTAATGCAGGACGAAAGTTATGCAGAAAGCTCCTATAGGAGCTTTCTGCATAACTTTTGTCCTGCATTAAGCAACCACCTGCTTTAAACGGCGCCAGTGGCTGTTTATTAAGTGGTCGCATTAGCGGGGTTTTACTGTAATAAAAAAAATAATGACATCATGAATATGTATGTGTTTATTTTTTTATAATGACACGTGAACATACCCCCGGGTAAACGTTTTGGTCAAGGCAAAATTTTTACAGTCATATCTATATTATTTCATAAGCAAACAGAGCAGACCCTGATCAGACAGCTCCTATAGGAGCCATCTGATCGGGTCTACTCTGTTTGCAAATGCATAGAAAGGCTTATTTATGGAGTATAGGGTTAAACACTTTGTCCATTAGCAGTATATTTGTGATTACCAGGTGAGCATGTAAAATTAATAGTATTGATCCAGATAAAATGCTGAGTAACTTGGTGTTTCTACTTGTCATCTCATCAGAATCTCAATTATTTTACACTGCTTGCAATTAACTTCAATAATTGCAGTAGATGAAAATGTTGCAGGTGACCATTACCTGGCACGCAATGCATTATCCCATTCTTTCATATTGATGCATGATGACGCTTCTGTAAATTTCACTTGCATTTGCAAACAGTGTAGACCAAGATCAGACAGCTCCTATAGGAGCTGTCTGATCAGGGTCTGCTCTGTTTGCTAATGGAATCTGATAGATATGTTTCTTTAGTTTCTAAAATGGCTACAATGTTACACCTTCAATATTTCATTATAACAATTTTGCCCATGAATATTCAGTAGGTATCGAAATTTGGAATAAATATAGATCAGGGAATAGGTTAAGTACAGGTAGAAGTGGGAATGCTCTAGCCATATACATCATTTATCAATATAATAAGTGAGTGAGTGAGTTGGGCTTTACGTCCGACCAACAGTATTTCAGTTAATTGCAGACAGCATCCGCTTGAGACAAGTTATAGTGCTGCCTCACTGGAATGCCCCTGCCGCGGGCACATGGCAAGGGCACCCCACCCAGTCACATTATCCTGACACCGGGCCGACCAGTCCTAGAACTACACTTTTAATGTCGAGCGTAGACAAGGGAGCTACTAGTGCCAACTTTTAATGACTTTTGGTCTGTCTCAGCCAGGGATCGAACCCACGACCTTCTGAACCGCAGGCGGACGTTCTACCACTGAGCCAAAACAAAACATTGGTGCTAGAGTGAAACATACCCAAAAATGCTATATTTGATAAGCAAAGGCACATAACTCTAGATGTGCTGGTCAATAATTCAACTTGGTTTGGTTTAAACCCTTTCCTCCATAACTACGCCTTTCTACGCCTCTGTAAAAGTCACTTTTTGAAACCATTGTGGTAAATAGAGCATTTGCTCCATAGGATTACATTGTAAATGCTCTATTTATCACAATGGTTTCAATACTACACAATTTTAACATTTTCCTTTTCTCTAGAAAATGCTCCTTCTGGGTAGATTTATCCAAAGAGGTTGGGTCGAAAAATAGCCTATGGGGGAATGGTTGACAGCGCTGCGAATATGGTGTCAGTGTGGAACAGGCAAGGAACAGGGACATTTATTAGAGATATTTAACCCATGTTTACACTCTATCACCCTTGTTTCAACATGGATTCTTATTATATATATACATATATACAAAAATGTGTATTGCCATAAGATCCTAACCAAAATAACATTATTATTTCTTACATGAATATTTGTTATGTAAATTGTCTCCTCAATCAGCTAGAGTGTACATATACATAATCCTGGTCAGAAGCCAAATTACTCAATCCAAACTTTTGCAAAGGTTAATATATTATCACAAAAATTGTATTGGTAGTTACAAAAATTTCAGGAGCCATCTATTCTGGGTCTGCTCTGTTTGCAACAGCATAGAAAGGCATATTTATGGAGTAAAGGGTTGAAAAAGAAAATGCGAACAAAATTAAATGAAATATGACCTTTGTGCTCTCTGCCCACATTTGGCGATATTGCTTGGAAACTAATGAGTCAAATTCATGTTGCTAAATCTAAATTGAGGGCTTGGTGCAAAACTATTGTAACTCCTTCACAAAGTGAAGGAGTTACAATAGTTTTGCACCAAGCCCTCGAAATGAATTACCTTATTTACAATATCCACATCTATCCTGTACTATCCTGTTTGTCAAAGTGTCCTGATGATGCAAGCCAAACACATGTCCTTTCTGACAGTTATTTCTCCTTTGGGTTAATTATATCCTTTTCTCCCTGAAATAGATAGATTGTCATGTAAGAATTAATTTACTAGATGGGAAAGAATAAATAAGACTGACAACCAGTCTTGATTTTGAATGGGTGCCAAGGGACATGGAAACGTGTGCAGTGATGTCTCATTATACCAGGTTAATCATTTACTCCATGAATATTCATGTCAGATATAATGGCATCATTTACCCTTTCCCCCCCATAGGCTATTTTTAGATCCAACCTCTTTGAATATATCTACAAAATGGAGCATTTACTAGACAAAGAAACTTTTAGAATTGTGTAGTATTGAAACCATTGTGATAAATAGAGCATTTGCTCCTATGGAGCAAATGCTCTATTTACCACAATGGTTTCAAAACGTGACTTTTACAGAGGCGTAGAAAGGTGTATTTATGAAGGAAAGGGTTAATATTAATGACATCATTATAATGACATCATCAATATTAATTAGAATAATTTTTATAAGGGCACAGTCATGTACACAGGAGTTTTTGGCCATAGCAGAAGTTGAATCATATCTACATTATTTCATAAGACCCTGAGCAGATGGCTCCTACAGGAGCTGTCTGATCTGGATCTATTCTGTTTGCAAAGGCATAAACAGGTGTCTTTATGGAGTAACGGAGTAAACAGTCCTCTGCTATCATGACAGATTTCTGGATGAATAAAAACTCCTAACCCTTTACTCCATGAATATTCATGTAAGCGATACTGACTTTATGAATTATGATCAATCAGCTGCAATTTAAGAGTCATATAATATGAACACAGGAGCAAATTTAGCCATGTCAGAAACTGTAGAATCAGATCTCTATTATTTCATAGGCAAACAGAGAAGACCCTGGTCAGATGACTCTAATGTATGAGCCATCTGATGTGGGTCTACTCTGTTTGCAAAGGCTTTGAAAGGCATTAAGCCAGTGCCTCATACGCTATTTGTTAAAAACCAATCTCTTCGAATATATCTAATGAAAAGAAGCATTTATAAGAAAAATGGAAAATCTTAAAAATTGTGTTGTTCTGAAACCATTGTGATAAATGCAGCATTTGCTCCAGGTTTCAGGTACACAACATACAACAACCACATTTAGAAATTGAATCAGTTACATAATTAAGTCTTGATGAACGTATATTTTTAAATTTTTGGACTGACATTTATTGCATTTATTGCAACTGGTCCTTTGAGTGATTTGAAATCTAATGAAATTTTCATGTTCTCACGATAATATCTGAAATAAATTCATTCTAAGCTATTTCTTGTTTCTTATTTGTAGTGCATGTATGCACAGTTTTCCACTAACGGAGGAAATGGTAATTCTAATTCTAGGAATAGAACAAGATGTATTTGAGAAACAATATCGAGGGCTTGGTGCAAAACTATCGTAACTCCTTCACAAAGTTAAGGAGTTACAACAGTTTTGCACCAAGCCCTCGATATGCTCTCAACAAATGCTGGACATAAAATAACTGCTAGTTTGACATTTGACCTCAACGTATGACTTTGACCATGACAGGATCCCACTCAAAAATTGCAGCTTTATGAGATAAGTATACGGTACATGCCAAATATGAAGCCTCCGTATTTAACCCTTTCCTTCATATAAACGTCTATTCACACTTTTGCAAACAGAGTAGGCCCAGATCAGACGGCTCCTACAGGAGCCGTCTGATCAGGGTCTGCTCTGTTTGCTGATGGGATAATGTAGATGTGCATCATTCTACAGTTTTAGCTTCAGTAAGAAATTCATGTGTTCATAATAATTATACCATGATAAGAATTCAGCTAATAAATGTTCATTATAGATATCCGAGTATTGCTAACATTTCGACACAATTCAAACGAGTGGTCACAGTATTTGGGTCTGGTGGAGAAATAAAAGAGCTATTCTTGAAAATGTTTAAATTTACGCATCTTATCTGAATCTGAACATCTGGTGCAGACCCTGCTCAAACTGTTCCTGACTATTTGCCAAAAATTTTAATTTTGAACATTAAGGATAATTACAGTTAATTGAAATAATACAACTTTCTACAGTATTAAGTCATAAGAACATGTACGATTTTTTAATTTATTTCCTTTATTTTCCTGCAAAACAGCTTTTACAAACAATTTACTCTATACCTGATAGAGACTAAGATTTATGAATTTGCAAAAAGAGTAGAATATGTCTGAACAGGTTCTATCCTGGTCGCTTATATAGACCCGATTCTACAGTTTGTGCTATTGTTAAAATTTTGCTTTTATTTATTAACCCATTCCGCATAGGCTATTTTTAGATCCAACCTCTTTGATTAAATCTACCAAACAGGAGCATTAACTAGAGAAAAGGAATTTTTTCGAATTTTGTTGTTTTAAAACCATTGTGATAAATAGAGCATTTGCTCCTGTGGAGCAAATGCTCTATTTGTCACAATGGTTTCACAAAGTAACTTTTACAGAAGCATCAAAAGGCGTCAATATGCAGGAATGGGTTAATTGATATTCATATAGTCATTGTTTTGTAGGTAAATGTTAAGATACAAAACTTATTCTGTAAGCGAATTCAAGCTTTCGGAAGAAATGAAAGTGAGAGCTCCAGATAAGTAGAGTGTTTCATAGCTCCAGATGGAATAATTCAGAGCTCCAGATAAATAAAGTATTTCAGAGCTCAAGATAAACAGAGTACATTAGATTCCCAGATAATTAGAGTATTTCAGACTACCAGATAAGTAGAGTATTTCAGAGCTCCAGATACATAAAGCATTTCAGACTTCCAAATAAGTAGAGTATTTCAGTGCTCCAGATACATAAAGCATTTCAGACTTCCAAATAAGTAGAGTATTTCAGTGCTCCAGATAGAATATTTCAGAGCTCCTGATAAATAAAGCTTTTCAGAGCTCCATATAAATAGAATTTTCAGACTTGCAGATAAGTAGAGTATTTCAGAGCTCCTGGTAAATAGAGTACTTCAGCATCCCAGATAGGTAGAGTATTTCAGACTTCTAGATAAGTAGAGTATTTCAGAGCTCCAGTTAGGATATTTCAGGGCTCCAGATAAACGGAGTACTTCAGACCTCCAAATAAACAGAGTACTTCAACATCCCAGATAAATAGTGTATTTTAGACTTCCAGATTAGTAGAGTATTCCAAGCTCCAGATACTAAGAGTAGGTTAGACTTCCAGATAATTAGAGTATTTCAGAGCTCCAAATAGAATATTTCAGGGCTCCAGATAAATGAAGCATATCTAAACTCCAGATAAATAGAGTTTTCAGATTGCCAGATAAGTAGAGTATTTCAGAGCTCCAGATAGATTATTTCAAAGCTCCAGATAAATAGAGTATTTTAGAGCTCCAAATAAATAGAGTACTCCAGAGTCCCAGATAAGTAGAGTATTTCAGATTTTCAGATAAGTAGAACATTTCAGTGCTCCAGATGAGAAGAGTATTTCAGACTTCCTAATAAGTAGAGTGTTTCAAAGCTTCAGATTAGTAGAATATTCTAGATATCCAGATAAGTAGAGAATGAAGTTCAGAACTCCATGTAAGTAGAAAAGTTCAGACTAAAATCTAAGTAGAGTATTTTAGAGCTCCAGATAAGAGGAGTATTTCTCAGCTCCAGGTAAGTAGAGTATTTCTGAGCTCCAGGTTAGTAGAGTATTTTTCAGCTCCAGGTTGGCAGTATATTTCAAAGCTCCAGATATGTATAGTATTGTAGAGCTCTATCCTCCCCTCTACACCAGTTTGTAAAGCTGAATAATTTAAATTGACTCCATTTTGATAAACTTAAACTAAACTAAAACAGTAGCAAATAGTGAAGACCTAGATCCTTCAGAAGTAGTTTGATCTGGGTCTGCACTATTTGCCTACACTTGTCTGTCCAAATACTTAGGGTAATTAGGCAATTCTTAGGGTAATTAGCGTTAATATATGAATGGAAGACAAGATAGAGCATACACATGTATCAAAAATGTTGTAAAATACTATTGAAGACTTTCCACACTGGATAAATTTCTGATATGTATTGCAAACAGTGTAGATCAATATATAAACATCAAGTAATTTGGCTTATAATAATCCATGTTTTTGAACATGGTAGAAAATGTACTTTGAGAATAAAGCAGACATCAACTTTCAAGAATTGAAAGAAACATCAAGTTTTGAAGAGTGAATCAGACACAAACTTTCAAAGAATTGGAGCAGATATCATTCTTTATAAAACTTTTAAAGCAGACACTTTAAAACTCATTTTTTAAGCAGACCCTAACTTTTGAATAATTGAAATAGACAACAACTTTTGAACAATGGAAGAAAACGTCAAGTTTTGAGTGAGTGAAATAGACACCAACTTTTGAATAATATAAGTAGACATTTACTTTTGAAGAATTGAAGTAAACATCAAATTCAGAACAATTGAAACACCAACTTTTGAACAATTGAAATAAACATAAAGTTTTTAATAATTGAAACAGACACCAAACTTTTTAAGAATTGAAAAAAGTCACTAATTTTTGAAGAATCTAATCAATCACCAACTTTTGAAGAACTGAAGCAGATACCAATCTTTGAAGAATTCATATAGACACCAACTTTTGAAGAATTGAAGCAGACACTTACTTTTGAAGAATTGAAATAGACACCAACTTCTGAAGATTTTAAATAGGCATTTACTTTTGAAGCAAACACCAGCTTTTGTAGAATTAAAGAATACATCAACTTTGTAATGTGCCTGTGTCTTAAAGACTCTATACAGAGTTAACCCATTCCCTCATAGGCTATTTTCAGATCCAACCACTTTGAATAAATATACCAAAAAGGAGCATTAACTAGAGAAAAGGAAAATTTTAGAATTTTGTAGTTCTGAAACCATTGTGATAAACAGAGCATTTGCTCATATAAGAGCAAATGCTCTATTTATCACAATGGTTTTGACAGGTGACTTTTACAGAGGCTTTGAAAGGCATATTTAGGGAGGAAAGGGTTAACCCTTTCCATCATATAAATGTTTTTCTCACCTTTTCAGACCCGATTAGAAGAACCCTGTAGGAGCCTTCTGATTAGGGTCTGCTCCATTTGCTTTTGAAATTATAATAGATCTAACTCTACCATTTCTATCAATATAAAAAAAAACACCTATGTACACATGCCATTATAAAACATTCAGCTAATAAATATTCATGATGTCATTATATCTTTTACATGAATATGCAACAGGGAAAGGGTTAAGCACATATTCACTAACATGCAAGAATAGTTCACGCAGGATGCAAAATTTGAAGGATATGTCACAAGTGAATATGCCGATATATAACTCCTCTCACTTAAAGTTAACCCTTTCCTTCATATAAACGTATTTACACACATTTGCAAACAGAGTAGACCCAGATCAGACAGCTCCCATAGGAGCCATCTGATCAGGGTCTGCTCTGTTTGCTCATGAAATTTGATAAATCTGTTTCTTTAGTTTCTAAAATGGCTACAGTGTTTCACCTCTGATACTTCATAATAACTATTTTGTCCATGAATATTCAGAAGGTATTGAAATTTTGAGTGAATATAGAACAGGGAAAGGGTTAATTATTGTCATCTGCAAACATGCAATTCTGAACGTATGTTCTTTTATCTGTCTTTTGATCTGCAATCAGAGTGTCAAACAGTTCATATCCCTGATGAGATGACAAGTTAATCATCGTCTAATGTAGAGTCAAATTATTTGCAATGGTAACGGTTATCATAAATTCATCACTAGAGTGCAAAGTTAACACTTTACTCCATAAATATGCCATTCTATGCCTTTGCAATCAGAGTAGTCCCAGATCAGGTGGCTTCTATAGGAGCTTTCTGATCAGGGTCTAATCTGTTTACTTAAGAAATAAAATACATGTAGATATTTTATTCTACAGTTTCTACTATGGTAAACAATAAACAATTTTCAATCATTTATCCTTTACTCCATAAATACAGCTTTCTCAGACCGCTCCTGTAGGAGCCATCTGATCAGGGTCTGCTCTGTTGGCTAATGAAAATGATATAGATAGGATTTTGTTCTGCCATGACCAAAGATTCCTGTGTTTACATGCCAAGATAAAAATTAATCTAATTAATATTCATGATGTCATTATTTCTTACATTAATACGCATAGAGAAAAGGGATAAGCATTTAATCATGTTCAATTAAAAACAAATTTTTTGAAGAGATTATTACATACCTGGAAATATCCCATCATCATCACAGATTCTGTGCCAATCAATAAACAGGGAAAGTAAACACATGCCCCTGATTGTCTTCTGATAAATTCAATATCCTTGTGACAATTCTAAATGTCGTCTGCTGCAACATATGTCATCTGCTGTAGTTGTGATGTTCAGAAGAGATGCCTAATGCTTGACATCTGCTAAGTCAGTGTCTGCAAAAAATAGTACAGTAAAACTGTTGAGCTTCGATATCTAGAACTCGGATAACTCGGGTTAACTCGAACAAAAAGTTCAGTCCTTCCAAAACTTACAATACAGAATTGCTCTAAAATGTATCGCTACAGATATCTAGAAACACATGTGACAGCTTAATTCAGGTCTAAAGTAATGCTGAAAGCTCCTAAAGGAGCTTTCAGCATTACTTCAGACCTGTATTAAGCTGTAAACTGGAGAAATTGTTCAGATTAGAAAGCGGAGAATTCGAACTCCTGTTATGTCGAACTTAAAGTTCGAGATATCGATGTTCAACTGTATTTGCTTCAATTATCCAGATACATGTAGATACAATTTTTACTTTTCAAAACCCTACATCAAAGTTAACTTTAACCCTTTCCCTCATATACACACCTTTTCAAACATTATGCAAACAGAGTAGATCCAGATCAGATGGCTCCTGTAAGAGCCATCTGATCCGGGTCTGCTCTGTTTACTTTTGACATGATATATATCTGATTCTTCAGTTTTTGTCAAAGCAAACAATTGCCTTGAAAACTTTGCATGATTAAAATTTTCATGTTGTCTTTATTTTTACATGAATACTGAATAGGGAAAGAGTTACTATACAATTTGTACCTAATTGCTTGTACCTAATTGCTTGTACCTAATAGCTAAGTGTACCTAAGAGTTACTATACAATTTGTACCTAATTGCTTGTACCTAAAGCTATTCTGACAGATATAACTTAGACAATAGTGCAGATAAGATCAAACTCGGTTCCTGGAGGAGCAGTTTGAACAGGGTTCTTCAATGATTAATACTATGTCACTCTTAACCCATTCCCTCATAGGCTATATTTAGATCCAACCACTTTGAATAAATCTACCGAAAAGGAGCATTAACTAGAGAAAAGGAAAATTTTAGAATTTTATAGTTTGAAACCATTGTAATAAATAGAGCATTAAATTTTGCTCCTACAGGAACAAATGCTCTATTGATCACAATGGTTTCAGTAGGTGACTTTTACAGAGACGTAGAAAGGATTAATCAAATTATCAAAATTCTGACAAATTGATTTATTTAGCATCAAAAACCAGTGTAAATGGGGGAGCTGGTGTCCAAATACTGAGGTTAACCTATTTCCTCATAGGCAATTTTTAGACCCAACCACTTGAATAAATCTACCAAAAAGGAGCATTTACTAGCAAAAAGGACACTTTTAGAATTTTGTAGTTTTGAAACCATTGTGATAAATAGAGCATTAACTCCTTTGGAGCAAATGCTCTATTTATCACAATGGTTTTACAGGGGCATCAAAAGGCGTCAATATGAGGGAATGGGTTAATTAATGTGTGGGTGATTCTTACGGGACGCTGATCTTGCCAGCCCATCACAAATGAACATGAAACATTGCTAACCCATTACCTCATGAATATTCATTTAAGAAATAATGACATGATGAATATTTATTAGCTGACTTTTACCAGCTGACTTTTAATATGAGTATTTATTTTTACATGAATACTGAACAGGGAAAGAGTTAATATACAATTTGTACCTAATTGCTTGTACCTAATTGCTTGTACCTTAAATAGCTAAGTGTACCTAAGAGTTACTATACAATTTGTACCTAATTGCTTGTACCTAATTGCTTGTACCTAATAGCTAAGTGTACCTAAGAGTTACTTTACAATTTGTACCTAATTGCTTGTACCTAATAGCTAAGTGTACAGGTCTAAGAGTTACTATACAATTTGTACCTTATTGCTTGTACCTAAAGCTAGTCTGACAGATATAACTTAGACTATAGTGCAGACAAGATCAAACTGTTATTGGAGGAGCAGTTTGAACAGGGTTCTTCTCTGATTAATACTATGTCACTCTTAACCCATTCCCTCATAGGCTATATTTAGATCCAACCACTTTGAATAAATGTACCGAAAAGGAGCATTAACTAGAGAAAAGGAAAATTTTAGAATTTTGTAGTTTGAAACCATTGTGATAAATAGAGCATTTGCTCCTACAGGAACAAATGCTCTATCTATCACAATGGTTTCAATAGGTGACTTTTACAGAGACGTAGAAAAGATTAATCAAATTATCAAAATTCTGACAAATTGATTTATTTAGCATCAAAAACCAGTGTAAATGGGGGAGCTGGTGTCCAAATACTGAGGTTAACCCATTCCCTCATAGGCTAATTTTAGACCCAACCACTTTGAATAAATCTACCAAAAAGGAGCATTTACTAGCAAAAAGGACACTTTTAGAATTTTGTAATTATGAAACCATTGTGATAAATAGAGCATTTGCTCCTTTGGAGCAAATGCTCTATTTATCACAATGGTTTCAAACTATGACTTTTACAAGGGCGTCAAAAGGCGTCAATATGAGGGAATGTGTTAATTGTTGTGAGGATGATTCTTATGGGACGCTGATCTTGTCAGCCCAGCAAAAATGAACATGAAACATTGCTAACCCATTACCTCATGAATATTCATTTAAGAAATGACTTGATGAATATTTATTAGCTGACTTTTCTTTACAATAGTGCATGAATAAAGATTTGTTTCTGGCCTTGGATAATTGCTAGTAATAATCATATACAGAAGAACCTGTCTTAACCCTTTACTCCATGAATATTCATGTAAGAAATAATGACATCATGAATATTCATTAGATTAATTATTAAAATAGCAAAAGGACACGGGAATGTTTGGTCATGGCAGAAACTATATAGAATCATATCTATAGTGTATCATAAGCAAACAGAGAATACCCTAATCAGACAGCTCCAAAAGAAGCAATCTGATCAGGGTCTAGTCTGTTTGCAAAGGCGTAGAAAGGCGTATTTATGGAGTAATGGGTTAAGTGGCCATTGAGTCATTTAACAAAGGAGTCTTCAAAAATCATGTGGTTGCTTAACCCTTTCCCTGTTCTATGTTTATTTCAAATTTCAATATCTACTGTATATTCATGGACAAAATAGTTATAACGAAATATGCATGGTGGTACACTATAGCCATTTTAGAAAGTAAAGAAACAGGTCTTTCAAATTCCACTCTCAAACAGAGCAGATCCTGATCAGACGGCTCCTCTAGGAGCCTTCTGATCTGGGTCTACTCTGTTTGCAGATGCGTGAAAACACATTTATATGAGGGAAGGGTTAACATAGGAGTCTTAAAAATCATGTGGTTGCTTAATGAAAAGGAATGTAGAAAATTCTCAAAGGAGCTTTCTGCATATCTTTTGACATGCATTAAGCTACCATCTGCCTAACAGACCTACAATTAAACCTCTCTTGGATAATCGCTTATGACAGGTTCTGCTGTATTAATTATTTTTTAGACGAATATTCATCTGGTAACGGGGTTAACCCTTTCCCTCATATAAACACCTTTTGACGCACTTGCAAACAGAGTAGACCCAGATCAGAAAGCTCCTATAGGAGCAGTCTAATCAGGGTCTGCTCTGTTTGCTTACAATATAATACAGACATGATTCTAAAGTTTCTGCCATTTACAAAATTAATCCATTTAACATTAATGACATCATTATCCTTTGCATGAAAATTCATGGAGGAAAGGGTTTACGTTGAGGATGCTGCATTTTCTGTATGAAATGGTCCACCATTGTTTAACAATTTCCCTGTTAAATATCTTCGTAAGAAATAATGACACCTTGAATATCTATTAGCTGAATTTTATTGTGGGCTAATATAAAAAAAAGGAAATTTTGGTATCGGTAGAAAATATAATATCGGATCTATAAAATTTTATAAGCAAACAGAGCAGAATATGATCAGATGGCTCCTACAGGAGTCATCTGATCTGGGTCTACTCTGTTTGCAATGCTTAACTCTTTCCCTGTTGAATATTTATTCCAGAAACAATGACATCATGAGTATTTATTTGCTGTGGTCACTATAAGAAATATTCAACTGAATTTCAGCACTTTTTTTTCTTCCACTCATTCTTAAATTTGAAAGCACTCATTCTTAAATTTGAAAGCATATTATAAAAAAACTATGTTGTTCCACAGTCTATGACCTCAAGATATGCCATAATTATGAGAGAAGCAATGACATCATAGCCAACATGTGGTGAAATTATGACATCACCATCTACATTCGTTAATGGGTTGTTTCAAATATCATCATTGTCTACAACTTTCAAACTAATGAAATATCTGCTACCTTGCATCTTCATAAATACCTTAACTGCACTTTTTTTCCAAAAAGAGAATAAATATTTAATCCATTCGAAAATAGTGCACTCAATATATACATTTTCATGTATATGATTTAAAGTCACACTTCAAAAATATATGTTTTAATCTAATTTCTTTCATGGTTAACCCTTTCCTCCATCAATATGCCTTTCTATGACTCTGTCATAGTCACTTCTTGAAACCATTGTTATAATTAGATCATTTGCTCCTATTGAGCAAATGCTCTATTTATCACAATGGTTTCAATACTACACAATTCTAACAATTTCCATTTCTCTAGTAAATGCTCCTATTCAGAAGATTTATTCAAAGAGGCTGGGTCTAAAAATAGCCTAGGAGGAATGGGTTAAAGATTGCTTTAAATTAAATTTAACTAAAGACAAGCACTGCAGATAACAGAAATACTAATCCATTAAAATCACTTATTTCTCAGCCAAAGCCTATCTTTTTAGTACTCATTAGAATTGCCTCATAGAGGCAATTCTAATGAGTTAAGGCATACCAACAAGATAGAATTGGTTGAGAAATACAGAAATTATTTAACCCATATTTTTTAAATACTCCTCTTTACAATAGCTCTGATACCTATCTAATCTGTATACCTATGAATATAGAAAAGGCTTCACTTTATTACCCTGAAGCCTTTCACTGAGGATCTTATAAGCTCCGTACTTAACCCTTTCCCCACTGAGAAAAATGTCAACTTAAATTTTGATCTTATGTAATTTTTGACTTCTTCCAGGTCAATCAAAGTTTTGAGATTCTATCGACTGAGTTTCAAACAGTTTGGATCCTGATTTGAAGCCAAGTCAGTTGGCATCTTATCTGGTTACAAGCAGTTTGCAAATGCGATTGAAGTCTCAGGATCGCGGGACAAGCTTAATTGAAGCTGTCATTGACATTGACTGCAGGCTAATGAGACAGTGACTTGGTCACATAAAATGTGCAAAACAACCTGTTTTTGACTACATCTGGACTAGGTCATCTTTTCATATGCCTGACCTTCCAAGGTTAATATCCTGTCATTAAGATAGTTTATAGTAAATCCTCTCTGAACCAGACATTCAGTTTAGTATAAATATCGGTCTTAGAGACAGGTGGCCGCTTAATGCAGGGTGAAAGTCATGCAGAAAGCTCCTCTAGGAGCTTTCTGCATGACACTCATCCTGCATTAAGCAGCCACCTGCCTAAAAACATATAAATTCTTCTGTACTAGAATTCCGGCATAGAGGGGTGTTACTGTATATATAACTAAATAGTATCTAGAGAACTGTCATTGAATTCTCTCCCTCTCCCTATAAGTGATGTGTGAAGAAAAACCGGTAATATTACCCCTGTATCTCATTACCTGAGAGAGACACTTTTGGATGCTTCTGCAAACAGAGTAGACCCCGATCAAATGGCTCCTGCAGGAGCCATGATGCCATCTGATTAGTCTGCTTTGTTTGCTTACGGAATAATACAGATCTGGATCTACAGTTTCTGCCATGACCAAAAAACTCTGTGTTAGTTTAAGCATATTTATTTCATTCTTATACACAATACAGTAGTATTTTCATCACGGTTATTAAAGGAGTGGATCGAAAGTAACATATTTACAGAGATCCTATCCTGTTACTAACCGCATTGTCCCTAATAAACACCCCCATTCTTATAAACACCCCCTTACTTCTGGAGAGAAACTAACGATGAACTATATAATACCGGTAACTATTACATAAAGAAATATAGGTTTTTCATAACACAAGAGGTAGCTTAAAGCAGATAGACAGCAATGCAGAAAGCTTCCCCAAGAGCTTTCTGCAGTGCTTTCATTCTGCATTAAGGAACTATCTTTGTACAAAACGCAAGAAGCTCCTTTCAAAAAGAAGCTGACCTTTCCCAAATGAGCATTTATTAGAGATAATACAGTAGTTTAAATATACCTTCATAAAAAATCAGCTAATAAATATTCATGATGTCATAATTTTTTGTAATGAATATTCATCAGGTAAAGAGTTAGATAATCTTCTACACTGCGCCTCGACAAGAGAATTGACACATTAATCACTTTTGTACAGCTTCAACAAAATGATGCAAATAACCACCAATTGGCCATGTTTAATCACTTACGGTATGTCATACACAACTGCTTATCATGCTGATAAGATCTATAAAGTTTCATAAAAATGCAGCAAAATTGTAGAAGTATATCCTGGAACAGTTTTTATCAACCAGTGACAACAACCAATGACCAATGAGCTGACTTCTGTATCCCCCACCCCACTAGCAACATCCATTTTCAGTCATACATTTTCACTGATTGCAAGTAGATTTTGGGCCCAATTTGAGTTTTTTCGTTAGAAACCCTCATAAGGATATCTTGAAGGCATCATGAAAATTAACTCACAGGCCCTGAGGGCCCTATAACCATTTCCTTCATAAAAATGCTTTTGCATGCCTGTGAAAATAGAGTAAATCCAGATCAGATGGCTCCTACAGAATGCTGAAATGGACTATCAGTGTTTAACCTTTTCCTGTATATAAATGCCTTTTAACGCATTTGCAAACAGAGATGACCCAGATCAGATGGCTCCTGTAGACTTTAACAAAACCCTTATCCAATGTGTAATGCTGTAATAATTTACTTCATAGAAACCCCTTTCATGCCTTAGCAAACAGAGTAGACCAATATCAAATGGCTTGAAATAAGATAATTTGCATAATTTTTGGCCAAGTCAGAAACTGTAGAATCGGATCTATATGCTTATTCCATAAGCAAACAGAGCACACCCTGATCGGATGGTTCCTACAGGAGCCATCAGATCGGGGTCTACACTGTTTGCAAAGACACCAAATGGGGTCATTGTGTGGTAAAGGGTTAAGGAAAATATATAACTTACTTGTATATAGTAGAACCCCTCTAATGCGACCACTTAATGAATAAACATGGGTGTCTTTGTAAGCAGGTGGTTGCTTAATGCAGAACAAAAGTAATGCAGAAAGCTCCTAGAGGAGCTTTCTGCATTACTTTTGTCCTGCATTAAGCTACCACCTGCAACTAGCACCCAAAATGATACCCTTTTTAGGTGGTCGCATTAGCGGAGTTTTACTGTATATGAATAATGCATGTCCATACATCCACACCTGATATTGGTAACCTGATAAAACAGTTTATATGTAAATTATGAAGAGTGAATATGACGAGCAAAGTGAACAAAAAAATTAGACAATTGTGTATCACCTACAAACAGATTTCCAAAACACCTGTGAATTATCTATCATCCTTTTTCACACAATTAAAGTACTGATGTGATAATCTTCGGATCCTGGTTAGATATAGAGCGACCCAACTGCCTCATCAGATTCAAAACTGTATAACACTCTTGGCGATGTGTTTTAAGAACTGAAGCAGATGACAATATTTGCAGCCAAAAGATACTTCCTGTAAGACATTTCGGCACTACCGCCCACATCCGACAATGACCTTTACACTGTCAAAGAAAACGTCATACCTACGAAATGTCATTTGCGGGCATTCCTGATTGACAAAAAAATGGACCACTCAGTTTGATACGCAATACACAAATTAATCAAAGCTAAGTAACTTTTACCTGCAAAAACTGTTGTTTGCTTAAACTTCTCTTAATCCATTTATCTTTCTTTTTTAATCCTTTCCTCGACAGGAACACCTTTGCAAACAGAGTAGATCCAGATCAGAGTGCTCCTGCAGGAGTCATGAATTCTTGTCTAAATAATATTCATGAGGTAAAGAGTGAAAAGAAAAGTTTGAATCCTGATGAGATGCCTTACATTTATCTGGAATCAAAACTGTTCACAAATTGGTCCATAGTTTTTTTTTTAAATACTGAATGGCCCATCAGTGTTTAATGATTGAATCCATAGGCTATTTTTAGACCCAACTCTACCCAAAAGCATCATTATCTAGAGAAAAGGAAAATTTTAGAATTTTGTAATTTGAAACCATTGTGATAAATAGAGCATTTGCTCCTATAGGAGCAAATGCTCTATTTATCACAATGGTTTCAACAAGTAATTTTTTTACAGATGCGTAGAAAGGCATTTTTATGGAGGAAAGGGTTAATGCTTGAATCCATTCAGTAAGAAGAGCTGAACTACTTATAGAGGATTGTTGGTGACACAGTGCAGACCCTGATCAGAGGGCTTCTCAAGAAACTCTCTGATCTGGATCTACATGTAAACTATTCAAGGAATGTTTTGTTTTGACAAAACTATAGAATCAGATCTATATCATGTCAAAAGCAAACAGGGCAGACCCTGCTCAGACTGCTCCTACAAGAGCGGCCTGATCTGGCTCTACTCTGTTTGCAATGCATGAATATTAACCCATTCCCTCATATGCTATTTTTAGACCCAACCTCTTTGAATATATCTACCAAAAAGGAGCATTAACTAGAGAAAAGGAAGAATTTAGAATTGTGTAGTATTGAAATCATTGTGATAAATAGAGCATTTGCTCCTATAGGAGCAAATGCTCTATTTATCACAATGGTTTCAAGAAGTGACTATTACAGAGGCGTAGAAAGGCGTAGTTATGGAGGAAAGGGTTATGGAAAGGGTTAACAAGTCCTACAACTAGTCTGGAAGATGAATAATTTTGGTGCAAAATACTAGCAGTGACATCTTCTCTGCCTTCTAATGATATAAGGTCAAAAATTGACAACCAATGCCTGTAATTGACTCTGTGCACCTTTAGTAGCGAATTTTGGGATATCTTATGCAAACAGTATAGATCCAGATGAGACACTGAGTAACATGGCATCTCATCTCGATCAAAACTGTTAAACACTCGGACTTCTTTTTTTTTCAAGAGAAATTCTATAAAAACTAGCCTGAATATTGTTCGACATATTTTTTGGTGGCAATAATTACTTAGCGTTACACAAGTCGGAGAATGACATTAGCCTCAATCAAGGTGTAATTATGTGTGTTACTTAGCTGATTGCAATGACATGTAGATCTGCATCCTAGTCAATTTCATATCATTAGCAGTGCAAACACATTTCCTTATTTACCTTATACAGTAGAACCTGTCTGAAGTGGCCATTAAAAAGAGGTCTGAATCTGAGTTTTTAAAACAAGTGATAGCTTAATGCAGTTAAAAAGTGACACAGAAAGCTCCTATAGGAGTGTCTGTGTCACTTTTGAACTGCATTAAGCAACCACCTGCTTTTATAACCCTTTCCTCCATAAATATGCCTTTCTACGCCTCTGTAAAAGCCACTTTTTGAAACTATTGTAATAATAGAGCATTTGCTCCACAGGAGCAAAATAATGCTCTATTTATCACAAGTTTCAGAACTACAAAATTCTAAAATTTTCCTTTTCTTTAGGTAATGCTCCTTTTTTGTAGATTTATTCAAAGAGGTTGGATCTGAAAATAGCTTATGAGGTAATGGGTTAAGACAGGTTCTACTGTATGTACACAGAAGTGTATTGGTAGAAACTATAGAGTCAGATCTATTAAAATTTCATAAGCAAACAGAGTAGACCCGACAGGAGCCATCAAATCTGGGTCTTCTCAGTTTGTCGGGTGTGAAAAAGTGTTTATACGAGGGAAAGAGTTAAATTAGACTGACATAGTAGCAAACAGTGAAGACCCTGATCAAACTTCTTCTACACAAGCAATATGATCTAGGTCTGTATTATCTGCCAGAGTTTGTCTGTCCTAATAATTAGCGTAATTAGGATATCTGTAGCATATTACTTGTCACTGTTCATTTGTACATGTAGAATGTAGGGCCCATTTATAAAGTCTTAACCCTTTCCCTGTTCAATATTCATGCAAGAAATTACATGATGAAAACTTTATAACCCATAACTTCATAGGCTATTTTTAGATACAACCTCTTTGAACAAATCTACCGAAAAGGAGCATAACTAGAACAAGAGGGCCAGAATGGCCCTGAAGCGCTCACCAGACAATCAGAGGGGAAGATTTTCAAAGTTTTCACTATATGTTTCTATTGAAAACTGGTTACCTCTGGGGCGGGCCAATTTTGACCCCTGGGGCATAATTTATATAACTTTTGTGGGGGACCTGAACATGATGTTATGTGCCAAATATGAAAGCTGAGCACAATGTAGATTCAGAGGAGAAGATTTTCAAAGTTTTACTATAGTCTTCTATAGGAAACAAGGCACCCCTGGGGTGGGGCCAATTTTGACCCCAGGGGCATAATTTATACAAATTTTGTAGAGGACCTGAACATGATGCTATGTGCTAAATATGAAAGCTGAGAACCCTGTAGATTCAGAGGAGAAGATTTTCAAAGTTTTCACTATATGTTTCTATTGAAAACTGGCTACCCCTGGGGCTGGGCCATTTTTGACCCCAGGGGCATAATTTATACAACTTTTGTAGAGGACCTGAACATGATGCTATATGCCAAATATGAAAGCTGAGAACCTTCAAGTTTCAGAGGAGAAGATTTTCAAAGTTTTCACTATATGTTTCTATTGAAAACTGGCCACCCCTGGGGCGGGGCAAATTTTGACCCCAGGGGCATAATTTATTTAACTTTTGTAGAGGACCTGAAGGAAACAAGGTACCCCTGGGGCGGGCCAATTTTGACTCCAGGGTCATAATTTATATTAATATTATTTTATTTATATATAAATTTTGTAGAGGACCTGAACATGATGCTATGTGCCAAATATGAAAGCTGAGAACCTTCCAATTTCAGAGGAGAAGATTTTCAAAGTTTTCACTATATGTTTCTATTGAAAACTGGCCACCCCTGGGGCGGGGCAAATTTTGACCCCAGGGGCATAATTTATTTAACTGGGCCAATTTTGACCCCAGGGGCATAATTTATATAACTTTTGTAGAGGACCTGAACATGATGCTATGTGCCAAATATGAAAGCTGAGAACCTTCCAATTTCAGAGGAGAAGATTTTCAAAGTTTTCACTATATGTTTCTTTTGAAAACTGGCCACCCCTGGGGCGGGGCCAATTTTGACCCCAGGGGCATAATTTATTTAACTTTGTAGAGGACCTGAACATGATGCTATGTGCCAAATATGAAAGCTGAGAACCTTCTAGTTTCAGAGGAGAAGATTTTCAAAGTTTTCACTATATGTTCCTATAGAAAACAATGTACCCCTGGGGCGGGGCCAATTTTGACCCCAGGGACATATTTTATATAACTTTTGTAGAGGACCTAAAGATGATGCTATGTGCCAAAGATGAAGGCTGAGAACCCTGTAGATTCAGAGGAGAAGATTTTTAAAGGTTCAAATTGTTGACAACTGACGACGGACGCCGACGGACGACGGACATCAGGCGATCACAAAAGCTCACCCTGAGCACTTTGTGCTCTGGTGAGCTAAAAAAGGAAATTTTTAGAGTTTTGTAGTTTGAAACCATTGTGATAAATAGACCATTTGATCCTAAAGGAGTAAATACTCTGTTTATCACAATGGTTTCACAAAGTGACTTTTACAAAGTCGTCAAAAGTCGTCAATATGAGGGAATGGGATAATGTAAACTTTTCAAGGGACTTTTTTACATTGACAAAAACTGTAGAATCAGATCTTTATCATGCCAATAGCAAACAGAGAGACCCTGATCAGAGGGCTCCTACTCCTGGTCTACTCCTGTTTGCAAATGCATGAAAAGGTGTCTATATGAGGGAAAGGGTTAACACCATTAATATATGCATTCTATGCTTTTGTAAACAGAGTACTACTGGCTACTGTGAGCGCAATCTGGTCAGTCTGCTCGGTTTGCTTAATACGAATGATTTGATACAGATCAGATTCTACAGTTTTTGCCATATGGCAAACAAATCCTGTGTCCATATGAGATTATAACAATTATTGTAATTAATATTCATGATGTCATTATTTTTTACATGAATATTCATGGAGTAAAGGATTAATTGTGCATTTTCATTCATTTCTTCATTCACTTATTCGCCTCAAAATTATGAACACCAACATGAAAAGCATCCGTCAAAACACTATCAATATGAAAGCTACAGAATATAGCCGATAGCAGTTTTATAGCCATTGATCCAATGCTCGTAATTTTTGTCATGAAAATAAATGCTATAAAGGGCATTAACTCTAGAGCAATGGCCCTTTGCCAAAGTGTAGATGGTGAATATGTGTGTAAAATTTGATAACTGCAATGATGTTTTCGACAACAACAACAACACCCATGACGACAACACCAAGGTTAACCAACTGCTTGTCTTAAAATCATCTAAAAAAGAATATCAAAGCATGTACCTTATGTCCATAGTTGTTCATTCATTTGTCCACAAGAAGATATATTTATGTAATCACTTCAGAACTCAATGTACCTTATCCCTTTCCTTCATATGAATGTTTTCATGCATTTGCAAACACAGTAGACCCAGATCAGATGGCTCCTATAGGAGCCGTCTGATCAGGATCTGCTCTATTTGCAAGCGGAATTTGAAAGATCCATTTCTTTACTTTCTAAAATGGTTAGAATGTTCCACCTTAAGTATTTCGTTATAACTATTTTGTACATGAACATTCAGTAGGTATTGAAATCCGGAATAGATATAGAACAGGGAAAGGGTCATACTTGATTTTTTCATCAAATACTTGAGTTTCCTTGTATATATACCCTAATTACATTAAGTATTAGAACAGACAAATTTAGACAAATAGTGCAGACCCTAAGATCTAACTGCTCCTGAAGGAGCAGTTTGATCAGGGTCTACACTATTTCCTGCAATGTCCGTCTAATCTAAAGTTATCAAAATGATTTATTTTTTTTCGATTTCACAAACTGGTGGAGAGAGTGAGATAATTATGGTGTATGTTTATTACGGGTACAAATGGTATCCTATTATTAGCACACACATCCTATTATATATTTCTATACCTATCACTATTTATAGAACTCTTTATTTATATTTAGACTTTTCCCTGTTGAATATTGATGTAAAAAATAATGACACCATGAACATTTATCAGCTTATTTTTTTTAATGACGACATATTGAGGGCTTGGTTTTCTCTTATTTGTGAAGGAGTTACACTTGTTTTGCACCAAGCCCTTGAATATTATGTATACAGCATGTTTTGGTATTGGTAGAAACTGTAGTCAGATCTATTATAATTTCTTAAGCAAACGGAGCAGATCCAGATCAGACAGCTCCTAAAGGAGTTGTCTGATCTGGGTCTACTCTGTTTGCAGATGTGTGAAAACACATTTATATGAGGGAAAGGGTACTAATATAAATCTACATACTTAAGTATGTACATTTAACAAAAGTTACCTCTCTGCTCCTTGCTCTACATTCTCCTGTCGCTAGCAATATTATTATAGGCTAGCTGTGACATTATGACTGTAGACACAGATCAGTCGCCATATCATACATAAGTATCTGGTAAGGGATTTCACTGCTGGACATTATATAATAGAACCTCTCACCAGGGGTCACTTCATAAATATGGAAACCTTAACCCTTTCCTCCATGAATATTCATGTTAGAAATAATTATATCATGAATATTAAATAAATGTTGTTTTTTTATAATGGCATATGAACACAGAAATGTTTTGGCTATGGCAAGAATAATATTAACCCATTTGCTCCCAGTGGATTCTTCCATGTTTATTTATTGGATTAGTCCATTTTTTAACTAAGGGGTGCCTGGCCTAAATTTTCAATTTCATTTTGTTTTATATTGAAATTCCTATCAGCAAACAGTGTAGACACTGATCAGATGCCGCATTATTCGGCGTCTGATCAGAGTCTACACTGTTTGCCTACATCCCATATATGGGATCGTGGGAGAAAATGGGTTAACCCTTTACTCAATAAATACACTTTTCTACACTTTTGCAAACAGAGTAGACCCAGATCAGATAGCTCCTGTAGGAGCCGTCTGATCAGGGTCTGCTCTGTTTGCTTCTGATGTAGATAATAATTCTACAGTTTCTGCCATGACCTAAAAGTACTGCAGAGTTCAAATAGTCCATTATAGAAGTTAATGTAATCGATATTCATGATGTTATTATTGATTACATGAATAATCATGGAGTAACGGGTTAACCCTTTCATCCATAAATATGCCTTTTTATGCCTTTGCAAACAGAGTAGACCCAGATCAGACCGCTCCTATAGGAGCAGTCTGATCAGGGTCTGCTCTATTTGCTTATGACATAATATAGATATAATTCCACATTTTCTGCCATTGCCAAACATTCCTGTATTCATGAGCCATTGTATAAAATAATCTAATAAATAATCATAACGTCATTATTTCATACATGAAAAGTCATGGAGGAAAGGGTTAAAACATTGATAACGGCAATCAGATCAGAAATGTTTGCAGTGATTATGATGATTTCATCTATCGTGTGTAACAAAGTGGATAGTTTTAGGAGAGAATTAGAAATAGCAGGCTATAAAAGTACAGCAAATTATGAGATAGGTCAAGTATAGCCAAGGTAGGAAGCAATAAATCACATATTATTAAATTGACAATCTCCAGATAAGAGGTATATTTAGGAAATGTGTGATACAGATTTGTTTTATTATCCTCTGACAAACATACCTTGATAGACAGTGCATGCATGTATTCATAAACCCTTTCCTCCATGAATATTCATACAACCCTTTCCCTGTTCTTTGTTTATTCCAAATTGCAATACCTATTGAATATTCATGGACATAATAGTTATAATATAATAAAAAAAATTACGGAAGGTGGAACATTGTAGCCATTTTCCATGGCATGATCTGGATCTACTCTGTTTGCAAAGGTGTAGAAAGGCGTGTTTATCCTATAGGAGCCATCTAATCAGTGTCTGCTCTGTTTTCTTATGGTAAAATATAGATCTGATTCTACAGTTTTTGCCTGAGCCAAAACATCCTGTGTACATATGCCATCATAAGCAGCTAATAAATATTCATGATGTCATCATTCCTTACATGAATATTCAACAGGGAAAGACTTCGGGTAAACTTTGGCACTTTATGTAATTGTTTTCTCCAACATTTCTTAAACTTATGTTTTCTTCTATTTCTGTTAAAAAATCAGTCTGAATGTTTAAACCTCTTCCTTCAAATAAATGCATTTTAACACACTTGCAAACAGAGTAGATCCAGATCAGACAGCTCCTATAGGGTCTACTTTATTTGCTTTTGACATAATACAGATTTAATTCTACAGTTTTTGCCAAAGCAAAACATAATATTACCTGGAAAATTTTACATTATAAAAATGCAACTAATAAATATTAATGTCATAATTTCTTACATGAATATTGAACAGGAAAAGGGTTAAACAGTTTGGATCCTGATGAGATAAAAGGGCAATCTGTATGTCGCTGCTATCAATCCTTTCCTTGTTCTATATTTATTTCAAATTTCAATACCTACTAAATATTCATGGACAAAATAATTATAATGAAATCTGGAAGGAGGAACATTGTAGCCAATTTAGTAAGTAAAGAAACAGATCTTCTTTCAAATCCCACTAGCAAACAGAGCAGATCCTGATCAAACGGCTCCTATAGGAGCCGTCTTATCAGGGTCTACTCCGTTTGCAAATGCATGAAAACATGTTTATATGAGGGAAAGTGTTAAGTAAGACAATTACATAAAAGAGTTACATGTAATTTGAATACGAAACAGAAGCACAATCAATCAAACTAGCAATTTACATCTATCATGCATCTTTAATCATCATAACAAGTAGGGATAAATTATATCAAGTTTTTTCTCCCTAAAAAATAAGAAGACACATTTGTTTATGATTGACAGATGTCAGACTCTGCATGTCAATAACGCATGATAGACGGAATAGAAAGAATACAGTTTGTTTGTTTTAGGTTTTTTTTACCTTTTGCCTATTGATTATTTATGTTAGAATTAATGACATCATGAATATTTATGTTAGAATTAATGGCGTCATGAATATTTGTTTGCTGGATTTTTTTATAATGGCGTACATATGAAGTTTTGGATGTGGTAGAAACTACAGAGTCAGATCTATTATAATTTCATAAGCAAACAGAGCAGACCCTGATCAGATGACTCCTATAGGGTCTACTCTGTTTGCAATGGTGTGAAAAAAGCATTTGTATGAAAGAAACGGTTAAAGCTGCATGCAAGTAACAAATGTTTGGCAACCTAACTAAACAGTTTGTGTCTAGATGAGATACTGATTAACTAGGCATCTCATCAGGACCCAAACTGCTCAACCAGAGCTACAGATACGGGTGTGTACCCAAATACTAAAATCATCATTTCTCCATCAAATCCTATACTGTGACCACTCTTCGAGACGATTCTAAAGAGTGGTCACAATATAGGATTTGGTGGAGAAATGAAGGAGTTATCCTTGAATATGTTTTAATTTACACATCTTATCTGTCAAACAGCTCTGTCAACTCTGTTTCACACCTTCGCAAACAGAGTAGTCCAAGATCAGACAGCTCCTGGAGGAGCTGTCTGATCAGGATCTGCTCAGGGTCTGCTCTGTTTGCATATGATGTAATGTAGATATGATTCTACAATTTCTGCCATGGCCAAACATTTATGTATCCAATATAACAATTTATCGAATTAGTCCTAGAGGAGCTGTCTCATCAGGGTCTGCTCTGTTTGCTTATGACATGATATATATCTAATTCTACAATTTTTGTCAAAGCAAAAGAAATCGCTTGAAAAGTTTACAGTAATGATTATGAAAATTAAGCTTGTAAATATTCATGATGTCACTATTTCTTACATGAATATTGAACAGGGAGAAGATTAAGGAGACATGGAAGAGCTGCTGTTGAGGACCATGAACAGTGAATTATTGCAAGACACCTGGTGACAAAATATAATGCATGTGATTTTAACCCTTTACACCATAAATACACCTTAGAAATGCATGTTTATGAAGTAAAGGGCTAATCCTTTCCCTCATATAAACATCTTTTCAAGCATTTGCAAATAGAGTAGACCCAGATCAGACAGCTTCTATATAGGAGCCATCTGATCAGCATCTGCTCTGTTTGCTTTTGACATGATATAGATCTGATTCTACAGTTTTTGTCAAACCAAAAAAAAAATTCCCTCGAAAAGTTTACATTATAAAACTTCAACTCATAAGACAGTATTCATGATGTCATAATTTTTTAAATGAATATTGAACAGGGAAAGGGTTAATATGCTGAATTTTCAAAGTGGAATAGCCCATTAGTGTTTCACTATACAGTCTATTAACCCATTCCCACTTAGGCTATTTTTAGATCTAACCTCTTTGAAAAAGTTTACCCAAAATGAGCATTTACTAGAGAAAAGAAAATATTTAAAATTGTGTAGTATTGAAACCATTCTGATAAACAGAGCATTTGCTCCATAGGAGCAAATGCTCTATTTATCAGAATGGTTTCAAAAAGTGACTTTTAAAGAGGCGCCAAAAGGCGTCAATATGTGGGAATGGGTTAAGTGTTAAATTTGCTATAGGATTTTGAATAACAAATAGTGTACACCCTCTGATCACTGCTTACACTGTTTGCAAATACAAGTACACTCAAAGTTTCTCACATTAAAATTTGTCTTTGATATTATCCGGCGTTGGTTTATGTACAAACTGAGATATCAGGCCAGTTACTTCTTTGAAAAATATATATGATAAAAAATAGACAAGGAATTCTCAGTACTAGCTATTATCTACCGACCATTTTTATTTTTTATTGGCTATTTTTTTTGGTCACTTTATCTATAAACAATGTTTCATAGTGAAAACCAACGAATTACAGCCCTATTTATCATGTTTACCTGTCATTTTTATAATGTCTCCCGTCCTAATATCTGAATTAACTATCAGCATGTTGAATAAAACAAAATCCTCCAAAACTACTCGCCTGATTCAATTCTCAATTAACATTTATCTTCCATTTCCTGCCAAAACAAGTTCAGACCATCAAACATGTCAAACATGCTGCGTTACATTGCGATTCATCTGGATCCAAACCATTTTCGAACGTCACCAGGAAGTCAACCACAGCACGTCAATGGGTTAATAGTGTTTCACAAGAGTCATAAATAACAATACAGGCAATTTTCAACAAGGTTATCAGGCACCTACTCACAGATAATTTTGTGGTAAATGCCGTAAATTACTCTCTGAAGAAATCTGTTATGTGTGGAGGTGACATGGTCAACCTATTGCCTAGCATTATTTATACCTATATTATTTTAACCTTTTTGACCCAGGAAATGTATGCACTACCATTTGCAATCTGTGAGGGCTCCTTGAGTCTGCACTGTTTGTCATTAAAAATCCTACAGCAAGTTTAAACCTTTCATACTGAGCGGACTCTACAGTTAAACATTGTTGTACCAGAGTACATACTCAAGTGCTAAAATCGCCATTTCTCCACCAAAACCTATGTTGTGACCACTCTTTAGAATCGTCTCTTCTTTTGCTTATGGAATGATATAGATCTGATATCTGATTCTACAGTTTGGGTCGTGGCGAAATATTTCTGTGCTCATATATCCATCATGACTATTCAGCTAATAGATATTCATAATATCATTATTTCTCACATATACAGTAAAACCTCTCTATAACGACCACTAAATTACATCAAATATTTTGTGTTAAAGGCAGGTGGATGCTTAATGCAAGGTGAAAGTAAAACAGAACGCTCCTATAGGAGCGTTCTGTTTTACTTTCACCTTGCTTTAAGCAACCACCTGCCCAAAATACCAACTAATTAACACAATTTAGTGGTCGTTATAGAGAGGTTTTACTGTATATATCTTGAGGTAATGGACTAAAACATGATCAAAGCGTCGACAATTTCAATTTGTCAATTTATCCTGACAATAAAATGAAAGTCTTACCTTCATAATCCTGAATGTCGGAATGTGTATCATCTCAAAGTCCCCTTCATTAAACTAGAAGAAAATGCTCAAATAGATAAAATCCTGTAACAATCAATCCTGAACTTTAACATTTTACTCCAAAGATTAGATACACTTTTTAATGCCTTTGTAAACAGAGTAGATCCAGATCAGATGGTTTCAGCAGGATCCGCCTGATCAGGGTTTGCTCTGTTCACTTATGAAATAAAATAAGATCTTTTTCTACAGTTTCTGCCATGACCAAAAAATCCTGTGTTCATAAATATGCAGTTATAAAAGTTTGCTCAATTAATAGTCATGGTATTATTATTTCTTACATGATGTATCTATGAAGCAGAAGGTTAAGAGATTTCTTTTCACAGGTAATAACAAACTGAGTGTATACTTAATGGCATTGACCATATCAATGTAAAACCCTCTGAATGCTGGGACTGAATTAATAGACACGGTGTATTACAAACAGTACAGACTCAGATCAAAGTAATCCAGGAGGAACCCTGGATGGTAGAGGCAGGTGGTAGCTTAATACAGGATAAAAGTAATACAGAAAGCTCCTAGAGGAGCTTTCTGCATTACTTTTGTCCTGCATTAAGCAACCATCTGCTTACAACCATGTTTATTAAGTGGTTGCACTAGAGGGGTTATAGTTATACTGTACATCTTTTTGCTGAATTTTTATTAAGGTATATATATGAACACAAGATATCAATATATAATTCCATAAGCAAAAAGAGCAGATCCTGATCAGATGGCTCCTACGGAAGTCTTCTGATCTGTATTTACAAATAGTGCAGACCAAGATCAAAGTAATCCAGGAGGAGCCGTCTGATCAGGGTCTGCTCTGTTTGCTTATGACATGATATAGATATGACCCTACAGTTTGTCAAAGCAAGCAAATCCCTTAAAAAAAATTACACTATAAAAATTGAGTCAATGAATATTCATGATGTCATCATTTCTTACATGAATATTGAACAGGGTAAGGGTTAACCCTTATCAATATTCAAGTAAAACATAAATAGATTATGAAAAACTTTTTGCGTAATTTTTATTAAGGTATACAAGTAACGACGTCTCATCAGGATCCAAATTATTTGTTTTTATGCAGCTGTTTTTCAAAAACAAAAGAATGAAATTTAAAAGATGAAAATTAAAGGACGAATTTGCTGATTTACAGTATGTGGTAGTGAAAAAAATTTTTTTTTACTTTTAGCAGATGACATTTTTAAAGCTAATGACAGATGTTGTCATTATCAGAATGAAATTAGTCTGCAGGCAGTTTATTACAGTTATATATCTGCAATAAAAACCTCATTTCACAAGTACAGTAAGGTCCCACTAATCTGACCACTCAAAAAAAGTCTAATTCTTTTTTCAAACAGGTGGTAGCTTAATGCAGGACACATTTGGCAGAAAGCTCCTATAGGAGCTTTCTGCATTACTTTTGCCCTGCATTGAGCAACCACCTGTTTTTAATAAATTACATGTTTATAAATAATGTGGTTGCTATAGCTACACTCTACTGTACTGTAATAATGGCCAATTAACTGAGTAAGAACCAATTTATGACAGCTGAACAAATCAGTTTGGATGCTAATCATTAATGAGATGCCAAAACAATAAAACATCTTACCAAGATCCAAACAGTTTGACACTCTAGGTAATGTCTATAAATAAATTTCATATGAAATACTTAATTTGAGGATTGATGCTGCCCTTAATTTTGCCAATTGACAATTATTATGTCAATAAAATTGAATGTGACAAATTAATTGCCATAAATATTTATTTGTGACACTATTATGATTATTTTAACCCTATACCTGCCTTTTATTACCTTTGCAAACAGTGTAGACCCAGATCAGAGCGTTCCTGTAGGAGTCGTCTAATCGGGGTCTGCTCTGTTTGCTTATAGAATAACTGATCTGATTCTACAACATGGTCAAATATTCCTTTTCCTTATTGCCATTATAAAATTTCAGATAATTCCTAATCATGATATCACAACATGTATTTCTTTCAAGAATATTCATCAGGTAAAGGGTTAACCCTTTACTCCATAAATTTCGTCTTTCTACGCCTTTGCAAACAGAGTAGAGCCAGATCAGACGGCTCCTATAGGAGCCGTCTGATCAGGGTCTGGTCTGTTTGCTTATGACATTATACTGGTAAGATTCTATAGTTTCTGCCATGGCCAAAAAGCCTATGTCCATGTGCTATTATAGCACATACAAACATGTTTTCATGTATAAACATGTTTTCACATATAAACGTGTTTTCACATATAAACGTGTTTTCATGCATTTGCAAACAGAGTAGACCCAGATAAGATGGCTCATAGAGGAGCCATCTGATCAGGGTCTGCTCTATCTGCTAACAGAATTTGATAGATCTATTTCTTTACTTTCTAAAATGTCTGCAATTCTCTACCTTCCAGATTTCTATATAACCATTTTGTTAATGAATGTTCAGAAGGTATTGAAATTTGGCCTAAATACTCAGAACAGGGAAAGGGTTAATCCAATTAATATTTATGACATCATTATTCCTTACATGAATATCATTGAGGAAAGGGTTAATAACCCTTAGTATTCATGTATGAAATAATGACATCATGGATATAAATTAGATTAATTGTTATAATAGCATATGGACACTGGACTTGTAGACATGGCAGAATCTGTAAAATTATATCTATATTATGTCAAAAGCAAACAGAGGTGAACTTGACCAGATGGCTCCTACAGGAGCCGTCTGTTCTAGGTCTACTCTGTTTGCAAAAGTGTAGAAAGGCGTATTTATGGAGTAAAGTGTTAACTATAGAGTCCACTGAGTGTGAAAGGCTTACCCCTTTACTCCATAAATATGCCTTTCTAAGACTTTGCAGTCGTCTGATCAGGGTCTGCTCTGTTTACTTATGACATTATACAGGTAAGATTCTACAGTTTCTGCCATGGTCAAAAATTCCTGTGTCCATGTGCAAAATAGCAAAATAACCCAAAATAACCCATAGCAAAATAATCCAAATAATATTCATGACGTCATTATTTTTTACACGAATATTCATGGAGAAAAGAGTTAAACTTGCTAGAGGATTTCCCACATTCGAAGGATTACAGATGCCCTTAGACCTATATCAGACAGCTTGTATTGCCAACAGAAGAACCTGCCTATAGCAACTATACAATGAATAAACATGGGATCTGTAAGAACAGGTGGTTGCTTAATGCAGGATGAACATAATGCACAAAGCTCCTAGGGGGCTCTCTATATAACTTTTATCCTGCATAAAGCAATCACCTGCCATAACCAATTCCCTCATAAATTGATGCCTTTTGACACTTCTGGAAAAGTCACCTGTTGAAACCATTGTGCTAAATAGAGCATTTGCTCCTATAGGAGCAAATGCTCTATCTATCACAATGGTTTTAAACTACAAAATTCTAAGATTTTCCTTTTCTTTTGTTAATGATCCTTTTCGGCGGATTTATTCAAAGAGGTTGGAGCTAGAAATAGCCTATGGGGGAATGGTTAAAACCCCAGATCAAGACTTAATTTGGATGATCGCTTTAGACAGTTTTTAGTATAATTCAGTTTATTCACAATGTCATTATTTCTTGCATGTATAACTTTGCGTTTAAATCTAATGTGAGTTTGAATATAAATTTAAACTTGCAACAAGTAATAAATGCTGTTTTTTTTCATACAGAATCCTGTATGATATGCTGAGGATGACTTCAATATCAGATATATGTAGTTTCAATACCTACTGAATATTTATGGAAAAAATAGTTATAATGAAATATTGAATGTGTAACATCGTTGCCATTTTGGAAAGTAATGAAACAGATCTATCAAATTTCATTAGCAAACAGAGCAGACCCTGATCAGATGGCTCCTATAAGAGCCATCTGATCTGGGTCTACTCTGTTTGCAAATATGTGAAAAGGCATTTATATGAGGGAAAGGGTTAACTCTTTACCAGATAGAGATATCTTGTGATGCCTTTGCAAACAGAGTAGACCCAGATCAGATGGCTCTCATTGGAGCCATCGGATGTGGGTCTGCTCTGTTTGCTTATAGAATAATATAGAACTGATTCTATAACTTCTGCCATAATAACATTTTAGCTAATTAATACAGTAAAACCTCTCTAAACCGGAATTCTAGATGAGAAGAATTTGGATACTTTTAGGCAGGTGGCTGCTTAATGCAGGGTGAAAGTCATGCAGAAAGCTCCTCTAGGAGCTTTCTGCATGACTTTCATCTTGCATTAAGCTGCCACCAAGACCGATATTTATACTAAATTTAATGTCCGGTTTAGAGAGGTTTTATTGTATTCATGATGTCATCATTTCTTACATCAATATTCATCAGATAGAGCTTTATTCATTAGAAAACAAAACAAGAGCCGCATGCGGCACCAACGCTCGTCTGATTTGGTGCTTGTCCAGCTAAATTAAAAACTTTTATAAAAAAACAAGAGGGCCAATTTTCTGACCAATTTTCATGAAGATTTGGCTATAAATGTGACCTCTAGAATGTTCAATCATTATGACTAAGTTTCATGAAGATTGGACAAAAAATGTGACCACTAGAGTGTTCACAAGGTTTTTCTACTGTTTGACCTAGTGACCTAGTTTTTTACCCCACGTAACCCACTTTTCAAACTCGTCCGAGATTTTATCAAGACATTCATTCTGACCAAGTTTCATGAAGATTGGACTACAATTGTGACCACTAGAGTGTTCACAAGCAAATTGTGGACGATGGATGCCGGACATTCAAGTCTCCCAAAAGCTCACCCTGAGAGCCCTAACTCCAAAATTTTGAAATTTCTCTGCTCAATGAGATCTACTAATCTATGAAGTTTTATGTTGATATTTCTGAAAAACCTAGAGTAATGAGCTACATATGACGACGACAATGATGACAACGACGACGACAACGCCTGCGACCCAGAGATCACAATAGCTCGACTTTTCTTCGAAACAGATGAGCAACGCCTACGACCCAGTGATCACAAAACAGACGAGCTAAAAATGTCAACATGATCATTATAAACAGTCTAGATCTACATGGTATTGAATCAGATGTTTAACCATCTAATTATCAACAGAAACAAGAGACTGTGATGGCCCTTAATCACTCACGTGAGTACCAACAGTCCAGATATCAATGATGAGTTCAAATCCATAGCACATGAATCTTGATGTAATTGTCTGATTAAGCAAATAATCAAAGTTGATCAAGAGTAATTTGTAATGCACATCCTGTTGAAGTATGCACATACTATCTAAGTCTTTTTGAATAAGATGTCATAGATGGATTCAGTGCTGGCTGGCTCCCCCATAAATACGCCTTTCTACGCCTCTGTAAAAGTCACTTTTTGAAACCATTGTGATAAATAGAGCATTTGTTCCTTAGGAGCAAATGCTCTATTTATCACATTGGTTTCTAAACTACAAAATTCTAAAAAAATTCCTTTTCTCTAGTTAATGCTCTATTTGCGTAGATTCATTCAAAGAGGTTGGGTCTAAAAATAGCCTATGAGGTAATGAGTTAAACCTTTCCCTGTTCAATACAAGTCATGTATTCATGTAAGAAATAATGACATCATGAATACTTATTAGCTGATTTTTTATAATATAACATTTTCAGGGGAACTTTTTGCTTTGGCAATAACTGTATAATCAGATCTATAATATTCAATAAACAAACAGAGCAGACCCAGATCAGACGGCTCCTACAGGAGCCGTCTGATCTGGGTCTACTCTGTTTGCAAAGGCGTGATAAGGCACTTATATGAAGGAAAGGGTTAAAGAGATGACAGTACTGGTATGAACAAATCATGTTCTATTTGGTTCAAGGAAACAAAACAAAACAATTTCTTATTATTCATGAACTGCAAAACAATATGTAGATTATTTTAACCAATCACTTGCTCATCAAAATATGATTGACAATTACTGGAACAAACATTTTTGATTGAAATCAGATGCAAGAATCAGAGCAGATAAAAAATTTAACAACTGGATAATGATCAGACCCTATTTACCCTTAGTATTCAGGCAGACAAACTTAGACAAATAGTGCAGACCCAGATCAAAGTGTTCCTATAAGAGCAGCCTGAACAGGGTCTATGCTATTTGCTACTATAAGAGCAGCCTGAACAGGGTCTATGCTATTTGCTACTATAAGAGCAGCCTGAACAGGGTCTATGCTATTTGCTACTATAAGAGCAGCCTGAACAGGGTCTATGCTATTTGCTACTATAAGAGCAGCCTGAACAGGGTCTATGCTATTTGCTACTATGCCTGAATAGGGTCTATGCTATTTGCTACTATGCCTGAACAGGGTCTATGCTATTTGCTACTATGCCGTTCTAATTCAAAGTTACCATAATGGTGCCAATTTAAAAAATCACTTCATAAGCAAACAGAGCGCATCCTGATCTGGGTATATCCTGTTTGTAAAGGTATTTACCCTTCTCTTGCTGAATTTTAAAATATATTTCTCCTTCTTTACCCATGCCCTGTTGTATAATTACATATATCTACACTGTGTACGAGTATTTCGCTGTGCAGTGCATTGGGTTGCACAATCAACTTGTAAATAGTGAAGACCCAGATGAGACAGCTCCTGCAGCTGTCTCATCTGGGTCTTCACTATTTACAGGTAGGTATATTGACGTGAACAGCCAGTGAAGTGTTAAAAGGTGTGTCTATGGATTAACTCTTTTGTCCATGAATATTCAGTAGGTTTTGCAATTTGAAATAAACATGGAACAGGGAAAGGAATACTGCCTTTGCAAACAGGGTGTACCCAGATCAGGATGTGTTCTGTTTGCTAAGTATGGAAGAATTTTTGGAAGAGTATGGAAGGTGGGGGAACATTGTAGTCAATTTAGAAAGTAATGGAACAGATATATCAAATTCCATAAGCAAACAGAGCAGACCCTGATTGTCTGTCTGATATGGGTCTACTCTGCTTGCAAATGTGTGAAAACATATGAAGGAAAGGGTTAAAAGGTGTGTCTATGAATTAAAGGGTTAACCCCTTTGAATACTGAATATTCAAAGTGGAATGCCCCATCAGTGCTTATCTAGACACCATGCAGTAAGAAAGGCTTAACCCTTTCCTCCATGAATATTCATGTTAGAAATAATGACGTCATGAATATTAGATTGATTTGTTATAATAGCACATGGACACAGGAATGTTAAGCCATGGCAAAAACTGTAGAATCATATCTATATTTTTCCAGACCCAGGGCAGACCCTGATCAGATGGTTTCTATAAGAGCTGTCTGATCTGGGTCTCCTCTGTTTGCAAAGGCGTATAAAAGCGTATTTATGGAGGAAAGGCTTAACCCTTACAATGCTAAATTTTCAAATGGACTTTTCCAGAATTCAAACAGGTCAAGCGTACGGTGAATATTCAGGGAATTTTCTAAACAAAAGTGTAACATGACAAAACAATGCAGGCCCTGATGAGAGGGCTCCTCTAGGAGCCCTCTCATCTGGGTCTACACTGTTTGCAAAGGGTATTAGTGACTTGTGTCCCACACTGTAAGTGTTAAGTATGCCAGAGGATTTTGAAAGACAAACAGTGCAGACCCCGATCAAAGGGCTCTTGTAGCTGCAGCCATCTTATCAGGATTTAAACTGTTAGCAAACACCAGTGCGCTCGTTTCCTGCATTCAAAGGATAATTAAAAATCTAATTTGTATTCAGCAATAACGTAATGATATTGCACATTAGCTTGATGTAATGATATTGCACATCAATTTCCATAGAAGGTGAACTAGTTTCCATGACTAGCAACATATGTTTTAACCCTTTCCTCCATGAGTATTCATATCAGAAATAGCTGAATTTTATATTAGTACCGTATATGAAAAGGATTTATTGACCATGGCATAAACAGTAGAATCAGATGTATATAATTCCATAAGCAAACAAAACAGACCCTGATCAGATGACTCTTCCAGGAGTCATCCGATCTGGGTCTGCTCAGTTTTCAAAAGAATGAAAAAGCATACGTATGAAGTAAGGGTTAACACATTGCACGAGAACTACAGTAGAATCCCTCTAATGTGACCACTTAGGAGCTTTCTGCATTACTTTTGCCCTGCATTAAGCTACCACCTGCCTCTACCACCCATAATTAAACATCTTTTAGGTGGTCGCATTAGAGGGGTTTTACTGTACATGTTATTGTCGTCTGCTGCAATTCAGACAATAATGCTTCTTTCATTGCTTTTCAATAACAGAGTCATGATGGCACTGTATCACTCACCTGGTTAAAAGCCCAGGGCTTGATTTATGTCCTATGGATAATTTCTGTAACATTGGTCAGATTCTATTCAGTAGTTTAGAAGGATTGTTCATCGAAATCTATTTTTAGCTCCTTTGACCTACATATGCCGCAGACCAGAATCAATTATATAACTTTAGAGGAGCTTTAGACTATCTAAGGATTATTCCTATTCCAATCAGATGAATCTAATTTGAGCAAAAAATTGCTGCGGACTCTCTGCAAGCTATACACAGTAGAATCTGTCTGAAGTGACTATTAATTTATTGAACATAGGAGTCTTAACCCATTCCCTCATAGGCTATTTTTAGATACAACCTCTTTGAATGAATCTACCCAAAAGGAGCATTAACTAGAGATCGAAAAGTAAAATTTTAGAATATTGTTGTTGAAACCATTAGGAGCAATGCTCTATTTATCACAATGGTTTCAAGAAGTGGTTATTACAGAGGCGTATTTATCAAGGAAAGGGTTAAAAAGCAGATGGTTGCTTACGTAATGCAGAAAGCTCCTATATCTTTCTGCATTACATTTTACCTGCATTCAGCTACCACCTGCCTTACAGACCCATAAATTAGACCTCTTTTTAATGGTCACTCAAGACAGGTTCTAATGTAATGTAAAATTTGTTGTCTGCTATATTTCTGAAAGTAGATTTTCTTTTGATTACCTTCAAAACTGCAGGCAGGGTGTCAAACAGTAATATGGGGTCTTATCAGGATCCAAACTGTTTGCCCAATTGTCTTAACCCATATTTGCTGTTTGTATGAAGAGTTAACCATTTACCTCTTCAATATTCAAGAAATGATGATGTCATGAATATTAATTAGCTGACGGATGAACACATGATATGTTTTACCATGACAGAAACTGTAGAATCAGATAAGATCTATAAAATTCTAAAAGCAAATAGAGTAGACCCTGATCAGACATCTCCTACAGGGGCCATCTTATCTGGGTCTACTCTGTTTGCTTAGGGTGTAAAAAGGGGGTTTGTTACAAGTAAAGAGTTAACCCTTTCCTCCATAAATACGCCTTTCTACGCCTCTGTAAAAACCACTTTATGGAATCATTGTGATAAATAGAGCATTTGCTCCATAGGAGCAAATGCTCTATTAATCACAATGGTTTCAAAACTACACAATTCTAAACTTTTCCTTTTCTCTAGTAAATGCTCCTTTTCGGTAGATTGATTCAAAGAGGTTGTGTATAAATATAGCCTATGGAGGAAAGGGTTAAATCAATCTTCATTGTCCCCGTTACATTGAATTTATCATCATTTATGTTTGTGGTTGCTGAAATATGTGCCAGATTCTAATTTGCAAACAAGCAAAGTTTTCATAACAGAACATATTTTGTATTTAATCCTTTACCCCATAGATATGCATTTTAATGCCTTTGCAATCAGAGCAGATCCAGATCAGATGACTCCTGTAAGAACCATCTAATCAGCATCTGTTCTGCTTCTTATAGGAGCTGTCTGATCAGGGTCTGCTCTGTTTGCTTATGATATAATACAGATATGAATCTACCGGCAGTGAGTTTCTGCCATGGCCAAAAAACCCTGTGTCCACATGCTATTATAGCATATTAATCAAATTAATATTCATGACATCAACATTTCTTACCTGATTATTCATGCATGGAAAGGGTTTAGCTCCTTTTCTGTCACATATTAATATCTGCAAAATGTGTTGTCATCTTTAATTTTCATTTTTGCATGTCCTTTCTCTTTGGTTAACTCTTTGCACGCTAAACCACAGCAAACCTATGCAAACAGTTTGGATCCAGATGAGACGCCACATAATGCAGCGTCTCATCAGGATCCAAACTGTTTGTCATCTTGAGAATTGAAGCAGACGACAATCATTGCAGAAGAAAAATTACTTAGCGTGCAAAGAGTTCAAAAAAGAATCTCACAGTATCGAACAGTTTGGATTGGTATTGAATTTGAACAACTTTAACCCTTTCCCTCATAGGCTATTTTTATACCCAACCTTTTTCAATAAATCTACCGAAAAGGAGCATTTACTAGAGTAAAGAAAAATGTTAGAATTGTGCAATTTTGAAACCATTGTCATAAATAGAGCATTTGCTTCTATAGAGCAAATGCTCTAATTATCACAATGGTTTCATAAAGTGACTTTTACAGAGGCGTAGAAAGGCATATTTATAGAGGAAAGGATTAACAGAGTGTCACTAAAGGACAATTTCCAAATTAAATTGAAATCTACCCCGCTGTTTCAAATAGATTGTCAATGTTATCATTTTGGTTGCCATGACAACCAGAATTCTTTGAACAAGTATGAAAGAGGACCTCAGATGGACCATTTCTGCGAAATTTGATCAAAATTGACCTAGGTGTATAGAGCAAAATTAATAATGTAATGATCGACAGCTACTAACCCATATCAACAGCTTCTAACCCATATCAACAGCTTCTAACCCATATCAACAGCTTCTAACCTACATCAACAGCTTCTAACCCATATCAACAGCTTCTAACCTACATTAACAGCTACTAGCCCAAATCAACAGCTACTAACCTACATCAACAGCTTCTAGCAACAGCTACTAACCTACATCAACAGCTTCTAACCCATTTCAACAGCTATTAATCTACATCAACAGCTTCTAACCCATATCAACAGCTTCTAAACTACATCAACAGCTACTAGCCCAAATCAACAGCTACTAACCTACATCAACAGCTTCTAGCCCATATCAACAGCTACTAACCTACGTAAACAGCTTCTAGCCAAAATCAACAGCTTCTAACCCATATCAACAGCTACTAACCTACATCAACAGCTTCTAACCCATATCAACATCTACTAACCTACATCAACAGCTTCTAGCCCATATCAACAGCTACTAACCTACATCAACAGCTTCTAACCCATATCAACAGCTACTAACCTACATCAACAGCTTCTAGCCCATATCAACATCTACTAACCTACATCAAGAGCTACTAGCCCAAATCAACAGCTACTAACCGACATCAACAGCTACTAAACTACACCCAAATTATTTTCCAAGGTTACGAGCTACAGTGGGAATGAATAAAATAAACCAAATATGTCACAACCGAATGTTAAGTTGACACTTTATTCAAATTAATTATACAAAAATAAACCGAAACAAGACATAACACATAAAATATGGAGAAGGTTACCAGCCATCATGCATACCATACTTACACTATATATTTGAACATCCAGTCTCCACTCATCAAGGGTTTAACCCATTCCCTCATAGGCTATTTTTAGACCCAACCTCTTTGAATGAATCTAGCGAAAAAGGAGCATTTACTAGAGAAAAGGAAAGTTTTAGAATTGTGTAGTTTTTAAACCATTGTGATAAATAGAGCATTTGCTCCTATAGAGCAAATCGATCGCTTAGCGGAAAACTATTGTAACTCACTTTTTTTCAGAAAATGGTTTTTTGTGATAAAACATATCAGTATACTGAAATGCACATACTGTGAAAATATTTCCCTCATATCTGTAGTAATTTTGATAAAAAAAATTATTTGCAAAAGTATTGTAACTCATATGACTATTTTCATAATTGTAAAACTATTGTAACTTGACTTACAATAGTTCTACAATTAACTTTTAATTTGTTTCTGTTTTTTTGTTACTGGAAAACTATTGTATCTCAAGTTACAATAGTTTTCCAGTAAAGAGAATGTCCAAATTCTATGGACTATTTAATGGAAAACTATTGTATCTAAAGTTACAATAGTTTTCTAGTGAAATAAGTATGAATTATCTTTGTAACATTTAGTGGAAAACTATTGTAACTGGACATACAATAGTTCTGCACTGAATATTATACCCAATAATTATGAAAAAAATTAAAAACAAAAATGTATCTTTAGTTCAAAGTTTGGTAAACATTTCAGGAATTTATATTTTAGTACTAAAACTATAAACTGTCAAATGAACAAGTGTTTGAGCTTATATTGAGGTAACATTGATGCCCTTGAAGATGTAATCAAGCATGTTGTGAGTAAAATCATGTTTTTTTTAAAAAAAATGAAAAAAAAACCCGTCATGTAAAATATAGCTCGACAAACCATAGCCAATTATCTGAAAGGATTGTTTAATATACATAATCATTAAATAATTTCATTAAAGTAAAGTACAAATATGTAGATATATTTAGAAAATGCTATCTTTGTCACTCTTAAAAGGAGGGTGGGGCAAAAAGTTTTTGTGCCTCATGAATTTATAGTAACGTTTTTGTATGACAACTGCTTCAACAAATTACACAATAGTGCTTTTTTAGTCATCAAGGTCATGTTATTTAATCATAATGTCTTGGAGTTATTGTAGATTGTTTACCTATTGCTAATTTTTGTATGCCCAAAGGGATGCATTATGTTATGGCATCCCATGTGTCTGTCTGTCTGAGACCAAATATCTTTTTCTGAAGTGCTTTCAATCTAGCACCTTTTTTGAAGACCCTTGGATGGGTAAAACAGTCCATATTTAATTTAGACCTCCTTGAAAAGTATACAATCCCAGGTTTTATTTTTTTGAGAATGCCGATAGTAAAAGGCTCAACCCATCAGGCTAATCCAAAATTCAGTGGTGCAGGCTGGCAGTGTGCAGCTGTCAGCCTGGCAGCATTCATACACACAGAAAACAAAACAACGGTCCTGGACTGTCGATGACCTTGACACAATTTTAGAGGATGGTGATTAAACTGTATATATATAAATGTAATGTCACAAAAAGTAAATATGGAAAAATAGTCAAACAGGGAGAGCCACACACGAAATGACATCGCACCAAACACCATCTAACAAGAAACAGTAAAGCCACAAGACAAAACATAACAGGACGCATATCAAGACGAAACACATTAAACATTAAGCATATTAAACAACAAAATTGACCGTGTATATTTTGAACAGAATGTGTGGGACAATATTTCCAGAATCTAATGCTCCCTTTTACACCATTGATGATGCAATGAAGAGTATTGACACCTATGATTTCTCAACAGTAAACTGCTACACTACTGCGATTGTTAAATGTGATGCGGTATATTATGTATTTGACCCGATTACCCGATGCCGTACTGGAATGAATTGTCCTGAAGGTAAAACAGTTGTCCTATCCATACATGAAAATATTGAAAATCTTCCCAACTTCATAATTGTTTTTAACCACATCTCTTTTTGAAGAAGATAAGCCATTTGAACATACAAAAATAAAGTTTGAAGAATTCTACCTGACAATTCCTCCTCCTCAACAAGACATTGAATTCAATGAGTTCTTGTGAGTGATGGAGAAGAATATTCATGTAGACTTGCAGTAGTCCAAGAACTTTTAGAACAAGAACTGCATAGTATATCTCAGTCACATTCTGACTCAAGTGAGAGTGTTCCTGTATCTGTTTTACAGAATAAACTAGCAGAATGTACAAGTCTTAATACAAATTGTGATGAACTTAGTTCTGATTTTTGTAGCTCAGGAAGTAAGAACAAATTCAGACATACCTAGATAACTGACTCAGTCAGAAAGGGCCCTGTAATCAAGGGCAGATAACTCTAGACTTCGTGATCTCTGATGATTATAGCATGATTATGCCCTTAATATGAAACCAATATGTGAAATATATTTGAGTTATCGCGTCACATCAAAATTGTTGACGGATGGATGGACAGAAATGTGATTCCAATAGGGCTCCTGCATTTCAATGCAGGGCCCGAATAAATGATGACTAAGCAGAACCTTAGCAAAGATCATCAGACTTTGAAAACAAAGCATGTAAAAAGAAATCAAAATGTAAGAATGAAAGGGGTAACATATGGGTAACATCAGAAATAAAGAAAGTATTGGTCAGATGAGTAGGCAGGGGGAAGCCGGGGTCAATGAAGGTGATGGTGAGGGGGTTGGTCAGAGGGGTGAACAGAGTGAAGATGGTGTAGAAAGAGTTGACAGAGAGAGGAGGACAGAGAGAAGACTTGAGTTTAAGGAGGTGATGGTGGGGGTTGATTTGAGGGGTGGACAGTGGGAAGATGGGATTGAAAGAGGTGATGGTTCACAAGGGGGTTAGTAAGAGAGGAAGACAGGGTCAAAACAGGTCAATAGAGGTGTTGGTCAGAGGGGTGGACAGAGGGAAATCGGGGTCGATACAGATTATGGATAGGTGATTTATCAGAGGAGTGGACAGAGGGAAGATCGAGTCGATGGAGGTGATGGTCAGGGGATTGGTCAGAGGGGTGGACAGAGGGAAGAATGGATGTGATGGTTGGGGGATTCTTCAGAAGGTCCAAGTGAATTTAGCTGGTAATGTGGAATCTCCCATGTGGACATTCTGTCATTAGGATATGAAAGACTTTTTTCTTGCACACACTTGATATTTCAGATCAGATTGTTATCACAGCAAACAGGAAAGTCACCTCAATAGGTACATGTCAGAAAAATACATGTATGAGAGGCAAACATAAAAACAGACCTCACAAAATGCCTGACATTTAGAGTAACTTTTTAAGATCCCACATCAGATAATTCCCTACAGTAGAAAGTCGTTACCACAGAAAGAAATTACAAAAACATTTCTTTGTCTGCAGATCTAAATTTGGACAAGATGTACAGGCTTTACTTAGAAAAATGTTCTAAAGAAGGCAAGTCTCCGGTCAAACAATTATTATACAGAAGTATTTTTGACACTGAATTTAATATTGCATTTCACAAGCCCCTCAAAGGTATGTGTGGCTTGTGCATTTCATACAAGAATGCAAATTCAGTCTTAAAACTGCAACTTAGGACAAAATTCAAAAACCTTTAATGAATAAAAAAGCTGCCTGTGAAAACAGCTAAAAATAAAATGCAAAATGTCCTGATAACTGTTTAGCTGTAGCCTGCTTTGACTTGCAAGAAGTCTTGTCCACCCAAAAGAAAATTGTCCACTTACAATTTCAGCATAATATGATTTGATATCATCATCAGCATTTTGCTATGTTTGGAATGAAACAATTGGCTAATGTGGTGCTTCTGATATCAAAGTGTAATGTTTGTTTATTTTCTCCAGCGTTAGTCTCTTCACTGTAGTGGTCTTTTGGACTGGTGGGCTGCTAAGTGCAGCATTTGAGTGTCTTGAGTCTCTCATATAGGAGGAGCTTTATGCAGTACTAATCAAGCTGTATTACCACAACATTCTGCTTATGTATTTATATCTAGAGACTAACCCATTCACTGCCAGCTCACTGTTGTCTACTGCAAGTTTTAAGTTAACATTTCTGAAATTTCTTTTCTCAGAGACAACCAGATTGTGTCAAACAGCTTGGATACTGATAAGATGCCGAGTTACTCAGTGTCTCATTAGGACCTAAACTATGTTTCACAGCCCGTCTTCATGGCAGTGAAGGGATTTAACTGGAAAAATACTAATCCAGAAACAAAATTACCATAATCAAAGTGTTCTTTGCATGGGGTCTGTCAGGATGCTGGGTGATGCCCCAATGACAAGACCCAGCTTCAGACCTTTTTAAATATTTCGGGCGTTCCGTGAGGTGACAATGTCTTGAGCCAAACACAGCACAGGGCTTGAAACTATAAAATTGATGTGGCTGGGCTATGCTAGCCGGTGATGAATATATGGTGTTCTGAGGCTACTTTGCCTGAGACGAACACTATGAAAACATGAAATTATACACAAAAACCTATGTTATGGTGATCAACAATACCTTAGCTTTGGGGCCAACAATTAAACAATAAACTATAACTGTGAACAACTACTACAGCCCCAAGCCAGCGAGACGGCTGGTCGATGCCTCAACTTCAAAATGGTGCTTGGAACAAAATCCTCAAGCTATGTCATGAAACTGTATAAATGTGAGCCATATAACCCTAGACTATGCGAGTTGAGACCCTAAGCATCAAACCCTGTTGAAACCTGTGGTTTGAAGCTATCTCAACACTACTGTGACTTCAAACCTACGTATCAGACCCTATGTCTCAAAGCATATATGTAACCCTACGCTCTGAAACGTATCTTGAGCAGTGTATGAAACCTGCTTCAAGAAGCTTATAAAACTAACGCTTTGAAGCCTGCCTGCAGTATGTTCCGAGCCCGTGCTCGAAAACACTGCCTCAAAAAAAACGGCTTCAAAAATACAGCCTCAGGCAGACGGTTCAGCAACGCTCCGAACCCCGAGCACTGTCTTCAGCAAACCTGCTTCAAACCGAATATAACCCCAGGCTATATCAGTCTGAGCAACACTATCTCAATGCCTCAGCTAATCTGAGGCCGCTATGAAATAGCAGTATAATATTATTAAAGGCTGGTTGGACTGTCTAAACGTGCAATTTTCATGCCCAAAGAGAGAACTCAGAGGACAGTTACTTAGCCCATTCAAAGAACAGGTAACTGCACAATTACGTAGCCCAAGCAGACAATATATTCGCCAATCTTTAACCTTAATGAGTGCAATACTCTATCAGTCAAAAACCAACGATATAGCTTCAATACATAAGTATATAAAGCCGTCACTGAAAGTTCTATGAATATTCAGTGCCCTGATCACAAAATAACCAGCAGTGATCGTTGAATAAGCTTGTGCCAGTCTCAGTATTTGTATACAGCTTCCATTAGTTTGAGGTACTTCAGAAAACTAGCATATAAACATTTTATTCATATTAATTATTTCGATTGACCAACCGCCTCACACCTTTGAATATATACACAGTACTAATTTTTATAAGGTATAAAACAAACAAAATGAAGTTTAAAAGTGAACTTACTTTTATAAACAACAAATCAATGAAATCTAACTAACAATTAAAAAAGGGAGATAATCCTGTATATACAAAACTACAGTTAACTCAAATCGCTTACCTAGCGATATACTACAGGTTTTCTTGACAGGGTCAGTGTATCAAAAATCAAATTTCTGATATTGACTAAGTGTGCTTTGACACGAAATTGCATATTTATAAGGGAAATGATTAACACTATCTATACTTTCCAGTAGGTAGTTCAGTTGCAGCTGACACTTAAGCCGTTTCTCGCTATGCTTACATGTATTATCAAACTGACCACTTTCAGTCTATGGACGTGATTACCTAATCACATGCCTACGGTTATCAGATGCGCACTTCTTTAGTCATTCAGTAACTGCCTCTGGGAGAACTTTCATTTATATTATTGTCTATATTATCGTCACGTGATTTCGTCATGTGACTGATACTGTATACTCGTGCACCCTCCTTACACATTGCTATATTTTGTGGATTGTTTTTTGCATATTCTAAGCCAAAGCTAATGTTACGAAGCATTTTCATGTCAGAAATAGTATACCTTATTTGTTTCCGGAATCCATGTTATTAATGCCTTATGTACCCATCGAATGCATGTCAATTAATTGCACTGCTATACGAAATGGCAGTTGTCAGGTATGTCAGTTAAGAATGGGTTCGAAGTGAGAATACTACCTTTATATTCACTGCTTACACTAAGAATACAAAAATGAATTGCTTAAACCCGTATTTCTTCAACTTTAGTGAAAGTTTTACCCTTTTATCATTTAAGAAATTGATTGTATTGGAAATCTGGTTTTATTTTCATAGTAAAACCACCTAGAATATAATTGTTATTAACAATGGTCGTTTTGACTGGTGGCTGCTTATTAGCTTGTCTGTTTCGAAAAAAAGTCAAGCTATTGTGATCACTGGGTCGTAGGGGTTGTCCTCGTTGTCGTCATTGGCATGCAATAACTTTAATGTAGCTCATTACTCGAAAAGTATAAGCAGTATCGACATGAAACTTCATAGGTTAGTAGATCTCATTGAGGGGATCTTCCTTACATAAGAACCATAACTCTTGAGTTCAAAATTTTGGAGTGATGGACTTTATTTTTTTCATTATTTTAATCTAAATCAAAGAGCGTTGGCGTCGCACACACCTCTTGTTTTAGCTTAGAAGTATTGCAGAAAGTTCCTACAGGACTTCTCTGCAATACTATGCTGCATTAAACTGCCACCTATCTTTAAGGTTTTCTTTGTTTCTTCTTTTGGTGGTCATTATAGAGGTTTCTTCTGTAATGTCAATAGTTCAGAAGCTAAACTTTTTATTCAAATCTTGGGGTGTTTTTGTAAAAAAAACCCAACAGAATTGCAGTAAAAACATATATGTATGGATATCTATTGTTTGTTACTTGAAATGTCTTTGTCATGGAAAGATGTTTTTGGAGATACAGTAATGTATCTTGTACATTCCTTGTAAAATAGGAACATTTTTCAGTGGAAAACTATGGTATCTTGAGTTACAATAGTTTTCCACTAAGCACAAACTACTTTTGCATCTAATTATAATTGCAATACTATTGTATCTCAAAAATGTGCTATAAAAGCCATCAAATTAATAACTTGTTCAAAAATAAGTTGAATTTGTTATTCTGATCACATTTCAAGTTTAATATGTGAAGGAATTATCTGCAGCAACAACACATCACAAGCGAAACAGTTTTATGCTTCTACTGTAAAATTTCAAAAATGTGAGTTACAATAGTTTTCCGCTAAGCGATCGAAATGCTCTATTTATCATAATGGTTTAAAATAGTCAATATTACACAGGCATCAATATCAGGGAATGGGTTAATCCTTTACTCCATAAATATGCCTTTATATGCCTTTGCAAACAGTGTAGATCCAGATCAGATGGCTCCTGAAGGAGCCATCTGATCAGGATCTGCTCTGTTTGCTTATGATAATAATTTATAATGTAGATATGATTCAACAGTTTCTGCCATGGCCAAATCTTCATGATACTGCAGTCTAAAAAACATGCATTTGTCACCCATCAAATGCTCTATTTATCACAATGGTTTCAAACTACAAATTTCTAAAAAAATCCTTTTCTCTAGTTAATGCTCCTTTTCGGTAGATTCATTCAAAGAGGTTTGGTCTAAAAATAGCCTATGGAGGAAAGGGTTAAGTCAGAAACAACTTATGTTTTCTAACTTTGGAGGCAAATTAGTACTTAACATGAGAAAATATTGTAGATCAACAGGTAAATTGCCTTGCAAATGTGTGTTAATTGCATATTGTAAACTTCAAAGACTAAATTAATGTTAAGATACCCATTAGATTCTCATATAAAGCACTATATAACCCTGATTAGTAAATCGCAATCAGGAGGTAAATGACAGTGGGTTTTTACATCACAGTACCATACAATATGATATACTGTGCAATATAAGGAAGGAACCTGTTTCATCTACATTGAAACAAGAGGGCCAGAATGGCCCTGATATCGCTCACCAGACAATCAGAAGAGAAGATTTTCAAAGTTTTCACTATATGTTTCTATACAAAACTGGCCACCCCTGGGGTGGTGTCTCATTTGATCCCAGGGGCATAATTCATATAACTTTTGTAGACAACTTCAAGATGATGCTATGTGCCAAATATGAAAGCTGAGAACCTTCCAGTTTCAGAGGAGAAGATTTTCAAAATTTCACAATATGTTTCCATATACCCGGTAAAACAAGGGCATGTTGTATTGCTATGCAAGACATGAGTCCCCCACCGGACTAAAAAAAAAACTCCACTCTCCCCACCCCACCCACCCATGGTGTGGTTGACCATGGTATATACATGACCACCTGAATGGTATTAGTACCTACTTTCATACATTGAATCAGTAAATAAAAAGTTATTGTCCCGACAAGAAAATATGAACAAGAGGGCCATGAGGCCCTGAAGCGCTCACCTGAGATAACCCCAGGGGCTGGGCCATTTTTTACCACAAAGAATTATGTGGACAACCTTGGTAGAGAACCACAAGGCAAAGCAGTATGTCATTAATTAAAGGCCTAAGCCTTATGGTTTCAGAGAGAAATAATATTTCATATTTTTCCCATGAAAAACTGATAAGCCCTGAGGCAGGGCCAAGTTTCGCCCAGTGGTCAGGGTTGTAAGTTAAACATTCTTGGCAGAGGACCACAAGCCACAGCTACATATTTATAGAGGACCATTAGATCATGTTAGTCACACCAAATATCAATGGTCTAGGCCTTACAGTTTCAGTAGATTTTTAAAGATTTTCCAATGAAAAACTGATAAGCCCTTGGGCGGGGCCATTTTTGGCCGGGGGGTTATAATTTGAACAATATTTGTAGAGGACCATAAGATCATGCTACATACCAAATATCAAAGGTCTAGGCCTTACAGTTTCAGAGAAGAAGATTTTTAAAGATTTTCCTATGAAAAACTGATAAGCCCTTGGGTGGGGCCATTTTTGGCACGGGGTCATAATTTGAACCACTTTTATAGAGGACCATTAGATCATGCTACATAACAATTATCAAAGGTCTAGGCCTAACAGTTTCAGAGAAGAAGATTTTTAAAGATTTTCCAATGAAAAACTGATAAGCCCATGGGTGGGGCCATTTTTGGCCCGGGGGTCATAATTTGAACAATGTATGTAGAGGACCATAAGATAATGCTTCATACCAAATATCAAAGGTCTAGGCCTTACAATTTCAGAGAAGAAGATTTTTAAAGATTTTCCTATGAAAAACTGATAAGCCCTTGGGTGGGGCCATTTTTGGCCCGGGGGTTATAATTTGAACAGTATTTGAAGAGGACCATAAGATCATGCTACATACCAAATATCAAAGGTCTAGGCCTAACAGTTTCAGAGAAGAAGATTTTTTAAAGATTTTCCTATGAAAAACTGATAAGCCCTTGGGGGGGCCATTTTTGGCCCGGGGGTCATAATTTGAACAGTATTTGAAGAGGACCATAAGATCATGCTACATACCAAATATCAAAGGTCTAGGCCTTACAGTTTCAGAGAAGAAGATTTTTAAAGATTTTTCTATGAAAATTCCTTATTACCATATATGGAAAAAATGAAAACGCCCTCTGGCGGCCATGTTTTTTGCCGGATCAAAATTCTTTTAACAACTTTTGAAGTCTATCAACTGAGAAACATTTTGGTGAAAACTATATTCAAATCGGACAAGTCATTCTGGAGAAGAAGATTTTTCTAGATATTGTGTATGGTTGCCATGGCAACAAGACCGATGGCCCCACCCACTATCTTTTAACAACTTTTGAAGCACCCACCAACAGTATGTATCTGACCAAGTTTGGTTACAATTGGGCAGTCGGTTTCAGAGAAGAAGTCGTTTGAAATTGTTGACGGACAGACGGACAGACGGACGCCGGACACAGGGGTATCACAAAAGCTCACCTTGAGCACTTTGTGCTCTGGTGAGCTAAAAAGGGGAGTAACTCCAAAAATATTGATGCTAGAGTTATTGCCCTTGTGCATGACACTACATCTCATCATGCTTGTTCCATATGAGAAGTTTCAAATCAATTGAACCAGTACATAAAGAGTTATTAACTGGACAAGAAAATATGAAAAGGGGAATAACTCCAACAATATAGATGCTAGAGTTATGGCCCTTGTGCATGACACTACCCCTCATCATGTGTGTTCCATATGTGAAGTTTCAAATAAATTGAACCAGTAGATAAAGAGTTATTGTCCAGACAAAAAAATATGAAAAAGGGGAATAACTCCAAAAAATATTGATGCTAGAATTATGGCCCTTGTGCATGACACTACTCCTGATCATGCTTCTTCAATGTGTGAAGTTATAATGAATTTGGCCTAACTTTGTAGGAGATATTGCCCGGAACACGAAGCGTGACAGACGGTCTGACAAGAAAATATGAAAAAGGGGAATAACTCCAAAAATATTGATGCTAGAGTTATGGCCCTTGTGTATGACACTACCCCTCATCATGATTGTTCCATATGTGAAGTTTCAAATCAATTGAACCAGTAGATAAAGAGTTATTGTCCGGACAAAAAAATATGTAAAAGGGGAATAACTCCAAAAATATTGATGCTAGAGTTATGACCCTTGTGCATAACACTAGCCCTCATCATGCTTCTTCAATGTGTGAAGTTATAATGAATTTGGCATAACTTTGTAGGAGATATGGCCCGGACAAGAAGCGTGACAGACGGACGGACGGACGGACATACTAACAAATGGGTAGTTGTGTGACTTTTTCCTTTGATCTTTTCTTGTGGGACTAGTCCCACAAGAAAAACTATTTTTGGCTCTAACTTTGGAAAAGAATTATCTGGAAGCTAACCCTAACCCTAACCCTATGTCCCACAACTGGCCAGGTTAATGTCACAAGAAATGGCCAGGTTAATGTCACAAGAGATGGCCAGGTTAATGATTTTACTTGTGTGACTAGTTAGAAAAAGTCACACAACTACCCATTGGTGAGTGCGGACGGACAGACGGACGGACACACTAACAAATGGGTAGTTGAGTGACTTTTTCCTTTGATCTTTTCTTGTGGGACTAGTCCCACAAGTAAAACGTATTTTTGGCTCTAACTTTGGAATAGAATGATCTGGAAGCTAACCCTAACCCTAACCCTATGTCCCACAACTGGCCAGGTTAATGTCACAAGAAATGGCCAGGTTAATGTCACAAGAGATGGCCAGGTTAATGATTTTACTTGTGCGACTAGTTAGAAAAAGTCACACAACTACCCATTGGTGAGTGCGGACGGACAGACGGACGGACGGACGGAATCGAGCAAACCTATAGTCCCCCAACCGGTAACCGGTGGGGGACTAATAAGGCACCCCTGGGGCATGTTGAATTTTGACCTCAGGGGCATATTTTATATAACTTTTGTAGAAGACCTGAAGTTGATGCTATGTGCCAAATATGAAAGCTGAGAACCTTCCAGTTTCAGAGGAGAAGATTTTCAAAGTTTTCACTACATTGTATATGTTTCTATAGAATACTGGCCACCCCTGGCGCGAGGCCCATTTTGATCCCAGGGGCATAATTTAAATAAGTTTGGTAGAGGACCTCAAGATGATGCTATGTGCCAACTGCCAAATATGAAAGCTGAGAACCTTCCAGTTTCAGAGGAGAAGTTTTCACTATATGTTGCTATATAAAACAAGGCGCCCCTAGGGCGGGGCCAATTTTGACCCCAGGGACATAATTTATATAACTTTTGTAGAGGACTTAAAGATAATGCTATGTGCCAAAGATGAAAGCTAAGAACCTTGTATATTCAGAAGAGAAGATTTTTAAAGGTTCAAATTGTTGACGACTGGCGACGCACGACAACGGAAAACAGACATCAGGTGATCACAAAGGCTCACCCTGAGCACTTTGTGCTCTGGTGAGCTAAAAACACTGTAATACCACTTGAACATTTCTCCTGTTCAACATTCATGTAAGAAATAATGACGTCATGAATATTTATTAGCTGAATTGTATTATAATGGCATAAGTACACAGGATCTTGGTATTGTTAGAACTGTAATGACAGATCAATTTCATAAACAAACAGAGCAGACCCTGATCAGATTGCTCCTGTTATAAGGCTATAGGAGCTGTACAATCAGGGTCTACTCTGTTTGCAAATGCTTGATAAACTGTTTATATGAAGGAAAGAGTTATCTCTTTGCACAATTCTTGATGTTACTTTCAACCATGCTGTTCAAGATTCTGAACAACTTAGTTGACATAACACCAAATCCCCCACTTTGTACTGCTAGATCTCACAACAGTACTGCCAAATTTCATGCAAGAAATCGTCCTACCAGCACAGCTTCTTACCAGCCAGCATCGTTTTGTGGAATCGCCTCCCAGACCTAGTCGTGGCTCAGCCAACATTGGAAACATTCTGTTTGGCCCTCGACAAATACATTCCAACTAGCTACACATTGACGTCTGTTTTTAACCCGTTTTTAAACAAGTGTGTAAATAATCAATTTTTAACTTTCAGTCACATTGACCAAAATTTGCTGTGCATGTGTTTTTAAACCAATTTCATTGTGATTATACCCTTGAAGAGTTCAGCAATTACTAAAGATGATGATGATGATGATGATGAACCTGCATGGCAGTGCTTTCTTAACCCTTTCAGTGTTAAATATTCATGTAAGAAATAATGAGATCACAAATATTTACTAGCTGAATGTACGCATGTTTCTGCTAGAAACTGAAGGGTTAGATCTATTATAATTTCATAAGCAAACAGAGCAGACAGCTCCTAAAGCAGAGAAAAGGCGTGAAAAGGTGTTTATATAAAGGAAAGGGTTAACCATTTGAATGCAAGGAACATGATCATTGACATGTACAAACACTGTAGATCCAGATCAGAGGGCTCCTTTTATCAGAGTCTGCCCTATTTGTCATTCAAATTCCTCTTGCCAATTATACCGTTCATTCAGATTGGACTATATTGTACAGTTAACCCTTTACAGAGGTCCAGACAAGATGCATATTTTCAAGAATAGCTCCTTTATTTCTCCACCAAACCCTATACTGTGACCACTCTTTAGAATCGTCTCGAAGAGACGATTCTAAAGAGTGGTCACAGTATAGGTTTTGGTTTAGAAATGACAATTTTTGTAATTGGGTATGCACCTTTATCTGTAGCTCTGCTTTACCTCATGAACATACAGTAAAACCCCACTAATGCAACCACCTAAAAGAGGTATAATTATGGGTGCTAGATGCAGGTCGTAGCTTAATGCAGGACAAAAGTAAAGCAGAAAGCTCCTAGGAGCTTTCTGCATTACATTTGTCCTGCATTAAGCAACCACCTGCTTATATATAAGGACACCCATGTTTATTCATTAAGTGGTCGCGTTAGAGGGGTTCTACTGTACATGGGAGAATTTACTCCCTTATAAATATAAATAATTTAAAATAGTTTAACCCTTTCCCTGTTCAATTGTTTCAAATTTCAGTACCTAATGAATACTCATCAACAAAATAGTTATAAAGAAATATGGAAGGTTGAACATTGTAGACATTTTAGAAAGCAGAGAAACAGATCTATCAAATTCTATTAGCAAACAGAGCAGACCCAGATCAGACGGCTCCTCTAGGAGCCGTCCGATCTGGGTCTACTCTGTTTGCAAATGCGTGAAAACACGTTTCTATGAGGGAAAGGGTTAAAATGCAAAAGAACACAGGACATTCTGGCCATTGCAGAAACTGTAAAATCAGATCTAAATCACTCCATAAGCAACCAGAGCAGACCCTGAGACAGTTCCTACAGACCTGGGTCAATTCCATTTGCAAAGGCGTAAAGAAGGCCTCTCAATCAGGTAAACTATTAAACAATAACAGCATTCCCAGGATTAAAGACTGACAATTACCGGTAGACTGCTTTGAGAAGTCAGTTTAGAGAGGTTTTTTGAATAAGTACCGAAATTTCATACCAGTCCTCTAATTAATTAGGGATGAAATAAAAAAAAACTCATTCCATTATGCCCTAATTAGTTACATCTTACGAATATGCAAAGTACCTTGGAGTATCATCATTACTATCTGATTACATCTTTCAAAAGTACTGAAAGAAAGCCTGCTTCAAATTCTTTCCCTGTTCTATGTTTATTCCGAATTTCAGTTATAATAATGAAATATGGAAGGTAGAACATTGTAGCCATTGTAGAAAGTAAAGAAACAGAACTATCAAATTTCATTAGCAAACAGAGCAGACCTTGATCAGACAGCTCCTATAGGAGCCGTCTGATCTGGGTCTACTCTGTTTGCAAATGCGTGAAAAGGGACTTTACAATTAAATTAATCTGGTCTTCAAAATGTCTGGATACTAATTTCTGTTTTTGTTGTCGATTTAGAAGGGCTCTAACTCTCGTTTCTATTTGTCGCTTTAGAGAGGCTCTCTCTGTTTTGGTTGTCGCTTTAGAGGCGATTTACCTCTTGTTGTTGTTGCTTTAGAGGGGGTTTACCTCTTGTTGTTGTCGCTTTAGAGGGGGTTTACCTCTTCTTGTTGTTGCTTTAGAGGGGGTTTACCTCTTGATGTTGTTGCTTTAGAGGGGGTTTACCTCTTGTTTTTGTCGCTTTAGAGGGGGTTTACCTCTTGATGTTGTCACTTTAGAGGGGGTTTACCTCTTGATGTTGTCGCTTTAGAGGGGGTTTACCTCTTGTTGTCGCTTTAGAGAGGGTTTACCTCTTGATGTTGTCACTTTAGAGGGGGTTTACCCCTTGATGTTGTCGCTTTAGGTGGGGTTTACCTCCTGTTGTTGGCGCTTTAGAGGGGATTTACCTCCTGTTGATAGCAGGCAAACAGTTAACCCATTCCCCCATAGGCTATTTTTAGATCCAACCTCTTCGAATGAATGTACCGAAAAGGACTAATTACTAAAGAAAAGGATTTTTTTTAGAATTTTAAACTATTGTGATAAATAGAGCAAATGCTCTATTTATCACAATGGTTTCAAAAAGTGACTTTTACAGAGGCATAGAAAGGAGTATTTATGGAGGAATGGGTTAAACACAATGGCATCATATTCATAAGCTGCATTTTTATAATGACATAAAATGCTACCCCTTTTACGCCGTTACCCCATGAATATTCACCTAAGACATAATTACACTCTATTTAATTGATAAATAACTAGAGGTTTTTGTCAAAAAAACGGATGTCTCCCCTCTAATAAAAACAATATGTAAAGGGAAATCACTAAAAATGTTATGGTCTTGATGAATGATACTTCCCCTCATTTTGCTTTTTCACACTACATTTTTCAAGAAGAAAATGATAACAGCTAATAACTCCAAAAATATTGATACCAGATTTATGGCCCTTGTGCATGACACTTACTTTCATCATGCTCTTTCCAGAAATAAAATGTCATTCCAATAGCATCAGTCGAACAGGAGTTATTGATCGGCCAAAAAATGTAACAAAGGGCAATAACTCCAAAAGTATTGAAGCCAGAATTATGGCCCTTGTTCATGACACTTTCTCTCATCATGCTCTTTCCATGTATGAAGTTTCAATACGATGGCAAGAGCCATGTAGGAGTTATCGTCCGAACAAGAAAGAATTAAACAAATGTACAAGGGGCAATAACTCTAAATTTATTGAAGCTCGAGTTAAGGATCTTATGCATGACACTTTCTCTTATCATGATCGTTCCATGTATGAAGTTTCACTCCAATGGCATGTGTCACATAGGAGTAATCATCCGGACAAAAAATTGTGATTTTTTTTTTACAAAGGGCAATAACTCCAATATTAGTGAAGCCAGAGTTATGGACCTTGTGCATGACACTTCCTCTCATTATGATCTTTCCATATATGAAGTTTCAATCCAATGGCATGAGCCATATAGAAGTTATCGTCCGGACAAAAAAGTAGTATTTTATTTTTACAAAGGGCAATAACTCCTATATTAGTGAAGCCAGAGTTATGTACCTTCTGCATGACACTTCCTCTCATTATGCTCTTTCCATATATGAAGTTTCAATCAACTGGCATCAGGCATATTGAAGTTATTGTCCGGACAAAAAATTATGATATTTTTTACAAAGGGCAATAACTCCAATATTAGTGAAGCCAGAGTTATGGACCTTGTGCATGACACTTCCTATCGTCATGATCTTTCCATATATGAAGTTTCAATCCAATGGCATGAGCCATATAGGAGTTATCGTCCGGACAAAAAAGTGTGATTTTTTTTTACAAAGGGCAATAACTCCAATATTAGTGAAGCCAGAGTTATGGACCTTGTGCATGACACTTCCTCTCATTATGCTCTTTCCATATATGAAGTTACAATCAACTGGCATCAGGCATATTGAAGTTATCGTCCGGACAAAAAGTGTGACGGACAGACGGACAGACGGACAGACAGACGGACAGACAGACAACTCTCACGAAAACAATATGTCTCCCCCATATAAATATGGGGGGAGACATAATTATGATGGTACACTAGTGGCACATTTGTGTGGACCTTACCAAACAAGTTGATTCTGAGAAAGGAAAACGAGTTTTTTGTCACAAAAACAGATGTCCCCCCCCCCCCCCCCCCCCCCCCCCCCCCTTACACACTGCGACACATTGTCACATTTCTGTATTTCTGTACATGAGAACTCGACCGGACAAGATGTGTGACAGACAGACAGACAAACAACTCTAACAAATGCAATATGTAAAGGGAAATAACTCAAAAATGTTGCTACCATAGTAATGGACTTGTTGAATGATACTTCCCCTCATTATGCGCTTTATACACCACATTTTTAAAGAAAAAAAATGACAACAGCTAAAAACTCCAAAAATATAGATACCAGAGTTATGGCCCTTGTGCATGACACTTCATTTCATCATGCTCTTTCCATAAATGAAATATCATTTCAATAGCATTAGTAGAACAAGAGTTATTGATCAGACAAAAAATGTAACAAAGGGCAATAACTCCAAAAGTATTGAAGCCAGAGTTATGGCCCTTGTGCATGACACTTTCTCACATCATGCTCTTTCCATGTATGAAGTTTCATTCCAATGGCATGAGCCATACAGGAGTTATCATCCATACAAAAAAAGTGAGAATTTTTTTTACAAGGGGCAATAACTCCAATATTAGTGAAGCCAGAGTTCTGGACCTTGAGTATGACACTTCCTCTTATCATGACCTTTCCATGTATGAAGTTTCAATCCAATAGCATGAGCCACATAGGAACTATTGTCCGGACAAAAAAGTGTAAAACATTTTTGCAAGGGGCAATAACTCCAATATTCGTGAAGCCAGAGTTGTGGACCTTCAGCATGATACTTTCTCTCATCATGATCTTTCCATGTATGAAGTTATCGTCCGGACAAGAAAGTGTGACAGACAGATGGACAGACAGACAGACAACTCTCACGAAAACAATATGTCTCCCCCATATAAATATGGGGGGGAGACATAACTAAATTTTAGCACTGAAGCAGTCATCAAGATTTGAAGATGACATTAACTGTTAGTAAACTGGCAAAGAGCTAAGTCATGTTTCAATGTTATAAACCCTTTACTCCATAAATACGTCTTTATACACCTTTGCAAAGAGAGCAGACCCAAATCAGACGGCTTATGTAGGAGCCATCTGATCAGGGCCTGCTGTTTGCTTATGAAATAATGTAGATATAATTCTACAGGTCCTGCCATGGTGAACTAATTAATATTCATTATTTCTTTCATGAATATTCATGGTATAAAGGGTTGAAAGCGGAGCACTTCAAACAGATGCCAATGCTCATCTGCAAAAATCAATATCTCAAAAAGACTATAATTCTTTAAAGATGCATGATACCATAATGACCCCTTACCAGATTTTAGCCATGATGAAGAAACAAGGGGGTAATGACGGCCCTGTATCACTCACCTGAGATGATCGGTCATGTAGCCTTGTGTAAATAACAATACTGGTTTAATTGTTTAAAATATAGCAACAAGCTTGCTGCTAGACAGCTACTGTTTTTCAGGAATTACAAGAATTTTAGCAACTTTGGCAAAGGGTCATCTAAGGAATACTTCTACAAACCTATCTGCTGTAACCATATATTATACAGACCTTTAGCCTCATCCATAATGGTAATGTTTGGTTTTTTTCATCAATAATAATGGCTTGTATAATTATAGAAAAGGGACACTTAACCCATTCCTCCATAGGCTATTTTAGCTCCAACCACTTTGAATAAATCTACCCAAAAGGAGCATTAACTAGAGAAAAGGAAACTTTTAGAATTTTGTAGTTTGAAACCATTGTGATACATAGAGCATTTGCTCCTATAGGAGCAAATGCTCCATTTATCACAATGGTTTCATAAAGTGACTTTTATATAGGCGTAGAAAGGTGTATTTATGGAGGAAAGGGTTAAGGAATATTCTGGCAGAATTTCACTCAAATCCATCTGGTGGTTTATAAGAAGACAATTCATGTTTTTAATTTTCACCATGGCCAATATAGGGAAAAGTGTCTCCACCTCTGTTGTTAATGTTTGTCAATAAATCACAATGATTTGAACAACTATAGTAAATGATCACCTATGAAATAAATCCTGCAATACTATGTGAAATCTGCCTAATGGTTTTCCAGGAGCTTTCTGCATGACTTTTACCCTGCATTAAGCTGCCACATGTCTTAACCCATTCCCTCATATTGACAACTTTTGACGAATCTGTAAAACTCTCTTTGTGAAACCATTGTGATTTAGGAGCATAATATGCTCTATTTATCGCAATTGTTTCAAACTACAAAATCCTAAAATTTTCCATTTCTCTAGTTAATGCTCCTTTTCGGTAGATTTATTCAAAGAGGTTGTATCTAAAAATAGCCTATGAGGTAATGTCTTAAAGATCGATAATGATACGTATTCTAGTGGTTGAATAATCAATATTTTACAGTAATTTTGCAGTGATTTCAGGGGTAAGAATTTTAATATTTTCACCACAGACATAAAAGGGGAAAACAGGGAGAAGGGGGCCATCTGTTTCAACATATCACAATAGCTTGAGAAAATTGGTAGAATGTCACCTAAGCAACAATGCCACCAAATTATATTGAAATATACCCAGTGGTTAAAGTGTAGAAAAGTTCTGAAAGTTTCTCTACAGACAAATGAGGAAAATTAGCCCTGTCCCTGGTGGCCATGTTTTTCATTGAACCAAAATAATTTGATCACTGATAGTAGAGGGTCACCTCTAGCAAAGTTACACTGAAATCTGCACAGTGGTTTAAGAGAATATCTTTTAAATTTCAACATCAGCCATTTAACCCTTTCCTCCATAAGTATGCCTTTCTGCGCCTCTATAATAGTCACTTCTAGAAAGCATTGTGATAAATAGAGTATTTGCTCCATAGGAGCAAATGCTCTATTTATCACAATGGTTTCTATACTTAAGAATTCCAACATTTTCCTTTTCTCTAGTAAATGCTCCTTTTCAGTAGATTTACTCAAAGATGTGTCTAAAAATAGCCTTAGGTGGAATGGGTTAAGGAAAATTAGCCCCTCCATCGGGGAAATGTTTTAAAATCAACAAAAGGACAATTATATTGAAACCTGCCCAGCTGTTTGAGGGAAAGTTATGTTTTAAATTTCCACTAAAAAAGGTTTTAAAAACTTTTTGTTGAGGTTTTTCTATTGGTCAATTCTGCAAAATTACATTCAGTTCCAGACAAGAAGATTGTCAAAAGTTTCTTTTTGTTGCCATGGCAACCAGGGTCCTACATTGATTTAATTTCTTTAAACAAAACTGAAAGAGGATCTCACAAGGACCATTTCTGTGAATTTTGATCATAATCAGCCCAAGTGTTTTAGAAGAGATGTTAAACTTTTACTCCAAAGATATGCCTTTATCCGCCTTTGCAAACCGGGTAGACCCAGATCAGATGGCTCCTATAGGAGCTGCCTGATCAGGGTCTGCTCTATTTGCTCATGAAATAATAAAGATATGATTCTACAGTTTCTACTATGGCTAAAATTCCTGTGTCAATGTGTTGTTATCAAAGTTCATGTAATTAATATTCATGACATCATCATTTCTTTCATAAATATTCATGGAATAAAGGGTTACGTAAATTGTGAACGATCAACAACGATGAATGACGCCAGGCACAGCACTATTACAACAGTTCACCATGAGTACTTCATGTTCAGGCGAGCTGAAATGTGTGACATTAACCCTTTCCCTGTTCTATGTTTAGGCCAAATTTCAATACCTACTGAATATTCATAAAGAAAATTGTTATAATGAATTATGGATGGTGGAACATTGTAGACAGTTTGGAAAGCAAAGAAACAGATCTATCAAATTCTATTAGCAAACAGAGCAGACCCTGATCAGACGGCTCCTCTAGGAGCCGTCTGATCTGGGTCTTCTCTGTTTGCAAATGCGTGAAAACACGTTTATACGAGGGAAAGGGTTAATTGTACTGATGAAAAACTGAGAAAATGTCAAATTGTTTGCATATTGACAACACCCACGTTGATGTCCACAATGACAACCCCAAGCCTATGGCAATTATTTGGCTTTTTTCTTCGAAACCAACAAAAAAAACCAAAACAGCAAACAAATGAAATATCTAAACATTCTGAAAGCATTACACGAACACATTTATAAAACTTATGAAATCAAGACAAATTGACAAATCTATAGCGCTGGAGACAAAATGATATACCGTATTAACCCATTCCTTTATAAACGTGTTTTCGCATTTGCAAACAGAGTAGACCCAGTTCAGACGGCCCCTTGAGGAGCCATCTGGTCAAGGTCTGCTCCGTTTGCTAATGGAATTTAAAAGATCTGTTTCTTTACATTCTAAAAGGCTACAATCTTCCATATTTCCTTGTAGCTATTATGTCCATGAATATTTAGTAGGTATTGAAATAAACATAGAACAAGGAAAGGGTTAACCCATTCCTCCAAAGGCTATTTTAAGATCCAACCACTTCGAATAATCTACCGAAAAGGAGCATTAATTAGAGAAAAGTATTTTTTTTTAGAATTTTGTAGTGTGAAACCATTGTGATAAATAGAGCATTTGCTCCTATAGGAGCAAATGCTCTATTTATCACAATGGTTTCAAGAAGTCACTATTACATAGGCGTAGAAAGGCGTATTTATGGAGAAAAGGGTTAAGATATCCAAGTTTGATTTTCTTTGTTAATTAATTCACCCTTATCATGCTGTAAAACTTGTACATGTATTTGCTAAAATATATTTTATAATTATTCCAAATTTCAATACCTACTGAATATTCATGAACAAAATAGTTATAATGACATATTGAAGGTGGAACACTGTAGCCATTTTAGAAAGTAAAGAAACAGGTCTTTCAAATTCCGCTTGCAAACAGAGCAGACTCTGATCAGATGTCTGATCTGGGTCTACTGTTTGCAAATGCCTGAAAAGGCATTTATATGAGGGAAAGGGTTAACATACTTCTAATGATATCTACTGACAAAGTGTCAAATAGCTTGGATCTTGATGAGATGCCATATTACTTGGCTGTTGGCAAATGCCAATCAATTCAAACTTGGTACAATAAGAGTTACATTTTAATTATTTTCATGTATTTCTTAATTGAATTACCCACTAAAATTACTTTAAGCTAATATCAAAGCGTTTAACCCTTTCCTTCATAAATACACCTTTCTACGCCTCTGTAAAAGTTACTTTATGAAACCATTGTGATAAATAGAGCATTTGCTCCTATAGGAGAAAATGCTCTATTTATCATAATTGTTTCAAACGACAAAATTTTAAACTTTTCCTTTTCCCTAGTTAATGCTCCTTTTTGGCAGATTTATTCAAAGTGGTTAGATCTAAAAATAGCCTATGAGGGAATGGGTTAAGCTTATATCAAAGCTTGTCTATCAGCAAAAATGTTTAGTTACAGTAAAGTACATGCATCTTTATGTAACCATGGATGATTAAAAGCATGTGCTTGCTTAGGGCAAAAGTCATGCAAAAAGCCAGTTGGGAAGTGTTCTACAATACTTTTTTCCTGCACTAAATTGCCAACGTGTTTTCACAAATCTGCAAACAGAGTAGACCCAGATCAGATGGCTCTTATAGGAACCATCTGATCAGGGTCTGCTCTGTTCGCTAACGGAATTTTATAGATCTGTTTCTATACTTTCTAAACTGGCTACAATGTTCCCTCTTCAACCTTTCATTATAACTATTTAGTCCATGAATATGCAGTAGGTATTGAAATTTATAATCAACATAGAACAGGGAGAGAGTTAACACTTCAGATGTCAAAAGAAATTTTGTCTGCTAACACTTATGCTATTTAAGATTTAAAAGTAGAGCTTTCTTCATTTCCTTCTAGAAAACAATAAGATGTATTCGTGAACACTCTGCCCCAAACAGCCACTTTGAATTATAATTTTGATGTCTAACCTTGAACTTTGACTTCGGTATTGCACCACTCAAAAGTTAGAGCTTTGTGATATGAACATACATGCAATGTATGAAATATCCCTGATAGTTCACAAGTTATGACCAAGGTTAACCCTTTCCCTTATGTAAGCGCATTTTGACGCATCTGCAAACAGAGTAGATCCAGATCAGACGGCTCCTATAGGAGCCGTCTGATCAGGGTCTGCTCTGTTTGCTTATGGCGTAATATATAGAGGATCTGTTGCGAGTTGTCTTTTAAGATCACATGTTCCTAAACGAGCCTTAGAAAATGTAATTAAGTGAGCCTTGGCGATCTTAATAACATTTTCTTGGTGAGTTTAGGAACATGTGATCTTAAAAGACAACGAGCATCAGATTCTTTTTCTCACATAACAAAAAAAGTGTATTTTTCGCCGTTTAAATGACATGTTAACATCGGTTTCTATAGTTTGACGTCATATATGACGTATGACGTCATATATGTTCTAAAGTGATCTTACACGTGTTACAGATAAAGAAATCTTATCCTGTTGTTCTAACTCGGAGATAAGGGAAGGTATGTGAGAAAGATCTGATTCTACAGCTTCTGCCTGAGCCGAAATGTCCTGTGTTCATATGCCATTATAAAAAAAAAATCTTATTAATATCCATGACATCATTATTTCCTACATGAATATTCATCAGGGAAAGGGTTAAAATTCAGACAAATCAACAAACAAGGACACCACATGTGGGTACCAACGCTCGTCTATTCGATTGTAGCCCTTGTGATGGTGAACAAGTATGTGAAGTTTCATAAGATTTGCATGCAAGAAGTTATAGCCTATGTTAAATTTTCGGACAACAAATATAAACAATACAGATGCCGGAGATAGCTCTTTGGTATTTTTTTTTAAAAACAGACAAGCTAAAGAAACTGACAGACAGGCCAAAAACGATGTGTTCCAGTCTAGATCTTGGGGCATAAAAATGGCCTGGATTATGATGAGACACAAAGCATATCAGCATTTCATTTTACTTGCAAAAGTTATTACCAGTACTGTGTTAACCCTTTCCTCCTTAGGCTATTTTTAGACACAACCTCTTTGAATGAATCTACCCAAAAGGAGCATTCATCATAGAAAAGGAAAAGTTTAGAATTTTGTAGTTTGAAACCATTGTGATAACCTATGGAGCAAATGCTCTATTTATCACAATGGTTTCATAAAGTGACTTTTACAGAGGTGTGGAAAGACGTATTTATGGAGGAAAGGGTTAATCCTATTTCTTCAGAGATGTCCTATCTCTTTTATATATACTGATAAGGGTAGATAACCCTTACATTAACCAATTCATTAAATCATCAAATTCTATCCCTTAGTTTTCTATAAATAAGTGCTATATTGGAATTTCATTCCGTGTTTTTATGTTTTAATGCCTCTGAAATGAAAATATCCTTAACCCATTCCCTCATATTGATGCCTTTTGATGCCTCCATAAAAGTCACTTTATGAAACCATTGTGATAAATTGAGCATTTGCTCCATAGGAGCAAATGCTCTATTTATCACAATGCTTTAAAAACTACACAATTCTAAAATTTCCCTTTTTGCTAGTAAATGCTCCTTTTCGGTAGATTTATCCAAAGAGGTTGGATCTAAAAATAGCTTATGAGGTAATGGGATAAAAAACCTAAACATTACTTATGTAGTTGAGTAAAATAAAACCCTTGATTGTTGTGACTAGCCATTGGCTGTCAGTTATTTACTCTGTAAGTCTACCTCTTTACCCTTTCACAAAAAAGCAGACTAATATCAGACAGCTCCTGACGGTGCTGTCCAATCAGTCAGCTTTGTTACAGATACGAAGTCGATTCTCCCATTGCCCTACCTTTTTAGGCCCTCACAAAAAAGCAGACCCATATCAGACAGCTCCTGTAGGTGCTGTCCAATCAGAGTCAGCTCTGTTTGATTATCACTTTCCCTGTTGTATATTCATGTAAGAAATAATGATGTCATGAATATTAATAAGATTATTTTTTATAATGGCATATGAACACAGGACATTTTGCCTCAGACAGAAGCTGTCGAATCAGATCTATATTACATCATAAGCAAACAGAGCAGACCCTGATCAGACGGCTCCTATAGGAGCCGTCTGATCTGGGTCTACTCTGTTTGCAAATGCGTCAAAATGTGCTTACATAAGGGAAAGGGTTATGTCACAGTGTTACAGTTCTGATTCTTAATTGTAATCACAATACATTTCCTTATTTTATTAAATTTATAGGAATTAAATTTTAACACATGAATATTCACGTAAGAAATAATGACTTCATAAATATTAATTAGCTGATTTTTTACAGAATTACAGTAAACCCCTTCTAATGAGACCACCAAAAGGAGGTCTAATTCTGGGTTGTAGATGCAGGTGGTAGCTTTATGCAGGATGAAAGTTGTGCAGAAAGCTCCTATAGGAGCTTTCTGCATTACTTTCATCCTGCATTAAGCAGGCACCTGGTTAAAAAGAAGCCCATGTTTATTCATGAAGTGATCACTTTATAAACGGTTCTACTGTACTCTTGGTACAGAGTCACTACAGCATGGATACTATCCCATTCCCTCAAAGGCTATTTTTAGATCCAACCACTTTGAATAAATCTACCGAAAAGGAGCATTTACTAGAGAAAAGGATTTTTTTTAGAATTTTGTAGTTTGAAACCATTGTGATAAATAGAGCATTTGCTCCTATAGGAGCAAATGCTCTATTTATCACAATGGTTTCAATAGGTGATTTTTACAGAGGCGTAGAAAGGCGTATGTACGGTGGAAAGGGTTAAGACTGTGGCTATGGTAGGGACTATGACAAGAGCTATAACTGCAATATTACTGGGGACATATCATAACCTTGATGTGCAAATTCACATAATGATAATACACTCTACAAAGTTTCATGACTCTTGATCAAAACGTTTTGGAGTTACACATGACAAAAGTGCCAGCAATAAAAACAAGAGCATGGCAAGCGGGTGCAACGCTCATCTGTCGTCATTGTCAAGATGAACATGCATACCAAAAATGAAGGTTGTAAATGAAAAATTGAAGAAGTTATGGCCAATGTTAAGATTTCGGACGACGACAACGATGACGCCGGAGTTACAACAATAGCTCGTGATTTCTTCGAAACAGACAAGCTAAAAATGGGTGGTTAGAATGATGGACAGGGCTAAAACTGATTCTCTCCCTGTTGTTTGTTTAGTTGTGTTGATTAACATCCATTTCTGTTCACTATGGGCTTATTGGACGTCCCAGAGAAAGGGGAGAGGGTACAGAGAAACCCGGGCACAACGCCCGAATCTTATTATCAACAGAGTTTCTCTGGTTCTTTTATATGCCCAGTGCATAGCACTGATACATCAGATCTCGGTTTATAGTCTCGTCCAAAGGACTTTGTCCGGCGGGGGATCAATCCCAGGACCCCTGGTATTGCTCTCCCTGTTGAGGAATACCATTTATAGCCAGAATTGAGGCAGGTCACAGTTCTTCAGGACATAAATTATAAAGTACTTAACACTTTCCTTCATATAAATGCCTTTTCATGCATTTGCAAACACAATAGACCCAGATCCTTGAGTCATCTGATCAGGGTCTGCCCTGTTCGCTTATATTTGAATAATCTGCCCTGTTTGAATAATTAAGATCTGATTCTACCAGAGCCAAAACATCCTGTTTAAATATGCCATCATAAAAGTTAATAAATATTCTACATGAATATTAAACAGAAAAAGTGTTAAATCCTTTCCTTCATATAAACGTGTTTTCATGCAATTGCAAACAGAGTAGACCCAGATCAGACGGCTCCTATAGGAGCCGTCTGATCAGGGTCTGCTCTGTTTGCTGATAGAATTTTATAGATCGTTTTCTTTAGTTTTTAAAATAGCTACAATGTTTCACTTTCCATTTTTCATTTTAACTATTTTGCCCATGAATATTCAGTAGGTATTGAAATTTGGACTTAACATAAAAAATATAAAGTATTAAATTTAGAAGAATTGTCTTCCATAAATCACGTAAGTCTTTGGAAATTGTCAAACTCAGCTACTGAGGCTTTTGCCACCTCCACACAGAAGAACGCTTTGTCGAGAGTCAGTAGAGCACGGAACGAGACATAGTTCTCCTTGGTCGGATCATACTGGGCCCTGCCCTGTTTCAGCAGAAACCTGTGGCGATTCTGTAGGACTAGAATCCCTCGGTTCAAAGCCCAGCCCGAGGATGCAATCAAGTGATGAGGAATGCCCATGACATTGTGAATGTAATCAAACCTTGGAGAAAGTTTATGCATATCTGAAAAAGAAATAATTTGTAACCTACTAATATCACAAGCATTAATGTAAATATTACCCGACTAATCCACATCAAGAGAAAAAGTGTCTTCAAGGCTTTAAATACAGTGCCAATCCATAACTGTATCAAATTTAAATCAGGCATCTACACATTCTGAATCGCAAGTATATAATAGATTTATAAGACAACATTTTATGTTGGATAGCTCAAGCTCACTTAACCCTTTTCCTGATACATGCCTTTTGATGCCTTATTTCTGGCATAATAGATTTGATTCTACAGTTTTTGAGATAACAAAAAATCCTGTTTTCTTGTGCCATTAAAAAATCAGCTTATTAACCCTTTACTCCGTAAGTATGCTTTTTATGCCTTTGCAAACACAGTAGACCCAGATCAGATGGCTCCTGTAGGAGCCATCTGATCAGGGTCTGCTCTATTTGCTTATAATACAATATACATTTGGTTCTAAGGAGCAGTCTGATCAGGGTCTGCTCTGTTTACTCATGATGTAATATAGATATAATTCTACAGTTTCTGCCATGGCCAAAAAATGACAGTATCAATGTATTTTTATAACAATTAATGTTACTAGACTACTGTTGAGGAAGGCCCCGCCCACGTAAGAGGTATCGCATACGCCTGCATATTGTAAGCCTGATTTTTCTAATGCAGAACTGCAGCAGCATAACTAAATATGCATGTACATGTATTTGCTTAACTGGGTATCCATGCTAGGTACTTGAATAATAAGCATATAGTGAGCAAGTTTGACGGAAATCAGACAAATCTTTCAGAAGATATGTCACAGAAACAATCAGCCAATCAGATTGTATCATCATCAATAGATATGTGCAGAATATGCCAACCACAGAACCCATATGAGGTAATTGGATATCAAGTACACTGTGCAAGTTTGGTGAAAATTGGACCACTCCTTCAGGAGATATTGCACGGAAACCAATTGGCTTATCAGATTGCAGCAGACTGTAATTTTTAAACAAGAGAGCCAGAATGGCCCTGAAGCGCTCACCAGACAATCAGAGGAGAAGATTTTCAAAGTTTTAACTATATGTTTCTATAGAAAACTAGCCTGCCCTGGGGCTGGGCTAATTTTGACCCAAGAGGCACAATTTATATAACTTTTGTAGAGGACCTGGACATGATGCTATGTGCCAAATATGAAAGCTGAGAGCCTTCCAGTTTCAGAAGAAGATTTTTAAAGATTTCACTATTTGTTTCTATTGAAAACTGCCCACCCCTAGGGTGGGCCAATTTTGACCCCAGGGCCATAATTTATATAACTTTTGTAGAGGACCTGAACATGATGCTCTGTGCCAAATATGAAAGCTGAGAGCCTTCCAGTTTAAGAGAAGAAGATTTTCAAAGATTTCACTATTTGTTTCTATTGAAAACTGCCCACCCCTGGGGCGGGGCCAATTTTGACCCCAGGGCCATAATTTATATAGCTTTTGTAGAGGACCTGAACATGATACTATGTGCCAAATATGAAAGCTAAGAACCTTCTGGTTTCGGAGGAGAAGATTTTCAAAGTTTTACTATATGTTTCTATTGAAAACAAGGCACCCCTGGGGCGGGGCCAATTTTGACCCCAGGGCCATAATTTATATAACTTTTGTAGAGGACCTAAAGATGATACTATGTGCCAAAGATGAAAGCTGAGAACCCTGTAGATTCAGAGGAGAAGATTTTTAAAGGTTCAAATTGTTGACAACTGATGACGGACGACGCACGCCGACGGACATCAGGCAATCACAAAAGCTCACCCTGAGCACTTTGTGCTCTGGTGAGCTAAAAAGGCGCTGAAATTGCCAAACATCGTACCCATGCGGGGTACTTGGATATCAAGTACACCATGTAAGTTTGGTGAAAATTGGACCATTACTTCAGGAGATATTGCATAGAAACAATTCGGCTGATCAGATTGCAGCTGCCTAAGTGAAAACGCCAATAATTTTAAAACAAGAGTGTTCCGAGAAACGCATGTGTCACCTGCTCGCAGCTAACATTAATATGCTGGAGTGAAATCAGAACAAAGTAACATCAATGTTACTCAATGAGAGGAAGACACATGTGAAATTTGAAAGCTCTATAATGATTAGTTTAGAAATGACAGCCAAAAAAGGAAAGTGTGAACAAAGGGGAATAACTCAAAAGTATTGCATGCAGAGTAATGGACCTTAATTACATCAATGGTCCTAAATGAGAGGAAGAAACATGTGCAATTTGAAAGCTCTATAATGATTAGTTTAGAAATGATAGCCAAAAAAGGAAAGTGTGAACAAAGGGGAATAACTCACAGTATTGCATGCAGAGTGATGGACCTTAGTTACATCAATGTTAGTTACAGCCAAAAAAAGAAAGTTTGATGGACAGACAGACGAAGAGACAGACAGACGACAACGAAAAAGTGATCCCTAAGTGACACACTGCCTCTCGGCAGGTGACACAGAAACTGTGCGGAAATTGTAGAACACAGAAGTTTGGTGAAAATTGGACCATTCCTTGAGGATATATAGTGCGGAAACCAATCAGCTAATCAGATTGCAGCAGCCTAAGTGAAAATGCCCATAATTTTCAGTAAAAAATGTGTGGAAATTGCCAACCACAGAACCCATGTGAGGTACTTGGATATCAAGTACACTGAGCAAGTTTGGTGAAAATTGGACCATTCCATCAGTAGATATTGGGCGGAAACCATTCAGCTTATCGGATTGCAGCAGCCTATTAAAGTGAAAATGCTTGTAATCTCCCGAAAAATGCGTGGAAATTGCTGAACACAGAATCCATGCGAGGTAATTGGATATCAAGTACACTGAACATGTTTAGTGAAAATTGGATCATTCCTTCAGGAGATATAGTGCGGAAACCAAAAACGGACAGATAGACGTTCTTACAGAAAGAACCTTGTGGGACTTTTCTTTTTTCTATTGCATTTATTTCCAATGGAGAGCTTATCATATGTGACTTTTTCAACTAAGCTCCTCTCCCTTTCCCTAAAGGGTTAACCCATTCCCTCATATAAACGTGTTTTCACGCATTTGCAAAAAGAGCAGACCCAGATCAGACGGAGAGGAGCCGTCTGATCAGGGTCTGCTCTGTTTGCTGCTGGAATTTGAAAGATCTGGTTCCTTACTTTCTAAAATGGCTATAATGTTCCACCTTCCATATTTCAATATAACTACTTTGTTCATGGATATTCAATAGGTATGGAAATTTGAAATAAACATAGAACAGGGAAAGGGTTAAACCCTTCCCTTCTCTGGATGCCATCTTACACTACTAATACAGTAAACACTAGACAACAATGGAATAAACTCGCCTGAATAAAAGGTCTTGGGTGATGACAGGAAAAACGTTCTCAGTTCAGAATCACTAAACCCTAGAAACTCCTTCATGTACACTTTATTCCTCTGCAAATAAAGAAGAAAATAAGTCAATGGTTCAATGCAAACACATGCAGATATAATAATGACATTATCAGCACTGTCATCATGAGATGATAACTCTTTACCTTATAGAAACACCTTTTCACACCTTTGCAAACGAAGTAGGCCTAGATAAGAGGGCACCTATAGGAGCCATCTGATCAGGGTCTGCTTTGTTTGCCTATGAAATAATGTACAGTAGAACCTGTCATAAGCGTCTAAAGGAGCCTTCTCATCGGGGTCTGTCATAAGCTCCTAGAGGAACCTTCTCATCGGGGTCTGCTCTGTTTGTCATGTTACACTTTTCTATAAATAAACATGATACATCTAACTGCATGTATAGGACTATCTTTTGACAAATTCCATAGTACTGAATGACTGATGAACAGAATGATGGAAAGATAATCAGCCTAGGTGGAATACTATAAATTTTGTCAATACAGAACAGAATCTGATGAGAATTCAGCGTTCCAGATTAGGTGCGTATATTAAAATATTTTCAAGAAAAACTCCTTTATTTCTCCACCAAACCCTGTACTGTGACCATCTTTTAGAATCGTCTTTTCGAGACGATTCTAAAGAGTGGTCGCAGTATAGGGTTTGGTGGAGAAATAACGATTTTAGTACTTGGGTATGCACCCTTATCTGTAGCACTGGAATTGCAAACTGAAAGTTTAACCCTTTCCTCCATAAATATGTTTCTCTACGACTTTGCAAACAGAGTAGACCCAGATCAGGAGCCATCTGATCAGGGTCTGGTCTATTTGCTTATGAAATAATACAGATATGATTGTACAATTTCTGCAATGGTCAAATATTTCTATGTTCATGTGCCATTACAAAAATTATTATTATACTGCAAAGTAAAATCCTCACTTCTGATTGGTTAACTAGCCGTGTACAGGAGTCCATGTACCCTGTGAGCTGACAGGGTACATAGAAATTCCCCATGGAAGGCCCCATATATTATGGTCAGAAACCAAAAGACCGACTTCTCGACTCGGCTAAACAATAGCAAAATTCATAATAGACAACTATTGATACGTAAAGAAAACAATGCAGAAATGAATTAAAAACACCATTGTTTGAAATGACCAATAAAACAGTGTTTAGAGGAGTTATTATATCGTCCAGCCATCTATAATAACACGAACGCCGATGAAATACAATACACACAACTTCAGATACCTTCGGGTAGAAATAAATGTATTGGGGTGCTTTTAGGGGAATTAGCGTGTTTAGTATTTCAACATGCCAAAATGGATTTATATAAATTATCTGAACCGTAAAGCTTTGCAGTATAATAAATTCGTTATACAGTTCTTTCCCAGGGTACATGACGATTTATTCCCGGCTGGTAAAATCATGTAACCCTCGCCTGACGGCTCGGGCAACATGATTTTCCTCAGCCGGGAATAAATCGTCATGTACTCTGGGAAAGAACTGTATAACTAATAATGTAATTAATATTCATGACATCATCATTTCCTTCAATCATATTCATGGAGTAAAGGGGTTAACGCGAAACATTGGCATCCTAGTGAGGTGCAACCACCTGGATCCAAACCACTTGTTAATAAATGTATGGCCATGGCGGAAACTGTAGAATCATATCTATGTCATAAGCAAATAGAACAGACCCTGAAATTGAAAATCACATACAATAGGAACATGTCTTCAGCAGCCATTCATTTATTGAGCACAGGAGTATTAAAAAGCAAGGATGCTTAATGCATGGCCAAAGTAATGCAGAAAGCTCCTAAAGGAGCTTTCTGCATTATGTTTGACTTGCATTAAGCTACCACCTGTCTTATAGACCCATAATTAGACCTCTTTTTGATGGCTGCTCAAGGCAGGTTCTACTATAGATACTGATGACATGGAGCTAATCATAACACTGTCACACAGTGACACTGCAGAAAACAATTCTGGCCAGTGTCAAACAGTAGACGCTCTCTGCAGCTCATATGTTCTGTACATGTATTGACCCTTTCCCTCATCAGCTATTTTTAGACCCAACCTCTTTTAATAAATCTACCGAAAAGGAGCATTTACTAGAGAAAAGGAAAATGTTAGAATTTTGTAGTTTTGAAACCATTGTGATAAATAGAGCCATCTGATCTGGGTCTTCTCTGTTAGCAAATGTGTTAAACTGCAATTATATAAATAGAGTAAAGTGTTGAATGAAAAAATAATGTAGCAAATAGTGTAGAGCCTGATCATACTGCTTCTTTAGGAGCATTTCGATCTTGGTCTACACTATTGCATATTCTTATCAAGATATTTAGCAAAACTAGAGAAGGCCTCAAAACAGTAGGCCGCGTTCATCCCCAAACAGTAAACCTTTATGCTTACTTTAAATAGGACTACACTGCCAGTTATCAACTTGGCATAGCGGCTAGCCACCTGTCTCAGCTCTTGCCCTGCAAATACAAATCCATCAACATCAATACAGAACCTGCCTCCATTTAACCCTATCCTTCATATAAATGCTTTTTTCTAGCATTTGCAAGCAGAGTAGACCCATATCAGACAGCTCCTACAGGAGTCTGCTCTGTTTGCTAATAGAATTTGATAGCTCTGCTTCCTTACTTTCTAAAACGGCTACAATGTTCCACCTTCCATATTTCATTATAACTATTTTGTCCATGGATATTCAGCAGGTATTGAACTTTGGAATAAACACAGAACAGGGAAAGGTTTCATTGTTCATCATTTCCCTGTTGAATATTCATGACCGAAACAATGACATCCTGAATATTTATTAGCTGCATTTTTATAATGGCATATGTACACAGGAGGTTTGGGTATTGTAGAAACTGTAGAGTCAGGTCTATTATGATTTCATAAGCAATAGAGCAGACCCTGGTCAGACGGCTTCTACAGGAGCCATCTGATCTGGATCTACTCTTTGCAAAGGCATGAAAAAGTGTTTATATGAGGGAGAGGGTTAAAAGTCGGTTGCAATGAATTATGTAAGACATAATGACAACATGAATATTTATCAGCGGTGTTTTTGTAATGTACACATTTCAAGATAATTGTTTGCTAAGACAAAAACTGTATAATCAGATCTATATTATGTCACAAGCAAACACAGCGACCCTGGTCAGACAGCTCCTATAGGAGTCGTCTCATCTGGGTCTACTCTGTTTGCAGATGCGTGAAAATGTGTTTATATGAGGGAAATGGGTAATACATGTAATATTAAAAAAAGTCATTTTTATAATGGCAATCAGCATATCTCCACAGGATCGAGGTTTTGGTATTGGTAGAAACTGTAGTCACTCAAGACTAGAAGTCTATTACGATTTCATAAGGAAACAAAGCAGACCATGATCATATGGCTCCTAAAGGAGCTATCTGATCTGGATCTACTCTGTTTGCAAAGGTGTGAAAAAGCATTTATATGAGTATTTGATATACAGTAAAACCCCGCTAATGCGACCACCTAAACGAGGTATAATTCTGGGTGCTAGATGCTGGTGGTAGCTTAATGCAGGACAAAAGTAATGCAGAAAGCTCCTCTAGGAGCTTTCTGCATTACTTTTGTCCTGCATTAAGCAACCACCTGCTTATAAAGACATCTATGTTTATCCATTAAGTGGTCGCATTAGAGGGGTTCTACTGTATTTGATATATTATATACATGTATATCTATTTCAGACAAGAAACTTGTCAAAATATTTTACTTTCAATTGCAACAGCAACCAGAGTTCTACATGGAATTCAATTCTTTGAATAACAAGATATATTTGTGATTTGACCTTTAACCTTGGTGTATGACCTTAACCTTAATAAGTCACCCCTAAAAATGTTTGTCTCCATAAGCTGCACATGCATGCCAAGTTTAAAGTATGTATGTGCAATGGCTACAAAATTAGCACCAATGTTAAAGTTGGGAACAAACCAACAAACCAACCAACAGACAGAATAAAAACAATATGCTCTATTTATCACAATTATTTCCAACATTTTCCTTTTTTCTTGTAAATGCTCCTTTTCAGTGGATTTATTCAATGTCTAAAACTAGCTTATGAGGGAATGGGTTAACAGTTTCACAGCATGAGAAAATATACCTTGGGACTATTAAGCACACTTTAAGCGGGAAAAAAAACCCCCAAAACTTGTTACCTTTCAATCTGAATTCCTTCTGGTAAAACCCCAGTTTAGCATCTATCCTCTTGGTTTCCATACATATAAACACAGATTCTCTAATCAGCATCAGACCAATCTGATCTTTTGTAAATCTCTTTGACAACAAATAGTTGATCCTGACCTAAAACATATTTAAAAAAAAGTTGTTTTATTTATTTTCTGTTACATGTACATTAATAATATCTCGCATGTATATAAGACAATGCATGCCAATACTTTACAAGCAACAGTACTTGTCTTGATTTGTTTGTGGAAAACAAACTGTAGTGTTTATTTGGAAATATTTGTTCAGAAAAAATTGATGCAAGCATTTTCAGTAACAGAAAATCCATCACATAAAAGAACTCTTGTTTTCTGGGCCTTCAAGGCTAGCCAAGGTTAATCCTATCCCTCATATAAAAGCATTTTCATGCATTTGCAAACAAGGTAGACCCGGATCAGACGGCTCCTATAAGAAATTCTAACAGATCTGACTTTACAGTTGCTACCAAAAACAAAACATCCTATATACATATGCCATCCTATATGCATATGCCATTATAAAAATTAAGCTAATAAATATTCATAATGTCATTATTTCTTATATGAATATTGAACAAGGAAAGCGTTAAATACAGTATAAATGTTATGCAGTAAGCTCCCACAGAGATACTGGGCACATATGCATTAAACTTTAAACTTAATAGACAGAATATCTATATAGGTGTGTACATGTGTGCACCTCTTGCTCTGAAAATGGTAAGAAAAAGTAATGCCCTTGTATTCACAATGGCCATATAATTTCCCCATCAATAGACAAGCTAAAATGATTACTGCTAGCCAATGTCAAGTCAAACACGATCCTCTCTTCGAGACGATCCTAAAGAATGGTCACGACATAGGGTTTGGTGGAGAAATAAAGAAGTTATACTTGAAAACATTTTAATTTACTGATAAACAGATAAATGTGCATACTCAAATACTAAAATAGTCATTTCTCCACTAAACCCTGTGGTGTGACCATTCTTTAGAATCGTCTCGAGGAGAAGATTCTAAAGAATGGTCACAACATAGGGTTTGGTGGAGAAATAAAGAAGTTAATCTTGAAAATGTTTTAATTTACTAATCTTATCTGCAGCTCTGGTCTTAAAGAATAGTTAATTAACCATTTACCTCATGAATATTAATGTTAACAAGCACCTCATGTGGGTATGATATCTGAAATTTTATAATGGCACATGAATATCGGAATTGTTTGCCTTGCCATAAACTGTAAAATAAGCTCTATGTAATTCCAGAAGCAAACAGCAGACACTGATCAGATGGTTCTTATTATGAAAGGCGAAATCATTTCTCCATCAAACCCTATACTGTGACCATTCTATAGAATCGTCTCAAAGAGGAGATTCTAAAGAGTGGTCACAGTATAGGGTTTGGTGGAGAAATAAAGGAGATATTCTTGAAAATGTTTCAATTTACTCATCTTATCTGGAGCTCTGGTGCAGACAATGATCAGAAAGCTTCTCTAGGAGTCCTCTGATTTGGGTCTACAGTGTTTGCAAATGACCGTGTGTACAATGTTTGCAATTGCCTATCCTGCATTCAAAGGGTTAAGCTACCAACTACATGTATTTTAAAACCAAGTATAAGATTTGTTTTCATGGTTATTGAACCAAGGTTTCACCGCACTTCATATGACCAAGAGCAACAGATAAATGTGTGTACTCAGTACCAAAATCATCATTTCTCCACCAAACCATATGTTGTGACCAC